>CP093833.1:14379025-16779025 GCA_033064975.1 Smittia sp. YW1114-2
GGGAAAATATTAAGAAAGAAAATCTTCATAATTTGAATATTTTATCGGCATTTTAAAATCTCTTTTCTTCGTTTGTTGTTCAACCATTTTTAAAACGAATCTTTCCCTCGACTTCAATAAAAAACCAGAAATGAGCCGATGGACGCACCTAATTCTTCTCCTTCAATGTTCCAGTCCGTAAAAAACCAATTTGACTCTCGTTTCTTTCGTTCGTCGTCAACTCTTAGCCCGTGAATAAAAATTCCTCTAATGCTCTCGTCTTAATGAATTGGAGACAGCGAGGTGAAAAGTGATTTCGTCCATTCGATTTAGTTCAGAGAACCTTGCTGGCCAGCGAGCTATCATTTCAGCATTTCATAAATAAATAACTGAGGACGCGCATAACGTGAAGGAACCCAAAATTATACCTTAATTACTCTAAATTCGTCTCTTTTATCTTGTCTTCGCAACTCGTTCCTTCTTATTCGTTGCTACACACAGCAATTCGATGAATATATTTGGTGACAAGTTTATTAGTCTGTCTTGAATTTTATTTATTATTATTTTTTGTTTCGCCTCGTCTCTCAGGTCGGTTTGCTACACTTCTCATTTAAGCAAGTGTCTGGTAATGATGACGATGATGTTTTTCGGCTGATTCCTGTTTCACTTACTTCGGAAAAAACGGGTTTTCAGGTCCGGGCGGGAGAAGAAGAGAATGTTCGACCGCTAATAGATTTTTGGCTAATGCCCCCGTATCTAATGATCGCTTCGATAGATTTTTTTGCCGCTGCTGCTGCCATCGTCTGCTCTCAAATAATGAATAAAATCAGGTTAAAAAGCTTTTTCTCGCGTCGCTTAAAATCGCTCCGATGTTTTGACTCGCACGGAAAAAAGGTTTTCAAGAAAATCTCAAGCTAAAAATACGAGAGTCATAAAAATTCAGAATGTTGCGTTACGCGGACATGAAAGAAAATTCGTGGATTTCTTCTCTTTGGCCGAGAGGCAAAAAATATTTTATTTTAATTACTGTTGTTGTTTGATCGAATCAAAATAAACTGCTCTCAACTTTCCTCACAGATTCATCACAAGCTGTGCTAAAGAAGATTAAGTGAAATCTTCACCTCCGCTTTCGACGTGCGTCATTGTCAAGCAAAGTGCTTTGGAAGTGTGATGGCTCATCGAGCAATTTGCGCCCGTGCTCCAAGAGCATTAAAATTAAAAAATATTTTTATCATATCCGAGCATTTCATTCATGAAATAATTTTGTTTATACTTTCATCGCGTTGCTTAGCCAAAACACCAAACACGACAAAAAGCCGAGCAGCAGCAAAACATTCACGGCCTATAACTAAATTTATTATGTTTTTGGGCGCAAGCTAAACGAGAAAATCACAATTTTAATAAATTATATAACTCGTCTCCCACCCCGCCGCCATGGCCCGCTTTTATCTATGGTGTCGCTTTAACGCCCGAAGTGCAATTAATTTTTTTATGTCTGATATTTTTTTTACTATTTTGCGTTTTTATTTGATATTAAAGTGCGAAATTTTCCACCGGGTCTGAGTTTTTATGCTCTTGAATGTGTCACGAACAGCTTTTTGCTGCTATACGAGACAATTTTATAGTGGCTTGGGCTTGACACTGAAAATTTCCGACGAGATGTAAAGTTATATATTTCGGTGAATGAATAAATTCAAATATCGGCAAATTTAATCGCATTTATTTTTTAAATTTCCGGATTAAATTTTCTCGTGTTTTATGGCAATCATTAAAGCGTCGTCGTGCGAGAAGACTTGACCAAAGCCGTCGGAGCGCATCAGCATCGGCTTAGACTCAGACGAAGACAAACCGGGAAGCACAGGATGAAAGGATTTTATTTGAACATTCAGCACAATGCAGGATATTTAATTATAACATGAACTGATCTTCCTGGCACTGTTTTCTCAATTCAACAATTTTTCGTAGGGAAACTGAGAGCAAGAAAGAAGAATTATTCAAATGAACAGCAAATCCTTTTTTGTGCTTCTATTGTTCGTCTGCAAGACAACGTGAAGAGGAAAAAATAGTTCTCTCTTGCCAAGCGATTCCATTTCAAGCAAAACTTCTTTCATTTCGAAAAACTTGAAAGGTCTTGAAGAGAAACAGAGAGGGAACGAGATTCGGAAAACTTTAGAATGGAATCTTTTGGGATTCACTAGGCCGTGGATGATATATGAGACTTTCTTCATGTCTTCATCTGGTGGAAGAACACCGAGATTGCTTGAACTCTTCACTCCGTGATTGCCCGAGCGATCTACTCGCACGAAACTAAACTAAAATCAAGGAGAGTTCGCTTGACAAATGAAAAGTCACCCCGGTACATGCACGGTTTAATTTGAACAATTTTCGTCACCGGCATTCGGCATTCTCTGTCTACATGCCTGATTCCTAATTTGTGTGATCACGTTGACTCTTTAGCTTCAAACGATGCTTCGCTTTCATGTTTTTCCTCGAATTTTCACCCAAGGCGATGCTCGTTCGTTAAAAAATAACAAAAACAAAAGGAAAATTTAGAGCGGAAACGGTTGGAAAATTAATTGGAAGTCGCTGGGATATTTGATCGGGAAATTCTCGGAGGAATTTCAGTTATTTAACCCGATTACCGAACCTGACATCATTTTTCTAACAGTGAACGGTGCGAGAAAGTGAAAAATATATTTCATTCGATCGAGAGTCGACACTAAATTTAAATCTTTCTTCTTCCTCGCCGATGGTGCTCCCTACAATGTGTTCAAAATGTTGTGCGCTTCTCACTCATAGCCAGCTCGACTCGCTGTTGTTGTTTCCATTTTTTACTTTCGTTGTTTTTATATTTAGAATAGAATTTAATGTGTGAGCTCCACTCTGAGCTCCGACTCGCTTTATTTCAATCCGAAATATTACATTGAGCGACGTCTCACCGAAGAGATCGAGATTTATCTTCATAGTTTTCGGGGTCGGCTTGCGTATGTCGATATCCGTCTCATGGGCCCAAAAGACGTCGCCCGAGTCTTCGCACAGCTCTGGGACCAAAACAGAACATTATTTTCTAGATACATACACATGATTCTCTTTTTTCTCGGTCGCCGTTGCTTTTTTCTTCTCTTAAATTCAAAATGGCTGGAATTGATTGATGGTCTTTTTTATTTTATTATTTTTTCCCGAGTAATTTTTTTATTCCTTTTTTGACATATACGCGCATGCCTTTCTTCTCCGACTCGTCAGCAAAACAGCCCAGAAACTTTTCCCTCTTTAGCAAACTTTCCACCGAATTTTCCGACGATGTAAAAATTCAACAATATTCGCTGATTGCGAGCCGAGCGAGCGAAATATTTTTGTTTATTTCGTTGCGGTTTTTAAAGTGCTCCGGCCGCAATTTTCCGCGAGAGTGGAAATTTATTGGAATTATCGGAATAAACTTAATCGAATCAAAGTGGCTTCGAGAGCACGAAGCGAAGGAGAATGCGTTAAAGCTTCTTCGAGAGTAGTCACACCACATTAATTATGAATATTCATTGCCGTTTTTCATCACAAAAAAAGCCCAAACGGCTGAGCAATCAGCATTCTCGAATTGTGAAACGATAATCGACAAAGAGACAATGAGTAGGCCACATAGAACTTTTCCAGCTGATCAACCGATAGCTTTTTCTTCTTTCACCATTTTTTTCGTCAATGACATAATTATTTTTAATAGTTAATAGACGTCGACGAGCGAGAAGCGACCGAGAAGCATCGACTCGACGACTTGTACAAGAAACTCGAACGTACGTCGCAACGCTCGAGAGAAGGAAAAAATTCCGTCGCTAAACGGAGCGCACCATAATTAATCATTTATTCTTGTTAACCGCACGAATTTCGTTGATGATGAATTTTGGGTTGGCTCATCACGCACTGAATCTCACATTCTGTTATCATTAATTAAAAACTAAAACTTTATGTGTCACTGTTCATTTGTTCGCGTCGTGGGCCTTTCGCGGACCGCGCTGGGCAAGTACGTACACAAAAACACTGTCTCGAACGCGCCGTCATAAGTGAATTAAAAAAATGTCAGAAACCTACCCTTGGTTGAGCCATTTCTGCTCGGGGAGCGGCAAAGTCTGTGGCCACTTTACGAAATTTCACTCGGTCTTGAAGTGATAAAAATTGTGTTGCTTTATATTAATTTAATCACTTGATGGTCGCTCGTCGCTACTAATTGAAAACTCCTTTTCAATTAATTATGCTTTTTTGCACTCGACCAAATCTAATTTTTCTTCTTCTCCGAGCCTTCTGATATTATCAGCGAAAAATGACAAATGAATTTGCATAAATCACCGAAACGTCGCTATCAGCTCTTGGGAGGGTTAGCACAGTGAAACTCTTTTTTCAGTGTAAATTAAATCCTCGAATGAATAATTAGCTTTTGCGCCTATTGTTGTAATCACACAATTAACACACACCTCGACTCTTCTCTTTTATTTCTTTTAATTAAATGTTTATGTTCATATAGGAAAAGATTGTTCGCGAATGAGCAGAGGTAAGCACTTAAAGTAATTAGTCAGCGATGCACTCCTCAAAATCACTTTTGAATTGAGAGAAGCGCTCGATGCTGCTGGCTTAAAAATCTTTTATCATATCACGGATATTTCGTACTTCCCGTTGAACATCGTGACATCGATTAAGCATTGAAATTTTTGTTTCGCGCGAAAACCGTATACACAGATTGTATTATCAATTGGTGATCTATTCTTGCACTCAATCAATGTGAAATCGAAAAGTACATTTAACTTAGGCTCTCAGCTTGTTCATGTCACTAACAAATATTTTTCTTTTCTTTCGTCTCGAGAAAATATTTTTGTTTTATCACCGAATTTTTTCCTTTTGCTCGTATAATTTTTTTTATTTCTTGTGTATCACTTAAATCATTTCAAATTTGTATACATTTGTATGCGTTGCGTAGCGTTGAAGGACGCGAGAGATAATCGTGCGGCACCGTGGGGAGAGAAAGGATCCGATGACAATTACTCGGCCCGCTACGATAAAATAATTGTAATTCGAACCATCTTTGCTTTCACGTCGCAGCACTTTACAATGTCCTGGCTCCTTTCACCACCGAAAGGATTATGAATGATGATGCAACTTTGCTTCTGCTCTTCCGAAGATGTGTCGATCGAAAAGCGATTTTTCACCGAGCGGTAAATACTACAAAACTCTTCTCTTGCCCGATAGAGCGCCGGGAGGAGTGAGACGAGCGCGATCAAAGCAAACCAAAACTCTCGTATATCCTTTTGCACAATTCACAGTGGCGCGAGATTTTTTTCCTTCGCCGGAGTCGAAATTAGAAACTAATAACTCGCAGGGATCTCCTTAGTTTTTCCTTCCAAAATGCCAAAACAACCGCGAAAGAAATTAAAAGTATCGAAAAACTCCGTGGCTCGCGAGAGATGTATAATAAAAAAAATATATTGTTATGATTTTCAGTATAAACGACGTCGTTAAAAAATACGTCGTACGCGATTCAAAGGCAAATTTTTACTGTTCTGTCAATCAACATTTATCAAGCACAAACTACTATGAAAATGTATTATGGGCGACGCCCCCTTTTGTGAAACATTCATTCGTTATTTTTCGATGATTCCACCTATTTTTTTTGTCTTTTCTTTCGTTCTCCCCTTCATGCCATATCTCGAAAACACTGGCTTCGCTTGTGTGTTTGAATGTTTTACTCCGACTTCGAAGTTCGGCTGAAACGTCGACGAAAGCGCGTTGCCGTTGTGGATGAGAAATAACATGTTACCAGCAAATAAATATTCTCTGTCGTGAAGCCCCGGCAATCGACATCGGAGTGTTGGTGATGTGTGCGTGCGTCGTTTCAGTCAGCTGAATGTTTTTTCGCCTTGCGCTTTCTGCCGTGCACACATTCATTCACAGAAAACTTTTATAATAAATGGCATTTCTTGGGATCATGAAAAGAGATGGATGGTGATGCTACCTGGCACTGGACGTGTTTTTGTCATGTGTGTGCGCGCAAGATGATGATTTCTGTATATATTCTTCCTCTGTCTCTGCTCTGTCAGATTTTTTCTCATTTGCTCTCTCTTCGCAAAAAGCGAAAAGGAAAAAGAAAGAAGTAAGTTCTTGTTGCACTTCTTTCCCTCCAACAAGAAGAAGTTGATGCAATGTCGACGATTGACGCTACGCGCAGCACTCGCCGCTGATAAGATTCAACAGACTCTCGACCATTTAAATTCATGAATCCTTCCTTGAAAAGCCAAGTGCCATCAGCAGCAGTTATAATTAATGCAAAACCAGTTAGCCACAAGAATGTTTAAACCGAAAAAAGTACTTTATCATCATTATCAGCGCAAAAACATTTTTGGTTCCTTCTCTACTCTCATTGATCCAGTGCGAGAGCGAAAGAGACGGAAGATTGATTCTTCCTCGGCGATGTTTATGTTGCTGCAGATATTTTCTATGTTTTTCCTTCTTCCTTCAGCCCCGAACTTCGAAAATCGCTGTGGATGTTGCAAGGCACTATGATAGTATTTATTCGGTGCTTGTTAAGGGATGAAAACAAAAGTTATTTTAGACGTTTTTATGGGATTTTTATGTTTATCGTCGGCAAAATATTTATACAATTAATTTTGGTTCGCTTTTTGTTGCTTCTGGCGGAATTCAGTTCAGATTGAGTAACCAATTCACCTGATTTCGAGAGCATGTTACATCGAGATCCTTATCTCATGATTAGAATGTCGATTTGACTGAAATTGGATTTTTCTCCTGTGCGGCAGACGAATTAAAATAAAATAGTTCTTGAGGGTTTTTGTGGAATGAAATTTAATCAAAATATTCATGAATACATATTTCTGTTGAAGCGAGTTTGAACAGAATAAAATAAATTCATACGCCGGCGGATGATCGCAGGACTTTAACAAATAAAATAAGAAAGCTTCCAAATGGATGTTCAGATAAATATTTCTTGTAACTAAAGATCCAAACTAATCCTTTAGACGTACGAAATCAAGCCTTGGTAACAAGCAAAATCATCGCTCATCGCCTGAATCTCTTGCTGCAAAACTGCTTCGTCATTAACCTTCGGCCAACCGTCTACAAATTAACAGCAATAAAGTTTCTCCCATCTCCCCATTTTCTCCCACCCGTTGCGAGATGCGATAATTGAAAAAATGCATATTAATGATGTTGCAGAAAAGGTCTGGTCGACAACATTCGGCTGAATTGCTCGTAAGCCAAAAAGAGCAGCATAAAGTATTCGGCCATATATCATACAAAGTGTGCAGAGCAAAAGACAGAGAAGGAAAAGAAAAACAACATAAAAAGTTGTAATAATCTTGTGCTCCTCGCCAAAGTCGCACATAATGAAATATATGGGTTCATAGTCTCGGGCCAGTCTGTTCGCAAGAAGAAGTGAGACTCATGGATGACTTATGCTTCATTCTCCTCGTTTTTGATTAGCATAAACGACGCATATTAATAATTTTTACACGCAAGATTTCCTTTCCGCACAACCCAAAATGGGGCGATACTTCAATGGCGAATGGCTCTCGACACACGATAAAGATAAAGCGAGAAAGAGAAAAAGAAAACTTTTAATTAAGTTCGAGAAGCGAATAAATTTTTATTACAATAATTATTTTCGAAGTTTTCATTTTTCGAAGACTTTTTTTCTTCAGGTGGAAAGTTCCTTCCGAATATCGCGATGAGGAATCGAAACTTTTCCAAAAAAAACTTTCTAAATGAGGGAAGTTTCGTTCGGGTAAATTCTCTTGACGGAAACTCGAAGGGAACTCACGAAAATATGCGAATAGAAGTTTATTATCCAAGGTACACACTTGGCAGAAGGAGAAATAAATATTTTATAATTTTTAATACCTTTTTAAAATGGAACGATAAATTTGTAAGAAAAACATAAATTATGGAGCAGTTCGGATCTACGCACAGCTTAGAACGAATAAAGCGAAAGGAATCCCATCCCCGAGTGGAGCTCTCTGCTACATAAATTTATCAACCGAACGCATCAAACGTAATATTTTCTTCATTAAAATGTAATAAGGAGCAGCGACATAATTCATGACAATAATAACGACGATGCAATATAATTTATATTTCTATGATCAGCTCGATGTGTTGACGGCTACAACGACGACAATTCGAAATTCCATTTTACATCAATCCATCCATTGTCGATGTTGTTGCTGTGTTGTTGCTTCGCTTGGCATTGAGAGACAGGCGATGGATAATTTTCTTTTTCGAAATGTGGCTTTTGCTGTAGAAAGAGACAAATGATGTTCCGAGGTTGCATTTTGCTAGAATCAAGAGCACTGACGTCGATGTGTGAGTGATGCACAACTTTTACAGCAATTTATGGTTTGAGGGGTTTGTTAACATAATTTTGATGTTTAATGAAACGATCATAAATCAAATCGTTTGAGAGAGCAAGACAGCGACAATGACCTTCTTTACCCCGATGCGCTCTCGTAGGGTTTCAATGTTTCTGGTGTGAGGCATTGCAATATATTTTCCTCTTCCCGCTTGTTGTTATTGCAGTTTAAAGGAGCATAAAATCAGTCGAGTCCTTTTCAAAGGAACCAAGACAATCGTAAAGTTTGTTTATTGCATCACAGACTTTTTCCTCAAAAGTCGAAAAGGCAACTTCGAAAAAATGTTAAGCTTGAGGAGAACAGAAAGAATTTACTGTTTTTTAATTTTTATTGGGTGATAAATGCACAATAAATAGCAATAAAAAAGTCAAAATAATCATAATCGTAAAAATTAAAAGTCAGATGGAGATCCAGAGATGTGTTTGTTGTTCTTCGGAAAGATTATTGTGGTACTTTATGATCTTTGCTCGACGCTAGGCTGGCTAGCAAAGGGGTGCGAATTATGATAGCCACAGAGTCTTACACGCTATCTACTTCTCTTTATTACCTCCTCATCGCTGTCATCAGGAAAAGGGTTGAAGATGAATGGAGAATGATTTCTTATCAAGCAGAACAACAAAGGAGCCCCTTCGACTCTAATCTTGAGAACAGGAACATGATATGTTCGGTCGAACGCAAAAATTTACATATTTTTTTACAATTTTCGCCAAGCAATTTTTTTGATTGCGCCGAAATGATTTATTTCTTGTTCCATGCTTGGAATGATTTTTTTCTCGAGCGCCGAGTGAATAATTCAGTCGCTGAAAGGGATGAAATATAAATGGGTTGGCTTTCCAAATGTTATAAATCATACGAATATTTTTTATTCGGGTGCCGCATTATATTTGTTTGATATCTATTTAATCAAAAGGAAATGTTCATGTATCGCTTTCTTGTGTCGTCCGGAGTTAAACATTTTCTTTGCCGTCGCAAAGCGAAATTCTCGTTCGGAGGAAAAGTTCGAAGCGCGCGCGAGTGAAGACGCTCGCTAGTCGAGCGGCTCGACATTCATTTGAGTTATGTTGAGAGTAAACAGGCAAAGGGTTCAGAGCCAGACTGGCAATGTTTATCCATCGATGTCATTCGCAATCTAATATTGAGTTGTAAAAGCCACAAAAAGGGAAAAATTTGTCAGGAAGAAGAGAGGCCATTTATCTTCCTTTTCCTACACTCTATCGCCACTCGAGAGCACAAGCAGGAGCGCTCGAAAATTATTTAGATTTTTTTGAGTGAATTTAAAATTTATAGATTTCGGGACGGGAATAAATTCTGTTTTGATGGTTATTGGAAAACATACGTCAGACGCTCTCGTGGAATCTGCAAAAGATTCCGATGCTCGAAGCCGCTGACCACTGCGAGACAGTTAAACACAATTCAATAAATTTTAAGCGTGGTCGTGAGTAATTTTGAGGGAGGAGGGCGACGATCGAAGTCATCCTCAAGTTAATCTTCAATGCTAAACGCACGACTTTACACCATCATTAACATGAGTTTCCAGGTTTCGTGTAATAAATTGTAAGTTGTTCATTTATAAATCATCGCGAAACAAATATTAATATCGCATCGAAAGGAGAATTATACCGCGTTCGTTTCGCGCCAGCTACAATCGAAGGCGAAATTGATAAACTACGAAACAAATTATTAATTTTTCAACAACCGCCACCCAAACGTCCCGAAAAGTGCTCCGTTCGTGTTCGACTGCAGATTTCGTTGCACGAGAACCGCGAGCGTCGTCGCAAAGCGACTCACTTTCTTGCACTCGCGAAATGCCTTTAACATGAATTTGTGATAAGCATTTGCGATCCATTTATCATTTACTTTCTGTTCGGCTCGCTAATTTCTTTCAACTCTTTCTAGAGCGCCGCAACTTTATTTTTCCTCCGCTCTTCTCATTTTAATATTTTATTTCGCGTTGGCAAAGCTTTTCCATCGACTTCAAAGGCAAGGCAAAGGCAAACGAAAGGAGAAATATATATTTAAATTAATTAAACTCGATTGGTCGTCACGATAACGGAATTATACCAAAAAGCAGAAAACTCTCGCGGAATTTTTCCCTTTAAACGACAAAACTTTTATTCTCGCTTTAATCATTTGCCATTGATCACACGGTTTGTGTGTACAATATTGCAATTCGCCGTGTATTACAAACAATAATGAGATTTTCTCGCGCGCTCCGCGATTTGTTAAAGCTTGTGACTTTTTGCTTAAATAAGCGGAGATCGTGAAGCGCTGCTCTTTATCCTTTGCTTCGGTTCTCTCGCCGGGACCACGATAATGCCATAAAGCCAAGCCATAAAAAGTATGGAAACAAACGAAATAAGTATCGTCAATAAATATTATGATTAGTCGAAGTGCCTTTCTCATGCATGGCGCGCGGGTGTGGGCGGTTTAATCGCGAGAGAAGTGAAACATGATTTACGATTAACAATTTTCTTTCGATAATTTGAAAAGCACACACAAGATGATAATTGCAGAAAAGTTGCAATTGCACTGAAAGCTCGTTCATCATCCGATGAGGAATAAATATTTATGAAAGCTAATATTGTACAAACAAGTGTAACAAGTGACATTCGATAATAAAAACTGCACTCCGATATCATTATTTTGTCGTTGTCTCTCTCCCTCTCTTCCACGACCTTAAACCGTGTGCTGTACAAGACAAGTAACAACTGGTTGTTTGTTTTAAATGTTTATTGGCCTGTTTATTAGTGCACATAGAGGTGCAATGTATAATTTATTGCCACTAATTCGCTTTATCAGCTGTGGAAGGAAAGCGATGTTGGCGTCCATTAGAGATTACAATTCAATTGAAGTTGTGCTGTCCAATATGACAGCGCCCGCATCTCGACATCGACATAGCTCACAACTGATTGATGACAAGTCGAAGAAAGTCGCGAACGATGAACGGAAATTCTATTTTCAGCTGACATAATTTACACATGGCTTCCATCCCAGTCTCGGCTTTTCCGAACGAAACTAAATTTCCGTTCCGCTTCACTTGAGTGTGCAAAACTTTCCCTTCGTCGGGGATCTTTACGATTATGTTGGAGGCAATAAATTTCCGTCACTGAGAGCAGTGAAGACACCTCTTGCTATAAGATTATTCATTCCATTCCAGATCTCAGGACACTTGAAACTGGTTTCATGCTTGAAAATGTCTTCAAACCTTTTATGACATGAGCACTTGTACACGAGGATTCTGGAAGATTTACTGCTGCTGGACTTCTACGGACATGGTCAGGCCTTGTAAGCTCCTCTGTTGTCAAAGATAAACTTGCTAGACTAAAACTTGAACACAAAACCACCGAGGAAATTTTCTTCAAACTCTGATCCAATAGAAAACTTCACGAAGATTTTTTATTCGAATTTATCCTTTGCCTCTTCATTCCATCCTTAAAAACTGGAGTAGAATTACAAAGATCTGCGATACCTTTCGTTTGAATTCAGTCGGCTTTGGGAGAAATCAAGGGCTGTAACCATTTCTGAAGCGAGCCTAACTCGGCTTTTGTTCTTGTTTGTGACAACATTGCATAATGCAATTTACAGGTATCGAATCGTTCGACTTTCCCATTTCAACTTTGAAGTTACAACACGAGATTTCTTTTGGTTCTCAAGAAGCTGTGTCGAACAGAGAGCGAAGGGAAATCCGTCTTTTGAAGTGCACACAGAATTGAAAATTATGATTTATGTTCAGCTTTATTTAATTTATTTGTTACTTATAGGCGAGCTCTTCTTCTATTTATAGTTCATTCTCAGTCGTCAACGGATAAATGGAACAGAGACCCGCTCCACAGCGTATCTCAAAAATGCAGAAAATTGAAGAGCGTTACAACCGTCGAGGGTAGAAAGACTTCTTGCTATTTGTACAGCGATTTAAACAGTTTAAATTTATTTATGGAAATCTCATTCGTGTTTGCATTTCAATTTCTTCTCGTCTCCGATAATGAAATTCGGGCTGCAGGAATTAGACTGGTTTAAGGATTCTTTTCCGTCTAAAGCCGAAAAAGCCATTAATCAATCTAATATGGGAAAAGCGATATTAAGTCTTAAACCTGCGCGTTCCGTCTTCAAATTGAAATTTCAGGAAATGCCACGAGTTTCTGATGATCTGTAAAATTATTTTGGATCATGAATTCAGAATGGTAAGAATTTAAATTAAACGATAATATGCTGTAAACGTTATAGATAAATTTCGATCCCAGCTGATAAACAGATTGGATCCTAGTCGCATTCTCGCAACACGCAATGCATCATTTCGAGGAATTCCTATTTAACATCATGAGAGATATTTCAGTAAACGTTTTTCTATATTTTTCTCGCCCTCAGGCGCAGCAACTTTGAACATTTGGTTTTGT
Source organism: Smittia sp. YW1114-2 (assembly GCA_033064975.1). NCBI lineage: Eukaryota > Metazoa > Arthropoda > Insecta > Diptera > Chironomidae > Smittia > Smittia sp. YW1114-2. Next base: position 14,391,795 of record CP093833.1, read on the forward strand.
GGTTTCGATTTTTTCTGCTTTTCTCATGAAAATTGATTAGCCTACGGTTTCATTCAATTCAACTTAGCAGCGAGAGCCAGAAATCTAGAACAAATCCCTCTCATCTTAACACATTAGATTAACACACAAAGTTCACGGGTCTCAGATTCATTTCGAGCCGAGAAAATAAAAATCTCAGATTTAAATTTGACGTGATATGACGCAACTGTCGTTCATGTAGACTGGTAATTTTACAGTCTCGAAAAAGACTCGGAGTGAGCGCATTTGATCGGAATTCATTGAGAAGTTATTTTAAACCCGCGATACGCGATAATTATTTGAGTGGCAAAGCCTCAATCCTCGCTCAACAAATCATGCAAGTAGCTTAAAGTTTCATTCAATAATGACGTCTTAAACTAAAGGATTGCGTTTTGAAACGATCGGGCAGCTCAAAGTGAAATCACTGTTAAACAACGCTTAAGTGAATGAAAACTATTAGCAAAGTTTTTGATTCAATTCCACGTCTATCAGATATTCACAATTATTTTCCCTTTTCGCGGCATTTAGCTTTAAGTAAGCGTAACTAATGCTGACCCCACAAGAGTCCCGCCGCAATCACTCGCCTCTCAATCGCGCCTAAAGCACAGAAATCGATTTCGACTGTCGCGAATTTATTAAATTGAAATTTATGTGTTCATTAGGAAACGTGGAAAGTTGGCGAGCGATTTTACATATCAATTTCATTTTGGCAGTTGAAACAGCAGCGCGAGCGAGTGAAAATCTTCCACTAATTGATTCGAAAGTCATGTGAGAGCTCGAAAGTGTTTTCTTAATGTTCGTCTTCACACGCTCAACGATATCGCACTCGGGACATATTTATGATCGTTTTAAATCACAAAGTTTGTTTGTGGAATCGTCCGCGGGGCTCAGACGTAGGCTCGGCGAACAACACTTTTTCAATTTTCCTCCATTAAACAAATAATTCAGTCGGGCTGTTTCTGATTTAAGGCATCGTAACTTAAAGTTTTAATTCTCATATGTAGAATCCATGAGGTGGATCGAACCAAAATAAAAGTATCGAAAAGTCCAGGCTCGTATTTTCTCAAGCAGCGCTCGTATCTCATGGTTAAAATATCACTCGTATCTTGTTTGCGCCCGCTGGAGGAATAGAAGCGACGAATAAAGGAACGGTCAAGCGAGAGACACTTATCCGAAAACGGCTAGCGAGTTCGGCCGAAGCAACAAACCGAACGAGCGAGTCAAACACCCAGACGCGACCGGAGACGTTGCATTCTCTCTGCTGTTTATAAAAGTCTCATATCAATTTGTGTCGCTATCAAATTATTTCTCTGTATTCATTTCAATTCTTGAGTGACTAAAATATAGCAACGGCGACCGCTTTAAGACGCGTAAAGCTCTGAACAGCAAAAAACCGAATAAATATTAATTTAATCCTTCAAGACATTTTTCTGCACAATAAATTAGGAGCCGAAGAAATTAACGAAGTTTATTCTGCGGCGCATTTATTGATTGCAATTTAATATTCGATTCAGTTCAGGAAAATTCCCTCAGCAGTCGAATAAATTTGAGATTTCTTCTCTCACGGTCGGCGGACAAATGCATAAATAAATTTGGCATTTTCCGCTGGATTCTCTCCACGCCAGTGTAAGTTATTAGCAAATAAATTGCCGATATGCAAGGCATTAGCATTTGGGATGCTTGGCAGTCATTAATTCATATTTCTGTTCGCTCATCTCTAACCACGTTCGCGAATTTGTCGAGCAGAAAAAAGGTTTCAATGTCTCGCAAAACTTTCTGACTCGGAGATTGCGAGAAGCGACACCTTCAACCTTAGCCGATTGTGATGCTTTAATCCGGGTCCATTTCGTTGTTCCTTTGGCTCAGCCGAAAATGCTTCACAGGTAAGCTGCATTGGAAGGTCTCGTTCGGAAAAAATGTCAAATTTCACAAAGAAACAAACATTGTGCGACCATTGTTCGAGCGCCGACAAAAATGTACCTGAATTAAAATTATGAAATGTCGCCTTTTCACAAAAACTGGAGACACTCACTCGCTTTAGTTTAAAAAAAGCGCAAACAAATGGTATTATGAGCATGAAAATTTCCACCGAACAATGAGACGAATTAAACGAAAATCGGATTAATTCTCGAAGCCACATGTGCACCACCTTCAAATGGATTTCACTTTCCAAAGGCCGGGGAGTTTAGCTGTCAAGACGATTGAATAAAGGAGCATCCTGGAGAGAGACGTGCATCCTTTCTTCTTCGAGTCAGCGCTTATATTTTGGAAACATTCTGAGGATTTAAGGCACCTGAAAGTTGCTCTTTATCAAGAGGTGAAAATCTAATTAACTCTTCGAAGCCCGAAGCATATTTCAGAATCAATCCCAATTTGTTATACGATTGATCTTATCAGAAGGCAAAACGTTTAAGAAGAGAAATGTGTCTTTGAAATGCATCTTAAAGCTGCTTGAGGTGAATCTACAATCAGCTTTCATGAGAACATTCAGGTTTGCGAGAGAATCAATTAGTGCGGAGTGAAAACGAATTCAAAACTCACTGACATTTCTCGAGATCATCTAATTGAAGACTACAAAAATTCACCAGAAAAATTCTTCGAAATTTAAATTTCTCGTTTCGCTGACCTCGCGTCGTATAATGAGATTACAAGACGTGATGGCACAGAAGGCTTCTTGATGAGGATTCTCAATATTACCGCATAAATCATAACACGTTGATAACCCCATGAAAGCCCGAAATGAAGCGAAGAGCCAAAGAACAAGACATTCAAGTATGTTCAAGTCCAAGCAACATCGAATTAATTTTGTAAACCCTTCGTCTCTTTCGCTCGGGCTAACAACTCGACGCAGAGAAGCAAGAAGATGGAAACAGAAATTCATTTTGTAAATGCGTAAAAAGGCCTCGACGCTGCAAACTAAAGTTGTGACTTATTTCAAGTCGCATGCATCGACGAATCGAGCGATTTAAAAAATATTTTTCGTCCCGCTGCCTACAAGTAATTCGCCGTGCAACTCGGTGAAATTTATAATCGCTGAAATTATTTCTTTCTCATCGTTTGCGTTTCGTAAGAAGGCAAAACTGTGCAGCTCGAAGGAAAAATTAAAATTAAATTCGATCGGTTTTCAGAGAGAAGAAAGACGGTTCGTTTCTGCTGTTGCAAGAAAATGTCACATTAATAAAAATTATGGACGATGGTGGAGCTTTGTGGTGCGACGCAAAGGGGGCCGAAGGGAGGGCGACGGGAGAGAGAAATCAAAGCTGAAAGAATAATATTCAAATTTATAATTCTGGTATTTCTCGATAAAGGCGAGTGGAAATTATGGATTTTTTAATTTGCGGGATTATCCCTTGGAAATTATGTCAAATTGCACGACGCTTCATTCCAATAAATTGCGCACAAATGCGGCCGACGTTCGAAAGATGATCGGGAATGCAATCAATGATAATTCAGAGAGGTTTCTCGAGATCGTGATACCAGGCACACAACTCGAACGAACCATTTCTGCAAATTAAAGTTGCATTCATGTTTGTTAATTATAAAGTTAATTTGCATTTTCAATGTGCCCCGTAATTAATATTGTTTTTCCATGTCACCCTCCCCAGCCAAATCGGAAAATTAATTATTGATTCTGCTTTTGTACAAATTATTCGTCGATGCAAAAATGTGAAAATCGATGAACTTTTCATTTTGGAGCTGCCGAGCGGGGGCGGGTTGACAAATTGTGTGATTTGCGGTTTTAACAAAATAATTTGAAGGCTTGAAGCTTGTCGAGTGTCGAGAAGGTGATAGTTTGTAGCGTCGAAAGGGTGGAATCGCGGTGCTTGATTGATAGGTGAGCAATCGAACTCAGTGATTGCAGTGGGAAAATTTCGTTGGCTTTACAACTCAAAGAGTTTCGTTGAGGCTTTCTCCGAAGAATTCTGATGGTACGCCATCATCAAATATTCAAAACAATTGAGAAGGACGAGCGATCCAAAACATTAGGGACCTGAAATGTCTCTTCGCTTATTCTGTGTATCTCGGAAAATATTCCGTAATTTTTAATTTATTAATGCACCTCGGCAAGAGAAACGTGTGAAGACGACAAAAATCACCCTCGATCTCGCATCAACACACGGCACTGAAAGTTCAAGCTTGCGAAAGTTATTTCATGTCAGCGACGATGCTACAAATTTACGAAAACCTCGGAAGATGTTTTTGGCATCGGGGACGAAAGCTGAAGACAACAGCGCAGTAACTTCTACTCGGAAACTTTAATTAAGAAGTTTCCGACTTATAATTGCGCAATGACGTCAAGTGTTTGCCTTGACAGCGAACGTTAGTTACTCCGTTTGTTTGGAATGAACGCTTTCCATTCCTGAGCTTAATTTCTTTATGAAAAATGATAATTCTTCTTCTCGGAACTCTTCTCGGTATTTCTCATTATGATCACTGAAAGGTAATCGTTTGCTTGGTGCTCGTGGAGAACAGAATTTTATTTAGAGGCTGGCGAGGAGAGAAAAGAGACGATTGAATATCTTTCGAGTTGAAATCTTAAATTTTATAATTTTTTGTTGTTAACTATAGCGCTTAAGAATGTTCTGAGAACGAGCGAGGGCCATGAAAGTATTTTTGGAATGTGTCGAAGTAATTATTGTAAGTTCGCTCGCTCCGCGGTCGTCGGATTCTGCAGTCAGTCTTTCGGTCTCTCTCCATTTTTCTCGTCAGCGAGTAAATTAAATTTTATCTAATCGTTTTGATCGCGGTCTGAGGCCAAAAAGGCAAACAAATTATGTTCACTCGTATGATTTCATTTAAGCAAGCGTGTAAAAGGAACACAAGACGAAGATAAAATGTCCAGAATGATATTGTGAATTATGACAATGCGCATTTTCTGAGATCTTGACGTGGCATGGGAAAAATTCCTTCACTCGTCTTCAAAATATGGCTAATTGAATTCATTGGGAGGAAATAAGTTATTCGAGACGGTTGGTCTGAAGTGGAAGAAAACCTCAACGTTTCCTTCTGTAACTTCGCTTATTAGCTTAATCTGATTATGTGAATAACAATAACTTCTAGTTTGTTTAAAGAATCTCATGCCGATAAATAAGATTTCATCGGGAAGCTTACAGCTAGCAACAATGAAGCGATTGAACGCAATGAAAAAGAAAAGCCAGAAAAGAATTTTCACTAATAAATTACCTCGCTAAATGCCAACCGCTTCGGTGTCGTCAGTTCGGCTGCGTGGAGCTCGTCAATTGTTTGTGAAGCGATTGTTCGAAATTTGATAATTGAATTAGCTTTTGACGAAGGTTTTGCGATGAGCCGCAAGCAAAACAACCTTCCTCGCGATTCCCACACTTTCCCGAAACTTTCCAAAAGCTTCATGATTCTGTCCTGGTTCACCAGCCGTCTAAGCCTTCACCTCAAAGTGATTCCCTATTGTGAGGAATTCTCAGTTACAAACTGAATAACAAACAGTAATCCGATTATCCTGGCTTCGGTTCTCTTAATTTAACAGATTTCCTTCACACACTCTCGCTCAATTGATCGCCTGAAATGCTTTTAAGATGACGGAATTGACATTCGATTTAAGATGATAAAATGGCGTGGTTTTCTGATTGAATGAATTCTAATTACCGGGCGAATTCCTCGCAATCTCCGTGGTGGAACGATCGCGTTTTATGGCGTTTCACATGACTTGAAAACAGAGAAAGACGAGATGGATGGCAATTTATTTTAATTCTTTCCTCTCTACGCCCGCCTTATTGTTTCTTGCCATGCCAATTGCTCAAGCCATGCGGCCCAGAAGAATCAAAAATTAATTTCAACTTTCCGTACTTTGTTGCCCTTTTTGTTAAGAGACTCGAGAAATCTTCTCCTTTGTTCAAGTTCTCTTACATTTTTGAAGATCGGCATATCAACAGGGGTCGAATTTATGCATCACAGCCGCCACGGGGGATCGGAGAGTAAAAAAAACTATCCCGCGTCAGTGAGTTCATCACATACAGCTAAGCTCTTGAAACAAACAACCGAAGAGACGAGAAATAAACTCGCAGGCACCGACCAGCAGTATGGATTCCCCCGATGAATCTCCACATATCGATAAACACACTCGCCAAGATTAAAGCGTACAATAATTTTATAAATGATGAAGATCGAGCAGTCAAAGGAGAATTTCAAAAAATTCCAATGAAAAGAAATCATTTAACGAAAAGAGGAGAAAAAAATAATTTTTGTTCCAGTAAGAAACGAATTCTCGTTCTTTGGGTTATATTCAAATTAATTTGATGATCACAGGGGAGTAAATCTCATTTAAATGGAAAATCGAGACAGTTGTCAGCCCAGTTGGTGAACCGACATCGTTTGGAGATGATTGGATGCCATTGTCCGGGATGCAGCGATCTTCCAACTGGTTACAAGCAGCGTCGATGGAATCTGCTTCGATCGTCTTCACTTGCCCGAGCTCTCTTACCTGTAAGGTCGGCGGGAACGAACAAATTATTTATCAAAAATGATATTTTTTCCATTAGCTCGAATCTTCAACGGGTCGCTCGACCATTGCGATTGATAAGTTGCCCTGCCTTTGCTGGCTTCACCGAGAGCTAAAAGAGCTTTCCGATGTCTAAATTTATCTGCTCGCAAACACTCCCGGGTTTCAGGGCCTCGCAAAATTTTCCAACCAAATTAAAAATTGAATTCCAGAGATGTTTCTGCCGTCGCTCTACCGTTGATGCTGAATGGAGTCGGGCACATCTTTTTCGTTACAGAAAGGCGTTCAAGCTCGACGGCGGAGCAGATAAAACGTCAAATCGAAAGTATTTCTCCCATTTTCCGATCCGGCAGACTTTTCAATTTATCGAGACACACGGAATGTGCTCAGCGAAGCCGGAGCGAGAGGAGCTTTAGAGAAATTAAAAGGATTTCCGTATTAAATCAAACAAATCCGACACATTTCGCGCGTAAAAGGAATTTTAATTCGAGCATTTTAATGAAAAACTTTTTGTTTCCAGGAGCTCAACATTCCAATCTTTGACTGCGCGACGAAACAGAGAACAAATCTCCTAAATTCATTTTTCCGCAACGAGACGCTTCATTAAAGGTTCAGGGAATCTGAAAGGAGGCAGTCTCGTTGTAAATGTGTTAAATTTAATGTCAATTGTCAAGTATGACATCCATAGGACGTATCAGTGACATCAGCCGGCATTAATCAAAAAAAGTTGTTGTGCATTGAGCGAGGATACAGCGACATGCGAACAAAAAAACAGAATCAAATTGTGTGAGGAAAGAATGCGTAAAATGCTTTTATTTGATGAAATACAATTTTTCCTGTTGGTGATTCGCTTGGCTCTGGCGTCGCTTTATTTATTTTTGTTTTTTTCTGTTGACACTTTGCTTGCTGTATGAGAGCAGCCTTGTTTATCTCGAAGCAAACAATGAGAAAGTAATGAATAAATTTCCAGTGATTTTCGGTATCAGCAGCGACCGGCGAGAGAGGGCTGCGATGGGAGGAAGGCGGGCAGAGAGTTAATTACAATTCACGCAATCACCGGTACTGGAACAACAACATGGCCTTTCGAAAGCGGCTACCAGTTGTGCGGTAATTGCGATGATTTTCGTGGGATTGTTCGAGCTTGCGGCACGTGCATTGACAGCTCTCGAGAGACGCAAAACCACACGGAGCGTTACGCAATCATCAAATGTCCCTGGGAAGAATAGATTCAACTTCGCATAACTTTCCACGTCCCGTTTGAGATGCAGAAAATGCGATAACTTTGTTTGTGAAAAGACGACATGAGAAACTGACATCCGAAGCGAATCATTTCATTCGAAAGATTCCGAGTAGATTAATTAGGAGCGGAAAACATAATTTGTTGTACAAGATTCAGCGTGCTTGTCCTTTCATTCTCCTCGCTTTTTCGCAAAATCACAAATCTCTGAATGCTGATGAAGCGGAGGGAAAAGTTTTAACAATTGCGATCCGAGCGAATCATTGAACCGTCTTAATAGTCGCCGAGTCGAGTAGATTTATGAATATTTGATTAATCGCTTTTATATTATGGGGTTAACTTCTTTCCAGCTCAGGGCGCCTCCCCATCTCTCCCTCCATCAAATGCTTTTTCTTCTCCTTCGGCTCAAGAGCTTGAGAACTGCTTGTAAAGCACTTTATAAAATATTGTGTTCCTGTCAACGAAGAGTGGTGATATGTCAATTATTGTACGAAATAATTTGTTATAAATGGAATAAAAGTCATCATTTACCACCCAAACACACAAACGATTTTCTTGTGAGCGAATCAAAAGCATTTTGCTTCAATTTCTTTAGTTTTTGACAGACTTAGGTGAATTTTTGAGCCTTCGAGGGAAGCGAGAAACGCCAATTAGCAAGGTGATTGAAAGCAGCGAGGAGTTGTTGTTTCTCTCGGTTGATGAATCGTCATATGAAATGGAGCTGGTGAAATGTAAGAAGTGGATGCCTTCGTCAGTAATGTTTCACTCGGTTACATCAAATTCAACGGAAATCTTGTGAGTGAACTTACCGATTTGCTCATGAAAACCCAACGATTAACGCCCGAACAAAGAGAGCTGGCCTCGCTTACTCCTGCGTGCTGTGTTAATTGAAAAATAAATAGTCGAAGTGGAATGACTTTCGTGTTCTCCGTTACAATCCGCACCGAGAACGAGCGAACGAGATTTTCATCTGCGAGGAAATAAATAAATCAGAAGCGGCTGATGAGCGAGCGAAGCCACTTTCCGATAGATTTTCAACTGCCATCCGAGCGAGATCACTTTGCGAGATGGAGAAAGGGAACAAAAAGTGTAATTAATGAAATGAAAAATGATTATTTTTTTGACGTCACGTTGCGAGACTTCTTGCCTAGCTCCGCACCGGCTACGACTCTCCACACATCATAATAATATTTTTATAAATGACTGAGACTTTTTCTGATACTTTGTGTTTGTAATTGATAGTTTGGCTTGAGACTTTCTTGTAGAAACGTCTGGATGTTTGTTTGTTTGTCAAAAATCAGAAAAGTATCTCAATGCGCACAACAAGGCCGAGAAGAAATTAATTTCCCTCCATTCAAATGCCGTTGAGAGTGCTTATTGTTTGGGCCGTGTCGAGAGTTTAAGGTATGACTTGCGTAAATGTTCTTCGTCTTGAGTCGAGCGACGTCGAGTGAAAAGTAATTTTTCATCTTCCACTTGGACGTTTGCTGATCTACAAACTGGAAGCTAAACCTGACTGTTATCCCCCCGTCAAACTAATAATAGACTTACAACGTTGTCAATATTTTGATTTGTCTATTAATGGTGATAATTATGAAAAATTAACTTCGAGAGATTCTTCTTGATCGTCATGTTATTTTCGGGAAAGGTAAACACTTCCACTTCCTCTCTCTCTGTTCATGTCGACTGGCGTGACATGTGAATCATTATTAATGACATAGCCATCAATCGGATGTTGAGTGTTAAACGGGATTCTGTAAATTGGCGCGCGCTTTGTCAAAACGCCTAATAGATTCTCGATGATGACGGGCGGTTGAATGGAGATCGAGATGAGAGTGCTTCCAGCCAATCATCATGCCAACCGCTTAACGATCAATTAAACACTTTTATCTTTTTTGGGCAAGTACGTCTCACGTGAAAAACGATCCAATTTAAATGCAGTTACGAGTCGCTCAGATCTTATAAATTATGAATAATTGCGCCATGCACAGCTTGATCGTTAATCCGTATTCTCGCTTGGCGAGCATCAAAGGTAAACTTTTAAGTAAATTGTAAAAAAATCAATCCGAATAATGAGCAATTAGAGTGATCTCCGAGAAGAATCTTCACTCTTGTGTGAAATTAATGAACTTCAATCGTCTTCGCCATATGTTTCATTCTTCGTTTGGAGATGATCGTGAAGAACTTTGTTTAAATCTTTAAATCGCTTTCGCGTCTTCAATTGATCTTCTGATCTCCGTTCCATCAACCGTCCAATGAACATGCTACGATTCCATCTTTGAAGATGATCAATTAATTATATTGGATTGAATCACGCTGCGGTATTAATTCGGGAACTGAAAGATGAAATCTACTTTTGATTTCTTTATTCTCCCCCGTGTAACTCTCCACGATTTTCTCTTTCACAGATCTAGATCTAAAGTGATCAGTTAATTAGACTGATGAATTGATCAATCGTTACCAATAATTCACTTAATTCACTCTCGATTTTCGTTTGTGTAACGTTTAGAAGGTAAACGACCTGATCGTCTTCTTTGCCGCAAACCGTTTTCCCATCCAACTGAACCCTTCATCATATCGTCGACTTTTGACTTTAATTTTTCAATTATGATGCCTCTCAATGCATTCTAAAATAACAAACAATCGAGAAATTATGTGTTTGGACGAACAATCGCACAAGGTGTCGATTTCAAAAGCTCTTCAATTGTTACAGTGAAGTCAATCAAAGTGAAGCGGGTGACATGGAGGGTTGTGAGACCTCTGTTGATAATTTACATTGCAGTCGGAACCCCAGCGCTGTTTGCATATGGCTCGAGTTTCAGAAACGTCAATCTTAATAATTCTGCTCGCTCGATACTTTTTGCCTCCGAAAAACTCTTCTCGGTTTAGGGAAGGGAAAATAAAAATAACATAGTTGAAGTTAGTGCTGACGATTTTATTGGGATTAGCTTCATTTGCACACAAAAACCCGACAAAAGGATAAATTGTTAACGCTTTGCTGAAAATCACACCGCATAATCTGACATTTTGCCTTTTTGTTGCTTTGCCGTCATGTTGGATTGAGAATTGAAATATATGAAGCTTCGGAAAGCGGTGAAAATTAGTTTCAATTAAATTCCATTAGGCGAGAGCATTAAAAACTAATTCCACCGCCACTAGCCCAGTCAGCGTTTAATTGAATAAAAGCATGTTCAGCTGTTTAGAAAATTTACAACCAATCAAAGGTTCTTCATCCATTAGCGTCCCGAGCCGAACTTCATCAAAACTTTTTCGCCGACGAAGTAGAAAAGCCGTGAGAAGCTGTGAAGAAATTTAAGGAAAGTAAAGCGCGGTTGACTGATACATTAGAGTGATGGGAAGTGAACAGGTTGAATGTTAATGGTTTTAATTGGCTCATAGTTTGCGAACGGCTTGTGAGATTTCTCAGATAAAAATTAAGAACTTAATTGAATTTTTCTCGAATTTCATGCTCGGAAACGTCCCGAATAGGCTTGGACATTATACAATCCGTTCTCGTGTTTTCTCTCTTTGCCACAGTTTCACATTTCGAAAAATAATATTTCTTCTCTTAATTACCCCATGATGCGATGATTTTTCCCATGCATAAAGATGGCTAACGACTAATGGGCTCAAAACAAAGCGTAAAAATTGTACAATCATTAAGTCTTAAACAACTATGAAACTCGCTCTCGGTTCTCGCGACGGTAATTCGAAGTATGAAGACCAGAGCGTTCTTGGAATGAAGAAAGAAACTCAATAAATCCTACGCCTAATTGAGTTTGGAGTCTATTGAATCATCCAGCGCCGCGTTCTTCGGATCTTTGTTTCGCCAAACGAGAGCGCGCGAAGTAATAAATCAAAATCAAATAAAAATCTCAATCACGACTATTTCTGCCTGCTCGTTTCGCAAGAGAAGTCAAATCGAGCTGAGTGAGTAAACAAGGCCAGAACGAGATGAAATTGAATTATCGTGCAAGGAGAAAAGTTCGAACACGTTCTTTTCTTTGGGCGAAATTAAAGTATGAAATATTAATTGAATATGAGAAGTTGATTCCGATCTGATCAATAAATGTTCGTTCTGAACGCGTGAAAGACTTTGCCTGAGCAATAACTTTTAATAAAAATGTGTCATAATTTATGAATGAAGAAATAAAGCGGACGACTTTATCTGAGCGCTCCGGATTATGAATTATTGGAAATTCCAGAAGCGAAAATTGTATTGTCTTTCGACATTAATATGTCAGTTAGCAAGCGATACATTCTTTCTTGTTCGTCTTTCGGGGTAAGCTCGGAAGACTTGTCAAGCTTCTTTCTTTACCCGCATGACCCCGAAGGTATGAAACTATTGACACAACCGATGCACGATCCCGTCACTTTTATTTCATTTCTTTTCACTTCTGATGGGAACTTTTTCGTGTCGAGGCAAAAATTGTGAAATATTTATTTCGATTTGATTTATTGCAATCCATTGAATACTAAAAGGCAGAGAGTCCACAGAAATATAACTTTATGTGTGATTTCACAGGAAAACATTTAACAGCTATTTTCACGTGTCCGCTTGAAGCAACTTGAGCGATTAAATAAAAGAGTGAGGCTTAGTACGGTTCAATGAGGGCTCTAGAGATAGCTCAAAAGTCGGCTAAACTTGACTAGTAGCACTTGCTGGTTTAAGTAGAATTTTTTCCTAATTATAATGCTCCACTGATTTAACTTAATTTCAAGTTAATTATCATGATTTAATTATGTTTTCGAAACCTTAAGATGCATTTTGCCTGCATAAATCGACGCGACAGAATCTCATAGCATTCCATTACATAATTTGTGATGAGCCCCTTAATTGGCTGACTCGGTTGGAAGTCATTTTCGTGCCTGTTCCGTACTCATCTGTTTGTAAAACACTCGTGAAAAAAAAATAATTTATGGTTATGGATGTTTGTACAATCATTGTCATGAGACTCGAAATGAATTAAAAGCTCGCGCTTCATAAAGCAAGAGCAAACTTTTCCCGTGAATGTTTAAGCTAAAATAAATATAAATATTCAGCTACTGTTTGACACATGCATTAAAACGAACCATTATGCCATCTCGTACTAGTTATATCACTTGTTTGGATAAACATCGCGGAGCTGATAAATGAGATCGACTTTGGAGCGAAGGCAATAAAAACCAACGAAAAATGTTTATCTCAGTGCCAACAATCTCCGACGTGTGTGTGTGCAAACTCGCGCAGCTCATAAAACACAACTTTTCCCGATTGTTAACATTTCGTCGAGCACATAAAAATATCCATGCATGATAATTTATTAATAATCATTATCAAATGAGCTCAGCAATGCCGCAATCATTGTGCAGTACAGACCGCGATGAAGAAGCGGAGGTGGAGAAGAGGGACGTGGCAAACAAGTGTAGTTTGAGCAAATAAAAAATTGGAATTGATAAATATTGTCACGTCAAATAACCAGGCGGCATAAGGCAGCGCGAACATTGTTTTGATTATTGTTATTATTTGCTCATCGCTGATTTTTCTGTGTGGTTTTGGTTCGGATGATTAATTCACTCGGCAACGCTTGTACAGGAAGGAAGCAAGGTAGCAAAGGCAAACATTTATTGTTTGATGAACATTAAGCAAACGCACATTAACAGCCCCGAAAAAAGTTTTTAAAGTTTTCATGTATCATGAGAAAAATTTATGTTGACACTTTAATGGCTGTCGCCGGTGAAGCCCCGAGCTTCCACCTGGGCTTCTGCGTTTGACTGCGAAGAGTTTTATTGTCTCGCATTAACATTTAGATGAAGATCTGAGTGGAGAAAAATTGGGACGTAGAGAGAATGAAGTTATTAATGTTTAGACAAGCTTAGAGAGCGCGATAAGATAAGGCGTCGAAACAAATATCATCGTAAACTATTTTAATTAGGTGGGGATTCAGTTGATATTTATTGAGCCAACAAAAAGGTCTCATTCAGCTTTTGACTGTACCTTCAAATGATGAAATAACTAACTTCACTCTTGTGCTCAAAGCGAGCTACAAAGCAGAGCGTTCCACGAACTGATGTTGCACATTAAAGTGATTGATAAAAAGTTTGATTTGTATTTAATGTAAGAGAGGAAATTAGGAAATCAATAAAAGAAAAGGTGGAGAAGAACTCATCATCTTCATCACGTAACAAATATTTTATTGATAATTATTTCGTTTTAAACCGATAATTCTCTCGTCATGACGATTCGACGTCTATGAGAGTCGGAAGGGGCCAAAGGGAAGAGAAGCTGTCGAACTATTGGTGAAGAGTTGAAGAGCTGGAGCTTCCAAGAATGGGCTGAGTTATTAAGATGTGAATGAAACTCTCAAGCTTTTGAGGAGTAAACGAGCGAATGCTTTGAAGTCAATTCTTTCTATACTTGAATGGCATTCAAATGAAATTCCAGCTCTTTTGTGGTGAGCACCGTGAAAATCACAAAAGTTTCATTCACGCTTTCCCCAATAGCGAAGGAATTTCGTGTCATCGCCAAGAAGAAACTGTCAGAAGTTCTTTAGAGGAAGAATTCCGCTTTATGCAAAATTTATGAAGCATCCACGTCATCATCATCTCCATCATTTGACCGTAAAATTTTTATTACAATTTTCTTGATGCTCGAATCGAAGTTGAGTGGAAGCGAGACGAAGGTCCAATGAATAAAATTGTTGAAAGCGGTCGGAAATCTGAATATGAATAATGGAAATCAAAAGACGATTCGTCGACGTTTGACGACTCATAAAGACACATTTCTGCTGAACAATGACATTCATGAGCTTCATCGAGAAGGAGGAGACGTCAATAAACGAGCAAATTGGAAGCTGGACGAGTTTTCGGTTTAGAAGTCGATGATCTTTGAATATCGATCAAACGAACATTTCTTTGACACCGAGCGAGGATTATCGTAAATTTCGACTATTTTATTGCGTCTACAACACGAAGTCAAAGCACTTTATCACCTCTTTCGTCGGTTGCCGTTCACAGGCTTTTCCCCGCTGATTGTGAGTGTCTAATGAGCATCCGAAAACGGCGTTGGACTTGTTGTTGTTTTAAATTAACTCAAATGCTTTATCGATTTTGCCTCACAAATTCATTTTCGGTTTCGACCACATCCATTATCCAACTTTTTTTTCCTCTCATTTCACGAGGTAAAAAAACTTAATGATTATTATTTTCGTCTGTTCGAGCTAGCATCACATTTGAATATGTTAATTTGATCTCCAGCCTCTCGGCTGGTGAATTATTAAAAAACCTTTAATGATAATTATAATTTGAATATGATGATGAATTCTTAATACTTTTGATCAATTGGGGAACTCGCTTATGATTTTCAGAGGATAACACAGAAAATTAGGAAATGTTTAAAGCGGAAAGCTTCTTTGATCGCAGTTACAAAGATTTCAATGTTTTTGAATTCAATTTGAATCTGCAACCTAATCATTATTATTGAATTTCGTCTTGAATGTTCATCAGATGCTTGCAAGATACTTAATTTCTGTCGTGCTGATCAAGTAATTAACTAAACATTTTGCAACTTTCGTAACAGATCTATTGATAACAAAGCTAAACAGCTCAGATAGAGCATCTGCTAATAATCCTTAAGAGTGGGTTTGATTCCTCGCAAAGGTGGAGAAGAGCCAATGCCCTCCTATGTTGCTACAGAAATCAAACATCGTTCTACCTAAGTAAAGATTGAATACTTTGCAATAAACATAGTTTGATCACGACAAGCTGACGACGTAATGACTTCTGTAACTTGACCTCACGCCTTTCTCCGACGAGAGCAATGGAGGAGTAATGCCGAAGAATTAATTTCAGATTTATTTCATTAATTTTAAATATTATTTAAATCAGTTGCCGTACATGTGTTCCAGAAAATTAGAATCTTATGCTAATTCACTTCGTGTCTACGCGACGCTACAGTAAGATTCTTGTCTTGCTCTGCTTCACAGTCTGAAATTAAAAGAATCATCTCATCAGACACTTCACTGTTTTGACTAATCAAACTCTTTCGGTTGTGGAAGAATAATCTGAAATCTTTTTCTCATAATTTCGGGTCTTTTTGGTTCTTTTAAGAAACGAATAAATTAAATGAACGAGAGTTTTAATTAATTTGAAAACACAACGTTTTATCTGTTGCTACTCTGTCTTTCCCGTCGTCTCGTGACTTTGAATCAGAGGCCGCGCACAAAAGCCGAGCGGGAAACGTTCGGCGATTTCCAACGCTCCGAAGATTAATTGATTAAGGTAAAGGCTCTAATTACATGACTTTCTGTCATTTTTCCACTCATTTTATCTTAGAATTGAGATTTCTAATTCTTCCTTCTGACTTGAAACGCATGGCGAAGTCAAACACAATAACAAAGACAAGATCTTTGAGAAGCATTAGAAAGCTGATCTAATTAACAAAAAGATTTCTCATGTTTGGCAGTGAAAAGGAAACGAAAATATTTTAGAAATCTCATTCAGAAACGAGAAATTTGCATTTTTATTGTCCCTTCTTGCGAATTATGCCTTCGCCTGCTCGTCTGCAGTTTAAAATATTCGCTGGTCAAGAATCTCCTTCTCATTTTTGAAAAGATTTGCATTTAACTTCTCGGTTGCAGTGAAGGAAAGCAAAGAGAAGAAGCAGATTGGACTCTATTGTTAGTAAAAGATAAAATTTCTGTTCCTGGAGCTCAAAAGCAATTTTCAAACGAAAATGAGGCGAAAAATCTTCATTTTCTCGGAATTCCTTCGGACAGATCTCCAGGCGAAGACGGTCAGTCGGGAGTTGATTCTTTTGGAAGTTAGTGTGCTATCATTACTTGTCGTTGTGGAGTTGAGAAATTCGTCTTCCCCACGACTGCGAATTCAACTTAACTCGAGATCTCTTGATTGACTTATTGAAATCTGAATGTCGATTAGCCTCAAGACAGCGAAAGGTTTTACTGACGATCGGCCACATAGATTAATTCGGAAAGTCAAAAATCCTGGTAATCCTGTTAATGGAATTGAACAAAATCATTCTGGGGATTACGACGGTCTTTCTACCGGCAAGCAAAGTCTGATTCTTTAAACCTGAATGCCAGATACTTCCCGATGATTCCTCAACACCGTCGTATGAAAACACATCAGAAAGGTTTAGAGCATTATAAAATACACATATGAATTTTTAAGTTAAGCTACAAGCGATATATGAATGAAATGGAGTCGGAAAACTGTCAATCAAGTTAACTGACGTGCCTTTCATATACACGTTGAAATTCACCGCACCGAAAAAGTTTGTATCATGGAAACTCTTCCCGGGATATTATAATGCTTGTTGTTGAACTCCTTCAATAAACTCGTAGACATTTATGTTTCAAATTAAAGTTTCCCTGTCGGGATCGAACATCTATATCGTGTGCAGATGACTCCGGTTGATTGCTGATCTCTACCTCGAGATAAACACAAAATATATCGACCTGTTAATTAATTAATTACTCCCCATAAATTAAAGTTTATGCTTGAGAACGAAGGCAAATTCTTTCCTTCATCTCGAGCATACTTTCGTGCTCCGTGTCGCCTTTTCTCGGACTCGTCGCATGCATTTCTCTTGACATTGCATAAATTATTCCGATCGATTCTAAATAAAATATTATGCAGCGTATCTCATGTTGCAGATTCGTATTTTTCTCTCGTTTGCCGTCACAGCGACTTTCCTACAAATAATTAAATTTTTCAAAAAGCAAAATCCAATTCAATCCATCAGAGTCTCGACGACGTACACATGAAACGTTTGCGTCATTACGTTGCGCTGTGCGATGGCGTATGGCGTAGACATTGGCTGTGACTCCAACCAATCGGAGCGAAGTGGATTTTTTCGCGTGATTTTGATGGGAGAACGTTTAATTATTTTTAAAAATCTCGCCGAAACTTAATGAACAGACAAGTGAACGTGAACTGCCTGTAATCACAGAGCAATTACTGTTGTCCTAACCAAAGGTTTTAGTTACACGAAGCCCGTTTAATTAAATTTGCTTGCTCTTAAAATATTCGCAACGTGTTGCAGCGACTAATTAACCCTCCCAATTAAAAAGCTGACTCAACGTAATTGGCTGAGAGACTTCTCGCTGATTTCTCTCTTTTAATTAAATATTAATTTTTTTTTTCGACGACTTTAATGAAGAATAGCGTTGAATATCGAGTTTAGCAGCCACCCAGGCCACGCTCAAGAAAGAAGAAATAATTTCGGACGCGAAGGCGAATCAATGGCTAATAACATGGATAAAGACACGACGATCAATAATTAATGTGCTCAATTTATTTTAATTTTCCCTTTTATATTTATGCAAATTCCGTTGGCCATGCGATGGGTCATGCAGGCACTCACAAAAACGGGCCAGAGCTTTCATGGTTGCATGCGAGTTTCTCCATGAATCGAATGCACTTGCTGCAAGCATCCATTATACCTTCTGCTTTTCGTTTGCCTTTTCTCAGTCAATAGCCGGGACATTAAAGGCGCACAATTTATTTGCATTTCAGTCATTGTTTCTGCAGTTTTCCTTCGTTCAGTCAGCGTGGCTACAAAAAACCAAGTCTAATGAATGGAAATTTATGCACATGGAAACATCAAATAATTCATCCAATCAGAGCGACTTCAACGATCGCTTTTTCTCGTTACATCGCCGACTCCTTTGTCGCGAAGAAAATTCACGAGAGTCGTTCGGTGAGTGGCTTTTGATGGCTGAAAGAAATTTGCGACGACATTCATCTCAGCAAACAATTAAACGAGGCGGAGCGTTTCAAGATTCTTCTTGTTCAAGTCGGCGACATGAGAAAACGACAGCTGAGCTTATAAAACATCAAGTGTCCATCATTTGGCTTTGTTAACTTCAAATCCTAAATTCACGGGTGGGATCAACCTCACGAATCTTTTAATTAAGCAAATGAATCGAGGCCCTTCGTATCAACTTGAACCACTTGTTGTAGATTGACAAATAAAACTCAGCGAGCCGAGTGGAATAAAAATTATCGGCAATATGCATCGCCTCTCTCTAAATTGAACGATTGTTTACACCATTGAACATCAACACTTCAATTTCCGCCAGATAAAAATGTTCGAATGCATAACAAATTTTCTGTTTATTGAATAATTGTTGGCGCCAGAAATGTTTTTGTGTACTCGAAGATAGCGTGATTAAGTGAATATTAATTGAATTTATATCTATCGTTTTAATTGTAATTTGTTGACGTGCAGTCATAACAATAACTGTTTGGAGGATGATGAAACCTAAACTATGGATAAATGGAACAGGAGCTAAGCCTAGACGTGAAATGATGCGATTTAGCTGAACGGAAAGAAGATTTCCAATTAAGCAAATTAACAGCAAGACTTGCGTGACGATTTATCGATCGCCACTAAGTTAATTACAATCATCTGATTGTATTGAGTCGTTTTATTGTTCATTTGAGTTTATTGTGCTGCTGACTTCGCTAACATGAGCCTCACAAAGAAGGTAAAGACGTTCACCGAAAGATTCCGATACGCCGGACCGAGCAACTCTTACTACCGTTCAATCTGGTGGTGTTTGAGATTGAATCAATTTCTGGGTCAGCTGCCGGTGGAAATTTCATCAACACCCGGCAAAGTCAACGTCAACGCAACAAGAAAATCGAAAATTTACTTTTGCTTGCTTCTGATATGCTCAACAACGTTTGTCTGCTACTCTCATCTCTACATGAGTCACGACCATCTTAAACACAAGAATCCTGTTATTGTGAACGTAGCTTTCTTCCAAATTCGATGCATCTCCTTGACTGCATTGGTTGGAGCCTTCAACATTCTGATGGTGCGGAAGGATTTAGTGAAAGTAACAAACTCCTGACATGATTTAAACTATTTAAAGAAATTTTATTACTTCATATGTAGCTTTTGAGAAAATTCGACAGCATCGCTATAAAACTAGAGAGCAGCGGGATCACTGTTTGCTATCGATGTTACGGCAGAAAAATATTCGCAACACAAATCGTCTTGCTGATCGTTATTTCATCGTCGAGCTCTGCTTTGTGCGCCGCTTTTCACCCGAATGGGAAACCAACATGGGAACAGCTTAAGTGCTTCATTGTACATGTGAAATCATTTTACAAACAACGTCAATAATCTCAGAGTTTTCTTTCAGGGCATCTGTAAAATTCCAATAAGTTATAACTTCATCCAAGCTTTTCTCTTCATAAAGTTTCTATTTTTGATTGAAAAGTTCTCAAAAGAGGCTAATCGACTGTTCGAGCGAACGCTGAAGACTGGAAACACTCAACAAAAGTTTGACGCACTTAGCAACATCTTCTTCGAAATAAATGAAGCTTCGAAGCTTCTTTCATCGTGTTTCGCGGCTTTCCTTCTCGCGTCAATCGCAGCCCAATTCACTCTGCTTCTGAACCTATTTTACACGCTGTTCCTTGTGATCAACGGATTCGTAGAGTTTTCATTCGTTGTCGTTCTCGCCACGCTTTTCTGGATCTACTTCCAGTTCGCGATGCTGACAACTTTCGTGGTTGGATGTGAAAACTTCTACAAGGAAACGATTCTAGTTTCAAAAGTTCTGTGGAAGTTAAACCAAACAAGAATCACTCAATCGCCAACTGTAAGTCAATCTTCTACGTAAACACTCAAAGAGCTTCGAAACTTTTTCTTGTTCCCAGCTCAAGATTTTGCAGCTCATCATGATCGAAGGTAGAACTGAATACACCGCTGGAAAACTGTTTTCAATCAACTACCAACTTATGACGACATTTTGTGCGTCAATCATTTCCTACTTGATTGTCATCATTCAGTTCCACTTGCAACACTAAGCTGACCCATATAAACGAAGTACTCAGCAGTAATTAAAATCAATAATGTCATCAACAAACTCGCAAGTGTATAGACATTGCTCCTATCCATTAAATCATCTGATAATCTTCAGGATATTTTTGTTTGTTGCTGACTCAGTGAAAATTCGTGCTTCAGTCTATAAATTGCTGCAGACAAATATGGATGTCTGGCGAGGTTTCTTGAACAATTTCAAGTTCCACGGCTCAAAGAACTCATTCTTTGGCTCGATCTTTTGGTTTTTGAAGTTTGGACATTACGTGGGCCATCTACCGATCGAAACACAATCCAACCAACATGGAACCGAAGTTGCAGTCACGACACGCTCGATTTTGATGTACTGGATGACGTTTGTTTCCTTCGCTGTGTTCGCCATTTATTCTCATCTCAACCTGAAACATGATCACCACAACCATAGAGATCCATTTGCTCGAAGAGTTGGATTGATTCAGATACTCGCTATGTCTGTGACAAGCATCATTGGAGCAATCAACACGTTCAACATGCGCAACCAATTTGTCAAGGTAAAAATATGAAAACCCTTTGCAAAGTTTTCAATTTAATTTCACTAGTTAATTACAAAGTTAAACCACATTTCTGAAAGTTTGAGGAGAAATGGCGCTGACATTCGCTACGATCAGCATGAGAAGAAAATTCTGAATGCATCGTGTCTCATATTGGTGGTGACTACCATAAATGGCATTGCCGTTTGCGCCTCAATTCATCCCTTCGGCCAGTCAATGTGGGAGCAATTCAAGTGCTGGGTTGTAAGAAAATTCAGCCAATTTATCACTTCGACGTCTTAGATATTTATTTTCAGGGCATTTGCGTGATTCCAATTTCGTATAATTTCGTCCAAACTTTCATTTTTGTGATTTTCCTTCTGATCATTACGAGATTTTCGAAAGAGACCAATTTGCTGTTCAACAACTCACTGAAGAGTGGCAACTTGGAAATGAATCTTGACGAGCTCAATTTTATATTCTACGAGTTGAACAGAGCTTCAAAGTTGGTTTCAACATCCTTTCGAGCTTTCCTCCTCACATCAATTGCATCGGAGTTCATCGTCACGGTCAATCTGTTCTACAATTTATTTCTAACGATCGGAGGTTTCATTCCCTTCTCACTTCATGTCTTCACATCGACGATCCTGTGGATAATTTTTGAGTTCTCAATTCTGTTGATTTGTGTTGTTGGCTGTGAGAAATTTTACGATGAAATGGTTCATCCGTCGAGGATTTTGCGACTTTTTAACCCGAAAAAAGTGAAAGGAACTGCGAGCGTGAGTTTACTCGACAGCTTTTGAATTATGAATAATATTTTTCATCAGTTGCAGCTACTTCAGCTGCTTATGACAGAAAGACGTCCCGAGTATACCGCGGGAATGCTGTTTCCAATTAATTATCAATTGATGACAACGTTTTGTTCGGCGATAATGTCATATCTGATTGTCATCATTCAATTCCATTTGCAGAAGTGAAGTGAGCATCAATTTTTAATCGCTCGCTTACAACTTTGCTGTTTGTTTCACTCTTTCGACACGGCGACAATTTGATGGCGTGGAAGAATCCTCGAGAGAAATTTCAACAGCATGAATATTTGATAATACATGTACTGTAATCGATAGACGACAAAATATCTCGAATGACGCAAACAAGCGCTTAACGAATTTAGCTTTATCGCAAAACACCATCAAAGAATTTTCGATATTGTTCGCTCGAGCTCTTGACACAAACAGAAATCTTTCGCTTGGTGAAAAGGAAAACGAAAACAAATGAAAAGCAAAACAACAAGTGAGAGATTTATAATATTTTATTCAATACACATTTTTTCCACGAAAGCAGTGCAAGACAACGCTGCGAGTTTAAAAGGTCACGACGATGAAACGAAACCATTTAATTCATGTTTTCGTCCCGAGTCCATAAATAACCCGATGAGCAGCGAGCGGCTAGCGAGAAGATAGAAAATAATTTATCTGTTTCGGTGAGCGACGAAATCTGTCCAGAAAATGTCTGTTTAGTGTTGTGGAGCAAATCCGAGATCTGTTTTCACCTGGGCTGCTCATCGCGAGTGACACACGAAAGCCGATTTATGGGGCTTGTTTCCCGTGCTCAACGAACAACAAACATCCGTCTGAGCTGCGAACGCAACGCACAAATTACATTCAATATGAACGTAACTTCCTCCGCCACACGGACGCGATTAATAAATTCCCGAGCAATTCCCGAGCAATTCCAAGTCGTCGCGCGAATAACTCATTTCATTAAAATACCTGTTGATTGTTGAGAGCGAGAGCGGCAAGGGCAGGCAACAGCAGCAAGCAAAGTCAAGCGTAATAAATTGTTCCAAATAAAATTTAACTAGTGGCCCCCGTTTATCATCTTTCTTCTCTCTCGGTTTCACTTCATGCCGTCGCTCGACAAACTGCTCTTTTGCCACCAAATAAAATTCTTCATATTTTCCATTCACTTCTTGCGCTCCAGCGTTCTCTTTCATTTACTATCTAACAGTTTTTACATTAAACATCTCCCTCGCCGAGGCCTTCGCTACGTTCTCGGTTAAATTTATAGTCCTTAACAACACTTTTATTTCGGAAGTTTTATTGCGGCAATTTATTAAAACGTTCTTGGCTGAGAAGAATGTGTGAGAGTTCGCCGCTCGCCCCGAAACAAACAGAGAATTATATCAGAAGACATGACACTCAATGAGCGCAATAAATAAAAATTTCTTTGTCGGGGATTGTCGCAGGCATTCGGAATGGAGTAAATTAAAAAACTATTAGTGGAAACATGATCACATGACTAGTCATTTTGGAGCTTCAGGTGGCTAGGCCGAGGGCGCGCAATAATTTAATTTCACGAATATTTATGAATATTTACGAGACCTCATATATCAAAGTAAACCAGCGCAAACAGTTTTTGTTCGCGGTAAAATTAGCATCAACAAATCTGCTGTTGCTCCGTTTATGCATGAATTATAGTCTCTCTCGACTTGCTCTTTTATTAATTTTGGGATGCTGAGTTGTAAATTTAATCGTTGATGAATGAGAAATTACCGGAAAGATCAGAGTCGAGCGCCGCTTGTGAGATAATAATTTAAATTCATTGTTAAGTCTGTTTCGTGAGAGCGTCGCATTGATTTATGCGAGCAGACGTTAGGTGATAAATTTTAAGTAACTGAGGGCGCTGGAGTGTCTAAATGTTGTGTAGAATAAATTCAGTGGATCGTTTAAGATCAAAACAAGACAGTGTCAAAAATGATTTGCGTGAATTGCGGCACACTTTGCGACTAAACGTACTCTTGTCAAGATCAAGATCGTTATCATAACTAATAAGATTAGCATGATCTGGTTATTAAGATATGTCGCAAGCTGATAGTTAGTTTCAAACCAGTGGGATAGCAAAACGTTCAGCTTAGACGACGCGACGAAATGTAAATTTTTGTTAGACCCCTTCGCCATTGATTGTCAAACTCGCTCCACTAGTTGCTTAGTTGTTATTGAACTCAAGGTGAAACTTGACCATCATTCCTTGCCAAGACTGAATGCGAATGAACTTTCCATTAACAGATAGCAGAATTCTAATTAACCAGTAGCAATCTCAGTCATAAATAGCAGCAGCCTCACAAAAGCACCAACGATTGTAATTTTCCTTTTTATCAAAATTCCATTTCCCGTTCAACAAAAGATTCGTTTTAATTAAAAAGTTTTATTGTAAGCGTAACAAAAATAAGTTAACAAGCATTCACTTCGCTTGCACGTGAATGCCTCGAAGAGAAATCAAATACTGATAACGGGAGAACAATGGTAGCCCCAGCGATAAGTCCGAGCAAGAGTTCAACGTTAATATCCTCTGTACTGATAGTCGTGATGGAGGTTCGGTGAGATCTCGCCACCGAGTTGCAGGCTGCTGTACTGCCCAGCGCTCGGAGAGATTTCGCTACCGTACTGCAAGCGGATGAACTTGTCTGGAAAGCCGGGATCAACCGAAAGGTCTCCCGCTAACTGAAGGTTTGAAAACTTGCCAAGATTCAAACTGTTGTACAAGTCCTGTGATCCCTTGACTGGTGATGGGTGTTCGATCTCGTACTGCAAATTGTTATATTTTCCTTCAGAGCCGTGGCTTGTCGGACGGTATTGAAAGCTTTCATCGTTACTCGTCGGACGATATTGAAGACTTGCGTACTTTATTGCGTGCCCGTTGGAAATTGTCTTATATTTGCTTGGTGATGCGCTGCCATTGAACTTGTTTTTCTTCGGCGTTTCCTCTCTCACTTGATCCTTATAGTAGAATTGACTTGGAGAAAATCCTTGAGGATATTTAGCTTGTTGTGGTGGCGGATCGTCCTCTGAGATATGTTTGTAGTAAACAACATGAACCGGGTAAGGTTTCGGCACAGGAATCTCAAGTTTCTTCACCACTTGAACGGGGAAGGGCTTTTCAACTTCAACTATTTGAATAAAGAGAAGTTAGCCTAAGTTAACGAGTCAAGCTTGTCGTTTACCTGGATATGGCTTCTCAACAGTGTAAGGAACTGGCTTCTCGATAATTTCTGGTATTACTTTATACACGGGAACTTCAATCTTGTGCTGAACATGATGGCTGATGGAAAGACGAGTCAGTCAAGTTAATTCTTCGTACCAAATTAAAATATTTTACTATCGAGGATAAGGCTGAGGGATTGGGACTTTAACATAGTGCGGCACTGCGACTGGAACTGGATGAGGAACATTTACTGGATATCTTTGATATACTGGCACGTGAATGGGTCGATGTGTCTCGGAGTGTGTCGTGTAAATCCCTTTGTCGCCTGAACTCGCCACCACTTCATCGACCTGACTGTCGCTGTATTTTGTAGCGTCCTCAGCTATCACATGCACGACAAGTAAAAGACATAATGATATTGCCTGGAACGAATGCAAAATCTTTCCATTTAGCTTTCATCTTCAAATCAACAAAGGCGAATGAACAACGAAAAGTGATAGCAATCAAATTATGTAAGAAGAGAGGCACGAAAGCAGCACCTAGATGTTCGAGGGAATTTCCAGCACGCATATATCACAGCGAACTTATCACGCGATCTCGAAACGAGAAAGAAATCATTTCGAATGGAAAATAAAAATATTTTCACGCGTTCTTCTAATTCAATTAAAATCATCCGCTCGTTTAGGATCGACTCGGAAATATAAGAATTCCTCAGCCGAGTGGATAACGAAGGTACGCAACGACTCGAAGTAATTCTGTAATTCAATACTCTTGAATTGCTCGTTCGCTGGCTCTAAGTTTTAATGATTTAATTTCTCGCTGCTTCTCGCCATGTACAAGATTCTGCAATGATTCATTGACTCGCAGTACGAACAGCGTTGTAAATAATTCCCTCCCGGTCTCGAATTCTCTTTGCCTTTTAATTTGCACTTCTCCTTCTCGCGTTCTTCAAACGTTAATTATTTCAAGTTTTAAGGGTTTTCTCGAAGAATTTTAAGAATCATCTGAGAGTTGAACGATGTTAAGCGATGAGAGAAATCCCTTGAAATCTTCCAGGGCTTCAAACGAAATGCATCAGTTCTTGTCCAAGTTGGAATATGCATACTCGACCGCGACTTGTCGCGTTAAGTCTCTTAGTGTCGCAAGTCGAATGCTGCAACGCAAATGAAAGAAAGTCAACGTGCGTTCACTCCTTTGTGGTTTTAAAATTGTAGGTAACTCTCCGTGATTGAATTTCCGTTAGGCGCCTCATTCCACTCGTAGCGTTCATTGGATGGTGGCAAATAAGTGCCGACTTTTGAAAGTTTACTCTGATAACGAGCAAATGCGTCACGACTTGGACTGAGGCTCAGTTAGCGAGCTCAATTTAATGTGCATTTGCGACATTTTTAATCGACTAAGCCACTTGAAACTGTTCAGTATTTAAGTCTCTCTCAAGTTGTAGCGACAAGACACCGGTAATCAGAGAGTCATAAGTATGATTCGTTAATCACACTCTTCCGTATCACCGACTCACAAAGATAACAAAAACTCACAGTTAACTTCACCATTTTCGAACACTGCACAAACTGTGGAACAATTGTTTCATCAACTAAACCTGTAATCCATCAAAGCGCTCGCTTTTATATCGCAACCATCGAATTTTTCCACAGAGCTTTTCCACCTCTCTTTGTTTGAAAAGCAATTAACTTCTTCACTATCAGTTTTATTTTTGAGACTTTTCCGGAAACATTTAAAATTCAATTAACGCTCGATGACGACATGAAATTGCAATTTTACGATTTCGCGGCCACTGACGATCGCCGATTCCATTTCGAAGTGTTTTTCAGTGATCGATTAAGAAAGTGAAAAGTAAAAAGAGAAGAATGAGAGAAGCGCATGCATCGGTGGCTCTGTGGAATTAGTTTAGTCTGCTGGTTGATGTAATCGTTGCTGGTTCATCGAACGGAATTGGCGTAGCCGTGAAAAACAAAACTCGAGACTGGAAGCAGCCAATTATGCAATTCAGACCTCGAACAAAATCGCGATTAATTATTTCTTACTCGCGCTGGAAGATGAAGTCGATCAACCTGTTCTCGTCGCTCAGCTTCTCGTTTAGCGCTGCTAGAGGACGGAGCGATTCTTATCCCCATTGTTAATCGCGGGTTCATATATTAATGTTAAACTCTTCTTACATCTGAGATTCATTATTTATTCGGATGAAAAAAACATTTTAAGTCAACAAAAGACCGCGCGCTTTGCCATCGCTCGATTGGCAATTTATTTAAATCAAAGTGAAGCAGAATTGAGAGAGAAATGACCTGTTTGGTTGATATGCAAAATAAGCGCGCAATAGTTTTATTAAACTTTGTTTCGAAATTCAATCGATGAACGTCTGAAAAGGGAGAAAAAGTCTGAAGAAGCTGAAATAATAAGAAATTGTGTCCTTTACATCTCATTGCGATGCCGCGCCGGCAAAGCAAGAAAAAAGCAGTGCACATGCAAACGAAATAATCTGATATCAGTGAACAGTGGCTGAAATAAAGAAGCAGAGACTGTTTGTTTTTTGTCAATAATGCGACAACGACGACGGCCGACGAGAAGGGAGAGAAGAAGGCAGAATCGCGGGATGTGTGCGCAATCATTTTCTCAAGATCTCATTTCAATTGCATATCGACTTCTGTTGGTCAAGGTCTATTGTATTTAAATTTATTCCGGAGCGAGCAATGCTGCAGCAACGAGATGGATTTGTTGTGACTGATATCGTCGGTAGCGGAGCTTAGATTTGACTTGTGACAGACTTTGCGTTTCGCCCGAGACTGAATATGATAAATCGATCGGAGTTTGGCGATTGACATGGGAAAATATTCTCAATCACATGAGCGATCTTTATGGTGTTCGAGCGACTCTGCACGCTGGTGTAAGCGATTCCAGGGAAGAAGATTCCTGGAACACGAAATCTCATTAAAAGAGCTTAACAATTGCTTGGAAAGCAGCAACTTCTTCGTCGAACTTCTTAAGGAAACCGCCGGGTTTTTCGTGAAAAAGATGAATTTTCATTGTCTTTCACAATGAAGAGAGAAACGACTTCTCCAAATCCAGCAGATTTGAATAGGCGATTGATTTCTTCAAGCCGAATCTCGTGCTGCGATAACGATAAAGCAAGAAACTCTTCTCGTTCTTTTGTTTTATTGTTTCGAGTTTTTCTCAGTTCGATTGAAAATCGTTTCTCCCTTGATCGTTTATTGCAACGAGAGCTTGCGGTTCAATCAATAATAATGCATTTAAATGCCTTTCGAATCAAATCTGCTTTGCCTGGGAATGAGTCGCGATTTGCATGCATTCTTCTCGATCGTAATGCATTTTTAATGGTCAAAAGGAATTGAAATGATGAAATATTTTTCCTCTGTATAGCGGCTCGAGTGCCGCGGCTCAATTCAAATATCGCTCGGCTGGCATATGCAAATTTGGTGAACCTACGATGGAGATTTATTTGCAGAGCGTTACGGAAACAATTGAATTGAAAGTTTTGAGATGATGGGGGAGGAGCGCAAGGAACGTCGCAAAGTTTGGGTAGCAAAGACAGCTCTGATAGAAAGTCCTTAATCAGGACTGTGACGTCTAAACAACAAGGAGCATGTTCCTCGTGTGCCTCAAACTTTTCATCGAAAAGCTTTAAAGCTAAGCCCATTGCGCCAGCTTCATCGCGATTAGATCTAGCAAGAACATGTCGCCCAACTTTAACGTTTCATTTGCCAGAAAAATCGCTCGTCAGCCTCCCCACTGTGTTAAATCGGTGCAATATTTACGTTAATAAATTTATTACTCGAAAAACAAAAGTAATATCGAGAAGAGAGGCAGAAGAGATAAGATACCGAAGCTGAGTTGAAAATTTCTTCCATAAACTTTGCCTTTTTAAGCGGAAAGTTTTTTCATTTATTTTTATTTATAATTTTCTGTGCGCGTTGGAGAGCGAACGAGAGAAAAGGTATGAAGTTCTTAACGTAACTTTATTGAACTTTATTGTTTTAAGAGGCACATCTTCAAAGGGGCGCAACGACAGCCCGACACACTCACCAGCCGCAGTGCAAAACAAGGAAATATGTTTCTTAATACGGCGGTTGTTGTTGTTGAATTTGGCATTGTGTGAGCTTCGTAACGATCATAAGTTATCCTTATGACGCTAAGTACCCAAGATATTGTTTCCCTGGAAATGCTCGGGTGGAAGCAAAGAAAGAAGTTTAAAGGAAACCGCAAGCGATTTCGAGAATTTGCTTTTAGCTTTTCAATCTGGCCGTCGACCTTTCGCATGTGGAAGAAACGGTAAGCGAGTGATCAACTCAGAGATAAAGGTCTAACGGCGTGAAGTCTTCTCATGAGAGACTGACTGGATCGTCTTGCTGTGCCATTGCCGAACTGTATCGAAAGTCATGTTTCTCTTCGCGTCCACGATATCGTAAACATTTTTATCGCACATCACATGGGTAAGCCACATCAACAACAGACGGAAACACCAAAAAGCCAACTACTTTAGTTTTAAAAATGCCTGCGCGCCTTTAACAGCGCGAAGCGGAGAATAAAAGGCTTAATAATGTTCCTCGGTGTGGTTTCACTTTATCAGATGATGATTGCGAATTCCCTTCTGCACTGGCGAGGAATGCTCGTTGCTTCTCTGATTATGAAGCGAAGGTATTTCGACGATTGTCATAAATTATCAAAGTTTGTGGCTTTACACTCTCGCTTCAGCTATCAGATGCAGCAAGCAGATGGAGCTGGGTGATAGACAAAGGCGCAGGTATTGTGACCTAAGCGAAGGTTTCTCTTCGAGCGCAATCAACTTGCGTTCGCCCCATGAGAATTCTCTTAAACGTCATCGACAGAAGCCCAGCCAACAATCTTCCCAACACATCTTTCCACCTCCACATATCAGAACAATTAACAATTATTTCAACATATTTCCATTCTCCGTCTAATTGCCTCGACTCGTTTAGCGAGAATATGATTTCAATCGTCTGATTGTAATTTGCATTTTTCTCAATAACCGTCGCGCGAGTTCGCTTTTGAAGTCGCAGCTAAGCTTACAAGCAATTCAATCAGACGACGAGAGCGAAAACCGATTGGCCATAAATTAAAGTTTTCCGCTGGCTTTTGCGTTATCTCGAGATCCATTGAAGGGTTGATCAGGAGATAATGTCACCAGTAACAGCTGCAGATGATGGTTTAAGCTTCTATAATCGCAAACCTTCCGTAGTTCCGCTTTCGTCGACACTTGGGCTTAGCTGTTTACTTACTATTTGATGGTCTAGAAAGATTCTTGCTGTGATTGGGTACGGAAGAATGCTGTTGCCATCGCTAGTGCGATATGATGGAACAGGGTAAACATTTCTTTCAAGACAGGACGTAGAAAAGGAACAACCCTGAGTAATAATTTATATTATTTTATTCCCGCAATTCCAATATCTTAAATGAAGTTTCTTTTCCTTCTACGATCGTTCGGTACACTGTCTCTCTCCCTGGCTGCTGTCTGGCAATTTGTAAACAGTTTCTTAATTTATGCACCAAAAAAAAATACAATAAAGATGAAATGAAATCGTTTAAATCGAAATAAATCTTTCGTTCTCTCCCGCTCGCTGACCATGTAGCTGAGTTAAGTAATTTGAATATTTTAATATTTTGCGTTTTCTCAATTCTCATCGGCTGGCAGAGCGAGGAAACTTTGCCTTGAATGATAAATTGAGCTGTTGTCGATTCATAAATTGATGCCAATCGGAGCCTCGGAACTTTGACATGCGAAGAGACTTTAGAGCGAGAATATCGCAGACGACAAATCACGTGTAGAATGTTTGCGAGACGCGTAAAAGGCGAAACACTGCGAGGAAATTCTTCTCCTGCACCAAACGACGTGTCACTGTTGTTAAACAAACATACAAAACATTTTCTCGCTGGCCTCGTAATCACGTTTTCCAATCAACAACGAAACACACAAAACTGAAATCATCGAGAGATGAAATTGAATTTCTTGCTTGTTCGCCAAATTCCCGCCGAAAGTTTCCGCCGCTCCAAGAGCGGGACGAGCCAATGCATCATGCACAAAGGCCATTTCGAGTAAGATCGAGAAGCCAACTGCGGGAAGAAGAAGTCAAAAGCTCGGTCGCTCTGATGATAAAGTAGCTGTAAACACCGAAGCATAAAGCAGCAGCAAGGAACAACCGACTTAATGGCAAAACACATGAACCACACCAGAAAGCAAGCCCTCGACAGTGTTAAATTTGCAAGGCACAACATGAGCTTCGACCGCGATGCTACGAAATTCAAACTGGAACAGGAATGAGAACTAAATTCGAAGTGCGAGATCAAGTAGTGCGCTTTGTCGTTCGAGCTGCTTATCTACATGTCGAGAGCGCCGCTAACCTGCACACATTAAACGCGAAAGCCATTCTAGAGATTTGAACGAATTCAATGTCGCTGGTCAGCGGAGGAAAATTCGTGTTTAAGTTGATGGCAGTGGCTTCGGAAGCTGGTAAAATTTTGAGTGTTGGAAAATCATTTGTTCGTCTCACGTCTTTCAGTTGCTACGTAACAATTGAACACAATTTTTTCCTAGAGCAGTTAACCATCTGAGAACGCCACTGCTTCATTAAACAATGACAAAAATTTGCACAAAAACGTCTCTTAAAAGTCGCGAATAAAACGACAAACCCGCTCGCTCTGCCACGTAGATTAATCTTCTCCCCGTTTCAAGTCTTATCTCGCACTGTGTAAGCTAATTGCTCACGTGTTGTATGCTGCAATATTGGTATTTTGTCGTATTTATATTCCTGAAATCCCTCCGGTTTGGCCGTTGTTATCTTTGTTGCTTTCCTTGGTCGCTTCTCGCATTTCTGCGACATTTTACAAGCGCAGATTTCTTTTCGATCGTGTAATGCTGTTGAATTAAGAACGAAAGTTGAGTTTAATAGTCAGCTAGAGTTCATTAGTCATTAGCATTGAATCTTCGGCACTCGGATCGTTGGGCAAAGGCGCTCGATAAGAACTTTGTTCAAGAAATTAAGGTGGAATGAGTAACGCTGTGCAGAACACGGTTACCCTCATCTACATTTCCTGGCTTATAACGCCGAGACACCCTTTAACAAGTCGCAAAGCTATCGCTTTTGTGCTGAACTGAGTCGTGAATTTTATTGTTCACTTCGCACCCATTAAAAGCGCGGCAATCGCATAAATTAACACGATGGATAATTTTCATGTTTCTGATGATAATCAGCAAAGGCTTGGGGACGCTCATAGTCTTGCGTGGCCATGGTAGCTAAACTGGAATGACTTTTAGTTCCGAAAAGCGATGCACAGAACATGAGACGGATTATTAATTTTCTGCTGAACGACTGAAGAACATGCGCGACAAGTGTAGAACGTCAATTCAGGTCTTTGTTTGATTTCTACTTTTGAACTAGCTACGATAATGTCTCACTGACTAGAGATTGGGTTGATCGATTTACTGAAAACTTGCGTTTCCTCTGCATTTGATAAGCAGAAAGTATAAAATAATCAGACACAAGTTTGCTATCTTTTAGTCGTGTTTGCTAATTGTTCGAAATGTGAGCTGAAAGTAAATTTCACAAGTTTTAATTTAAAATTCTACCCCAATTGTAGGCATTTTGTGTTGAAAACTTTGCTTTTAGTTGCATCAATTTCAACGCCAGCTTTTAGTGTCGTGATTCGATGTGACTTTAATGATGTTTATTGGAGTTATGTGGGCTTTCGATACACTTGCACCGTTCGAGAACTAGGAAACACCGAAATGTCTGATGTGACAGAAATCACTGGAAGACACACGGATAATCACAGCAACGCGGATGTTCAAGGACTTCATGTGTACAGCGGAAATGTTGGAGGCCTTCAGAATTCACTTCAAAAATTCCCGCGAAAACTTGAGAAGTTTTTCCCGGATTTGGTTGCAATCGATTTTTATCAAAACCGTTTATATAGAATTGTTTTAGATGATTTGGCTCCATGGTCGAACTTAGCATCGCTCCGTATTCTAGGAAACAGAATCGAGAGTCTCGACGGAAATATCTTCCAACACTCGCCAAAGCTCAAATACATTAACCTGAACAACAATCTAATTCGAAACGTCGGTGCTAACTTGCTCTCCAACTTAAGTGAACTTACTAATGTGAACTTCAGCGAGAATTCTTGCATCGATAGTTCCGCATCAACACCGAAACAAATCGAAGAACTGAAATCGAAGCTAATCGAAAGTTGTCCACCGTGCATAGCAAGATGCTCGATAGGCGCAGATGTAGATAGCTTACAAACGCTTGTTGAGCAACAGACTCACACTATTCGGGAGCATCGAGAAATTATTGATGATCAGAAAGCAATCTCTGAAGTGCAAGCTCAAGAAATTGATTATCTATCACGAAAAATTAAAGAGCTGAGCGCGATGACAACTGAGCTTACTCTTCTCATTGGACAACAAGCTCAAGCAATCGAAAAGCAAGCCCAAGCCATAATAGACCAAACTCATGCGACTGAAGAACAAGCTCACGACTTTGGGACGAGACTCGCTGCAATCGAGGGTCGGATTGTTCATTGTCAATGTAATCCGTTATGAGATGATCGGTTTGATTCAAATAAAATTAAAAACTTCCCAGTTGTTTTTAGTTTTAAATTATCAGTTCTACGACTAAGCTTTTGTTATTTGTTGGTCAAACGGAGAGTTTAGCTGTGACTTCTCAGCGAAGAAATTCTATCGAAACGTTTCCACGAATGACGAGACATTTAACACGGGAACTTGATGCGGCTTCAAGAGACAAAGCAGGATGCGATGTGATCGTAATTAGTGGATGACACGAAAATATTTTTAATTAACTGTGCAGCCGCGGCGTAGGCGTCCCCACTGTAACTCGAACCTTATCTTGAACACCACGAAAACATTTTTAATCGTGTACGAAAGCGAAGAACTCGAGATCCAGCAGACAATATATCACGATTCCGTACAAATCTTTTCGCTCCCTTCATGTTTCTTTCGATGAATTTCTCTTCTTCTTTCTTTCAGTTAATTTATTTCACTTTTCTTACGCTTTTCTTCTCTCGAAGTCGATCGACGTTCCATGCCCGAATATTTCTCGTTCGACAACAACATTCCATTCCGGTTCTCGCTCGTCAATGTTATCATCGAGTTGCACTGGAGTTACAGTCAAGTTTCATCTGTGAAATGATCTTGTCTAATAAGGATCATCAGCAGTTTTGTCAGTCATTTGTAGAAAGTTTGATTTGTCCACAGTTGATGTTTGAACTATTGCAATGCATTGTTTTACAAGCTTAAGATCGCTTGAAACCAATTTATTTTAATCCTTCGTCGATCGAGCGTGAAGTCAAATTGAATTGCTATTCTATCCTAAGGATTTAGAATTGAATTGACTGATGAAAAATAAGGAAACATAATTTATAACAGGAATGAATTAAAATTGAGACTTCGATGAATGAGGCGACGGAGCTGCAGAGGAAGGGACGATAAGTGATGGAACTCTGGAGCTAAGCCACGGTCGGGTAATTCAATCAAATCACCTTCAACTTGATGAATATTCGCGAGCGGCCCATTCTGATGTAAATTGCGTTTTAAGGGTGAAAAGGCGAAAAAGGAAAAATTGGTTTTCAATATCAAGCAGGAATGTTGTGATTTGATAAATGTTGTCAATCACTCGAGGACATTTTACAAATTTCTTTTTCGCCGTTGATCCCTTCGCAGTTACTTATGTTTAATCAATTTCCATTCAGGGATGAAAAGGATGGGAGATTAATGTGAAGTTGAGTCGCTTAATGCGAGGGTAAGTGATTTCGTTCGTATGCTTCACCTTAAGCGATAAAGCCGAATGAAATGCTTCAGATTTTAACGTTCGATTCGAGAAAATATCGCGGAATGACACAGAGAGAACGGCGGAGACATAAATAGAGACATAATAAATTCACATGAAATTAACGTTGATTGATAATCATCTTGGAAATTCTTCTCCTCTCTTTCATCTCCTGTGCCGTGTCGGGCCGGATGAAAAGTTCCATTTTACATGCGATCTCATTACATTGACATGCTATTTGAAATTCACCTTTTTATGCGCGAAAGCTAAGAGATTTCCTTCAATTGCAGGAGATTAATATCGCTAAGTCGTCGGGAATATTGCTTTCCAATTTTTCATTCTCTCCGTCGATTATTTCTTAAATCCATTTCCATCTTTTCCTCCTCTTTTCATCGCTAATTCCACTCGTTTGTTTTAAACAAACTCTCTCGCTTCCTCGATTTTGCATTCTTCTGAGATGGGATAATTTATTGAAGCTGCTAAATTAATTTAATTGGCCTCGTTTCTGCGCATCAGCTTCGAAGCTTGACACATCGGCAGAGACCCTAAAGGGCGGCTTGATCCAAGAGCCGCGAGTATGCTGAATGAATGAAGCGTCTTATCTCTGAAGGTAAGTTGGGAAAAATCTCATAACTTCCGTATCAGATAAGAGAAGTTTGCAGTCGGCATTCTTAACATATTTCAGCCTTCATGGCTCATGCTTTCATTCACAAAATATTTAGGTATTTTTCTCTTATTCTTGAAGCGATGTAATCTCTTGATGAAATGGCTAATAAGATCACATCATGTGATTCACATGCAGAGTTGGGAGAAAGTGCGCAAAGATGAAAGATAAAATTTGAGGATATTCAGAAAGTTTGCAGATTTTATAGGCAAGACCTTCTTCCCATCGATGAGACAAGACGACCGTGTAGGACTAGGTAGTGAATCTTCAATCCAATGGAACTGTTTCCTCAAGTTTTCATGCAACACGTGGCCTGTTGTGCTGCTCCGAGACTGTTGGCTTGCTTCGCATTCAAACCAGCTTTGCGCGTTGCATATTTCCCCTCATGATCACCTGGAGGTTCTCAGTCGTTTGCCATGCATTAACAACACGATTGATCCTCTCAAGCTGCATTATTATTATTAATTGGTGATTCAAAAGATCAATGAAGAGCTCAACGACTTCCTATCTCGAGACAGTGCGAACTCAAGGAAACTTTTTCTTTTTGATAAAACTTGAATCTCGTTTGCTGGGTGTGATAGCTGATGCTGTTTCCTGCAGCAAGGTGATATGATAATTGGTGTTCGAAGCGATTCACATGGTTAGACAACGTAACACTGACCGATTGCAACGAGCGTCCAAATCTTTTGTGACAATCCGAGTGAAAGTGAAGCGAACTCATAATCCATCGGAAAGCAAGGTCAACGGATATTCTTCGTGTGCATATCTAGAGTAGAGCGAGAGTCTCCAACGAGACATCAGACGCTTGCCCATGAACTTGCCGAGTTGCTGAAAAAGAAAACTACTCTCAGTTTCTTCGCTCGGCTTGCCCAGCTCTCGCTCGCCTCAAGCCACAGGCACGAGCCAAACACAAGTCAGTTGCAAGAAAAAAAATTGCTCAGTTAAACTCGAGTTGTTGGCGTCGCAGGCTGCTTCTCGCATGTTGTTAAACAAAAAGTTACATTTACTCGTTACGACTTTTTATTGTGTTCAGCGTGCTCGCGCGCACAGGTCCAGTTGATTAATCTAGCAAATTAAATTTATTCGCAAAGTGTTTAATCCAGCGCAAAATTGCTGCCGAAGAGTGAGACAAGTTCCGTCGATTGGCGCCGTTGAGAAACTCTGACGAAAAGCAATCAACGATATTTTCGGGCTGCAATGAAATTGGAATTACCGTTTATTGTCTTGATCGTGAGTGCTGTGGGTGCAATAGCGGAGAATGCGACGAGCGGAACTTTAAATGTGACCACGAGACCGCGAGTAGCCACCACAACGACGGCAGCGCCAAACTTTATCAGCAGCACGCTGGACAACATTAGGAAGTTTTTCTTCAGTGAGTGTTCACAGCTTTTCCACATGTTACGAAGACTCGAAGGCTGAACGTAGCTAAAGCTTTTCAAGCCCAACGAAGTGTTAAGTCGCGTCGCTCGGTTTCGATTTTGTTGTGCAAACTAAGACATTACTCGCCTCGTACCATGTGTTTGGTGTTTGCACTTCGCAGATTTAAGATTGGAATTCAATGCGGCGACTCTTTCTCCCGAAAATCGGTCAAGCTGTGCTATGAGATTTATCGGAGAAAATACAGGCTGCAGAGAAACGGTTGCGTAATCGCGATCGCAGTTCAGCAAGTGAAATGTAATAGAAATGAGAAAAGCCAGCGACGCATTTCTCGTCTCAGCGCGAGAACTTTCATAATGACAGTGGACGCTCCGAAGCCTTTCTCAGTTGACCGAAGCCCAAGGTCGCCTTGTTTCGTCAGAGTGAAGCTCTTAAGTCGATGAACTCCCTCCGATCTACATCTTCTCGGGCAAAAGCTCACTGCGCGAGTTTCTAATTTCGACAACTTTGCGCCACCGAAAATTATAAAGTTTCAAAATTCTCAATTATCCCGAAAGAAAATCCGTCGAGCGCGCAGCATGACTTTGTGCAATTCACATTCGATTCACTAATGATCTCGTCTCGCTCCACCTTTATAAACTGATCACAAGCAACATCAAAGAAACATTAGGTTTTAATTGCAGCCGTCAAGGCTAAGTCAAAAGGAAATGAGCGTACAAAAAGTGTGATCAACACTCGCTCCAATTTTTAGGTAGCCAAAACTAAGAAGCTTGTCAACGAGGTAGTTTTTGCATAGTAACATTACCTCCCGCTCAAACTGTTGACTGCACAAGTGTAGCAACAAAACCTCCTCGAATTTCTATGATCACAAAGTTCGATTAGCAAGACCACAAGCGAAGTGAGAGGTCGGCAGATCATTCAATAAAATCAGCATGTCGCGAGTGGTTTGTGGGAGTTTCTGAGCGATTTGGCAGGAGGTTTTACTTTTGATTTTCGGCAGTTGTAGTCGTCGATCCACAACCATGCTCTTGCTCAACATTTTTCTTATAGGCGCTCACAAGTTAAACGACGACGATGGAAATTGCCAAAAATGTCGTTGATTGTTAGTTTGGAGGTGACTGGGGCGGTGATGGGACGAAAGCTCTACTTCTAATGACGCTGCCCAATGAAACGCATTAAGTCCTAGTTTAATTTCGGAGTTAAATCGCACGCCACTAAACATTGACCTTAATACTCAATCTCTCGAGATGATAATAAGATTCACCTTAAGCCAAAATGTTTGCGCAACTCAACAATGTGCGAACACAATTGAGAGAGACGTCTTGAGGTTCATGCTCTTCGAGCTTCGACGAATATGCAAAACTCTTTGTTCTCACTGTTGGATTAAGCTGAAGCTTTGCCAGCAGCTCCAGACTATAATTTTAGACTTGGCGGAGTCGCAGTTGACTGACAATTTAGCTCTGCACGAACAAGCTAATTAATGTTAACGGCTGTCGCTTGCATGGTCACTTCAGGTAAACATTTGTGACCTTATGCTTTCAACTTCCGTCCGCAGATCCACCGGCTGATAAGGCGCCGTCAATTCCTTTCTCTCGAACGCCGAACAGGCAAAATACTCTCGAAGACGATGTTACGAAACTCAAGAAAGAAAATGCGTCAATTACAAAGCGAATGAATGCCGTTGACAAAGAAGACGAGATTTTCTGCCCAACCGAGAGAGAAGCCAAGTTCGAGTTGTTTCCAATTATCTGCAACAACAACCAGGACTGCGAGAAGGTCGGCGCGAAGTTCCGATGCTGCAAGCTGTTCGGAAGTCGTCGATGCCATGAAGGCCTCGAGAAACCGTTAGAGGATATTGAACACGAGCGTAAGTCTGGCAAATCGTTGTCAAACGAGCTCTTACATCTCTCCCTTCCAGCTCTCTTTGGACTTCCTCGCAAATGTCCTAAAGATCCTTTGGCCGAAAGCTTCTGGGATGTAAAGCAATGTGAACTCGACAAAGATTGCGACTTCCCAAGGATTTGCTGTGTGAACGGACGGAAGCGATATTGCATGAACAGCTACACTGAGCCCGAAGATCTGCCAGCAGTCAGCCGACAAATTGCTTATCCCGTGGAGTCGCTATCGCAGTACTTCCAGTGCACACCGCCGCCTCCAGCTGCCTTCGACAAGCATCCAAAGCCTTGCAATTCATCTCTCACTTGCTTCCCTAACATTTGTTGTCTCGAAGGAGGACACAAGCACTGCAGACCACCGAAAAGAAATATTCTCGCGGCACTGACCACTTTCAGTCAACGATTCAATGTTGGCTGGATAAGAGACTTTACTGATAATCTTGTGATTAGACGCTGAGAAATAAAAACACTTTCAAGTCTTCAGATGTTATTTGGATCTTCGGTTTATTTCGCCGCTTGTTTCTTCAACAGTACACTTTGGTGATGTTATCCGTGTGCTTCTCGACCCAATCCCGTTCGCAAAGATTCATTTAATCCAACTAAAATCGAAATCAAATTAATTTCAGAATTGTTCAAGCGGTGACATCAATAAATATTTTACCTTCTTGAATCCAATGTCCTTTGAGTACTCCCGGAAGCACTGACGGCACAGGTTCAATCCATACTTGCGAATGATACCGTGGTTGTTGGAGCAGGCTCGGCTATAAACGAGAGAACGAAAAGTTTTGTCATCAACATGGAGTGTGAAGGTTAGAAACAAATTCAACTGTTTTTCTCTATTATTCTTTTGCCAGATAAACTGAACTCCACTCGTCACTTACCAATGGCGAGATCCTGGTCCGTAATTTCTCGGATGAGCATACCAGATTTGGCTGAAACCCATTTTTGAATTATTTTTCGATCTGCTTAGAAAGAGCACGAAAATTGGAAAGAAAGAAAATTGAAAAGCGCCGCGTCGAGTTGCTCGACCTTTCGTCAAGTTTTTAAATTGTGAAAAAACGTTAAAAAGTTTATCGAAATTCATCAAACCAAAACAAATGAAAAACAGAGAAACTAGAGACGGAATTAAATATTGCTTGTTAGAATAATGTAGGCAATACCTTCTGGCAATAGAATGCGAGCTTGTGCGGCAATTGTCAGTCCGCCGGTTGGCTAATTGGTT
Source organism: Smittia sp. YW1114-2 (assembly GCA_033064975.1). Classification (NCBI taxonomy): domain Eukaryota; kingdom Metazoa; phylum Arthropoda; class Insecta; order Diptera; family Chironomidae; genus Smittia; species Smittia sp. YW1114-2. The sequence continues at coordinate 14,431,844 of CP093833.1, forward strand.
CAGTCTTCGATGAACATTCGATTCGAAGAGAGGAAAACATTTTAATTCGATTATTTTTGTTGCGGCAAATATTTATTAGTGAAGAAAAAGTGACACACAATGTCGAGGGTTCTATTGAAGCTTGCAAGGTAATTCTGAATGTCAACTGTTGTGTAGTTAGAAGCCGAGAACGTCCACTTTGAGGCAGTAGCTTGAAGCCGGAAAACTACAACTGTGGCAATGTTTCTGCTTAGTCCTGTCACTGATTTCAAAGGAGAACTGCCTGGCTACAGTTCAATCCAAAACGACTGACAATCCAGCGATCACACTAGTTGAATTATTGCTTGATTATCATCCGATTTAGTGTCTCCGGTCCACTGATTCTACGCAATCATCCAAGGCTATACAACACCTCAAGACTCTTATCAACACTGCCACACTCAAGCTACAACAACCAGTCGGACAAAGAGAGCTCCTCAAGCACACTTGGAGCAATTATCGGCGCTTCTTTGGTCGGCACGGGAATTTGGCTCTTCCGAGGTGATTAAATTTTACAGCCTTGAACAAACAAAGCTGATAACAAGTCGAGCATCTGCTCTCGGCGGATTCTTATCAAATATTAACCCCAGTAGTTTGCTTGCAGATCAATTAAAAGAAGCGGAGTGCGCCAAGAGGTTCTATCACCATGATACCGTGAGGAAGGATTTGCCGACTTTCTCGGCTGCTGAGGTTTCGAAACATTCCGATGAGTGAGATTACACTTCATAGCTCGAGTGCGCTCTGACCAACATTCCAATCATTTTAGGAACAAAAGCGTTTGGGTGACTTACGGAATCGGCGTTTACGATATCACGAAGTTCATCCCGGAACATCCAGGTGCTAAGAAGAACATTATGCTTGGAGCAGGCTCAGCACTCGACCCGTTCTGGCACACTTATCAGTTTCACAAAGAACCGAAGATTCTTGAGCTGCTGGAGACGTTCCGGATAGGAAACTTGAAGGCTGAAGATAAGCAATCCACGGACGACCAGGGAAATCCTTACGCGAATGAGCCGGAGCGAAGCTCTTTGCTAGTGCCAAGGTCAGTGACACCATTCAACGCTGAACCGCCGCTCTCGTTACTTGTCGAGAACTTCATCACACCAGCCGAGTTCTTCTACGTTAGAAATCACCTTCCAACTCCTGACATCGACAGAAAGCAGTACGAGCTCGAGGTAGAAGTTGAATCCAACGGCAAGAAACAGAGCTTTTCGCTCGAAGACCTCAAGACCAAGTTCGAGAAAACTGGCGTCGTCGCTGTCGTCATGTGCGGTGGCAACCGTCGCTCTGAGATGAACGGAGTGAAGGAAGTTCGAGGGTTGAACTGGGGAGCAGCAGCGGTTGGAAACGCTGTGTGGACTGGAATCAGATTATCGGACTTTTTGGCTAAGATGGGAGTGAAGTCTGACGAGTGCAGTCATGTCATCTTCGAAGGATACGACACTGACCCGACAAGCACGCCTTATGCAGCCTCCATTCCGATTTCAAAGGCGATGGATCCCAGAGGCGACGTCATCCTAGCGTATGAGATGAACGGAAAAGAACTCTCAAGAGATCACGGGTTTCCTCTAAGAGTGATCGTTCCAGGCGTCGTTGGAGCTCGCAATGTCAAGTGGCTCGGCAAGATCACTGTATCGAAGAACGAGTCAGACTCGCATTGGCAGCAGAACGACTACAAAGCTTTCAGTCCGAGCACAGACTGGGACACAGTCGACTTCAAGACAGCACCAGCCATTCAAAACATGCCAGTGACTTCCGCAATTTGCTCTCCGAATCCTCTTGAGACACAAGTAAAAATCATTGATAACTGTATCGAAGTAAAAGGCTACGCGTACAGTGGCGGTGGAAATAAAATCATCCGAGTCGACATCACCGGCGATCAAGGAAAATCTTGGGTAACCGCTGATCTGCAACAGCTCGACGACGGCGAACTCGTTGGCCCTGGCCGTCATTATGCTTGGACGCTTTGGACCGCGAAAGTTCCAGTGGCTGACAATCAGAAAGTTATAGAAGTCTGGTCGAAAGCAGTCGATTCCAACTACAATTGCCAGCCCGAAACATTCAAGAACACGTGGAACCTAAGAGGTGTCGTTTCCAACGCTTACAGTCGCGTTCGAGTTAGCTTGAAATGAATTCAGTGATTTCTTGTTGGGTTGTGTTTTATTTTGTGCAAAAAATTGCACTTCGATCTTGTTATATTTCTCGACTTTTTATCAAAAAGGAAATAAAGTTTACGGAAAACTAAATTTCATCGCAGATATTTCATCGCTTGTTGGACTCAAATAGAAAATCTCGTCTGCTATCAAGTTGACAACTGTTGAACGATGCAAATTTTGAGGATGCACGAAAACTACAAGCTCGTGGAACAGCTCAGGGCTAACGGGAGTTAACAAACGCTAACTGTTCAAGTGGTTATCCATTCACACTTCACGCTTTGACCACTTGAATCGTTGGAACGAATCGTTGATTACGGACAGTTGGGGTTGGAACTGAGTTATCAGCAAGATGCATTACTCGTTTGAAAATTATCTAGTTTTATTTAAGCTTCTTGCTACACTAAGATGAGCTGAGATGATTCCGTACGGCCCGATTCAGCTGTAGCAATCTCAAAGTAGAACGGAAGAAATCAAGTTTTTGACGATTTACCCTTCAACCACCTCTGGCATTTTAGAACGAAACTCGCTTTTAGCTTGATCATTCTGAATCTCGTTTCCGAATCTTGAAAATCACTCGAGTCCGTCGGCTAATTGCTTTTGAGAATATTCTGGCGGGCACTTAGCTTTAGAACTTGACGTCATGTATGTAGCTAAACATCAAAGGTGAACTTGAATTCGTTCTGCTGAGGGATTCACACGCTGGATTTTTAGTTCGTCGGAAGGAGCCCACCAATTTAAAACCATCAGCTGACAAACGAAACAAGTTCTGTTGATGTTGGTCATGGTTTCTCTGTCAGATCACATAAGTTTTTCAAAGGTTTTTTTCCGCGCGCGCCGTAGTCGCTTCGCGAATTCGTTATCGATCAGTTCGTGTGTTGAGTCGCGTGCGAAAACAAGTTTCGTCGTTGCTCTTCTATTTGAGTGGCATCTAAAATTTTTTGTCAATCGGTTGATTGCCTCGAAATCTAGAAGATTTAATCTACTAACTCATTAATTATCAAAACAAATCGGAAAAACTTCAGTTCATAATTAATGACAAGTTTCGTGTGTGCTTTTCCGTAGATTTATCGACGCCTCGGTTCTAGTTGCATCGCTGCCGTCGAAACGAAAGCATGAGAACAAGCGCGCGCTGTGATTCTAAAAATATCATTTTGTTGTTGTTTTGCGACTGAGTCGCACACGAGGGAAACCGAGAAAAATCGATAAAAATGAAAAACAAACGCGAAAGTGTGGACGACAGCTCAAATTGGGTGAAATTGGTGTTTGAGCTGCTGCTAATCGTGTTGGGAGTGTTACTGATAATTTTGTGGCCCGAATGGTTCAATGGATTGCTCTTCAAGGTTTGTAGAACGATTGAGAACCGAAATCTGTGCAAATCATGGTGTAATCGACATAAAAATGAAACCTGCGGCAGCTGACGATTTAGTCGCAAGACAGGTTGATTGAAAGTCATGCTGCAGCTTCATGTGATCGCTAAGAATGATCAGTCGGTGATCGTGACAGTTTCAATTATAAATTTGCTGAATCACCACAAAGTTCATGCCAGCGAAAACACGACAAACGCCGACGAGTGATTCATAAAGCTCATGTGTCAATTGATTGTATTTATCACATTTCTCTTTCCACCCATGCGCGTAGCAACTCGAGCTGAGACCCGGCACGCTTTATCATAAATTCTGGACCGAACCACCTCAGCCAATCTACATGGACATTTACTTGTTCAATTGGACAAACCCGCAAGACTTCACAAATAAATCGGTTAATCCCAATTTTGAAGAAATCGGCCCGTACCGGTTCCAGGAAATTCCACAGAAAGTCAACGTTACGTGGCACGACGGCAATGCAACTGTCAGTTACCGGAAGCAAAGCCGGTATTTCTTCGTGCCAGACCAGAGCAAAGGCAAACTCGACGATGTCATCACATCTATTAATGTCATCGCCCTTGTGAGAATCTTTCACTCAGAAAATGAATGAAGCTTAACAGAACTTTTCGCCTTACAGTCGTCGGCAGTTCAATCTCAAAGCATGAATTTGTTTAAGCTCAAAGGCGTCGAACTCGGTCTATCATTTTACAACCAAAAACTGCACATCACTAAAACCGCGGACGAATGGCTGTTTGAAGGTTACGAGGATCCAATTATCGATGTAGCCAAGGGAATCGCATCCATCCTCGGAGTTGGCGATGTGCCATTTGATCGTTTTGGGTGGTTCTACAATGTAAGGCGAAAGCTTTGTGAAAACTTTTACAATGTTGGATTACGAGTTAGATTAATTTTATGAATGAATATCAGAGTTAAGTTGAAAATAATTTAACAAGCTTCAGAGTTAGATTGAAAAGCTTAAGAGTTAGTTCAACTTTAGCTTTCAAATTTAAGAATTTGCCACACGAATGAAAGTTGAGATCTCAATATATTTCCTCAGCGTAATGACTCAAGTCTGCTAGCTGGCGACTTCAACGCTAACACGGGAGTTGATGATATCTCCAAAGTGGACCAGTTGCGGTAAATTAATCAGAGACTGAGAAAAGTTCTGTTGAGATAATTTTCGTTTTTTTTTCCACAGGAAATGGAATTATGTATCAAGAACGAACTTCTTCCAAGGCGAGTGCGCCGAGCTTTTTGGTTCAGCTGGTGAATTTTCACCTCCCAACAAAACGAAAACCGAAACAGTGTCGGTGTTTTCCCCGGAAATGTGTCGCAGCGTCCTGTTGGATTTCGAGGAAGAAAGGGAGATCAATGGAGTCAGAACGTTCAAGTACAGCGGAGGTGATAGAACAGTTGACAACGGAACTTTGTATCCGGAGAACGAATGCTACTGCAGCGGTGAATGCGTTCCGTCAGGATTATTCAACGTTTCATCCTGTCGCTTTGGCACTCCAGTCTTCATGTCATTCCCCCATTTCTACAACGCTGATCCATTCTATGGGAATCAGATCGACGGAATGAAGCCAGACAAGAAGAAGCATCAATTTTCGATATCCTATGAACCGGTAAGCAAGCGCGATCGGTTACCGACAATTTTCACTATGTTAACTTCCCACAGAAAACTTCGTTTCCTCTTGAGATTGCTGCTAGATTCCAACTTAACTTGCTCATAACGCCAATTCCAAGATTCAATATGTACCAAAACGTCCCGAGGAAATTCATGCCGGTCCTTTGGTTCGAACAGCATGTCGTCGCTTCGAAAACAGTCTCAAATCTAGTTAAGCTTATTCTCTTTGCTCCAACGGGCGGTCAGATGTTTGGCGTTATTTTACTCATCGTGGGGATCACGTTGATGCTCACCACGTGCTTTTGCAAAGGCTTTGAAGTGCCTCGACCAGACAAATCGAAGACTGAACCTCAGAAGACAACGCAGCTACCTGAATCGTTTCCTCTCATGAACGCTTAGGTTGTTAATTATTCCTTAGGATAGAAACTTATGAAGTTATTTAAGACAGGAAAGCACAGGGCCCGCACAAGAATAAATTCATAATAAATTCTCAGTGATATTTTTGTCCAATCAAAGCTCAACACGATTTTTCCTTCTGTCACGTGAATTTCCTACCGTCTTCGGCTGACGAAAGTTTCCTCGCGATTTCCACGAGGATCAACAAGTGGCAATTCAATTAACTCAATTCGTTTCAGTGTCGTGGGACCGATAGAAATCTAAGTTCAACAGTTTGGGGTACATCAAATGCTACGTTGATAAATTAGACTATTTTAAAAGTGTGACGTTCGTCGTTGTTCAACTCGTAAAACATACTAAAATATTCTTCATTTTCACCTTCACGGAGCATAAGTTTAGCTTCTTAACGGAACGCTCATTCTCTCACTAATGTAGCTACGTAATAATTATGCGAACCTCTCAATGGAAACCAATGTCACGCAACTGTTTACAATATCTCTGTCTGCATCCCCTAAATGTTTATAAAAAGCTTGAAAAGCTTATGACGCAATATGTCACAAAAGTATCAGAACAAAAACTTTAGACATTCGTATTTATCATCGATGTGTGATTCAGTCGATACTAAGACAGGGCGAATGTGGATGTGAAAATGATTGTGCGAAAGCTGGAATCAGTTGGAATTGTAGCAGCGGCGCGAGTGGCTTTTGCAAATCATCTCACAAGTGCTCAAAGAGTTTCATGACCAGGGACAATTTCAAATAAGTTGTGGACCTGCCTAACTCTGAATAATATTCGTCAGAAAGAAATCGTGCTGCCAGTTAATAGCAGTCATTATTGATTTAGTGCTAATTGGATTTCAACCGTGACAACGATTTAAAGCCTCGTCCGGTGCCTCCGATGAGACAGTTGGCGGTTAAATGTGGACGCGATAGGACGCGAAACAATTTTTTGCCGACTGAGGTTCGCGTGATCAACAAGAGATTTGAAGAGTCGCTTCTAATTGAATTATTTCTTGGTGTGCCCTGTCAATTAGTCAGGAGCAAATAGCGTGGGAAGGTCGAGATTCTGCTAATCAAATCGAATCTATCTTATCAAATTGTCAATTCTACTTGGAGTTTGAAGTGCAATTTATTTATTCGCATCAGCTAAAAACAATCAGAACTCTCTCCAAAGTGCTCCAATTAAATTTAGTGTTTGAATCGCTTTCAGTGACTTGGCAAGTCTCAATCTCTCCGGTGTGTGAACAGGCACAATTTTGCCAAACGTGAGCTGTTTTAAGATCGTTTATATAACTGGCCAAAGTCGCTTATCAGCTGAGATAACTGAGCCTCGTCAATGACTCACAAGTGAAAAAGTGTGTGAGAGAATTCCACAGTTTTCTAAGCTCAACCCTATCGTGCAGATAAGATAAGGGCAGCCGACTCGTCTGAAATAAAAGTTTGATAACAATACCAACACTTGTACGCTCAAAGAATTTGATAAATAAATAGAACGTGGCTGATGAAACGTGATTTATAACAAATAAGAACTTTATTTGGATTAGTTGCCACCGATCAAGTGACGGTTGAACATTATAAACAGCTGCTGAGCTCGCCAAATAAAGTTCAACAACATCAAAATAAAACAATCTAAGTCATCAATCAACATGACTTACAAGGAAGGTACAAAGCGTAGTTACAGCCAAATTGTTATGGCGATCATCGGAGGCTTTACAACGATATCTGGCGTGGTGCTTGCGTTGTTTTGGCCGGAGATCTTCGATAAGATTTTGTTTAAGGTGAGTCTTACGTTAACGACACTAAATTCTAATGTCGCGTGTACACCGCCCACCGTCATGTAAAGAAAATAATTAAAATTACACCTTGACACGTCAATCAAATCTCCCGAAATTGTTAACGACAAGCCAAACCACTAACCGGTTTCGGGAACAAAAGTCAATAACAAGACAAATTAAATTCAGAACCATAACTTCTGGTGGATGGTCGCACCCAGAATACTTAAATCAGGCGCAAATTTTGCGTTGACATCAGCATTATCTAGAGACGTCAACACTAAATCAAATGCAAAGATTAAGCGTTCTTAGGATTTATGCAAACATTTTCTTCGTTTGTCTACAAAATGTCTAAGTCATGAAGCCATAGCAGTAATAAATTTCCTAATGTCTCAATGCGAACAACCGTCAGTAATCCTCGAAGAACGACTGATGAAATTTCCTTTCTTATATCTCCAGCAAATCGCACTTCAACCTGGCTCTAAGAGCTACGGATATTGGACTTCACCACCTCAGCCGATGTACCTTGACATTTATCTGTTCAACTGGACCAACCCACAAGACTTCACAAATAAATCAATTAAGCCCAATTTCGATGAGATTGGTCCATTTAGATTCCAGGAAATTCCCAGAAAAGTCAACGTCACGTTTCATAATAACAATGCGACGGTCAGTTACCGGAAGCAAAGCCGGTACTTTTTCGTCCCAGATCAAAGCAAAGGCAAACTCGATGATGTCATCACATCTATTAATGTCATCGCCCTTGTAAGTAAGGCTTGTAAACAAGCGCGCTCAAATGTTACTGCGAAGTCAAACGAATCGTGAATAATTACTTACAAATTAACTATCTTATCACTCGTTGCAGTCAGCAGCAAATCGTGCCAAGCACTGGGCCTGGTACAAAGCTAAAGGAGTATCGATCGGGTTCACAATGTACGGCGAGAAAGTTCACGTCACGAAGAATGCGTCCGAGTGGTTGTTTGACGGTTACGATGATCCAATGATCAATCTTGCTAAAGACAATCCGCTGCTTGACGCTGGCGATATTCCTTTTGATAAGTTCGGATGGTTTTACATGGTGAGATGACCGTGTTGAAGTCCCATATCTTCAATCACTAGAATTTTGTATTCACAGAGAAACGACAGCAGTTTGCTTCTTGGAGATTTCAATGCCAACACGGGAATCGACGATATATCAAAGATTGGAAACATCAGGAAATGGAATCATGAGTCGAAAACCAACTATTTTGAGGGAAAATGTAATAAGTTGTCTGGCTCGTCTGGTGATTTCTTCAATCCCGGCATAACTAAGGATAAGACTTTGGAACTGTTCTCGCCCGAAATGTGTCGAAACGTGCCGATGGATTTCGAGGAAGAAAGGGAAATCAATGGAGTTAAGACGTTGAAGTTCAGCGGAGGCAATCGTGCTATTGATAACGGGACGCTATATCCCGAGAACGAATGCTACTGTGGCGGACAATGTGTTCCGTCAGGATTGTTCAACATCTCATCGTGCCGCTATGGAACTCCAGTCTTCATGTCATTCCCTCATTTCTACAACGCTGATCCAATTTATGTTGATCAAATCGAAGGCATGAAGCCTGATAAAGAGAAACATCAATTCTTCATGGCTTTCGAGCCGGTTCGTACCTGCAAATAATTTCAAACGCTTGAGATTCACGATTTTCTTCACAGAAAACAGCGATCCCGCTCGAAGTCGCCGCGCGCTTCCAGATCAACCTTTTAATCGAGCCAATCAAGACAATCACAATCTACGAAAAAGTGCAAAGGAAGTTCATGCCAATCCTCTGGTTTGAGCAGCACGTCCAAATGAACCAGGACATTGCAAATGAAGTGAAAATGCTTCTGAGGGTTCCACGCCTCGGGCAAATGATGGGTATCATGTTCATCTTCATAGGAATTTTTCAAATCTTTTTGCTTCCTACGAAGAAATTGATGTGTCGACGCTTCTGTCCCAAGAAAATCGATGCCAGTGAAAACGTTAACCCCTCAGTGCCTGCAGAAGTTTTCCCGCTGATACAGGAAAAGCCACACACGACAGGAATCTCTCTAATCGGTATTAAGGAAAGAGATGTTGTTAGAGCTTAGGTTCAATGGTGGGCCATTTAGGTTTAATCTTTGTTGTAAGTTGCAGTCTGTTGTTTGTTGCTGAGACAATCAAGGAATTTATTTTAAATAGATGAAAAGTTTTTTAAAACATTTCAGAAGCTCGGCCGAAGAAAGCCAAGCTGGCGATTCCAAGTCCATTCATGTGACTGTAACATCCAACGTTATCGTAAGAGAAACAGCCCGACCTCATCTGCCACGAAATTATCTGCCTGATCCAAGCGTTGTTCATAAACTCGCCAAAACCTGCAAAGGCGCAGAGGAAAACTTGCTCCATCGCCAAGTCTTTGAACCCAGAAGGAAGAACTGCCGTTGAGTTGAAGATGAATTTCGTTTCCATGTAAATTGAGCTGCATGTTTTTTGCGAGATCATCGAAAATTTATCAGCGTTGCAACTCAAAGTGTTGAGCAGATGGAAAAGAAGTCTAGGATGAGATAAAACGTTTCAGAAAATGATAGAAATTCAAACATTTTTCAAACTTGTGTGTCTGGGAATATCCAAAAGCAGCCGTGTTCACGTTCTCGATCCTCAAACAAAAGTCGCTTACTTCACATCTGTCAGCGATCTCCATCAAACATTGATCCGAGATGTGGCCGTTGGGCAGATTTCGATCGTCGTTAAGCAGTTTCAAGTAAACTTCCTTTGATAAAGAGTTTGGCTTTTCATGGATTCTACCGAATTCGAGATCAAAACTTTGGATGGAAGTGTTGACGAAGAGGCTCGAAACTGAAAAGCATAAATATCATTAAAGCTTTGACTTTATTAGGCACTTCGATTGTTCTAAACTTTTGTCTCTTAGTTTTACCGATTTTATTTCTGTCGAACATTTGCTCAAGTTGTTCACATTTTCGCAGCAGAACTTTTGCCCTGAAATTCCCATCACTTGACAGTTGGCTTTTAGCGAAAGCAATGCCCAACGAAAGTGACTTAGCGTCAATTGATTCGACGTTCGTGAAGCAGTGATCCAACAACTTGTTCAGTCGTCCATAGAAAATATTTTCGCCAAAGCTCAACTTGCACAGCAGAATAAAAATGAAGAACTTAACCATCAGCATCGCGAACACCGACTCAAACGCGATTCCATGTCCCAGCATCGTTCCGACATCATCACAACCGAAATCATGAAAAACTGCTGGGGATTAAAAGACACAAATGATTTTCCGATCCCACTCGAGGCTTGGATTTAAAAGAAATTTGTTCTCGAGTGGCGACATAAATTAATCTTTATTTATTTCAATTTTCTTCTTCGTCCGTTTCGTCGTCATCCTCATCCACCGTATTCTTGTTGTCGAACGAAAACAGTTGCGCAATCTCTTGCAGGAGTTTACCTTCCGTCGAATTCTCATCGACTGGCGAGGGCTCGGCAAATATTTTCTCAAGAACTCGGTTAAAGCTTTGACGAAGGTCAATAATCATTTCGGCAGTTTCTGAGTTGCATTTGAATCTCACGATCTCTCCGACTGAGATGTAATGAGTGTTTCCCTCGTAGCTGGTTTCGACTTTGTCCCCAAACATCAGAATTGCGTATGGTCGAATGTTCGCAGTTGTTTCCATCAAAAATATTTGGTTATTAAGCTTTTGCTGTTGGTGGAAGATTAAGAATCCGGAGTCGTAGGCAGCTCTTTCATCACTGTTCACTGACGATGGAAATAACTTCACTCTTCTTGAAACTGTTTTGACAATTTGACGGTTTTTGTTTCGCGATATTTTAACTGAGCGGTAAGCAACGTTCGGATAAAGCGATCCGCATATCACAGCACGAATGACATCGAGATTTTTTGAGGACTGATTGCAGCTCGCTTCGTCACCGTAAGTCCCTTGCAGGAAGCTGGATCTGTTCAGTGAGTCGGCAAACTGTTTTTTCATTTTGTCAAGCATCTCTAGGATTGAATTTGAGAGGTAATTTTTGTAGCAAAACTGCCGCTGCGAATGTTTCTGCCGCTTCCAGTCATAAACTGCGTTTGCGACCGCCAACTGATCCGAGTCTTTGGAGAATCGACGCTTGGCTTCATTGCACTGATCTTCTTTTCCTAAGACAGAGTAGAACGGTGACTTAAAGGAGAGACTGGCAGCGATGCTCGAGATGGGATCAAAGCAGCTGAAGATTGAGCCGAACAGAAGCATTTTTCCGGTTTGAGGGTGGCAAGAGAGTCGAGCGAGATGGAGACCAAGTGGCGTCAGTTCTTCTTTCTCTGTCAATGCTCCCAGTCGCTGTAACAACTCTATGCTCGCCTCAACGACTTGTTCATCTGGCTTATCAATAAAAGTTCCAATAAACGGCTTCACGTCTCTGATGCACAGAACTTTAATCGTCAGCAAAAGCTCTTCAAGGCGAGTTCGAAGGATTTCTGGGATCTCGAAAGCTTCGAGTGATGATGAGCGAGCTCGAGTGTAAAGATGATAGCAACATCCCGGTTGAACTCGTCCTGCTCTGCCTTTTCTTTGAGTCTCGTTCGCTTTCGTAATCCACTGATCCTCGAGAACTGTCGCGCTCTTCTCGAAGTCGAAGTAAGGTTTCCTCATTTTTCCAGCGTTTATCACGAACACAACGTCGTCGATGGTGATCGATGTCTCTGCTAGCGGAGTTGATAGGATGATCTTTCTCATGCCTGTTGGTGGTCGTACGAAGATATTTCGTTGATCGTTTCCGGTCAGTAATGAGTGAAGTGGATGAATGACAAATTTATCTTTGGGGAACTTGGGCGACTTTCCGAGACTCTCGTAAATTTTTGAAATGACAGAGAAGCCAGGAAGAATCACAAGGATTGCTCCGTCGCCTTTGTGATATGAAATGTGTTCGATTAAATATTCAATGAATTTGACGTCGAGACTTTCGCTTGCCGGATTCATCAGCGTCTGGATCGTTGAATTTGAGTATCGACCTCGAAGAGACTTCACGTAGTTCCCAACAACCAACTCAAATTCCTCGTCTTGCTCTTGTCGCTGCTTCTTCATCTTTCCCTGAACCCAAATCGGCTGCTTTCGTTGGTTTGAATCAGCAAAGTTGCAGTAGCCAGTCTCTTCGATAATATCCTCGAGAAAGATTTCTTGAACTGGGAACGTGAAGCCTTCGATGTGAATCATAGGACAATCGTTAAAGTAACGAGAAAAGCTCTCAGCGTTGAGCGTCGCCGACATCAAAATAACTTTCAGATCCTTGCGATAAAAAGTGATTTTCTTGATGAGGGCAAGGCAAACGTCGATGTGAATGTCGCGTTCGTGTATCTCATCTATAATCAAATGAGTGTAACTGCAAAGTCCTGGATCGATTTCCAGTAGCTTCAAGAGAATGCCAGTTGTGCAATACTCGATGCAGCCAACGCTCCTCGGCATCACTTTCTCTAGTCGAATCTGGTAACCAACCGAATGTCCGAGGCTTTCGTCTCTTTCACAGGCGACGCGCTCAGCGATTGAAATTGCTGTTGAGATTTAAATTTAGAGTACACACTTAAGAAACAATCCTTAGCTTACCAGCAATTCGTCGTGGCTGAGTGCAAAGTATTCTGGTTCGACCGCCTTTCAACTTCACGAGAGCATCGTCAAGAATGAATTGAGGAACTTGCGTCGTCTTGCCACAGCCGGTGTTTCCTTCGATCAAAATCACTGAATGTTTCTCAATGAGTTCGATGATTTCTTCTTTCTGTTGATGGGCTGGAAGTTTCTGACGGAACTCAAGCATGGACACGTAAGCTTCTGACATTGCTTTAGCAAAGAATTCATCATACAAATCGTTATCAAGTTTCGATGGCTCTTCCTGCGGTGCAGTTGGAACTAACGTCTTTAGAAGTTCGACGAAATCGCATTTGCTATGCCGTTGAAAATCTTGTAGGAAACTTGATGATCGCTGGCTCTGTGGTTGAGCTGATTCATCTCTAATTGCAATGCGAACCCTCTGAATTGCTTCACTTGTTAGGGAAACGCTGGGGCCCTCGAGCTAAGGCGAAACAAAATGATTTGAATATGTCGTCGGATGAAGACAAGAACAGCTCAGCTAGCAACTTATGAAGCTAGAGTTGTTCGTTGTCAATGAGCTTAATCGATCACTTACCAGTCTTGTCTTATCCTTCGGTCCTTTTGCCTTGTTTTGGTTTGCATACCACAAACCGATTTCTCTTCCTCGCAAACCCGGCGGATGTCGTTGCCTTTCTCCTTCTTCCGGCTGATTTCGGCTTTCAAGTTTGTCTCTGAGCCGACTTGCGCTCTGTCTGTATGAGCTCCCTTTTCCCTTCCAGCTCATTTCAAAATTGCAATCTTAGCCTAAAGGTAAACAAACGAAGTTCTACAAATTTGTAGATCAAAACGAAATCAAAACAAAACAACGTGCGGGCAAAATTCGATTGATTTAAATAAGAATTCCCTTGCATTCGAAAACAGCTTAACCATGGGACGCAAGATTCCACTTCCCAAAAGACATTTCGGAGTACGCGATCCACTGCAACAGCGAAAGGAACGAGAGGAGAAGTGAGTTCAAGTAACTGAATCTGCAACCAGACCACTAATTCTGTATTTTCTTTTAGGATTAAGGACAAAATAAATAATCCACCGAAAGATTTCAATCAGCAGGAAGTTTCCAAGAAGTTCAAGTCGTTCATCAAACTCAAAGAGGCTGCTCAGAGTGGAAAGGAGAAGAAGGGTAAGTGGATGAAGCTGTCGAGCTTCACTGACACTCCAGCTCACTGTAACCAGCGTGACATTGACTTGTAGTTGAAATTTATTGAAGACAAGCTAAACGATTTCTCAATTTCAGCATTGAAACGAGTCGACGACGACTTCAACTCGACGAAAATCGACTTGGACGGAATCAAAAGGAACGCAAATGAAACAGACCGAAAGTTCCTGCGAAGAGTCAATCGGCTTACGCACCAGAGACGCTTGGAAGCTGGATTTGCTGCGAAGTACAACGTGGACATTATACGAAATCAGGATACTGGTGAAATCAAGTTAAAGAAGAAGCCGAAGGATCAGATTGAAGAACTGATGAAGAAGCGACGAGCTGAGGCGAAGAGTGGGAAGAAGAAATTCGTGCAAGAGTCGACAGCAGATGCTGAGCCAAAACTCTCGAGCCTGGCTAAGCTGAAGCTCAAGAAGAAGGCGAAGAAAGATTCTGTGAACGAAGAGAAGACGCGAGTGTTTGCTGAGTATCAGCACGAAGTGATTAAATTTGGGGAAACTGTGCAAGCTCCGCCAACTTTGGTGAAGCCGAGAAAGGCAGCAAAAACTGACACGGTCCCACGTCCTGGACAGCGCAATCTTCTTCTAACATCGATGTTACAGAGCAGTGAAGCACAGCCGGTCAAGAAACCAGAACTCTTTGGAACGAAACCCAACAAGATATTCAAAGGTCCCGTCGACAGGAAAGGCAAACGAAAGAATCTTCCAAACTCCACGAGAATCGCGCTCGAAAGCGAGCGACTAAATGCCGTTGACCTCTACCGACAGCTGAAAAAGAAACAACCAATTGTTCCGCTGCCCAATAAGAACATAGAAGAATTCTGAAATTACTTCGTTTGTATTTGAATAAAATCCCTGCAACATAAAAACCTTATCCAAAATTGATGGAAATGATTTTGATTTCATCGTAAGGTTTGTCAGTTTTCGGATTTGTCTTCGCGTTGCAAATGTTCTGACAGACTTCCATTCCCTTGTAAACTCTTCCAAACGCCGTGTGCTTGTTGTCGAGCCAAGGCGTTGGGCAAACGGTCACGAAGAACTGGGAACCGTTCGAGTTGGGGCCGGAGTTGGCCATGGAGACCGTGTAAGGACGATCGTGTTTGATGGTTTGCGAGAATTCGTCCTTGAAGTCGTGGCCCCAAATCGATTGACCGCCTGTTCCGCTTCCAGTTGGATCTCCAGTTTGTATCATGAAGCCTTTGATGACGCGATGGAAAATGTGTCCGTTGTAGTAGCCGTTCTTGCCATGCACGCAGAAGTTCTCAACTGTTTTGGGACACTCCTTGCCGTAGAGTTTCATGTGAATATCACCGAAGGTTGTATGAATGACAGCATTATCAAAGATCTTCTGCACCGGATTGCTCTCAGTAACTGCCAGAATGTCTTCCTTTGACGGCTGTTCATTAAACACATCACGATCAACGTCTTGGAGATCCGATGGCAGCCGTCTGCTGTAGAGGTAGAATCGTTGCTTTTTGTAAGCCGTACAGAACACGATTGGATCGTTGGTCGCGAGAGCCATCACCGGATTTTCACTGCCCTCTTGCTCGATCGTTGTCGCTGCTGTGGACTTTTTCACTTTGCCTTGGAACAAAGCAATATTCAGTGGACGAATGTTGTCGCTCTTGCCGAGAACTTTCACGCACTTATTCGTCTCGATGTTGACGAGCTTTATGCCAATCATGGTCGAGTAGAGAATGAAATGCCCACTCACATCGAAGACGATGTTATTGAATAACAACGAGTCTGTCTTGTCAATATCCTTCTCATTGTTCATTCGTCTACCAAACTCCATGTTTGGAATAGCGTGATTAGACTGCTGGGCCTCGGCAACCCTCGCCAATGCTTCGTCAAAGACTCTCGTCATTTTACCGGTCAGAAATTGGAAGATTCGAACTTTTCTATCCGTCGAGATTGTGGCAAACTTTCTACCATCGGGTGAGATCGCCAGGCCTGCGACGACGGTTTTGTTTTTGGCGAACTCATAAAGACTCGTGTCCAATTTTGATTCGAACTGAACGATCTTCTCGGG
Organism: Smittia sp. YW1114-2; assembly: GCA_033064975.1. Classification (NCBI taxonomy): domain Eukaryota; kingdom Metazoa; phylum Arthropoda; class Insecta; order Diptera; family Chironomidae; genus Smittia; species Smittia sp. YW1114-2. The sequence continues at coordinate 14,448,007 of CP093833.1, forward strand.
AAAGGCGTAATTGTGCTTGTGGCCCTGCCAGTACTCGAGGATTCCAGCTTTATCGACGGAGATGACCGTTTCGAAGCGAACGTTGTAGCTGATGATGCTGACCGGCTTTGAGTGAAGTTTGTCGAGCGTATGCAGCGGTTCGCTGGTGCCTTGACCGTCGTAGATGTTGATCTTGCCGCTGTCCGCATCGCCAACCGCTAGACATGGAATCGTGTCGCCAGCTGAATAGATCCAGCAAGTGCAAGCCGGTGTTATGTCAAGCTTAATTATATTGATCATGTCAAAGTTAATGACGTCGAATATCTTAACGCTTTTATCAGTGGACGAAGTACAGATTAGTGAGCCCATAGCATTGGCGCTGAGTGATGTAATCGGCTGCAAATGAGCTCTGAAGTGTTTTACAAATTCGATTCCTTCCTCGTTTTTCTTCCAGAACTTGACGTGACCATCGCAAGACGCTGTGATAATGAAATCTGTCCTTGTACAAACAACGAATGAGATCTGGTCACGATGCATGAAGGACTTCTCGTAGGCTTCAGTGTTTGGAAGGCTGCAAGCAATCGTTAGCAATGAAAACTCAGAAATCGGAAGATTGTTTATGCCTTACTTGTCAAGATAAAGTTTCTCGTGATTTAGAATCTTTCGCTTCTTCGCTTGTGGTTCAGTGGCCTCAGACGGCATCGGGCCAACCCACTCTTCTCCTCCGCTGTTCTCCGCACCTTGCTTCTGTGTCTCTTCCATGTTTTCTTGACTTTAAGCGCAAACGTTTCTTAAGTTGTTGTGATCTACTGAAGTAGAACTCAAAGTAGATTTGCTATGAGATCTAGTCGATTTGAGTAGATCGAGTAGAAGTGATTTCCATTTGAGTAGACCAGAGTAGATCCCTCGAGCTCCATGGTGATATTTATTTTGTTTAACCACTCTGGCCACTGAACGCGACATGTCAACTGCTTTTCTTCGTTCACTCTGATACATCACCTAAAGTTTAATTAGAAAAAGTTGCCAGAAAGTATTTGAGCCAGTAAACTTAACAGTGAAAGTGGATTAAAAATCTCAGTAAGTTTTGCAAAATGAAAAATTGCTGAAAGTCACTGCGATTCTATTTCTGTCGTCCACAACAAAGTTGCGAAAGTAAATGAAACTTGTTCTTGCGACACGATCAATCTTGCCTGCTCTGCAAAATCCATAAATGCAAACTCAGTTGCATAATTTCGACATTCAGCTGTTTGTAAATAAAATGGTTTCTTCCTTCTACAGAAATGAATTTCAAAGCCACCGACTGCGTACATAAAGAAATTGAGCTACCTCATTACGTCGAAGAGATCGTCAAAACCAAAGAAGTGAGTAATGAAGACATTCACTCATTAACTCATGGAATAGCTGGTTGGGTTCGATCGTTGTCCTCGACTCGATACATTGTCAAGCACACTTCAGCTCTTATCTAAAACTCTTAAGATCCTACAATGTAGCAAATTACCTTAGATATTCTTATTTATTTACCTTGTTCTCCAGTTTCAACGATTGCGAAACCTCAAGCAACTCGGAGTCTCACACTTTGTCTTCCCCACTGGTGTTCATACGCGCTACGAACATTGCATCGGGACTGCTTTTCTCTGCCTTCGTTTGCTGGATTACTTGGAGCAAAACACTGGTCTGGTGATCAGCGAGCTACATAAGAAATGTGTAATCGTAAGTTGTGGTCAAAAATGATGCAAATGGTTTGTGATGGCAATGAATTACCTTTGCAGCTGGCTGGACTACTACACGACATCGGTCACGGGCCTTTCTCTCATTTGTGGGAAGGAGTCGTGCATCAGGGACCTCATAAATCATGTAAGTCCGAGCAAACTTGGATGTGCATTTGCCACATTGTAAATCGATAAATGTTTCACAGGGACGCATGAAGATCAGTCGAAGAAAATTATCGAGCATTTGGTGATGGCGAACAACATTCGTCTTGCGGATTCGGCTGCCGTACACAAGATTTCGTTGCAATTGATTACTTCGTTGATCACAGGAGACGACGAAGTTTGGCGTGAGTTGCTGTCGCCAGAGGAAATGTATTTGACTGAGATAGTAAGCAATAAGTACTGCAACATTGACGTAGACAAATGCGACTATTTGCTGCGCGACGAGCACTACTTGAATGGACAAGTTACTGTGAAGCCTTTCATCAACTTCCTCGCCGGAGCTCGAGTGGTTTATGACAGCGATGGAACATCACACATTGCTTATCATCAGAAAGACTTCAAGTTGATCGAAAACATGTTCGAAAATCGGGCTTATTACCACATGGAAATCTATCAACATCACAAAGTAGCCGCGGCTGAGAAAATGGTGCAAGACATTTGCATAGCAGCCACGGCAGCAATCAAATTTTTTGGGTTGAACCTAACAGAAGTTCAACAGAACAGCATTGCGTACACGCAACTTGACGACTCCGTGCTGGATCTCATCAAAAGCAGTCAGCCAAACAACGAGCACATTGTGAAAGCTCAGCAGTTGTTGAAGGATCTGTACAACCCGAGAAACCGTTACAGCCTCATTTGGGAATCGTGCGAAAGCGACGGGAAAATGCTTCTCGAACAACTCATCAAAACGTTTGGGAAAATCTTCTGCATTGTCCCGAAGGTCATACCATCAGCTGAAGTAAGAAAACATTTCTCGGACCATCGAAGCTTTACACAGTTTCGTTCCTCATTTCAGGTGCCATCGAACATTCCGTTGTACAACGCTGACTTCGAACGCGTTAGTTTGTTGAGCAGCTTGAAGCTTGGGTACAAATCGAAGATGCTTTACTGTACTTCACCCGATCAAATCGTGGTGAACAACGTAAAGAACTACGTCAGCTCCTTGAACAACAACATTTAAGTGTAAATAGATTCAAAATTTTTATTTATTTTCTCTACTTCCTGAAACTTTTAAGACAAACTGACTTAGCATTTATCAAAATCCGTTTACGGTGAACGATTTACCTCCAAAGTAAAAGCAATTCGTGCGAGAATTTATTTTATTTTTTACATCGAATAAAGTTCAAAGGAAGAGGTTTTTCGAAGCTAATTGTTGGGAATTTTCTTGATAGATTTGAGGAAAGGATTGTCAATGATTGGTGTCGGCTCTGGCTGCACGACGGGCAGAACTTCCTTGACTGGGACCGGAGTCGTTTCCTTTTTCACTTCGCTCGCCTTCTTGTTCTTCCGTTTCTTGGGTGGAGACACTTCAATGTCCTCTTGCATCATGTTCTCTTCCGGCTCGCTCTCGGAGTCGTCGGTTGGTTTCCGATTGGCGACTTGGTAATAATATTCCAATTCTTCCCAGTCAAATATCTAGAACCAGAAGAGTTATTCAAAGAACGAACGAGGCTGCGTTAGTGACACTTACCTGATCGCATGGGTTGAGCGCACTCTGATAAGCTGGAAACGCAGGTTTGCAGGCAATCACTAGAACAGCACTTAATTAGAATGTGAAAGCATTGGGAGCAGAGGGAGAACTTACGTGGAAACATTTGATTCTCTTCGTGGTCGAACAAGTTGTGGGTGTCAGGACCTGAAACATTAAGAATTAATTAGACTGTGGCTTTCGAGCTGAGGCTCTTTTCTGGTCTGAACCATTTGCCTTACTTGTTTTTGCGAGGAATCTGGTCAACGCTTTCTCGACGTCTCGCTTTTGGTTCGCTGACTTCTCTCTGATCGCCTCGTACTCAGTCTCTGGCTGTTTGTAAGTTGCAGTTCGAACATAGGCGTGTGGATCTGGCAGCGCTGGAAGGTAGCTGGGAATGTGAACGGGATTCGTCGGTTTCGCTCCAGCTTGGAGGATCTGAAGAGGATTCTGAGCTTTGCTTGGGTTGAGGTTTCTCGCTGTCGGTCTCCCCTCTCTTGTCGCGTATTTATCGAGATCCTTATAGCTCATTCCCATGTTGATGAACGCCATAACGCAATCTCCAACCACAGGCTGTGTTCGACCTGCAAGCTCAGCAAAGTTTTTCGTCTGGTTTGCCGTCTCGCACATCACTTAAAGCAGAGGTGAAGAATAAGTAATGATCTATGCAGACTTAAGTTCAGTGTTATCATTATGTACGGTCATTATCTAGAGACTCCAATCCATCGGAATCGGAGGATTAGTAATGAACTATCTGAACTTAAGTGTCTAATTTAACAAAACAGATTTCTAGTCAACTTACTTGCCAGCAGCATCTCAACTAACGTTTCAATGCATTCCTCAGTCGCTGTCGTGAATCCAACTTCAGACACCAGCAGGCAAACTGCTTCCTTCAATACTTTTCGTCTTGGATCACTCATTTGTCTTGTAACGCCGTCAGTAAATTATTTTTTAGGGAATCGTTTGTGGATTTTGTTTTGATCTACTTAATCGTAAACTTTTCGTGTGCTTTTGATCTACCAAATCGTACAATCTTCGTATGCTTTAATTACGAACCCTTCGATTTTATTTTGACTCAGTTAATCGCCCTTCGATTTTCAAGTGCGGAAAGTGAAAAATTACAATCCCGAAAATCGATTACAAAGCTCTCGCAACGTGAAAAATGAGTTTCCAGAAGAATCCTCCATGGCAGAAGAATGTCGCAATGCCAAACTTTACGCCGCAAATGAGTTTGCAGCAGCTAAATCAGATTGGCTTTCAGCTTCATCAGAATCAGCTTGGTTTCTCGCAAGCTCAGCCCATGATGATGGTGAATCAAGTGCCTACGGTTCAATATCCAAGTGCCCGCGTCAATCCGATGGCATTTCAACAGCAGCCAAGTCCACAACAGTCGAATAACCAAAGCTTGCAACAGCAGCAACAACAACAATCGAAATACAACACAAATCTGAAGAATTTCTCGGGAACGGGAACCGTGACGAAGATTCAGAATGAAATTGGATTCATCGACAGTGAAGTTCTCTTCCACAAGAATGTTTGTGTCAGAGGAAGCTCGCCGAAGCTAGGCGACACAGTGCTTCTCGAGGCAGCCTACAACCAGAGCATGCCGTTCAAGTGGAACGCCACGCGCGTCCAGGTATTGACATCGGCGAGTGGAAGCAACAGCTCCGGCAGTATGCAGCAACAGAGCAGCAGAAACTACAGCTCTGTCCCGCCGCCAAGAGACGTAGCACCTCTCGAATCGAACTTCTTCAGAAGCAACCGTCGGAACTCTCCTGAACGTCGCAAGTCACCAGAGCGACGTCCTCGATCGCGTGACCGTCGAGATCTCGAGGTAAGATTCCTGTCATAGCTCGTCGTCCTCAATCTAAACTTTTTATGGTGTCTAACCTAAAGGAAGATAATGAGCGCAAGCGCCGCCGGGAAGAACGTGAGAAGGACAGAGAAAGGTCTCATCGACCCCACGACTCGCTTGAGCGTCGAGATCGAAGCCCGATCCGCAAGCCGTCTCCGAAGCGTCGCCGAGTCCGAGTTGTCCCTCGCTACATGGTGCAAATTCCGAAGATCTCGCTATCCATGCCGATTGCAGACATCGTAGAGATCAAGAAGAGATACCAGAACCTCTACGTTCCCTCTGATTTTTTCAGCAGCGGCGTCAAGTGGATTGAAGCTTTCCCAGCTAACGCTCCATTCTCGATAAAGAAGAGTTGCTCGTACCATGTCATGAGCAAAGAAGTCGCGCCTCTCAACGCAATCGATGCTGTTCTCGATCCACCAGATGCCGACTATTTATACTCGGCCAAGGTCATGCTGATGTCAACGCCAGCCATTCAGGACATTTACAAGAAGTGTTTCGCTCGAGCTGAAGACACTGAGAAGTTGGAAGACCCAGAACGAGACTTCGTCCATCCAACCAGATTGATAAATTTCCTTGTTGGCCTGCGAGGAAAAAACGAAACGATGGCAATCGGTGGCGCCTGGTCGAAAAAACTTGACGGTAAGATTTCTGCATTAATGTCGCATCTGTTTCATGTTTTGTTCTTCCCACAGGCGACAACCCACAGTCAGATCCGACGGTGTTGATTCGTACAGCTATTCGAACATGCAAAGCATTGACCGGCATCGATTTGTCCAACTGCACTCAGTGGTAAGTCGATATCAAGCTTCATCTACGCTTTACCCCGTCGTGTTTTCATCAAGTTTCAAACACTGCTCCTTATCACACGCATGACCCAAAAACAAACGCTTTGCTGATCGTACAAAACGATTTCAAAAGTGAATCTTTGTCCCCATTTTTCATTTCATTCTTTTTTGGTTCGAAACTTCTTCGATGAACTTTGCGAGTGCCAAAGTTGCTCTCCCAAAGTTCATCGAGTGATAACAACTTTGAGATTGAAACGCCGTAAGTATTTCACCTTATTTTCGGTTGTGTTGAGTAGCTCTGAACGGGTCACGAAGCTCAAATGTCCTGATTGTTTCTCCTTGTTTTTATTTCTCATTATTTTCTGTTCGAAATGACTTGAACGAAAATCAAACCAAACTTGTGCAAAACTTTTAATTGCCACCAAAAATCGTTTTTTATTTTTATTGAAAAACAACTAAATTTGTCCACCATCTCCCCCCATTCAATAGGTATCGATTTGTAGAATTATATTACCGACGTTCCGAACAGGCGAAGGACAAGGATAAGGGCGGCAGCTCGAAGCCAGCCCGCATCGAAAGGACGGTTATCTTTCTGCCCGACACTTCGTCAATCATGCCGAACCGCTTGGAGTGGGAGGACGTTCAGGTCCGCTACAAAGAAGCGTTGCAAAGTTTCATTGCTGCGAAAGAAAAGCCAGCGGTTGTTGAAGACGACGACGATGTGAAGGAAATTCCCATCATTACGATTCCCGATGACGGCGAGGCGGCGACAGAAAGTTCGACTGAGAATGTTGATGATAAAAATAGTGTTAAGAAAGCGGTTGACGACGAGCTGGTGCCTGAGGTTGCAATGGACGAGGGCGACGAGAAGGAAGCGGAGCCAGCTGCAGCCGTGGTTGTAAATCCAGATTCTAGCATAACTGATAAGGCACTGACTGATAACAAAACCAGAAGTTTATTAGTTTATCTCCCATTCTATCTTCTCAAATCCTTTTCCATTAGTTCATTGCTTGCATCACTTCACAGTAAGAAGCTCTCTTACTCTTTGTTTTTGCTCAACTTCCTTCATCCTGATGCCGCAAGTTTTCAAATGTTTTGAGTTTCCCCACCTAACACTCAACCGACCATCGCTAAAATTGGATTCCTCATTAGTGAACTTAATCAATCATTGAGGATCAAGCACCTTAACTCCCACATTTCCTCCTCCCACGCCCAATCAAAAACGCTTTCTCCTTGTTTTAATAACCGTGTGAATGCTTGTGACATATATATGTGGTGTGTGGATGGATCGACAAATCTTATCTGAGATCATCGAATGGAAACGAAGATTTCCATTCGAGCACAAATTTTCTTGATGAGACGATTTTTATCTGACCAGAAAACTTTTGTTTAGTAGAAGAAATCGATGCGAAGAATTAAAAACTAACGAGCCTTTCATATCATTCCAGGATTCGGGCCTAGTTGATGACGCAGGAGATGAAGAAGGAGAAGCTGCTAGCAACTCCCTAGTGGACCCGAAAAAGATGAAAGTCGCAGAATTGCGCGCTGAACTTGAAGCGAGAAATTTGCCATCGCAAGGTTTGAACACTCTTGAGACAAAAGCTCTTGAACTTCTTAATTTAATCGATCGCTTTCTTTTCAGGATTGAAGCCGCAGCTTGTTGCAAGATTGCAAAAGGCACTCCAAACCGAAGCTGACCCTTCAGCCTCTAATGGAGAAGCGGAAGAAGGAGAAAATACTCCGATGGCTGACGCAGAGGTTCCGATGTCAGTTCAAGAACCAGAAGCTATGGAAACAAACGCGGAAGCTCCGCAAAATCTCGAAGAAACGTCGCAAGAAAAGTTGAAGGATGACGGCGATCAGGAAATGAATATTGCGGAAATGGACATGTCGGAAGTGACAATTATTGACGAATATGACTCGACAAAGTGCGAGGAGGAGAAGGTAGAGAAGCCGCGCTTGAAGAAGAAGGAAGAGCCGCGTAAGCTCGATGAAAAGGAGCGTCATTTGATCGAGAAACGCTATCAAATGCCTGAGACTCCTCACATTGTTGTTCATCCATCGAAGGTTGCGAAAGGTGGAAAGTTCGACTGCACCGTCATGTCGCTTTCCGTTTTGCTGGATTACCGTCCGGAGGACACGAAAGAACATTCGTTTGAAGTGTCGCTATTCGCCGAGTTGTTCAATGAAATGTTGACGCGTGACTTCGGTTTCAACATCTTCAAAGCCATCAATTACTTCACTCCCATCAAAACTAAGGAGGAATCGAAAGACGACGACAAAAAAAAGACAGTTGATGGAGAAGGCTCTGCTGAAGGAAGCGAGACGACAGAGAAAAAAGAGCCTGATTGTGACGCGTCGAAGGACGAAGGCGAAAAGAAGGAGAAGAAACGACACGAAGACTCAGACGACAGTTTGGCAACGAGATCAGATCGCAGTCGCTCCAAGCGCAAGGACGGCAAAGACTCGAAGGTAGAACGCCCGAAATACATCACGGCCTTCCCAGATTTGCTGCTTTCGTTCGTCTATTTCGACACGACACATTGCGGCTACATTTTCGAAAAGGATCTTGAGGATTTGTTTTACACACTCGGATTGAACTTATCCCGTTCGCAAGTCAGAAAGTTGGCCGAGAAGTTTGTGACACGCGATTCGCTCTACTATCGCAAGTTGACAGATCGTTTGGCCGACGTTCCCTTTGTCGATCCGTTAGAAAACGTATCAGAAGAGCAACTGGCTGAGCTCGCTCGCGGCAACAGACTCACGAAACCGAGCGAAGGCGAAAGCAATGGAGAAGTGGCGAATGTTGATGCCAGCGGTGGCCTCGTCCAGTTCAACGGTTCTTTGGTCAACATCCAGCAGCTGATGGAACAGATGCGACGGTCTGAAACAGCTCGCGAAAACACCGAACGTCTTTTGGTTGATCTCCGTCAGAAGAATGGAGATTTGACGGCCAGCAACACTCGCCATGAGAAGAGAGTCAAAGATCTCAACTCGGATTTGAAGTCAATGTCACGGAAGCTTCAAGACGCCGAGTCGGGCTTAAGCAGCGCCACGGTAAATTTAACGAAATAACTCGAACTAAACTTCTCAATTAACCAATTCTATTCCACAGCGTAAGTACAACGATTACTATTCGGTAATTTCAAGCATCAATGAACGCGTCGCTCCAGTCATTGCCAAGAATGAAAAGTCTCGTGAAAGGTCAGACCGAGACCGCGATCGTGGTGATCGCAAGAAGGATTCGGACAAGGAGAAGGATAAGAAGAAAGATGCAGCTGAAGTCAAGAAAGGTGAAACATCGGGAATTGAAGTCAAGGAAGAGTCGAAGGACGAGCCGGCAGTTGCACCCGAACAAGCTGAAATGAAAGTCGACGAAACGTCTTAAATAATCTTTGAATACTTTACGATGATTTAGTTTTTCTTTCCCTTATCCAGACACCTCTCTGGTCTCTGGTTGATGTATCGCAAATTATGGAACAATAAACTGTCATTTAAAAATGAAACATTGTCTGGTTTATCTTAAACTTGAAGAATAACTATCTCTGTCTTTATTGTTTCTCAAAAAAATCCACTTTGATTACAAACTCGTGTCTTATCTGCCAACCAACTGAAAGTTTCTCATCCATTAAATGCAAGAATTTTGTAAGTTCGTTAAGTTGTGATCGGGGGACGTCATCCCAAGTTCAGCTCTTTCGAGATTCGAAGGATTTTGTATTTAGGATGGAATTTTCTATTATTATTTAGTTTACATTAAAGCGACGGAATGTGATTATGAGTCGATGTTGTGAACCAACAATCGCCATTTATCGATTGCTGGAAGAACGGCGTCAATTCCACTTGGATTATATTTAAGTAATTGCCTGTAATTTGTTGCTGCTTGCCTTCATCGACAAGATTCAAATTAAAAAATCTTTCATTCATATTTCTGCTTCACAACTGCTTGAGAAATTATTTTAAAAACTTAAAGCGAAAGTTGAACTTATATTTTGTAAGTTATAAAGTAGCTGGAGGGAAAAATTTGCTGGTCACGCTTGAGGACTGATCTATAGCTCGAAGCTTCACATGATCGCGCTCCTTATTGATCTTCAGGAGGCGAAGCTGGTCACTTGATAGAGAAACAAGCCAACTAGAACACAGTGAAGCCTAGCAGCTTTAAACTTTCATAGAGAGCGACTCGATCATCTTATGCACGTGCCTAAGGCTCTGCGCAATACGTTTGTGGCCCATTCGCTAAGGTAGCGAAGCTAAACAAGACGATTACTTGCTCGTGAAGATGATTTCTTCAACCGTTGGCCATAAACTTCAAACCAGTTTCACAAAACTCGAAACTGCAAGTTCACCTACTAAGCTGATTTAATAACTTCCAGTCGCAGCCTCAAACGTGACGAATCGAATTAAATTTCCTCAACAATTTGCTTTGCTTGTAATTTGGACGGAACGTTACACAAACGAGATTGGAGAAGGAATTTTAGCATCGAAGACGTAAAAGGCTTAAATAAATTAAATAAAAGACAGCGATTATGTTGTGATGAAAGCTTACTGAACTGCGCCGGTGAGATTTCTTCTCGCGATAGAAATAATTTCGTGTCAAAACGCCTAAAATTGCGCTACGCCTCGTAGCCTACGAGTTATTCGAACGTAATTGGAGAGAAGTTTCCGAAGAGACGAAATAAGTTCGCACCAGCCGGTGTCAGCCACAGGTTTGTGAAATTTCCACTCGACACTCACGCGCTGCTTCGCCGTCGAGTGTCGTCAAACTCTCCATATTTGGTGCCTCTAATTTCCTGTTTTCGTGCGAACGAATGAGAGAGACACGGAACGACAGCTTTTCTTCTTTCCGCTTTCATTTCTTTTTGGTCGATTAAAAAAATAATTTCCAGCGATTGAGAATCGTTCAAAACGCGAATGATTTTTGAATGAACGACTCGCTTCAACCACGTGCGAATATGTTTTTCTTGATGATCAAATTTCTCTAATCTAAAACTCGAGTTAGTTAATTTACGCTAAGAAAACTTCGTCTCCCTTTTAAGTACAAATGCAATAAATAGAAAAATATTTTTGAGGGAAGGTAAGTGGATCAGCAAGCGTCAGCTCTAGCTTGATAAAGTTGACGATGCTGTTAGGCACAACAAGCATCAACTACACCTTGACAGAGCTAACATCGCTTGAGCTTGCATTGTATTGGCTACAAGCTCGACCCGATTATTATGCAAATTCTAATCTCGTTTCCGCTTTCGAATGAAAACCAGAACGACGATGCATGACAATCCAAAAGCTTCCAGATTCCGATGCCAAATTAATGAATAATTCACGAGAATTATTCGAAAAAGGAAAAACTATGTCTGGAGCTCCTCACACCCTCCGCCCTCCCCCTCAAAACAATATTTATTTCCTCCCCATAGCGCAAGGTGAGTCATGTGAGTTTCAAGTTATTTTGAGTGCAGGTAAAAATTGTGAAAGTCTGCTCTACTAGAATGCAATTGTCGGGTTAACGGTCGCGTCCCGGAATCTTTCCTTCTTGCCGTCTTAATACTCTTTATAATGAAATTATTGTGCATCATTGAGAGCTCTCTATCCCCACCCTGAATCCAACTTATTGTGTCTGTCGCGTTTCGCTCAGCCCCAGCTCACCCTAATTGCGATAAAATCGCTTCTTGAACTTCTTGATTAGATGCTTGAAGCGATTTTTGTACAAAAATAGTTAAGCATCGTCGACCTGCGTCGATGGTCTGAGAACGATTCGTGGGTCGGGTCCGAGCAGTTGAGATTCCTCGGCGGTGGAACTGGAATCGAGAGAGATGTTCAAGCTGATGAAGGCGACGAGTCAAGGCTGACAACTCACCAGTCCTTATCGTGCATCAGCGTCTTTCGCTCCTCCTCGTCTTCGAGACGAGGCACCTCTGATACGGGAGCGTATTGAGTGTGAGACACGAGTGGATCAGTTGATGGATTCAAGGCCATGGTCTGCCCAACGCTTTGTCCTTGCAGCTGACGAGCAAGTCCTTGCTTCTTCCGTCCGTACGAGCAAGGACAAACGACACAGTTTCGACGCCAACAGTCAGCGACTTTTATATATAATCCTGTAAAGGTTACAATAGTTGTGTAAAACAACCAGCGTCACCATGACGTTCCCGTACTCACCCAACAATGCAAAGCCAAATAAGGTGAAGAAGACACCCAGAAAGATCAAGAAAATGTCGTATTCCTTCTCGTGCACGGGAAGATCTGTCACCACATCCTCGTTCTCTACTGCGTCTTCATAGTCAGCGAAGGCTGTGCCCGTTAACACGACTCCTAGCGCAAGGAAAACGAGTCCACCAGCCAGAAGCAGCGTTTGCATCCATGGTTTCCTGAACGCTGTCTTTAATCGAGACGAGGTTGTTGTTTGTGCGAGGAGCGAGCCTCCAGAGTTCTCGAAACTGACTGTCGTCGGCTGGTACACTGCATTGGTGGGCATCTTGTTTTGATTTCGATTAGTCACGCAATTTCACTATTCACGTTTCTTCTGTCAACTCTTTGACGATTTTCGATGCTTTCCGAGCAATTAGCGAGCGCTAATTCTTCTTCTAATCACTTCAAACCGACCAAATTCCTCCGATTCGCACTCGATGATTTTTAATTAGCGTTGTGAGCGATGACAGAAAATATTTTTTAAATTGTTAAAATCTCTCTCTGGATGATTCAGGTTTTGGTCTACTCGAGATCTACCCGAGTTCTACTTAAACCGCGCGATTTTGTGGCAAGGAAAATCCTCGAGTTAGTTTGCAGCAAGGAAAGTAAACAGAAGAAACATGCCGAAGATCGCGGAGGTGGGAAATTCGATTTACAAGACTCGTGGGCTTTGTTTGATTGCATTTGTCATTTTAGCTGGCTGGCGATGTTAATTCGGGCGAGTTCTCAAGGACGTTCGTGATCGAGGATGAGGGCCACACTCTGGGCAACGTCTTGAAGAACATCATTGGGAGCTAGTAAGTTAAACTCGCAGTGCTGGGTGGCCTATCTTCTGCAGACAGAACCAGCTATGAGTCACAGTGTCTTAATCTCTCTTCTCATTTTAAGCTCTGATGTCAACTTCTGCGGCTACACGATTCCCCATCCACAAGAGAACAAAATGCACTTTCGAATCCAAGCGCAGCACCATGTGAAGGCTGTTGATGTCCTGAGACGAGGGCTGAAAGACCTGGACGCAGTCTGCGATCACACAATCACAACATTCGAAAACTCAATGTCAGAATTTAAAAATAAATAGTTTCCTTTCTTACTCATTGCTTGTCCTCTGATATTAACTAGCTCGGCTAGGTTTGAACGACCTCCCGTTGGCTTCAAATGCTGCACCGTCAGGCTCTTTTCAATGTTCATTCATTGCTATCACTATTCTTTAATTTCTCTTACAGCATTAAACAAGCTAAAGATTTGAATTTCCCCAATAAAGCTTTCAGTTTATTTCTTGAGTTTTTTTTTATTTTCCTTCAAGAGTTCAGTTTGGTGCTTTACAGTTATTCCTCACGAAAGAAACTCGAAAATTGTGATCAAATAAATGGCATAAAAGTAAAATGACGTAAAGTTAATTCATAAGCTCTCCTAGAGAAGAAAGTTAGCAAGTTTTTTAATGGGGCGAAGTTCCTGTAAAGTTGAAATAAAATCTTCGTGTTAAATGTGTGGCGTTTGAGTTCACCGCTCCACGTTTGGAATTGCTGAAAAGGAAACAGAATGGTTAAGTCTTAAACGTAAGCTCAAGTTGTGCCATCATGGTTGCTCTCTTTCTGTTGCTGCTCCTGGAAGAAATATTTAAGTTCCTTAGCCTCAGCTCCTATCGCCAGACCTCCTCGATCCCTAAATCTCAGGACAAAAAGAATGGAACCCACACGACCCCCAAAAAACTTCAAATAAAAACTTCCCTCGATCTCTCTCTGAGTCGCTTCCCACATTAAAGCAAGTTTCGGTTTTAGTTGCGACGGAAATTCTTTCGGTTGCCTCCGCGACCACCGCCGCCGCCTCCTGATCTGAACCGATTATTTCCTCCTCCGTTGCGTGAACGATTGCCACCGAAACTGCCGCCCCCGCGTTTTGCGTTAAAGTTTGACGAGAATTTTCCGCTCGGTGGTGAATAAACCTGCTGGCTTCCGTTGTTGCCATTCTTTGCTTTCTTTACGCCCTTGGTATCTTCTGATTTTCCGTTTGCCGAGTCGAAGGTAATCGGTGCGTGACGTTTCGTGCCTGCTACTGGAGCCGTCTCCTTCTCTTCGACGACTGGTGCGACTTTGATTGCGTTTCTTGCTTTCGGGACAACCCAGCTGAGCTTGACGACAGATTTGAAGCTTGGAGGCGAATGAAACAGATCCCGAATTAGCGTTTGGATGTTGGACGTGGTCTTCAATCCCATGATCTTCAACTTCTCTTCTTCGGTCTTTGGAGCTGATGGGTTTTTGCCTTTGACATCTTCTTGAAGCTTCTTAACGTATCTGCAAATGAAGTTTAGTCAGTAAATTAGAATGTTAGAAGTCATGAAGCTAAACTTACCCTTGAGTTCCTCGAGCCAGATATTGTAGACGAGCTCGGAAGTCCTTGAGCTTGAGTGGATCGTCGGGGAATGTCAGGTACTCGGGATATTGCTTGCCCAGCGAGTGGATAGCAAACAGCAAGCACTCGACGTGCGAGAACAGGATGGATGGTCCATCGGTTAGGTCAACATCGACTGGTGGCGCTGGCATGAATTCCAATAAAACATTGAAAACTGCTTCGATTTTATCCTTCGGCTTCTCCAGAGACCCGCAGTGAGTGCAGAGTTCAGCGAAGATTTTCAAGAGTCGCAGCTGCGTTTGTGGCTGATCGTCAGCAGCTCCGATCAAATGCCAAGTCGACAGTGGGAAGAACTTCTCGCAGACAAACTTGACGAATGGAGTGGACTCGATTTGCGATGAGAAATACGGCAAAGCTTCGCCGGCGCACTGGAGGAAACAGAAGACAACGTCGTCATCTGAAGCAGTGTCAGATTCCAACTCGGCTTCGAGATCAGCCTGTTCGATGCACAGCTTGATCAATTCTTGATGTCCAGTGATGGTCTTGCCCAGTTTCGTAGCGCTGAGGATTTGCATACACTGCTGAAACTCGTCAGCAGAAACGTCTTGGAGAAGTTTCTTCGTCTCCGTGATGGTTAGTTCTTCGACTTCCTTTGTGAAAACTTCTGCGCCGAGTTTGATGAACTTTGTTTTGTAGTACTGAAGACATTTCAATCGCGTCTGCTCCTCGCCTTGAGTGATTTGACTGAACAGACCGGCGGCTGTTCCCAATGGATCATACTGAAAGAACAAGCCGACGTTTGCACCTTGTTCAGTTTGAAGCTATCGTGATTCTCACCTTTGACAATTGCTGTAGAGAAATGTTGACTTGCTGCACCTCAGCTGCGTCGGTGGCGTTGAGTAGTTGAGCGAGGATGTCACTTATCTTCGGTGTATTCTCTTTTGAGTCTTTGCAGAACGACGGGAGCTCCTTGATGGCAAGACGACGGATCTGAATTGAGATATTGGCTGTTGATGTATCTCGAGAAATAAAGATTAAGCTTCTTGCTCACCAGAACATCTTCGTCTTCGCAAAGATCTAATTGACGGTCAAGAGCGGTTTCGGCAAGATCCGGAAAGCTCTTATAGAACTTTGGAATAAACTGGGCTGCGAGTTTCTTCTCCTTCTCCGATCCGTGGGCGGCATCTAAGATTTCCTGGTATTCGCGCTTATGCTGGAAGCAGAAAATCAAATATAAATAAACACAAAGTCGCCATTTGAGGTTGGGATTGATATTCCATTTTAACACGTCAATCGTGCTTTAAAAATGACACGAGAATCATGAGAGATGCATTTGCAATCGACAAAAGCAAACACGCCATGTCGCGGAGCTTTACACGACGAACTTCAACCAAAACAAGAAAATATTTCACCTTTGATTTATCCGCATCTCCGCTGAGCTTATCGTAATTTGCATACAATGTATCAATACTCATGGTCGTTCTTCGGTGATCAACTGTTTTATGTTGAATAAATGTCTATTTTAAATCAGATTTTCACTCAAATGTAATCGCGTTTGAATCGTCGAGAGAGAAATTCGGAAAGTGAAAATCTACCGCGAGTAGAACTCGATTTGATCTACAATTTAAAATTGAAGCAGACGTTAAATTTTAAAAGAAAATACTAATTTTTTCCCATTTTCTCTCGGCTTGAAAATTTCAAGTTGAAATGTGTGTATCGAGAACCGATTTCAAAATATTGTTTCTTACGACTTGATTACGACTCGATTAAAACTTTTAAGCGCTTAAAGCTGATTCTTTGAGCGGCACGTGGCTTTGACTTTCAACGGTCAAGTTGAGACTTTATCAAGAAGTTTTCTCGATGGCTTTCTACAATAAAATAAGTTTCTGATTGGTGTAGTCACAGCAGCACTTATGAATTTAATACTTGATTTATACGCTCGAAATCTGATACCTTCATTGGTTCAAAGGTTTTCTCGTAAAGTAAAAATATTCCATGTTTTCTCGATCGAAGAGGGGCAGAATCAATTTACGAAAGAAGCTGCAAGAGATTCTGGGAACGATTCAAAGAAGCACATCCGATAAGAAAGTTCGAAGAGAAAAAAGGGTAAACGATCGACAATCTCTCGAGTCCTTTTTAACACGTTTCGCCTTCGTCCGAGATGCGAGTGCTTAGAAGAAAAGAATCGAATGAAGTTTGTTTATTCTTGATGTTCTTTTCAGACGTTCACACAAGTTGTGGACAGGAAAGGATTTGAGATTTCAACGAACATGAATTCCCTGGTAATCTTTTATTTATTTTTTTATGAGATTACATCTCATAAAAGGCATTTAGTCCAATGTATGTAAATCCCCAATCTCTTTCTCTTGTGCAAATCGAATGACCATAAATTTTACAGGTGAAAGACAATGAGAATCTTTTGCTTGTTTGAGCTATGCAGAAGTTAAGCGACTTAACTCCTCAGTCTGTCTGACTGGTAAAAGTCCAATGCTCGTTTCCGAAATGGATCAACGGCGGTCGCTCGAACACAAAACATTTCTGCATCGCTTGCAGCTTCATTAAGCGCTCCACAAATTCTAAGCACAATCCTCGTATCAAAATAACGTCCTTGAACGAGCAAATTAATGGCTATCGATCACATATTGCACAATTTTCCGGGCAATTGTGCTACGGATGATTTACCATCGGCCCGTGAAATGAATCGAAACCGAGCATTGTTTGTGTGTGCACGGAAGGAGCAGACAGAGTAGACAAAATCGATAACGATTCTGCATCAGCGTCACGCCCGGAAACAATTATTGTGCTCTTCTTTCACTGGCAAATGCTCAAACGCTCGCATCACGTCCAATTATTTTTCCGCGCAAAAAGACATAAATAGAGCGAAATCTACGTTGTCATCTCGCGCTATTGTGACGACGAATTGCTTCCTGAACATGCTGGAAAATAAAAGATTTTCACAAAAGTTTCACAATTCAATTTTCTCTTCAGCTAGCGATAAAACAAAGTTAAAGTGTCGGCGGCTATCGAAGAACAAAAACTTTTCGTATCGAATCGCTTTGATCTCCTCGAGCGTTTGATTAAATCATCTCTGAACAATCAACTTATTACATCGATGCGAAATTGGCTGGTAAATGTTTCTTGATCGTAATTGAGTTTCACCGTCCATTAACACATCCCTCAACGCTGCTCTGCCACCCTCGTCCCGATGCTGGCTGTTTGATAACAGTTTGTGAATTATGCTGAAAACCCTTCGGGCTTCGCTTTCGGCAGACGAATTCATAAGGGAAGCTGCTGCAATGTGACATTAAACGACATAATTAATTCAATTTGTGCTTTCGCCAGAAACATTTCTCGCTTCGAATAACATGCAAAGTTGACTCGCAAACCAATGCGGAGTAGGAAAATATTTTCGACAATCTTCGGAGAGATTTTTGGTTTCAAACTGGAATGAATGAATTGAGTGAAAGTTAGGTGAGACTATGCTTTAATAAACGGCTAAGGCTTTTCCTTGAGTGATGCAACAATGGCGGAGTTTCGATTAGAGCAGAAACGCTGTGGGCAAATTGCGATTTTAAATGTTCGTCATTGCCTCTTAACTGGCTAGGCTGGACTTCATTGACCGCATGCAAACTAATAGATAGAAAACGATACAACTAAAAGCCTAGCTGACTTCACTTCTGTTTTATTTTTCATTCCCTCTCCATCGAAACCTTCGAACATTCCTCAATCATGAGCGCCAAATTTTCAATTTTCACAATTGCGCATGAAACAGAGAAAAGCAGCAGCGTTGAAGTCTGAAATTGAATCAGTAAGCTCCCTAGGGAGCCATGGTGATTTGAATAAACATTTTGCTTTTAGCAAGGAAGTTTTATAATCTATGAGCTTCGTTACACACGAGTTGGAGCTAATTGACTAAATGCGGTGAATATTAAAAGCTTCTCAGAATTGTGCAATGAAAAAGGATAACAAAATCTATTTCAATTTTACGCTGCTCAAATAGACGGCAAAGTAAATCAACTAAAAATTGTTGGAATTATAAATTTCCCCAGCAGCTTAATAAGCTAGATGAAAAATTATTGTCTAGCGATGAAATGCAAATTAAATTGAGATTTTCCCTCCACTGTTCACTGCAAATTGTCTTACAACTATTTCTTTGTGTCGTGGAAACTCGGGCAGAGCGCAATCAGAAATTGATTGAAAGATTTCTCAAGCGCATCTCGATGTAAAAAGTTTCTTTCTTCTTCATCACGGCGAACGGTAATACGATCATCGAATTCCTCCTCAACCGCTATTGTTGCAGAAATAAGACATTCAGATCGCTCTGCTTTTTCGATTGAGTTCACTTTATTGCCACTTACATTTACACTTCATTGTTCTCTCAACTTTCTTCTTCGTCTCGTTTTCGAGTGAAAATCTTTCTCCGTCGACATCTGACATTGGAAAAAGCAAAGATTATTCCATAGCTAGATCCACATGAAGAGAAAACACCGTCGCTATCCATTTTTCCCCGACGAAGCTCCGCCTTCGTTGTGAAAAAACATTTTCGAGTTACACTCGCCACACCCTAAACGGCTAACGAGTGAGTGAATGAAGCTTATTTGGGAGAACAAATGTATTATTGGAGGCTGCAGGATGTGTTGAAAATAAATATTTGTGATCAATTAAGGCATTTGTTAATCTCGAAACTCAAACTTGGCATCAATTGGAAACTCGTAATTAGAAGCATTTCTGTAGTTTTCGATGCAACGCAACTGGTTGCTTCAGTAGCCCGAAACTGAAAAATAATTCATGTTAGCTGCACATAAACTTGAGAATCATTTCATTGTAACATTGCGAACATTTAACAGTCAACGCATTAGTAAAATCTCGAATCAAATATGCGGAAGTTGGTGCTCAATAAAGTAAACTGCCAGAAATATTTGGCTGGGATGAGTGGGCGAAATGTCGAAATTCCGGGCCGTCGTTCCTCCCACGCATCACTGCCAAGTATCAGTTCGACCAGAAGTTTGTAACCGTCACAATTGCGATTCTCTTGCAGCCTAAATGTTCTTTGTCGACTTCCCTGTCGTTATGATTCAAAGTTTTGTCTCCACCTACCAATCATGAGGTAGTAGCATAAACATAAATACAAATAATGGCTCTGTTGTGTCAAACACTCGCTCTCCTGAAAGCGCTTCCCTTCGATTTCTTTTCGCAGCTTTCGGCAACATAAATCACCTCGACTTCCACTACCACAGCCTCAGCCTTATGCGAAGAAGGATGTGAGTACTTCAACAGCGCACTGTGCGATGTGTTAATGTTGAGTTTCCTGATTTATCTCAGTGAATCGAAAACAAAAACACAAATAATGATAGCATAAAAATATTTTCATGAGACTCGAGCGTTGTGGCCCGCAAAGCGATTGCGAGTCAAGACGACAACTTCAGTCCATCTTGCCATCGAGTTTCTTTCTCCTCGTGTCTCTCCACTTTTATTCGTTGTTTTCTTTTGTTTGTGTGTTGATCATGGAAAAAATAGGAGAAGTAACAACAATAATACGAGATAACAAAAATCCAAACAACCCAATCACAATCGTCGTTTCCATGCAATTTATTGCTTGGTGTATATACATGGTGACTCTACAGAATGATTTTCTTGTTTGTTATGTTTGAAAACATTTTTTCTTCTCGTGGTTTGTGTTTACATACACCTAAAGAGACCAACAGAGCGAGGGTAGGGTGTCACTAGGGACGGTGTCGGTGAAGCACGCTCATCTATCCCGCAAACGGCACTGCTCGCCTATAGCCACAAGCCAGCTTTTCTCTTACACTGTGACAGCAGTTGGAAGTAGCAGTTTGATTTTTGAAGTTGTTAATGTTTGTTGCTTAACAGATGCAGTCGTGGTTTAAGGAGTAGAGCGCGCGTATTGCCCAGAAAAGAAAAGAAATGAAACCAGTGCAAACTTAAAAGAAATTCAAAAGGATAAAAAAAAATTATTTCAATGGATGTGAGATTAATGAAAATGTGCGAAGCCAAAGAAAGTGACGTGAAGTTTCATTTCACGCCGGAAGGCTCAAACAATGTTTTGGATTTAAATCAAAATCACAAAAGTCATAAAGTTCATTCGCCATCGCCGATTCACTCATCATCGTCTTCGGTCTCTTCGGTGTCGCCCGCTGAAGCGCCAACAGCCGCTCATCAACCGTCAGATCCTCCGCTAGTGCCTGATTTGAGTCAACACGCGCCGAGTGGGTTTGAGAGGCCCGCGGAGCCCTTCTTCCCCATCCCAGTTAATAGTACTAGCGGCATTTCGCCAATGGATCAATATCGACTTCAGTTTTACAATTACGCGATGGTCGAGCGGCTTCGGAACCAGAACAGCTCGAATCTACAACATCTGTACCAGCCTGTTGCTGCTTACGGATCACGTCTTGCCTTATCTATGTCTTTGTTTCACAATCGTGTTTTCCAACCCGAGGAGCCCAAACCCCAGCACAGTTACATCGGCCTGATAGCTATGGCCATTCTCAGCGCAAACGATCAGAAACTCGTCTTATCGGATATTTATCAACACATCTTAGACAATTATCCTTATTTTCGGAGTCGTGGCCCAGGCTGGCGCAACTCGATTCGTCACAACTTATCTCTCAACGATTGCTTCATCAAATCCGGCCGATCGGCTAATGGAAAAGGGCATTACTGGGCCATTCATCCGGCGAACATCGATGACTTTAAGAAGGGAGACTTTCGACGTCGGAAAGCTCAAAGAAAAGTGAGAAAGCATATGGGGCTGGCGGTAGATGAAGACGGAACCGATTCACCGAGCCCGCCGCCTTTGACTCTAACACCGCCGCCGGGCATGGGATTTCCAGCGTCAGCCTTCAGCTTTCGATTCGGCGGTGAGCCTCATTGGAGTCCGACAGTTCCCATAAATGCTGCCACTTTTTACACGCACTCGTCACGAAAACGACAATTCGACGTTGCGTCGCTTTTGGCCCCAGACAACGACGATCAGACAAGAATCGATTCGTTCCACGCCAGCAAACGACTTCATCTCGCATCGAGTCAAGAGCAGGAGGATGAAGACATTGACGTCGTTGCCAACGATGATTCGACGAATATTTTATGCGACGACACAAATCACCGCCGGATCAACTTAGAGCCAAAGGCAGTCGAGGATAATTTTTACGCGAGTCGTCAGTGGATGCAGCCTTTGGTTACCGCAATGGATCCACGGATCATCGGTCGGTGTTACGGACAATATATGGCGCAACATCATGTCGCAAATAAAAGACTGTTCAGTAGCTTAAGCTTCAATCCAAGTCATATAGACGATGCGAACAAATTTCCCGAAAGCGTCGACGCGGGCAAGCGCGATGTGGAATAAATTTTGTGAAAGTTTAGTGAAGCTTAACGACCAATCGGTACCATCTTCAGAAATCTATTTGTGGACGTTTATAACGATCTGTTTAGTGTAAAAAAGAAACTTGAATAAAACTAGAATCCTTGATTGTTTAACACGACTGGCTCTTGTTTCTTCCCCGTCGCAATGCTGCACATGAAAGACGATCGTCTACAGTTTCTTGCAGGCGAGAAGGTGAAAATGCATCGGTCGCACTTGAGAATCAAACTCAATATCATTGTAAACAATAGAGAAATAGCTTCGAGTCTCGAGTGATGAAAATATCGACACCAAAGCAAACACCTCGTTCATCTCGTCGATCAATGATCGTTTCTAAATATTTGTTCAGAAGTGCCACTCGAAATCTTATTGATTTTGTATTTGTATTTTACATTCTCAAATGGATCACTCTCTTCGAGCTCGAGTGCGCGACGGGCATCGAGAGAAGCGGAATGTCTAATTCGAAATTTATGAGGATTGTTTGAAAAGGTTTCTTTATTTATCTGGAACAGAACAAGAGAAGAGCGAAAAGTGACTTATCATCGTTCGAGCGAGGTGTCTTCAACTCATTCTGCTTCGAGTTGTTGGCAAAATATTTTATTTGCAGTGAATGGTGTGAAAGTCTTAGCCTCAAGTGGCCGGAGCGAATGGCAATCTTCCGAGAAGTGAGGGGACGTTTGTCTAGTGGATTTGTTGCAATAGCTTGAATCAGATTAGTTGAGTAAATTGGTTGCTGAGAACTTTAAGAAGTCTTCAACCTTAAAACCTCATAAAAATTACTGCCGAATTTCCATCAAAAGTTTCGGAAAAGCCATGCTATTTATCACTTAGAATTTCTTCGATGCTTGCGACCAACAACAATCTAAAACTGTCTTATTAGGTACTGCGGCTTCGTTGAAACATTCTGCGACTATGTATTCATTTCTCCGATGCAATGCGATGTCTAACTTTCTAAATTAGTTATTGAACCTAGTCTAGAAGTTTGCCAATATTATTTGAAAGGTTTCGTGTCTTCGATTTTATGCAAGTTATTATTTTCTTTACAGAGCCTACGCACGCAGCATATCCAAAAGAAATTCAATTAGATATTTTACTTTCGCCTATAGCTTTTGAGATATTCTCGATAACGTAGCGAATCACGAAACAGGACGTGAAGCGGATCATAAGCCTTGATTACATTTTCACATCTCCGACTTCTTGTCTTTGCACACGGCAACAGCGCTCGTGAAAGGGATTTTCTAGCACAGGAAAATTACTGAATTATGACAACAACGAGTCTTTACAAAAGCGAGATCCGAGTAAATGCGATTAGGAAGGTTTTATTTCTATTATCAGAAACCAACGAAGTTGTAATCTGAGTATCATTCATCTCACGGGATTTTCAATTTCCACCCGCCAACCCTCAACAAACTTTGCTTATGCTCGTTCGAACTGTTAGCCGGCAGCGGTTGAATTATACCAATTGTCGTATTTGATGCCTAATAATACGGTTAATCATTCGAGAAAATGAATTCCTCGTAGAATCCCCTTGACGGCGAAGATTTAAATGTTCGTCGGGTGTATAATTCGTAATCACAAATTAATCATAAACTCATTTCGCTGCTTTTCTGCTGCTTGTAAACACGAGAGATTATGAAGACCTATGAATAACATCAGAACGTGATTAAAGGAAACCGATAAGCCGGCGAATTGGTGAACGTCTTCAGGTTTCAAAGACCCTCAGGGTATCCTGTGAACGAGAAATATCCCATTGATTGATCAAAATCTAACGAATTGCCTTCTCAACCATAAAAAGTTAAACCGAACTCGCACTGTGGACAAAGCGCATGTTGCTAATTCGAGTAAACTCGAAACTCGACTCTCCGGTGCCATTTCTATTAATTGTAATGTAAAGCTTCTATTATGATTAGCGAACAAGGAGAGAAGCTATTGACGACGTGTTCACAATAGATTGGTTACAAAAACATTTAAAACTGTTATTGTTGTGCGTCTCGAGCAAGCCGATGGGAGGTCTCGAATTACTCTTTCTAACTCACCAGATAATAGAATCGAATGAATGTCTCATTATGTTCCACTAAACTACTTAATAATATCTTTTTCAGGCGAACTGATCTCGTTTAAGCAAACACTTCTGAGAGTTGTTGTAAGACTCGACGCAGCGCGAGTGGAAGAGACTTCAAGAGAATTATTTAAGTTGAAAACTGGGAAGATGCTGGATGGGTGTAGCAACGTTTGGAGCTGCGATGCTGGCTGGAGGGAGCTGACTTAGTCATGGTTTGATGATCTCAGGACGTTACTTACGCAGTCTTTCGTTTTTGTCGAGTTAGCAACGAGCTGCCGTCTTGAAAAATCTTGTAAAAACGTTTTCTTTCCAACTCACCCATCAACCTTTGGCTCTGATATATCGATCGAATGTCGCATCGACTGACGTGATTTGGCAATCACCCCCTTCAACCCTCCCCCCGCTGCGGACCATTTGCAATTCAACAATGAAAACGCAAGCACACACAAAGTAATGTGTTTATTCAAATATCAACAAATCAGGCTTTTGAAGGAGTCGAAGCGGTAGGGAGTCGCGGCAGTTGAATTGAAACATTTCACGGACCATCGGCAGCTCGGAGGGAAGGATCGAACTGAGGGAAATGAGCGATTATTTTAATGTTACGGCGCCCTAATTGCATCTGAATTGCTGTGAAAACTGGTGTGGCCAATGACGCGGAAGGTGATGCTGCCGAGTAATCGATGTGGAAGAACTCGAGTGTTAATGAACTGCACGCAGCGATGAGAAAGTCACGGGAACCCTCGAAAATTAAATCAAACCATGTTGTAGTGGAAACACAAATGTGCTTATCGCAACTTAATCAAAATGTTGTGACTCTCGATCTGTGTCGAGTGTGAAGAAGTCTTTCGTTATGTTCAAGAGCATAAAATAATTGAACACTCGATTCAAGCATTTGCAACTGAGCGTCTCGATGTTGACTGACTCTCGGCTACCGGAATTCGAACGGCAATAACAGAAAATGTGCGCAACGGTGACCGAGCAAACGCTCTCTAAGTGCAGCAAAGTAAAATATTTGGTCTCTGAAATCTGCTTCTTCCTGTGTTTGCGTTGACGTTTGATGATTTTTTCAACAGATTGCCTTCCAAATGCATTAAAGGCTTTCACAGCACTTCAAACAAGAGATCTCTCATTTAATAATCCATTGATGTTATCAGGTTTGTAATTTATACCCGTCGAGTTTATTAAAAATGTATAATAACAAATAAAAGTTTCTAATCATCGCGCTATGCTCTGGAGTCTCAGACAATGGATGAGCGCCTCAGCAAACACGATCCAACTCAGTATACAGCATATCGCATAACCATCATCATCAGACTAATCCAAACAACTCAATAGCGTTGGATAATGACTGAGAGGTGTTATTTATTTTATCGAACCAAAGCCTTTTTCCGATGAAACCGAAAACATGGACTCGGGGGAAGCGCTGAGCGGAGAGCCTCGAAATCTCCCTCGTCACGTCTGTGTGCCTTCATCGCTCGACAATTACAGGGCTTGGAGATCGCATTAGTTTTTAGGAAAGATAGAAAACCTAATTTTTTGTCTTTCTTGCAATACTTCAATACCAACGATGATGCCACTCACGTTCTCTTCCTGTTGAATCATCGTAGGTCGAACTGTCTGATAAAACATTTCTTTCAGTTTAAGATAAAAAAGTCACTTAAATTCAACATAAATTCATCATCTCGTAGACTGGTTGTCGATAAATTTCAAGTCAACTTTTGGTTCTTAGTAGGTTTTTGTCTAGCCAAACCCCCAACTCGACTGTTTTATTTTTCCATTTCAGAAACTTAAGGCCAAAGCGCAAATAAAATCAAAAGATAAATAACACAACAATCGAGAACGAGAGGCGAAATGTGCTGACTAATAATTCAATATATGTTGGCGTTGTTTTCTGAGCTGTAGGCTTCACGAAGAAACACAAGGAAAGAAAACAATTTCGACTCGGCCTCCTTCACAATGGGCGCTTGACATGACATTATAATTTCAAGTTTTATTGATATCAATAAACTAAACCGCCGCTTGTTTGAGATTTCTCTACAAGATAACGAAATAATAACCATCAACAATTAAGGAGAGAACAAAGTATAAGAGTATAATGAAACTTGAAAGCGAGCCGCGCCATTGCCTTGCGTTGAGTTTATTGGAAGGCATTAGCGTGAGTTGCGCTGTGGAACTAATCATGGCAAATTTTGATGGACGAGTGGAAGTTGCCGTATGGCGTGAGTAAAAGCGGATCTTACAGAGTTTGTACGTGAAATGTTACATGGCAAACTTTCGTTGGGTTAGTTCACGTTCACCCTATGAAAGTCCAGCAGTCGCTTGCTATCTAGAGAGATCATCGTAATTGCTTTTCAGGTGTAATAGAAGACTCAAGAACGTTAGACCAACAAGTCACTGGTTATAGAAGCCTTTCCGGCCTGACGCTCTCCCCTTGTCGCTTTCGATTGTTGGCCTTTTAACTATTCCGTCATGATGTGTAAACGCAAACTTTCTTTACATTTCTTTATTTTTATCGTTTGTTAAATCATTTCGACTTGAGAAAAAAGCATTCTTGAACCGCACTGAGTGATTGTCCACATCCACTCCCGTCGATTGAAGACACTTTTGCGTGCATCTCTTTTTCTGTCGTGGAAGATTGAAAATATTTGTCTAACAGTTAACAATTTGCAAACCAACTATGCCGAAGAGTAACATCTAGCATGAGGAAACTATTACAACAAATAAATGAGTTTTTTACATGAAAGATCTCGATGTGCAGCCAATTGCATGCGACTCCATCGCAGTTTCATTCAGTTTGTTTCTTGTAAAGCTTTCGTTGAAAGCTTGCCGAGTTTCAAAAATTTCCTTTTCGGTAAATTTTACATATTCTCAAATAAAAAACTTTATTAAAATCCTTACAGTTTAGGTTCACGTACAATCTTAAGTCCTAGTTAAGTGCATGGACATTGAATCGAATAGCGGAGAAAATTCCCAGAATTGCTTGGATTTCGCGAGAACGTGTAGGTCTCTTGAATAGGCGTGTTGCGCAGGAGCGGCGACTGTTCACTAGTTGAGGCTGTAGCTTCATTCCTCTGAGACCTTAAGCACAAAATCCTTCTTAACGAAGACCAGCAGTTGATCTTGTTGTTCCATTTCCGATAAACCAACACATTCAAGAACGCTTGCAGAGGGTTAAGGACGGCCATGACATACCTGCATTTAGAAAAGCTTCAAAACTTAACTCAGAATCAAGTGGACTTTGATTCCTACCAGCTTCCAATAATTACAGGCACAGGCAAATCGAACCACATAGTCCACATTAGAATTGCGTTGACGATATTCGGCAGCCAGCAAATGTAGAAAATTATGTTGATCAGCGAGAACTTGATCTTAAACATGTCGTGTATCTGTCGCTCGGTGTTTGTGTACTGTCCATAGCGTTGAATTAATTGAGCATCAACAACTTTACTGCATTGCATATAAATTATCGGATTCGCAATCATCACTACAAGGATCGGGCCATAGTTGAGAAAATAGTTAGGCATCACTCGGATAAGCGCGGTGGTCAAATCGTGAATGTCATGGCAGCTAAAATGAAACCAGTTTAAGACGAGATAAATGATGACTGCTTTTCTTACTCTGCGTCCGGAATATATAAACTGCTGGTTCCAATCGCCGTAAACAAAATTGCGATCGTCCAAACGATGAAGTGAAAATCTCTCTCACGTGTCGGTTGATTCAGCAGCGATCGCTTCATGTTCACGGCATAGACCAACGTCCACAACCAAGTTGCCGTGTAGAATATTTGAATCCAAGCTGATGTCACTGAACAGAATAGAACACTCGACGTATCATCGTCGTATGGCATGCTTTGCTTGACGAAGCTCCACAGTGCCGAGCGAACGAAAATTCCCATCGAAGCCAACAAATCCGAACAGGCAAGAGCGATGATGATCTTCCTACCGAGAGTTCTGCGTGGGTTGTTGGCAGTTTCTTCACTCCTGACGAATATTTGGTACAGCGAGCCAAGGATGCCAATGGTCGATGAGACAAGCGTGATGATGATATAAGGCTCGCGATGAAATGCGTTCATCAAGCGAAAAGCGAAGTCGCTATGATTCCGGTGGTGACAGCTGCATCGCAAGATGAAACGTTTGTTAATCTTGAAACGAAGTCACAACAATTCTCACCAAAATGTTTGGATCGTTGGATCTGCCATTTGATTTTTGTTACGCGCCTTCCTCAATCGAAATGCTCGCTAGACATGAGAATCGATTTCCACTGGTGCAATAACCGAACCGAAACCAACTAAAGAAGGAAGTTGGAAAGAGAAGCCTTGCAAGTTACGACGCGATTCCAACCGATTAACCTTCCACGACAGAGCCGAATGAATAATCCAAAATAATCCCGAAAATTAACTTGACAGCTCGGGCCTTGCTACAGTTCTGAGGCAACTCACAGTAAATATTTGCGATCGCGAGAGCGTCTACTCTCACTCGTTGTCAGATAAGAAGCGACTCGAAGCGATTAATCTCAGCGTAAAGCTGCAACTACATTTCATTCACAGACGTGAATCATCGACGGGGGAACTCAGCATTACACTACTTCGCAAATAAATTTTGTATACGGATAGACGTGACATCACGCTTCGCTGAACCAACAAATTCTTGTCAAAATTTTCTTTTTATTCATTTCTTGTTGGGCTACATTTATCGGCTGCAAAGTTCTTATCAAAGATCAGCCGCTTCTTCGATCCAAAACAGCATTACAAAAATAAATCGAGAAGTTGAATGTTTTAAACCGAAATTCATGGACGAGGTGAGCTTAAGTATATTTGAAAGAATGAAGAAATTATAGTCATAAGAAACTATAAACTATAGGCAGAGCCAAAGCTCTGCGAGGCAAAAGCCGCTGTCGTCTCGGCGGCCGTCGGAGCATCGCGAATCAAAGAGCAAATAACTTTTCAATATTTGAACATCCAGATCGACAAGAATATTTCAGGGATTACACAGAAGTTGAACAAACTGATGGAGTTTAATTTTTTTTACTTATAATGCAGAGACCAACATTTCATCTTAATTGGATGGACCGACTTGAAAATATTTCATGGCGTTAACTTGCAAAGTGAGTAGAGAATGTTGAACTTTTCAGTAGGTGTTGCGCCCAGCCCGGGGTTTCTGGTAATGCGCTTTCTCGCGGTCGTCGCGGATGTAAATGTCCTACGGAGAGTGAAGGTTAGACAAAATTGATTCGAGAACTGGTCGTTGAGTTTACTTACATCGTTCATTCTTACATGGCGACGCGTTCGCTCGTCTTCCTCGCCGTTGTGATGGGTGATTTTTATGGTTTTATCATCCTCCTTGCGACGCTTCTCGACTGACGGCTCTTCGCGATCCTGCTGAATAATTAACAATACCAATTACAAAACGTTTATGCCGCGAAAGATTCAAAATCTTACTCGTTTCTTGATTGATTTCCTTTCTTTCCGCAGCTCCTTCTCTTCGTCTGTTTGCTTCTCGCGTTTCTCTTTCTTCGCCGTTCGCTCCTTTTTCACCTCAACTATAACATCATCGTCGTCGTGTCGCTTCTGCAAAATTATCCAGTCTGATTATTTTACTTCAATTTCCTTTGATATGCTTGAATCTTCAGATGATCACCCGCATAAGTTCTGATGGCTTATCGACTGAGAGATTGCGAGTTCATTTGAACGTTCAGTCCTTGCTTCGCCTCAACCGCGTTATGGAAATTGATATGCAGAGGAGTTTCACTGGCAAAACTTAATCGAAGCTTTCGTCATTTCAGTTTTTGTTTTACACAAGATCGAACACACGTTCAATCAATTATCATGGGGAATTTCTTAAATTGTTAGTCGCTGATTGTCGTTAGTTTGATTGAAGAGCTACGGAGGTTTTTGATTTGAAAGACTTTCCAGTTCGTTTGTCTCTGCTCGAGGTATTTGAAGCTCCAGTGAAGTAGCTCGCGTCATTAAGATTATAAGTTGGATTCTAAATTACAGCTAAAGTGCGCAGTGATTTGATTGTCAGCATTTTACGAAGAGCTCCATCGAGAAAGTTTCTGGTTAACATGTAAATGGAGATTAAGTCGTTGGTCCATTCCATCGGTAGAGTTTTCATCTCGTTTTTCACTTAGCCTCTTTGCCTGTTTACGTCTCGATACTAACCTTGTAGGTCGGTGCGTCAACTCTGCGACGTTTGGGGTCTGAGAATGCAAAATGGAATTGTCAGTTTTTTGATAGAAAATGTGAACTTTCCGCTTTACCTCTTTGATCTTCAACGATGACAAGATCAGCGCTTGGATGAATCGACCCGTTACTCGACACTGAACTCAGATCACCTTCAAACTCAGGAAGAGGAGTTGTTGGTCGCTTCTCACGACGCGTCTTCTCCTTGTCTTTGTTGCTCTTCTTCACGACTTCAGCTTCTTCGCGTTCTTTCGTCTCGCGCTCCTTGGTGTCTCTTTCCTTCGGTCTGGTCTCCTTCGCGGGTCTCTCGCGCGGTGTCGGCTCACGTACTTTATCACGAGAAGCATCACGCGACGGATCACGAGCGGGTGTTTCTTTCTTTATCTCTCGCTCAGCGGTGACTTTGATCGTCTTCTTCTCACTCACTCGATCCCTTGGAAGCTTTTTCTCAGCTGTGATGAAGTTGAACGAATGAACGAAACGTCTGACAGTTTGTTTATTTAAAAGCTCTTACCATTTTTGGCAGCATCACCGTTCAAAGCCGCTTTCTCCTGTTCCAGTGTCGTCTCGCTAACCTGATGAAATTCGCTCTCTGGTATCAGCTGCGAACATTTCTGCTTCAAGATTCCTAAGTAGGACGTTGCGATGGCGTGAAGATCCTGACGTTTGTTCTTCTCTTCGTCGCGAACTTTCTCGACTCGCTTCTGAATCACTTGCTCAGTGCGGAGGAGAACAGGGAAGTGGTTTTGGATATTCATAAGAATAATGAATGCGTTGCGAATTTGGATGAAGTCCTTCGAGCTGAGACAAGTCACGATGGCTTTCGTAATCTTGAAATGCCATTTGTGGACCACGTGACGGAAGTTTTCGAATCCAACGTGATCGTTCGTATCAGAGCACTAAAAATGAAGAGTTGAAGATAAATTAGTTGTGGTTTTGAAAATGCTTTGACTCTTTTACCTGATTGCTTACGCGGAACTTTGTTACGAATCCTGGAAATTTGGCGCATTCCTTATTGAACGTCGCTTGATCTCCATGCCAGCGCATAACCGTTTCAAGCATAGCGTTCAAGAATCTTCCGTATCGAGTTGCCTCGTTCTCTGTGCACGTTGTCACACAACAAGTGATATCACAAAAAATCTGTGGAATGTTAAATTTGTTACAAATGATCGACGCTCGTCAAGCTTTAACTTACCCGATCATAGCACAGCAGAGTTGAGAAGTTTGGCGTCTTCAAGTTGTGTATGATGTGAACGAACTTAGCGCAGTAAACAGCATCCAACGCAGTGAATGTGCAACGGGGGAACAGACAAAGCTGCAGAAATTGTGGGATCGTCTCGTTCTTGGCTGAACGTTGAGCTCGCGAGGGGAACCAGTTGTCCTTCTCCTCGTTGAGTCTTCCGATGATCTTTTCAACATGTTCTTGTTGCTTCTTTTTCTCTTCTTGAAGCTTCTCGATGAGAGCTTGGAAACGTTCTTGCTCCTTTTTGACTTTCGACGCTGTGTTGCTGCTGTCGATGCTCTGAGATAGCGCCGAAGATTGCAGTTTGATTTTCGTGATTTCGCGCTGATAACTTTCCAGTGGTGTCTGAAGATCGTACATGGAGAGAGACCAGAAGGTGACGAGGAACTGCGGACTGATGTCTTCCCAGACCTTTGCAGGATGAAGCGGCCGTACGGAATCCACGACTGGGTTCATAACGAACGAAACAGCTTCAAGATATTTCTCTTGCTTCTGAACGCTTGTCAGCTTCTTTGCCACAGTGTCATTCTTGCGTAACTGATCGTACTTCTGATTAATCGCGTGCCCGATCATTGGTCGTGCGAGGAAGAAGGCGACGTCTGAATGAATGTGATACTCCTGCAGCATACTGTGGATTGATGGAAGCCGCTCGACGTATTCTTCCATTGAATAGGTTGATCCCAAGAAATTTCCGAACTGCACTAATGTGTCCTGACACTGGTCATAGAGTTTTCCTACGAGCTTCAAGTGGCTCCTCGATGTCTCTCGATAGATGACGCAGTGTTTCTGCTGAGCAATGAGTAGGCACAGACCAACGGCGAGGTCGTTACTAGCAAGAGCATCCTTCAAACGCTGCGACGACTTCTTCGTGTTTCTGACTTGACTGAAGTATCCGGCTTCGCCTTTAAGGAGTTCACCACCACACATCGCGCTCAACTGTTCGCTTGTCATCTCTTCCGCGGCTTCAATGCCCACCATCTTCTGAACAATCTCCTTCAAAATCAACAGGTCCAAGCTTTTGTGTGACTTGAGTTGATTGCAAATGTACTGAAGTAGACCGCTGAGCTCAATCGTATATTTCTTGTAGATTGCTCCACAAAAGTTGGCCAAGCTTTGGAGCCAGTCTGAGATTGAAGTCCCGCCGTATTTGAATCGATCGCGTCCGCTGTTGACGAGCGCTTCGATTACACAATAGCCCAGCACGTCATAGGAAAGCGACGTAAGGAAGCGAAGAGCATCAACGACCGGGCCAATTAGATTGTCATAAAGTTGAATTTGAGCGAGAACCTGAAACCGATGAACGATTAATATGAGTTCAATCAAGTGAAAGTGTATGACTTACATAATCGAAAAGAAATCCAGGTGAGCTGTGCATCAATTTACCGATTCGTCGGCCGACTGGCTTCACGTTCTCCTTGCTAACACGCTTCATCAATCCTTTGATCTCCTTTTCAGCAATGCCTCGGAGACGAATCAGCTTCGGGTGGACGAGATACGATTCGTTCTTCCATCGACTGTAGAGCGAGTAGCGAATGTTGTAAGGATACAGCTTAACAACTGACCAGATTTCCTCGGCGACACAGCAGTTGCATTCCATGTAGGATAACGAAGGGAGCACGCAGCTGTCGAGAAGGCCGATGATTTCGTAGTAGAGTCCAAGCTTCTCTTCGTCCATCATTGGACTCGGCGGTGTAGCAGCATCGACAACCAGTTCACTCTCCAGAATCGTTCGCATAATTCGCAGAAGCTTATGCAGCAAAACGGGATCATAGAACAGCGACGGGCCAAGTGCATGGAACATTGGAAATGCGTGGTTCTTCAAGTTCTCGAACGTCGTGACTTGTGGTGGTGATTTCTTATTTGGATGGGGCGAGATGATCTTTCCTCGAATGTTTGTAGGAATCGCGCACTTCAAGCGGTAAACTGGCTCGATGATGATGTGAATCAAATCTCCCAACGCTTTGGCAATCGGATGATAGGATGTCGCGCACTTCTCCGGCAGTTTCTCGATCATCTTTTGAGCGTTATCCCAGTCGCCGACACTAAGCAACGCTTCACACAAACCAAACTTCTGATTTGTTGAATATTTCTCGTTCAACAACTCTTGATCTGGTTCCTTCTCCTCCTCAACTTTATCTTTGTTGGTCGATACGACGTTGAGCTTTCGGACAAACTCTTTAGCATCGCTGAGCTCGCTCTCCCATTCGGCTCCGAGTTTCTCATCAACAGGGGATAGCCATGAATAAATGTCATCGAGCTTAATGATCTGATGTTGCAGGAGAATCGCTGTAACTTTATATAACGAGAACGGCGTTTGCTCCTCGCAGAAGTGACGATACTTGTAGCCGAGAACTTCGCTAATGATGTTAGAGTCTGGCATATAAGCTCTCAGCAGAGGGATGAACAGTTCGTGACGTTCCGGGCGAATTTCAAACGACTCGAGGATCACGTCGAGGACTCGATTGGGATCCACATTGAAGCAGCCTATAAGTGATTTGACCATTTCGATGCTATCGAGTTCGCTATCATTTTCTGTCGCTTCCTTGTTCAGCTCCGTCATCAGCTTGGCGTAGCCTTCGTTCTCCTCCCGAAACAAGTTGAACCGTCGCTGTTTGTAATACAACTTCGTTTTGATCTTGATGAACTTTGTGTAGAAGTTCTTGGTGACTATTCCGAACTCCTGAAGCGTATCAATTTCTAGCCGCTCTTTCAGCATCTTTTCCGAGAAAATCTTCTCGGATCCTTTGACGATTGATCCGAAAACCGCGCGCTCCTCAGAAGTGTAATCGGCCTGAGATTGTGTTTCCGTATCCAGAATGTGGAAAACATCGAGAACAATCGAAGATATGTCCTTATGCATGGCCTGGAAGGGACAAGTTTCTTTAAATGATCGAGGCAAATCTAATCACAGCTAATCGCTTACGGTGAGATCAGAGAGAGCTGAAAGCAAAACATCTTTCTTGACGACTCCTTTGATTCCGCTCTGCACCAACTCGTAAATCGCGCGGCTCACATCGACGCCCTTAGCTTTCTTGTTTAGCAGTATGCTTTCATCATCTTTGATTGCTGCCTTGATTTGTTTAAAACTGAAAATATAAATTGTTTTGATGAAATCCAAAGCCAACAAATTTCGGAAATCAAGAAATCACAAATTACAAGTTTAATTCCACATTTTCCATCGCGGCTTTGATTGCAAACAGTGCAGCACTTGTTTGTGGTCAGTTTCTGTTAGTTTGGCTACTTACTATTCGGTCTTTCCTTTAGAATCAAAGTTTATGTAAATCTCTCTTTCCATTTTCGTTTGATCTACTCGCGTTGTGTGTCGACTGCAACGTTGATCTACCAAATTGTTTCTTGGGAAGATCTACTTAGTAGATTCTTTTGATCTAGCGAGTAGATTTTTTTGATCTACGTTTGTTTACTTCATTTACGATTATCAAATCTGACTGGAACTCGCGAATTATAAATGAATAAACCGAAAATCACGTTTGGAGCGATCAAGCTCAACACCGCAAAGCCAGCGGTGCCGGAAAAATCTAACAACGAGCCTGAAGCCTCGGGTAAGGAATGATTTTCTCTACGGCAGCGAATCGACATTAACTTTTCTTTTTACAGGATTCGGTACTTTTAGCAAAGCCATCGAGGACATTGAAGAAGATCTTGAATCGAAACATGTGCAGGAAGTTATGGGCATCAGTGGTTTTGGCCGGAAAGCCAAACAGTTCGACTTAAACGAGATGATACAAACTGCAAGGAAAAATGCACCGAAAGTTGTGAAAGATCCAGAGCCTGAAAGTGACGACGAAGAAATTGTTGGCCCTATGCCGACAATGGCAGTACCTGAGCCAGAAATTTCTGGAGTCAAGAGATCAGGGAAGAAAAAGAAAGACGACGACGACAGCGATGAAGAAGGAGACAGCGACGAGGCAGATGACGACAGAGAAGAAGACAGCATTGAGTACAAGATACCAGCATCGCACGAGGTTGAAATGCACCATGGAACGAAAGCAGTCACAGCTCTCACATCTGACGCTTCAGGAGCACGACTAGCTTCCGGTTCCATCGACTACGAAATGAATTTCTGGGACTTTGCCGGTATGGACAAGACGATGAGAAGCTTCAGAAAGATTCAGCCCTGCGAGAACCATCCGATCAGATGTCTCCAATATTCCGTGACTGGAGATCAGATTCTAGTCATTTCCGGCAATTCTCAAGCCAAGATTCTCGACCGGGACGGGTTTGAAAAGATGGAATGCGTTAAAGGTGATCAGTACATTAACGACATGTCAAAGACGAAAGGTCACATCGCAGGTCTGACTTACGGCTGCTGGAATCCAATCAAACGAGAAGAATTCTTGACAAGCGCTTTGGACTCAACACTTCGATTATGGGTGCTAAAAGGTAAAGAGCAGAGAACCGTTATTAAGACAAGAGCTCAAGGCGGACTGAAGACGAATCCAACATCGTGCACCTTCAACCGAGACGGAACGCTGATCGCTGCTGGTTGCATCGACGGATCCATCCAGATGTGGGACACAAGGAAAATGTATGTCAATACAACACATTGCGTGAGAGACGCACATCAGAAAGGCAGCGAAATTTCGTCGATCGTGTTCTCGTACCTCGGAACGACTTTAGCTACGAGATGTTGCGACGAAACGATGAAACTTTGGGACATGCGAGCACTGAAGCAGCCTCTCCATACTTTCGATGGACTCTTCTCCCGCTACGATACAACCGATGCCACTTTCTCTCCCGATGATTCCATGATTATGACCGGCGAGTCGTTGGAAAGGAACAAAGATTTCGCCAGTTTGTATTTTTACGATGTCAAGACGTTCGAGCTCGTTAACAAGATTCCAGTCACAAACTCTCACGTCATCAAGACAATCTGGCATCCGAAACTCAACCAGATATTTGTCGGATGCGGCGATGGAACAATCAAAGCGTATTACGATGAGAAGAGGAGTATGCGAGGTGCGAAGCTTTGCATTGTTAAGACTTACCGTAAGAAGAAGCAGATTGAGATAGGCGGAAGTGTTCAGGTGATAACGCCACACGCTCTGCCCATGTTCAGGCAGGAGAAGTCGAGATCGCTGAGGAAACAAATGGAGAAAGATCGCTTGGATCCAGTCAAGTCGCGTCGTCCCGACTTACCCATCACGAGTGGTCAAGGAGGACGTGTCGCTAGCTCGGGTGGAACGCTGAGCTCTTATGTCATCCGTAATCTGGGACTAAGCAAGCGAGTCGACGACGATCAAGACCCCCGCGAAGCGATTCTGAAGTACGCGAAAGAAGCTGAAGAAAATCCTTTCTGGATTGCGCCGGCTTACAAGAAGACTCAGCCAAAGCCCATCTTTAACACAGATGGAGCGCCTCAGGAAACGGAAGGGGAAACGTCAGAAGAACCGGAAGCTAAGAAGCCGAAAACTAATTGAAGAGTTTGTCGATTTGTTCCAACTTTTTTAATTTTAAGAAAATGTTTAAATTTAAATGAATAAAATATAATAAAACTTGAATTTTTTTTTTAAAATTTGTGTGTTAATCAGATGCGTTCAAGCAAACTCGCTGGCGCTGCTGTCAACCTCTGACACTGTTTTCTCGCGACTGATAAGCAATTTCGCAGTTGACCGTCGCTCTTATTCGGTTTGGAACTTTCTGAGGATTAGTCATTTTAACTGGCATGTGGTGAGTAGTGCGAATAAAAAGCTCTAACAGGCTCTAGCAATTGTTCTGACCATTTAGGCGACAAGTTTTCATCATATTCGGGATCATCGTGGCGTCCGCGATTTCTTTCTTGTGCGTTATCCAACTGGTGAAGCTCAAAGATAAAGAAAAGATCGAATGTATCGTCGACTTTTTGAAGAAGGAATCGAATGTAGACGATGAAGTTTTCAGCTCTGTTGGATTTTATTTTGGACATGACGAAGATTGCAAAGAAATGGTCAGAGAAAACTTGAATCGAAAGTTTGATGAAACAAAAACGAGACAAATTGGCAGCAAGAAGTTCATAAATTGTTTGATGGATCATCTGGAATATCACGACGTTTATAGATCATTGTTTCTGATGACAGAAGTTCTTGATTATTCAAAGATAACGTTAAAGTTTTGGAGATATTTCGAAGTCAGAGATCGACTGCAAAACGCCAGAGAAGGTCTGAAGTTAATCGAGGAACTTGAGGCAAAACTTTGTGAAAGGAGTCAAGAAGACAGTGATGATGATGACGAAGGAAGTGGAGTCGAAGACTTAAACGACAGAAGAATCAGAGCAACTGACGATCTAACCCAGTCAAACCTCAACGACGACGGTTTGTTTTTCGAGCTGTAGATTAGAGCCTTGACTTTAAAACATTTTAGATTAAACATGCAGCACAATTTGCTGATAAAGCGGAGAGAGTTTCTACTTGTTGAATTTCATTCTCCTAAGTTCTCATTTACAGTTGCGACTTCAACGGAACAACACTCGAGCAAACAGTTGATAAACTAATATTTCTGGGTTCTCTGCTTTTACTAAAATGAAAGCTGTCATAGTTTTGTTGTGCTTAACGTCGTTCATCAGCTGTCAGGACATCATTGATCACAGCCTCGATTGCTTAGTAAACTATTTGAGGGTTAACAACCTTGACGATGAAGTATTTAACAAATTTCCAGTAGTTCACGATTTCGAGCCTTCCGACAGTTGTAAGCGAAGAATTAGGTCGGAGAAAGATTCTGTCTACATCGACGCATACCGCAAGTATGAGCGTCATCCCGAGATCAGTCAGAAGTTTCAATGTTTTATCGATTTGATAAAAAACAACGACAGTTTTAAGCATCTGCTTCTCAAAAAGAAAGCGATTGACTCAGTCAAACTAAGCTGGAAGGCGAAGCTGAACCCTGGAAATTGGGTTCCTGGTAAGAAGTATCGAGCTTTGAAGGCAATCGAAGCGGATATCAGTGCAGTCGAGTTCGAGAATTCGTTCGTGTGTGAATACGAGAAAAAGTTTGAGGAGAATTTCGACGCTTTCCTGCAGGTGGAAAATTTGAACGTTAGGAGAAATGATGAAGCTCAATGCGCGAAAAGTTATTTGGAGCGAAACACTATCGCGACCAAAGGCGGTGTGAAAAGTAATTTAATGACTGTCCCAGACTGTGAAACCTTCTTGAGCGCTATCAAGGCCAGAATCTTTACGAATCTTCAAAGTTTATATGATAAACATAACAAGAGCACCAAGCGATGCATCAACGACTCGCTATCAGCTGCAGACTACTTTTCTCCCGAGTTTCGAGTGAAAAGTTTCGTTGGAAACCTCGGTGAGCATGAGCGAATCGAAGAGAGAAAAATTTATGTCGAGGCGATGATGAACTTGTTCAGAGGTGTGATGATGAAATGTACCCAATGATTGGGAGGGTCTGAGACACTTGAGAATACTTTTGTAAAGAATAATGTTGAATAAATAATTTGCATTGCAGTTTTATTTGTATTGATCACTCTCGCTTATGAATTTGACTACTAAAATTATGTCGTATCATATGAGATTCTCGTGCTTTACCTGATACATACCTGTAAGTCCTTACTCAAGAAGAAATAACTGCACCCTTTACACAGTTTTAAGTCGACTATGAACAGCTTCGAAAGTTCAAATTGTATGGACAACTTGACACAAAAAGCTCAGTAATAGTGAGGACACTTCGAATGCAACAGGTCGGGAAATCAAGCGAAATGGTTGGAAAGCTTACAAGTGCAACGGGAAAGTTACAGCAGAATGGAAATATATCTTCGTATGGAAATGGAAATGAAACGCTTAACAATTTAGTAGGTTGTTGATCGCTGCTCATGAAACATAATTTACAGATGAGTTACAGAATAAATATGAAATTCCAATCTGTTTCGTCTGTTTCGTCAAAAGAATTTATTCACATTTAGCGGAAAATTTATGTTTGCAAAGCAATTTTCACGAGACGAGATTGCACAAACTTGTTGGCGGTTTGGCTTTCATATTTTGCATTTTATGAAAGTTGAAAATAGTTTTTCGCCAACGGCTGGGTTAAGATTTGAAACACATCTCGTCTAACACATCTCGTCTAACACATCTCGTCTAACACATCTCGTCTAACACATCTCGTCTAACACATCTCAAAATTTCAAAATTTCGCCAACGGCTGGGTGACAAAGACTTGCAAGCAAAATTAATAATTAAGATTTCCCTTGCTCCTATCTTCAAAGGCAACAATCATAGCGAACCGCTCAAAGATGGAAAAACACCGACAGAGAATTATGATAAAACTCAACATGAGTGATAGAAACATCGTAGATTAAACAGCAGCGCAAACTTGCAAAATGGTCATAGCAGCAACGTTGAAATTGAATTTTGCTTTTTTAAATAGGATTCAGCTCGACATGTTAGTGTCGCCATGTCTCTCACATCAGCAGAGCCTGAGCTGAAATAAAACGTCGATAATTGTTGCGCTACGATGCTACCAACAATCCGAAAATTGTCGCTATTTGGCGTGGAAATGAATTTCAAATGATCTTGATGAACGAACCGTTTGCTTTTAAAGCTTAGGAAAAATATCAATTGAAGTGCCAGCATGAATCGTTTGATAGATTTTCGGTTGATATTTTTATGAAATTCGATAAAATTAAATTGCGTCGGGGCTTTTCTTTATTCCATTCAATTTATGCAGCATCAGAGCCGCATGAAACCCCTTGCCGAAGGTCTAAAAGGAAACGAGTTTGTTTATAAAGCTTCGTATTCCTTGGATAACACGGAGTGAATGCAGCAACTTGCTGTGTGTTTCCCATTTCTATTTTTCTGCTCCGATGATTATCAAATTACTGTTCCCTTTTCCACGCTCTGCTCTCGAATTTGGCCTCGCTCGTAGCTGTTTGAGTCTAGCGAATAATTGTCGGAGTAATTAAAAGCACCAAGTCCCGATTTTTCGATTCAGCTAATCGAACGCATTCGCTAATTTATATAATTGACCACGCTTTGAACCAATGCATGAGAGTAAGCAGTTTCAGATGGCATGTTATTTAATTAAAATATTTTGTGCTTGAAGCCTTCAGAGGAACTCAAACTTTAAATTTTTAGTGAATTATTTTTAGCGAATGCAACTTTTTTTAAGCATCAAAAATGTTTTTGTTTCATCATAAACTCCATCAAACCAAACAAAACATTTTCGATAGCAAACTGACATTTGGTAACAGAAACATCTGTCCGCTAAAAACACCGCAAGTGATGCGGAAGCTTCATTAGCAATATAGCGAACGATTGACAACCAAACGCATTCCAACCAAATTCAATGACGCTAATGAGCTTTTGATAATTTGAAATCATTCGATTTATGCTCTGGGTGCGATGTAACAAGTGAAAACACCAAGCAGGGTTTACATTGTCTCGTTAATTATTCATTTGTCCTTTATATCTGAACTCGACCCTCCGGATGTCACTTGGTATCGTTCCAGTCCTGGCACCTACACAGCCTAATTGGAAAAACAACAGATTAGAACGAAGAGCAGATGAAGTAGGCGTGGTAGCTTCATCTCACAACTCTCATTTAAAAGAAAGCTTTGCCCAGGCATAAGTTTCATTCGCGTTTTCCTTTAGGCAGTAGGGACCGAAATGCCCTCGGAAACCTGTACCATTCTGTTTAGACAATCGCTCTGTTGTAATCTTAGCTTGTGCGACAGCAAAGAAAATCAATTCTCTGTCCATTAGCTGTTTCCTCTTCAGCCGAATCTTTCATCAGTTTCCAGCGACCATAATTTTCTTTAATAACGGCAATTTTGGATTTTCAGACAATGCGTAAATGTTTCGTGAGCTTTTTCTTTATTTCTTATCGCCATTCGCACAAAAGATTTTTCATGAGTCAGCATTTCGTTGGCAAGGTTTTTTTCAATTCTTCAATTCATTCATTACCTACATGTGTAGGCAACATCGCAATTCACTTTGATGATGATGTCGAACGAGAATAAGACGAGCAATCAATGTTGCTTGGTAGAGAATGAAAACTGCTTTAAGTTTTTGCCCTCGAGAACTTCATTACGAAAAGAAACTTATCAGATTGAACTTTAATGGTTCTATGATAAAGTTTGCAGCTATCTCAACCTCACAAACTGCGATTCTCTCGTGTAATCCGGAGGATCATAATTTCTACGTTTTCTCTTCACTTATCGAATTCTCCTGTCCGTCTCCTTCTCGCTGTAATGAAATCACGTAGCATTCAATGGCTTGCAGGTCTTAAAAGAAGCTTGTTCCAAGGCTCCATATTGAAAGTAACACAGTATAGCTCTGCGAATGCGAACGGCGAATAATTGAATCTAATTATGTCATTTCTTCCCGGAGCTGCCAAGCAGCAAACATTTGTTCGAAAATAATTCCTGTTGAATGTCACCGTCGCTGGGGAGTTTATCGCCGTCTTCAACTTTATTACTACAGGTTTGTACTGAAGGGAAAGCTTTTAATTGCTGCTGCTGACAAACTGAATGATTCAACTGATGATGAAAATTCCATTTTTGTAAATTCAGCGTTTTCATGTCACGATAATCTTTTCATGTCACGATAATCAATTGCAAGTTTGCTGAACAGACAATTCGTTCAATTTACGGTAAAGTCGAGCTTATAGAGAAAGTTTCAATTGCTTCGGGTCTTGAGGGAAACGTGCTGGTTTTGCAGCATTTAACTTTCTACGCTCGATTTGCATGTGAACGCAAAGACTGAGAGACACTGTTGCCTGCAGTGAGACTCGAAAATTTCTTAGCTTGTCGACAACTCGGGCCATAACTTCTAATTAGGAGCGCTCACACCTTTAGCGAAAACTCTCAGCCTAATTCATTGGCCTTGTTAGCCGCTGAATAAGCTACAAAGAGTCGTAAAGCAAATGACCGAGCGGTAGCTGGAGAGGCGGAATCGCTTATGAAGATTAAAATACGCTCGCTGAAAACAACTTTACGATCTCCACCGACTATGTCATGTTTATTGTGCTATAAAATGTGTTTCCCGAGTTTGTGTTTGCTTTCTTCGCCTGCAAAGTGCATGAAATTTTTTATGCCTACGAGGCAAACTTTTGTAATCAAAATATATTGAAACGAATTCGGAAAATTGCGAACCTTTGTGATTTAGCGAGCGCATTAAATTGCACTGGACTCTGCGCTTTGTATGTTTTAATAAACGCAAACCTTCAGAAACAGGCAGCGATTCAAGCGAATCAAACAAAGCTTGACGGTTTCAACGATCGGATGCAAATGAAATTTATTCTTAGAAATTTATTTTCATTTATTGTGCGCGCTGCAATACGAACTTATATTTTTTGAAACTTTGTGAATTTAATGTAACAACGTTGACGTTGATTCCAAGCTATTGTTAACCCTATGCAGCTGCTATATTGCAAACGAGCGAAACTCAAAGTACACTCAAATTAAAAGTTGTAATTTTCTTGGATAAAACTTTGTCGAGCATCTCAGAAGCCTTGTAACTGAGCGAAAAAAAACTTGAGAGTTGTCAGGAAGTCCTAACGAGGATAGTTTCTGATTAATTGAATGTTTCAATGGCAGGAAAAAATGTTTCGAAGTCATGAGAATTTAATTGAGCAGTTCGAGATAATCTCTGGCGCAGTTGAATCTTTTTTTTCCTGAAGACAGTCAATTGCCTTCTGGTATCAAGTGTAACGGCGATAGAAACGAAGAATCTATTTTCATGAAATTGAAAAACAACATTTTGCTTGGCCAACTAAAAAGATTTTCGGAAGTTTATCGAAAAGCTTCTCTCGAGAAATTGGCTGAGCTCCTGTCAAATGGCACGAAAGTTTTCCGGTGAGAAAATCCTCTCCTCTTCGGTTGAGAAAGAACAACATTGACGGCAACAAGATAAACATTCAAGCTTGAGAAATCCTCACAGAATTGCTTGAGATTGCGATTTTGAAGCCACTCGGGCGTTAAACGAAAACAGAAAATAAAGTGTGTTCGAGTCGACGAAATTTGCCGCAAGATTTTGTCGAACACTC
Organism: Smittia sp. YW1114-2; assembly: GCA_033064975.1. Lineage (NCBI taxonomy): Eukaryota > Metazoa > Arthropoda > Insecta > Diptera > Chironomidae > Smittia > Smittia sp. YW1114-2. Next base: position 14,491,403 of record CP093833.1, read on the forward strand.
CCGGGAGAGCGGGATTTAAGCTCTGGAAAAGCAGCAAAGCTCGAAGTTTGTTCAAACGATTTGATTTTGGTTTCAGAATTCACGCTAAATGTTCATTTATTGCGACTATATCTTTCCGACGATTGACTTTGCCTCACTCCCGACGAGTCAACCCCTGGATATTTCGCTGCTCTCTTGGAACAACAAATCGATCATAAGTGACAGGCACTTAACGAAGGCAATTTACGCTTCTTGTTTTCAGGAAAGAAGCGAGGAGCTCTCAAAAGCCGTTCGAAAGTGTAGAAACGAAACGTGAAGTGACGACTGACGAGGAAATCGTTACAAGATAGGAAACGGAAAGAAGGAAAGGATTGATTGAATTGAATGTCGGAAGAGGAACTTTTCGCGAGAATCGAGTTCATTATTTGAAGGAGACAAAAAAGTTTTTCCGTGCGAAATTCGTCGCTTCGAAATTGAGTAACGAACTCTCATAAATTGTGGAAAAACCTGAACAAAAACTTTTGCTAAAACTTTTCTATAAAGTCTTTGCCGATGCCGAGACACTTAGAGGAAAGAGATAAAGGTGCGATTATTTTAGAAAGCCATTACGCATTTGTTTCGGATTAGGTTTCATGGGGAGAGAGGAAGATACTTACCGACAGTGACGTCACTGATAAACGGTCCCTACGTTGTCAATATTCTGTATCGTCTCGTAACGAGACGATATCCTGTACACGCCGCGTAAATTCTAGTTTCTACTGAATCTCCCCTTTTTCTCGTTCATTGTTGTTACAGGATGCTTTCTTAGAAAGACGCCCAGAAAATTTAAGTGTTGAAAGCTCCGGAAGCGAGAAATTATTTCCGACATTTCCGTCAGGGATTTCAAAGTTTCCGAAACATTTTGTTTTATTCAAATGTCTAATTTCAAGGTCTGCCGAGCTTCCAGAATCTTTGGTCGAGAATAAACGCCTTTCCAAACCTTTGGCCACACGTTTTCTCTGTTGCTACTATTTTTCTCACTGCTTGACATGTCGTTGAGTTGTTGACAAGCTCTGAAGGGCAAGCCAGGAAGTTCATTTGATTTATACATGCGAAGACATTAAAAATTCTCGCTGATTTGCAAGTTGATTCATATTTTTCGTCGTTAGGCACTGCGTTTCAAACGAGAAAAACATATTCAATCACTTCAACTAACGTTCCGCACCTAAAAGACTTACATATCTTGTCACACTTCACCATAGATTTCCCAAAAATTGGCACCCACAGATCTCGAGTAGTTGAGTTCAGCGACACATAAAAATCTTGAAAAACCTGCATGAATGATTAGCCTTTGTCATGTTCCCATTTCTATTTTTAACCTCGGTGTGCTTTTCGGTGTTGACCACGCCATTGACAAGAACTTCAGCTGCTTCATAGATGCAGTCCAGCTGGCAACATTCATCTTCAACATTTCCGCAAGTCTGGGCACATTCAGCGATTTGTTCTTCAGTACCAACTGCATTCGGTATTGGGCAGCATGGGCGGGGATCATTGTTAACATAAAGCTCCCGACAGTGTTCAAGCTAAAATGACATTAAATGAGAAAGTTTGTTTGATAGATAACAACTTACAGAGCTTGTTGCTGCAAAGCTGACAAATGTGAGCACAAGAAGCTTCAACATTTTGTTCCGGAACGCAAAATTTGAGTGATACGATTACCGAGTTTAAAATAAAATTTGAATAGTAAAACTAATCACCGGAGCTTAAAAAAAGTTGTAAAGCTTTTGCCTTGCCGTCGTGTTTTACCCTTTACAAGTCGATCATGTTCTGTATGTAAATCTTCGATTAAAACTTTGTAGTCAAAGTTTTTAGTTCTTCGTCTAGTTCCACAGCTTAGAGATGAAAACTTCTTCAACGTCGAAATTTATCTCGAAGTAATTTGAATTTGCGTTGCTGAAACGTATAGCACTTGCGTTTGTAACGAATTTAACCGCTGGGCTATATAAAGCGACTGACAAGACAGGCAATTAAGCGGTGAAGTGACGTGCAGACAAACTCATCACATTCAGCTTCACTCAGAGGGAAAATTACTTTTCATTTCGAACTGGAGAAATGAAGAGACATAACTAACTAAATTCTTATTGCGGTGAAAATTATTTGCTAGAAACTTTCCTGTTGAATGAGCTCTGAGGTGATTCCGGTCATGGATAGAATGTGTTAACCATATTTTACGGTTTTCCGGACGACTGTGCACTAACGAAAAGCTCCATTCATTCTCTCGCTTTGTGACTCATGTGAATTTGTCATTTTTATTGCCACCATCCATAGACGTGATTGTATCCTTGGGACTTTATTGGTTTACTGGCTTGATTCAAAGAGCTTGAATTCATTCTCATGAACGAGTGACACACCCTCGCAAATAACCCATTGTGCTTATCGCAATCTTATGTGCTCTTCCATGTTCTTTCATTTGCTAAGATTTAGCTCTCATGTAATGAGTTATGTGAAGACTGAGCGTATAATAAACGAACGACACGCGCAGCAAATGGGAAGTCAAACAGTCGAAAATTGCAATTACGTTCAACTTTAGCGAAGCGTGCTCAATACTCTCTAAATCCTTTAATTGCTTTGTATCGCGTGAAGTTCTAGGAAGAGTGAATCATTGTCAATATTTAAACTCTAAAACGCAATGTCATAAACAGCTCTAAGCCGTCGTTAATTTCAGTAAATTTTTGGATGTCTCTGGTTTTGTGCTGATCAGACGGGGAATTTTCAACGCGACTAACTACGTATGTCAAATAAACATTCGGTTTTAAGTACATACATCAAAGGCCTAGAGACAGCTCTGCATCTTACAGCTGAGACATTAGGGTTATTTTCAGCTTAGATGAAGTCAAATAACACGTGAAGCTTTATGTGCTTTTTACATTTATACTACTCGGAAAGCTCATTCTAAAAATATATTCTCCTTACCCGTGGAAATCTCAAAGCAACGTTTCTCGTGCAGAGGTTTCTGTTGTCTTGAAACATCCTAATTAGCGTCGATTAGAACACGCAACGGAGGAAAACATGAAACAAACGTCAGAGGCTCTAACTCAGGCCACGGGATTAATAGTGACGATGTAGCTTCAATTATTTATCAAGGGACGCAGAGATCAACATGGAACTTGTGGCAACTAAAGTTACAACCGCTTATTATGCACTTGCGAGGTTTCAGATCATCAGATAATCTCTTATCTCGAGGCGGAGGTGGTTTGTTTGCCTTGCCAACGAGCAAAAACATTATTATTCGCACTCAAAGTGTTCCGATCGCACAATTTCGAGTAAAACAATAAACGCACCTGCTCTGTGCTTTTCTCTCTGACGTTCCGGTATTTATGGCTCTGTGCGGCTGCTTTTTGCATTATTAAAGTCATCAAAAGCTCGTTAATCTCCGCTCTGCTCGAGCCATTCTCGGCAGGCTCGCATGAAGATTTGCTGGATGTATTTATTGTCGAGTGACTTCGCAACGAGATATTTCAGCTCGTGGCGAAATTCACTTTGAATTCATCATGGAATATTTCCGTTTCCGTCAAAAAAAAGCAAACAGAAGAGCGAAGAGCTGAAGACGAAAACTTAATTGAAAGCACCGCACGAGCTGAATAGAAGCGGAACTTTGACGGGAAAAAATTTGGAGGCAAGCTCGACTTTTGCTGAAAGGGTTTTTTCGTTTCCGCAGTAGATGTTGCGTCTCCGTGTGGAATCGTTTCGAGAGAAATTTAGCTTTTTGTGAGCTTCGAATAGACCAAAAAGCTTCTGTTTGAGTATTCAATAAAAGTTTCTTCAGCCATGGAGAAACGAACATTCCTTACATGCTTGCTTTTCCCATTCCAATGAGAAAAAAAGTGTAGGCGAATCAAGAAGGGATGAAGGAAAACCTGAGGAGAATCATAGAACGCGCCAGCTCTCGTTGAAAGATTGTATCACTCGAAATGAAAAGACGAGTTGGAATTTATTGGAATGCCGAAGCCTTTCAATCATTCTCAATACTGCCTTTGCTGCAGTTGTGTCGATGACGTTGATGCCTGTGCATGCCAATAAATGGGAACACGGAAGATATGAAAATTTCATTGTGCATTAAAATAAAAATTGAAAGAAATCCAAGAAATTTATCTGAGGAAAATATTTCTCGGGCAAAAAATCACATTCAAATGTAAATAAATGCGCAATGGATTTGTAGATATAACAATATTGCAGTAGCATGGACAGCAAATACAATTTACCACATGAAATTTCAACGAACTCCCGTACGACTGGAGACAAAGTTGTCGGATGCATTTTGAAATACGTAGAAATGATTCAATTTTCAATGTTTGAGAACACTTGAGCACATATATTTTGTTCAAGTTTAGATTATTGTCCCTTAATCTCTGAGAAAGCTTTAGATTCATATTAAAATGTAATTTGCTCCAAGATTCCCCAATCAAATTACTGCCGATTCGCAATCAAAATGCCGACGCTTGAATGTTGTTTGTTGTTTCTGGTATGCCGAGCATTGATTTTTGACATAGTTGTTGTGGAGTTATTTCGAAAATTTTCATGACTTTTAAACCGTCGCTAACTTTCTCTGATTAAATAACACTAAACCCTCTTCATCTTGAGGTAAGAGACTCAAGCTTATGTTTAAAGCTGAGAGACTTTCACTTGATCCCTTCCATGAATTATAAATTTTATTGAGCTTTGCACTTTACCAGGAATTTTACATTTTCCGGCTGAGCACATCAGATTCAGTTCAATTCAAAACGAACGAAGCATGATCGGAGTAGAATCGTGTGAGTAAATATTTTATAACAAGTCACAGCCTTAACACGAAGGCTGATGAATTTCTGCAACCCAAGACGTTATCCGAATCCCCAGTTAATAACTATCGAGTAATGAAATCATCTAGCTAAACTTCAAATGGATTGTCAATAAGCATGTCTTACTTTGACCCACATCGAATATTGCAACTTAATATAAAATTACAGTTGGCATGGTACATGCCTAGTCAATTCAGAATAGCCAAAAGGAATGAAATTGAAACTTCTCTTAACTAAAATTTGAATTTGGGGAACTTTTCAAAATGCGCAACAAGCTCGTCACGTCCTGAATGTACGGCAAACTATGAATTACTTAAACTTTACAGCATCATATGTTTTGCAGGCTGGAGACACGAACCCTTTCATCAATTGAAGCTTACAACTTTTCAAGTATTCAGAGCCAGAGCTTTAAAAAATGTAAAATGAATTGATTGATTAAATATTCAACTACTGTTGAAGCTGCATAGCAGCTGCAGAAATTCTGAGGGAAACAGTTTCGTGATTGAAATGCAATTTCGATCAAGCAGGAGTGTCGGAATTGAATTTTAAACAGCAGACGCTCATGCGAGTCTCGATATCGAGCTTACTCGAAAGCGGAAGAAACTTCGAATCTAGATGGATCGTCGTTTAACTTATCGCAATTTCATAATTTCAACGACGTCTTCATCTATGAATGACGTAATTGGAAACTGCTTTTACCAAGAGCAGTCACTCATGCCCGGGAGGAGAAGGCTGTTGCGTGTTTACGTCGTTTACAAAATCAGTGCTCGAAGAATCTCATCATTCTAGCTTGAAGAACTTAATGACACATTAGAAGACTTCTTATCACGTCCGTCGAGCGTAATAGCTTTAGAGCATTCTGAAAACTTTGGGACAACGACTAACTTTCAACTCTTATCAAGAACGACGTGACTAACTCCGGGTCCTTTTAAAACTCGTTTTTCTGCTCTGCCGTTATAATTGAGCAACTGAATTGAATTAGGTTTCCTCCTTTGATTCAATTAGGATCTCTTTTCATCTTGTCTCCTCTCGTTCCCTCAGCTTATTCTCATCGGAGCTTTCTCCTTCGGATGCCTTTAAAGCTGCTCTCGACTCTCGTTATAATACGAAATGTGGCGCGCAATAAAGACCTCATTTCAAGACTCATAAAAAAGTCATGAAATTGGCTTATTTGATCATTTAGAGCGGAACGTGGTCGTTCTTACCTTACGAACTTTGACAACAAAACTCGAACTCATTAAAATTAATAAACCATCGAGTGACGCTCGCCGATAAAAACCGATAAGGCGAAGTCGGGAAAACTCTAGGTGACAGAGATTCGCATTAAAAATTAAACGGTACAACGTTGAGTAAGATTGGCTAAATTTCTATTAAAGTTCGCGAAGGTTTTGTGGAATTTAAACATTTCTGTAAGACCACGAGATCAACTCTTGAAAAATATCTTAAGTATTTTACTGAAACTCTGCGATTTTGTTAGAGCAACTCGGGAGTTTTTTTACGGAAGATGTTATTGACAACCAAACCCTCAAGCTAACTGTTCCGTTAATGACAAACTGAACGATGAAAAACGAAGACAAACTTGATAAAAACGACTTTAGTTACTCTCAACGTTTTTCGCCTCCGGAACACTGAACATTTCGTTTGAATAATGGTTAAGGCCAAAACGTAGAACGATTCGATGCGATTTTCAATTCCCAATTTAGTTAATTGCAAGACGATAGCTAAGCAACTAAAAAAGACGATGTTAAAGGCGTGATACCATTGGAGGGTGAATTTAATCAAACGTGGAGGCGGAACGATGTTGTAATTAAGCGTCTGGAAATGTTCGGGAGTTGACTCAAATTTCATTACGCTACTTGAGACTGAGTGATGGAAAGTGTTTTCTTTATTTATTATCTTACTCTTTACAAGCTTAGACAATTTTCCAACTTAAGAAGAAGCAGAGAGATGGATAGTTGAAAGATATCTCCTTGTTTCAGACGATGCCTCATGATATCACTCATATCTTTCAGCTGCAATCGAAAACTCATCAACCTCTCACTACTTCTTTTTCATCGGATGAATCGGGTGATTCATCTTCGACATGTCTGGTGGGTTCTTCTCGTACGTTGCAACTTCATCGAGAGCCTTCTGGGCGAGCGTCCACATTTGTGGGTTTTCGCTCTTGAATGTTTCGTACCAGGTCTTCACAAGCGGATAAGGAGACAAGTCGAAGTTAATTGCCTCAAGAACCGTGACGGAGCAAGCAAGAGAAATGTCTGCGATGGTGACGTTATTACCAGCAACGTATTTTGTACCGAGGCGCTTGAAATATTCCTCGAAGACTCCAACGACCATGTGAACACGTTTCAAACCCTGTTCTGTGCGAGGGTAGTCAAAGAACATGGGACCGACGGCATAAGCGGCGATAGCAGAGTAGAAAAATGAACTATTGAAGCACAGTCGATGATTCACGATTGCACGCTGTTGAGCATCTTGAGGATATAAATTCGAAGAGGGCGCGTATTTATCGCAAATGTATTGTAGAACAGCGACATGCTCAGACAGTAGAAAACCGTTGTCATCAATAACTGGAAGCTCTCGTTGCGGGTTCAGCTGTTGAGATTCATAAATTTAAAGACTGAAATCGAAAAAGCGTAGCCGTCACCTTTCCAAAAGCTTCGCCTAACGTTTCGCCCTCGTAATATTTCACGTATATGAACTCATAGGGGACTTTGAGTTGCTCGAGGAGGATCCGAACAGCGACGCTCGGCGGCCCTAAACGACAAAATTATGAAAACGTCTACACAATTGAGTTTGCTACCAACCGTCGGTTAAAGCGTAAAGTTTTATCATGATGATCAACTTTGACCTTGAACGTGAAAACGAAATAAGCTCACACAACCTAACCGCTGAAGCGCCGAAAATAAACTAAAATTTTACACATAGCGCAAACATATTTTACACTCAGTCGATCTCGTTGTCTGTTTGCTTTAAAATCAATTAGGGTTCGGTTCGTTAGTGTTGTTCCATGTGGTCAGTTGAGTCACGTTGCTAGTAACACAATTTTGCTGTATCATCATTTGTGCTCGCGAGCCAAATGTCTCCTAACGAAGGTCAAGCAAAGGTTGAACATTGTCTGTGATTTACGGATTCCATTAGAAGTTGAGAAGTAATTTCGATTAGAGATATCAACGACCAGGGCAAACACACACAAACTTCTTCAAGTTCTCCAACTCTTATAGCATTAATTAAAGCTTAAGCAGTTTGGAAGTTGCCGCAATTTGAAAAGTTAAACTTTTAATTGCAGAACAAATATCGAATGAATTTAAACTGCTGATGTAATCGACACTAATATGGACCAGAGGAAGAACTTGTAAAATAATCTGATTTGAACTTTAGCTTTGTTCAGAGAAACTGATTACAGAGATAATTCAATTAAAGACCAACACTGTAGCTATTACATATATCCGTACCTACCAAGTTGAATGTTTCAGAATGAACTGGATAACGATTGTAAAGTACGTAATCATCAGATGATTGAGTTTAATGAATGACAAAGTTCAGTTCGCATGAAGACCCGAGAAGGTTTTTAGGTTTTTTAATTCTATTAATCGTGTGGTCATTTCATGCACTGAAGCTGTGCGACTTCAATGGAAAACTTTGCAGCAGTATCGTCCCGTTGATGAAACATTTTTTGAATACGGTCTACTATGAATCATAGTCTATGAATGAAATTGCAAAGGCTCAAATGAATAAAGCTTGAAAACCGGAAATGAAATCTTCCCCTCGAACATAAAAATTACATATTTTCAATTCGCTCGTTGATCAGTTGAGTCACGTTGCAAAGCACGAACAAAAGTCTGCCGATCAAACTTTGTTTTCCTGACTTAAGGAAAAGACAGCGGGACCTCTGAAGCATAAACAAATTTCTTTCGAAGTAAATAAAGAAGTTTCTTTTCGCGAACTGTCCGCATGAACAGCTTTCAACAAAGCTGATTATTTTGTACGAGAGGAAAAGAGCGCAATGAATAAACTTGTTTGCCAGTAATGAATTTCATTGACAGCAAACCTTTGACATTTTTCCGAGTCCATGAGCTCTGCTAATTAGTTTTATATGTAACAGAAATTTCTATTAAGCAAAACTCGAAGAAGTTCCACATTTAGCATTCGAGCAAATTATCTGGAAGTTTTCAGATTTACGAGGGCTTTACACGTACAACTAAATGAAATTTTATGAACTCAACAGAGATAAAAGTTGGAGTTTAAATAGCGAATTAAAGCAAGCATCACCCACAAATAAAGATCTCGTTCCTCCTATCTCAACGATGTCGCATTGTTAGTAGGAGTTGATGAAGAACTTTTTACATAAAACTGATTTCACTTGAAACTTGACACCAACCGCTAAATTACTTCAGCTATTTCACAACGCTTGGAGCAACTGAAACGAAAAATTTAACGCGTTTTGTTAATTGCCTCAATGGCTGCTTGCACAGATCGATATCGTCCTCCCACCTGTGAATAAATGCTCAAATCATTTTGCACTTCCAACCCTCTCTAAACTCAATTCGAAAGTTTATTGACGACATCTATCACTTCTCTCTAAGCTTTTTATGTTTCGTTATCCTTAATCGATGGCCTTTTTCATCGTTGAATGTTTTTCGTCTTCAGCAAGTGATGCTTTTAATGGCCTTTTTCAAGGATCGTCAGTTTCTTTCGACCTTTTGCCTTTATCAATAGCTTATCTTTCTCATTCAGTTGCCTTCGCACTCCTTCGTGAGCTCTGTAAAATAATAACGGATGATTCATTGAAAATTGCTGCGGAATTGAAGTCCAGACGAGCATAAAATAAACGTTGCACATTGATATTATGAATTCGCAACTCACTGTGTCAAATCTTCTGGAATCTTTAGCTTCAAACGAGCAGAACAAGAATACCTGAAGTGCAAAATAATCGCAACTCTTTACATAAGAAGCAAACTCATTTCGGAGCTTTCTTAAGGGACGAACTGCTTCACAGATTCTGACTTGGCTTCATAAAAAAATTTCACTAATTGCGAAGTAATGAGTTTCATTACAAAGAATCCCTCGTTTCATGTTTTATTAAAAAATACAATTTGAAACCAGTGGAGCTCATGATTGAGATTTAAAGCTGACCCGAGCTCCGGTCAGTCGCAAAGAGACTCCGCAACCCATTTCAACATTTCCTTCTTCCATTTTCAATCGATACTTAGTAACGAGATTTCCCAAGACGGCCTTCATTACTGTCATCGGCAAATTGAGCTTGTGTCGCTGTCCTCCAAACATGTCGCTGAGATTTTCTCGATTCTCGGGGTCAAACTTGGAGTCGGTGAATCGTTTTGCGTCACGAGCAGTGCCTTGCAAATAAAGCAGCACAGAACTTTCTGGTGGAATGAAGAAGCCGCTGAGAGGAATGCCTGCCTCAGTAATCCGTTTTGAGAGCACTGGCACTGCAGGACGAAGCCGTTGAGTTTCAATAATAAATTTTTCAAGAGACTTTATCTCTAGCATTGCTGCTGGTGATTCAATCGAAAACTTAATCTCCTTTCGTATATTCCGCTGAACATCCAAGCTGTTCTTTGCGAGCTCCAGAAGCGCCAGACACGTTGACGACGATATTCGATCATAACCCAGGACAATAAATCCAGCTAAAGTTGACACAATCTCTGCCTGACTCAGCTCGCCGTCAGCCAATAAAACGTCTAATAAACAGTTGACATCTCGAGCCCTTTTGTCACGTTTCTCGTTAAGAGTTTGTTGCAAGAGCTCAGCGATTCTGTTCCGGTACTTGGCGACGGTCGACTCTTCACCAAGCACGTCTCGAAGCCATTTGTTCTGCCTCCACCCGGAAAACATTCGTTGGTCAGCCAGCTGGATTAATCTGCAAATAATTGAAAATATTAAAACACGCTGTGCAAGTCTTAACGTAGGCAGATTTATCAAATTAAATTTAATCCATCAAATAAACGGAAAAGAATTGTGGAATAATTATTTTGCTCGAAACGAAACAGAACTGAACGCGATACAACATTGAAATCTGAGCTGAGAGCTTTAGGGACTATGGCGTTCGCCTTTAAAGCTCTCCGACATGGAATTATTAGTTTGCTGAGTCAACTTAATCAGTGGCAGACTCTCATAAAGCTTGATCATGATCTGACAGACAGCGAAGCGGGTAAAGTTCTCGAATTAAACAAATTCACTTCGGTGGAGAGAAATATTTTTAATTTCGCATTTTGAATTATGCAAATTGTGCGAAAAATCCAAACTGTGCCGTCTGACGAGACGACGTTCTATGCTAATTCAAACAGTTTTGTCTTTACAAATTTCACTTACTTTTCACCGGCTTCAAATAATTCGGAACGTTTGTTTTTCGCTTCGTAGCCCAGCGCCAATCCTGGTAGAAAAAAATAGTTTAAACTCTTTCGAAATAACTTGGAATAAAGCTTTGAAATCCTTAGCTTCGGTCGTTTGCTCTCACCACAAATCACGTCGAAAGTAAGCGACCTGATCACGATCTCGACGTCTAAAACACCCTCCTTTATGTGCTGTCGACATGCTGATTTCACTTTCTCGTTGAGACTAGTCAAAAACGATTCGGACTGTGTGAGTTTGTGGAAAGGTCCATCAACAAGGGCGTCAACCAATCCTTGAGTTGAGAAACCTGAGGAACATGAATCATTCAAGGCTCATTCCTTTTCCTCGCTCTAACATTTACCAGACAGTTTGATGTCATCTCCGCCTATCCAAGGCCACATCTGGTCGTAGTTCTCCATTAATAGTCCATCTTCCGTTGAATTCAAAATTCTCTAAGCAAACAGAGCAGAAGTGTGCCAGAGTGACTTGAATAGTAATGGCTTGACACTCACTTTAACGTCTTCCAGCTTTGACAACACCAGGAATCTCTCCAAACCAATCCACGTTCTGAATTTGTCACAGCCGTGATACAGCCACAAATCATTTATCTCTTCGTAGAATCTTTGTGCTGTGTTGCCGAAAAAGGTTTTTGGAATGTTCAAAACACGAAACTTTGTCGCTGGGAATTTGTTAGTGAAATTCCATACTTTAAACTTCTTATAAAGCGAGATATATCCGAACAAATTAAGGTACAGCATAAACACATTGAAATCACGGAAGTAGACACCGCAAAACAACATCGACCAAGTAAAAATGTGCAAAAGCTTTCCCATCTTTAGTGTTTCTCGATGAAATCACAACCCAAGACTGGCAAAAAGACTAAACGTGTCGAATCAAAAAAACAACCTTTGGTGACTCTCCGTGATTTTGTGTTTCGTGCAATTCAGGTGCGAAGTCGCGATGGAACTGGTTTTTATTTGTGATCAAAGTTAGCATCTTCATGTTAGAAACTCGAATTCGAGCCCATAATCGAACGGGGTTTGTCTAATCTCTGCTTATTTGCGTGTCGAAAGCGATGAAAAACAAACTTTGCTAGACTGGCTAGACGTATACAAATAATTATTCAAATTTGTGGCGATGATGCAAGTCACGGGCAAATATTTTTTCTCTTTTCGGAAGACGAGACTTTCGCTGACCTTGACGGAACCAGTGAGAGCTTCCTATCGATGCGCAGCTGGTTTGGGTTTATGACCTTGACGTTACACCGGTTCATGTTTCAAGAGCGCAAAGCAAGGAAATGAAACCAGTTGAGAGTTTTGTGAATCACTTGAAAAGCGACGATCATCTTTCTTCGCAGCTATTAACGTCTCGGATAGCAGTCGACTCGCAAGCGTTTATCTCTCCGCTGGAAATTTACGAGGACAGCTTTGTGACAGGAGCGACGACGACATAACGAGCCAATCAATCAATTGACTAAATTAACAATTTGACGTTAAAATTGAGCAATTTGTTTCGAGGGAGAAGATAAAAGCTTTAACGAAAGCTTACAGACCAAAGCTGCTTTGCAATCTTCTCCGAGCGCAATTAGCTCAAAGGAAAGAGAACACAAAGAGAAAGCTTAAGGAGGGGGAACTAATGAGATTTTGAAAATGAAAGGATTTAGGAGATTTCTGAAAGCTTTTCTTCTTGTCTCAAGAATCTAAGCCCAAGACATAATTCTGTAACCGAAGAAAACTCTCGTTGACCTGATCGCTATTCCATCCCTCGTTCCTCGTAAGGCGATTTCCTTTCTAATTTGAGGAAACCTTCAATTACAAGATTTTCTTCTCCTTTAAACGTTCACTGAATAATTCAAGGGAGTTGAGATTTGATACAATTCCTTTGCTCGCTGACTTCTACATGTGTTCCTGACATCTCACAACTCCCTCGCAATAATAACTCATTTCCTTACACTGATAATTAATTGCTTCCTGTCCAGCTCACAAAGTGTGTAAATAATACGAATATCATGTGGAGTCCTCCGATTCGACTGCGACTAAACAGAGAAATGCTTGTTCATGATTCATGTCGCTTCAGCAACAAACAAAGCACAGTCCAGGCGCTGCATAAGTTGTCCTTCCTGGATGGAAACAAAGGCCGATGAGGATGACAAATTATTTCATACTCCGATTTGAAGATTGTTCGACCCTCACTCCAACAACGAAAGCAAAGTTCTCCATTTCTTCTTATACATTTTCCGTCTCACACCTTAAGGTCGATCTAATGTTTTCGTCTCAAAGTTTACATTTCCTTTTGAAATATTTACGACCCGAGCAGCACCTTGTGCGTCATTATTCAATGTCAGTCTAGAATGAAGGCCTCAGCAAACTTTGCCTTAAATTCAATGAAGAAATGTGGGACATTCGTCCTCGTGTTATTCCAAGTATTGCAGCGGAGTTACGCAAGACGTCGTCAAAGCTCGGAAACAAATAGCGGCTTAGATGCAAATCCTTGCTTGTATTTCAAACAAGAAGATGGCATAAAACGGAGGCTTAGCAGATAAGCAATTTTCCCAGCATACTCTGCTGTATACGCCGCTCGTATGATGATAATCGATTTGAAAAGAATTCCTTTGCGATAGCAAACGAGCACACCAAGTTATTCCATTCAAACCGTAAGCGCTTTGTTACCGCCGAACTAATATCTTCTCGAGAAATAACTTGATTCGCACTCGAGGAAATCTACAACTTATCATCTTCAATCACTTTTGAAAGACTAATTGCATGCCTTAATCCACGGTGAGAGATGGGATATTAATGAATGTCTAACAACCCAGCCTGAAATCAGCAGACGGTAATTAATTTTCTGCGGATCCTGATGAAGCATTTAATCAACGGGAAATGTTCCACTTGTCAGAGAGCTCTCGTTTCACAAACTCAGGGCTGACTACGGATGTATGTGGTTTCTTCATCAAAAATTTTAGTTTAAAATCACAATCAAAGTTTTCGGTTAGCGCCGAATCTCGACTATATTTTTGCATTACATTAATGCGCCTGTTATCTTGTCGAAAAGCTCTTAGTGCAATGTACATAATGGCTTTGTGTGCATTTTCTACAGCTCATGTTTATTATTATATGAGAACATCCTGGCAACTCTGGGCTAAGAGAATTTAAAAATGACGTCTTCGAAGGAAACTACGTTCATTTAGTAATGCATTGGAGCTTTGGACTTCATCGATGAAGTTGTTGCAAATATTTGCGAACATTGTAAGCTGAACTTCCCGCTGGTCTTTGCTCTGCTTTACAAACTGCAACGAACAAATTCATAAGCTGCATTGGTTAGTGGAGAATTTTCCGGTGCTGAATGTTTGCAGTGACTTCAGGCTCTCCACAGTCTTCATCTCTACTACCTGAGAAGTTTAAGATCGAGACACAGAGTAATTGACAAACTATTTTTAACGATTTCCAGAGAAAACTCTGACCTGAGCCCGATCAATTTAATTGCTTTTTAACTGCCGAAATTCCCAAATTATCTCTCCGACCAGCGAAAAATTTCAGTCGATCGATCTTCTCTCATATTGATTTCCTCTCGCGAAAGTCAACTCTCTTCTGATTGTCACTGGCTTTAAAAAGATTCAAGGTTTCAGGAGTTTCATCAGTCTGTGTTCAGATTCTTTTCAGTGATCAACTCCGTCAAGTCTCAAGTCAGCAACAATAAAATGGACTCGCAAGCATCGTTCGACTTAAAGAAGGAAGCGCGTAAAGTCTTCGATTCGATTCTCCTGGATGAGCCAACACATTTTTATTCAGTCTACGGAAAAGCCTTAGTACTATGGAAGGAAGAAAAGTTCGAAGAATGCATCGAGACGATGGAGCAGGCAATAAAGGTTCAACCGGCTGACTCGACTTTAAATTTATCAGATATGAAGCGCAAGATGGAGCAAATCTTAAAGACTAAAGGTGTGAGAAAAATCGGTCACACAATCGTCCGACACCAGATCCCTATAGCAGGTCACAAGATTGGCCAAATTCCCAAACAAACTCTCGCGAAAGACAGGGTTCATCACTGCGATACATGCGACAAAGACTTTACGAAATTGTTCAGCCTCAACAGGCACATGCTTCTGCATACCGGAGAGCGGCCGCACAAGTGTAGCTTCTGCCGCAAAGCGTTCATTCAAAAGACGGACATGGAGCGACACGAAACAACTCACAGTGACGTCCTCAATTTTGAATGTCCGTCTTGTACCAAGCGATTCAAAACCAAGAAGAACTTGAACAGTCACCTTGTGACACACTCCATCGATCGACCCTTCAAATGCAGATACTGCGAAAAAGACTTCAAAGTCAAACGCCTTCTGATATTCCATGAAGGTCTGCACAGAGATACGAAGCCTTTCAACTGCGATATTTGCGGCAAAGGCTTTCCAGCGAAGCCATACATCAAATCACATTTGAGAACGCATACGGATGAAAAGCCTTTTGTTTGCTCCGTTTGCAAATTTGGCTTCAAACGAAACTACGATCTCAACTTCCACATCCGTCACCAGCACAAGGAACTCATTGGCAGCATCAAGATGGACGAAGAAATTTAAAGCTTCGTATGAAATTAACAATTTAATAAGTAAATAAATCAATTTGTATCAATTAAGTCAATTGAGTTCTTCACTAAGCAAACATTTCCCGTCCCAGCTCAGTCTCACTCCACCCAAATTAATTCACGGTCTCGTTTCAGCTGTCAATAAAACAATCAGAAATCAGGCTCCGAACGAAGTGACGAACGCCCTCAAATCTCGTTCGGTTCACTCTATGTATGTAGTTTGGAAAATTCTATTTCAATGTGAAGGCAAAGTCGAATGAACTCGCCGTCTGACAACAAAGCAATGGATTCAAATTCAAATAACTTTTGTCAGACGATTTGTTTCCCGCCTGAGGCTCTCGTCGACAAAGCTTAAAACATGAATAACTTTGGGAGATTTTAATCCAGAGCGCAAGATATCAAGCCAAATAATTTAGCCTTGCCCGAGGACTAAAGGATTAGCATTCATAAAAGAGTGGAACCAACGGCCGTCGAAGATTGAATTCCTTGCATAAATCGAATCGAAAACTTGTAAATTGAAATTCCGCTGTTGTAGAAGCTTCACCATCAGCTGCGAGGAATCCAATTTACGAGTAACAAAATTTCTTGCGTCCATCAGAATTTGCAGCAAAAAAATTAAAATCGCAACAGCGATGAAGCGAGAAACTTTTTAATTAAACAGGCATCAGCGCTCGTTAAATTCTTTACAGCTTTCTTAGCCCACCCGCCCGTCTTGTCGTCTAACGATAAATTGACTTGCAAAGAAACGTTGAGCGAGGGAAAATTGTTTGCAATCGTAAGAAGAGATTTTGGGTCATTCATGCTGCGGACTTCCCAGGTTATTCATGCTGGGACTAATAAAAATTTGAAAGATTTCGAAAAGATAAAAGAAATCAATTTGCCGCATAAACGGAAATTGGGTTTTCGAAAAACTTCTCCTGGTGACAATGAAACAGTTTGCATTCGTCCGGCCGGAACTTCCGCATCCCACGATAAAATCTTTGCTTCAAGCTATTGAGGAGCCGTTGCGAAAAAATAGCTCTGGAACCAACAGCGCGGTGTTTGCTCTTTAAAGGTTGGTGGGACTAAGTCTGTGTAGTTGAAGCTGCAGTGGTGAGTCTTGCAGTTGATATTTCATGGATTTAATCTGCTTTGATGAACAGCGAGAGTCAGGAAATTTTTAAATCTGGAATTTAATGATGTTCCGCTGTAACTTGAGCCTACTCAAATCACACCGTAGGTGTTCTAGTTAAAGTATTATTATCATCTCGTCCCACTCGTTGATGAGAGCAAGTTTCGGAAATTGAGCATCGACGGTAATTGCAGCAAGTTGAGCTTTCAATAATTGAGCCATTAAAAAAGCAAAGCTTTTAATCCTCAGACCGTGTCTCGCCATAAGTCCAGCGCCTTTTGTGTTTCCCCCGAAAAATGCTACACTCGCTTCCCACACCAGACCAACCCCAGAGAAGCTCGTTGTAATAAAAAACCCAAGCAACAACAAAGACCGGAGAAAGAATAAATATTTCTATTTCGCATCGTTCTTTGTAATCGTAAACCCGTTTTGTTGCCTGCTAAAAGCGGAAAAGAAAATGAACAATAAACGAGGAACAGAGTTTGATGGAAACAGAAATTTCACTCTCGATAATTCGGGAGCCGCTGAAAGTCTTGGCAAACAGTCGGTACTGCACAATCGCTTGTTGCCATAGGAAGTTTCTTAAGTCTTGCTTAGGGCTCGTTCAACAGCGTTTTCTGTGACTTTGTAAAAGAGGGGTTGATATGCTCCCTTTGACGATGTCGTGTTTGAACGAAACCATAGCTTTAATGTAAACGAATGATTCGCCTCGCGGCTCATCAAAGACAGAAAAGTGAGAAAGCGAAGATGAAATGTTTGTCGTTGAAATGCTTATTCCATTGCATCGTTTGATGTTTTCCCACTCTGAAGTCTTTTAACCGCTTCGAAAACGAAAGCACGGTGAATAATCAAAGAAAGTGATGATTTACTCGCTTGATAGCAAACAAGCTGGCACCTTCAAGAAGATAAATTCACACGAGTGACTTACAGAAAAGCTTTCAAATACTTAAGACAAGTTTAAACACATCATCAAAGCGCTTTAAGATTTTTCTGTCAGATGAAAGTACCAAAGAAGTTGCTATTAAGATTAAAAGTAACTTTACAACTGTTTGATTTCTATCGCAAGCAATTTTATTAAATTTCTAGGTTTAACATTCAAAATAACTTAAATGTAATAAAGTTTAGCGAATTTCCCGGTTTTGACTCCACTGTACAAGTTCCGGTTGTCATTTGGATTCATCTGCTTCCTTTCGATGCCAAATCTTTTCATTAAATTAACTGCCGCAGTCCGACAAGCAGAAAACTTTTCGCCAATTGACATGGTGCGCTTCAAGTTGTTAGAAGCTGTGAGGGGAAGAAAGCTTTTAGTTGAAGAGCTTTTGATATTCAGTCGCTGTTTCCGACTCAACGCATTAATCAGCTCATGGTGATCTTCGGCTGATGAGAAAGTCACGAGTTTTCGCTTAATTTTGGAATCTTTCAGGTTGACAGTTTTCTTCAGAACATGCACGCGAAGATTGTCGCTGCGTCTGAAGCGCCGTTTCTGACGAATCGATGCCATCGCTTTTATTGACTTTATGCTCCTTTATATTGAATTAATAAATTTCAAATACAGATCTAGCTTCAGATTGAACGACTGACTGCATGCTCTGGTTTGATGGGACTAAGTAAACATTGAAGAGTGTCGAGTGCTTTTAAAGTCAAACGAGAGAGAGTTAAAGAGAAGAAAGTTTTGGCTGCAGCTGCAGTAAAGCAATTTAATTAAACCTTCTCTCTCTGAATTGCTGAGCATTGCAGGTAGAAACCCTTGAAATTCGATCAAATCGAACCTTCGATTCCCTTGACCAGTCTGACTGTTTAATCGTGAGGGTGAAGTCCACCGTGAAGAGTTTCATGTTATCTTGGCGTCAAATAATTTGAAGTGAAGCCATGGGACGAACGAAAGGATCAAAGAATGGGTTCCGTAAAGATCCGAAAAAGAAACCAGTATTCTTGACCGCCGAGGTTTACGACGACGAAGAAGAATTTTCTTTTACCGAGACGTTGCCTGTTTTCGACGAGAAAGTTCTCACAGCTTATCGAGAGAAAAACTATCACAAATGCATCGAACTGATCGAAAGAATTCTAATTAATAATACGGACGACAACAAGGATCACTACAAAATTCTACAAGCTGGTTCATATACGATGGTGGGTGAGGACTTCCCGACGGCACACTCGATTCTCGACGAAGTTTTAAAGTCTGATCCGACGAACGTGTTTGCTATGTATAACAAAGGTGTTGCTTATTATTTCGAGAGACGTGTGGAAGAAAGTGTTGCTATGCTGAACAAGGCGATTGTGACAAATCCAAGTGAGATGCAAAGAGCTAAAGCTATGAAAATGCGAATCGACCTGGAGCGACGCAAGCCTATCATCATGATTACAAAGTGCAATGAGGAGGACTTTGATATGCTTCAGAACTCAAGCAAGCACGTTGAAGGCGATCGTGAGATCTCTTCAAACTCAATGGACACATGCGACCTACTACTGATCAACCCAGATAAAAATTTGCTCACTCACCAAGCTTGTGTTGAACTGAAAAAATACTCAGAAGAGTCTAAGAATATTTCTTTGATCGAAACCGCTTCCAAAAAGGTTCCACATGGACTTCAAAAGATAACCGCTGACGAGGATAACGCAGAAACACTTCAATCGATTTCTGAATCAGTTTCCGACGAAAAGAACAACAAGGCTCTTCAGCCAATCCAATCAAAATCGCCCGTAGAGCTGTTCGACGAAGGTGAAAAATTGTATAAGCGCGGAGAACTGCAACAAGCATTGAAACTGTTTTCAAAGGCCTTAGACGCTGATCCCAACTTCACTGACGCCGATGAGATGAGAATGAAAGCTGAGGAATTCCTTGAACTCAAGGACATTGCCGACATCAACATGGCGCAGAAGAATTACCAAGCAGTTGTCGAGATCAACAACGAAGCTCTGGAGATCGACG
The DNA here is from genome assembly GCA_033064975.1 of Smittia sp. YW1114-2. Classification (NCBI taxonomy): domain Eukaryota; kingdom Metazoa; phylum Arthropoda; class Insecta; order Diptera; family Chironomidae; genus Smittia; species Smittia sp. YW1114-2. The sequence continues at coordinate 14,511,174 of CP093833.1, forward strand.
AAGAAAATTACCATTGTAACATGAAAATTTTGAATCAGAGAGGCTCAGCTTATTTAAAGATGGGCAAAACAGATGAATCGATGAGAGATTATGCTGAGTCCGATCGTATCAAAAAGATTATTTTAAGCGAGAAATAAAACTTTTACTATTGACTATTTTTTTCTTAAATTTTGGCATTGAAGAGTTTTTGAAAACGATCTCATCGATTGATTGATCCTTGAAACTGGGAAAACCTGACATCTCATACAGCAACACACGCTTAAAATCATGTAGAAAACTGAAGATTTATTTAACATGTAATATGCCTTGAGCTGATTTAGTTGCGAGCCAGCTTCTTTTTAACAAAACTTCAAGCGCTTCCCAATCTCGTCTCGAAATCTTCTTTCACTGTAAGAAGCTTCGCAACTGAAACATTGTCTATAGCATTCGATTCAATCCAACTTTTCCTTAAAGTTCTCGACTTGTATGATAAGACACAGGAAACGGGGCTACGCTGCCTTACTCGCCTTAACGAGCTCTGAAGTCGAATTGAGCAGTAAATTCATGCTTTTTGTAGCGATGTTATGTTCTAGATAATCATTTGAAGAAAGTTATGAGTTTTATTTTATCATGAGGTCTGGAGTCCGACTTGGCATTTGAGCCAAGCAAGACGAAACAAACTTAAAACTTTTCTGACGAGGGGATATTCGAACGTCAAGTTGAAACTGATTAAAAGTCTGCAAACATTCAACTTATGTGAAAAAGCTTTCAGACTTTTCTTCTAAAATAACTTCTGACGTTGCTGAGCTCTCAGCGCGCCATCGCACTTGAATAAATGAAAAATCCATTACATCGTCCGCTTCTACTTAGCCAACGATGTCGACTACTTCCTCTTATTTCGCCAAAAAATCAAAGCAAGTTGAGGAAGTTGTTCGTAGGTTGAACATTGGAAAAGCTTGGTTATAAAGCTCATCGCCACAGGTGAACTATATCAATTTCCAGCATGAAGTTGACTCTCGTTCTGTTGGCTGCTTCGCTGGCCTTTGCTGCCGCTGCTTTGTCGACCACGAAGGGAACAGCCACGACGAAAGAAACTTCGACTTCTACTTCCAGAAGCTCCAAGAGCGTTGGCGATGGTAACTTTAAGGATTGGAAACAGAGAAATGGGAAGAAGTACTCGACGTCGAAGTCACAAGGAAAAACAGAAACGGAGGCAGAAAAAACTTTCAAGGACAACGTGGCGAAAATTGCCAAGCACAACAGTGATGTGAAAGCGACTTACAAGCAAGCGGCTAACTCCAATGCTGACTTGACACCAGAAGAAATCAAGAAATCTCGCAAAGGGCTAAGAAGCGATTCAAATCCCAAAGGTACGACGAAGGCACCAAATTCTAACAGCATCAAAACGACAAAGGGTTCAAAATCGAACAGCAAAAACTCGACAAAGGGGCCAAATTTTAAGAGCACAGGTAAAACTTTCCAGAAAAGCTCGAACACTTTCAACACGGCCATCGGTCCCAAGTATAAGGCAAGCTGGCCAAACTCACTCGATTACAGAAGGTGAGAATTTTGATCAGTGAAACCTTGCTGATCACTTGTGAAGATTTCGAAATTATTTCCAGTGAAATGAGCCCAGTGAAGGATCAGGGAACCTGTGGCTCAGACTGGGCGTTTGCGGGTAAACATCACTAAACATTTTTAGCCCTTTGCCAAACATAAAACGTCTCTTCGCAGTCGTTTCAACTCTGGAATATTGGAGCAGGAAAAACGCTTCGAACAAAATGTATTCCGAACAGTATTTGGTTGATTGCGATTCAAGTAATTTCGGATGTGACGGTGGAAATCCTTTGAATGCCTTTTACTATACAATGATGAGCGGCATATCCGAGAGCCACGCTTATGCTTACGTCGCACAGACACAGAACTGCAAATCCAAGAGCATTCCTCCGAGTTATTATCTTCAAAACCTTTGCTTCGTCGACCTAAAGGGAGATGAAACAATGCTGAAACTGATGCTGATCAAATACGGACCACTTGTAGTTGGATTAAGTAATTTCAATATTTCTCATGGTTTTAAACGTTTGGTAATTCGATTCATTGCAGACACTAATGGAACGGGATTCGACTTTTATTCGAGTGGAGTTTTCAACGACGCTGCTTGCTCAAGTGATCCATTGAAAGCCGACCATTCAATGGTAAATTGTTGAATCTCGGAGAAGTTACAGAGTGTAAATCGATTTTTATTTCGCAGACTCTCGTAGGCTATGGAACCGACGCAACAGCTGGCGACTTTTGGCTCGTGAGAAATTCTTGGGGTAAAGTTTGGCTTCTCAAAATTTTGGATGGGCGAGTTGAACAAAGTTTTGTGTTTTAGGAACCGGATATGGTGAACAGGGTTACATCCGAGTAGCAAGAAACAAGGCTAACCTTTGTGGAATAGCAAACATTGTAAGTGATTGGCAGTTCTAATGAGACATGAACGCTAAGCAAACGTTTCAATTTTGTTAGATTTCTGCTCCTTGCCCGCTCCAACGTTGAAAGAAGAAAACTTCGGAATGATCGTCAATAAAGCAACCTCAACCAAACCTGTTAATTGCTTTCATTTGTTTCCCATCTGCTGAGCAATCTCGACTTGGCTTGGCAAACTTTCACACGAGAAAAGTCTTCTCCAAAGTCATCATCGTCCAAATAGCCAGCAATTATCGTTTACTTGAAATCATGAACATTTCTTTTATGCTCGTTCAATTAAGTTAATTTTGAATGTTTATTCTGGCCACGCATGCGATAAGAAGGCTCAAGTTAACGGTTGGGTCACATGCGATCTCTTCGCTTTATTTCGCTTGCCGACACGTAAACCGATAAAATATCGCCATCATCAGAACGTTTACTTCTTCATACTCGAGTGAAGCCTATTCCGAACTCTTCTTCATAGACTCACATGTCATTCATCCGCTCCGTGTTTTCCCATTCCGGACAGATGTCGGCTATAATTTGGTAAACGTTATCGAACCGCAAAAGCAGGAAGCGAACTCGTAACAAATTAAGCAGAACGACAGCTTCAGGAATTGCTCAGACACCTTGAAATAAAATCAACTGACTCGGTGAAATTCTGCAGTTGAATGATCTGATTGGACTGATGTATACTAGGTTCGTATTGTCAGAATTGCCATCGAGCTTTTGCTTGATTTTCAGATGAAAAGCTTTGACTTTCTATATGAAATCTTTTACTTCTTAGATTTCACATTGTCATTTACGCTCATACATTTTGTTACTCCCTCTCATTCCTCTTCCGTTTGCCTCCTAGAAACGTAGAAAAGGATTAAATTTTACCGTTTCGAAACATAGCTAACACGAACAACTCGGCGCGTGTCGGCTGAACAATTTTATTAGGCACGAGACAGCTTTTACAAGGCCGTAGAAATCGAACGTTCGAACAGGCAAGTGCTCAAGTTTGTGGCTAAGCACCAGTTTGCTGATGATGATGATCGGCACGAGACAAGTGAAAACATTTTCTATATCTTCGATAAGTTTTTTATTTCAAAATTTCTCATTCACAATCAAAAACGCTTTTCGTTGAAAAGTAGAATATCATAGGAGCTTACGCTAAAACTAGGTAGTAACAAAAATAATTAGATTTCGTATATGAAAACGGAAGTGAGCGGAGACAAAAAGTACAAAAATGTGTGGCGTGAATGAGCAACCCTAACAACAATTTTGTTTCAATGAATATTGCTTCCGTTCGATGTTTAAAATCTATTTTTGGTTTCAAGGGATAAGTGTCGTTGACTAAGATGACATATTGCTGATGTTGGCGAGAGCGTCACTTCAGCTTTCTCGATAAACGAGAAAGTCGAGAGAGCGGAAGTGAGTGCTAACAGTGTTCGTTGTTGTAAGGGACTGAAGGACAAAGGGGCTCGAATCAAATCCGTTCATTCACGCCAAATATTTTTGCGAAGCAATTTACTTCAAAACAGCCGCAGTTTGTTTGCAACGTCTTCAACCCTTCTATGTGATAGGAAAGAAATCTCCGCAATTCCGTAAACGATGTTTTCTCAAACCGTTTACTTTTTCATAAAGTTTCTCTTCCCTTCCATAGAAACAAAAACGTTTGCTTCCAAGTATAATCATCAATTCAAGTTACGTAGTTATTTCCAAGTTAAATTTAATATCACCTTTATTTGAATTTTACTTTTTGGCTGATTTATAATTCTTTCGGCATTAAACAACAATTTTATAATACTTAGTGGACATTCACTCTAGCTTGATGTCTAACAATCATTAACCACTAAAAGGATATTTTCATATGACGACCGTCATCGGATGACAAAGTTTCAAGGAGAAGATTTTGCAGAATATATTACACAGCGTTCGTTGCAACAAGCACGGAACACAAAGAAACTGAGGCAAAGAAGTCTGTACCTGCAAGACTTCAACTTTGATTTCTAGTCGAAGTTATCAACTCGTTCAATGTTCACTATGTGAAATTTATAAACTTTCTATCATAGGAAACTTTGAGGAATATCCGATTACTACGTAGGAGAAAGAGTTTATCTTCGACTTCACCCTTTCTTATATCACCCCCTAAACTCCACTTTGACTTGCTACTACGTAATAGTAGAATGTTCCCTTGAAAGTTTCCTTCGCATGAGACAATCAAGAGTGAGACAAAAGACTTTGATCTATTGAAACAGAAACAAAAGTTTGCATCCATTGACTTTACGAATACTTCTGGCTTCATGTCATCAGATTTACGAACATGCTAAATACTTTGTCAGTCGCAAAATCATTTGTGAATGCGAAGTGCTCGCTGTGTCGCACGTGGAACTTTATTGCTTCAGTTCTCGCAATCAAGCTTTTTGTTTTTGTCGTATCAAACTTCCATTAAACAACGGAAAGCCCCCACTGCTCACACAATAATCGCTAAACGTTTCGATGATTTCGTGCTATCTGATCAAATGAAAGTCTCGTTGCCGTTTTGCTATAAGTTTTCGCCTCCGTTCACATTGTCATTAAGTTTGCATTGAGCTTTGCCGTTATCGCAGAAACTGTCGGCAACAGTCGCCACAGCGAGCTGAGTCGTCGCAGCTATGCTTGTATCCACGGAAAATTGCAAATTCCTCGCCGACAGCTGGCTCAATTCCGCGTGATTGTCATTTTGATAATTCTCCGTGTGATTCTCCGAAGGTTTGAATTCTTTTTTGCGTCTAATGGGCGTGGGAGGTGGAGGGCTGTTGGTCATATCGGCGTAAGGAATGCTACTCAGGCAACAAATGCTCTCGCTATGTAAATTCGTCAAGTCAGTTTGTGTTTCCGCCGTTATCAGTCCGTCTTTGCTCGTCGCCGATGGCTTCTGTGGAGCATCGCATTCATCACACTCCGTCGTCGTCGCCGTTTGGGTTGATTTATCGCTGTATTTTATTGTGTTGTTATTTAAACTGTTGTTGTTATTGTTGTTGTTGAGGCTTATGTTATCTGCTGACAGACGAGGACGACAATGAAAATTGAAGAGAATTCATCATTGACAAGGTTACAAAATGCTCACCGGAATACTGAGAAGCTTTCGCCTCAACAATCGACATGTGTCGTTGAATCTTTTCTTTTTGATTGCAAGTGGTGACGGTGACCATCACTGTTGACATCATAGACGTCGAGCCAGTTGTGGGCGGTTTACTCAGCCCCTTACAACGGTTTTGCGTCATCATACTCTGACGGACGTTCCGTTCTGGTCGCACCAGGATGATGTAGAGCTGTAACATAGTATTTTCATATTGTTAACTGCTTGTATGGTCACCTCACGTTGTAATTTACCTTGGGTGTGAACAGACACGCCATGCAAACCAGAGCCGATAAACTTATTGTCACTGACATGGAAGTTATTCGAAGTGGCACATGATTTGCGGTGGCGAAGTAGAGAGGAACAAACGCAAGCCAAATGACACACGTCGTGTACATGGTGAAGCCGATGTGCTTCGACTCATTGAAAGCCTCAGGGATTTTTCTTGTCAGCACAGCGTACACCGTACAAACGATGATTAGAAGAATGGGTAAGAAGAATGCAATCATGTATGATGCATCGATGTACGAGTCGCAAACAAGGAGATTATCTTCACGGGTCGGGTAGTGATGTTTGGCATGTGATGGTGCGATAATCATCCAAACAACGCTGATGAGAACCTGTCGAAGATAGTAAATTAACTCGACTCATTTCGCCTTTAGATAAGTTCACTCACTTGAATTGAGATCAGAGCGCTGCAAATTATCAACTGCGATTGCGGTGAGATGAACGATGGTCGCTTTGCTGACTGCTTGCTAGCTTTAAAGATTCGAGCGATGCGGTTTGTCTTCGTTAGGAGCGCTGCATAAACGACCGTAAAGCAGAAGCCAGCACCAAACCTGGAATGTCAAAATCAAGGGAGAAGTTAAAAATTGAAAAACTTTGTTGAACTATAAATCACGTAGAGCTTCTTCCTTTGCGATTTGCACGTCGAGATGATGAGAAAACTATGAGAAAACTTTATCTTGTCTTCCTGCATTTCATTGCGGTTGTTTCAATGTTTCTTCAAACCCTCCAATTTCCTACAGAATAATTTTTTATGTTGAATTGATATGTAAAAACATATGAATGAAGTTTGGTTGCATAATTTATGGTTGCAGTTAAATTGAGAGCGCGAAATTTCAGGATGAGGTTGCTCACTCAGTTGAAGTGGAAACTGTTTGCTTCGCTGTTTGCTAATCTACAGAGTGCTTTCACTTCAAATATGTATGCTATTCCAAGAAGCACATTCGAATATTTGTCGCAAACAGTTGAAGAGTTAACATTTCAGGAAACGATTCTAGGAATTATTCGTTCTCTACGTACCATTTATAACTATTTCTTTTCCAACATAACGAAGGCAAAACTATCTTGACGCTTCATGGTTACACAGAGAGGAGTTCTCGGTACGTACAAAGGGAATCAATCCTTAGTCACAAACATCGAACGATGCTGATACTTATGTTGCTAGTTTTGTTACCGCTTGAATGATCACAGACATCTGTCTGTTTCGTTTCTGTTGAACGAGCTACTTAAAGCGCTTTCCAGCAGTATCCGATTGCAAAGCATTTCAACATCAATTATCCCATCCAAATGGTTTAGAATTAAATTCCATTGGGAAACCAGCGCGAATCCTGCGTCGAGTGCTTTCAACTCGCATTCATCATTCTGCTACGGAGCGGCCGTTGTCGGCCACGGAACGCCAAAAGTTTGTTCAAACCCCAGATAAACAAAAGAGCAGTGGATACGCAAATGCGATTGTGTCTAGAGCATTCGAAAATTTATTGTTTCATTTCAAGAGCTTTACATGCGATATCGTAAAACGGAGAGCGAAATAAATCCCCAAAGTTCATTCAAATATCTCCAGCGAGAGAATGAAAATTTCTCTTTTCCAGTGATTTACAATCTTAATTTGTCAAATCAAGAGTCAAGTTCGGAAGTTTCTCGCTCACTCGTCCAAACAAATACAGAAATTCATCTCACTTGTAAAGGAAGACAAACAACGAACGGAGACAAGTTTGACAGCAGAAATAAATCAAGAAAACAATTCCGCGCCTTTCATCTTTAAACCTCGAGCGACTTTTTTCCGATTTCTTCTTCAACGATAAAAAAACAATTTCAACAGCTACAAAAAAAGCAATTGTCAAGGGAAAATGTTCTCCACGCTCTTTTGTCTCGTAGATAAAATGACTTTATTTCCATGCAAACTCGCTTGTGTTGTTCTTACACGAGCTCGAATAACCGCGACGATATATTTTCATTTGGTGGACAGCAGAGTTGAGCAAACTTTTCCAGAAGCTCAAGAACGCTGCTCATCGTGGATGTTGGCATTTGAACTAGCAAACGAGCTTTGTGGTTTTATGGTCCAAACCTTGCGGGATAAATTCTTAAAAAAACCTTCATACTAAGGTTTTGCGACCGTTTGGCCAGATTCATTTTATTTTAGAATTGTCAAAGCACGGGATGGACCCCGGGACAGAATTCAAGAAGCTCTGGCTACAGTCTAAAGCGAAATTTTCCACAGTCATCGCGCTCACAATTTATACTGCAGTCATTTTTTATCATTAAACATTCTTAGAGTTGACTCAATAAAAGTTCTCCATATTTCACGTCGGAATGAGCGAGTTAAAGGTCCCCGCTGGATGGGAAGGAATATATTTTCCAGCGAGAACAATGTGGAAGCGAACATATTATCTGTAAACTCCACTACAACCGAGTCATCCTCGAGCTAAAAGACATCAGAAGTTGCCGTCGTTCGGAATTTTCCTCGTCAGAGTCTGAGAGCAACCAGATCATGTGCTGTACCCACCAGCAACCAGCAGAATTATCCCATTTTTCATAATCAAATCTACAGAGCATTTTTCATATGACCGGAAGAATTTTCCGTCGACTGCGGAACTCTTGTTTGCACATATTTTTAATTGAGTTTTCCGGAAGTTTTGACTGCACAAACGAGATTTTAATTGCTTTCACTCACCGTTGTAGTCCGCATACAAAGTCTGTTGGCTTTAGCACGAGGGTAAACGTTTCAAGATAGCACAATAGAATACCAGCGAGAAGCACATAACTGAGCTCCCGCCCTGACGCTCGTACAACTGGCGTGTTATTGTTTCTGCAAGTATAGAATGATTCAGCAAGGATTTCACTTGTCAGCATTCTTTGTTGCTCTGACCTTAAAAATATTCCAATTACAAAAGTGGTGATGCAGATGCCAATCAAGCCAAAAGTCATCGCTCCGATTGCCCACCAAGAGTCAGCTTGCAAGTAGACTTCTGGTATCTCGTCGCATTTCTCCTTCACTATATCGGGGAGAGTTCCCCATGGACACATCAAGCACTGCGTCTCGTCGTGCGGATTTCTGATTTGGTAAGTGGTACAGCTGTGGATTGGAGAAGAGTGAAGTAGACTGGAAAGGCTGTGAATATGAGCGATACTCACTTGAAGCAGTGCCAACAGCAGCTCTCGCCTTCAACATATTTCTTCGCTTGTCCTCGTTCACAGGGCACGCTGCAGACTGACTCTGGGGGCTTCGCTTGCTTTAACTTAAATTGAATGTCTTTCATATTGAGATGGAGTTGGCCAAACTTGTATTCTCCGATCTTAACCCATTGGTATTTCCCTTGCTCGACCTGCTTGAAGTGAATAATGTTGTATCGAGCTGGGCCATCTCCGTTCGGGTCGAAATTAAATTCATCGCCCGTGAGTCCTTCAAACTTGACGTTTCGTAGATATTTTAGTAGCTCGGAGCCTTTAGTTGGCCGCATTGCTTCACAAAGCCCCGGTCGGCCGTCGCAAAGCTCTTGATGCATGTCCCTGTAATGGATATCAGAAGTTGACTACATTTCATCGAAGGGTTCGTCCAAGGGTTTTCACCTTAGAGCATAGGCAAACGCCATGACTGCATCACTGACGAATTGAAGCTGATCCTCAAAGTCAGTGTTGTTCCTAGACAGCTTCTCTTTCATCGTGCAAAATTTCTTATACTTTCTATTAAACGGTGTTAAAGAGCTGTTGGGGTATTTGCATTCGAAATGAGCTTCCCAGAACTCCACAAACCAAGGGTTCCTGTCATTCTTCTCGACTGTTAGAGCGAGAAAATATTCCTCAAATCCTTTGACAATATTTGCTTGCGGCTGAACAGAAAGCGTTCCCTCAACTTCCGGTTCATTTCCGTCGGATACAAGATTCCTAGCCGACCAGCCGTCACTGCCAATCCAAGAGAAAACACCGGTTGCATTGTTACGCCGAATCGCTCGCATCACTCCCGCAACTTCTTGATCGGAGCCGAAAATGATTGCGCCTGGAATGAGATTGCTCTGCGTTAAACGCTGCTGTCTAATGAATTATGTAGCTGATTAGGTACGCAGAGCGTAAAGGCTTCAGCAATTATATGCTAGCTTATGAACTATTTAAAGCCCTGAGCTGCTTATGTGTGAACAGGTTTTAACAATTCGCTCATAAATATGTAAATCTCGCAGATTTTCATTCGGAAATATTCCCAGACGCGGTGAACACACCGGCAAGCGAGTTCATTGCTAGATAAAAGTTTAAAGCAGCGAAGTATCTTATTAAGAAAATCAGGAACGGTGATTTAAAGCATGTACTTGGGAAACACCTTCATCACGCGTAACGACGCTACATCATAATTAAATTAAATTTTATTTATTAAATTATAAGCCGCGAACGTAACGAAGTGCCTGGGTGGGTTTCCACCGGCAATGCGAGAGAGATTAGCGGGGAAGCGGAATATCACTCGAACTCGGAATTGCTTTGTCCCTCGTCTGCGTTCTTATTAATGCGAGCAGGCAAAGTTTGCCTTGCCATGGTTTTCTTTATAATCCGACCAGAAACCGAGAGAGGGGAAGCGAAGTAATGAAATTGCTAATAAAGTTAATTTTCAAGGCGGAAAAGTTGCTGAACTTCAGATTGGATTAGTTTTTGTTGTTTTTCCGGTTCAGACGTTCCGTCGAGGCGTGACGCGTTGGTTGCTCTCCTGATTTCAGCGAGTTGTGTCGTAACTTGAAAGCTCACTTGGTGAAACTTTCCGCATCGAAGTCGAATGAATCACGATTTCGATTAACAGGAAAATAGCGATTTCATCTTCTCCTCAAGATCGAAAGTTCGTTCATCAATCTCTGAACAAAAGACATCGCAACACGTTGAAAAGCTTTTAGTAAATGAATTTTTTTGTGCCGGCGCTAAACTTTCCAAATCGTAAGAAAGAGACGAAGAAGATGCCATCGCTCTAATGACTTAATCACTGTTGTACTGATCGTTGTTGTCGTCGGCCCATAAATCTCAATTTTTCTGTCTCGTGACTTTGTCGTTTTCGCAAAGCCCGAGTGAACGATTCGAGTTTGTTAATCTTTCGAGGTCAAAAGATACTTTAAGGAATCTTAAAGCAGATAAAGGATTGTTCAAATGATACGTAACATTGTAGGGGAGTTTGGAAAGGTGAAGAAGGCAAACGATTATTAAAACCTATGAGCCTGGAACATGTGAGTAAAAGATTAATTCATTAGTCATAATTGTTATGGGTGGGAGGTTTTAAAGAGAGCGGGGAGGGGAAAGGTGAAGAGGTAATAACAATATTCCGACAGTAATTTAGAAAGTTACATCAGCAATTCCATCCGTTAATGGTTTCAACTTAAAAGTTTTAAGGATAAGAGAGAAGTGACCGCACTTCTTTTAGGGTGACCCGCATTTCATAACAGAACACTGAGCTATTTTCCACGAAATATTTATCAACGTGGTGATTGAATGTTTGCCAACTTGTCACAGAGCGAGAAATTAAGCCAGAAAGTTTCAGATGAAAGTTCTCTATGTAACCAAGATCGCATGCGACAGAGAGATGAAGATTTATTTAGGATGGTGTTAGGCGCGTAAAGGGAAAGCTGTAATGTATTTACTCGCTTTTCCTCCCTTCTTTCATTCATAAAATGCGGAAAACAAGCAGCTTTGAGTAATGTTGTTTTCCTTCACTGTCGTCGTCTTCTTATTCGGTTTGTGTGCTCACGGAAATTCGTTGAGCGGCACACATGGCTCACTTTTTCGGCTTCCTTTCCATTTACTGTTGGAAGCGAGGCATGAGGAATATTAAAACACGTTTAAAGCATTTATTTGTGGCAGGCGCCACTCTTCAGACGAACAAGGAGCTCTTTAATTATTCATAATCTCTGTATTTCAAGCCTTCCCTCCTTGGAGCGGTTCGTCAAGAAAGCTTCTTCTGTACACTCTCTGGTTGGTGTTTTGCGTGAAAGTTTCGAGAATGGAGATTTGATGGATTGGAGGTTTTCGATGATTATCTAAGTAGAAAGTTTCTGAAATAATAAACTTTGGAACGCTGTTGGGTGAAAGGGAACGCAGGACATGTTCAAAGCTTTCGTCACAAGTTGTAGAACAAGAAGAACGTTAAAGCGCGTCGCCGTTGACAACTGAAAACCGCTGAGAATGGCTGGCCGTGGAAAGGACTTTGCTCGTGATGAAACTTGACGAATGTTTTTATTTCGAGGCTTTGCCTAGCTGTTCCAGAGTTTTCATCAAATAAAACTTGGCACAAGCTCAAACAGCTTCGAGCGTTCGAAGGTTACGGAATTTGGTGGAGAAAATAAACGGAGGAAATGAAAAATTTGGAGCATCAAACGTGACGAGATTGAAGAATCTTTCGTCAGAAGATAAACTTGGAGAAGAATTTCATTTCGCTCGCGAACAAAGCCAAGGCGAGATTAACAAAATATCCGCGGATTTGCCAGCCGCAATCACTTCACATTTCGCTTTTCATCCCCGTCGTTGAAAAGTAATCAAACGTTCCGTCTTTTTCAATATTTCCACTCTCTTCTCCATCGTGCCGCGTGGAAATTTATTAGTTTCGTTCTTTTTATCTTCTCCTTCGCTTTTGAGCGATTCTTATCAATATTTACTTTTGAGATTATTCTGTCTTTGACGTACATTTCACTCTCGCTCGGAGCTCATTCGACTGAAAAAAGGTATTTCTCGGAGATTATGCGTGGATTTTCTTCGTTCATTTTCTCGGAAAATTTATGGGAAATGAAATTTTTAGATAAATTGAAGGGCTTCGGCCAGACGATTGGTTATTAATTTTATAGGTAAAAACTCTTCTACCCAAACGTTTGAAAATGTCCTTGAACGATTATGCTGAAAAATGCTGACGGGATTTTGCTCGACTTCATCCATGGGATTAACTCGTTTTTGAAGATGATTTGCGAGCCAACCTTTTGCATCATTAATTTTGAGGCAATGCTCAACGAATTTAATGCCCCGGAATTTCTCGATACCTCAGTCAGGTCTCGGACAGCTTCGGGACAGCCAGAAGGCAGCCAATAACAACCGAGCGCTCTTCTTGAAAAAGTGTTTTGTTAGGAGTCGTCGAAATTCTCGTGGGTATTAAGAGAGTCAAAATACTTCACCCGCGAAATAATATCGAGAAGTTTAAAGGGTACTGACGGCGATTTATTCCACGACTAATCCCCAAACTTATTTCGATGAGCCCGCTGAGAAAAGTCAGTCAACTGAAACTCGATAAATTCCTTTTGCCTTTCTTAGGCTCGCCTGATTCATCGCTGATGAATCGTTAGTAATTTTTCAATCGGCAATCAGTACGACGGATCATTGGAGTGGGAGTCTTGATGTAGAACAAAGAGTGAAGACTCCAATTTAATTACCCTGCGATTTCAGTTGTCTAACTCTTCGCTTAAGGCTTAGAATTCCATTCCACTTGTTTACCCGAGTGATTTCTCGCTGCTTAAAAAAGTTTTCTGAACTTTTTTATCCATTATAGGGGTGGAGTGTCAATTAATTAGAGCGCTTGTCGACCTAAGTCATTTGCTTTGAGTTAAATAAATGAACACTTCTCACCTCTCGCTCTTGACTTCGTTAACAGCTTCTGAACGATATTATCGTACGCTCGTTCTTGAGCAACGCCGGAATCTTTAACAAGTTTCTCTTTGACGGCGATGCAAATGTTGTGCACCGCGAGCAGTTCCTCCAACTCCTCGAATGCCTTCACACCGTAATTGCTTTCCTCGTAAATGATTGATATGTAGCTCCAGCCGAGCCTGATCACAATCTCCACCATTGCCTTCACCTGATAGTGATCAGATGGGATAGTGCGAGAGAAATACTCGAAGCGCTGTTTGTTGCTCAGCTCTGGTGAAGTCGAGAAAAATGAAACCTGCAAGTGAAATTAATTTTAGCAGTCGTTGGGGCGCGCATTTGTCAGAAATTCAAACCACCACACGACAACACTTCAAATTAATGTAAAGCGCTCAAACAAGCTCTCTTTCTATTTAAATCCCTTAGATAGAAGCAAACGTGCCGTCAGATTTCAAAGTCGTTTTCTGCTTTTCATTCAAGCATTCCGCTTGGCTTATATTCGCTCCGTTTTCGGCACAGGTATATGGTAACAAAAGAGCGAGTCGAAATAGAAAACGTTTTTACATGCACCTTTGGAAATTTATTGTTTGACATACCGTCGTGTCATTGCGGAAATAATTTGAGATTCTTAGAATTTCTATGACGTGTAAGGCGACAAAGCTTTTCCTTTGCAACTCACACCGCTAGGTGAACTTATTGCAAGCTCGTTCAAGCTTCACGAAAATGTGAAATTGAAATGTTTTCAGGGCTGAAGCTTTACGAGTAATCAAAGGATGTGACGAGCAATAACATAGACGCGTCAATCAAACTTCCGTCGCTCTTCGTGGATCTTCAGATGGAAATTTCATTTTCGTTTTATTTTTTCGAGATACTTTGAAACGGAGCTTTATAACGTGGTATCGATCAACCTGAGCCTATTCTGTTGGCGTCAGTCTATCATCGATCCCTAAGGTTCAAGAATGAAACGTCAAACACACAAAGTCAAGCAAGTTCAAAAGCATTTTCATGTCAATTAGGTTTTGATGTCTGTAGAGCGGAAGGCGCAGCAGACAAAAGAACGAAAAAAAAAAGTTTCGAAAGTTTCGCTATGTCACCTGGGTACGATTTACACTTCTCACAGCTTGTCTGAAGTTCGTACAAAAAATTTCAGCTTTTCGAAAAATAATTTGAAGTCGTCCGTGATATATTTTATAAGTGGATGATAGAATTGTCTTACCTGTGGAATTCTAAACAGTCGCAGCAGGTTTGCCACTTGAATTGATGTGACTGAAGAAGCTGCTCCAACCACACCGCTGATGACTTTTCTAACATGTGTTTTACTACAACTGCATTCGTCACCGTCAATGTTGCTTATTGACCCTGAAAAAGAAACAAAATTTGTTAGGCATTCTCTTATTTCAACAAGGTTAAAAATTGTAGAATGCAATTGTAGAATAATAAAATAGCTTGAAGTTTTATTTTTGCTTCAAAATCAATTCAATTCAGTTTGGCTTTTCTGTGTTTTATTATATCTTCCGAAAATTTCATTAAGCACAACATTATCGCGTTGATTCGATGTGAATTCTTTGATGATCGTTTCCATCAATTTCTGAAAAATCGTTCCAGGAACTTTAGCGTGACTTCGCATGTGGTCATAAATGTTTCACTTGTTGCTGAATATTTCAGAATAAATGTTGCATTGAAGTTTCGTTTGCCTCTGAATACCTTTTGTAATGACTTTGTCCATTCTTAGTTTGATAAAATGAATTACAGTCGTCGCATTCAACGTTTATCGGTGGTTTTATGGCTTGTATTCCGTATCGTGCCGCGCTTATATGTAGAAGCTAAACTGCACACAGCACAAGAGCAGCGATTTTTTTTTCAATCAAACACTCTGACCCTCTGGTAAAAAACGATAGGAAACAATAAATAAAACGTCGGCGTGCGTTAATATTGAATTTTGAAGAACAAGAGATCAAAATTTCAGGAAATCTCGACGTTCGTCCCGGAACACTTTTTATAAAAGAAAATTAATCACACGATTCCGGCCGCTCTTACAATCGCTGCACGTAAAAGCTATTAATCTTTTGCCCCCGCAATCGGGAGGCCGATGAGTAAACGAGGGCTTTTCCGCGTTTTTCACGAAGTTGTTAACCGGTGCTCGCGAACACAAGCTGTTGTTCTCATTGTTGATTTATTTTGCGAGTGCTTTGCATCTGCTTGATTCTCGGCTCAGTCAAACCCAAAAGAAATCGTAAGGTTTCGAATATCCACGAAGCCTAAAACATTCCCATTTTCGATAAAAAACGATTCGGGATAGATTTTGCTGTGCTCGTAAATTTTAATTTAAGCTTCACAAATCGCTTCGTCTGCTGAAATCGACGAAATATTTTTAATCAAAATTTGCTTCTTCAATTTTCCATTAAAGTCAATATATGCTTGAGCTCTTTCTTTAGCAGTCAATTTCATATTAAATGAAAGTTTCCCCACGAGTTTTCCTTAAAATGCTTTCAAGCGGATAATTCGATGACAAAGAATATTTTCCCACGTCATGTTCTGCTCGTCTTGGTAAGACTTTTCGCCGGAAACTCATTCAATCGAGACCCGAACGAAAATTTAAGAAAACCAGAGATCATCGCACAAGCTTTTAGGAGCGGCAACAAGCAGAATGTTCCCTAACGATGCCGCTGTTTGGAAAAGTTTCCGCAACCCGACGATCGTCTGTTTCGTGTTTTCTAATCCATTAATCGCGCAGTCTTTCGCTGCTGACTGATTCCCATGTGTGCGGCATTGCGTGCAGTATGATAACAGACTTGACTGAGTTCAACTTCTACGCCCCCATGTTTTGAGTAAACATACACGATGGAAAAATGATCTTACGTATACACTTTACTGAGCTAAGAAAACCTGCATGAGAATTCAATAGATTTCTTTCAACGTGGAGCAATCTGAGTAAATACAAACGGCACGAATTGTGTCAGCTAATAACAAACTTTGCATTGGAAACTCTGAAGCAGGAAACATTTTAATTTGACGACAAAAGGCTCGCGTCTCAAGGCAGGAAACAATAGCAAGGCGATCGTTAAAGTTTTATTGTTCATTCACGTTTTATTTGCCTGCTGTGTCTTTACCTTCAATTTAATTACACCCGAAGGAACCTCGAGGAACGTTTCGCCGAGAAGAAAGCATTTGTTTTTCATTTCAATTCTATGGCGCTAATTCATTGCTCCACCTGTTGCGCTAGCCACGTTCAATCGCGTGCAATAAAGTGAACAATTAAATGAAAACTTTATCGTCGCTTCGTATCTGGAGTGGAAGACTCGAGAAGTGGAAAATGAACAAATTTAATTGTTTTCATTCAAGGATACAATCGAGCGAGCGCAAGATTGTTTCAAGCTTAGCAGCCGCTGCAATCATTAAATTAACGTAGTCGCCGATTATAAGTTTCCTATTGCTCTTTAATATTCTTTAAGCGGCTTTCGTTTGCTTTATCACTGTTGGAAAACACTGAGAGTAAATATTATTTTCATTCTTGGTCATTAAAAGCAATTTTAACTCACAGAATGTGAGCGATTTCATGTTCACGTTCGCTCTCATGTTTACGACACACTGAAGAGCAACAAATCGTTAACGATAACGTAACGAGTTGCCAAGCAATTTTTTGCCATTTCAAAGTCGTTCAAGCTCGAGCTTGTTGTCGCTTGAAGGGTTGGCCGTTAATGATTGAGAATTCAAAAGTGTCACGTGATAAAGTTTAAACGACTTCTTGTAAATTTTTCTATATCATACAAACAATCTGGACGACTCAGAGCAGATCGTGTGGCAGTGGATGAGGCAATAGGACAGAGCGGACAGCAGACATGTAGAATAGCATAGGGGATCCCGAGCTTGACTCGGGTGAATCTATTTAGCAATCTGGAACAAGATTGATCAAATTTAACCCACGACACCTCCTGAAAACTATCAAACCTCCCAGAGACTTTTTGAAAGACACGAAAGAGTCTTGAAATTGTCAGCGACAGAACTTGTTTACCTGCTGCACGCTTGCAAAGCTTGAACACTACGAGATCTGAGTAAATGCATTTCGATTTGAAAAGCTTTTCAACGAAACAAGGCTGCGAGCTACAGACTAAGCTTTCTTTAACAAACTGAGGACGGAATGCGAGTGAAAATGCCAGTGGAAACTTGACTGAACACCGAATCGGTCACTGATTACAATGCAAATTGTGTTTCTTTCTACTGCGACGCGCTTTGTCTTTTGAGTCCCTCGAGAAAACTCGAGAGCTCTCCTGAAAGGGTTCAGTTGAATGTTTATTTAGCTCTCGAGATATTATTTTCCATGCACGGTCCCTTTCTTCTTATTGCTGAAAGGGTTTGCACTCCCTGGAAAATTATTTTTCTCTCTCAAAACCTGAAGACGATTTTAGAATAAGATTTCACCGTCCGACAAGAGGAAGATATATTTCATTTCTGAAACATTCTGTATCATTTTTATTGGGGTTTCTCGGCGACATGATTGGGGTTGCGAAATTGCTTTCCTCCAGTTTTTCTTTCCTTTTCTTGCAGGTAACAATAACTGACTTTATTACATTTTCTCCTCTTCATTCACCTTCATTCTTCATTTTCTTTTGCCAATGAACTCGAGAACATCCAATTGAATTTAAATATAAATTTCAATATGCGATTGAGTCGTCGACGCTTTGAGCATCTAAGATTTGAAAAGTGTCGGAAGAAACCTTGCGATACTTTACGTCCTTTGGAACTGTTCCGTACTCCGCTGGCTCCACGTCAATTGTTGAAATACGAACTCGACAGAGAATCTAACTCAAATCGATGGAAAGTCAACGTGCATGAATCTCGTTTAGTTATTGACGAAGCCTCGCAATTGCTCCTCGTTTACCTTTTTCACGGGCGAAGCGCTTTTGCTCTGCTCTCATCACGCTTGACGCTGATTCACCTGAACCTTCATGGAAAAAGGTGAGAATATGCAAATATTCACATTTTGCGGCTTCGACAAATAAAGACAGCCGCGAGGCGCTCGCAAAAAAGGAAAATCGCGTATCGGATTTCCATAAAATTGAGTTTACTTTCTGAAATGGATCGATGTGAACACTTCAGGGCGTTTCCAATAATGATAAGGTGAGTTTGAATAAAATTCCAAAGGGATCTGCTTAGATATCTGCTCAGTGTAATCTAGAAGAGATTAACGACGACCTTGCTCACCTTTAATGAAGTCGACCGCCATTTCAAGCCCGTATGTATCCTTATCACAATCATCCAAGATATGCGCCCCGATGGTTATATTGTTGAGCAGCTTCATCTCGTTGATTCTGTCAAGTGTGAAGAGCATTGCTTCAAGCGCTTGAATGCCACCCTGCGGCATAATCGGCCCACACGTCATGTTATCCTCGCGCTCATGCACCATCATGAGTCCACCGAGAATCACATGACCCTCGACCACCGCTTCCTTCTTTATTGGCCAGTGAATCGCCTCAATCTCGTGATCCAGCTCGTGATACTTCCTTTTGTGCCGACCGTAAAAGTGGTGACCGTGCTTTTGGTCAATTCCTAGTGATCCGTTTCGAGCGAAACCGAAAAAGTTGTCATCGAACTGCATGTGATGATGGCGGTGTCGGCCTTGGAGCAATGTTTGGTGTGCGTGATGAATGCTTAATGGTTCAAAGTTTGAGGAAACTTCGTTGATATGGCTCAAGGATGTAATAGCGATGAGGGTTGACATTAGGTTGACAATCATCGTCATCGCTGATAAGATTTCTTGTTGATAGGTTCAACCAGATTGTGGTGTCTTCATATATGTTGGAGCGTAAAGTTGAAAGGTGATATGATTGGAGTTTGGTTTCCAGTTCAATCAGAATCGGCAATATGTTATGCGTTTGGCTTCAAATAGCCACGGCTTAAATGACACAAAGCTTTATTCCACTGAAAGCACCACTGAAGCGTATATGTAGATATGGATCGCATTCTCTAAACTTTCACACTGAACCGATAACGGTTATATTTATTTCACTACTGTTATTGATTTTCCATTGATGAGGGATTACATTTCGATGCATTTTAATTTCCACCGACGACGCGCATTTTGTGCTGCTGCAGAGCTTCGATATGAATCTACACGGGACATTAATTTCATTTTAATTTGTGTGCTTTTCAATAAAATCTATTCGGCACATTGCCACGCTTTGCACTGTGGAGTTTAATTCCCAACATTCTCACCAGCACGTGCGGATTATAAATTGTCTCCAGCAGTTATTATGAAACAGTTGGGCAGCAACTGGCCATTGTGCTTTTGTTCGCTGTTCTTTCTTCCAGTAGCTTCACACACCAAATGCAGAAAAGAGACAACACCGAATGTTTTATTTAAAAGACAATTTATGGTTCAGCATTAAAATAATAAGTCGTTTTGTTATCTTGTAACAGGTAGAGACAGTAGTGTAACTGAACCACACAAGGAGCTTCTGCTGGAGTTCATAAGCGTCAAGAGATAAATAATGGCAGCTCGGAATTGTTTTCGCTCTTTTAAATAATTTTATTTCGCGATCGATAATCGAAGGAAGAGAGTACGCAAATTGATGTCATGAGAATAAGTAAATATGGTTACGTTCAGCAACGGCATATCATGAAATACCTATGAATTGGAACCGCAATCATCATAGATTTCAGTCGTCGTATTATGTCTGAACATTACGGCTCATTCATTCTACCAACTTTTCTTTTATCTAGCACCCCATAGTCCTTTGTTTACCCCCGTCACTCTGGAACAATCCCACTTTACAAATTCAATGTTACGCTATTCATTCGATTGCATTGAATGGAAACCCAATACGGGCTGACGTGAAGTAAGCCCAAGGATAAAAGCTGGAATCGAAACTCATTTCAGTTCCTCACGAACTCTGACATTATTGGCAAGTTCTGCTTTTCAATTTGAAAAATTAATGGAATAAAATCAAATGGAATTTGTAATTTAAATTGTATACATTGATAATTGCTTCCCAGCTTCGAGAAACTTTCGAAAGCACGCATAAGCAGGTTCAAATATTCCAATTTGCGTGCTAAGAAGAATTGAAGAGTCGAAGAAGTCAACAGACAGAAAGAATAATTTATAAATTTATCGCGAAGGAGATGAGGAAGAAAACTTTAGGTTTTAATCATACTTTTCCATTCTGCTCCCTCGGAAATCATAGCGAATACTGCGCCAAGTGTTGGAATGAAAGAGTGTTTTGTTTTATGTGGAAACAAAGGGAAAGTTATGAAAAATTGATGCATCAATTTATTCCTGTTTACACAATTTTCAAGGATGAATATTCTGTATTATGCTAGACTGCCGTGTTTTCGTTATTTATGTGCTTGTTAAGGTAGATATTCGTTTAAGCGGTGATAGAACCCGTTACACGAGAGTAGCAATTCAATTTACATTTTTCACACGTCGCCAGAAGCAGCAGAAATTTTTACTTGTTTGAGTTTAATTTCCCTTCGAGATTTTCGTTTCAATCGCTAATGGAGTTTAATTAAATGATTCTGATCTTCAAGCATAGCATTAATAGTTCGTTTTGAAACTGCTTTGTCATCACTTTGACAGGATCCATCAAGGCCAAATGTATGGAGCAGGATCGCTTTGACAGGGGCGTTTGGATGCGGAGAGCATTCCCAAACAATCCCCAAAACGAAATAAATCTCGCCGCCTGTCATTAGCATCATCAATTTCACTTAGGGGACAAGCGAGAGTTGAGTAGCACGCTTCTTCTTATTCCGCTCCCAATCCCGCCTACAATACAATGGCAGTAACCTCTTGTGACAAACTTTTAAAGGCTTCGTCGGTTTTTGTGCTCGTTTGATAAATTGATGGGTAAATTTACTTCCATGTTCACGTATTTTTAAGCAATTTCGCCAGCCCACTTTTGTTCAGATGTATCATCATCTGATTACCAGATTAACCTGGATCTGCTGCAATCGAAACGTATGATTATTTATTCCGTCTTTTTATGTGACAATATCGGAAACAGATTTCCCCCGAACTTCGCAATCGCTTTTTTCTCGTCACCTTTATCGATCCTGAAGTGAAGCCTTTTCCGGGAGACGAGCGTAAACAACGACAATGAATAATTGCTGTGCGCTCGATTGAAAAAAGGGATTGATGCCGCAAGATGAAAAAAGGGAAAGTGGGAAAATTTGTTTTGAAAGCTCAAAGTCGTTTTCATTAAATCGATGAATTTCGATTTGCACAGATTTATTGAGCTTTCTTACAAAGTTTCCTCATCCATCAAACTCATTTATGATTCCATGAAATTTGTTTTGAAATTCGGCGAGAAATGCGTCCCTTTCAAGATTCCTCGACCTAAGATTGGAATTATTGTTTGAATTTATTATTTTCGGTCCCGATTGCAAATCAATTCGGATGGCGCTATAAAATTGTTGCGCGGTTGGAATTTTCCTTTTTTACTGCAGCGAAACGTATGTTGAGAATGGGCTTAGAATGGGCTTATGTCAGATTTAGATATTTGATGATTGAAATGATGTTCACGACTCGTGAATCATGACGGATTTTTGAGCGGAGGATACTCGAAGAGTTACTGTGATGAAAAGTTTATGCTTTGTTTTCTGAAAGCTTTCAACCTGACGATCAAATCTTACAAAAGGCCGACGGAAAGTGTGATTTTTGAGACCGGTCCAAGCTTTTCCAGGTGTCACATTTGTGGATGAAAACCTACAAGTTACAATGACAATTGACCTAGTTTCAAAATTAATTACATATTTTAATTTCTTTGCTTTCTCTCTTGAAGATTCACCGGAACCTTCTCTTGTTGACGTAGCTCGAAACGTAGATTGTGAAATTCTATAGCATTTGAGATCCTCTCCGTTATTCTAAAGAGCCTGAATGGAGCTGACTGACTCGATATCAAAGACTTAGGCTTTGTTTTTGACTTGCAAATCGTGCGAAAAAAAAGTTTGGACTTTATAACTTTGAAGAATGAAAAGTTGCAAATAAGAAAGAACTGTTTTGTCGAGTCAAAGGATCCTTAAATAAAAACGAAAAACTTTTTTTTTGTGAACCTTCTCGCATTTTTCTTAGTGCGTACTTCTTGTCAAAGTCTCGAGTCCATTAAACAAATTGGTCCGCTGATTCTTATCATCAAAAATGGGAATAAATAACCATTAGAGAAGGTGGGGGGGAGATGGAAACTCCTGCTTGGATCAAGAACTTGTAAATTTGATAATATTTTCTTCCCTCGACGTCCGAAAGTGACCCAACATCCGAGACACAGATTGAATTTTAATTAAATAAAGGAACAACTTTTGCCTTTCAATCACTTTGCCAGGGATATCAAACTTCAGTCATAAACTTAGGTGTGGTCAGGGACAAAAAGTTCCCCACCAACAGTTCTGAAATAGTTGTTTAGACATCCGGAAAATGGTTTTTCCCCATTCGTACAAGAAGAATTTAAACAAACATACGAAGTGCTTTTTATGTGAACCATTAACTTCACGCAAACAAAGGCTGTTTGGGACAGAATAGTTCATTTAAAATTCAATTTATCTAATTTGTTGTTCGGATTCATTCCAACTAAGCCCCAACAACATTGAAAGGTTTTGTCAGCCTCCACTTGATGGCTTCGAGTTTAATTTCCCTGTCAAACCCGACACTTGAATTCGACCACAAACACACATCCGTCCCACTCTTTATAAAACATCTGAACACACTTATCGTTGGGTTTTCAGATTTGAACTGCCATCACCACAGGGCGAAAGAAGAAACTTTGTTTCCCTTATCGTCTCAGCCGACGTGTGAGCCGAAATCTAAAGTTTTAGGATTCGAGATGTTGCTCTTAAAGCCCTCTCGATCTTGACTTCATTCCGCAGACTTGATTAAATCACAACTTTTGAGGGTGAAACGAAAGGAGCTGAAGCCGAAAATCGTAAAGTTTTCCACTTCTCTAAAGATGATCGAGAACGATAAAAAGTTTTTGGAAATTAAATTTTACGCATCAACGAATTTTCCCACAAGAAATGAAATTACGGAAAAAATTGGCAAAACCATTGCACGGAGAAAATCTGATAACGGTTCGAAGACGTTTTCTTTGATATCTTCGAGGAAGTTTCACATTGCGAGGAAATCCAATTTTATGAACTTTTGAATCTCCTTGAGCAAACTTGCTCTTCTCAATGTTGAGCGAATGTGAAAAAACTTTTCCCTCTCCCCTTTGCAATCAATTAATGTCAAACACGCTAAAAGTTTGTCATGCGACTTAAGAACTTGCTAATTAACGTTGCTTGCATAAATTTCTTGTAGCTCTCTATCCACACGCATTAAGCTTCGAGCTCTTTCAAATTCAACCAAGTCAACCGCAACGATTTTTTAATTATTAAAATGCGTCAACTCCTCGAGAATTGCTGACTTGTAATTTTAATCGAGGAAAAATGTTGGGAATTTACTCCGTCAAAGTCTGAGGCAATTTAAATCAAGCTCACTTCAACAACTCGAGAGGTTGCTTTTAATTTAAATATTTAACATTTTCTTCATCGTTAATTGCTATTCACAAAACGAGATTCGTCGCAACAAAAGCGTGCACTGAATTTCAATCTTTTATTTGGAACTTTGTTAAATTGGTAGTTTCAATTAACCAACTGAACTGTCATCATTTTTATCCTCAAACTGTACACGAAACACTCATAATTATAGCACCTTATTTTACTATGTTCTATCGCGTTTATTATAATTGTTTCCCATTAGGAAACTCTCACTCCACGATAACTTGATATTTCCTTTTGATATTTTTCCCTTATCATATTAATAGTCTAATTATTTATTTTTACTCCACTTGGTTGCGACTACCGTCAGTAGCAACGCGCGCGTCATTGAAGATTGTGAGTAATGAAAGCTAGTCAAAGCCGAAGAGCAGTGTATGAAACAAAAAGGAAAACTGAACGATGGGTTGACTGGAAGCTCAAGCAGAATTTCACTTTCACATCCAACGTTGTAAGTCGATGAGAGCAAACTTGTTGTGTACAAAGTAAACTGAACTTACACTGGAAACCCTTCCACGAAGGTTAGCACATGTTTACAGACTGGAAGCCGTGAAAGGGAAAGTCGGAAAATGTGCGCAAGCGATGGAAAGTTCATAGTAAAGCTTCGAGTTGCAGCCGGGAAATCAGCTGATTCGAAATGCATCAAAAGCTTTCAACTTCTAGTCAAGACAAACTTTGAGTTTTCCGATACCGTTAAACGTCGAGTCGAAAGCTTTCGCAATCAAATATTTGATAATCAAAGCTTTTACTCGATTAATCGAACATCAAAATGCTTCGTGTTCTGTTATTACATTTGGATTGAACGATGCTAATGTAATTAAAACATTAATTGATGCTGCATCAACAATCGAACTCGTAAATTAATTTCCTTTATCTGCCAACGGCATTGCGTTTCTGTTATCATTAAACATAAATTTCTGAGTCAATTAATTCCGTTTGAATCCATCACGATAAATCAGAATAGCAAATGAGCTGATAACAGAGTGATAAATGTTTGCTAATTCGTAATAAATGCCCAGCGGCATTTGCAAATTACTTAATGCATAACAAGCTGGCATTGATTAATTTTGGTAAATTATTCTCATTCTTAAAGCTTTTGACTTTTAAGCATAACTCTCAAACATCTTTGAGATGAAGAGACGCAAGTTGGTTGTATCATACAACGCTTTAAGCAATTTAATGAGAGTTTCCTTGAACTTTAATTGGCTGAAGATCCATGTGCAAAGCCAACAACTAATGGGATTACTGGCTTATTTAATGAATACGGCAAACGCTTCTAACTCACCTCGAATAAAGTCGACCGCCATTTCGAGCCCGTATGTATCCTTATCACAATCATCCAAGATATGCGCCCCGATGGTTATATTGTTGAGCAGCTTCATCTCGTTGATTCTGTCAAGTGTGAAGAGCATTGCTTCAAGCGCTTGAATGCCACCCTGCGGCATAATCGGCCCACACGTCATGTTATCCTCGCGCTCATGCACCATCATGAGTCCACCGAGAATCACATGACCCTCGACCACCGCTTCCTTCTTTATTGGCCAGTGAATTGAATCGTCTGCTTTCATCAAGTTGGACGCTTTCGTTCGCTTCGCGAATTGATGTGAACCATTGGAATGTTCCGTTTCGTTGCTGGATTGCAAATCTACCGCGAACCGTTCGTCGGTCGCTTTTAATTGATTCATGACGATTTGGTTGAAAATACTTTCCGGTTCATAGAAAGTTTCTCCGTAAAATTCTCCATCGAGCGTCACGTTTGCTAGTTTCCACGGGCTTGATTCTTCTGAAAGGTAGTCGACCATTATGCTGTCGTTTGCTTCGATCGAATAACCATTAGTTGTGTTGGCCCAAGCTATGCTGAGATGCCTGGTTGCTTCATCCGTGAAGTTCTGAAGCAATAGAGACGGCGGCATCAATAGGCAAATAATGAAAACTTGCAGCTTCATTTTCAAAGAATTTCTCGATCAATGTTATCATAAAACAGTTTTCGTTGGGTCGTCACTCTCATGGGAATTCGTTGCGGAACGCGGAGCTGGAAGAAATTTAAAATTCCAAAGTTAAAATTTTGTTGTAAAGACTTTTAATCCGTTCCCCTGGCAATTAAACCCGGAGAGAATGAAAATTTCTTGTTTGCTGTTGGCACTCTCAAATATTTGAAGCATCTGAATGGGTTGTTGCATTAAGCATTTTAATGGTCAGAAGTTTTAGTGCAGCTGCCAACTCAAATCAATTTATACTGATGCGGTTTACATAACGAGTCGAATTTATTTCGGAATAGTTTGAAGAGAATTTCGATTTTCCGCTTGACATCCAGTTTCGAGACCCAAACATTTTCTTGAAGTTCATCAAGAGACCAAACGAACGATTTCAATGTTATTGATGGAAAAAGGCGGACAGACAATTTGGGAACATGAAGAGAAGTGAAAAAGAAGAAATGTCGAACAGAGAAATTATCTTCCGCTATGGAAAGCGAAGAACATTTTAATTCATTGAATTATTTCCGAGTGAAAACTTTATCAATAATTCGGTCGTGTCATAATTTGTTCAAACGATAATTGTTTGTAAAAAGTTTCTGAAAGAAAACTTCTCACCGAGACTGAATCATTATTCAATCGGAAGTTTCTTTAGAATCGAGCGGTGCCAACGTGGTTGTTCCTAAAATTTAGTATTCTATTTTTCGTGACAATAAAATCCAGTCATGAAGCGACTGAGTTGTTTCCTGTTTTATGTTAAGAAAGCTCATAAATCAACATTCAGTTTCCTCACATTTCAAACAGTAACAGTTTTTAAACTGCTTCAAGATCAACATGAAGACGTAAACCGTATTCATTCGAGCTCATCGTCGTTCAAAGCTTCCCAGAACCTTTATGTAGCATAGTCAACATGTCTTGCTTAGCAGGGAGTGAAGCCACACTGACGAACGAGCATGAAAACATAAAACAAAGAATAAAGTGGAAACATAAAACTTTATCAGAACAAAATATTTATGTTTAGTTTGAGGGAAACTATGAAATTTTATGCAATGACATGATTTAAATCAATTCTACGGATTGCGATTGAAACATAAGAAATCGTTCAGGAACTTTTACTATCTTTTTTCAGTGATGATTCACCAACTATCAAACCTAATTCTGTTGGAATAAATATCGAAGCGTTCATATTTTCGCACTCACTTCCTTCCTCGCTTTGCTTCGTTCTTCCCTTAGGCCTTCGATTCGTTCTTATGTTTAATATTTGTACTACCGTGACTAACACGAAACCATTAAATTTCTTTTTATCTCGATTGCAGTGGAGTGATAACAATGCTTAGATATTAAAGCAGCACGACTCGCAATCATTCTCGTCAAATATGTATAACTCAAAAGCTCCTTCAATGGGAAATCCGTTATAGCTTTTGTTGAAACTTTTTCTCTTTCTGTAAACACAATTGAATGAACAATAAATCTTCCGATAACAACGACATCATCACATAATACCGAAGCTCCTTATTTGTAATCACTTCTTTTTTATCGGCAGCTGTAGGAGGCGTTTTTATTGTATTTGCATTCGGTTAGAACTTTTATGAGTTTGGGGTTTTGTGCCGACTAAATTCGACTAAACAACTTTCGGTTTCCAGACGATTTGCCAAATATTCTGCTTTTTTTCTTCGGACTTCTTGTTGTCATTTAGTTGTCCTGCATATTCATTGGCCACAGTTTTGAACTATCGAGTCGATGGCATCGACAGTTTTATGGCTCCAGACTTGTTGTTTCAAGAATTTGGTCACAAACCACCAAAGTTTCCCGACTCAATGAACGTTTTATTTCTTCTGGCACTCGACTTCAGTGTCGCTCTTGATGTATGTGACGATTTTCAGCTTTAAACCGAGAAACGCTTCCACATGGAAAAAAGCTCGTAAACCTCTCACATCAAAATGCATGGCGGATGAAAATACTTCGTGTCAAAAGAATGTCTGAGTGTCTCGCGCGATAAGAAGGGAAACACTTGAAAGCCAACAAGCAGATTATTTGCGAATGAATGGACTGCGAACGATGTGAACAGCAATCGATATACATAAGTTAGGTGTGAACAAATTTATTCTACTCCTAATGTTTGCTTCACAATGACGTCTTGAGCAAGGGTGAGGACGATTGAAAACGATTGCGATTTCACATGACGTCGATGTTGAATGTTGCCTTCCTCGTTGTGGATTTTTAGCTCAACCCAGAATTCAATGTAACTACTTGAAGTGAGCTTTGTCAAGCTGTAACATCCGAGCGTTTTGAGCGATTCCTGAAGTTTAAGTATCAAAGTGATGTGGTTTTACACAGCTACGTTGTTCAAACAAGACTTTCATAATATTTGTTCTTGATGTTTTCTCGCAATATAATAAATATCTAATCCGCAAACAAGGAAGGGTCACATAACTGATCATTAATCATGAATGTTTCTCTTCAAAGTATATCATAAATCAACTGTCTCTCTCCGTGCTTGAATCCGGTCGCTCCTTTCTCCGCTGGGATCTTCCAACTAGGAGCCATGAAAATTCAATTATTAAGCAAGTTTCGGAACTGTACAGGTTGACACTGGTTTGACTCTACTTATGAAGGTGTGTCAAGCCTTTCGAGATCGTTCGTGATAAAAGCTTTTGTTCGACGATCTGTCAGTCTTCAAACCGTATTTACCTTGAACGATTTCACTTCCTGAATGAGACATTGTCAGTCGTTTGTCAAATCTTGTTCGTTGAACGAATAAGCAAACAGTATGCTCCCTGGGCAGGAAAAACCTTGTCAATACCCCTCCCACGATTTATTTAAATGTTCAATAAACATTTTGCTCATGTCACAGCCACAAACGCAAATAACGTTCTCATAAATTTGCAATTTGTGAGAGATCCGATCAAGTCAAAACGTTCTACACATGTTGAAAGAGGATGAGTCAGTTCAAGAAAGTATCTGAGAGACATAGAGCGACCATCACGCTCTGCAATCGCTCTCAAGTTTTTTGCACAGTTTTTGTTTCAATCGACGACAAGAACCGCGACGACATCCATCACAGAAGTTGATAACATTATTGCGTTGGCCGGCTGCCAGAAAATCAACTGCAAACATTGAAAACAAAATATGCGGCTCAGCAACATTCGTTTTTATCTAAACACAGAAAAGCTCTTGATGTATCCAAAGTAACAAACGACTTTGGGCTGCTCTCAAATGAAGAGCTTTTTACATAAATTTTAGGCACAATTTTCGTATGGAAATTACATCGTTATGAGATCGAGGGTTTCACAAATTGCATTTCACAATAAAATTTTATTATTTAAAACGTCTCGATTCGACCCAAAACACAGCAGACAGTCAAGCAGAGCTTTAAAGAAGCTTTTGTCCAAGGCTGTCTTGATAACTTTTGAAGCATTTCATGCATGAAATTTGAGATGATTCGCTGGAATTTTATTCGACCTCTCAATAACCGTCATCATTTGATGGAACCGCAAAATCCTTCGGTGACCAAAGCCAACCGGAATTCACTTTTCCGCTCGAACGAAGGCGCCGAGAAAAATGTTTTCACAGTAGAATTTACTGAGAATAATCCGATTTGGTTTGTGTGAACAATGGATGGATCAATTCTCCGGCTGCAACATAGAAACTCGCCTTACCAAAAGCAAAATCGGAAATTGTTTCCAAAAGTTGTTGTTGAAATGTTTGCTCTGTGAGATGTTGCAAATTGGCAACACATTTCGCTTCCGAGTTTTTATCATAAAAACTTTTTTGTTTGCTAACATTTTTTACCTGGATAAACTTTTGGCAAATTGCACTTTTTTCGGTGAATGCAGACAAATTGTTTTTGCACAGAAAAAGTTCCCATAAGCTTCAATTAGTAGCTGACAATGCAACTGTGGTGTTTGCTGCTACCAATAACGGAAAGCTCAAACTGTTGCGAGCTTAAAGGTTACAACACGAGATGATGAGCAACGAACTTTAAAATTGCTTTAACGTGCAGAGCCTCATGAACGACGAAGCTTCTCAGTCAAGCGTGTGCGTAAAAAAATCTCGTAAAAATTGTCATAAAAATATCATAAAAGAAAATTTCGCTAAACGCCTCGGGTATTCTCGTGCATCGCATGATAACGACGATCTGAGTCTTGTGGCTTCACATTATGCATGTATTTTAAACGTAAAGCATAAATGTCGTGAAATAAACAAAACGAAATTTACGATGAAGGGAATGAGGAAGCAATTTCGAACGTAATCATCATGAGAGGCAGTGATGTCAAGAATGTTGTTCTTGGCGGTGATAACAGCGCAGGAAGAGATGTATCGACAACATTCTGTTCCCCTCTGATTACCACTCACACCTCGTAGAACTGAATGGAATTTTCGTTTAAACTTGCCGTGTTGTTGTTGTCTTCAGCACTCATTCTCGCATGTTCGTTTTATTTTTCAAGCCACGTGAGATTATCTGTCAACAAACCCTTCAGTCTTCGAGCAATCTGATAATACAATCACGTACTAAAGTGCACGAGTGAAGATTTTTTTCTTGCCCAGATTTTCTTGAAACTTTTCACTTCTTCTTGCTTGCCATCAGTAGTTGGAGGCACGTCGCTTGCCATCAGTGATTAAAGGCAGTTCGAGAGGCGAAAATTTCCACTTGAACTGTCTTCCATTTCGGAAGCGCGTATCACTGATAACTAATCGAGTTATCTGATTGTGAATGTGTTCCTGCCTTTCAAGTCCTCAAAAGAAAAGCTGAAAGCGTGAGCTTCCACCTTCATCACACTTTCTTTTGACGACGAAGTAATTAGGTTTGATTATCGCAGAAATGGAACGAAAATTACTTAAATTACTCTTAGATGGAAGTTTGATGTCAAGTGAGCCTGTCGAGTGAGTCTTATCAGATTTCCATTGAGTCTTTCAAGCCATTAGCGAGCCTGTGTGAATACGAAAAGATTTTCGGTACCAGATTTATCATCTTGTTCGAGATTAGAAAACATCCTGTCAGAGCATCATGTCAATATTATTATTTTTCCGACGTTGTGACGGGCTCGTGCCAATCCGATCCTTTTCCCTTTCGACCCTTTAATCTTCTTCCCTCATAAATTATAAACTTCTCCGATGCGAGGGAAATGTTTCATGGTTTCTCGATATGGTTAAAAGTCGAAGCAGCCACAAAGGAGCAGAGCCTGGTCTCAACAACAACAACAGCAAACAAGCGGCACATTTGTTTGACGTTCATGTTCATTTGTTTTTCGCTTCTGTGCTTTCTAGATTCGTGTGTCTAGATTGAGTTTCTTGTGTTTGTTTACGAGATTTCGTTATGCGACGACAGATGAGATTGACTCGAATTGCATTATCCTGTTCGATATCTCAATGATTTTTCCTCGCATCGACTGTACCAGATATTCATGAAAGTGTTTCACCCGAATTCTTGAGCAAAACTTGCTCACGAAAATGGAAGAAATTTTAAAGCATCCAAACAAACTTGAGTTTCACTGGCAAATCCGTTTTTGAGTTATGACTTTTCTTAGTTAACTTGGAGGATTATGTTCCATGGATTTTGAGATGAGTCGAGGCCAGAGGAGCAATTTGTTTTATCGCCTCAGCAGATTCCGAGTGGAAGGAAATCTCTTTGAGCTTCGGGACTTTTACGCTGTTGAACTTGGGGGGATTCGTTCACTTATTGAGTCTATCGCTAGTTGTCTATATCAAGGTTTCTAGTTTTAGTTACAACACGAGAAATTTGACAGGATCAATGAGAAGAGGGGGGGGAGAGATTCATTACCATTGCCTAAATGATTAAGCATCCATAAGAACGCTCCTCCAAGTCATTGCCAAACCGCAAATTCTAAAAAGCAACATAATTTTTGAGCTACAATTGCTTGGTTCCAGGCCTAAGCGAACGATTTACCGCCACAGCTGAAGATATTACGTAACCGTCGAGGGTTACAAACGATGAAAACGGTAAGTTTAGTGTTTTGTGACTTCGCAATATGTTCTGTTGTTTACGAGTTTGTCCGTTGATGGACTCTCTTGTCGTTGATTAAAACAAAGGCTCGGTAGCGACAATGCTTCCATATTAAAACTCTCGAAAGCCACAATGGTAATAACAGCAAAATCCTCTCCAACGCATCGTAATTAAATGCCCAGGAGGGAGTTACGATCAACAAACAGTTTCAAAACATTTCGAGAATGTGAGTAGAACTTTTCCAGGTGCTGTGCATCGCATCACAAAATTGAACAACACAAATCACAAAATGCATGTCTGAACTGTCAAGCAGACTGATTTATGTCTCTGAAATTTTTGAACCGAATTTCATTCCGCACCACAAATGGAAACCACACGACAGCGTGGTAGATAAAGCGAGAAAACTCTTTAATGTTTTTGATTGCTCGTGTCACAGTCGTGTGAAAATTCGAAGATTTTCTTGTCTCCGTAATCTCATGACTTTGTTTCCATTACAGCTAAATACTGAGTCATCGTTTCGATTAAGTTAGTTTGAGCAAAAGTGACTGGGCGAGACATGAATTAGAAGGAGATTTATTGATGAGGGGCAGACATTTAGTTGAAGTCAACGTCCGCTCCAGACGATTTCACAATATTGTTGTCGTAAAATATTTTACTCTTCGCCATTCACATGGAAAGTTCTTGAGGTTGGTGTGAACAAACTAACATTTTTTCGCTTGATTGATTAAATCGTTTACGATCTAAAGAAAATGTTGAATCGTTTTTGAACTGATTTTATTATAAAACAATATTTTTTTCTCTGGTTATAACTTCGAGCAGTGGATTTATGAGCAATATTTAGTTTAGCTGCTCGCATTTGCATCTGATCTTATAATTGATTCAGATAAGTATCACTCAGCTGCTTTTGAGATTTTGCGAACCAGCTGCGCTCTCCGAGACGGAGAAGATAATTGATTCAATCTACAAAGCGATCAACAAGCTGCCCGAATGTAAGATTAGACCAAAGAACTCGCTATCTCTTTAAATTCTCACACCAAGACATCCACGTCAACTGAATAATTTCATCTTATCAGCCACTTATCGCACACTTGTCGTGAGTTGATTCTTTCGTTTTCGTCATTTCGTGCTGTGAGTTCAAGTATAGAAGCCGCGATGTCTTCGAAGTTGCTGAGATTCAAGGGTCTGATGGCTCCAACATTCACACCTTTCGACGCGAAATTTCAAATCAACTACAATGTGATCGAGTCCTACGCCAAGCTGCTGAAGTCCAAAGGAATTTCAGCGGTTCTTGTGAACGGCACGTCTGGCGAGGGAATGTCGCTGTCTCTAAACGAAAGGAAGAAAGTCACCGAAAAATGGTCTGAAGTCTGCAAGAAGTTTGACATTCTTCTAATGACTCAAATCGCTGGCTGTCCATTCGCCGACGTGAAGGAACTTGCAACGCATGCAGCAGAACTCAACGTTGATGGAGTTTTGTGCCTTCCCGAGCTTTACTTCAAACCGAAAAGCGTTGAAAAGTTGGTGGACTATGTTAGTGACATTGCGGAGTTCTGTCCGAAAGTGCCGATGTACTATTATCACCATCCGATGATGACGCAAGTCGATTTCCCGACTGGAATCGCGAGTTTTATGGAGTCAGCAAGAAAGAAAATACCTTCGTTTGCCGGCATCAAATATTCATCGGGCGACTTTGAAAAAGCTGTGCCATGCTTAAAACATGGACAAGTCTTTGTTGGTTGCAACACAATTCTCATCGGCGCCCTCGCGTTGGGATTCGAGAACGCAATAATGACACCGCTCAACATTAAACCAGAATCCAGCTTGAAAATCATCGAATTGATGAAGCAAGGCAAAGTGGTCGAAGCTCTTGCCGAGCAGAACTCGCTGAATCAATTCATCGGAGAAGCAATGAAGAAAAGTAAGAGTTTGAAAGTGAATAAGCCTGAAATTATTGTGTCCTCATTTCAGAAAAGGGCGAGTGGGTTCTGTCCATGAAGGAAGCCTTTAACGAAGAGTTCAAAGACGTTCAACTTGGTGCAACGAGGAAACCACTTTAAATAAAATAATTGTTATCCAAAACGTGTGTGGTTACTTAAGCGGTTAGAAATCCTTAATGCTAGCAGCTTTAGCATTTTGACTTATTGATGCTCAGTCAAATTTTAACCAAACACACAAACGAGCGTGATTTGAGAGTTGTAGAAGCTTTTTTCTCTTGTGAAGACTTCATCTATCACACAAGCACTTACATTGACAACTGAGATACCAATTCGGTGTACGTTCAAAGATTTCTAAAGTAAAGTTTGTGTCGTTTCTTTGGAATCAATAGAACTGGTTTTGTTTGTTGTAAGTTTGTTGTAAGACAATTCAACGATATCTAATCTACAGATCGATCATCCATAAGACAACTCAGTTCGTTTGATTAATTTTAATGCGTCGATTCGTAAATAATTTGTTTCGTTCAAGGAAACACGAGCGCTCTATCTGCCTTGCGTAACAGCTAAATTAATTTTTTACTGCTTTCTCTCGTTTCAATACGTTATAATAATGGATCGTTTTGCGAGCCGGAAAATATTTTTGTTATATTACGAGTGATACGTAGCATGATTAGGCGCATTAATCATTTTATCTGAGATGATTCGCGTTCCAACGGCATGTGATTACGTAATTTATCTTCTTCTTATCTAGCAATTTAGCCTCAAAAATGTTTAAAATATCTCTTTGTAAATCATGCAAATTACTGAGCGTCAGAGCTTTTAATTGTTCATGCTGATGCTACCCGTGAACGAAGCTAGACAAAATGTTTTCGCTGTCACGAGCAGGGCTTGGAACGGGAACGGGACGGGTAGCAGATCAAGAACGGAGAACGGGAACGGAAGAACTGATTTTTATTAGCTGATCCGTTCCCGTTCCTTTTCTTAGAAATTTTTAAACGAACAATTCTCGCGCCAATAAAAACTAACTTTCACAAAAAATTCAAAACGAGCTTAGAAAACATTGTGCAGAAGTCTATCAAAGTGTTGAAGTTTTAGAGCGAAATTATTTCAGAATGGCAAGCCCGCACAAAATTCACGAGTTTTAAGCACGAATTGACGATTCTACGGCAGATGCTTTTGCTGTAGAGCTTCGATAGTACGAGGATCTCAAGCGTTTCCGTGTTGATACAGATATTTTGGAGTTTTGGGGAAAGCAAGGGTTTTCTTTCCCGCTTTTGAGCAAACTCGCCTTAACGATCCTCTCAATTCCTGTTACTGAAGTCGATGTCGAACGACTGTTCAGCAATCTTAGCTTCATACATTCGAAGTTGCGTAACTGTTTATCTGATAACATGATATCAAACATTCTGTTCTTACGCATGTCTTCCTAACAAGCTTTTGTTGAAGATCACGAAGTTTTGTATTAAATAAAATCTCCTAAAACAATCGTTAAATTTAGAAGATTTCTGAGAAAAAGAACGGGAACGTGAACTGAAGAACGGGAACTGATTTTTTGAAATTTCCGTTCCGGAACGGAAGAACGGGAACGGAAAATTTTGGAACTCGTTCCAAGCCCTGGTCACGAGAAAGTTATTACTTCAACGCAAGATCCATTAAGTGAAACTATCTTGCACACAACGAAACTTAATGGATTCGCTGTTATCCAATTTAAATTTTGTCAGACATTGTTCATTATTTCAACTTGAAAGCACTGAAGAAAATGTGCAAGCTGGTCATAGAAATTGCATCGCGTTCTCCAGCTGAAATAATCCTGAAAACAAAAGATTTCTTTCCGATTCATAAATCACAAAACTTTTTAACAATATTCAAAGAAAACGTTCAAAGCTTATGAAGCTTTCAAAACAAAAAGGAAAACATCAAAGAAAAATGTTAAATAGAGTTCTTGGCTAGTTTGCTTGAAGTTGAATAAGCTTAATAGAGTTCATTGAGCAAATACTTTTATTAAATGAGAGCCTGAAAAGGTCAAAGTGAGCTGAAAGCGAGAAGGAGATTGGCTTCTTTCATTGAAAGAAATCAAAGATGCTGATATCGTTTATTCAAACAGCAAGACGCCAATTGTCAAAGCTCTCTTTCTGCCTTTAAGTCTCTAGTAGAAATACTTTTGGTTATTAGTTCGTTCGATGTCTTTTCACGAGCTTCTCTTGAAGTACATTGCTCAGAGCGCAATAGCTCTGAAGTGGCGAACAGACACAGTTTGTATGAATGGCTCGACTGAGATGCTTTTGCATAAAATAAACTTGTGTGTGCGCTCAATAATTCAGGATAAATATAGACGTCGAAGCTTCACACAGCGGAAGTAGAAAAATGTCGAAGCGATGTAAAGGGATGATGCCTTTGAGCCCGCTTTGTGATGATGTCAACGAGAGTTGACGCGTGTGGGAAGCGAGGAGAGATTATGTGTATAATACAATTTTGCGAAGATACTGACGAGAACCCAGATGAACCCTCAAAACCGTTATCCCAGCAACGAGAAGTTTGATTAGGCTTCATTCTCGAAACAAAATATTCATAGAAAATCTTCATCCGAGCTTTTTCATATCACGCCTTTCAATGGAGACAAACTCGCAGCTTCTCAAATGAACTTTCACTTCGTCGGTGACAAGCTATTTAAAAAGGAGATGATGAGATTTCACTCATCGCTCTCATGAAAAACGAGTTTTTAAGTCTCGTGCTCGTCGAGAAAACATGTGAAAATTATATTATAATTAGTTGTAGAAATAAAATAATAAAAAGCTCGACAAAGTTTCTCTACCCTAACGCTGAGTTCTTTTGTTATTTCTATCGTTCCAAGCGTCAAATTATTGTTCCGCTAACGAACTTAAAAGAAAGAGCTTCGAGAGCAAGACGCGCGAGGTTGGCAGCCACTTCTTTTTAAAGCATCCGCCATAAAAGAGAATCGTCACTGCCAAGCGCTCAGCAAATAACAAATAGACGTGATGATTCTATAAACTACCTTAAAGAGTAAGAGAGAAAGTCGTGAAACTTAAAATCCCGTGCGACTGTGTAAATAGCGTTCAGGCTGTCTTACAAACTGATTTTAAACCGTGAGACGCTTCCACCCTTTCACTCACAAAACATTCGTTTTCGCTGTTTCTTATCATGCCACGCGAAATAAGCATCTTAATTTATTCAAAACGCAAACGCTGAAAACGAGACAATAAAATTTTCATTTACAAATTTTCCCTCCATCGCTGGAACGAAACTTTGTGTATTTCGTCTTGCTACAATCCTGGGTTCTGTTACGATGATGTTTAATCGATAGAAAGAAATGTTTAACATCTAACATTGCATTCGAGTGGTTGGGATGTTTTCTTTCTGGAAGAAAAAGCGAATTCAAATCGACTTAAAGTTTTGAAACGAAGAATTCTGTCAATACTTTCGAATATAGAATTTGATCTTTGACTAGTACCACCATCTCTCAAGTTTCATTACCTTCAATAACTCTTCAGTACTTCCTTCCATTAATGCTACGTAATAAAAGAATGAAGCCTCATAATTGCGTGTTCTTGTTATGGCTTTTTCTGGTAGTTAAATATTTTCAACTGCTCTCATCATGAGTCAATATTTCTTTACGCTCAACGACG
Source organism: Smittia sp. YW1114-2 (assembly GCA_033064975.1). Taxonomy (NCBI): domain Eukaryota; kingdom Metazoa; phylum Arthropoda; class Insecta; order Diptera; family Chironomidae; genus Smittia; species Smittia sp. YW1114-2. The sequence goes on from CP093833.1 coordinate 14,548,616, forward strand.
TCGAGTTCGAAAGCCATTAGATGCTTCATTTTGAAGCCGTTTTCTTGAAATATTGGAGCGAAATATTTGCTCTGTTTCGCGACAAAGTTACTTCTTATTCACAGTCCTAATGTATCTTCAAAATTAAATTTCTTCCGAAATATCCATTGTTAGACAATTTCAAGATAAAGAAGATTCAACTTATGTAGATAATTCGTCGATCCAATTAGGCTTTAGAATAATGTTTGAATATCTAGTCCCTTCCATCGAGCTTTCGTCACTGCACCCACTTTGGGAGCTGAAGAATTTTTATTGCGAGAAGCGACGACAGAAAGGAAATGCGAGAAATGTTTTACTTAATCTCTCAACACAGATTAAAACATAATTCTGGGTTCGTTCAAACAATTTCAATAATTAAATTTTCCTTCGAGGCTTCCGACTCTCAGCAAATGAAGCGTGAAAGCTATTATTGACATTAAATTAAACGCTATTTGAGTTGAATCTTGAAGCTTCAAGCAGCACGTTGTCCGTTGTCTGAATTTTAATTTGCAGAGAAAAGCACTTTGAGAATGAGTTTCAAGTCGAAGTGTCGCCTGGGATACCGAGATGAACGAACGAAAGCTGCTCAGGTAAACAGCGTACTCCAGTCTCTTATTGCCTTCAACGCTTCCTTTGGCAATAAAAACTTTTTCTTATAATGAAAATTGTCAGAACATCTGTGAATGAATTTCAATTAGAATTTAATGCACCGCTAAGAATAACATTAAGCGGATTATTTCAATAATATTGTCTCAGTTCAGAAGCGCTTACTAGATCTCACTTATTGGTCTGACAAATGTGTAGCTGGATAAATAGATTACTCAACTAAATTGATTCATAATATTCTCAAAACTCGTATCAGGGTCGCCTCATTTCCTCCTAAATTTATTAAACTCCATTTAGGACTGGTAAACTTTCAAGGGTGTTAAGAGCTTTTACAAAAAACATTCTCTCGTATACAAACTTTGGCTGTCGTTGGGCAATATGCTTTCAACTTGTGGCAAGAAATTATGGCCTTATGATTGCAAAGAAATTTGGCAAAGCGTTTCATGGGACATGAGGGATGAGGGTGAGCAACAATTTATAGACGGCGACATTTCTTCCACTGAGAAGCTCTCAGCCAAGATATTGCAATAAAGGTTCCATCCCATTGTGCATTCAATTATTCATAAAATTCCCGGTCTCCTACGTAGGTTAAAACTTCGATCGGATTTGTCCCTTTTAACATTTTACATTCTGTTTACAGTCCCATGAGCATCAATTGAATTTTCTCTTCTCTTGCAGCCTTTGTCTCAAATGCACAATAAAAAATTCCGTGCTATTATTCACGCTGAAATTCATTGACCCGTTTCATTTGCTTGAGCTAGCAGCAAGACTAAGTTTGCACCAAGTCGAGGCAGCGGATTGGAATGTGAAAGGGTTTATAATTATAACTATTGACGTAACTTTTCTGCTTTTAATGGAATCAATTACGTAACGATACCTAGAAGCATATTCAAAGGTGAACTGCACGGTAAATTGGTTTATGTCATCGAATTTAAAACTCAGAGCCAGTCATTGCTGTTTGCCAGACAAAAGCCAGCGTCATGGCAAGCAATCTCGCTTTTCATAAGCTGATTAGCTCTTTCAAGAAATTCTCTATGGGAAAATTCCACGTGAAAGCTTTTTTAGAACGGCATAGATCGGTCGATCGATCAAGTTTAAATTACTAATACACCTGGTTCATTCAATATATTAACGTCGCGATCCATCAAACATTTTCTACATCGAGCTAACTGTACAAAGTTTCAGCAAAATTCAATTTGAGGACTCGAGCAAGAGCGTTGAAGTCATGCAGCGAGCGCTGAGAAGCCACAGCAACCATAAGCACATTAAGTTTGTTTTCCGTTTCCAACAGTTTTGCTTCCTCTTAATGCAGCATTTCCTCTTCATGTTTATTACGGCGAGTTTAATTACCAGCGGTTCGAGAAGCCTAACAAATATTTAAAATTACCTCTTTAGAATAATTTAAGCCGAAAAGCTAACCGCAGTGCTAACTGGTGGAAATTGCAATGCAATTCGTTCAATGACGATGCTCTTTTGATGTAATCACCACCAACTTTTGCTTCGAACCTGTGTATTGTATGTAAACTTTGGCGTGAACCAGGAAGTTGTTAAGCACACAAAACTTTCTCTCGACATTAATCAGAACGATTGTAGAGAAAGTTTTCACTTCTACAGAAAAGATTATGCATTTGATGCATCACAGAAAGTCTCTCTGACTTTAGATCGTTAAGTTCACAAGAAAACGAACTGTCTTGGGAATTAAATTAATGAGCGTTCCCAAGTGCAGCTTCATCCTGAACCTTGTCAGAATAAATCTGTGACGTGAGAGCTACAGAAGCTACAGATATTTATTACCCTCACGTGAGCTTCTCACATGACGTCCTTTAGCTGCTGTATTCAATTATGCAATGATGTGGCATCGTTATCATTGCATCATTGCATAATTTGAAATCGGTTGAGCAGTATGTCAATATGTGAATGAAAATTGAATTGTTTTCAAACGAATGGAATCATAATAAATTGACAACTCCGACAGTCCATGAAATTTTGATATCTTCAATTTGTATTTTACAGCATGAACATCGAGATCAATATTCGCAATAGAACTTTTATTGGAACTTTAAAAACAAAAGCAAACACCTCGTTAAGTCTCAGAGCAGAAGTGAAGAGTTCTCCGGAGTTCCATTGAATTTGATATCGTGCATTAAGAAATTTATTATGCACAGCATTGTTCGGGTGCTAACAAGAAGTTTCTGTCTTCATGTAAAAGCTTAGTAGCAATATTTCCAAGCTTCATGCTCCTGTTGTGTTCAATTACTGTTAAGCGTCTGCCAGAATCATGAAAGCGTCTCGAGGGAAACTCATATATATGCAAGGGGCGAGCTAATTTAAATAACTGATGCTCAGTTGCATCGGGATCACTTGAAATTCGCTCGGAAGCGAGAACGTCTCGCGTTTCAAGTCAAACAAGTTACGAAAACAGCATCAATTTCAAGCGCGATATCGTCAGCTGGAAGCATGACAGTGTTACTGTTATACATACCATAGCTACTATCCAAAACCAATAATCTTTGCAACCACTGAGGATTCACGCATCGAAAGTTCTACCTATGATTTCAATTGAATAACTACAGCAAAGTTCTACCGCAAGCGCACGTTAGCTACTCACTCAAGTTCACACATATTGTTCTCGAAACTAATTAAACAACATTTTAGAGCAGAAACTTTCCACTATACTTAATCAGGATTCAACGGAACAGTCTGCAATTAAGTCTCGAGTCGAGCTCAAAGTTTGTTCGCATAGTACGATCGGAGCAAAAAGTTTGTTAACAACAGCTTAAGATTATTCAGCATCTTATGTTTCAATCTGGGAAACTCAATCTCTAGAAATTTCAACGACGTTTCAGCAGCTTCCCTTGCCTTCAGGTTATTTGCAAAGTTGAAAAGTTGATGACAGCGTTAAACGATTCAGCAACTTTGGTGTGGTAACCGCACGACCGAAGCGATACTTCTACAGACATTACCACTCCCTGAGATGCGAACCCAAAATAAATCCGGTAACAAGTATCATCGACGATGACTCAACGCTCCACAAAGCCAGACTTGGAAATGGAAAAACAGTGCATGACGTCTCGTAACAAACTCGTCTTTCGTCATCCAGTGAAATAATTCTAGTAATTTCTCAGATATCAGATGTCTCCATATGCAAACAGACTTCACATGCTGTATAAACAGAATAAAGTAATTTATAGTCCTTGTGATTTTAAGAAACCCCGGCTCCATACTCTCCTCAAAGACGACGTAAAAAGATTATTTATGCAATCATGGATCTTGTCACATATGCATACGATTTGGGCTGAAATATTCTCAACAGATTGAGTCAGCTTAGCTCTACCAACAAAATTGATAGATGTTTGTGGATTGACGGAACTGTCAAACGAACCTCAAAGTTCAGTTATTCAAATAATCTAGACTTCATTTGCATAGTTCTGCGATTTCGCATCCTCTTCAGTGATTCAAGCGATTTAATCAATTGATTGCGTTCAAGCGTAGAGCAAGGACTCGAAGAATTCTTCGATAAATTTCTCAGGAAAGCTCCAGATTCCTCTCATTTCCCCGTACAACATTTAATCAGTTTATGCTGCTCAAGCAAGAGTTTACAACAACTTTATGAAATCCTTTAATGCTCCGGTGAAGGCAACGAACAACTAAAACTCTCGCTTCTTTCATCTTAATCTTCCTGTCACGTTTCCACTGTGCAACACATTTACGGCAGATAAAAGATCAGCAAACATTTTCTCGGTCAGTTTATCGAAATGATCAATTAAGCTGAAGGTCGCAGGACGAAAATATTTCCTCGGAGAGAATTTGCCATCAATCATAAACCGGGGATGAGTTTTTGGGATCCGAAATCGTAAAGCACACCATCACGATGCGCTGTTATGGAAGATATTGTTCGACAGATTGGCACAGTTAAAAACATGGAAGAGCAGGGCAACGAAGAAGATTTCGCTAAAACTTTTGTTGTCGTTGATCCCAAAAATGAGTTTAAATGTTTTTTAGATCGTTGAGTTCTGGAATTGAATTGGAAACACGCCCGCAAACTCCAATCAGCAGACGAGGGGTCAAAATTTGTTGGGAGTTTTGAAACAATAGAAAGGTCGTGAGCCCTGCAGGAGAACAGTTAACTGATTATCCACTCCCTTTCCCGCCTAATCACCCCAAAGTATTTGTAGCAAAAACTCTTTCGTTGATCTTGATTGTGTTGGTGGAATCAAGACGATGCCGAGCTTTCAGTGAGTATCAAATTCGCTATTGATTTTTGAGAGGAAAAGTTCAGAAATCCTAGTTGAAGGGCTTCAATGTTTCTTCTCTTCGCACATGGCTTGGGTCAACAGACGTTTTATATGCGAGATAATGTCCACATGTACCAGCCAAGCATTCGACAATAAATTCCATTGAGTGAATCCTTTGTTTTGTATTGAGTGCACGTCAGTGCTGACGTTCATCAGCACATAGTTGTCAAGACAGATTCAATCATCGTCTCCATAACGGAAAAGGAATCTTGAGGCATTTCGTTTCAAAGCACAAACCGCAGATGGACGCTCGAGATATGTAATGAGTTCTGGTTGAATGAAACATTTTGTTCCAAATATTTTATAGCTTTCAAAGCTTTTGCGTACTTTTTGGGTGGAGAAAAAGTTATTCAACTCTAATTAAAAAGTTTATTTCAAAGACTCCTCACCAATTTCAACATAAATGTTCAGCGTGTTCGGTTGCCGCATCAATTCACGTCTCGTAATTGAAACAAATACGCCCTTTGAGAGAGATGTGAATGAAAAATTGGCGTCGGCAAAAAGGTCTTTCGGGCCAACTTTCTCAGAATATTCAATTCAATTGCCACATGGAAAAGATTCATCGGTAAAAAATAAGGTGTTCCGAAGCATCGGAAATGGATTTTCCTTATTACACTTTGTCGATTTCCTTTCACATTCATAAGAAATCTTATAACGAAGGTCTGTTGTGAACTGATTTAATAGTTCAATTTTAAGGTTCGTTCCATTCGATGGCAGACGCACAGATGAAAAATCAGTCAGAGAATTGATCTCGAAGCTCGTTACATTTGGGGAGCTCCAGGAGTTATGTGCGCGCATATTTATTTTCTGCCACCCACGCACAGACTCTCAGGCTGAGAATTTCATGAGAATTTTCCGTTTACATTGGTTAAACATCTCCTAAATTTAATTATTCAAAGTGTCTGCCATTCCGTTCAATTTGCGAAATTATTTCTTCGTTTCGTTGTAGCTTAAAGAACCTTTTAAATTTTGTAACATTTCATTTATCTCATTGAAATTCGAGACTAGAGAGTAAATTTGGATTATTAAACCTTGTCCCGAGTACCTTGAAATTTGTTGGCTTTAATATTTACAGGATTTGCATAGACATTTCACATTCATATTCGGTATCATTTGCATCCAAGCTTTCCCCTACAACCGCTTCTCTTTGTTTGATGTGGCTCAAGTTGATGAAGCGTTTCAAATTTCGCTTTCCAACCTGTTGTAACCCATAAATTTTTATTTCCTCCGAATATTTTTCATGCCATAAATTTTCTGTTCTCAAGGCGAGAGAGCTTTCATTTTGAGATTGTCAGCTTGGGAAGCAGAAGTTCGATATGGAAATTGGAATCCAGTGATCGATTAGACTAATATGTCGAACGCAGATTTAATATTTCCCTGCAGCAATAATAAGCTTATCAGTTTTTAATTTCCTCCGTTTACGGAGAATCTCAGTCAAGTTTTGAAGTTTTTAAAAGAATTTACCCGATCAACGACAGAAACAGTGAAAAGAAATAAGTAGATCGGGGAAATCGAACGTGTGATGGCAAGATAAGCAAGATTACACAGATGGTTTGAAATTCAATTTCGTCGAGACATATCAGCTGCGCTCGTCCTCTCATCAGTTGGAAGTGGAAGAAAGGAACTCCAGTACGATATCAATATTGAAGTAGGCTCGAAATTTACATGAATGAATCTCGCAAGCCGTGAAGCAGTGAGTGGAATCGACAACAGGAGAATGATTCGGTTGTTGAGCAATCGATGCGAAAGTTAATACATCGAGGCGGGTCGTCAAGGAGTTACAGCGGCACGGCAGCCTTCAATTAAGCTGAAATCCTGCGAACAGCACAAAGCATCTTCTCAATTACAATTAATTACTTTTTTGCTTTTGCCGGTTCGCTTTCGATTTCCTTGGAAAATCTAAGCTACGATTAACTGCTGAATCAGCAGCTGAACGAACCCTAGAAAAATTTAATTAACATTTATAATGATGTTGAAGCATTAACAAGTGACACGGGTAAAAAAGGGGGTTCGGCATGCTAATTCGCGATATAATCTTCGACGGATAAATTCTCATTCAAATTTAATTACTTTAATCTTTGTCTGTTTACTTCGGGGGCGATTGGCAGCTCACGGAATTCTCGCAAGCGCCAGCACCAAAATAAATATTTGCCGGATCGTGAAACGCTTTCACTGTAGATGTTAATAGTCGGGAAATTCCTGTGAAATTGCTATCCATCGACTCAAGCACTTATTGCATTGTTTATTGGTCATGTCAGCCTCTAAGTGTTCAATTAATTTTTCATCCTCAAGGCTAATCCAATAAATAAAATAATAAGCAAGACGTCCCATTGACTCAACACGACCTTTCAACAAGAAGATAAGAGAAAGAGCCGGAAAAATTGGCGTTTCTATATTTAACAAAGGAAAGCCAAAAGCGAAGAGCCGAGGAAAACGGAAGGAAGAAAGGAATCTTCATCAATTAAAGAGCTTAAACCGTTAAACGCATTATTAAAACGAATTAATTAGATTTAAGAAATTCTACAATGTAAACTTCTCAAGAGCCATCGATGATGTTGTCCCATCTCCTTCATCTCTTTTCGGTATTGTCGTCTTGAGTGAGACAAAAACTTGATTAATGGTCGAACGACAATTAAGCTAAACGTTTTGGTCAACAGAAAACCTTTAGTCTCAACTAAAGCCTTTTTGATATAGCAGCAACCTCTTGAGCAGAATTTGAATTGCTGTGAAATTTCGTCTAGTACGAACGAGACCTTGTGGAATTCTTCCCGTTCCAAGAGATACCGACAAGCCAAGTAATCAATTGCGAAGTTTAGCAAAAAGCCAAGCAGCTCAGGCGCATTGCTCTGATGTCGCTGAAGGACTTTTTCTTATTTCAAAAGCTTCGAGTACCTTTGAGATAAATCGTTGAGAATGGACAGCAAAGATGCTCCACGTGCAATGTTTCCACCGAAGCGAAAGCCCTAATCAGACCCAATGACGCATGAATCTAAACTCGAAGTAGAGACAAGGAATAACTGTCTTGAAGTAGACTTGACTTCTTCTCTATTACGTGCCGGAAGGGCGCGCTCGGTAGACAAATTGAAGATTATTCTGGAGATTTCTTGGCTTCTTAGCCCACTCACTCGGAAAAAGTCTCGCTAGAAAAACAGCGGCTTTTTGTTTCAATCATTAAACGCCTTATCAATTGTATAGAGAGCTTAAGTCATTATACGCATTGATCAACGGCCATGATTAATGAATAATTTATGAAGTGGGTGAAGATTTCGGGGGAAATGGAGATTAAAAAAGTGTCAACTTTTTTTCTGGTGCGAAAACAAAGACTTTTTTTGCAGTGTGGATGGTTACAGAATGTCATTTATTACTTTGGTCGATTGGATTGTCATCGAGTGGGAAAAAAGTGTTGCGTGGTACGAGTGTTTTATATCTTGAAGTAGACGCCATCATTTGAAGTTCCAGTCGATCCAGTTTCAGTTGTGTTGGCTTAGTTTTTGCAGTTCTGTGTTTCGTCCACAGGAAAAACAATTAAAAACATTTCAAAAACAACATTTCTGCTGGGTTTGCTCATCACTTGCAAAAATATAAACAGACTCCTATGCTTCCAAAATCTCGGGACGCGTTATTCAGGTTCGTTAGCATCAAGCTTCTCAGGAATATTTATCAAAAATTAAATAGGAAGCAGTTCATACACTTAATTTAAGCTCACCGGATGACGATGGAGCCGGAAAACTATAAAGTTTTATCTTGGTCGAAAAGAAATAACTTCGCTCGTAGCATTCTCACTATCTTTGCTTCCTCCTCAGACACTTCCTTCCCACAAACTTTTTCCTCAGAGCCACTATCAGCTTCCATAAAATAAGTTCGTTTCAAACTCCACTCTAGGGCACTTCTCGATTCCAATAGAACTCCATCAACTGGCAATTGGTGAAATAGCCTTAATTGAATAACTGCCCGCCCTGTCCGTCGTCACGTGAGCAACCACTTCTGCATCCGGGGCTCCCTCCAACGCGTTTTTCCCGCTGTTTTTCCATCATCCACGGTCCCGTTTCGCTTCTAATTTGATTTCAGTTTGTGGAGCAACAAATTTCAATTTTATCCGAACGGCGATCGTTTGATGTGGAAAATGAAAATTTCTTCCCCCCGGTCTCTCTTAATTACACAATTTAGTCTAAAATGTGGGTGTTGTGCATGAGACGTCTGCGGACGACGAGAAGACTCGTGAGTGAAATTGGGGAGATGTGCAAATATTTAATTTTGTAAATGAAGTTTCTTGTTTGATGTTTTCTTTCATTGCTAGAATATTCATGAGACTCGCACAAATTTGGTTTTGTTCTTTAATGGCTCTTCAAATCATTTGATGTCGCTGACGGCCTCTGAATTTTTTCCTCGTTCAGCAAACTCTCGCAGCGATGGCCTGTTTTATATCAAGAAGCAACTCAACAACCCATATCGTAGCTTTCGCAGTAAGCTCCGATGATTTATTGATGGTGAAAGGAGAAGAACGAGGAAGGAACGCAAACGTCTATACTGCAAACGCTGTTACTTACAAGCGAAACAAATTGAAAGATTTATTTTGATTAGCTGCGAATTTCCTAATATTAACTTTCATGTTAACTTGACCTATTTTTAAATTGATTGTTTGCTTGTCAAACATTTGCCATTGGCGGAAGGGCGATCAAACTCCACTCAGAGCGGAGATGTCTTGATTCGTCCGGGCTCAGGTCGTTCGTTTGCTTTTCATTACTCAGTACTTGCTTGCTTCCAATTAAACTTCTTTTTCACTCCAACAAGCCCTCGCTTTAAGAGACTCGACGGCCAATAGAATGAAGGAAGCTTTGAGAACAAGATCCAATTAATTGTGTCACCGAGTGTCAATAATCTTACTCTTATTTCCTTTCGGAGCTAAGCCAAGCAAAAGTTTTCTCTTCTTCACAACTGAAACAGTTGAAATTCACGAGAATAAAGGAAATCGTTCGCCTAGAGTTCATTATTTTCTGATTTATGGGCGCTCGAGGAAACAGAAAAGGAAAAATTTAGTGGAAATAAGGGAAAATTGAAATGTCGAGAAAACTCATTGATGTGAAGTTCGGCAAAAGAAAATCTCAACGTGGAAAACGGTCAAATTTCCCTCCATCACACTAACATTTGCCTCTCAAAGGGAAGTGAATAGGCAAAGCAGCGGACAATGAGCCTAACAAGCCAAAAGCTTTTTTCTTCGGAAAATTCATTAAGACATTAAAGAAACTTTCTGACAATTCTTGAGTGAAGTAGAAATGGGACACAAAAACCTTTCTGGCAATGACCGAAGCGGAAAAGAATTCTAGCAAGTTTTCCTCGAGAACAGTCCGACCTTTCTCAGAACCACTCGTCGCCTCAAGTATCAAGAAGTTTTTATGGACTTCTGCAGCTTTTGTAGACTTTGAATTGATCGCCTGCGTTTCAATTATCGTTTTCGTTTGAAAAAGCTTTAGAACCTCGAATCGTTCAATTATTGAAAAAGCTTCGAATCGCTTCAAAGTTTTAAGACCTTTAACTGTCTCACAGTTCAAACTTTGAACTGCAAAGCTTTTGGTGTCTCACTGAAAGGTTTGTTTGGACTTAAACTTAAAAGTTTTAGGGACACGACCTCATCGAAATCAGCTTGGGAAGAGTCAGATGACATAGCTCACGTACCGAAAGCAGAAGTCGTGAATCCGTAAACATTTTCGACAAAGCTTGAAGCTTTCCATTTGCTTTGCCTCAAAGCAGCACAAATGAAAAATGAAAATGAAAACATTTAGAAATGCAAGCAGCAAAAAACTTCCGCGAATTTTTCGTTTCTTCATCGTCGCCTCTCCGACAATAAAGATGATGAGAAAAGAATAAAAGTTCCGACAAAGGCGAAAAGGGAAAAAGTGGAAGAAAATTCCTTTATTTTCATGATAAATTACTCACAATTTTCTTTTTCCTTGCGAGCATGAAAATTCTTCTCCAACATTTTATTCCTCTTCACTTTCACTTCTCGACGAGAAGCTCGAAAAAAGTTTCTATTGATAATATTTTCACGGCGGATTAGATTTCATTCTTAGCTTCTCGACAAGCTGGAAATTTTAAGAAAAGCTTTCAATGTGATTCGTCCTCACAAACAACGAAAAGTTTTCACTTAGTCCACTTTGGCCACTTAATCAAATGTTCCACTTAAAGCTCAATGAGTTTAGCAACTTTGTTCAATATATTTCAAAGCTTTTTCAACGGGCCTAATTAGGTTTACAGTCAAGCTTTTCTTTATTGGGTTATTTATGGTTACACACTTAATCCGCCTTCGCACAGAGGAACATCCATTCGGCCAGTCGAGCAAACTCGGACGGAAAATTAAAATTAATTATTTTATCGTTTTAATTTCATTGAAATGATTTTGATGTCGATGAGATTGAATTTCTGCTTCGCTTGTCACAGTAATTTAATAGTGAATCAATTATCATTTGTAAAGTTTCGGCTAATGGCAGATTTAAATTTTAGAAAAGCATTTTACTGAAAGATTGTTCAGCTTTCCTCCGTGCAAGATTGTTGTATCATTTATCACTAGTTTCAGTCTTAACTTAATTAAATTTTCATCAGCTCAGCAAACTTTCCCGACGATGAAATGCGATGATACAGATAATTGTTATAAATATCTTTTAAGTTCAATTAAGATTATTCTCGCTTTTCACTTTTATCGCGAGTCTGTCGTCGGCGAATCTCCGATTTAATCTTTCGACTGGGGCCCGCGACGGAATGACGGCAGATAATTCATTGCTTTCATTACACTTTTCAGTTCACAAGATATTCTAGCTCAAAAATCAAGTTCCCGCTATAATCTTTTTACTTCAACACTGAAGTTAATTTGTCGCCAAACTGTTAGTTCCGTTTAAATAAGTCCGCTTTCACCGGGAAGCCCGCTTTGACCGCCTGCGACACAGTAACTGAGCTATCTCCGCTCAGAACAAACTTTGCTTTTTTCGGCAGAACGTTGTAAAACGTGTTGTAAATAAAACAGCAGAGTAGTCGCAGCATGCGCTGCCAGCATCCCGCGGGTTTACATCAACATTTTGAATGTTTCGTTCCTTCTCTTTCGCAATGTTCTGATGGAACAATCAAAAAGCTCCTACAGAGTTGTTTTCACAGCAATGAGAGCTTTTAAGCATCAAACAATCGAGTTCATTCAAGCTTTTGGCTATTGATAAAGGAGCTAACTAGAGAGATGAACGATTAAGAAGCAAGAGTGTATGAAATTCTAATTTCCTCTAATTTCGTGTTGAAGCCTTTGAGAAATTTTACAAATCACGTCATTGTTTGATCAAGCGCTTGATGATCCTCAACGAATTCACATCGATTTGAAAGGCTATAAACGACCCAAAAGCACTTACGAAGCAGAAGATTTGAAATAAAACAAGAGACATATGAAAGCCACTGCATATTTCATATCGAAAAACGGTTCTTCATAAACCGTAATAAGTCTGGTGCTCGCTGGAATTATCAGCCAACGAAAGGTTATAGTTTACAAATAAAGCAGAGAATAAAATCACGGGTGGCAACGTTTCCCCACAATTTCACTTATGACATCGCAGAGTTTGCTGTTTCTTCGTCAACCAGAAGTTTGGAAACAAACTTATTCCAATTAAAATTTGCAGCAGCTAAAAAGAATAAAGCCCAGACCGCAATCAAAGTTGAAAGCTGCAAAAGAAAATGTTTTCGTTTTTCTCTTATAAAATATTTTACGACTCTACGAAGTCGTTTCGGAGTTTAAGACGACATGAGTAATCACGGCGTGAAGACTTTTATTGACTTCAACTCATCGTAAAATTGTTGTTGATACATCGTCTGTTCAATTTGACATGTAACGACTAGCGTTCTCAAAAGAAATAATGTTGACAAAGCGACCGCCAACGAGTCGAATAAATCTCACTTTAAAAGTTCGCGGCGAAAGCTCGAGCAATTTTCATTTTTCTTTATCAAGTTTTATAACGTCAAAGCGCGGCGGTAATTGAAGCAAGTTTCAAACACTCAACAATCGAATTGGCGCCATAGGAGGAAGCGAAACTGTGCCAAGAATTGTGAAATTACAGCGGAAAAGAACTTCAAACGTGACGAAAAACACATTTTAAAGTTTTTCCTGAAAGCTTGACGTCACGTTCCGAGCGTTGCTTTCATGTGAAACATTACATTACTGTCCAAAGTGTAAGAATTATTCGAGAGTCTAAACGTGATCTAATGTGACAAGGCAAACAAGACAAATATTAAATGGCGCTGAAGTTTGTTGCGAAGTTGCTTGGAAATGTCAGTTGACATGAGAATTCTGAATTTAATTTAAATGAATTTGAGAGCTGAGGAAATTCATTTCCCTTCGAAGCCTTCGTGCGAAGCAAAAAGTTTCTCTTTCTTGTTTCAATGTTTCCTAAAGCCGCTCTAATGAAGCTTTCTCTGTCCACTTTCACCCCAAATGACGGAAGGAGAGGAAACCGAGCTCAACAGGTGAAGCGGTCGCATAGCTGAGAGACGAAACAGCTGTCACCGGCTATAAACACTTCTAGCTAAATCTTTATTTTTATGTCGTCATCATCTCAAATTCCATAATGCGGCTGTCGAGCTGTCTATTAAATCACAATTTTGTGGTGACTACGAAAGCATAAACATTATGAATCGTGCTCTCGGGGCTTTGGAGGACAAGCGAGGGCGTTTCTTGCTCCTCGCGTGCTGCTGTTTCATGGTTTTCTCATTACCGAAATTCTGGTTTTATGCTTTTCGTTTAAAACTGAAGTTGCTACAGTGATTTCATCGACGTTGGTGCTGTGCAAACGCAAATAACGTTTTATGCTTCGAGATCCTTTTCCGCTCCATCACCACCGACAACGAGTTTTTCATGATTCTCACTGATAAACGTATTTTGAGGGAAATGTGCGGATCATCACGTCAGCAGCCATCGTGCATTTGTGTGATTCTGGTATGGAAAAGAGGAAAACCATGAAAATTCATCTTCGCTTGTCGATGAAGATAATAGAACGAAGAAGATAACAAATGAAGCGAATAGAGAATGAACACTTGCGTGATCTGACGAGTCATGGAGAGAATCGTTTACAGAGCGATCAAAAGAAGTGTTCATCTTGCTAACGCTATTCTCCCGTGATTCGCTTGCTGCAGGAACCTCCTCGAGAAAATAAAATATTAAAGTTGCAGAAAAATGGTATCCGAACTCTCCTGCAAGTTTGCACATAAATATTTCGCATAAGAGATTCTCTTCCTTCCGACACTCGATCCAAGAAAATACCTCGAGAAACTTTCCACTCTTGATGTCATAATCTCTTCCTTTCGCCTGTTTCTTTCGGGTGGGCACGATGCCAGCAGCAGTTTTCTTTACGCTCATAAAATTTTCATAATATTTTACATCGCGTGAATTGGAAATGAATTTTCCGGCAAGAGGAATCTGGTTCAAGCTACGACCGAGAATTTCAGATTTTGTTCATGAGTATCTTAGAAAGTTTCTGGCAGGCGGTTCCTGGTGAACAAATCTTCTCAGTCACTTCGGGCAGCCGATCTTACCTGATGAAATCTAGCGGAAAAACTTAATCAATCAGGAGAATCGTGAGGAACTCGACTTCATTTCTCCTCGAGATATTTTCAGCAATTATCATTAATAATCTTATCCGCCCTGTTTAACACTGTTGCTATGGTGAAGGTCTGACTGTGATACAAATCTCTCTGCCGTTGTAATTGAAGAGGATTTATCTACTTGTCTAGAAGCGATTTCATCTACACCGCCAAATGAAGTTGGCTTAGGTGAGGATTTATTACACGAGGCATAATTCTCAATTTGCCTCCGCCTCGATTTTTATTACGTGGTGGATCACTTTAAATTGAGTACAAGCTCGTGAATGTGCTGTCGAAACCTGATTCAACAAGTTTCCGTTTCCGTTCGTTCAAAGTCTTTTCACGTCGAACTTTCACTCAGTGTGAGACACATTGATAAAGATTTCCACCTCGTTAACTTCAACCCTGAAAATTTCTCGCTAAGAATTTGCATTACGAATGGAAATTGCTCCAACATCAATGAATCAAGGGAATCCTAGAGCCCGAAAAGCTTATTACTCATTGAACTCACGTACAGAAATTTTTCATATGAGAATCTTCTCAAAATAATGAGCAACCGCCACATGTTCCGCCGCTTCATGTGGAGCTTCAGCATTAAGTAAATCATACGAGGATGAGAAACGATCATTGCTGTAAATGGTAATGGCGCAACAGGTGTCGGAATGGTCTTATTAAGCAGCGAGCTTGACGAAGTCCTGAACACGCAATCAACGAACTTCATATCCATAAAGCCTAACGAGTTCGAATGAACAAATTCAAATTGAAAAACGTTCAAAAGCTTCTCACCGCCACCAATGATTGCTTGGTTGTGAGCTCGGATTTCAAAGAAAAACTCAAAAAGCGGAGAGCAAAGGTAATTTCAGCCATTAAGTAAAGCGAAACATAAATTCCAGAAGCGGGAATGTTCGACCCAAAAAGGGCGAAAAAGAAAAAATAACTTTTGTTTTCTCGTGTTCAACAATAATATCAAAATTTTCATGGCACGTTGCCAGGCAGCAAGCTCAGAACGAGCAAGCAACTTTCGCATGTTTCAATTTCAGCTGCAGATTCTTTGAGAGCGTATTCTGACAGCATAACGAGCGGAGAAAATGCTTCGCTGAAAATTCCTTGAAATTACATTTTGAGGCGAACGTCTGCGAGTTTATTAAAATTTTCTCGAACCCGACTTTTGCCACGCTTGGCTCTGAACAAACAAAGCAAGTTTTCGACAAACGTCTATGGAAACTGCTAAGATTGCACAAAGACAATTTCGCGCTCACGAATTATGAAAATAATTAAGGAGGTTAATGCACGCCGACGTTGTACGATGTAAATTGTTTATTAAGAATTTCGGGGAAAAATCTCGCATAGTGCTTTCGACGCTTCAAAGCAAACGAAACCTTCTGAGATAATTTAATTCAACGTTACGAAACCCAATACGGCAAATAATCGCATCGCAGCCACATTCAAACATTTACTGTAACTTGAACCGGTCAGAGAAGTGCATCATTTGCGTGTTAATTATCTAGTGCTGTTTCAGTATTGCAATCGCATTGATTCATAAGAATTTAATTGACCTGTGCTGCTTTGAGTAGGTCGGATTATGGAAAATGTAGTCTCGTTGCAACTGCCTGTTAGCCTTTGTATTATTCATGAAAGACTACATCAGTTGATGATCACATCTTGTGGTTTATGCAAATGCCAGTTAATGCAATTTTCCAGATGAGTGGCTGATTAAATTTGCTTTCCTACAGTGTGAGGCTAAGTCCTGCAGCTACAAAAGCTACTTAGGGATTAAAGTTTCAAAAAACAAACAACTTCACCTACCAAATCTAATTAGCAAATCAGAAACTGTCTCCAACTAGCAACATTTGTGTCCTTAAGGGGGAGGGGAGAAAGTTGCGATATGTTCTTTCAAACAATGTGCGGAGAAATGGGTCATGAAAGTAAAAAGTTTCTTTAATGAAAGCATTCAAAGACAGCTTAAGAGGAAGACGGTGGTGATTGTGGCTAAAGCTTGGTCGATTGAATGGAAAAACAAAAGCAATTCCTACCAGAGAGTCCTGGGTATTGACTTTCCTTCGGTCTGAAAGCATTTCCTAAGAGACGGAGACAAAGGAAATGGAAGAATCGACGGAACGATGTTTGTTTAAGTGGAAGCCAAAGATGAAATCAACACCGAAACGGACACGAGCTGATTGCTTTTGGGAAAACATCCGTCCCGATGACATTTCTAACACGCCAACCAAAGCCCGCAGGCACGATTTGACGATTGTTTTAAGGCGTACGAGGTCGAAGTCGAAGTTGACTCTCTTTGTAGTTCGAAAAGTGCTGGAACGATTAAATTTCATGTCACTTTAATCTTCTCCTTGGGACCGAGACCACTGAAACGTGAATGCAGTTTCTGGCAACTGTCGCTCAACTCTGATTGAGGACAATTCAAATGCTACGGAGATAGCTGCTACTCTCTTTTTCATCATTTAAAACCGACAGCCCAGCCTCAGATCAACCGTTCTTGCTGTCTTTTGTATGAATTCTCCCTCCCCCCTTTCCTCTGTAAATGGCAATACTAAGTATCAGAATAATTCCTCGTCGTTGGTCGAAACTCTATAAAAAGATGAGAGACGAGTAAAGTCGAGAACAGTTGTATATCTAGCTGAAAGCTGCATTAAGCTTTCCGCGTTCATTGAGTTGTGAAGCAGTTTTTGCTCGTCGCAATGTCAACTATGCTTGTCTTCTGAAATTGATTGCATTTCCACATTGCAAAACAAACCATGAAATGAGTAACAGCAGAAATTAAATCGGATTGCTGTGGAGAAACGTGGCTGCCGAGTGTAACGGGAAGAAACTATCGCTGAGACGAAGATGCCGTTGCGCTTTGCAGGAGAAATTTTGAACGAACAAAAACTATTCAGCAGTTGCTCGCATTCTCATTGCTGTTAAAAATATATTTGTCTTGAATTGAAAGCGGGTGAAAGAAAACAGAAATGAAGACGTCCATTAGAATTGATTACTCGACACCGAAAGGATTCCTAAAGCTTGAACTCTCGAGCAGTGCTGGAGAAGAATGCAGCTCGTTTTCCTTGCTGGAGTTCTTTGCAAGTTCATCCGGGGCGAGGAGAGATTTACTGTCAAATGGAATGTGAAACGAATATTTTAGAGAAGATTAATGAGAATGATGAAAGCGCTGAGTCTCGAGGTCTTCTGGGTTACGATTGACAGTCGTCTTGAGATTTTACGAGCGGGTTGGATTCGAGACTAGAATGTGGAAAAGTTTTTTCTTCTCTTTGAAATGTCATGAGGAAGTTCAAGCGCGCTTCCTGAATCCTGAAGTTTCTTGACTCGAAGCTTCGTTCTTAATCCTGAGCACCCAAAACAATGAACTCTCGAATTTATTAAGATTTTTTAATTCAAATTAAAATTCCTCTGGAGATGGGAAGATTAGCAAACCGCGCAGTAAATTATTTCATTAAAAATTTAAAAGCAAGCGCCCGTAAATTTCTCTGGGATTCATTCTGCACAATTTCATGGGCACGTAATCTTCCCGCATTCCTATGTACATATGACATTTCACTCTGCTTTCGTTTTCTCATGATACTCACATAAATCCCAAGATTTATAATCTGAGGCAATAAAAGAGTTTCCCCATTTCGCGTTTGAAAAGATTATTTAAGGCGCATGTGACTTATTACATCGAGTGTCGGCGTGTGACTTCACCGTTCGTGAATAAATTTCCACGAAGCATTTTTCGATGCGAACCGAAATGGAATGAGAGGCGGTAAATCTGGGCGGCAATTTGAGGCTTACAAGCCAAGCAGATGAGGTTGTTATCCGAGCTCGTACCTTTTTATGGCTGCGTCAGAAGGGCCCCGACTAATCTTATTTGTCCGAAACATCGTTTCTTATTCTCCCTCACCTCGTTTACGCGAGCCTCAGCTTAAACATGTGACGATCATTAAAGTTACAACAGCTCCCGTTTATAGATTGATGAGGCATCAATGACAAAGCACAATTTAATTGAAAGAAATCATCCCGTCACTTCGTGGGTGCAAGTCGGAAGCACTCGTCATGAGTTCGCGAGAAGCAGAACGGCAAATCATTCTTGACACTGGCTTCAATCGTAAAGCTTTCGGTATGCAAATTAAAGTTATCGAGATGAGACGTCACGTAGAACATGAAGCAGGAGCGAAATTTGTTGCCGTGCAAACAACATTGAAAGGATACTCGAGCTTATTGATGATTTCCAAGGCTGCTTGCGTGAATAATGGATTTGGCTTGTTTAAATTTCAATCAATCATGTTGTAACGAAAGTGAAAACGCCTTTATCGCTTGAAATTATTTCCTCTCCTATTGACTCTTGTTGAGCGTTTCTTAATGATCAGCCAGTCCCCGCTCCAACTAATTGTATCACGTAGTTGCAGATAAGTAAGATAAGAGGAAAATATGTGTTGCTTCCTAATGAACTTTTAATGGTCGACCGAAAATTTTGAAATAAAAATAAAATTAGGATGGATAAAACAAGGTCGAGGGAGAGAAAAACGGATAATGTGTTCTTAATTTGCGAGCGTCTTCAGATATCGCGAATGTGAGGAGAAAACAAATAGATAGATAAGGGAAAAGGTTAGCAACCCTCAAGTCTTGTGAGAGCTCGTGTAGTGTGCTCGACACTTTAACTCGATGCGAGCCGCTTTAAAACTTGAGACAAAATTGTAAGTTTGGCTTGTAAAGTCTCGCACAGTCATTTGACACCAAATTGTACAAATATCCTAAACAACTTGGATTAAATGTCTATCAAGTTTTATTGCAAACGTTGTCAGTGTTTCAATGTTGCGCGATTTCAAAAGTTTCCCTGGAATTTTCCAGGACTTTTCCATTTCAACACTCGGAAATTTGAAAACTAAAAAGTCGATAGCAAGAACAATTTTTCGGTATCTTTAAAATCGACAGCGATATCTGTTACAGGAATAATCTTATCAGCACCTCACGTGTCTTATCGCTATTTGTGTCATTTCCTTTTTGTTGAATAACAAACGTGAAGTTTCCACTTTTGTTAGAAAGCTTTTTACATTTTCCTGAAACTTGGAGTTTTTTATTTCAATGACAGAAACATTAGATCGCATCATGACAGGAATATCATGATCAGAAACGTCACCATAATCGATATTCCTCGACTAAGGTTCTTATCGAATCTCCTGCCAAATCAGTAGATTTGATATCACGTCGTGATAACCAAACGTCGAATAAAACGTCTGTGGCTTTGCGATTTCAGTCACAGTTTCAGTGAAGAATTCAAGCTGTGCAAATGAAGTTAGTCGTGCTTTTCGCTTGCTTGACGAGCGCTTTCGCTTTCTCCGTTCATGACGTGGGCTTTAAACATTTGATTCCTATCTACGAAACTGAAGAATGGCAGAAAGTGAATCCTGAGTTAGCAAGAACTCAACAGAGAGCTGGTCGTGTTTGGGGTGGGAGAGAAGCGAACGCGGGCGAGCTTCCTTATCAGGTCGGGATCGTCATTCTGCTTACTCGCCAGTCGTTCTGCGGGGGCTCAATTGTCAGCAACAACTTCGTCCTTTCAGCCGCTCAATGCTTCCCAGGGTAACAAATTTCTTACTTGTAATGTTTGTCGAATTTTCACAATTCTAAAATTCGTTTCCGTTCAGAGACCCGAATGCGATCGTTGAGATCGGATCGAACGATCGAACAACTCTTCTGGATTCCATCAATGCAGCGGAAAAAATCCTCCATCCCGCTTACAACGTGAATATCTACTTCGAAGTTTGACCATTTGCAGAAAATATTTTTGTTTCTTATCTTAGCCTGATTCAACCGACTTTGACATTGCATTGGTCCGATTAGTTCGCTCGATTACGTTCTCTGCTACAGTTCAACCTGTTCGACTACCCAATCGTCGTCAAGTTACGCAATCTTTCGAGAACCAACAGGCTCGCATTTCCGGATGGGGAACCACTGGAGCTGGAGAAGCGGCGCCAATCAGATTTTTGAGAGTTGCTTTTGGCCAAGTTATTTCGCAAGCCTCTTGTCGCATTCGCTTCCCCAACTCATCATCTGATCGCACATTGTGCGTTGTAAGTTTTTTGAAGAGAAACTTGAAAACACCAACTAAACCTTTTTGGTTTTCCAGGACGGAGCTAACGTCAACTTCTGCAATGGAGATTTTGGTAAATTTAGTGTTCATTTTAATAAAATTCGCTAGTTTAATTACCGTGCGGTTTAGGAGGTCCTGTCACAGTCACTGACGCTGATGGAATCACAACACAGATTGGAATTGCCTCCTTTGTCAACGTCTTAGGCTGCACTCGAGGCTTCCCAGGGTAGGCGTCCTTCTAATATTTTAATTGCTCGCATTTGAACTGAACCTTTTACAGCGGAATGACTCGTGTCAGCGGCTACCTTGAATGGATCGATCAAAACTCTGATGTTGTCATCCGTGATGGATTCTAAAGCACCAAAGCGAAAGCTTAAATTTGTAGAAATCGAAATGAAATAAATTTGAAAGCTTGCACAGGAAAAAGGAAATTGTACCAATTAAACTGACTGAAGTTCGACTTTTCTTCATCCAATTGTAAAAAGATTTTTACAAATTTCGCTACTCCTGGCATAGTTTGAACAGAACGCAATGGTCGCAGCGGCTGTTCTGAATAAGCAAAGAATTTCGGAGTTGAAAGCATTCATTCGTTCAGGCTCATTGACGAGATAAAGCAATTGTTCTCTGCCGTCACAAACATTGCAAGCGCTTGGATTTTAAAACAGCATCGGTTGTCTCCGGTCCATGATGTATATAATGTAACTGTTCCTGTAGTTATCGGCATAAAAGGTTGGAACACTTTTCATGTCAGACGTTGGCTTGGCAAAACAGCGAAGTCGACATCATCGACAGCACAAAAGAATTTCATGTTCATGTTGTCGAATGCTGGTGATGTAGCCCGGTCATAGGTCGAAGAGAAGGAATATGAACCTGTGGCGCTATGTCGCTTCTAGTCTCTAGCTGCTTCCGTTCTTTAAATACATGAGTGACTGTCGAAAAATCCCTAACAAGCACATAGCAACGAATATGATCAATCTCATAAGACTGATTTCAAGGGAACAAAAATTGAGAGCATTGCATACGAGTATCATTCATGCTATGCCTTGGCTGCTATGCCGCAGTTCTGTCTCATTCAACGAAAGTGCATCAGAAAGTATTGAAATGTGTTGACCTGTGTTTGTCCGCGGCGTGTGACGCGCGAAGTAAGAACTCTTCTTATCTATCGCTTGCTCCAACACACGAGCACAGAAAGAAACGAAAGTCAACGAAATTGTTTTGCTGTTCAGTCACTTGTTACTTGCCGAAGTGGAATTATCTCTCTGTCAAACGAGTCTAAATAAAAATTGGAAATGGTGATTAATTTTGCTGCGGGACCGGCGAAGCTTCCGGATGAGGTGAATGACCGTTGAACTGCAAAGAATTATTCGTTGTAAAGTGCGATGATTGTCTCAGGTTTTGGCTGAAGTACAAGCAGAGCTGACAAACTACAATGGAACTAAAATGTCGGTGATGGAGATGTCGCATCGCGGATCCACGTATCTTAAAATTCATGAAGCGGCGATCCAATCATGCCAAGAGTTATTGTGAGTTCAATTTCATGCTTTGCTGTCTCGTTGGTTTATGAAATTGTTCCAGGAATGTTCCCGATAACTATAAAATCTTGCTGATGAGTGGGGGCGGTACCGGTCAGTTCGCAGCGGTTTGCATGAACCTGATGGGCAGAACTGGTGTTGCAGACTACGCAGTAACCGGTTCGTGGTCAGCGAAAGCATTCAAAGAAGCGCAAAAATACGGGAAAGCAAATCTCGTCTTCCCGAAGCCGGCGAAATTTATTTCCGTGCCCGATCAGTCGCAATGGAAGATTGACCCAAACGCTTCGTACGTTTACTACTGTGACAACGAGACAGTCGATGGCGTCGAGTTCGATTTCGTGCCAGAGACCAATGGAGTGCCGATCGTGTGCGATATGTCATCGAATTTCATGTCACGAAAGGTTGACGTTTCAAAGTTTGGATTAATATTCGCTGGCGCGCAAAAGAATGTCGGACCGGGTGAGTCAGCAGCACTGAACATTTGAGTTCAATTAAATAAATTTCTTTCTTTCATTGTTAGCCGGCATCACAGTTGTTATCATTCGAGAAGATTTGATCGGACACGCGATGCAAATCACTCCTTCGATTCTCGACTATGCCGTCACGTTGAAGGACAACTCGGTTGCCAACACGCCGCCAACATTCGTGTAAGTTGTTGCAAGCTCCTCGCGATCGTGGCTTCTAACGGTTTGATTGCTTTTAGCATTTACGTCATGTGGCGAGTGTTTGAGTGGTTGAAGCGAAACGGTGGAGTCGCTGGCATGGAAGAATTGTCCCACAAGAAATCACAGATGATTTATGAGATCATCGACGCCTCGAACGGATTCTACTCGTGCCCAGTCGACAAGAAGAACCGTAGCCGAATGAACATTCCATTCCGAATTGGTGGTGCCGACGATGCTTTAGAGAAAGAGTTTCTACAGAAAGCAGAGCAGAAGCAAATGATGCAGTTGAAAGGTCATCGATCAGTCGGCGGCATACGAGCATCGCTTTACAACGCAATCACACTTGCGAACACTGAAACGCTGGCTCAGTTTATGAAGGAGTTCAATGGAAGCAAGAAGTAGAAACGATTGCGTGAATTTTGTTAAACTTATGGGAAGTGAATCGAATTTTTTCAATATTCTCTACACAATTTATTATTTTAATAAATATTGAGTTAGCCATTCCAACCATTTGGTCGATCAAAATTAATTGAATAGATACGTCAAATTATTCTTAAGGCAAAAATCTAAACTCTTGATTGTCATGATGGCTTAAGTTCCGTTCAAGTTTTGAAGGCCTTACGTAGTTCTCCAATCGTACCAGTTGAACGGTTACTTAATTAAGTGCAACTAAGGAACTATCATCTATCCTTTCCTACTCATCTTCTGACTGTTATCTGTAGACAACTACTCTTTCTATTTGCGCGATTTTTTCGCCGTTTCCGTTTTTGATTTTATGCAAAGCTTCCATCTCAAACTCTTCGCCGTCTTTCCTTCGTTTTCTTTTCGTGTCGGAAGACTTTCTACGATTCTCAAAATCGATCGGTGGTCCAAGCATGGGTGGAACGTCCCTCGTGAACTGGAACTTGCCATTTAGTTTCTTGAATAAAGAGTAATTGCAGATCGCTGGGTAAATTTTGATCGATGCGAAGATCGAGCAGTTTCTGATCAGGATGAGGTTGACGTAGAAAAGTCCACCGATGACGAGAATGAAGGACATCCATATAATAAATAAATCGTAGAACAGATAAGGAATGAAGAAGTTCGTATTTTTCTAAAACAGAATCTGTGAGATCTTTGTGATTTTAGTGTAATCGAGCTCACCTTTCCGATTCCGATCAAATAAATGAGACTGACGATAAAATATCCGATGACAGTCAGCATGATGATGCCGTTAATTGTTATGGTTTGAACTAAAAGGGAGGCAAACGAATGTCGTCATGGTTGTGATAAGAAACTCAAGGTCTTACGTACAGCGAAATTCAATGTCAATACCATCGCTGTCATCGGCGGCGGACTCGACTAAAATGACGCACTGGCTAAACAAAAATTTTCTCTTGAAAAACACCAAACTCACATCCATAATCGTAATCGTAATCCTCGCCGTCTGAGACAGGCGTGCCAAAGACCATTTGATAGTACCAGTTATCGTCGATGTGCTCTTCAAATTTATAGAGGTCATAATTACTGAAGAACTGAGATTCGTTGTCGATCGCCATGTAAGACAAGAACAGCCAAACCATCATCTCGAATGAAATGTACATCAGAACACCTTAAAGCAAATAAGAAGCTTAATATTTCAAGTTCAGACTATCAAACTGTCACTCGAACCAATTTTTAGGTCAATGCAGAGAACGCATTTCTTCACTGTGGGATATCCTGATGGTAAAGTTCTTTTAACATTTCTCTCCATGATGTTACTTCGTCCACCTTTCGTTTTGCACTGCCTAAGAAATCATTTTTGCGTAATTGCCAAAAATATGGTATGACTGAGTCACTCATTCAGTAGCGCGTTATCTTTTGTTATATTTATCAGTCACGCTAGATAACGAAATCGATCCCGAAAATTTTGCGCGAATTTATTTTCGACTCGGAAGTGATAAATGAAAATGTTTCAGATTAAGGAATAATCTAATCGAAAAGAGTTATGGAAATGAAATGGAAATAGATTTTAATTGAATGGGTTAATTTCAGAGCCAATTCAAAGTTTAATTATTAAGCTTCGAGACTATTGCGTGAAACATTTAACGGGTTTCTATGTTTCAAAATTCAACTAAATGATCTTTTAACGGTTTTCTATGTTTTGAATTTTGCCCATCGCAGCGCTTTCTCAACTTTTAGCTTCGCAATTTTCTCTAACTTTTCTCTCACGTTGCTTCAAAACAAATCAAAACATTATTAATTATCAATCTCTGAAAGCTAGTGAAAGTGATAGAAATGAGCTCAAAGCGAGGCGATTGTCAACGCAAGCGGGCGCAGCGCCATCAGAACTCCACATCATTCAAGAATGACTTGCATGACAAAAGCACAAGGATTAAGCAGTTGAACGCTATGTCGATAAACGAAGTTTGCCAGCGCTGTCACGACGTGATTGAGTGGAAGATCAAATACCGCAAGTATAAGGCACTGTCACAACCCAGGGCTTGCAATAATTGCAACGAGCGGAAGGTGAAGAAAGGTGAGAAATCATTCCATCGCTTTTGCCATTTACTAAATTCAGGAATTCTATTGTAGCTTATCACGTGCTGTGCCGAGATTGTGCAGTAGCCAGCAAGCAATGCGCAAAGTGCTTGAAGAGTGAATCTGAAGTGGAAATCATTCCGCCGGGGCCGACGCCCGAAGAGAAACTGAAGCTGGATATCGAGATGAAACATTTGATTAAGTCGCTGCCCGAACGAAAACGTCGAACATTCCTTCGGTTCATGCACGGCAAGAAGAAAGCCAAGAAGAACGATGACGACGAGGATCAACAGGAGCGTGAAGAAGAGCCCGAAAAGAAAGTTCGCCGAACCCGCGATGAACTTCTTGACAAACTCGAATCGCTAAAGTGCACAGACGATGATGAGTTCTACAAAGGAGTCGCAGAAGACGATGACAACGATGACAGTTGGGATTCAGAGGATTTCTCATCGGGAGAAGAGTAACAAACACCCAAATTGATATGTTCATGAAATTTGAAATAAAATTCCTGGTTTTGAATTCGCTCACAAAAGCTTAAGAATGGATTTTGGAAAAGCTTTTGGTAAACCTTCAGATATGTTAATAAAAGTCTCCTGTTATGATGGAGGCTTGTCAGGCGAAGCCTTCAAGAGCTAAAGTTGTGAAACTTTGACTTCCATTTAACGATTCTTCAAATTTCAAATTTTGCCCAACAAAAATTTCTTCCAAAACATAAACAAAGTAAAAGTGAATGAAGTAAAATGAGTTTCCTGAAGGACGCAGAGTTCCAAGCGTCGGAAAATCTGATCAGAAGCTATGGGAGGTTCCTGCGGAATTACAAGGAGAACTTGAAGCACGGAGTGTCAACGGCAAATGTGGGAATCGAGAGTGGAAGTCGGAAAACTTTCGCTTTGGAGTTCGGCGACGAAACAGAGAAGATGTCACTGTTTGAGCTAGTCGACTCCGACAATAAAATACTGCAGAAGATTCTTCTAGTGGTTCTTCATCTCGGTAACGAATCAAAGCGACTGAACAAGGGAGCAGTGAAAATCATCAATCAGTTGATTTGGATTGAAGATGAGATAAGAGCGAGCGATGGCAACAATGTCAACGCCAAGTTCAGTTGCGCATTACCAACTCTTTTAGAAATGAAGTTCCTAGTTCAGCAAATCCTATTCGTCTCGGTCAACACGATTCAGCAAATCAGTGCCTTGTTTACAATGGAGAAATACTTCCAAATCAGCCCGACGACTTGTTTTCCTTCGAACCTCGACGACGTTGGGATTCTCTTCAAAAACCTAATGGTGCTCGATGCTGTGTTTGTGAATTCTGACTACAAATTATGCCTTGAGAAGTATGGCGAGCTTTTAGCGAGCCACGAAGCTTCAATGACCGACAACATTGCCATCTCTAAACTCACAAACCTTCAAAACACTTTGTACGAGCTTCACTTGCTGCTGGATGGCAATTTGTTTTCAATAGGGCTCGACAATTTAATCGGGCTGAAAGGGAAGATAAAATCGAAGTCACTCGAACGTCTCGAGCACTTCATGTTGGCTTATATAAAAGGACTCATCAATTCCATCAACGTCTTCGACGATTCAAACATTTCTGAGCTGACGGAAACCGACGAGGTGGTCAAGTTAAACATTTTCATTGTGATTTACCAGCATCTGTTCGGTAACTTCGACTCAAAAAGCTTGCGACTAGCATCTGAGATCAACAACAAATTTTGTGTCATCGTTCTCTACAACATCTGTTGGAACGGCAACGAGTTTTTGAAGAAGTACGTTCCAGGTTTGTTCAAGTCGAGCTTGGACGTTGCGAAGGTTCAACAAGCTTTCATGAACGATAAGGTTCAGGCTTTGAGCAAAGAGACAACTGTGTTATATGCAGCGCAGGTGAGTTTTGAAACCTCAAGATTGAGATGAAGGAGATCAAATCTATTCGATCGTTTCCACAGATTTCCCTCTGGGTGATTCAAATGAATAAGGAATCGATGATTGGCAACGACAGCATCGACGAGAAAACTCTCAAGCTTCGATGCGAACTCTTGTATCTCGGTTTGGTGTACGCTGGCCAAATCAGCTTCACCATCAAAGCGATCGTCAACCTTCACCTGCAGTTTTCTGTGACGATGCCGAAACATTTAGCTCCGACGATCTACAAGTTAATCGAATATTTGCGGGTCATCAAAAGCACGTTTCAATTGCATGCTGTGTTCATCGTTGACTCGATCGGCTTCGTGTTCCAGTACCTGCAATATCACACGTTGAACCTCATCGGCGCGTGCAAGAAGAAAGTCATGACGGACGCAAAGAAGGAAAAGAAGTTCGATTTGTCGTCGTCGCTGCTGTTAGTCGAGAAGTTGCTGTACGGAACAGTGTCGGTTGATCGTCTCAACGCGATATCTCTGGCTTTGAGCTTATCGGAACCGGTGAGAAGCTTTGGCAGCGACTACGTCGGGCGGTTACAAAAGCTTCTCGACCATCTACTGAATCTGTGTCGACTCCAGGCGAGCCTTGATCAACTCTGCGATTCGTCTTTCCTTTTTTGGCATCAGAATTTCCTCTCCAGTTACTTCAAGCAGTTCCTCGATCATCCGTTGAGTCAGCGGAAGGTCAGCTTTCTTCTCGAGTCAACGAACGATTGTCTGAGCGAAATGAAAAATCTCCAGCTCGAAAATGTCAAAGGTTTCCATCCGTTCGTCCGCGAAGAATTCGAGCAGAGCGTGATAAGAAAGCTCTGCAATTCCATTGAGATTAATCTGCGCTTAGATTTCCATTCAAACCTCCAAGTCGAGAAGTTCAATCCATTTGACGCAGGCAACAAAATCAAAATGGACGACTGGCGAACTCTCGTTGGCTTGCGACCGCTCATCGTCGACAATGAGTTCATCTCAGTCCGTGACCACGTCGAGTTTTACTTGGACAAGTTGTTTTACAATCACATTTGTTCGTCGATCAAGGACTGGCGAACTTACGGCGAGATGAGATTCCTGGCTGAGCGTAAATATTCGCTCGAAACTGTCGACGATCACCTGCCAACTCAGACGTTGGATCACGGCCTCGACGTACTGGAAATCATGAAGAACATTCACATCTTTGTCACTCGCTACAATTACAATCTAAACAATCAAGTTTTCGTTGAGCAGAGCAGCAAGAACCAACATTTGAACACGGTCAACATCAAGAACATCGCGAACTCGCTCAAAACTCACGGCTTGGGTATCGTGAACACTGCCGTGAACTTTGTTTATCAATTTCTCCGCAAGAAATTCTTCACATTCTCGCAGTTTATTTTCGACGAGCGAATCAAGTCGCGGCTGTCAAAGGACTTGAAACATTATCGAGATAATCTCGAGCAGAACAAACAGGTCTACAGCTACGACCGAGCCAATGACTTCAATCGAGACATCAAGAAACTTGGCGCGACGGACAAAGGCGAAAGCTTTCTCGATCAGTTTCGAAAGCTGATAAGTCAGATCGGCAACAGCATGGGCTACATTAGAATGATCAGAAGCGGAATGAATCACGTTGGACGTCAAGCGATCTTCAGTGACGAAGATTTGGAATTTGTCACCGCTTGCAAGGAAGAAAAGTTGTCGGAGACAACAGTTAAAGCTGCTGAGAACCTTGAGCAAGACATTCGACAGTTGGGCAAGAATTACGAGGAAGGAATGCAATTCTTTAAGGTAAGTTCTATGCAAGTTTTTGTCAATCACATACTAACCACATTATCCTGCAGCTTCTTGTCAACACCTTCGCTCCTTTCTTCCGCGATCCCAAGAACTCTCATCTCAGAAACTTCTACATCATCGTCCCGGCTCTAACGATCAACTACATCGAATACATTTTGATTGCTAAGGACAAGTTGAGCAAGAAGAATAAGGAAGGCGCGTTGTTCACTGACGATGGGTTCCCAATGGGATTGATTTACGTTCTCAAGCTCCTCGATCAAGTCACCGACTTCAACTCATTGAACTGGCAAAGTTCAATCAGAATGAAGATTTCAAATGAGCGAGCGAAGATCGTTGAGCAGCAGGCGAAGCTTCGACCAGGAGGAAACGACGAGAAGCTTCTACAGACTTTATTCCTTAGTGAGAAGCGATTGAGCGCATTTCAAATGGAGTTTGAATTATTGTTCTACAATATGAGCAGCGCCAAAATCTTCTTTCACAACTGAATTGCTTCAAATCATAACATGATCGAGTTATTGTCGAATCCTTAGCGGTTTTTATTAGATAAAATATTACATAAAAATTTCAAATATTTTTACATCCGATTGTTGTATTTTGCGCTTTCTGATGGTTTTACATCGGTCAATGTGATTCGGATTTCTTATGTCTCTTCATATATTTCGAAGTTGTCGCTTCATAACTGCGTTTGAGACATTGATAGCGCCTCGTTTAAATGAGAATCCTTTGATGATCGTCAAGAGCTTGGTCAAACATCTTTGCCGGCACTTTGTGATCTTGCGGCCGAGAATCGATTTATCTGACGAATGAAATGTTTTCACATGATGTTCCACAGTTTTTCTGGTGATCATTTTGTTGCAAAAGTTGGTGGTAATCATGAGATGAGTTAGCAAAAAGTTTTGTCTGAAGCTTCGTCCCATTGGACTTTTCCACATCTTCTGGAAACGCAGCTGGCAAAATTTTCGTTGTTTTACTTCCAACGCCGACTGAACTAAAAGTTGAACGTCTGAAAAACTCTTCATTTGATATCTGGAAATCGAAATATCTTTTTATGGGAGCTAAGTTTCTCGCTCAACGAAACTCGAAACAAAGGTAATTATATCTTGAATTTTGTCAGGTTTTATTCATTTGATTCTTTCTACTTAAATTAAACTTACGCAACTTACATGATTTTGTTTTGCTTCTAAATCAATAAGAAATGACCAACGAGTGGTGACAACTGAGCGGAAATTTCGTGTTTTTAGGTGAAGAATCGCGTTAACTTTTAGTGATCAATTGCAACGAAAATTTATCTTCTACTTGAATTAGACTGATTCTTCCTCGTCTCATCTTAGCTGGCATGAGCCTTCGAAATCCGTAGTTTGGGCGCTTAGTTCAATTTTCTTCTTCTTTTTATTTTCGTGAAATAAAGAAAAACTTTTTCTTTGGAAAGTTGAGAAAATTCACTTTTAAAAAATTATTTTCGTCTTCGAGATGTTAAAGTTTTTGGCTAATACTTCTTTTTATTCATCTAATTAACAACATTCTGTGGGAGCAGCCATAACGAACGACACGAACAGCGTCATCAATTATGATTGCTGCCATTTTAAATATTTCGCTTTTCTTGTTTAATTATTTTATTTTTTGTTCGGAAAAGATTGATGAGTTTGAGAACAAACCAATGAGGTTGTGGCGAGGAGGGAGAACATTTGAGTCTATCGTCATCGTCTACGAGTCTTGAAACGAACGCATCGGCTCGATAGAAATTTGGAAAGCTTCAGCCAACAATGAACCAGGAAAGATTTTCCATACATAAATGTCTCAAGAGCCAAATAAAGAAAATAAATCAGAAGATTTCATTGTAACGTTAAACGAGTGAAGTGTGTCAGAGACTTTTATTATGTTTTTCTTCTTTTACTTTTAAATCAATTTAATATTTTATGTTAACATTTTTGTTTTACTCGTAAAGGTTGTTTGCCACTTTAATTTCAACTTCATGAACCACGTACATCATTCCTTTTCTCTATGTCCCTTTCAGGGGTTCCCGATCAATGACAGCTTGACATATCATAAGGTCAACGACCACTTATCCTTGAGGCAGACAGAGCAGCTCCGAGTGAATCAAAACTCTTCAGAGCACATTCAAAAATTGCTGCTGGCTGTATCGGACCCGCTCTGACCGGTCCAAGACCTCGTTAGGACCCCTGGTCCTTTATTCAACTTCATCGACATTTGTTCTGTTTATTTCAAATTTCTAACTAATTTAAGAGTTCTCTTCATTTGTTGTCCTTGATAAACTTCTCTCGTTTTCCTTTCGTTCCGCATCGAATTCGATTAGCCGAATGTCGAAACGGTAGGAAGAAGGAGCCAACGAAGAAGAAAATCTTTCAACTGAAAATGCGTTCGATAATACTGACAACACGTTTTTATCTTTCTCGAGTCTTTTCACAACGCTGGAAGAAAAAATGATTTTCTGAAAAGGTTTTTCCCGCTTTTAAAATGCTTTCGTAAATTTTCACAAAGATTTTCCTCTTAGACGTCTGACCGTTCTGTTTTAAATTCGTTAAATACTTTTTAGAAAATGTGAGTGTGGAAACCATGCGGCGTCAGTAAAATAATTCAGTTGCTCTTTCAATGAAATCAAGAATTCGTTGAAAAGTTCTACGTTTTTTGTGTATTTTTAATGATATTTTTCTTCATTTGCTTTTATTTTCCTCTTTGTCGCGATCCGAGACTTTGGCAACGTTTTTTATTTGTTGAACTTTTTCCTTATTTGTGAAACTTTCTCAGCTACATTTCGTGCTCTTGTGCAACTGTGCCTGCGATTGAATCATGATTGATAAACAGGATTGTTTTTTTGTTGGTTTTATGCTTTTTCTAAAACAAGTTTTTAAATGGAAAAAGATTGTGAAATAACTAAAATTTTAAATATCAATCTAACTCCGCTTTAATCTAACTCCATTTCCACATATCCGAGTTAGATCAAGAATTTTCTTTCGAGTTAAACTCCACGCTGGTTAAAAGCAGAGCTGAGTCCGACTTTTAGTCTAAACATAAGTTAAACCAAAGGACGTCTCGATGAGCTGGCCGCAATTTAATTCAGAATATTTATCATTTGCCGGCCAAGGCGAAGTTCTCAACGAATTGATCTGGAAAATTCATTCATTGACTTATCAAGTTTGTTGCCTTTTCTTTTATGGAAATTAGAAATCATCGAGTTGAGTGGAAAGTTTAATCAAAAATTGTTTTCCCTTATTTAAATCCATCCGATTCGTATTCACAGTCGCACTCGCCATTCAGACAGTCTTCGCACTCGATCTCGTCGTGTCAATAGAGCCTGTGAAAGATAGAAGGCAAAATGGTAGAACTTGGTTGGTTTATAGGAACAGCAGAACTTACCAAGTCACCGGCACCCATTGCGATGTTGACTGAACTGTGTCGATGGCGTTTTCGAGCTTCGCTATTGTCTCGCCAATGTCGTTGTTCACAATTGTTAGATCGAAGAAGTGACCGTACGCTGATCGAAGCATATCGGACTCCTTAGCTAAACGCTCCAGACTGCCGTCGTACTGTGAATTTTAGAAAATAGGTTTCATTAGGTCACCAGCCTTCGAATAGAAAGCAGCAAGTCGTTAAATCCGACCATACTCACATCCGCGATATTCTGTAGCAGCGGAGCGGCAATGAATACAACGTACGGCGTGAACTCGGCTGTGCGTAAAATCTTTAAGGCTTGCGGTTCGACATCGAGTATTGCCATTTTACCATCAGCGTGTATTCGTCGGATCGTGTCGAGCTTTGTACCGTACATGGCATCTTCGTGCGTGCCATACTCAAGATATTCATTGGCGGAAATGTCGGCCATCATTTCGTCGTGAGAAACAAAGTAGTAGCTTCGTCCGTTCTCTTCGTCGGGACGCTGGGGACGAGTTGTGTCTGAAAGATAAATTCTTGTTGGGTCCAACCAAGCTTAGCGCGTGATTCTTACGTGGAATTGGATACGCGTATTTGTCCGGGTATTTGGCAATCAACGTGTTCTTGATGTGGCGTCTTCCTACGCCATGTGCGCCGAGCAGGACCAAAGTTCTTCGTTGGAATGTCGGATCACCAACTGTAATGGAATTCAAGTTTTCTTTATCAGATACAGAACATTGCGCGTCAGCTTTATATCGCACCTGGCACTTTCACGACCTCCTCGTACGTCACCAAGTCCAGTTGATCGAAAACTGCGTTGTGCTTCGCCAGATATTTGTCTCGACATTGCTTCTTCTTACGGCTAAAGATGGAACAATTGACTGGAAAGTGAACAAGAGGAAGAGAGAAAAATTGTTTAGCTTTGGCATCCAACGATAAAGTTTTCTTCCGTTTCTCGCTTCATTGAACGGAAAGCTAATTGAATGCAAAGAGAAACTCTCGCGATTTCATTCAGAAAAGCTTTTATAGAAATTAAAAAGAATAAATCCAAAAGTTTCACTTGGCACGAAGCTTTAAATAAACTTTCCGCAACAACACAGCCAGCTACTCTGTAACTAATTAAAAGCCCATTAAGCACAGCACAAAAAGCGATGAAGCTCTCGAAAAGCCTCTACGACTCAGCAAGTTCATTCTTCAACCAGCAATTAGCTTCAGCAGAAGAACTTCACTGCAGTTTTTTCAAGAAGTTCGGCATAAGTTTCCAATCGTTCTCTAGTTTCATAAAAAGTTACCACTGCAGTTTTTGGCCAATGATCTCATTGGGTAAAAGGTCGTTTCATAGGGCTATCAATGATGTAATCAGGCCTTCATACGGCCAGAGAAATTACCATCAAATAACGATCAAGCGACTTTAATTGACTCTGACCGAAACAAACCAATTGCTAACCATCCTTTAAGAACCTCATGCAGGCAACTAAACCTTGTTCATGTCAAACAAATCGAAGATCGCTGTTACTCAATTGAAGCTTAGACTAAAAGCTCGCACTAAAAGCTAATCGAATTTGACTTATAATAATCTTGTCATACTTCAATTACTCGAAGGCAAAGCCAGGTAACCTTCTCATGCATAAATCAAATTAATAAAAAACTAAGTCAACTGAATTGAATAAATAATCTTCAAAAAAGTTTGTGCATCGAAGACTCAAATCTGCGTCTCCG
The DNA here is from genome assembly GCA_033064975.1 of Smittia sp. YW1114-2. NCBI lineage: Eukaryota > Metazoa > Arthropoda > Insecta > Diptera > Chironomidae > Smittia > Smittia sp. YW1114-2. Next base: position 14,582,707 of record CP093833.1, read on the forward strand.
TATTGGATTTCAACCACAGTGTTATCGCAACGAATCGACCGAGGATCTTCTATTAAAGGGTGAGTTGGAATGGCGGTGAACTATTGTGGAGTGAGTGAAAGGAGCGGGGATACAAGTGGGAGAAGTGTTGCAAATAAATTCTATCATTCCAAATACGGAAAGAAAATAAATTCGAACAGCAACAAGTTTAAAAGATTCCGAGCTTTTCATTCATCTGCGTGTTTAGTTCAGTACCTGTTGAGCCATCACATCCATCGTCATGTGCTGAGCACCCCGGAGCAGCTTCGCCTGAATAAAGCGATCAAAGGTGGGAGGTTTCGTAATTGAGTAAGAAAGGAATGAAGTTGACAAGGGGATGGGAGGATTGAGTGAGTCGAGAGTCAAGAAATTCAATGGTTTCCATACAGTGCGAATAAAAATTGCTCCACAATGTGTTTCATGTTATCACTGCGATGGGAGGTGTGGTTGGAAAGTGATTGGAACTATCGTGCTATGGTTCACAGATATGTGCTAGAGTAGAATTTGTGTCGCGCTCGTTCAGTTTACATTTCTTCGTAGTTGCTTGCACAAACCAAACAGCGCTGGTATTGCTTCTATGTGATACATTAAATGTGGAAGCGAACAGTAAACACCGAGCGACGGAGAATTTTCATTACTCTTGTTGATAGCAATAACGATATCACATTGAAAAATAATCCTACGCTTTCTCATCTAAAAATTGTTCACTTTGGCGATGGAATCGATCGACAAAACAAAAATTCGAAATGAAATAAATTGCGAAGTGAAATTAAACTTCTGAGAAAAATATGCGAAGCGACATGGGGATGAGATTGCGAGTCTCAACGGCAGCCAAATCTCTCTCGAGAATTGCTGAGTATTTTTAGACGTCTCGTATATTTAATCTAGTTGCAATTGTAATCAAATTTTCCGCTCCAACAACATTCCGTCGAGTTTTCCAGCGACAAGGATGAACAGCTCTACCAGTTGTGGAATTTCTCATGAGCTTGTTCGTCATGTTTGTGGAATAAACTTGTTAGTTTGTAATAAGCAAAATCAACAAGCTGTAACCCTCAGTTAAGCTGACGAGAAACCGAATTCGTTTTCGATCGTCATGGAACTTTTAGGGAGGTGAATGTTCGTGGGGAGGGCAAAACCCTTCAGTTACAAAATGAACATTTTAATGCATGATCAATCATTGACATTAGAATGTCTCCGTTGGCTGCATAAATTGTCTGAGGTAGACGAATGTAGCATGTTTTATCGCAACTATCTGTGAAGAAGAACGAGAACGAACTGAGAACGGATTCGTTTGCCAGGGCTTGTGGAACTCGTGGTCGAAATATGCCAAGTCTTCGTTACAAGTGCGAGTAATTTAATTCGACCCAAAAAAGATGAAGTCTCAAATTTCAGGCTGCTCGAATCCGTCATGAAAGGTTGTCAATCATCAATTCGGCTCGAAGTGTTCGAGACATTTTGTCGGTCAAGTCACCGAAAGAAATTGTAAATAAATTTTTAACTGAAAATGTTGTGAACGTTTAGAAACTCAAGAGAAAAAAGAATTCAATTATTTTACAAGGAAAGACAGACGTCAAGTACAATAATACAATAAATCTCATGTATGCGAGCGATGTAAACAGAAAAACTTAAATCTCAACAGCGCAATGGAAGAACTAAGCTTGTTTTATGGATATTCGATGAGACATTTCGTGTTCAAACAAACCTTGTTCCGATTTTGATTTATCGGCTGACTGACACGCTGTTCGCCACTCTTGGAGCTCAGGTGATGGAATCAAACCCGCAGAACCGCCAGCAGTATCATGCCTAGCTTGCCACCAATGATGATCGTCTTTGCTGATGATCTGAAAGGTGGAAATTCATGATAAGTTTGAACTGTAGAGCGCGACTCGAGCGTAACGTCACCAGCAGAGCGTTAACGCGAAATATATTTCATTGGGTTAAAAAAGTGTTCTCACCTGCAAAATGTCGCCAACACGAAAAGCAATACCAGCTTGCGCGCATGGAATCAACTCATCGTCCAATGGATCGTAATCGAATTGAGCTCGAACAAAAATCTGCAGGATAAAAAGTGGAAAAAACATGAATAGTTCGTTGCGCTTTCATGTTGCAAATTATTTTATGAAACAGAAATTTTTTTGCGCCTCGCGCTGTGAATTCGCTTTTGACTGAACACCAATTCCAGGAGATATTAATGATTCTATTCAAATTCTTTCTCCCTGAAGCGTTCTCATTATAAATGAGAATCTAAATTATTCAAAACTTTTGCCGTGAAATTCTCCGCTCTGTCTCGAGGCAGAGTTGCATGCCAGAAATTTGAACAAATTCAAACATTTTGAACTAAGAGTCGAGCCAAATCAAATGAGGAAATACTTACGAGAACAGGCGCTGGTCTTATTCGGAAAAGCTGAAAGCGTGAATAAATGAAGTGGAGAGAAAAGTGGAAGAGAAGAGAACGATTTTCCGTGTTAGTTAGTTTCAAGAATTCGGTAAAGCTATGCGAGGCGAACTGTCGACAGCAAAAGATTCCCGCGCGCTTGTCAAGCGAGCGTCGGGAAATTAAAACTGTGAATAATTCACGCCGAATGAACCTTATGAGGGTGTTAATAAAAACATTTTCATCGCTATGCGAGCTTCCATTAAAAACTCATAAGGAGCGAGTGACTCGCTGTTCGTGCTTCAATTATTCAACGTTCGTTTGCGGTTTCCTTGTCGGAGAAAGATTTCAGGAGCTTGAAAGCCTCACGCTGTTCACAGCCTTTCCCGCAGCTTTAATAACGGCGGCAGAGCTTTTTCGATCAACTTGAACTTCACCGAAAGTTGTTATGAGTAAGTCGCTAATGCTAATTGATGCAAAACTCTACAAAGCTCATTAACCACAGTGGAACGAACAGCGAAGTGGAAATTTTCCTCAACCAGAAAATAAAATAAATTAATCCTCGTGAAATTACCTCGCATGGTGGCGGAGCGCTTCTATACGAAGGAACTATTTTGAACGTAATGGAGCCACGGGCATCGCGCTGGAACAAAAAGAGAAGTTAGTCAGTCAATTATCGCGTCACGAACAAGTTCAAGCTCACCAATAATCTTTGTAATTGACTAACGGTTTGATTCTGCACGGGTTGTCCATTGATTTCACGTATCTCGTCTCCCACATGTAGCGTTGCTTGTCGATGAATCATGCCGCCGTGCATGATTCTCGCGACGATACATCGACCGTCCTCAGTCATTTTCAAAGTTATGCCCATCGGTTCGTCGGTGTTTTTCTGGAACTGGACGAGTCGAACTCGCGTAACATGTTGAAGTTCGCCGTTGTCTGTTACGTTGTCGACGTCGTCTCCGCCATTGAGATAAGGTGTGATAGGTGGGGGCGTGACGCGTAATGCTTCTTCTCCATAGACTTCTCGTGCGACCACGTCATGCGTGTGCAGCAGAGCCTGAGGAAGAGGTAAAGATTGATTATGATTAATGATGTGGAAAGGAGAAGTTCTGGGAGACTCTGAGTGTGTAAATATTGGAGCCGGTTGTCAGCATCGCTCTTCATATCGTCGCTTAATTGCCAGATTTTCTACAAAACGCCAACATCGAGAATTCTCTTCAGCCCACGAAATTTTCCTCTCGATTGCGCAGCTAGTAAAACTTTGTTCGTGGGAACTTTCTGAATGCGAAACTTTAAAGCAAAGTTTCTTCGAGATTTAACAAGTTTTCACTGAACAGTTGCAATCAAAAAGCAATGAGTTTGAAACTCTCGACGAAAACTTCAACGAGATGAATTTTCTTTGTTTCCCCAAGTTTCCCATACACAAGTTTCCCTCAACCTTCATCAAACATTTCTTGTCAGACATTACTCTGAGTCAGAGACGACAGATTCTAACAAATTTGTTGAATCAAGACCGTTAACGCTTGAACGCATCGACCAACCAATGCGCTGCAAAGTCAATTTGAATTGTAAATTGGTCTTTTGACACGATTCCCACGCACGGCATGTTCAACGTCCTCGAAGCCATAAATTTCCTCTCTCCAGATATTGCGTTATTTATCGGTCATGAAGCTATCAAATCACGGTCAACGTATGCAAAGTTAATGCCAGTTGATGTTTGATTGAACCGAAGTCGACCCGAATTCTGTCGCAATGGCGGAAATAAAGAATTCATAGGCTGAAACCTAAAACAATTTGCTTCAGTTTAAGCATTTTCTGGAATGGTTGTAAAGACGATTGATTAATTAGTCACAGGCCACATGCACCAATTAAATGCCTTTCAACCTAACAAGATTGTCGGAGTGAAGAATTTATGCTTGCAGATTAAGTTTTTGCGAGGTTAGCATGTGAATGGCAAAAGGTTGCGACTCTCAGCACTCGGAGCCACCATGAATTCCTAAAAAGGGTGCCGAGCACGGTTTATGGTCGATAAAGAAGCTTTTTTACATCTGCCGCAGGGTTCGTACTTTCCATCTGATGAATTTAAAGCTTCGTGAAAACCACAAGGTGTAAAAGGGTTCTATCCGCTTCCTCGAGTAGTCTGAACATTTATTTTGCTTTTAATGGCAATAATACGAATAACATCGAAGCTAGTTGTGCAGAGGGAAGAAGTGTGGGGTGAAAGTCTATAAATATATTTCACTTTGCTCCACAACTTCTTCGCAATCTATAGTTTCCTCTTTTTATATCTTCGAATAATGCAGTAATCTTTTCTGTTCCCGTTTCACGCTCTGAATGATTTCAAAACTTTAAATATTTTCGCAGCAGAGCATAAGCACTTGATATCCTCAAAACAACCGTAGCAAAGTATTCTATCTACGCGTCGACTCACACGGAGCAAGTTGAAATATTTTTTGCATTAAGCTTCAAAGGATCATAAGCTTTATGTATTCATGTAGCTTGAGATTTTATGAAGTCAATGTGGTGGAAAGTTCCGTCAAACTCTCGACTGAAGAGTCTTGAGATTCAAGGCGAGAAAGGGTAGCTAGACGTTTTAAACTGAAGGGCCAACAAATGCGGTTTTTTCGAGAGCCTTGGAGCTTTCACTGAAGTTCTTTTGACACATTTGCATGCACATAAATGTCGAGGAAACTTTGATAATCCTCTTGAGTGTGTCAAGGAAAAGCTTTCGAGTTTTCATTCCCCGCTTTACACACTTGGAAAGATTACAAGTTTAATTATCAACTGTGAAATCTGTCCGCTTCTGTCACGATCCATTGAGCGGAATATAAACATCTCACTTAATTATGTTCTTCAGTTCATTTTAGGCAACGCTGAGTTGTCAGACGAAAGCAAAATGAATTTTCCTCCCTCGCCATCTGAGTTCTTTCACGCTTCTTATATTTAATCTCAAAGGAAAACATCTCCGTTACAAAGTTTTCATTGCGAGTTTCTAAGATTTTGTTATCATTGGAGGGAGCAGTAGGCCTGAGGATACCGAGTGAAGAAATCTTTCATTGCCTAAGCTTCTGAGAGAATGAAAGGGCAATTTGTGTGAGGGCTGAGGGTCCGTCGAATTTTCTTCAGCTCGTTATTTCTTTGCGATGAAGAAGGAACGCGTAAGCAATCGAAGAAGGATCGAGGGGTCTACAGGTAATAAATCAACTGTAATGTATCCCAAGAGGTGAAAAATATTCCGTGGCGCTTTTGTAGGCTCAAGAAATAATTAGCTCCGTCGAGGAAAAGTGTTAACAATTAAATTTGCCAGAAAGTTTCCGCAATAAATTTTCTGCTTCCTATGTGAATGTCGCTCGATGGCGCTTTAGCTAACAATCAATCATAACGACAGCAGTAAATTACAGCATGGAACTGTTTCCAGCAAAATTACAAAGTAAACGTTGCCGCAATCTTCTGTAAAATGTTTTTACGATTTGGATAGCGTCCAGCCGACGTTTACCGAAGCGAATTTTATGTTTGAGCAAGAGAAAGGCTAAAAACGGAGAGATGTTATCACAAACATTGTTGACTTGACCCGAGCGTAGGCGGGCGAGAACTGTTTGCAGAGACGAATCCACCGCAGGAGCAAATATTTAAAATCGTTCTCGCAATGGAATTGCAGCCCGGTTGACTCGACTAATGTGCAATTAAGTTGGCAGTTTCGGTTTCTTTAATGACTCTGAACTATTTGTTGCTCGTTATTGTCTACAGCAAAGTTCCATTTGTGTCGCAATAAAGTTTTAAACTGAAAAATTCCATTTACTCGAAGCATGAATTCGATTGCAGAACTCGTTCGCCACCCTCGTTGTGTTTATTTTAATTGAAAACTTTCGTTTACTTTTGTTTGAGAAAACTTGAGCACAAAAGTTCGCATGAAAAACATGGCAAATGGGGAACCGATAAAAGTCTTTTTGTTCAACTTTTTTGCTTCCCTCGTCTTGCGATGAAAGAAGATGAAGTGGATAATGCTGAGCGTAGATTCGAGTGTGGAGATAGCACAATCTTCCGGAACTTGACGTTTTATGCTTGCTTTGGACTTGTTCGGTCAAACGGGTTTCCAGCAGAAATTGGTTACGAGTCGGTCGTGTCAGGGCGTTTAAAGATAAATTCCTCTGCCATAGGGATATATTTACAAAACTCTCATCCTAGCTGCAACACCTAAGTGAGAAATTCCATGCTTTAAAATGCTCTTGAAGAAACATCTCGCACTCTTAAGACGTCGACAGGATTGAACCTAAAGCCCTCAGGGTAACAACGCCCATTCTACTGTATCTGTGTCAATCGAGGGCTTTGATGTACAATTAGAAGCGTTACGAAATTATGTTGCTATTAAACAATCGACCAGATTCCCCGAACCTGCTCATTAATTAATTTTTAATACAACATTAAATTTACATAATGATAACGCGCCGGCATTTCTGCTTCCACTATGTGTATTGACCTGACATAATTTCCATAAATAAATGAGTAAATTGCGCCGGAGGATTTGAAATATTAATTTAGAAATAATCCTTGGGACTCTGATTTATGTCTTGCGACGTCTTCGCACCCAACCTGGGAGTCGTTCGAAATGAGTTTTCGGCGTGAAACACTCGGCGGGCTCTGTAAACGCCAGGTGGGAGTTGAAAAATTGAAATTGGAATTTCAGCTCGGAAGTTGTAATCTCTAACGTAATAAGAACAAAAGAGCAACTGTCATCAGTTCTGGCAATTTCGGCATAAATTGAGTAATTTTTCGCTTTGTTCTCGTCGTCGAAAAAAGGTCAGCGAGGGATGTTGTGCCGCTACGATAGTTAACGAAGCATTTGATGTTGTATGATGCTAAGCTGTTGTAACCGCACAAAGCTCTCTCTTGTTAGAGCAAAGTTGTTTACTGATTTTAACAGGAAAATATGAGCGACACGCATGAGAACTCTTCCATGCTTGTTATGAACTAATGCCGAGCAGAGCTTTCCAACTCGTTATCCACGCATAGGAAGTCCTCGAGGTTTACACTAATTTCATTCTCGTTATATGAAGATCGATCTAGCTTTCCCACAAAACCCAAACGCTGATACTTGTTCCGCCTTCTGCTTACCGTATAATCCTCTTCGAAACAAGCACCTTGACAACACGTTGCTCTGCCTGCAAAACAAGCCTCGAGGCTGTTGTTCGACGGAACGACGGTCCCTAATCCCGTTCAACGGATAATCAGTGAGACGAGTAAGCTTTTCTGAGGCATAAAACGTTAAGCGGGTGACTCGAAGGACGAGTGGATTAAAATTTTGTACCTGAACGAAACGGGCAGCCAAACTTGAATGAACCTCGAGGCAAAACTTTTCTTTTACTTCATTAAACGTTGTGATCTTTTCATGTAACTAGGACACAAGAAAACTTTTAATGGACGAAAGGGTCTTCCTATCTGTCCAGTCATCATGTTTGCCTTCAACTCCAGACCGCCCTACTCGAAGTTATTTCTCCATTCATCGTTAATTGAATGAATGTTAGTGGAGTAAAATCATCCATCATCGAGTCACGATTCACTCGTAATGAGTTCAGTGAGGCGACGTTGCGTTCAGATAGTTTCCAACTTTCTTATTGCACGCTGAGAAGTTCTCAGTTAGAGAATTCGCTGGCAACGCTTTCGAGTGAGTGAAATAATGTCAATAAATCATGGAAATTTATGGAACTTATGTTTTTTAATTTTCTTATTCGTCTTCGTGACTGTTTTTGGTCTCTGGGAATTTGCGTTAAAGCTTCACTTTAAAGAGAATCGTCGTTATCCGAGCCTCAGTAAAACGCCCCAGTTTCAAAAGGAAGCTTCGTTTCGTTTCATTGTTCGTGTTTCAATTGAAACTTTCAGTGGATCGTGACTGTATCTCAACATGTTCGTTGAAATTCAATATTGGAATTTCAGAAATTTTCTCTCGTACGACGATGTTTGAAAAAGATTGAACATGTCAATACTTCGAAGCAACGAGCCGCTGTTAACGGCAGAGATCACTTAACATATTCTACCTCGAAGGTAAATGTTTTCTTAATTCTTCTCTCGACAGAATCCGGCAGCTTCGAGTGACTCGATCCGTTGAAATAATTTTGTTATGTTTGCATTGCAAATTTAAATAATTGTTCTAATGGGTGCTTTCGAGAATAATGAAGAGCTGGAAGCTTTCGCACGCCTTGTAACAAGCAAAATCTTGAAATTCTGCTCGCATCCTAAAGTTATTAACTAAAGCCCCCTTAACATGCTTTAAAGCTACTCCCATTAGACGTTCAGCTACAGCTGCAAATCGATTTCTTAATCGTTCAACGACGCAAATTATGAAAGTCGCTGAAGAATTCTCTGCTCGTAAAATGAAAGATGAAATACGATCAGCAATTTACCCAAATTTGTTGCTCTACCCTTGCAACAAATTATAATGAAATTATAATCAGGGATCGCAATTATTTGAAGATGAAAAATTTCACGTTTTCATTACTCTCGCAAATTAAATTTCGAGTGGATTCAAGTGTTATCTCGAGCGTTCTTCCTAATTGTTAAAACTCCATAGAAGCTCCAAGCTGAGACAAGGAAAATTTTTAATTGGGAAGCGTTGGTAAGCTGCATCGAGACGGTTGTCGAGAGGTTGAGTATCAATAATTGATTGTGAATTTATGTTCACGTTCTTCGGTAGCCACAAGAAATTTATTTCTCGTATTATTCTCCGATCGAAAGCTTGCTTGACTTATACTAGAGCAGATAAACATCGCTCTAAGTGAAACGAATAGAAAAGCTGCTTCAGCATTCGTCCGCGCTTTTGAACGTTGAGCGTCGAGTCTAAGAAGAAGTGTCTCTATTTTTGTTGAAGAAGACTTATGGCAATTCCGCTCGACAAATTTCATTCTTGCTGTGTCGCATTTTTCGTGTTATCCGAGAGCGGGAAGTCGCTTAAACCTCGCAGACTCTATCACGTTTAGCTTTTATCTAGCGTCAAGATTCTAGACCAACAACGAAATAACTATAATGAGAAAATAGATTTTGCGGTAGCATGTCTTTGACTTGAGCATCAACTCGCAAAAACGATGAAGACGCGTTCTTTAGGGAGCCAAGTTGAGAGGGTTAAACCGTTATGCAAAGAAAGCTGCTCTAAAAACACAAGTTGGGTAAACTCAATTACTTTATCAGGGTGGAATATTCTTATTAAACATTTGCTTCTAGCGAATTCCTGGCTCGTGTTCGTGTAATATTACGTGGAGAGATTGAAATTAGACGAAAACGGGGAATGTAAAGAAGAAGAATATAATTGAAATTCAAAAGTCTCTTCTCAAACTCCTCAAGGACGCTCAAGTTTGGTTTGTTTATCAAGCTCCGTGACACTTTTTTCCTTACTCTGTCACAAGATCAATCATACAAATGGATGGTCGAGCTCTAAGCCACACGACACACTCGATCACATTTCTCTGAGGGGATAAAGCTCAATCAATACTCACGTAACAAAGCATTTGAGATGCGAGGGTTGAGCAAAAGAATTTGCTATAAAATGTTTATTTCATTTCGTCCGTAATCCTTGTGGAAATGGAACAAATCTAAATCCATAGTGAGGGCAGCAGCGTGATCAGCAAACGCGATTCTCTGGGCAGGTTGAGTCAAGAGCGCTTAATCTGTTAAAACTTTTCATTGCTTTTCCGTATCGTCACGCCACACATACGAAACCCTCCGTCACTAAGCTTCAGCCTCTTTTATCACACGTTACTTGTCGAGAACCGTCGGAATGTCAAAGTCGCGACTGACACCGAAAATATCTTTCGCCTCGAGCTCTAAACGAACGTCGTAAAACACAAAACAGAATTAAATATTCTTCTATCGCTGCCGATTGGAACATATCAAAGAGCTTCTGCCATAACTTTTTCTCGAATTTTATTTTTCTTTCTGCGTTTCCTCGAGCTCATCCCTCGCATCTCATGGAAGAAGACGTTCATGAAATATTCAATCGGAAGAGAGTTTCTTCGTCTTAGATTCTTTTACGATCGAGAACTTCTTACGGTAGATAAATGTTCAAACTCCCAAGCGTTATGCATGAATCACATTCGAAGCTTATTTTTATAAAAGTTTTGAAGGAACGTCGGATGAAGCTGTTCCGTTTAGCATCAGACATTGCGCTTCCGTCTCATCGAACTGAAACTTTCGCATCTTGCCCGACAAAATCAGCAACAAGTCGGTAGTGGAAGAGACATAATTAATTACATTCTACTCGCAAATATTTTCCTTCTTGAGCTCATGGGAGTCACAGCTTCCGTCGTCAAGTAGCGGGGAATCATCGCAGGCGTCATTCAGTATTTCAATTTATCAAATTTTCCTTGCCGTCGCAACTAAGTGCTCCTCATAAATAAATATTTTTTTGAGCTGCCACAACTCGACGTGAGCGAGTTGGCGCTTATGTATTTATGGCTTCCGAACATTTTTCACTCGCTTATTTTGACAAGCGAGGCGATGACAAGTTCATGAAAAATATCAAATCACAGAGCTTGCTGTTCGACGTTTGACAACGACGGAATTCTCGTGAATATTATGCAGCAATCTAGTGAATATCTCGTCAGTATTTTGCAGCGTAACTTCATAAATATATTCAGGATTATATGATGAACAAATCATGTCAAGTGGCTGCTGCTTCAATGAAGCAGTTGCACCTAATTAAAAACTTAAATTTCATTAAAATCAACGACGAGTCAAGAGCGACCACGATCCCCAGAAAAATGCAATGCTTTACCTCATTAAACATAACCAGCATCAATATGCAATGGAGCTCTGTGGCTTTATCGCACGCATTTATCAAATTAAAACGAAACTAATTTATTCACCTCACCATGGAGACCGGGGCGGATGAAATGAAGGAATAATTCACAATCCAAGCTTCCGTGCTCATCTCCCGATGAATGTTTAATGGCGCTGCGCCCACGTTGCCATTCATGAGAGGTAATTAAATGAATTGAAATATTGAGTGCGTTGAGATTACGAGCGGAATATTTCAGCTGCGACTTAAGGGATATGAAAGGAGAGCTTTGGGAGAACCTTTCCGAAGGCTTTGCGCGAAAAGCTCTCATGATGACTTGCAAGCAATTTTTCTGATGAAAATTAAACAATTTTCTCGCACGTTCTGGGGCAACCACTGGAGCGCGGCTTATCAGTCAGTCTCGGTTTAGATTTATACGTTGCAAGCTCTGCACGTTTACATTTTCCATATTTCACTCAAAGTAAGGCAAATAGGAGCAGCTTGTTGTTCCAGCTGAACAGACGCACGTCTGATGCAATTTGCTTCTCCATCTCAATTTCCAATTTATAAATTTGTCTTTGGATTTCTTCTTTTTTCCGCTTCACGCTCGCTCGTTTCCGAAATTCATCAAAAAGTTTCCTGGATTTCTTTCTCTTCGCAGTACCAATGGCTTCTCTAATAGCTAAACCATGACGTTCTTCCGCATCTTCCGATCAATTACCATGAAAATACGCTTCACGAAGATGCTTCGTTATCAAACGATTGTAATCGGATTACGGTAGCGTAATAAAATTGTTCTGGTTGCGTTTGTTTCAAACTTTTATGCGAGCGATCCGCAGCGTTCCACAGTTGCGAACGGAAGTTTTATTCGATTACAAACGGCCCTCGCATTTTCGATTTCCACCCGCAACTGATGATAAACGACCCACGTTCTTTAATTAAAAGAATTGATGGCAATACAGTTCAATGAGTTCAATCTGAGCAGCGGAATTGTCGCCAAAAGGAAGAAGAATTTCTGATTGAATAAAGTTACAGAGCCGGCTCGCACTGAAAAATGCGTGAGTTGCTTTTAACGTTGAGCGTTCCATGGAAATAATTTGCACTTAAAATTCATTGGTCAATCGATTCCAGCTTAAAACGGAAATGTAGCTTGCAGCACGTTTCTAATCGCCTCTATATAGAGCAATTGCCTCTAAATATTTGGACAAACGCTTTCTCATTTACAGTCTCGCATGTTCAAATTTCATGGCTTCGAGCTGTGTTCCAACGCATTGGGACAAACGAGTTTCAAGGCTTATCGTGATATTATGCTCGCTCTCTAACGCGACAACTTCAGCAGATGCCACAAAAAGTTTTGTTAATAATCAACGCTATTGCCGCTGTTATCGGCCGCCCATTTATTGACTTCTTCCAACATACATCACATGAGTTATTGTTGTTTTTATTGCCCCAACCATTTTTCACTTTATCAACAGACATTTTCTCGGCCATAATTTGCAAAGTTTGCAATATTTTTCAAGGATAGACCTTAACGAACAGCGATTAGCCCTCGAGAGCTTCTCGTGTTGACGATGCCTCAGGGACAGCGGCTTAATGGGCGTCCATGATGTCTTGAGAAAACAAGGCAAGTCAATTGCAAAAGGAGCGACAAGTCGAGTGGCAAAAACTCCGCTTGAACTTTCTCGGACGCCTCTGAGGAAAACTTTCGATCGAACCATTTTTAAATGACTTAAGGACAACTTTCTTCAGCCTTTGATGGAACCCAATAAAGATCCGATCACAAAAAGCTTTCAGAACTTGTTGCCAGCCTTTCCAAGTAAATGGAAATTGTGAAAAGTGTCAGAGGAAATTAAAAATCACCGACTTTCTCTCCAGCGAATGATCTAGGCTGAACGTTATTGCTGCTCGATGATAATTGAGAATTTCACGATGTTCAGCACTTTTGCTTTCCTTCCGTCATCCTCTGATCGACTAAATGAATTTTCCAAAGCCAATGTCGTCTATAAACCGTTGCGGAAAATTCTTTTTTCTCCGTGAAAAAAAGTCTGATAGGATCAAACTAATCCTGAGATATCGTTCGCCGATTGCTTTGTTCTCCATTCAGGCCTGACAATAGGCATTAATGAGTCCATTTGAGTGAGATAATATAGCAGCCATGAAGGCAGAGGAAAGACGATGAAGCGGAGGAGGAAAGAACTTCTTTGATTTTTCCGCTCGACTTCACATTCACCGACGCACATGCATGCATAATTGAAACTAATGGTTTTTCTTCGACAAAGCGCAAAAACTATGGCAAAAGCTCTTTGTCTTCACTACGGAAATCCCCAGACGACTTTGATATAAAATAAAATCCAATTCATTTTCTTTCTCTGTCCCATAAATCTCCTCCCGAAGGAAGTGGGCCGATAAGAAGTAAACATGGATAGGAACCTTTTGAAAAATTGCTCGTGCTGGAAAGGTGAGAAAGCAGCAAATGATCATGATTTATCTTAATTATGGGCATTTTGCTTCATGATTGCTCTCCCCTCTACACTCGATTTATTCTTTAAGCTTTCACTTTCTGATCAACGGTAAACTTTTCACTCGAAACAAATTTACATTCTTTGCATTCACTGGACGCGACAGGCAAAGGCAACGAGACCTTGCCACTTCGAGCTTATTCTCTGAACTGAGTGGTTTGTGTTCTAAAACACAAGCCAGAAGAGTTGCCTCGAGGATGCTGTGCGAAAAGCTCGATGGAGCTTTGCTATGTAGATGGAGCTTTAGCCAAGATTCCCGATTTTCCTGAGCTTTCTAAAACTTTCAAAAGCTCGATGGGATCTAGATGGCGCAACAAAGCTTTTATCGGAAAACGCCCGTAATTTTCGGAAGCTTTCGTTGGCTCGTTTTTGATAAGTTTTGGTTTCTGTTAGTGGTAAAGCTCGTTTGATATTAGCTGGCAATCCGCGTTCGTTTTGTTTTGCGGTTTCAGGCTAGTTTGACACTAACAGCAAGTACTTTGCGGTTTATTTCGTAGCGTCAACTTCGATGACTTCAATGACAACAAAGACACAGTCTTACAGTTAACATTCGATTCAGAAACTCAATGATTCACTGTACGACCGTGTCTCTGTCAGCACCGCTCCAATAAATCGATGAAAATTGGTGTGGCAGCGTCGTTATCGAACCCTCGCAGCCAACATGAGGCGAAGATAAATAAATCGTCATTATTCGCATCTTTCTTCTGTCTAACGTGTCGATAAAATATGGAGAGGTATAAAGAGCGAAGTTCAAATTTCGGCAGAAGCGTGTCTTCTGTTGCTGTGTTTGATTATGTAACTCAAACATCTCGTCGTGTTCATCAAGTGGAACCGTATTCACAGAAGATGTTCACTGTTGCATCATTATTTAAACAAAAGGCAAGCTCGTCTAATATCATCGTACACGCTTTGTTTCAACAGAATATGTATCGTACATGACATGCAAACAATAATATCATCGAGTTCGTGTTTCTTAATGAGTTTTAATGTTTCTCATGAGCTACTTTAATATGATTTTAGTGACTTCGTTACGAAGGATTTTCTTGATTTGGATTACAATCGCGACATTTTCTTGATGAATTTCTTGGCGGAATCGGATTATTGGCTGAGCTAATGGCAAATTGAAGTACTCTCGAGCTTGCTGACCGTTCTCAAACGCAAACAGCAACAACCTCTCGATTGTTAATTTGTTTTGTGGGCCTTCATCCCGAAACGCTCCAGGGAGTTTCAAGAAGGATAAATTCCTGCGTGCGGGTTTGACGAGCACACGCAAGCTTCTACGTGGCATGAATGAAATCAATGGAAGTCTCTGTGGGTTCAGAATTCCTTGAAGTTAATGACGAGGCTCATTGAAATTCTTGTGTGGTAATCAACCTTCGAAATGGTTTTTTATAATCGAAGACCTTTGAGTGATTGTGCAAAAAAAAAGAACCTGAAGCCAATCAAAATGCGTAAAAAGTGAAGCATCATTGTTGATTGAAGAAAAGTTGGATCTGCTCTGGAGCTTGGGTTAATTGCCGTGAAAATGATGTAAGTTTATCGCTTCCCAACAATCTTACGCTTTGTTCTCGAAGTAATTGTTATCGTTAAACATATTCGAAAAGTTTGGTTTAGTAGTCTCATAAAAAAAGTTCTGGTTGAGTCTGATTGCGTTCAAAAATGACAGGCAGAGAAATATTAAAAACTCTCGCTATGTTGTCCTTCAAATTTTTTATCACATGCAAGTCCTGCTCATTTTCAAGAGCTCAAGCTTTCGACATCACTGTTGGGTTGCGCCCTCGGATATCTTTGTTATCGCGTGCACAATCGCTGGACGACGAGAGAGCTCTCATTGTTCTGTCTTCGTGTTTCATTTCAAGGCTCAGATAACTGTCGTTCATATCAAAGCTTTGAGCCTCTTTCAAGGTTTTTTCGGAGTATCTTCTTGTCCGGAAATGAAATCATTCTGACGTGGAGGTGTTGCTGCTTATCTCAGGAAATTAATTAATTGAATTCATCAAAGCTCAAAAGCTTGAGACTGAAATATTTGATACGGACGATCGTCAAACGAGGATGCTAGAAATAATTTAATTTGAATAGACTTGGACACAGTTTCTCCGGTTTCATTCCCGTCCAACCTCTTTTGAGCTTTTGAGACGACGAGCTCTTGAATTGAGACGTCTACTTAGTAATTTCTAAGAATCATTAAGTTTTCTTCGCTCGACCCTCAGCCTTGCAAAAGAAGCTTAGTGAACGGTCCTCGGGTTACGAACATTCTTTTGAATTACGAGAATTTCAATAACAAAATCGCTCAGCGTCAAGGTTCTTTTTCAGTTTGTTCTTAGCGTGGAGGAAAAGTAAATAATTACGTTGCGAAGCCTTTGAACATGATCTTTGATGGGAGGTTCGGTAATTTATTCAGTCGTTGGGGAAAATTGATCTTCATTAGCGATATCATCGCCGTTGGCTTGTGACGGGCAAATAACCTCGCCGCTTTAATAATCTCTGACTAACATGAATCTGTCAGATCCCGGTGGAGTCATTTAGCTCGAAATTGCTCATAATATTTACTCACTCAGTAATGAGGCCGGAAAATCATGCTGAATAAATATTCAATGAATAAAATCCAAACATACCTGAAACAATCAGAATAAATTAATTAGTCTTTGTTCGAAATAACATCAAGGGCTTCAGATCTCTCTTGCGTTTGAGCCCTCGTGAATCGTTTCCAAATTAATGTGAGGAAAGGTTGCTTCGGCTCAACTCGAATCATGAATGCGAAAAACGCTTTTACAATAATTAAATTCTCTACATCAAACGAACTCAAAGCTGCTTTTGTGCTGCTGCTGCGAGGACGTGATGGCAACAACATAATCTGCATCAGATCAAAAATGAGTTTACAAGTTTTTTGTGTTCCGCGTCGACACAAATCTTTCCCTCCGTCCCATCGCTCACATTTATTCATCACATTTTCAGCAGTTACGAAACAACAAAGTAGAAGCTTTCGAATGAGATTAAACTTTGATATGTTTAAGTCTTCCCCATCAACATCGCTTTTAATTCTTTTTATGAGCCGGAAAAGTATTCGGCTGCAGAATAAAGTTGTGGTTTTTCATCTGTGGTAGGCTGGCGATAGCTTAACAGCACAATGTTCGAGAGTATGCGCTTTCCTGAAATCCATAAACCGTAATCCCATGTCATTAAATAGTCGGTTTCTCCTTCTCTCTCGATTGCTTGATGTATTGTTCGGAGCAGAGGAGTGACAGCCATTCTTGTGGCGCTCGACCAATGTCTACAAATCAAACTGACGGCATCAGGAAATTAAGTTTCAAATCGCGGAGCATCTGCTTATCAAGCCGAGAGATAACGAGAATAATTTTCTTCTGATTGTGCGCGAGTGTCGGATGAAAGGTCTCGCTGGGGGGTAGCGGATGTGAAGGCGACGATAAATCAAAAACGTTATTACAGTTTGCAAAGCCACCTTGCGTGCGATGGGAATCTTAACTAGCGTGTTGGTTAAAGCGCTCGACTACAAATCTCTGTTTGCTTGTACAATTGCCATGTTTATGGAGCGACATACGTGAAGTCATAAAGTACCAGCATGTAAAAATGCAATTTGAATTTCCATTACAAGCGTTGTACAGAGTTCAAACACTTTTATGCAATAACATTCATTAACTTCATTGTGTATCAACAATTCAGCATTGTAACGAACGTGTTCTGAGACCACTGTAGCTGACTTCAATGTTGCTATCGGAGGGATTCACGCCAAGGAAACTCAACAAAGCAAGTCTGTTATTAATCTTAAATGGAAAAGCGTCGAGGAAAGGCAAACAAAGAGCTTCACGATGTAATGAAAATCCTCGCAGGTGTATGCTCGTAAGTAGGACGATGTTTATCAAGGATGTTTTAATATCCTTTGTGAGAGCATCGCCTGCCACCTCTTCCCCCTTCCATGCAACATACAAATGTAAATCTCCTCCGTTTTATTTTGCGCCGCTTATTTATGTGAATTTCATTCTCGTTTTTATTTTGCAATGTCTGCAATTCCACAAAAAGCCATTTAAAAGTACTGTGAGAGCTCTCAGGCGCTGGGAGTTTTGCGGCGGACCACAGCGCTTTGTTAGACAGCTGCTTCTCTCAGCATCAAATTCCGAAATTTCACTGTAATATTCTGCCGTAAAAAATGTAATAAAAAAGTTTTATGAAAGTTTGATCAATGGATCAGTTCGATTTATTATCGAAAGAGAAATTTTGAAAGCTCGTAGATTGCGATTTCATATTTTCAATAATTCCGATTGCAAGCGAAATCCATTAGGATGTAAAGTTTATAAATTGGTTTTCAGGCAAAAGCTTTCATGGGAGAAAGTTTCTTTTTCCATCAGAACTTTCGAGGAATTAATGGAATTCAATGGAAAACGCCTCTCTTTAACCCGCATAGAGTCCACGCCGTCAGGCGAGAGAAACTTTCTTGGGAACTCAACCGTTGAAATTGATTTTTAATGAAACTGCTCGGGTTGAAGTCGTTCGATCCTAAGTCCATCAAATGCAAAGATATTGGGGTCTTGAAAGGCTTTATGCCTCCCTCACCCCTCAAAGCTCTTTTCATTGAAAGATTGGCTCTCTTTGCTATTGACTTTTGTCCTTTCACAGTATTGAATTATTCAGCTCAGTCCATTCAGCTTTTTTCCCGTGAAACCCGCCAATTCAGTTAGAGACCAACAGCTGATAATTTCAGCAGACTTTGCAGATTGAATTATTTAGCCTTGACGCCTTGGAACAGATTTGGCGGAGACAATCAGAATCTTTAAACCTCAGCGCACTCGGTCATGACTCCGAAGCTGAGGCAAATCCCCCCGAGTAGGTTACCCAATTTCCTTTCCGAATTCATGCTAAGCTGGGAGAAACAGCAGCCGGAATTTTATTATGAGGGAAAGGAAAAGTTTTTATTCGATTTGTATTTAAATGCTTTCGTAGTGGCTGCTATTCCCTGCGTCGGCATTCGAAGCAACAAAAATGGCGCACTAAACAGAAATGGGTCCATTAAATCTCATTTGAATACACATAGACACACATCGTAACGACGACTCAAAAATGTCACAGATGGTTTTGTGCTGACTCGAGCTTTGAGTCGTAAAATTGAAGGATAATTTTCGTTTGGGGTGAGTGATGGATGCGAGTAAAGTTTCATGTCTCAATATCCAGGACGAAATCGAAATTCAATTTCAAATCGCTCTTTAATGGCCGAGAGTGGAGTGAGGACCTCCTCTGATGCTTTAATAAAAAATCACATTACTTCGAAAAGAAATAGAGAGAAATGTTCGCTCAACAACAAACTCCCGATTCCGTATTCATCACATGAATCGGCATATTAAATTATGGTGCTTTTCCCATCATCCTAGGCAGTGCTAGCCAGAACACTGGAAGCATTTCGTGCTGTCAAGTCCACTCTATCAATCTACTCTCTCCCCGCAATGTTCCGAGAATCTTAACTCGCCATTCAGCTTCTAGTGGCGTAGAAAATAAAAAGCGGCAATGGAAACCAAATCAACTGTGGCGCTTCAAGGCTTTGCGTTATCTCAAACAGGATCGAGAACGTTTAGTATTCTGCTGACTGCGTCTCGACCGAAACATTTTCGTGGAAGAAAGAAGAAAACAATTTTATGGTTCCCCAAGCTCAAACAGACAAGTAAACATCATGATATAACTAACTAACAAGCTGAATAAGTTTAACTATATGCGACGCTTTCATGTTTTACGTGTGGAGGGAAAGTTCAAAGACAACTTTGCAAATTAGAAAAATTTCCTGAGACGCGCCTCGTTATCAGATAAAAAGAAATCGATTCATTCCACTTGAGTGGAGTAGAATGCTGAGACAACGACAAGGCGTCCGCTGTCGTCGTTTCATAAACTTCCCCTCGAAATTCATCGTTTGTTTTGCACAGTTCGGCAAGTTTTAGGACCCACAAAAAGAACTCTACAATCTTCTCTCTCGTAGCCTCAAAAGTTCGCAAGAAAATTCGTTTTCCACGTTTTTCCTACACCTAGTGAAGAGTAGGGAGAACCTTTTTTTCTGCTGTTTAATGAGTCTGCAAAAATGTGCGCGCTCTGGTGTGTGGGTGAGCGATAGACGAGGGTTTTCTGGGAAGAAATTATAATCCATTGTTTGCCTTTAAACTCCTGCTGTTGTATATTTTGCTAATCCAGCAGAATTTGATTTCCTTGTGAGCGTTGAAAACGTTGGGGCGTTTATATGTTAGGACTCCACATCGCACCCAATTATTCTTTCATCTCCTCATCTTACCCCACCAAACATCAACGATGATTCCTTGAGCTAGCAAATCTTCTTGCCGAGACACAGAGATGTTTTACGTGCTTGGGAAATCTGTACGCAATGTTCGAACCCTTTTTTGCTCTCTCGCTCTCCCTCGGTAAATAAAAATACTTCTTCCAACATTAAAATTTAAGACTTATTTTCTTTTGAGGCTCTTCTTCTTGATCTCGTGCCGACACGATTCTTCTGGAGATTCTTTGCACGTAATGCCTATGTACAAGATGTTAAGCCCGCACGACTCGCCTGACGCTTAAATTTTATGAAAATTTTATAATAAAGCTGCGACCGAGAAAGTGAAAGCAGCAAAGTTTCGAGATTTCTTTTCCGCTCGTTGCAGATGTCGGATCGACGTTATGCGCCATGAGATCAAACTTATTGATTCCTTTTGTGTGTAAATAGCCTTAGACCTTTAAAGCGGCTCGTGTTTGCATTAACAAATCGGGTACATTCAATATTCGCAGATGAGAAGCTTTGCTAGGGCGGCGGCTCCCGTGATAAGCTCAAAGATGTTTCAAAAGGAAAAGTTCTCCTGGGATGGCTGAGAAGCAATTTCAATGTGATTGATTTCGGAAAAAGTCTTCGAAGCGTCGTTCAAATGGCACCTGAGCTTCGTGGAAGCTCGACACGACCTCCGTTTGATGTTGACTTCTTTGTAATGATTTTACAAAAGAGATGGAGGGTTGTTAGGGTCCGGAGATCTTGATAGAATTGAAATTGCTTTTCTTTCTCCCGATTGCGAGTCGCATGGTGCGTAATGGAATTGGACAGGCCGTAGGCAGGAGCGCACGCATTAACGCATGTACTGACACAGATCAAATCGCTGTACATTAACTTTTAATGATAATCTGAAATTTATGGCGATGGAATGGCCATCTAATAAAAGTTATGGCGATTGCGATCAAAACGTCCTTTTTTGTGTGAATTTTCCGAGTGGAGTTTTCATTTCGGGTGGAGGACGAGCTCTAGTTTTTATGCTATCGGAATGAGATGTCGTTAATCATTCAATTGTGTGAGTGGAGCTGCTAAGGCATTGTCTGACTTACTAATTGATTTCGGTTTGATGGCAATGGATTTATCATGTTCGCCGGAGCGGTTTTGTCGTTCACTATGAAATCATATTTCCCAATTACGTCGTTTACATTTATTGCCAGTCTGTGAACATTCATTGCAGACCTCATGGCTTTTTACGAAACTAGCAAAGCGTCATGAATGCCAACACATTGATTTGATTGACTTGGATAATCATTGCGAGAATAATTCAGAGCGCATTGCACTGAAAAATGCACATCATTGAGACAGTGATTGCTAAGTATTTCAATTATTTACTTCAGTATCTGCTTCACTTCAAGTTTCAATCCTGCTTAGCGATATGTAAATTCAAACTATTATCGCTTTGCTTCCTGTTCTTCTTCTCTATCACGCTGTATCAGATCGAGTCTACCTGACTTTTCTCATTCTTCCGCGTCGTTAAAAGAAAATTCATAAATTTTGAAATGATTGCAACGTGACTGTGAGAGCTTTCGCTTATCAATTGTTCTCAGAGTCATTAAGCTTCCGGAAGAGTTCCCTCGAGACAAATCGACGATGAGCGCGAAATTCTACCTTTCCTTCAACGGATCGTCGCGTTTGAAGTGCCGACTCGGAAAAGAACGAGGCGTTACATTCAAACGCTTGAGGGTAAAAGTTGCAATCACCGAGCTATGTTCAGAGTGAAGAATACTGCAGACAAGAGCTGATGGCTTAGGGGCGCAGGATATTAAAATATTCTCTTCTCCTTTCGCTTTAAAACGTTCTCGTGTTAGCGTAGGCGATTCGATGTTTGCTCCCATTATTTTTCTAATAACTCAGAGTTGTTTACTGCTTCATGACAAAGAGCGAACGATGCTTTGTTTGCTGCAGCAGCTCAGCATGACAAACTCAGCTCCGACGAATTCCTAAGTTCTTCTTGTTTGCTTAGCTGTATCACCCGGAAGACGATAAAAGATTCTAGTTAATTACGATCATTTGTTTTCATTTCTTGCCTTTCCTCCTACTCTACATCACATTCGTTCATTCGGCTCCCTCCTCACTTTTAAGTTATGAAAGTGATGTTCATTAAAAAGATGTTATCTGCTGAATTTCAAATGTCCTTTTCTGATCTCGAGTTTTGTCTTAGGAAATTCCCTTTCCCAGCCATTTGCGCCTCCGGAAAAGCCTCAAACTTACGAAATATTTGCCGTCCCCCTTTTCATCTTTGCTGTCGATCCCTTTTTGAGAGAGTGAACCTTTTTCCCTTTCCTTTAATCAAACATCTATCAAAGAAAAACTTTCTCATTCTTTTGAGAAAACTTTCTGTCCACATGACAAAGTCTCACATTTCGAAAGATTCAAGCTAAGATGGTTGTTAACAACTACGTTGACTAAATAGTTTATCCAAACGACAAGCTCAAGATCCCTATCGCCGGATTCACTTAGTCTCGTAACAAGTGCACGATTCCCTTGAAGAATAATTGCTCGACGCATGATAAACTTGTCATTGTCTTAATCACTTTTCTCATTAAGCATCCCTATCGTCCCTAGACAGTCCACACACATGAGGATTATCACAATTGGGTAAACAAGATGACACCAATTTCAACCTCGATGTGAATTCGACATGTTGTCGAATCTCGAGACACACACACGTCAAGATATCCTACGCTTGAATTAACTTGGAATCCTCGCACGAGCGGCAAAGTTTTGTTAACGTTCGGATGGCTCGGTGCGAGAGTCCTACAATCGCTCGAAGGAACATTCTAGATAACTCACAAACCAGATTTTGTTCTCCGATTTCAACCGGAGCTTGCTGGATTTAAAAATCCATAAATTTGCAGGAACGCGAAGCTTTTAATGCCGCGGGCGAATCTTGCAACTGATACTTCCACAGACGCCGACAGGCGCAGACAAAAATCAATATTTTCATAAAAATAGTCTCGAGGCACATGACACATTCATAGTCCATCGTAGCGATGTGGGAATTGAGAGTGGTGCGAGGAATAGTATCTTTAAGGTTTTAAACCTTATCTAGCCTTTAAAAGGAAGATGAAAAGCGGCACTGCCTTGAAGAGCCTGCGCTAAATTTTCAATTAGCTCTAGCACGCCACATCGGGGAAAGAGAATTTAATCAAAATTCTCATCATTTGAATGAAACAAAACAGCAAACAACTCATCTTGTTACCTTGAGTTATGGCTGAGCATCAGTAAGAAGAGGAGGCTTAGTGTAAAAGTCCGTGACTACGAATAACGAAAATATTTATTTACCACTCAGTCTCGCTACGCACAAATCTCGCCTGATGGACAAGATTTAAATCGCATAAATTCAACGTTAAAGGAATTAACCTTGAAAATTATCTCCGGTAATTTTCTCATCCTTCGCCACTTTCCATTCGAGAGGTGAAAAGATTAAGGAAAAGTTTCCCGAAATTGCGCAAGAAAAGTTGGAAAGTTTTTTCGGCTTCCTCATTTCACGAAATCTCTCGAGGCTGACAAGAGATGTGGAAATAATTCCCTCGCTAAACATCTCTTCACTGCCATTTCCTGTTTCTTCCTCCCGCATTAATCGGTTCCGCAATTCAGCTTTTCGACTTCTGCGAAACTTTGCGGACTCGAACCGATTCCATCACGTAATGCGAATAAAAATCATCTGAAAATAATTTCCCGACTCATGGGATTATTCAAATGCTCGACTGATGACTATTACTAGCAGCATGTTCCGTAGCGTTTCTTTCTTACAACCGTTCAACGTACGAGCGTGAACTCAGTCGCGTTCCGAGCATCCCATAATAAAACCATCATCAAGAAGGAACTGAATTCGCAATCATTGCCACGGGCGGCGGCACAGTAATTTTTTCTCCATCCGAAAGGAATTGAACATGCGTACAATGTGCTTCCGATTTGCCCACAAATGAATTACACTGAAAATTAATCAGAGATGAAAATTTCTGACTGTTTTTTTTTACTCAGCTGACGAACAAATTATTCTCATAATTGCCCTCGTTACTGAGTTCATCGAAACGAGATTCACGAAACTGCAGTTGCTGATTAAAATTTTCTTTGTAATTTTATCGAACAAAGTCGCCTCCACTGACCGTAAGCTTGAAGTAAGTTCCGCAAAGCTCTGACTTACAAACGGACACAATCAATTTTGTTTTGGGGATTTCAGTTTCCTTGTGCTTGCTCGAAGACTTTGTTCGGTTTTCAATTTGCAGATCTTAGATGGAACAAACACTTTATCAACCAGAATGTTCCAATACATTTGGCAAGAAGCTTGAGCATTACACGATGCTTGAGCTTCGCATCTTAGTGAAGAAACTTTGGCCATAAATTTGAAAGACTTGGCAAGAGAAACTTTAGTTTATCATTTTTTACACGAAAGTTTTTGCGAGCACCTTGAACATTTCAATTATTATTTACTAGAGGTTTACAACTTTTCCCTCTCGTAATTCATTTCATGGACGTGCGGCTTAATAATTGGCATGCTTGAAAAGTTGTTCGAGCTATCTGGCATTCTCCATCTTGAGACGATTCAAACTTCCGAGATGAACTTAGTCATGTGACAAATAAAAAGTCTATTGAAACATCGATGGATTGAAAAGGGACGGATAAGTGAACTGACATCTCATTGATTGATTCGTAATGCGGTTCAGAGTTCAGATCAGCGGAGACGACAGTTAAAAATGAATTGTAGAAATCGCTTCGAGTTCTGAGACATCGAGATCGTGTTGCTCTGCTCATCGACAGCCAAGAAAAAGTTTCGAGACGTTTGACATAGTTGGAAAACCCCTTGAGCGTAGGTGAAAGGGTTCGAGAAAACTCAATTGGGTGAATTTGTCTTCGAGAATAGAATACGGGAGAATCGTTTGTCGACCGTGACGCAAAGATTTCTTTTGCTCCATGTTTTGCAATAAAAACGATTACTCAGAGCTTGTTCGAGGCGACGCTAATTCTAAAGCATTCAAACCTTTTTCTATCCAGCGAAGTAATTTAAAGCAATTCATAGCAGAACTCTACGACTTCTTTTTCAAACGAAAATCGAATACGTTGTCAGCTCAGCTTCGAAAAAACTTTCTCCATTCAATCTAACGAATTGAATTTTACATTTAGCAATTTGTTGCTTTGGTAGTCGTTTCAACTTTAAATTGGCTTTTGCAACTGACACAAAAATAAATTCGAGAACTTTCCTGACCTTCGTAGTGCTGATTGCCTCGTTGATAACGATAATAAATTTTAATTTTTCACGCTAATAAGCGAGGGACGGTCTCTAGAGATGAAACATAACGAGCCTCTTCCAGCGATGAAGAATTAATTTTTCTTTTTGCTTTGCATACTTGAACGGAAAATCTCATTATTTTCCCTCTTCATCGATGGTTTAAGAGGGAGAGATTCTTAACGACCACCAACAAAGTGGGAAGCAGAGAAAAGACGACTGAAAAATGAATTGAAAGCTCGTTGCTGGTCTCGCAAATACTTAAGGTTTTGTTCTTTCCCCACGTACCATTTGAAGTGGGAGAGCATGGAATGAGGGCTGACGACGAGCTAAAGAGGCATCGGGCATTGACCCTCTAGAGAAAGCATTTCACATTTTAATTTCTATAACCAGATTGGGTTGGGGAAGTTTTCTTTTTCTCGGTAAGTACGAAAAGAATGAGATCTGAGGAATGGGAAACTTTCCCACTCGAGCGGAAGCTAATTAATAGTAAAATTGAATCTTGAAAATATATTGAGAGCTTTGAATTTGTTTGTGCAGTTTCAAATGCTTGAAGTATAAGTTTACCAACTCAGTAATAAGTAACCGGATAGCTTTGTTTGGTTATGCAATTGATTTCCTCGAATGATTCAAACTTCAACTCCAAATAAGTCTAGAGCTCAATCCATTGATGCACTGGAAAAGTTTTCCCAAACTTCTATGCGAAATTCTTGAATTTATTGACTTTTCCGAAAAGCAATAAATTTCAGCCGACTGTGGATATCTGCAGACATGCGATGAGCGTTCAACTCGTGAATTGCTGTGCGAACACATTTTCAATTTACTGAGCGATATTTATCTTTTAGCAGTCTCACGCAAGCGATTCTTTCGCTGTTGTGTAATCGTCGGGTGTGCTTCTGCCGAAAACAAGCGCATAATTATTTTAGGCACCGAATTACCTCGTTTATCGACACATAACTGGAAGCATAAAATGTTTTATGGCTCAGAACTATTCCTCTTTGTTGTAATTGCTGCACGAAGCACGAGGACGCGTAATCTCAATTAAGAGAGGCGGGAGGGATTGAGTTGCGTGCATGTATGTTTAGTGCTTTTGTGTGGCTGATTATTCGGCACTCGTTAACGCTTATTGCTCTGAACTCTCGGCCCATGAATCGGACAACTGCACTTTGTTTAATTGTGAGCGCGCGTTTGAATATAATAAATGTCAATCGAAAATCCCGAGCCTACTGTGTAAGCCGAGCCTCATTTAATGAAGCTTGAAACTCATTTAGCGTTATGGCATTTTAACAAAGAAAATGGGAAAAGGGTTGCTCGTTACTGCGAACGGCGTAGCGCTAAAGAAAAGAAATTTTACCTTTCGCTCTGATTCACAGTTTCATTCTTCATGCGGAATGAGGCATGTAACCTTTTTTGATAGATCTTAAAGGCCTTCAACTGACAGTGCTCATGAAGGTTGCCTTCTTTGTCGAGTTGACATTTTTTCTTCGGTGAACTGTAATGCTCGAGTAGTCGTGAAAAACGAGCCTGTTTGTTCTTGCTGAACTAAGTAATCTTGCCACAAGACTTAGCCTTTGTTGGTCGTCATGTGTAGACTACGAAGCTCACAAATAAATTCTTTCATTTCTCATCAAACAAATGGTTTTTGCATAGTTCGTTTTGCGAAATTGTTTATCTAGAGAATGCTGAACTGGTTTATTCGCTTTGCGCTTCCAGGTTTGAATTTTTCACTGATTGTGGAAATCTTTTTCGAGATTCCAATTTAATAAATAAATTTAATTTGAAAGTTGGTCTGCTTCAGTCGCTGGAGAAGTGAAATCGCAACAGAAGAGATGTTCAATCAAGCCCTTAATGGAAGAGAATTCCGTCTTCCTAATGAAAACAGGTCATTTAAAAGATGAAGGCTGGTTAGCTGTCAAGTTATTTCCTGATGAGGGAACTAAAACTGCTCGTCTCAACTGAACAATCGAGCGAGACGAGGGTGGTTCTCTCTTTCATATCGCTCACGATGGTCTGATGGCAACATTAGTTGGCATCAGATTCACAGGATGTGATTGGCGAGGATATCCGGAGTGTCAGTCTCATTGCTGGGGAACAAATAAGTTGTGAACTAGTCAGAAGCTTCAAGTTAGTTTCCTCCGAACTTTTGATTCGTCTTGACAACCGAAAACAACTTGCTACATTTCAATTTCCTTCGATCTGGATTGTTCTCGGGCAATTGTAAAAATTTCAATTTCCTCAATGATGTCGAAACTCACTCGCTCGCTCGATAAATATTCGGAATCATGCTGAATTGTGGCAATCATTCACGCCAACAAAAACTCCTTCGCTTTGCTTTTCTTAACTAATGGGAAATTCGTGAACGTGTTTTTGCTGTAGGAAACTAATTATTTTGTCATGGACAGTCTTGTCGATGCTGAGAGCTCCGACATGCGAGTAATTATTTTCCGTCAGTAGTTTCTTTTATCGTCAGTAAGTTTCCAAGTTCTTCTTGATTGATAGTTTTTAAAATCTTCCGAAGTTTCAATGAGAATTCAATTAAGACTTCATCTTTCTTTAAATACCGAATGTGGTTCACCACTCACCCACACCAAATGTGATTTATTCTTCCGAAGTGAACAAAGAGAGGAAGTGAATTCTCGATAACTCTCGATTATTGAAATTAATGATTCCGATTCACGAGATTGCGTCCCTTGTAGATGGAGAGATTAGGGACCGGAATGAGCGTTTCGTACGTACCTGGAAATAAAACAAGCAGAGAAGAAAAATCATTAGTTGCGTAATACCCAGCGATGGTTTCATGCTGTTAAATCATTATAAGCCCCTGCTTCGAGGATTGAGTTTATATCTTGGCGGTTTACTAAAAACGCCAACTCTGCAGCGAGGATAATTATGCTTTAAACGAAAAAGGTGTCCGCAGCGTTCATATTTTACTTTGAGCGAAAATGTTCGTTTCACCAAACGCAAATAAGCGAGGCTTTGATAATTGACCACTGGGTGAAGAAACCCTTCAGAAGGTTTCATTCTTGCTTGCACAAGGTTAGCAGATTGTTTGTCGGGCGTTCCCAATCTGCCTCTCAAACATTTACGCACAATGCGGTGAGGATTGCTTCAAATGATTTAGTTGTTGTCAGCGAATTGATGAGCAGCTTTACGAACTGCGTCCGCAACTTTGCCTCAAGGACCTGAGATTCATGAAGGCTCAAGCTTATTTAAGTCAGGTACAATCTCACGAGGGAGTCACCTCCTAATGATGAGAATAATTCGACGATTTATCTCGCTTTTAATCTCTTGAATTACTGAGCAGCTCGTTCGAAACGAACCGAAATCTTTACGAAGTCTTATAAAGTGCGACAAAAAGTTTATCCCGGAGAGAAAAATTCGAGCATTTGCTGCTCCAACTTTATCGCTTAATTGCCAGAGAAATTTTCTTATTTCATCGTTTGTCGAGTACGAAATAAATAATTTGGGTACTTGAGACTTTGTGTGCTTGAAGTAAATCGTCAATCGCACAGACTGACTGTTTAAACAAGCTTTTCAACTTTGCCGAAAGCAAAATGATTCAAATTTCGTTCGTCTGAATCGAGTCTGATAAGGAAAGCTGATCAAGCTTTTGATTCAGGAGCTGTTGGTGACGTTAAGCTGCTTTAATGCTTTGGGTCTTTGATTCCATTAGGCACCTATGAGGGTATTAAACAATTATCCGTTTATAGATTGAGTGAAACTTGGAACGACACGACCAACTGACGTTCTATCTTATAAAACAAACATAAAGCACTTTAACTTTCGAGTCACCTGATGTGTTTGGGGACTGAGAAACTTATCAATTTGCAAGCCTTTGCATGACAAATTTGCTTACATAATTCAAACAGAGAATGAAGTGTCGATTCCAGCAGTTTCCTATCCATATTGCGAGCAATAAATTTTTATTGTCCTTGCAGAACGACAAAGTGACAGTGAAAAAACAAGAGCTGTGAGTCAATTAATCATCGGATAAAACATCCGACGTGCTTGTCCCATAAACAGAATAAATTCCTTTTTGAATAATAGAAAAACCATTGACGTAACCATCCATTTGACACAACATATTCTTCTTTCTCGAGCTTATAGAAGATAAGCTTCTGTTAGCTTTAGATGCAAAAGGTTTTCAAGTTGTCTTCCGAATAAATTGACCTCTGCTATGTTGCGACCTGTGTTTTCAGTCCTTTAATAGTTCGGAAGTTCTCGAGTGGCTAGAAGTTCATTCAAATCTGTCGTCTTGTTCGTAATAGATCAATTGCCGTGAAGCCATTTCAGGTATGTAACACTTCATGTATTACAACACAAGTACATCGACTGACCTCACGTTCAATGATTTGGAAGAAATTTTCAAAGCTGTGAAACCATCAAAAGTTCATTTGAAACTCTGGTCACACCCATTTAAGTTTTGCTTTAAACTTTGAGCTTTAACATGATGGTGATAAACTCGTGATGAAACGAGTTTCCTCTCTGCCATCAATGCCTGTGCTCATATTTTAATTACGATGCCACTGCATGATAAATTTAGGTTGCTCCAACGACTTGTTTATAAATGTGTTCGTGCTGCTGGCGGAAACGAAAGCTGTGCAAACACGTTTAAAAATAGTTGCACAATTTTGTTGACGAGCTTCCATGTAAAAAATAAATGCAGAGTGGTGAATGGTATAACAGGAAAATGTGTCATGACACGACGATCTAAGCTTAATATTGATTTTTCATGATGTTTATGCAGATGGGAGACAGAGTTTCTTATATTTAAGTTATTGAGTTTCGTCAAGTTTCACCTTCCATCGTGGAAAACAGGAGCGAGGCAGATGAGTAATAAAATCTCGATCCTGTCTTCAAGCAGTAACTTGGTTGATTTAGCGTTTGTTTGATCACAAACAAGAACAAAACACACAGATTTAGTCAGATTATGCTCGTCTTCGATGCCTTCCACGGATTTGTGAGCTTTCAGTTTATGTTATGGCTTTTAATTTTGGTTGCGCGAGTCAACGAAGTTCGATTGGTTACAGAGATATTGAATTTGGGTCTTTTGAATCAGATCACATGACACAAAGCATTGAAAGAGCTCAAAGGTATATTTGCTTTCCCAATGACTGTGACGGATATTAAAGCAGGATCAAAGTTTCTGGTATGAGTTTCGATTCCAAACTTCAAAATCAAACTTTAAAATCTGATTATATGCCGAATTGATTTACGTTTAATCGAGAGGAAAATTATTTTGATAGAAAATGATTTTCCACCGCTCGTCTTCATTGAAGTCTCTTCAAGCTCATTTGCATCCTTCAGTCAAGATGAGACTGTTAGCATCTTCGGAAACGAGGAAAGTTTTCTTGAGCACCAGAATATTCATAATCGCATTACGCCAAATTAGGGAAAATTTCGACGACGCTTTCACGTTACGCATGTTCATAAAGCGAAAGAGAAATTCTAGCTCGCTCGAAGCGGAAAGATTTTATTCTCAGTAATTATTTAAGGATATTTGCGGGAAGTAGGAGCGCTCGTAATTTAAACTTGTTCTTAACTAAACTTTCGCTCTAAATTAAATTGTTGCATAAGTAAGCAGCCTTCCTCTCACTCAGCACGTGAAACGTAGCGCTCTCGCATCAAAAAGTTGTCGACTCTTTATTTCACTGTTAATAGGATTAATTTTTCCGTTTTGAATTAATTTCTAGACGAGCGCTGATTGTGAAGAACGTGGAAGCTCTGCTTCAACTACTTCCCCATCTGTCAGTTTTTATATCGCTCATGCAATTATGCTGACAGCCTCAGGCAAACATCCGAAAGCAACTTTTTAATTAAAAGATTATCTCGAGGCAAATGAATTTTCGAGTGTGATAAATTTGGTGTGTTTATTGGTTTGTTTCGGCTTATCGTTGACTGGCCATATGAAGCATAAACAAACACAAACTTCCTTTTACGGTCGGTCTGGGAAATCGATATGGAATAAGAATCCTTCTCATTTATTAACGAATCCCATGCCTCATCCAATCGGTGCTGCAGTCCTTTTACTGTTTTTGTTTCTCGATTGACGAGCCATAAATTCCAACTCTGATCAGCTTTCGTAGCAGTTGCCAAGTCACGTTTTAAGCACAATCTTAGATTCTCTTCGCACCAGTAAATTGTTTCAAGCTCCTTCACTTCGGGTCTCATTTGTAAATTATTGCTTTTTCATGAGATAAACTTTCTGTGCGTTTAAATCAGTCAGTTAAATAAGAATGACTAAGACATCTTGGACAGCTAATCGTATGGAGATTCTTACGAGAAGTAAAACGACGGTAACGAAAGAATAACGTAATTACTTAAGTAATACTAACTGAATGTGAAAAGCTGGACAAGAGTTTGCTTATAATTAAGATTTCTTTAAGTTTCTTTTGATTCCTCGAACATTCCTTTTATTGTTTTCCACTTATACGGATGTCATCAAATAAAACTCGAGATGACTTTGCGCTCATGATTGTTATTGGGGAATGTTCATTACGCAATTTAATATAATACATTCAAGTCTCGCCGCCTTGCCCGAAGGTTGCCTTCTCTTGTTTTGCATAAAAACAACTTTTCTTTTTGTATTTTCTGTTGGAAAAACTTTGCAATCTGTCATGTCGCTGCTGTTGCGCGTGCCTTGTCGCTCGTGGAATGGGAAATGATAAAAAGTTTTACAAGTCTTCAAATCTCTCTCGCCCATCAAAAGAAATTTGTGGAATTATGAAAATTGGCCTTAACTCAACGCGAAAGACAGACGAGCGAGCTTTCATATTGCCTTAAACATTCCAAGTATGCCAGCGTTATCTGCTATGCTTCCCGGGCATGAAGCTCGGCTCGCTATTTATACTTTCCAAATTTGCGCGATTTTGTGGGCGTCACGATTCGATGAAACGATCATCATTAACTTTTAAATTTTTCTGACCATTATCAAGTCTGAGTACAACAACCCCTTGTAAAGTGTCTTTGTTCAAATTAAGGTTCGAGCTGGCTAATAACCAATCGTCCCATCCCAAGTCTTGTCAGTTCGAGCACAAAGTTTCTCACAACTAATTGAAAATCGATAAACATGTCTGCCCCAACACTCGAGCCTTTTAAGCAATTTTGCTTTCCATTCGATTATATTTCCCAACACACCATGCGACACATATTTCCTTGGCTTGCGCCATCAAAAACATGTTTCATCACTTGTTGGTGGTGGGTTTAAGTTGGTGGTTATGCCCACACCCACCAGCGAATTGAATGATTAATGATGTTTTGTATTTTTATGGCTCGAAATTCTGGTTCATAAAAGCTGCTAAAACAACAGCCATCAAGTAGCAAGCGAGAGCCTTAAATTCAAAGTTAAATTGCTTCGGTCTTTCATGGGAGTTATTAGAGCATTTGCACAGCCGCACATCAATTTGAATGAGCTCCCAACCACTCTGCACCTTACAAGATTCTCCCCAAAAAAAGATTATTCCAAGCTCTCATTCAACGAATTGGCGAGGATTACAATTAATGCTGGAGCTGTGTGGATGGCTAAATGATTCAGAAACGAACTCATAGATTTCTCGGGTTCGTTAATCTATGTTTCTTGTTAAATATTTGTAAGTCGAAGCAAACAATGCCCGACTTTCACGATCTCCCGGTTTCATTCCGCCTCAAAAGGGTTTTCCCTTTCACAACGATAAAAGAAAATTACGGGAGGAAGTTTGCGAAGGGTTTTGGCTTGTCCGACAATAGAAACGAAGAGAATGGTGAGTGAAGAGGGTTTGATTCTAGTCACGATATAAACAGCAATTTATTAAAAAGTTTCAGCGATTTACAATGATTTCGAGTCTATGAAGGATCGGCGGGATGAAGGAAATTGAGTAGATTATAATCATTTAATAATCAAACTCGAATTGAATGAGAAACGAGAGTCAAGGCCTAATTCAAAATAAGATTTCACAACTTTGCGGCTCAATGGCTCAGCGCGTATTCTCTGCAAATCGGGAGAGAACACGTTGCAACATTTTATCATCATTATCAAGGAGAAATGATAAAAGCTTCAAAAGCAAACACGCTTGTATCTCCTCCGTCCCTCGATTTTGGTTCGGAAAACTAAGCAAAAGAAAAATCTTATTCGGCTTTTCGCAAGCTGTAAGACCCAGCTCACGAGAAAGGATAAAGATTTGGAGATTTAAGATTCGAGATTAGAATATTTTCCTGTGTGCGTATGTACATGTGGATACGAAGTTTGAAAAGTAAATAAAAGCGGCTGCAGCACAGAAGAGTAGTGTGAACCATAAAACTGTATCATGTTCGTTGAAGGGAGAAATTCGGAAGGAGCATCAACTGTCGAGCACGGAATTACACGAAGTGTCGGGCATGAAAGGAACGAGAATGAGAACTCAATGATCGTTTCGATCAAATAAACTCATGAATGAATTAGCAGAAGGTGCAGAGGCCTACTGGAAACTCCAGATAAATTTTCCCGTTTATTGTTCTTTCCAAACGATTATGTTCCTGTAACATAAAAGTTTCAGACATTCATCGCTTTTTATTTGCCGAATTTTAATTCGGTAACGCGATTCCTCTCCCTAACGTAAAAGTTTCCGGTTGCCTTGTTATGTGTTTGCCATCTACTGAGCTCAGGTTGGGGATTGTAACTTTAGCACTTGTTTCACTACAAAGACAGCAACGCTCCTGATTATAAACGATTTCCCTTCATTTACTGAGACATTCCTTTAAAGGATACGAGCAAGGTTGCAATCACATTACGCATGCCATGCTTAAGGTTTCACACAAATCTTTCGCCAAATGATACTTGAAAAGAGTTTCGCATGCGAGAAAGAAGATTTTCCATTGCAAATATGCGAGAAGACAAAAGCTCTACATACTCTAACTGTTTCGACTGTGAGCTTCTCGTTTTATTGCATGTCTTCTCCAACGTTCTTAATGAAGGAGAACGACTGAAAGCGGGAAAGAGTGAAATCCTTTTATGGCTCCGCCATCAGAGAGTAAATTCTTACATAATAAGTAATACATTCTAACGCGCTTCGAAAGAGATACAAGTGAAAAATGTGCGATGCTTTACGTTAATTTATTTTTTTGAATTCGCTTTCGTCAACGCGAAAGTCGAAAATGAAATTTTGACATTTCAGGCAAAGCTCGTCATGATGATTAATTAGTGTTTTTGCGCTTCTGCCATTTCCTTGATTAATAATTCAAACTTTTGCTCCAACGAATGGATGAAATCTGAGTGGGCGGAAGGCGAAAGGCTCTCATATATTTTTGAAATGTGCTCAAAGACTTATTTCACTTCCAACGAGCTAAGTATTTTAATTGGAAAAGTTTCAAAAAGGATTAATAAATGATGCGATTGATAAGGAGAAGCTATCGCGAAATAGAAACAATGAACAATTTTGCTTCTGACAGAATTAATGTTTAAAGAATTTTCTAGGCGGAATTATTTGATGGAAAAGTTAAACTTTTTTCGTGATTAGAGTTTAAGGTTTTGCGACAAAGCGTCAGCTACACGCACCAATAGTTTGAAGTTCTACTGTGTTGTCGAAATAATAACCAGTTCAAGTTAGATGAATTGAATGAACGCCTTGACAATGATTGGATTTTACGATCAGAAAATTTATTTCTACAAAAAACAGCAAAACAAATCATTTGCGAACTCACAGCTTGTGAAGCACAAAGCAAATGGAATAATAGAAAATTTCAATTATTCATTTCACCTTCAATTGTTCGCTTAACAAACAAGTTTTAAAGCTCGAATTCGCATTCGACAATCAGAACTGTCCCCAACAAAGTCAGAAGCAATTTTCTTTCTCTTGAATTTATGACGGTTGAGTGTCACGAGTGGAACATTTAAGGAGAACATTTTTCATTCGAAAAGCATAATAAATTTACATTTATTACTAACGCTCTGACATGAAATTTCAGCGAGATTCTATTTTGTTTCAAGCCAGACGAAATTTATTCGCGCTTTTAATACCAAATTCCAATTTCGTGCATTTTGATTCGTCAGAATTTCGTCGAAACATCAAACTTCGTAATGGTTCAGTGCTTCGTTCTGTGCGAGCTTCGTGTAATTTTTTCATTCGTTTTATTATTTCTACGTGAAGTGAAATACAAAATGAAGTCGCAATAATAGAAAACAATCGTGAAGCTCGAGTGTAGCAAATGTTTTAACTTGTCAGATCGATTTTCAGCCTTGTTGAGTGATTTTTTTCCTTGAAATTTCACGCGTTTTCCTTTTAAAGTTAAAATTTTAATCAAAACTCTTCGACGCTCGTGTAATTCGTCTCGGAATTTCAAAATTAACTTCACCTCACCCCTCGCCATGCTAACACTTCACCTTCCAGCAAAAGGTATAACGCTGACTCAATTCAGCTTGCTTTTACCTACGCCCTCTTCCCTTGTGTTCATTGCAGTCGTAAAAATTCTAGAGCGCGTTTATTTTTATTGAGCTTCGTGCCAATTTTCAAATGAAACTAGTTTTCATTTATGGACGTCGTCAATTCACAGGAACAGAAGACGTTGTAGGATAAACAACGATTCTTCTCACTCAAAACGATCATAAAAGTGATGCCTTCCTATGGATGCTCTCTGCTGAGCAATTCATCACTTTTACGGACGAAAGGAAGCGCAAATATATTCACATCAGTCTAGCATATGATGTGTTCATAAATCACGAGTCTCCACAGAGTCAGAGCGTGCAGACAATTTCGCTTATGGCAAAAATACGAAAACAGCAGAGTTTCTCAATTACTAAATCAAAGAGATAACTTTCGCCAGCAGTTTGCTTGCATCAAAGCGGAGAAAAAAAATCTTGCCTCGCGGATATCTTTTAGGGGCTTTTTAAAGTCGGCCGAGTGATGGACCGTCTGAGAGTCGATCCATTTGTTATCTAGCTTCGAGACTGTATCTGATTCTTTCGGATTAAGTAACCTTCGGATTAAATGTCAAACGCTTGAACGACGAGAAAGCCCTTTGACTATCCTCAGTTCATCTTGCGATGCTTCATCGCTTGTTTTATTTTAATTAATTACAAACTCTCATTCGGAATATGAAAAGCTTTGAAGAGACTTCGAACAGCTTAAAAAAAAAACGTCGAGCACGCGCTTTAGAAGATTGCAACGTTTGCTGTTCAGCTTGATTTAATTTCCTGCTCGCTTACTCTTCACTAAGTAGCGCAATCATCTTGATATCCCTAGACTCTCCATCAACCCAGATTTACTCACGGCTAAACCTTTCGTTTTGTGAGAGTTCAAAGGTCGCGCTTCATTTGCCCAAGCCCAGAACGACAAGCGTGTAATTGAAACGTACCTGGAAAGAGAAAAGCGAAAACGAATTTTAATTAAAAATGTTTTCAAGATGTAAAGCATTTAAATTTTCATTTTTTCATTTGATTCTCTCGTATCTTTTGGTAGAGCCTTCTCGGCTGGAGGAAACCAGTTCAAGTATTGATTTTCATCTTTTCCTGATGAGGATTTTATACAATTTTACTTTTGAGTGGAAACGGAAAAAATGCTAAATAAGAAAAAGGGGAAAATGCTGTCAGGATATGAATTGGAATCTTGAATGTGGCAAAATAAGCTTCGTCGTACGATGAAACAGTCGGAAGTTTTCTTAGTAAGGTTTTGTTTTGAAATAAAATGTAAATATTTGGAGCCATGCTAGCAATTTCCATCGCATCGCATGATTGTCTAGATTTATCTAACGAGGATTTTTTACGCCCTCCTTGTAATAAAAGTACGTGTTAAGGTTCTCTGTTGCCTAAATCAGCAAAAAGTTAGAAAGTAAGGGAAACAATTAAGGATGGAAACTCATTAAACTTGAGGCAATTAGAGTTGAAGCCTTCGTTTACACATAATGTGCTTAGTACCAAATGAATTCTAGCTGCTTAGATGAAGCTTTGGATAAACTTTACTAAAGCCTGAGGTAAGCGAAGGACGATAAATCATGTCACTTGGTTATAATAAGTACGTGTGAGCCAAATCCTTTGTCCTGTCATGAATAATTGGCGTTATCGAATTTCAATGCTATCGATCTTATTTGCATTCTGAATTCAGTCCACCTCCAGAAATGCTTAAAGCCACAATACTATTTAGATAAACACATGTCCTAAACACTGCCATCATCCCATTAGTTGGAGCCAACAAACTCGTTGCATAATTAATAACAGAAAACCGAAAAGCCGAATGAATGTTTTATGTGCAAAAATTGAAAATCCTTCGAGCAGCCCTCCTGGAATTTGATTTAGGATTTTTCGGCGCTGTCATTTGCTGAAGCCAAGCAAATAGAAGCTTTGGCATTGGACTCCGCCATGGGAATTCAAGAACAAAATTTATATTACGGCTCTAGTTCGGTACGAGAGATTTGAACTATTTAGAGGACGAAAATGAAGAAATATTGGATCGGCTTACTGAAGGTTCCCGGTCACGAGTGCTTATCATTTGTTGATTTATAATCTTTCCGCATACTGCCCAACTTATTATTGATAACTTTTCTTAACACGATCTCGGTAATAAAACCTTCCTCTGCATTTACTTTTGCCACGGCTAAGCTAATCTTGAAGGATGACTCTTACTGAAAGTTTCCTTCCACCCACGCATTACTCATTTGGGAGTTGAAATCGAAAGAAAGATGAAATGAACAGCATTAGAAACCCTTGTTTGGGTGGAAACTTTGCCACCAAGACTTTGCTTCTTGGAAAAACATTGATGAAGATGGAGAATACTGAGCTCGTTGACACAAGAAGTTTATTTTGTGGTTTGATAAACCACAAGAATTAATCAATTGCAAAAGTTTGTCGACACAGAAAGCCCTTACAGAAATCCATTAACAAAGTGTTGAACGTGATTCAAACAACACGACGTGTTCGAAACTACCGATTTGATTAAACATAAACGGAGGAGGAGGAGTGTCGGAAACACTCGCTCGCTATTTCAATTTTGTTTCATTCCATTGGATTTGATGGGTTTGCTATGCGAGAGAATTAAGGTCATTGAAAATCCCCTTTTTATCTTGGCGTAAGCTACAAATTAGTCAGGAGATTGTTCCAGAGAACCATTCGAATGGAAAGTCAATGTTCGTGAATAGATAACGCGCGTCGTCCGATCCTCATTGTTGAATAAACATTTTATGCGATCAGAATGTCCTGTAATTTTAATCGCAATCTTCAACATGTATGTTGAGATTTGGGGAACATTTCGAGCAACCCGAAAGCGACCGTGCAACTAACAATCAATGAAATCGATCTGAAATCGCTCGGAACGGCCGGCTATCGTTCTCCAGGAGCGAAGCGATGGGGAAGCAAGATTGCGTAAATTAGAGAGATTTTTCCACTGATTTCCCATCGGTGTGAATGGAAATCCCATTTGAGATTTTCCCATTTTGACGCTTTCAAACTAAATATCGGGGATCAAACGGAGATTTGGACGAAAACGAAAAATGAATTGTCACATTAACCCGGACAAGAACTCTAGGGATGATAAGAATTCAGTTCGGAAAATTAAAAGAGTTTTCCATTGCTCGGCAATAAATTGCGAAAGTTGAATAAAATGGCAAAGTGAAAAGATGAAAAAAGTCGCCAGATGCGATCGCCAAGAGGTCACAGAACGACATAAAATTTTGAACTAAATTGAAATAGCGACATCACGTAGCTGGCGCAACACATGTTCTGAATTTCTTTCTATGTTCAAGCTCTCCAGACATCTTCATTTGCGACACCCCCATTTACATTTGAAATTCGAGGCGGTGAATTGTTTTGCATTCCTCTAAATTGTAAAGTGTGAATGAGCATTCGTGTCAATTCGGAAAAGTTCGTCTGTGCAGGGGAAGCATTAGTTGCTCGGTAAGTGAGGTTGGGAGTGCTAAATGGAAGCAAAGAACGTGAAAATTTCATTTGAAAAGTTGACGACTCTCGGTATCACTCTTTATTAAATTCCCAGACTGAATAAGTTTTAATGGAGATCGTTGATAGTCATCGCACATCGTTCCAGTTATCAGTTGGAAAACTTTTGCTAACGCGCTCAACAGATTTTTGTCAAATTTCCTTGGCACTTCTACTGTCACGACTTAACCGCAACTAAAGCTAATTGAATGGGAAAATGGCTTTAAATCATTTTTTGTCGACTGCCTATGACATCGTGGAAGGTATTGGAATTATTGGATCGGATCCAGCACGTTTTGTTTCGAGAAAAAGCGCATTTTGAGTAAAGTTTTAATGCAATTTTCTCATATAGCGATTGCACCATAAATTTCTTTTCTGCTTGAGTTTGCAGCGTGAAACTATCTCGACATTTTCCTCCTCTCATTCATCCTTCAATTGCATTGTCTACACAAGAAATTCTTTCCTCTCTTGTATTTTCCTTGCGGTGAAAAATGACAATTTCTTCGTTTTGTGACGACGGAGGAAAATTTGATTTTATTTTGTGTCATTCGTCATCGTTGTCTGTCGTAAGCTCCCCAACATATAATAGCGAATCTGAAGCGAAAGATCGAAGGCTTTTCATATCACATGTTTAACATTTTAAAAGCTCGAAACTTGGCGTGAGACGGAAACAATTTTATTTGAACTTGAGCAAATGTCGTAAAGATAAAATGAATGATTTTACCGATGAATCAACAAATAAGATTTCCTAATTGAATTTGGGCAGATAAAATTCCTTTAACCTAACTGAACATGATTGAGTTTCGAGACTAATCAGAAAGTTTCATACTCAAAATGTGACGAGTGTTGAACTCAGCATATTGACGAAACTTGTCCTGCACTTTGTTCCCATCTGCAAGAATGTGACAGGACTCGTCAGTCCATTCTTATGCATGAATACCTTCAATTCTCATCAGTTAATCTGGAATTTCTCTTGTCTTTTAGTACTTTGTACGTTGCTGAAATCTTTGCGATCAAAATCCATAGTTACGTGAACAATTTAAACAATGATTGCTTTCGAGTGAGCTTTATAACTACGTTGATACCCTTTCAGAGGAAATCTTTTTCAGATCCTTAGCTCCATTATTCCTCGCTCTCTCACACATGCTGAAGCTCTCAAATCCATAAATCATAATTCTCGAGAAGTGGAAACGAACGCTTCAAGGAAATGAGGAAAATCCCTACTGCGCTGAAAAATGGTTTTCTGTCATTAAAATATTGAGCGGATTCATCAGTTCTTATGAGCTTAATCTGGATTTACTCAGTATGGATTCCCCCAGCAATGTCACCGATTTCACGGGAATTAATCAAAACTCTGGCAAACGGAATCGAATCTCGCTTATTGTCTTATGACGTAAGGGTATTAATCGGAGGCGTGTGGGAGTCTTAACTGACTTGTTCCGCAATTCATCAAACAACAGGTTAAATTCTAAGACCACCCACGCGCACGATTTCCTTTGGCAAGTTATGCAACGAGCATTAATCAGGATAAATCGCTTCAACTGTTTGCTGATTTGTTTTCTCTCTACAAAGAAGAAAGCTCAACATCTGTCTTTGAGCATCGCTTGTCGCTGTTTTCGCATTAAATCACACGAGACATAAAAGATTCCGCTCGTACGGTTCAATAATTGAATTATTAAGAGACGCTGTTTTTCGTCTCCGTTCGACGCCGAGCGAGAAAGAATGAAAAATTTCCGCTCGGTAGTCGTCGTGTTTTGATAAAAATAAAACTTTGATATTAAAATCGAAGCAAATCCAATATTTATTTTTCAACGTCAAATATTTGCAACGTTGGAAAAAGTTCATTAATCGAAGAGCTGAGAACCGTGAAGCGAATGACACAAGCGACCGCCCGGTTCATAAAATATTGAAAAATTGATTAAAAACGTTGAATTTAAAGCTCTCGAAATTCCAATCTCTTATCGTGGGATGGGAAAGGACGAAGTTATTATTAAAAAGTTTTCCATCTCACGAGAAAACAAAGAAATTCGAGGAGGATATTTTTCCACAGCGGGCTTAACACAACATGTCGCTTGAAGAAAAACATAAATTTTCGCGTTCTTAACAATATTTATGACAAGAGAGAGCGCCATAATAAATTTTCATTAAAACAAGGCAACGTTATGGTTGTCAAATAATTTGTTCTCGGCACATCTCCGCGAGTCAACATTGGAAAGAATGACTTGTCGTGCGTTACGAGAGTGAAATCGTGAAATCATTTTGCTGCAGACAAAATCTCGAAGTGAAGGCAGAGCTTTAAGATAAGCAGGCAGAGCTTCGTTCTCCCCCAACCGCCTCACATGCTATCCAGTGGATATTATCCTTTAAGATCGATAAGTATTTCTACAGAAGACTTTAGTTATTTCTGTTCTAACAGCAGATGAGAGATCTGGCACCGGCACGAGTTCATGTTTGAAAAGGAGGCTCACAGCATCCATCCAAGCCATGTATGTGTACTCATCACTATTTTTTCTCTTCTTACTTCGCCATTAGTGCAAAAGCAATCAACTAAAGGCGTTCATTAATTTAATGGGTCTCATATGTTTGGACAAGAATAAGGAAAGATTGAAGAACGCCTCTCTAGCTTCGATGGTGTTTTAATGAACTTCGCACTGTTCGGTCGTCAGAGAAGTGAACAAACATGATATGTAAGTACTTGAGTGATTAGAGTCAAACGTCGAAATTTAATTCTTAAGCTCATGAAACAAGAGCGCAATTTGCTGTGTCGCTGCCATAAACTATGACTCGCTGCTATAATTAAAATCTGCAGCGTCAAGCTTGAAAACGTAATGAATTAGTTTTTGCCTTGAGCTTCCGTGGCGGCAGCAGGGTAAAAGTCCTTGAACGCGGAACGTTGTTCCAACACAGATTGCAATTGAATCCGAATGAATTGAGTCTCGACACTTGAACAAGAAGTTTTCGACTTTTTATCGCTTTAGCTCAGCAAGAATGAAACAAGCTGCAAGGGTTGAATGGAAGGTTTTTCGAGTGCATCGGAACAGATTTTTCATCTGAACAGACGTCAATGCATTGAGGTATCTCAGTATCGTTCGTCTTCAATCAAATCTGTGAAGAATTTGAATGCGAAATGGGAATCGAAGTGAGGGCGACGAGCTCGCGAGTAAAGCGATTGCAATGACAAAGTTTCGATTTAGAATTTGTTTGAAGAATGGCGAAACTTTAGGGCAAGGAACGAATTGAATTTGTGCAATTCTACAAAGCTTGTTGTCTGCCAAATATTTTAAGTTCCTGCAATGCTCCTAAGAGCCTTAGAAAACTTTTGCTCGTGCCGTTACTTGAAGCTCTCTCGAGTTGTGAAATTGCATTTTCATGTAACAATTTGCCTTTTGCATGGCGAATAACTTTTAAATCCATTATAATTCCTACAGACAAGTTTCGTGCGCAAAGAAGCCATAAATTTTCCATTTCCATCGCAACAGGAGAGTCGAGCAGGTTTTATTGCTCCTCGCATGCAAATCCTTTCACAGATTTTCCACCTCCGCACAGACATTCCTCGGTATCCATGTAACCATTAAAAGCGAATTTGCATTGAAAATGCTGAACAAATGAATTTAAGCTGAGACAAGTTCTTAGCGAGTTTGCCTTGGAAATTAATTGTTGGAACAGAAAATATCTGTCGACTTAAATTCTTTTCGGCTCTTCGAGTGATTTTCGGAAGTTCTGCTGCAGGGTAAGGTGATTAATGCCTGGCTATTTCAACAATTTTTTAAGGGCAAGTTGCAGGCTTTCTCTTGATAACAAACTATGTTTGATTGGAACGAAACCGCAAGAGTCCGTGTAGAGCAAATTTGTTAGTGATGGAAAGCGGATCAAAGTTTTAATTGGTTCTGACGACAGCAGACATCCCAGCTCGAACGTTAAACTTCGTGCTCCTAAACCCAAGCAAAATCGGTTGAGGAAAGTTCAACGAAGCTTGATGATTTGGGTTAACAAGTCGTCGTATGAAATATGAATATTTTACTCTCATAGTTGAAGCTGTCTAGTTACAGAATCTTTATTACGTCCAAACGACAACTATAATAAACTCGAAGAGTTCATAACATGAACTGGAGCCAAAGATATGGACATGGTCCGAGGCGAGTGTAAAACAAACAACAATCAACTGGACTATGCTTTCGATTGGAGCAACGACACAGCGTTATGTGCTATTATCTTCATTGCCATTTGAGTAGCCAGTCATGCGTCACCTCAAATGCAAATGGAAAACAATAAGCTTTTCTTTCTCTCTTGCTCGATCAACATTTCATCGAGCGAGCGAGAGAGTTGCTGTGGTTGCAGTGGAATGTT
Source organism: Smittia sp. YW1114-2 (assembly GCA_033064975.1). NCBI lineage: Eukaryota > Metazoa > Arthropoda > Insecta > Diptera > Chironomidae > Smittia > Smittia sp. YW1114-2. The sequence continues at coordinate 14,626,142 of CP093833.1, forward strand.
TTATTTTGAATCATTGAATGCAGAAGGGTTTTCTTTACCTGATGTCCAGAACAAATTGTTCCATTCGGTATTCTAGCTCTAAAGGGACTATGTACAGGACATGATGTACGCGGACCCCATCGAGACGAGGGTCCTGGTAATGGCACTGAGTTGAAATTATTTTGCTGTTGGCTACTGCATAATGGCGGCGGTGGAAATTGACCGTGTAGTGATGTCATTGAGGGTCCATGTGCTAGCACTGGATGATGAGGCATTTGCATTTGATGGTGACACATTGAACCAGCACAATTGGGAATTGGCCATTGTCCCCCGCTATTAATTCCTCCACTGTTACAATATGGATCCACGGTGAAACTGTCTTGGCTACTTGAACATTTCAGTTGTAATGTCAGAGGAGGCGATGTTTGTCGTGAGCGAATTTTGATTTCTTTCCAGCTCGACAATCTCCGTTGCGTCTCCGAGTAAAATGCCTTGTCTGTTCTTGGCTGATGTGTTTTTGTGGGCACTCTTATCCACTGCTTGCGGCCTCACTCGTCGACTGCAGATGAGAGTTCGTTTTATGTTTTCTCCGCTCTTCCTTATCTTCTCGTGCTTTTAATTGATTGTTGATGTTGCGCGTTAATTAAATTTGATCACGTTCCATTCTGCATTGAAGTTTGATTAATTTCTCATCTCTCTGTTCCAGTTCGACATTCAATCAGATCGATGGAGCGCTTGCTTATAAGATTTACTTAAAAAATATATCAAACAACGCTCGATCTCTCGACTTTTCCTTCCTGTTTGTTTTAGTAACGAAATTTCGTAGAACTGTTCTTCCTTCTGTTGAGCTCCGCTTAATTATTTAGCAAGAGGAACCCTTTTCTCTTAGTTTCTTTTTCGCTTGACGAATCTGTTGGGGCGGTGAAAAAGCTTCCGTTAATGAAATGGAAGAGTTTGTTGTTATTTCCTTGATTTTCGTCGAAACGAAAAAAACAGCTTAAAGCAATCGGATGTGAATTAAATTTAGCGACGACGATACTTTGAAAGTCGACCCGCGGCTCAGATTTTCTCGGCTCCCTCCCGGATCGATCCGGCCCCGTGGAGTTATTGCTTTTCCGACATTCTGAATATTTTATACGTTCAGCGATGCCAAGGCTCGTTGCTGAGAGCGAGGCATGATGAAGAATTCTATTAATTCCTCAACCAGCTCACCCTTTTCATCTGCCAAAAATCCGGTTACCCGGAAACAGCCTTTTAGATAGAAAAAAGTATTTCATTCGCACAAACTCTCGACAAACATTCGCAAAGCAGAAATTTTCTTCTGCTGCTATTCATTTGATGCGTTCCCACACAAAATACGCTACAAGTCCCCGGGCACGAAGAAGATCAAAATAAAGTTCTGATTGATATAAGCTCGAGCTTTGACAAACATTTTTATTTCCTCAACATCAGAAGAAATCCTTTTACTTGGCAACAGCCACTCGACGAGCTCGGAAAAAGTTTTCACTCCACAAATAATTCAGCAAACGAGAGTTTTCACTCGCTATCCAATCGAGAAGCGTGCTGTTGAAGAACGCTTTCGGGAGTTATGAAGAAATCCCTCTTCATTAATCAATTACAACTTTCTTCTTCAACGCCGAGACTTTCGGATAAGAGCGAACGAGAAATGACAGAGCGATGAAGTGGGAACGGAGGAAAATCATATTTTATGCTTCTGCGGAGGATTGGCAGGAGCTTTAAAGCTAGAACCTTCAAGCTCGCGTGAAATCAGTTCTTTGAACGCACACACTCCGATCCAAAGGACTCGAAATCACTTTCAAAACTTTTGATCGTGCAATCTCACGCGAAACAAGAACGAAACTCATTTTCGGAATTAAGTTTTTCGCTTTTCATGAAGCTCCGTTGCTCCCTGACGATGCTTCACGACGCCAAGAAGAACTTTTAAGTGAAACAACTGAAATTGTTCTCCGTGGCGCTCTTAAATGACTTGGCGTATGCTCTCCTTTTTCTGAAAACAATTTTCCAGCCATTTCGTTCTTCAAGAGTTCTTTCTTTCCCACAAAGTTTTATGCATGAATTGAAACCTCAGAAACCGCTTTCAACTGGAAAACGTCTTGGTGAACATATTTTTTGTTCTCGTTGGAAGCAATGGATGAAGTGGCAAAATCTCAGTCCCGTGCAGCAGTTGTAAAGTTAAGGATTCTTTGATGTATCTCGGAAAACTCTCTTCGAGGTTGGATGCCTTTGACTCAATTTAATTAAATGTGGGAGCTGGAAAGATGTCGCCTAAAGACGCTTCTAATATGTAGGAGACGAGAAACTCGACCCTAACGACAGTTGAAAACTACGACTCGAGCCTTCTCAAGCGTAAGGTCAGCAAAGCAAACAAAACGGAATTTTAATGAACGAGCTCCTAAGTGGTGACAAACGTCTTGTCTCTAAGATGTGCCAAATATTCCGAGAGCTCGATAATTAAAGATCAAATGGCAATAGCATTTCCATTAACTTAGACTTTGCTCATCTTTCAGCACCAAATTTATGCTGAAACTTTTCCTCCTCGCTCGAAACTCGCTTCTGCCTCTCACATCTGTTTTCTTCGTGCACTTGAGTAAGTTTCACTTCAAACTCAGTTTAATTTATGCGATAAATTTGCAATTATTTGCGGCATTTAATTGGCTTCACATTCTCGATAGACTGGCAAATTTAAAGCTTCAGAATAAAAGTTTTGAAAGACAATGAGAGTCAAATAAATGTGTTACCGAACAAATAGAGTTCAATTATGTTTTGATTAAATTTAAATTTAATTTTATTCTAGGGCAGAGCTAACGTGACTGGCAGAGGCTTAAACATGATTTGTAGTGCCACTGGAACAATCCAGTAATTGATTTATAATTTTGTTCGCCGAGGACTTTTAACGGTAATGAATTGTTTTTGAAATTGATTCATTAGCGGGCTGATTGATGAGTTCAGAAAGTTTTCCAATTCCCCGGCTAATGATGTAAATTTACTAATTTAAAATTTTGATGGAACTTTATATTTTGTGGTGAGTTAGGGAAACAGCTCCATGGTAGCCCCAAGCAGTCTTTCACAAACTTGATCGATGTGATTGTATTTATTCCACAATTTGTATTTATTTGAAGTTGTATCGTCGATGGAATCAGCTTGAAGGGAGCGTGGGGGTTGAACGATTTTGAGCCAAATTTCAATGAAACATTTTTGAAATTCCCATGACGAGTTCCACGTTAATATTTAATACAAAATATGAAATGAAATTTCTATTCCTCCGCGAACAACGAGTCTGCTTTAGTCATTATGGCAACTCCCATCGGAGCTGTAATTAAATGTCGAGAAATCTTTGCTCCGTTGATTTTTCGATTTTTCGCTTCACTCCTCCTGCCAGATAACTTTTTCATGGTTCGAATTCAATTTGCAGTATTTAACAAACGTTAAATTCCGTTTATAGTTTTCCCTCGCTCATGCAGTGGGAGAGCGAGCGGCGAAAATAAAAGTTCTCTGGCATCAACTGCCGTGCAGGAAAAACAAGAGCGGTCATACTAATTAAATTTTGTTGCTTCGCAAAAAAATGTTGCGCCCGATAATTGGATGCATCGGGAGAAGTCGAACTTTTTCGGTTGCGAGCAAAAAACCCGCATGAACCAATTGAGGGAATAGAAGCTCACCGCTAGGAAATCGGGAGTCTGTAAATTTACAGCCGCTCTGAGGGTTCGCGTGGGCGATGGAAACGTTAAAGTCAGATGAGGATAATTGAAATTAATTATCGATGAAAGCGAGCCATACATTAATTCTGTTCTCTTGCTTGCCATCCTTGCTTCATCGAGAACAATTTAATCTCAGGGCGGAGGCGCTCGCCTCTCATCGCAATGGAGATTTCCTCGGAATGAACCTTTTCCTTCTCTCTCTTTATTAATGATCGCTTGCACCTTTTCGCCATCGAAGGAAAAGCTTTTCTCGCATAAACGCGCTCGTAAATGGTTTCAGCGTTCCACAAAATAAATTTGTTGCTTTGAAAGCATAATCGACAGCCGCGTGTCTGAAAGCGACTTTTCTCCAACGAAGTGATAAAGTTGAGGGAAATTTATCATCCTGCTCGTTGAGTCCTTTTTTCTCTGTTGTTCAAGCGGAGTCGATTTTTCATTCGTTGATGTTCATCGTCGTCGTCGTTAGGCCACCGGCAATCGAGGAGTAAACACATTTCTGCGAAGCATAATTCGCAGACAAAAAAAGGGACAAATTGCAGAAGGCATACACGTTTGGGTCGCAGGCGTTGAGTCGCGCATAAGAAAATCTTGGTGGAAGAAGGAGTGAGTCGAATGGAAGTTTTCATTACGCTTACACCAAACCTTTCTCGAGGCACAATTACAAATATAGAGTCGCATTAGGTCTCAGAAGTGGAGACGCGAGAGAAGCAGGGAAAAGAAAATATAATTAAATCAACTCAACTTACTAAACAGAACACCTTTTTCGATTGGTTATCAAGTTCATGCTTGCTGGCAACTTTCTGTTGGGTTTCATCCGCTCGTGCCGGGGAACAAAGATGTTTGCAATTGCCCGTATTCTATTTGTTGTTTGTCGAGGGAATTGTTTGAAGAGGCGGCAATAATGGAAAACTTTAAGTTGAGGAAAGGCTCAAGAGGAATCAACGCTCTCGCTCTTGGTGATGGTGACAAGTTCAACACAGAAACTCCCGGGTTTCAAGATTGTGGAATGACAGCAAACTCGTTTCCCTACTTTTGCCATCCTTCGGCAATTGTCACTCAAATTTAATCTTGAATCTCGGTGCGTGCTTTTGTCATGTCGTGTACGCAATAAAACGGGGAGCGTCTTCAGAAGCATGTGTACGATGAATTAAATTATCCTCTCCGAATTTAGGATTACTCAACGTCAAAAATTCGCCCCGCCAGCACTAACTTTATTAAAAGGACTTTAAAGCTGTCTCTGCAACGTTTTCTAGATGATTTTTCATATGACGACAACGCAGAAAGCAAACAAATTCATATTCAAATCGCGTCGTGGAAACCAATAAATTTCGGAAGGCGTTTATGTGATAGAAGAGCGAGTCGCAATAGCAAGTCTTGCCAGACGTGAATGTGACCCAGTAGCGATGGAAATTCAGAAAGTCGAGGTGCCTGCATGATGAGAATTATTCATAAAGCGGACACTCTCATGTCTCCAGCTTTATAATGTACACAAAGTTTTGCAATTATTTTCCATGTCTCATGGGAGCCGAGTGAATTTCATGTATGCCAAGCTGGCTCCAATTCAATTGATGAAGAAATTAAAAAGTTTTATGCATTCGCACCTGAGAATCGTTCATTCGCATGTTGTCACCTGAATTTAATTCCGATATTTAATTTTAATTGGAAGCGAGGTGCGAGATGTCGTTCATGAATAAAATTTGAAGCTCGACTCATTACTCGAAAGCACATGACGATGTCGTGACAATATTTCTATCAATGCGATAGCAGCAAAGTGCCCCAGCATCTGCCGCAATAAACAAATATGAAACTTTCCTCTCATGGACGACAGAGTTTTGGTTACGGAAAATGGAAAAGTTTTCAGCGGAAACTCGGCATAATGGCCCAGCGTCCTCGCCATGTTCGACGCTAATTTTTCACGCCACTCGCAAGCTCTCATGTGAATGTAATTAGAGGCCAAACTGTTTGCTTCCCCCAGATCTCACATGCTGCCTGCGTTCCGCCAAAGCTCACCCTTTTTTCAATGAAACTCTTTTGTTAAAAATTGTTTCAGAGAATCATGCCACGTAGCATACATCAATAAGCTAGTTAGAGCTGGCGCTATTTATTTTCTTCGTCCTCTCCCCCAACGCCTCAAATGTGAATGAGCAGCAAATTTGTCTTGACGTTAGAATTTTTGACGCTTTTCACCGATATTTCAGAGTCAGGGAAAGTGTTTGTGGCGGTCGTCGCTTGCGGAGAAAGCGCAAAAAGCGGAATCAGCGCTCAGCATACACTCACACAGCCTTTTATTTGAATACGGGAGAGCGAGCCTTAATGGCAACCTAAACATGAATCGAGACGAACTCACACATAAAACTGACACAAAAAAGGCATAAAAAAGAAGAACGAAAATCAATAATTTCGCATTTGCAGAAGGAAATGAAGCATGAAGGGGTCCGGATGCTTAATGAATCATCGTCGGAGCTTTCCATGTTTACATAAGAAGTTTAAACTCAACCAATAAATCAATCACACACAAAACGGGACGGGGTAAAAAATCAAGGGATCAAAATTATCAGTCAATTACATTCAGAATCTCTAAGCTTTGACAACGTCATGCATTCATCCGTTTGCACACAATTTGCCAACATATATGGCTCGATCGAAGAAGAGAACGCAAACCCAACCAGGACATCCTTGATTTCGGATGATGGAGCGATTTCTCGCCATCAAGGAAAATCACATTTTTCTGAGCCTAAATTTTTTCCCGAACACAAGCGCAAGAGAAGGAAAAATGAATCGCAAACCGACGTTGGTGTTCGTCTGTACTGAATGCCTTCAAATCACCGTCATCATTTTCTCTTCTCGACACATCAAATTTTCTTCTCTGCACCCACATCTAATGTCTGCTTTGTATTTGATACAGCGAGACGCAGTAAGGAGAAATGCGGACAACCTTCCGATTTTCCTTCTCTTGTCAATTCACCGCCCTAAATTTTCTTCTCCGTCCGATTGCTTCAAGTGTGGTCTTAAATAAATGAGATGAAAGGCCTTACTACAGTTAACTTTATGTGTTTCACTACAGTTTCGATCGTCCAACTTTGCTCCGTGTTAGGCTAAGCACAATGAAAGCTCAAACTTTATCTTCGTCGAAACTTTATCGTCGTTGGTTCACAGTTTCCTTTCATTTCTTCCTCTCGTCCTCCCGACCGAACGGGAAAGAATTAATTTACGATGAAAACACAAGCGAAAGAAAGGGAAAGAAATGAAACGGAAAACTTTAGCTCGACAGCTTCAAGTCTTGTTTTATCGTCGAGAGCTTTCTTGGCCATTAAATTATTTACACCACTATAGTTGTTCCTTAACTCAAGAACTTTGCTTTTGCTTCGCCACTCTTCGGCCACTTTCAGAGTTTTCAAATTTCCTTCCTCCAGCACAATTTTCAATTTCTTCTTATCAGACAAAAAACATCGCACGAGTTAACCAGTTTCCACCCTTGTCTGTTAAGGGCTCACGTTAGACTAAGAGCTCCGGCTGCCTTTAGACGAGATCTGATGCTGCCGGACTCGCTGCGAAAGGAAAAATCCTCTCACGGAGATGTTTCCCTCCTGATTCGAGCATGATGGCCGACCGTTGAGGGAAATTCGACGATTTTCTGCGAGAGCTTCAGCGCTCGGAGAGGAAGAATTTGAGATTTTGGATGGCAACAGCATCAATAAGACCGAGCTGCGCAGCCGTGCTGAGTATGGATTCGTGTAACATCAAACCGCCAGAGGGGAAGTTTTCCTCGGATACACAAGTAGGGATGCTGAACGCACACACAAGCTCCACAGCGATGGATTTTTTCCCACTCGGAGAGGAACCGAGAAAGGTGAAATTCCTACACATCTCAGAAACTCTGACTGATTTCAAATCATCGAAATTGATTTTTGACACCTACGCGTAACACGAGTCGCGCGAGAGCTAGAAAAGTTTCCACAGAAACAATTCAATCTAATTCGCGACAAAGTCTCTCCATAAATTAGCTTCGCGCATTTCGAATAGAAAGTTTAAGGTTTCGCGAGAAGTTTATTATTCCATTTTTAGCCATGGGGACTTTCAAGCGTAGGACTTGTAGCCAGTGTTACTGGAGCGCGAACGTTGGCTCTTCAATATTCGTTTTGCTGAAAACACTTTTAGTTGATGGTGACATTATTTGGAACGCCATCAAGTATATCATCGTTACCTTTTCACTTAACCCTCCCTCCCTTAATTACTAGGTAGCTTTGACTGCTGTGCCGTCACCAACAGTTCGTCGAAGCCTCTGATCTAGGCATCTGAACAAGCAAATCATTCAATTTGTGCTTCTCGAAGACGCAACGTGTATAAATCTCGCATCCAAGGCCTCTCAACCCTTTCAATCTCGCCTCCACATGAACCGTGTAAGCACAAAGGACTTCCCAGTGGATGAACATTCGAGAGCATTCACGGTTTCCATTGGCAACCGATAAGCTTCATCAGGCTTTGCCTTCTCGATGAAGAAGAGAATTTTCCGGCAATGCGAAGCGAATGAAGAAGCAATTCACCACCTGGGATCATTTGATTTTTGCCAATGTGATTATTTATCTGCAGTTCCCTCTTCCACTTGGAACTTTTCATCGTTCAGTCGAAGCCAAACATCAACAACAACAGTTCTAGTTTTATTCTCGCTATCGACAAACATCTCGCTTGTTTTATTTTTCCAATATTTCTCCGTTCGCCCTTGTCAATGCTCTGCTCTATCGTACATGTTTGGATACACAATCGATTTGCAATGCACACACAGATTGTGTAGCATGTGCTCGCGTTGTTGTCGAGCATTTGTCACTTGCCAACGATACTTCTTCTCTCGGCGTTTTATAAATAACGATGAGCCACTTAAAAAGCTTTAGCGGAGCGTGTTCGAAGAGGGTGGGAATGAATTAGATTTTAATTATCATTTTTTAATCACAAAACACACTGGCGAAACAAGGCTCGCGTTCAATTCGAGGCAGCATAAGCGCCCAGGTTATGAATTTTTCCCCGGGCCGATGAACAAAAGGGCGAGTTTACACTAACGATGTAAGCGAGAAGGACTCTGGCGCTTCGTCTAATTAAATTTGCCTATGGATTATGCATTAAGCTTCGGGCCCGGCTCTCGACTGAATTTAATTTATGCATACTCGAGCCTCAAGCTTCGTCCTCCGCCTCCAGCGGTAACTTAAAGCAGCACAAATTGTCGAGATGTTTAATTTGGAGAAAGTTTATTGAGCGTTTTCATGGCACAAATCGAATGAGAGGTCGTTAAAGCTGCGCCCATAAAATCATCGGTAATTGTTGCGAAACAATTCTCGTTTCAATGAATCGCAGTTTCCTCTTCTGCTATCTTCCACTTCAGGCCAAGTGACACAATTGAGAGCACTTGGGCGCTTGTCACAGAGTCAGATGAAGTTTATAGCGTAAAAGTCTGTGAAATCGATCCTAACGGGAGGTCGAAAGCGATCTTACAGCACATGACTCGTTGATGAAGTTATTTGCGTTTCGCAATTCAATTTGAATAACTTACATCACTCTTGTTGGAGTTTATTCGCGTTCATGAAAGTTTAAGTCGCTTTTTTTCGCTCGTTTGCTTGTGAGTGTGTTGATGATAATCCCTCGAAATCTTCTTTAATGGCACTTTCGACAATTTATGGTTTCTGATTAGACGTAGCAGCAGTTCTCGGTTTTGTAACAAATGTTCCACCTCGGAGGCAACAAATGGCTCTTTCCTTTTAAATATCCTTTGAGCTTGAGGTTTATGGAATCCTCTCACTACATTTCCGAGCGAGCTAGCGAGTCAGATCAACAGAATGTACTCGTCGTTAGGGCTTAGCTATCGCTGGAGTTTCAAGGCGGTACGACTATGTACCAAGAAGGTTTTGTAGTTGTCTATACAGACTTGGCTAATAACGTCGACTCGAGGAGTTTCTCTGGAGTTTTCGTCTTTATTTTTTTATAATGGTACGACCCCATTTTTTGTTATAAATTTCCAAGGAATCTCACCAAGAAGAAACCGAACAAGAAGACGATGATTTTAACAGACGAACTCACAATTGACTGTCGCTTCGACAGTAGCTTTTCGCTGGCAGGAAGTGCGGAATAGAACGTGAAATAATCAACATTTGCGAGGGTAGGAGAGATGAACGTCGCTAAGGAACAAAAACAAATTGATTACGCTTTTCAATCTAACTGATGGAACAAACAAGAGCTTCCCGAACATTCAACATAATATTACAATTAGGAATTGGTTTTCTGGTTGCCAAGATCCCTCTCGTCGAGTAATCCTCATCCAAGGAAACGTGTAAGCCTCAAGGTGTGGGCATAATAAACTTAAATAATGAATGTAAGGACGCTCGGTCCACTTCTCTGCAATTTTGCGTATCAAGTGTTTCGAGCACAAAGAATGTGCCTTGACACAAATCAATTGCAAGCTCGTAATATTCATAAAGACGTCTCTTTCTTTTTTCTTTTCAGCCAAATCTTCTCATCGCATCCCTTTCATCGGTCCCTCATTGGATATAAAGAAGAAAGGAAACTCGAGAAGTTCGTTCGGATCGAATGAATATTTTTCTTTTCGGGCTAGAAAACAATTCGCAAAATTGAATTTATGATTTTCGCCATACACATCCATTCCAAATTAGACGGGAGAGCGCTGGACAAATTGGCACTTCAACAAAGGATCACAGCGTGCCAGCGGACAACGCAAACAACCGAAGCTTGTCGTGGGCCATATTCAGAGAACTTGACCCAATTCCATCGCGCCAGGGAATTTCCGAGCAGCTCAAGTATTAACAAGCATTAACAATTTTCATGTATCACTTTGTTGGACAAACATTGTGAGTCTGAGGTCTTGCCTGAAGCAGCAATCTCTGGGCTTTGTATTTTCCTCAATGGAAGAGTCTCTTGTTCAGCCAAAAATACAAGGAGATAAGAGCTAGTGAGTCGAAGAAAGAAGAAATTTCATGTTTATTTGTTGGGAAGGAAAGCAGGAAACGTTGTATTGTTAAATGTCGTTTCCTCTGCTCTTTGTCATGAAACATTTAATCGATTGAAGTAAAATGTGTGCATTGGGTTTTCTTACACCCTTTCATATCTACGGCCTAGTTGTTCAGAGTTATCTGCGGGAAATTCTTTGACACGCTTCAGTTCAATCACATTCAGTTGAAGTTTCCATAAGAAATGAAAATATTTTCCACGACTCACCGCAAATTTGGCAGCGGCAGTTTGATTGTAATCGCGAACCTGAATTCTGGTTTTCCATTTCTGGAACAGATTCAAGATACCAAATTGAATCAATTGTAGCGAATAGCATTCGCCTGGCAACGACTCACGAAACAAGCGAGAAAGATTCACAAAAGTTTGCTCACTCCACGATCGCAGGCAAATAAAGAATTTAATTTTCTGTCTTCCTCTCGAGGGTGCAGTGAAGCAGCTCCATCCACGAGCACAATTTAAATCTTTTTCTTCGGCACAATTCGCCCGGCACTGCAGGAAGCGACAGAAATCTTCTCAAACAAAAATGACACTTTATATCATACAGCAAAAGGGAACCGCGCAAGGAGAGAGAAAAAGTTTATTCTTCGAAACCATTGTCGGCATTTCAAGCTTGATGAGATGTGCCGAGGCAATTTCCTCGTTTACGAATCATTGAGTTCGCAAAATATGTTCAACGCTCCCACGACAACATTGAATTATCACACGCGTTGGGTAAAATATGTTCCTTTCATGACTGCTTCATGGTAAGGAAATTACTTATGTGCCAGATGATTATCTACGTTGGCGAGTAACTTTCTAAAGAGCTCGAGGAGCTAACAGTTTACAACTTCATCGCGAGCTAAGCAGCAAAATTCGGGATCGTTAATGACTATGATCGCCTTAGCCCTTAGGCCCATGTCAAAATTTTAATGCCACTCGCCCAAAATGAGCATCTCGACCTAATAAAAAAATAATCTCTTTATGGGTTTGAGAACTTTCACGCCTGCACACAAATTCCGTACCCGTTTCAACGCGTCGCCTTAGAGACTCGCAATTGTCTCTTTCGGAGGGAAATTTCCTGTCATAAATTATATGTAAATTACATTGCAAATCCAATTAACTTTTGTAGCATTTTTGAGCCAAATTCCCGAATAATTTATGCGAGGAGAAAGCCACGCTTTAATGGTTTATGAACCAGAGAGTGCGATGCAAATTCAGTGACAGGTATGAAATGTCTCAGCAGTTGTGAGACGCGACTGTTCCTCGATGTCTTATTAAATAACCGTTGCGAACATCTCCATTCTCGCAAAAGCTCAACTTGTTAGTGTCGTCGTTTCGCTTTAAATTTGATATTGTGAGAAGAACAAGACTTCATCTTTCTTTAAATCGAAATTCAAAACGAATCAGGATGAAATATTTATTGGAATTTTCCCTTTTTCAGCTTTCAGGGCGCAGTGAATAATGATTAAAATGTTTTCGGAATATTGCGCGACGCATTTCAATGCTGATAGGATTTGGGGATTTCTCCGAGGAGCGGAAATGTAAAGATTGACGCAAATCATTGAACCCTAAGTTAAGATGCTTTCGCTCAAAGCACCAAGGATTCACTACAGCAATGTAAGCAAAGCTGCGTTTAATTAGACATGACGTTAATGATGATGGGAGTGTTTAAGCCTCATTCGCATAATGACGGGCAGTGAAGCTTCTACTGCTCTGCTGAGTGGCCAGACGAGACGTTGAATCACTGCAAAGCTCTCTTGCGGTGGCATTACTGCATAAGCATACTTGACGATCGTTTTATGCAAGTTTAATTATGAGAATATTCTAATATGCAAATGGAAGTCTCGCCCTCTCTTTTGTACGCTAAAAGAACTTTCACTAGCATTGTGCAAAATGAGAAATATTGCATCGTATTTTAAACTTCTCGTCGCCACTTCATATTTCATGATACTCGCTGCTACTCCTGAACAAAAGCAGCTTTCAAACGTTTGACTTTGCTGCGCTGCCTTTCAACGGGTGAATGATGAAAATATCTGCAGAACGTTTCCCGCATCAGGAATTGGCTTTCTTGAATTTTTCAACAAGTTACGCTCTCATTAAACCATTAGCGGAGCTGACGAAAAAAAGCGAGACGAAGAAGCGCGAATGGCTGGAAAACTTTTTTAATAATGAAAAATTTTGTTTTTCCTTCTTTTATCATTGAGTATGCAGTTACGAGAAGTTGCATCATTACCAATACCAAAGTTGATGTTGCCGAGCAAACAAAGAAGTCGTTATGTGGCTTCAAACTTTCCCCTGAAAATCAGCATCAGCAATGAAAGGCTGCTTACGTTAGCGTGGCTTCAAAGAGAATTTGATATTTTATGGGAAATCTTGATATTGCTTTATAAGGCTCATCCAGACTGAGAGCCGTCAGCTAATCACAATGATTGAACAATGAGTTGGAATCGTAAGGATCAGAAATGTTTTGTTGAACAAGTCAATGTAATGAAAACCTGGCCAAACATGATGAACGTTGGATGTACAGAATGAATGAACTCTGAATGAGGTATCAAACATGAAGCTGAAATGTTTGACATGGCAACAAGAAAGTCGACCGAATGTTATTAAATTCCATTCTGAATAAAATGGAAACTATGTTCTCGACATTAATGCCTGGAGTTTTTCCACTGTCCACGCCATATAATTAAACTATAAAGCCAACAACAGTGTGAAATGCTGTGGCTTCCTATCTCGGATATCTGTTTTATGTTTTCATCGCCATATCAAACATTTTCAATCACCACAAAAACGCTTTTTCTCCCTCCTGTCACTCATGGCTTGATATAAAACAACAATGGAAATTTGCTTGTTTCAGAGCACAAAAAATTCACTGAGCTGTCACACTTTTTGTGAGGCAGAGATTTCCACCCACAAGGAACAAATCAGACCGATTGATGCTTGGAACCCTTTTCGACAATCGTCGCTTCTATTTGATTCGGAATGTTTCCGATGATGAGAGAGTGAGGAGGAAACATGGAAAGTCTCTCAAGCGTCCAAAAACTTTCCCAGCAGTTCGCTGCCAGCTACAAACGAAGTTATAAAAGGAATCCTGCATTCCAACCCCCCTCGAACATCTTTTCATCAAAACTGGTTCTAACATCAGCATGTCGTTCGTTTGAACAACAAGGAAAACTTTTCCATTCAAGTGACTTTGCCATTGCTTAGGGAAAACTTCCCAACCATTCAAATTAAGAGCTTTTCTTGTGAGACTTTTACACACAACAAAATGTTTTTATATGAGAAGAGCGATCTGTTGTTGATTCCAAAGCCTGTTTTGAAAAATGCAAGGTTTGCTCCCTAAGTAAAGAAATTTATCACAAAACATTATCTTCATTTATAAAAGAGAAGAGAAATGAATGTCTCAAGTATCAAATATTATTGCTCAACGACATGGGCTGTCGTTTGCCGACCTGTCTATGCACACAAGGTTAGTTTTTCTTGCCGCTCTACATATGACATTAATATCATTTATAACATGAATTGGATTAAATTGGATTCTCCTTAGGTCTCTTTTTTTGGTATTCAAATAAACATTAACGCTGTAGGAAAAAGAGGGGACGACAATAAATGCTTTATTATGCAGACGGATTATGCTGAATTATGCTTTCGAATGAAAAAGATGAGAAACATCTCGGAGCACATGTTCGAGCCGAACTTTTCTGTGCTTTCGAAATTGGCCTCCTCGACGGAGCACGGCAGGAAAAAATTGATTGCAATCCGATACGAGTCTTGTTCAGCAAACTCTTGCAAAGATAAGTGGACGAGAGGAATTTAACGATCTACAATCGCCTGGAACTCCATCTGCAGTGATGAATTATGCAACTCATCTAGAGAAAAAAGGCGAACAGGAGCATCCATCATCCTGTTCTGCCATACTCCTGCATTCTTTTGTATTATTTTTCTCTACTCGCTTGGAGCTTAAACAGCTTCCAGCCCGTCGTTGTGAGAAGCGACAGAATTTTTTAATAATTTAATATCCGGGACAAAAAGAATTTGCGATAATAAAGCGAATGGAGTTTGTGCAGCAATGAAAAAGCTGACGTTTTCATCTCATTTGGGTCCACAAATTCCGACAATATTAAAATCGGTGATCATGGAGCAGTGACTTGTCGATTTCTGGAAAGAATTCCGCAAGGTCTCATGTAAATCTAAATGTGAACTCGACAGTTTCAAGCTTAAGCGTCGATTATTTGCAGTTTTCCTTTGCACTGTAAAGTTTGGAGCAAAGACTTTGGACACTTAACTGAAGTAGCGAATGCATTAAATTACTGCTTTAATTAAATGACTTTGGGTTGATTGCATTGCAACGAAACTGTTAGAGCTCCGAAGCGTTGCAAATAGCTCGAAATAAATTCCTCCCCGCCGTCCCCTTTGAAACGACGTCCCTGATAATAAGCAGTGAGTTGCATGAGCTTGATTGCAATTCAAATAAAAACCTTGTAGCACCCCAAAAAGTTACAACTCGACCTCCCACTCCTCTACTCTCTCTCTCTCCGCACACTTAAGTACCGAAAAGAAAATCTGAAGTTCCTTAACGACTCGACACTTCATCGTGCGACAAGGCATAATGTTTGTTTAAGGCAATTATTTCGCTCCGCATTTCTCCACAAGTGGAAATTATTTTTTTAATTAATTCAATTTTTTCCTGTCCAACTAGAAGAAGTTGAACATAATTAATTTTTCCTTAGCTCTCTTCCGCGTCCCGTGTCCCAATGCTAATGGCAAACGGTAGAGGGTAATGTTTACTAACTGATGGCAACCGATGAGTTTCCACCGTCGCCATGCTTTCATTAATTAACCCGCTGCGTTTCGGAGCGCTCTGCCCTAATATTTATGGTTGGAAATTTTATCATTTTCAGAACGCGCGCTATTAAGGGACGTGAGAAATTGCAGAAACTGATTTGGGGAAAACTTCGTAAAGGCACAGCGACAACATCATTAACGCAGCTTTTTGTTCAACCTTGTTTGTGATTCCTTGAAACTTGCAAGACTCCGTGGCCAGGAGATCCATTTCGAGTTCTACAAACGAACTAAAACATCGTTGGACATGTTCTCGTTGCTTTTGATTACTTTGCTTTCAAGCTTTTTAATTCACACGATTTCAAAGCTTTCAGAGTTTACATTGTTCACACTTGACAGTGCAAATAAAATTTCATGTCTGAACCAATATTTATCTCGTCGTTCTGCTCGTTGCTGTGGTGGCTTTTGTCAAGAGAAAGCGAGCAATGCAACAATGTGGATATGATACTAGAACATGATAGAAACCACCGAGGAGTTGTAAGTGGCGTCAAAAGTTCAAGGCGTCATCATGTTCCTCGCAAGAGATCGCGTGAACAACTAACTGCCAACCTTTCATCTTCGTTTGGCGAGTGCAGACATCATAAATCTCGCCTCGCTCTGAAAGTATTTCAGCACCGACTACTCCATTAAAGAGCAGCATTTGCATGCATCCAGCATCCATCAAAGGAAACCTCGCAACCATTTCCAGCAAGTTTCGTGTGTACGTATCTCATTTCATTGAAGAAACGTTCACAGGAGAGAGAATAAATGGGCTGAGGGTGTTGCGATGCAACGTTTACAATATTTCAGTATTTATCTCTCGCCCGTTGAAACTTTTTGCCGCTCGCTTCAACATTTTTAGCAGCGATAGCGAAAGGAACTCCAAGCAGACAGCAAAACATGTTAACATCATGAAAAATGGGAGTGAAAATGTTGTTGACTTGTTGGCATTATGTAACTTGGCTGCTGCGGGGCAGAAAGTCATCATCGACTTCTCTTTTGGTCGCGAGACGAAATCGCTATCGATCTTCCGGCCACTGCAAGGCAGCATCAAGAATTCATGACCAATAAATCTAAAACTGTCGGGTAATTCACCAAGGAATTGTTGCAGTTCATTCTATTTGTTTTATGCTTTTGTTGTGAAGTTTAAAAATTCATTTTGGAGCAATCGCTCTTCACAGAGGAGCAATTGAAATTTGTAAGCGAGCGGAAATATCAATTACTTACAAAGCCCCATATAAAACTCCTAGCAACACGTTTTAATGAGCTTCTCCGCCTCGTTCGCTAGAACGACTCCGATAATAGCGAATTTAGGCAAGAGCGGCACGTATGAGCGCTTTTCATATAACTTCAGTATCTGAGCCAGTGGAGCGTCTCTAAACAAAACCAAAACGCAAAGCTTCCACTCCAACGTTCACCATCGTTGCCTCGAAGCATTAATGGGAAAAAAGTTTCGCTTGAGATTAATTTACATGCAATGAGAAGCGATATGTTAATGCATTCGCTGTCGCTCTCTGTTCTAGAGTTCACATCAACCCATTTACCACAATAAGCTTTGCAAAAACAGAGCGGGACTTCAATGCCGTGGGCGTGAATATGATAAACTTTTCCCGTCAGCAAACTTTATCCAGAGCTTCGTGGTTTCACAAAAAATATTGAATTTGATGGCTGTGATGGAAGGACGAATTTGACATTCGCTTCCGAGGGAGTTTTTAAATCAAAGCTTTGTGATTTGAAATCTGAATAGATTTGTCATCCAGAGAGAGATAGAGAAAAATTGGTTTCGTTGCTGTCAATGAGATTAAATATTCTCGAGAGTCAGGGATTGGAGGACACCTCGGAAAAGCAGCGGGGGATGAACCAAAAATTGCTTTCAGATTGACCGAAAAAAATTACAACTCACATGCCTTCAAGAGCAATTTGGTTGTGGAATTTAAATCCACGACAAAGTGAGTTTTGTTCTTATACTTGAACTTCTACACAATTTGCGCTAGGACTGTGAATAGCGATGTTGCTAAAATCGTTTATCAGTCGACTTGTTTCGATGTTATCAAAGACCTAGTAAGATCAATAACCTGTATTGGCGTCAAGTCTCACAAAACGTAGCAAACACTTAAATATTCTTCATAATTTTAAACTCCTTGGGTGTCAGTAGGAACAGATGAGGTTTAACTTTTATGAGAACACGAGCAACCATCTCAATCTCAGATGTTTTCACCTGAACGCTTCGTTTCATAAATTTATTTATTCTTGCTACTACCTCCGAGCCTTTTATTTCAACTCTTAAGTATCTAGAGTGGGAGAACATCAAACGTAGGAAAACGAGCGAAAATAGAAAACAATAAATGCTTTTTACGAGGCTCGAGAGCGCTTGGAAGATGTAGAATTCAAGATGACATCGCTCGCATCAAACTCCATCCAAACGCGATAAAATGATCTGTTTATGTTTGAAGATTCGCCGGATGAGGCAAGACGACGAGTAGGAAAATGCCAAGAAAAGTGGGCGACGATAATCTTTCTATTATGCTTTCGACGCTCTGCCATGTATGCAAATTCCCGAGAGGATCCCAAGTGTCATATCTCGATCGTAAAGGGAAATATGTTTTGCATTTACGGCGAAGGTGCTTGAACGAGGTTCACTTTAAACTTCTACAGCCAACGCATTTCGAATACTGTTACATTTTAATAAGCCAAGTGGTTTCTTATGGTAAAATTTCCTCTTCTGCTTTCTGTCTTCTCTTCACTTATTCAGGAGATTTTGTGATGCATGAGCTTCAATGAAGCGGAAGCCTGAGGTGAAATGCAACGACCAGCAAAGCCTTCCGCGCTTTTTGCAATCACAAAATTCCTCAAAGCAATTTTCCCGGATCTCTTTATGGGAATCTTCAGCCATGAGCATCGACACAAAAGCAGAATACTTTAAACAAGACGAGAGCGCAGAGAAACTTTTTATGCGATTTTTCCCCTGTCGATTTTATTAATAAAATGAACATAAATTACAGAATCTCTTGCTCTCGTTCTCGCCTTCCCCCGGCTTCAACCCCATTCAATAGCTGCGGCTTTGCTTTCTTATTTGCACAAAGCTGTGTCATGGGGGGAAAGGGAAAGAATGAGGCAGAGACAGGAGAGGGAATTCTATTAAACTGAGATTGTATATTACTTACAGGCATTTTCTTCTTTAAATAAAAGCGAACAATGGAATAAATTCCAGAACTTTGGAACAAAATCAACAAACCGGTAGAAGCGAGGCAAGAAAAAAGTTTTGCTCACCTGAAAAGAGAAAAGCAAGAAAAAGGTTAAATTTATTTTGCCGTATTTGCATTCAGTGTCGGGTTGAGAATGTTTTACAATCGAAATGTGCAGCTTCTCCCTCCTCTCGATCGTGCATTTGCATTTCATGTCTGATGACGTTTAAATGAAGTCGAGGGGGGTTTCATTTGGATGAAAGAGTTACAATGGATCGCCAATAACTTCTGAAAAGTATAACCAACGCCTGATACCTCCTGAGGTATACGCACTAATAAGGATGCGTCAAACGTAATCATTGGAGTGTTCAGTAACTGTTAAACATGCCTCAAGCTTTCGGTTGAATTAAATTGCAACTCAACACGCCAGTCCCGCCCCCCTGGAGGTACAAAGAGTACTCGACGTCACGGAGCTTTTCACAGTAATTCATTTCGACGTTCAACCCCCTCGTTAAACAAGATGAAATTTAATACTTCGAACTGGAGCAGAGTGCTGGAGTCGCTTTCGTTCGTCTAAAGAGAATTTAATGGCATTTAATCTTGTCGCAAGTGCTGAATGAACTCTCAAAGGAAAAAAGAGTAAAATGCAGTTCAATTGTCGTTGAAAGTTGTCGAGCTAAGCGATCGCGTTATTAATCAGACTTCTTATTATTTCGCAATCTCATAACTTTTCATCACCCGCTGCGAGTTTGAATTTCAATTACTCGCCCACAATCGAGTTGTTATTTTCCTAAGAGCGAGTTCGAAAGGTTTTACAAGTGGGAGAAAATTCACTTGCTGCCGTTGAAGCGGGCATTGAGTTGATGAATGGTTTGCGGACAAATCCCAATTTCAAATCAACGTTGCAGCTCGTCCATTCATACTGGAGAACAGAAGCAGAACATTTACAACGAGTTTCATAGACAATGTCGTTACTTAGAACTTAACGCTCAACGATTTAGGATGTTGGTTCTCAAATTAAACTTCGTTCAGCAGTCGAAACCCACAGAGAGTTTCCATGAAGAAAGTTTAGAATAATTGCTCCGAACGAGCGGAAGCCGGCAATGTCTAAATGATGAATGATTCCGCCTTCACAAATTCATCATCGAAAGTCGATTATCTTGAGGCCAGTGGGAGTTTAATCCTGGGATTCAAACAGAACAATTGTTGGCAGACTAAAATACTTTATTTACGCACTCAGCGGACTTGGTAATTCATTCATTATATCTAATTCAAACAACCTCTCAGCCGAGGCGTCTGAGCTCATTTCCGCGCGCCTACAAATCGGTGTTTGAACTGCTGAAGCTTTGCGTTGGAAATGACGACGTGCAATAGAAGCATTTGTTGGTCTTTAGTGTCGGCTTCGCTATCGGTGACCGCGACATTCTTGTACAGCCACTGGCTTTCCTCGCCACCCATCGGCACTCTCATTGTCATTTTGAATCGGTTTGTGGTGGACAAAACTTTTTGCTCGACACACATCAACAAGTCGTTGATTCCGGCGAGACTTTTCGATGAAATCGTTTGTAGGTCGCCAAAGTTTTTTTGCTCCGACGGCACCAAGTCGATTTTGTTGCCCACATTTATAACGTTCTCCATGATGTGATCCGTCTGCTTGGTGTTGTTTCGAATCAACGATGCGAGTGTCGTTTCCACATGATTCTTTTGTTCCAGCCAATTCTCGTGCGACACATCTTGGACATGAATGATCACATCTGCTTCGAGAGCGTCCTCGAGCGTCGCAACGAAGCACTCAAGCAGACCAGTCGGCAGATCTGACATGAAACCGACTGTGTCCATGTAGAGAACTTCCAATCGACACGGTAGACGACCGGAGTGTGCTGTGACGTCGAGCGTCGCGAAAAGTTGGTCTTTTGGCTGCAGCGCGGCTTCATCGGTCAGCGCTTTGATCAGCGAAGTCTTTCCTGAGTTTGTGTATCCCACGACAGCAATTACAGGGAACTGCTTCTGTCTTCGGTTGTTGCGAAGCAACTCGCGGCGGGCTCGCAAATCATTCAACTCGTGCTGGATTTTCTTCTCCCTATTCTTCAACATCATTTTCTGTTGGTCAGTCATGTAGAATCGTTGCTTCTTCATGGCCGCACCGGTGAGCATTTCCACGTCGCGCATTTGAGACCAGATATAGGGAATCTCGGCTAATGCGACTTGTAGCTTCGCTTCAACCGTCGTGGCGTGTAGACGGAGAATTTGGATGACAACGGAATAGCGGTCCATCACAGGTAGACCAAAGAGTTCCTCGAGATTCGATTTCTGGAGAAACGTCAGCATCGATTTGCTGATGAAAACGCATGTGAGTTGATTGCCTTCCTGTCGGTTCTTGATTATCATCTCGCGAATCTCTTCGAGCTTTCCGCTTCCGAAAATCGTTCTCTTCTCCAAACTGTCCACTGGAACTTTGAGGCTTACGCCAACGGTCCACCGGGGTAAAGTTCTTACTAAAGACTCGGCTTCGGCCAACTGCAGCTCGGGCTTGACAGCAGATTTTCTTGGTCCCCACTTAATGTACGGCTGGATTAAAAGCACATTTTGCTGATTGAGAATCTTCTGTGTCACGACGTGCATTGCGCTGTTGGCGAGCGTATCGTAGTCCCTGCGTGCATTAAATCGTGAACCTCCGGTCGGCTTATGCCCAAATTAATAATTACTCACTGATCCTCCAGCAGATTGTGCTCAGTCTTATCTTCGTTGTCCATTGAATCCCCAGGCTCGTCCTCCCCGGCTACGCTTTCATGTGATTGGCCTTTACGGCGACCACCGTCGCCACCACGGTTCTGATACTTAAATCTGACATTGTTAATGACGAGAGGTGCTGATAGCACACGCGAGTGAATCACCGTCGGTGACATCCGGCGACACACGCGGGAAGCAAGGCAGATGGTGCGGAACATTGTTTATTCGGCGGTGAGTGATGTGAATTTATCCTCGGCTGCGAGCCAACCGGCTTGACAAGACTTCGTCCTGTCAGATGAAACTTTGTAAGCGGCGACTGTTCCAACGAACGATGAGATGAGAATGTTTGCCTTGAGCGGGTATGGGAACCGTCGTTGAATCAACTTCTGGGTGAAGTAAACGCTGGAAAAGCCTGCGAAGCTCTTGTCGTCAGTGCTCGCTATTTGTTTTTCACAGAATACAAACCTAAAGTAAAGCCCGATAATCCTGAGAAGAGCGCTCGGGTCATGCACTCCAAGTAATTGTCGAAACCAGGATGTTTGTCTCTCTGTTGCTCCTTCAGCTTTCGGATATCGTTCATCACGCGTTTACGTAATTTAAGTTTCGCTCGGTGACTTTCGAACCAAAACAAAATCGTCGCACTCTGCTCAAGTTGAAACCTCAAACGAACTCAGGTCGATGATGTTCCAAACTTATTTACTCGCTGCCACGGTTCGAAGCGATTTACTAATTGATATCACTTCAATTCAATGAGACAAACGTGCACAGTTTTACAGTAAAGCGATGAAGTATTCCTCGCGTCCACTGCGAAAATCGTTACATCATGTTTTCACTTCTGCGATTGCGTCGTTTTCCCTCCGCCATCAACGGGCCATCCACCGAACACGTTCAAGGCGACGTTCACATACGAAGCAACTTGTGGGGGAGGGAAGGGGGGAGGACAAGACTTTCGAGCTTCATTTTAAGCTTTTTGAAGCTTTCAAACCAACAACCATCAAGAGCAAAACGGCTGCGTAGTTCTCAAGTAGCCAACTCTGTCCGTTAATCTTAGTTCAAAGAGACCTCAAGTGCTCTGACCGTTATCAGCCGACTAAGCGATCCTGGTAAAACTGACTTCGGCAGATCTAAGTCACATTTGATTGCTCAAGAGTTTTTCTCAAAAGAATTCGATTTCAAACCGCAATCCTTGTCTGCAATTCAACATGAAGCCAGAGAATCATTCCGCATCTGAGTTTCCGGAATTTACGAGTAGTTCCTCCATGTCTCTTTAATTGAGAAGATTGCTTAGCTTTCGCTTGTTTGTCGAAACTTTCCTTTGATAAATTTTGTAGAAAAGCTCCCGCTTTGATAACATTGAAGCCACTTCAGCTTGTGTAAATAATGAAGCGAGTTTCATCGTGACTTCCATTGAGGCTCTCGACAAAATGTTGCAAATCAGTGGAGAGGTTTTTATCAACGAATCAATTAAAACAATAATTAAATTTCCCTCTGTTTCCATTTGCCCAACAATCAATTATCGTTTTCCGCCGCAGTTTTTTACAACTCTGATGTATGATTACCGGAAAAGTGCATAAAATTGCATCGAAATGTAAACCTCAATGTGAGAAGCGTCACGCCATTCAAATCATGAAATAAAATTGGAAAAGTTCGCAGAATTGTTTCTCGGTTGCGCAACGAATTTTCCACTCTTCGGAAAAATTGATTGTTCACACTCAGCGTGATTTTTGGCAAATTGTTTTTGATTCGAGCGTTTTCAAGCTGAGAGAACACGACAGGCGAAATGTTTCGCTTCCATTGAAAGCTTTTCAGCGAGCAGCAGTTTTTCTGACAGCGAGCGGATGAGAGTTCGGTTCAATATGAGTAGATGATGAACGATTCTGATGAAATTGATTCTAAAGAAAGATTCAGATCAAAGCGAAGACCCGGCCAACAAATTGACGATTGGAATCTTCGAATAAAAAATTGAAATTATCTGACAGATGAAAATCGTCGGCATGGCATTCTACTTGCATTAATCATCTACAAAATTGCAACTAGAAGCTCATGGAATATTTTACAAGAATGATGAACTCGAAGTGTGCTAGTTGCACAGCAGTGAACAAAGCATTTCATTTAAAAAATCCCCTTCCTTTTATAGTTCGCTGCACACCTGAACTTCAAAGTTCTAACATGTAATTACAAAATCAAAGAAAACTTTCGCAAGTCGGGTGATTTCTTCGTAACAAAACTTCGTGCAAAAAGTAGAAAAAAATCTGTGACGGAAGTTTCGAAAAAACTTCACTAGCTTGAAACTCACAACCAACCGAGCGAGAAGTTTTGTAAAACAAAAAGTTCTCTTAATTAGAAATTTTCGTCAGAGAGCTTATTACAAAATTTCACACCTGAACTTTTATCACATTCCCCTAAATAACTTTATAAATTCTCTCTTGCCTTTTTAAAACAACTAAATGAAAAAGCTTTTCACGAAAACTTTTAAGTTTGAGAGCTGCAAGTTTTTTAAAAGCCACAGAATGATCATGAGAAATTTTTCAGTCAAAGTTAGTGGCTGCGCTTGCAGTGCTTTTAGATAAAGTGCGATGGATCTTAGGTTGCAAGACGCTCTATTTGAATCTGTTGTATCTTTTCATACACTCGCTAAACGTAATTCGAGCAAGTTCCAAAGCAAGCAACCGACTAACTTAGCTTGAAGGCTATCAGGACGTTGACTTTAAGCCTGACTTGTTAGGCAGTCATTGAGTTTGTGGCTTAGACAAAGTTGAACAGCAATGTTTAAAGGCAACCTGCAGGAAATCTCTGAGCTCGTAGAATCCAGATAGCATCCAATTACGTTTTTTATCGATCAGCCATTCCGGAATCATTTTATGAAGTAATAAAGTATTTCTAAGGTTTTCTTGCATTGAAGCTTTTACCCCTAAATTCAAACGATTCATAAAACCTTGCGACCAAAGATTCTAATCTCGGCAACGAGGTTTCGTTTGTAATGACCTCGTTTGTAATCATGGGTTTAGACTCTGAGAAGTGACATTAAAAAAGATCATAATCAGAATTGCATCCAAGCTATTCACTGTTCTGAACAAAGTCCTCACAAGAGCAACAATCATGATGCCAGAGTTTCGTAGCCAGACGCTTTTGGGAGTGCAATTGTTGATGTTTCAAAACCCTAATTACTCATTTCGTTAAGCTGTTCACTGAAGACGGCAGCAGCAGTTCGGATGCCGCAAGGAATTTTCCGCGAGCAAACTTTTTGAATGACGTCTCAAGGGGACGAGTCGTGAAGAGCGAGACAATTAAGCATTCGAGTCAGGCTCTCGAATCTGTTCAACCAGCTTTTGTAATGAAGACGAAGTAGATTAAATATAATTCATTAAGAGCGTCTTCTCGTTGAGTTCACTCTAAGCCGCCTGAAGAGGAAACGACGACAAACAAGACGGGAAACAGACTTTGAGCTTTTGCTAACACTAATGGTTTCGGAATATCTTTCACTTCCTTTTGTTGTTTCGTAAATTAATAAACCAGTAGAAGAAAGACTTTCGAAATTTAATATTTTTGTTGGTCCAACTTAGGTTTGATAAATTGTTTGTTCGCATGAGCGAACCCTTTGTTTGACTAAACTAAACTGTAATCGAGCGAATCGAGGAAACTTCCTAACTGAGAGTCGAGTTTCGTTGTCCTTGCGGCTCAATTAGTTTTAATTAAAATTATATGAATTTTAATTATTATCTAGCACATAACAAGACTGCCTTGTTTGTTGGAAAAACTTCCATGTTCGTGCTTTGTTTCATAATCTTCAAAACAACTCGAGAAAAACTATGGAACAACTCGAATCGTTATCGATACGGCGCTCGCACATTGAGCCTTTTTGCTGTTAGACAGAGTCCGCAGGTTATCTAAACGAAGGTAATGCAGTCAGTTTCAATCGCTTCGAGTTATGTAAGCGAAAGCCAAAATACGAATGTCAGTTATAACAATCAAATACACGGAAAACTTCAATGTCCAGCAAATTATTAACGCAAGCTTTCAACCGGGAATTGTGAGTTTAACTTTGTAGGTTTTCAAATCAATTCGGCTTAGTTTTAGCATGGAAGAACGAAACCTTTGGCTGTTATTGAACAATGGTCTTTCATCTGAATGTTCAATGCGATTTAAACTTGTTCCCTCAAAGCTTGTCAGTCGAACGTTCTTCCTCTCCTCGCCTTCAAAGCGACCACGGCAAATTATTCAATTTGATTCAATAGCAGAGTTTTTCTAACTATACAATGCAGTTTGCCGTTGATGTGAGCCTCGAACAATGGAATATTTCTGTTGGGAATAACTCAGAGTTCGCCGCTGTCTTATTCAGTCATTCATCATCCGACAGTTTCATGCTCTTACATTGATTGGAGATCCGTTGCGCTTTATTGGGTTTCCGAAACAGTTTTTCGCAACGTGATGCCAGCAAACCTTTTTTTGTGTTGTCCTCGACTATCCACAATGTGCCATCTGCGAATTGCATTGCTTAGTGCCGTATTAAACGCCAAGCCATAAAAATCAGGGACTGCGGGGCGATGATAAAAACGAATGCTTATGCATTAAGGACTCCATCATATCGCCGTTACATTTTATATCTATGTCTCTATAATGTTCCACTTGGCTTTTTCAGGTCAAATTTGGAGTCCAGATTCTGGTTTTTTTGTGCTAACAAAGTGTTGCATAACTTGTTAAATTTTTAACTTAAAAAATTGCTCTTTTATACACTTTGATGATTGAATCTCGTACAAATATTCAGGTGCAACTAAAGGGGAGCGAGTGTTGGTTTTCAAATCATGCTCACAAGTTGGCACATTATTCAGAAGATTAAGACTGCACCTAATCCTCATTTACAAAACTGTCGCTGCTTCAGTTGCTACTTTGATCGTTTCGAAAATCGTCACAGGAATTCGTCGAATCATCTAAAACTCGGGAGAGAGTTTTCTTTTGATTAATCAAAATCAAGGAAGGGAACGCTGAGATTTCCTGGTTGGTTCAATTAAAGCAATAATTGGAAACTGCAAGTTCTACAGAAAAGTTTGCTCCATTAATCTT
The DNA here is from genome assembly GCA_033064975.1 of Smittia sp. YW1114-2. Taxonomy (NCBI): domain Eukaryota; kingdom Metazoa; phylum Arthropoda; class Insecta; order Diptera; family Chironomidae; genus Smittia; species Smittia sp. YW1114-2. Next base: position 14,652,627 of record CP093833.1, read on the forward strand.
CAGTGTGAACGATCCCAACTCGGCGGTAGAGATTTTGTGGAGTCATCAACATGGAGCGGATTAGTGCAGAGAGAGAGTTTTAATTGATGATGGTTTTATTGCATTTCATGTTTGATAAAATCCTTGAGAACTGTTGCACAATAATTTCTTTGAAAATTGAATGCGCTGCAGACTTCAAAGTGAAGATTAAATGAATCGAAAAGTTCCGGTCATTCTACAATCACTTGTGAGGATAATTGGTCGCCATGTGCAGCTTTGATTCTGCATTGATTCTATCTCGCAAACGGATGAAAAGCATCAATTATGAAATCCATGGCAAAACTCACATGCGCCAATACAATCGAGACGTGTAATTAGTTACCGGAGAGGAAGCTTGTAAAAGTAATTGAGACTAATTTGAAGCCTAACTAACCAGCTCTGCTCGTTGTTTTGTAACTTAGACAGATCGAATTTAAATTTGAGAGGTTGATTGCTGGTACAAAACTAATTAAGATAATCACGATAGAGAAGTGTTTGGGGTTTTTGCCCCGTTAGTTTTTCGATAGTCACTAATATTAACGAACGTGTGCCTCACATAACCATTAAGGAGAACATAAGCTAGAATGAGAAACTAACTGACAGCTTGACTCACACTGAATGTTAATCAAGAGAAGGAAAACAACCTGACGACAAATGGCGCAACGAACCTTCAGTTAAAGAGAAAAACAAATCACCTTCGATCGCATATTACAACATCGCCAGATGATTTTATCAATCTGTCATTGCTCGCAGCGAAAAACAGGAAATACATAAAATGTAATTCTAAATAATGACGAATGCATAAATAAACTTTTGCACTGCAATAAAATTCCAATGTCGCCAGAGTTGCAGCGGCCACAAAGGCACACAAGCCCATTTTCCAATTTGCATGGAATGTGTTTGTGCATCGCGTATTCATGAAGCTCCCATAAATTTTAATAAAGCACGAAGCTTACAGCCACGCCAACTGATAGATCTGCCTGTTCTCGCCAGTGGTCAGCTGGTGGAATTTTCGAGATATTATTTAAATTCTAGTCAACATCAAATATTGAACGCGAGCTTTAAATAATCGAAATAGATGCGACGATGAGACATGAAATAATAATTCAAACTATTCATTAGCACAGCGAGAGCCTCTCCATGGACAACTGTTGATTGAACTAATTTGCATAGTTCAGTTTTACGACATTAAAGCGTCGCGCATTTAAGCAAGAGGCTGTCAGAGATAACTGGCCGGAGAGTGAGTTATTGCGAAAGTTTTTCCATCCGGGGACGAATTATTTCCTCACCACATTCTCACCGACAAAAACGATAGCAGAACGGAGATCTACGCAGCTCTCAATACGCATCGGCCTCGGGCTTTATTTCGGAAACTGAGACACGAAATTAAATAAGGGATAATCTGCTGTTACTCAATCAAATCCTACACTTTCGCCTTTTCCCTAAATCGCCTTTCCTTCCCCTCACGATTTATCTTCAGACGGAAACTCAGATCATGAATAAAATTTTAATCCATCTTAATTTGTGGGCAACTGAAAACTCACGGCAACTGTTTGCTCGTTTTGGTTTGTCCCAAGAACCCAGTTTGAGTGCGAAAACGAAAGTCTTCAAGGTTAGTTCAACAACGCCGCTGTCAACAAAGAAAGGAGGCGAGAAATGAAACTCGACGTAACAAAGCGAAGAAGAGTTTGCGGGTCTTACAACCTATCGACACCGCTGTTGAACGTAACTTTTAACAGCCTCATATCTGTAAGGACATCCAATTTAATTGGAATAGTTTTGCCGTTACCATGCGAGCTTTCTAAACAACTTTTGCACTAGACGAATCGTTTCCATGTATTCTGATCTGAATCTTTGTTGCGACCCTTGTAAGGACGTTCTACTTATTCAAATGTTCAGTAGGAAAAGAAGTTGGTCTCTTAATTAGAATTCCTGGTTCGAATTTTCCTGTCGCCTGACAGCGGAAATCTCTTCCGGGTCGCCTACTCACTCAAATTAAGTGCGTAAAGGTTCAACAAAATAAAAAGAGCGAGAATAATGAAATTCCTTTTGTTGCCATGCCGACTATCAACCTACACCATAATTTCGTGCAAACAAAAAGCGGCAAGGATGAAGCACGCCAGAACAACAACAGCGACATTTGATGAATGTTAATGAACCTCTTGAAAATTAGCTCGAATGATGTGAGGCATGTGCGAGGAAGGGATGAGAAGATTCCACAGAAGCATCTGCTCGACAAATCCCTTGAAATGATTAAATAAAAACAAAGGGCTGTGACGAGCAGAAGCCGAGATACGAAGAGGTTGGACTCCTCGGGGCACATGGAAAGCTCCTTAAATCTCGCTAGGAATGTTTCTGAAGCCGCTCACAGTTTCTCCGCCATGAGTTTTACGAAAGCAGATTTCCTAAAGTCCCAAAACGCCGCTTATCTATGCAACGAGGCAACTTGAATGCTTTTCCTTGAAGTTTATTTTGTGCTTCTTTAAAATAGAAATTCAAAACCGAGCCAATCGTATATCTCCATCCCAGCAAATTTCACATGGAAATAATTGAAAAGTTGTAAGTTCATGCATCGTTCCAAACCATCAGACTTAACTCAACGACCATCGCTCTTCCCCAAGGATAGATCAGTCTTGCTTGTGCACAGATGCGATATCAATTTATAAGTCTCGCTCACTTTAAATTATAAATTTATTGCTGCTTTCGCTGACCAACATTAAGCGTGATTTTATGGTGAACGAGACAAAAAAGCGGAGGAAATAATTTCGCTCTCATGCTGCAGCTGCAACAGCTTTTTCCGTTTCACTCAACCGCACATTGCTAACCAATTGCCACCAATTTAATGAAATAAAAGATGGAACAAAGGAGGTGGCGGAAGTATCGCATCAAACAGTTTTCGACCATCATTCGGTGATAAATTTTCATTTCATGCTTCTGAGCAAACGAGCGAGACGAGATTTTTTTAATGAGCCATAAACATTCTGATTCATTTAATGATCTGTAACGACAATCAATCAATTTTATTCATTCGAAATTTGACTGTCACAATTTGATAGTTTGAGATCATTGATTGAAAAACTCTGCAAGCAATCAAGTCTTAATTTAAAGCGATAATGAATCATTAAAGTTGACAGGTTGAGTAATATGAAGCGGAACTTATCCTCACGCGATCTTTGAAAAAAGCTTCGAAAGCTTTTAATTTCGATTAGTTCGGGACTCGAAAAGTTCTTGGAACTATGAGCATGTTTGGAAACTGGTGGGGACACCGCGATTACATCAAGTTATGAAAGTTTAGTTAATGAAAAAAGATGCTGTGATATATCCGAAGAGGTAATCGTGTTGAGCTCACCGGCCGTGAGCACCTATCACTGTGCTATCATGGCTCATCTTCGACTCCGATAGATCCCTTTAAGACGCGTCACCTCAGACTCCGCACATTGCTAGACGCCGAGTTTGCATTATCAAGAAACAAGCCACAATCCAATATAAACTTTCACCTCAGCTTTGAAAGCTTTCAGTCAATTAAAGCATTTCCTCGAAAAGTTGATACAGAGATGGCGCCGACATCAGGAAAATGCTCGCATTTTCCCAACGCGAGCTCCATTTTCCTGAAAATCTTTGAAAATATCAAACTCAAAGCTCCGCACAAAAAAGCTTCAGACAAAAGCTTCGATAGAAGCTCTGAAAAAAGCTCCACCTGCAATTTGTTTCAACGCTTTCCACTTTGAATTTCCGCATTCTCACATAGCAATCGTCTGTAGTTTCTAATTTCCACCAAAACAAATCTAAAACGGACCTCGTTTGTTTTTACGATCAACAGAGCTTTTTCATCAGACCAACCGCAAACCCCACGAATGCTCCGAGAATGTTTTGTGGGCAGAGTGAGCGGGCGTAAAATATTGAAACAAAAAAGATAAACTCGAGTCGAGAACAAAAAGTAATAAATCATTTTAGCGTTTTTGTCTTCACTGCAAAGCTCGTGGGTTATTAATAGTTTGGTTCGCCGCAATTTTGTATCCTAGTGTTGTTTAGTGTGACGACATGAAAAACTCGCATCGCTGGAGTCGAGAGGAGCGAATCATTGTAAGGAGCATAGATCATCACTCACCTGAATGTGTGGGGAACCAAGCAGATGGACGAGCTCAGCTCGGTCTCTGGAGTACTTGTGACTGGTCGCAGACTGAATGGCATCAACAGCATCTCGGCAGCGGTTTATTGCATCGCCCGGGGGAGCTCTCGACGGTGACATCACTTGAGAACTAATGCGATCAAACAGCTTGTGAAGTTATGATGAGAAATGACGGGAAAGAAAGAAGAAAAACATTTGTTGCACATCACTCTCCTCATAGATCATTCTCCACGCGAATTCATGCAATTAAACTTAGTCTTTAAGCGTAATTTACCTGCAGCATTGCATGCAGTTTGTTGTCTCTCAGCATCGAAATAAGAACGTCAGGGTCGATCTCAGTGTCCTGCAGCGCGGCAACATCGTCGAGGGTATCAAGAATCTTCTGCACTGCCTCGATGCCAGCATCCTCATCGGCCCACTCGTTTAAGCTCTCAGACGCTGTTCCAACGTTAACTAATAAACGCAAAATTAGTATTCATCACGACACACCACAAAATTAAGGGATTAGGTGAATTTATCTCTGATTTACCAGAATCGATATCTGTGCAGCATAATGGATCCAAAGTTACTCCGCTTGCGATCGCTTGAACTGCGCCCTTTAATTTACGTCGTGCGTTGAATCGTTTCAGCTCGTCAACAGTATCGTTCAGATGATGTCGCTGCAACTTGTCTCGGTCCTAAAACAACAGAAGAATCTTGAGAGATGAGCTTAGGCGGCCGAAGGAAAACGACGAGATTTCCACCCTTGCAGACAACAAACATTGACCCGACGCAACCTTCATGGAAAAACGATGTCGAAATATCTTGCGGGCTTGTGTGGGAGACGAGCTCATTTCCTTTATATTTTCAAAACAATATTTAAAGGCAAACAGAATCGGATCAGAGCTTACAATTTCCTAGACGTCAAAACGATCAAAAAATTTCACCTAATCGCAGTAATGCTGTTACACAATATCTTGACTTTGGACTTGTTAGAACGATTCCAGTCAAAAGAAATTACTGACTTCTCGACTTGACAAGGCGACTCCCAACTCTCTGACAGTTCTTGTGCTGTTAGTCTTCACCTGCCTTGTCATTATCACTTCATAACTTTCTTTCTCGCGCTCCCTGCTTCCCTTTCACCCATCAGAGTTGAGTGAACAAGGATACAAAATTAAAAGTTCTTTCCTCTCATCCCTCACTTGGGCTTACTGTTGTATGTTACACGTCAGTTTAAAGCGATAAACCCCAAAGAGAAATTTCTTTTATATCACAAAGCTGCTTCATTCGTAACGAAGCTGACGGAAAAGGAAAGTGCGAAAAACTCTGAGAATCTGATTAGAATAAATTATGATGCGTGCAATGTAAAAACGAGAGTTGTTTCAGAGGCTGGTGTGGGGGGTTGACATATTTTTATTACGCAATGATTGAAAAAGGGAGTTTCGGTCTCTCTACCTGAGTCGATAAATGACAGATAAATGATCTGCTCAAGTGGAAAGTGTCGTCGCATGAAAGGCAAAGATTACGCAATAAACTCACCCTCATCCAGGGGTGATCGAGAACTTCTAACACCGACGGCCGATGGAGTGGATTAGACGATAACATTTTCACAACTAAGTCTTTGGCAGTCGCTGATATTGATTTCCATTCGGGCGTCTCCAGCTATGGTTGAAAGGAATGAGAAAGCATTAATTGAATTAATTTTTGCCTGTCAATTCTTAAGCTCTGCATAGATTAATAATTTATTCAGGAAGGCTTTGAGCAGAAAAATTCCGCTTTCTCACGGCCAATCCGATGGAGGGCCAAAGATTGAAAAAAATTGATTTCGAGATTTAAAAAACCCGTCGAGATAAAGTTTCAGAGCCTCTGGGCGTCGAACATCCGATTGAAATCAAAACCAGATCGCCCTATTCTCATCAAGCCTTTTGTTCTACAAAACATACCGGGACACGTCCACGGGCAATAGCCTCTTGTAACCTTCTACCCGATCCGTTGAAGGGTAAGCGCCCCGACAGCAGAACGTGAAGCATCACTCCAGCACCCCAAACGTCGCACGCCTGGCATTTGGGATAGGAAGAAAAAATTTATTAAAATAACTCAAACTCGCTGCAACCCGCGACAGAGACTCGAGACCGTAGAACATACAAACCTTGCCATATTGTCGTCGTGTCAGAACCTCTGGCGCGATGTAATGAGGACAGCCGACTCTTCCTATAGATGGAACGGAGAGATAAACGCAGACACAATTAGAAAGATTTTTAATGAAATCCGGGAAGCAAATTTGTGAACAGCGCGAGAGTGGCACGCCGGGTTGTAATTATACAAAAAGCTCATAATCTCAACAAAGACACAAGAAAAGAACATTAACAAGCATTCTTTGATAAATAATTGCTTTACATTAAAAAGAAAACTCGCAGCGTTCATCCCCGATGATATTTGAGAAATCTTCGCGTTACGTTGATAAAACGAGCGTTGAGACGTGAGGGAATGTTTTGATGTTGCTCCTTCTCACGAAGAAGGATACGGAACCATCAAATCTGTTTTTGATGGCATAACTAATGAATAATTGATTGAAAATTAACTCAAACTTTTGCCATCATCTTGCCGCTCCCTCGGCTCAGGTCTTTTCGACGAATTAATGCACAAAGTTTTTATTTTCCTCCTTTTTTCAGTCTCAGGTTCCTTGCCGAGAATTAGCTTTAATTCAACAATGATAATTGAATCACTTAGGGAGTTACCGATGATGAGCGAGAAGTAGGAAAAGCTCGACTCTTGCCCAACATCCTTTCACCGAACTGAATTAAAAAAGTTTTAATTGCAACCAGGAGATGAACAAAAAATCTTTTTGTAAACATTGCGCTCAGAAAGAATAGAAACTAATTAGTCGGATATATAATTTGTGATGTCGGTTGGGAAATTCAAGCTTAAACAGTTCCCAACTTAAAACGGTTAGACTAATTAAACTTGACTTCTTTTGTACCAATTTATTAGCGATTTTAAAGTATTTCAAAATATCTTTTATGCCACCAACGATCGCAGAATGTCGACAGAAGTTTTCTGAAGTTAAAGCGTTTGACAAACACCAACAAGTTCACATCAAACCAAGGCGCTGCAATTGAGCAATTTTAGTTACAAAGCGGAAACTTCGACTCTTAGGAAAAGACGCATGAAAGGCAAATCACATTGAATATTGATTGTGCCGTCTTTTGAAATAAATAAAGTGGAAAATTGTAACAGTAATTTGGTATAATTTAAGTTTTAAATAAATTTCTCTTACACATAACGTGCATTTAGTCTTGGAATATCTGCAAGAACTCAAACAACGGCTCCGATATTATTTTAAGCACTCCTTGTGTTTGTTCATTTTCCCTCTTTAGGCAGAAATATTCGTCTTCATTATTTTCTTCGAGTGAGATGAACGATTCGTTGTGGCATTAAAATGTTGACGAATGTCCTCACCCATCGAGGTTTAATAAAATTTATGTACCCCAAGGATGTTTGCTTTGTGCTTCGTTGGAGTGTTATCAAGTTTTCTCTCCTCGCACCCAATAAATCTCTATGATCCCCAGGAAGCGATTGGAATCGAATATCTGGCGACATCAGCGGTGATGCCGACAAAGTTTTCGAACTTCTTCTTTTAAGAACAAGTCTAGTTATCGAACTCAATCGAAATCATTTCATTTGAAATTTAAATTAATTTCATGCTCAATTATCTCGCAAATTAATTTTCGCCCTTTTTCTCCCGCCACTTAGAACTTCAGTCGGTCCATGGAATCCTCAAGCAACTTGGCTAAAAGTTCCTAATCGAGTTAATGGGAGCGACCTTCAAGAGTGAAATTCGCATTTGATTCCGATTCGGTTGACGACAACAACGTCTGAGAGCGGGCGATAATTTTCTGCTCCGGCTTCAAATGATGGACTCGGACTGAATTATAATCTGATAAAATCTCTCGGAATCAAGAATTATTATTAGGGAGTCGTCCGCATTGTTGCTGATTATTTTCCGAGTCCATAGTCGAGCACAACAAGTTCCAATATTTCTCCGCTTGCCGTACCTTTGTGCTGCAAAGAGGCCGTAAAATGATAAGAAAGGCGAAATGGAGGGAAGAGGATATTATTGAAAGAAGGATTTCTTCCCTCTTTTCCCTATCGGAATGTTTCCATCAACTATTCGGAGCTTTACTGCCGTCCCCTCTCGACAACAACGGACCCAATTTCAAAGGATTTCTATCTCGGTTGGAATACATGACGATCTGAAGATTACAAAGCTGAACAGTAATTGAAATTTCTTCGAAGCTTTCTTGTTACATTTTTCGGGCTTGTTTCAAGCAACTGAGTTGTTGATGGACGACTCACTAGTTTCACTCTTGAAACTCTGACAGAAGTAAATTCATCAAGTTGAAATTCACTTGTTTCTATCATATAAATTGTGGCTTCTCTCCCGCAAAAGAAATTCATTATGAGGAGGAAAAGGAAATTTATGGCATCTTTAGGAAAGAAGACATGAACTTCTCTCGGAAAAAGACATTTGCAAATATGAACGCTTGGTTGAAAGCATCTCATTAATTAAGCTGCGGTCTGAACAAACATTATATCGTTGATTGTGAGCGTTTGTAAGCATTCTTTGAGCTCAAAGTTCCATCGTCGGCTCTTCATCATGAATGTTAATGGAACTCTGTACTTGAGAGTGTTTAAGCGACACGCGCGGCTTCCGCTTCCTTCCTCTGCAGACTTAAATATTCACATCACAGGAAAAGATTTGAAGATTGAGCATCATGTTGACATGAATGACAAAATCGTATGTTGATATGTTCAATGCTTACTCTCGGAAGTTCAAGGGGGAAAACACTTGCGGGTTTAGTCAATCATTGCGATCATCAGCTTCTACAACTGCGCCTCTTACTGGTTCGCATGACTGAGTTGAAGCGCAAGATAACTGAGGTGGTTTCTGATGAAAACTGAGACTGTAACTGAACACAAACATGTCAATCCCCTCGCAACTTTCGACGTCGAAGATCTCAAAGCATTCCCACAATATTTCTCTTATTCAATTGCTCACTCATTTTGCTTTTACTTTCATTCGTCTCACGAGCTTGCAATGTAAAACAAATAAGTTTTCCGATGTTTTCCTCTCAACGAACAAATTTGTTTTCCTAAGTAAACATTTGAGGAAAACATAAATTCGACTATCAACCAATTGCAATTTCTAATAAAATTATTCTGATATCAAAAGATAATTATTCAAATTGATTCAAATGATATCTCATGTGAACGTAACAAACAAACTCTGAAGCTGAATCATCCAAACAATAATTCCAGTTATGAAGCTTTGATAACGGCAGCCGATGCAAAACCAAAAACAACACCTCGTCCAAATGTAATCAGCAAACAAACATAAAACATCGAATACCAAAATTGTGCTCATGTAAAATTTCAATTATGCACAGCAAAGAGAAATGAATCGAAAAAACGCGCAACTAAAACTTTTGTGCATGTTGTGCTCCTGATAGGAGAGGGACGCTTACCCTCAGCATCAGTTTTCAAATAGAGCTTTCCTCGAGGGCTCAATTTATATCGATGCATTTCATTCCGATCTGATTACATTCAACAGAGAAAGGGAAGTTTCGATTAGTTCTCACTTTAATTTCGGTAATTATTTTTTGTTCAGATGAAAATTTTATCATGAAAATTGAAAACAATTTTAAAATAAGTTTTCGTTCAACAATGATGTCAATGTTAAAGTTTCCTCTTTTTGGAGTAAATCAGTCTTTCTGATCATTAACTTAAAAGTTGTTCGACTGTTGAAAGACATCGTTGTTAAACGAGACAAAACTGAATTGTGAGGACGAAACACTGAAACCCCGGAAGTGGCGAGTTACCTTTGAGGATCGCCCGACCCAACAAAGCGGAGTTCCAATGTCCGTAATTTGAATAAAATATTTGATTTATGTTGCAGAGAGAAACTAAATATTTAAACGGAAATGATGATATTAAAGCTCGATGCGCTTCATGACTATGTAGATGAGAAAAGTTTCTGTGTTGAATGTGGAAGATATTGAGGCTAAATATACCGTTACAATTTCCCAGTGAGGTCGTCAAAGTCATGTCAAATGAGCCGTGAAGAGCTGTTCGATGATTTGAACGTCCCATCTTGCAGCTGGTGCGGTTCATGTTTAACTTTTCCCATAAATTCAAAAGCCAGTCAAAAGAGACTTAAAGGTTATCGGAAAAGGCAGATGGAACTTTTTGATTAAACCCGCATCGCTCATCATAATCGGAGCGGAGATACTCGCTGTCCAATTCAGGAGGGAAAAGAAGATAAAACTTGTTTTACGACTTCATTTTCCTGTTTTCCATTTCAACCTTCGATTCACTTCAAAGTACAATCCATCAATAAGCTAACACTTGAAGTAGTTGGAAACGATGTAAAGGTTGAATTGAAAGATGTTTCACTCGAAAGGATAAAACTGTTCTTGCCATTCAAAGCTTCTCGATTCAGAAGAAAACTTCAAGAAGGTTTAGGGCCCGTCACATCACTCAAAGAACTAATTCGCCATTTTCTGGACGTGCTAATCATGTTCTCATTCGAAAAGATTTCTGAGAATTATTTGCCGTTCACTTCGCCTTGCCGACCTAACTGGGTTAACGACTTCTTTTATCAGCCTCCTTGCCGTAATTTTTCTAGTCTCAAATTCTTGTAATGATTTCAAAAAGCAATCAGAGAGTCGAGAGAGGAGAAGCGACTTCAATCGTCGCTACCTCATCACCGTCCTTTTGTTAGAGCGGGAAATATAATTCGAAACGTGACTCGCCAGATAAACTTTTTATTTAGTTTCGCCCGATAAAAAATAACAACTGAAAAAATGGAAATGGCGCGGAAAAGGAGAGAATGAAAAATGATGATAAATGTGTTATCTGCAGGTAGAAAGCGGGAGGACTCACCATGCGCATCGACCGTATCTCTTCCGTTCGGTAATTGAATGGCTGCACCAAATCCACCCAATTTCACCGGTGCCGAGTTGTCTATCGTTGCGAGCAGTGCACAGGCCGGTCGAACATCTCGATGAATGATGTCGTTCTCGTGACAGTAGCGAAGCGCTTCGAGGATTTGTCGCATGTAGTGGCTGAATGTTTGTAAAAGTTAGAACGTCGTCGAAAAATAAATGTTGGTCATCTCACCAGGCAACCGCTTCGCTGTAAACGAATCCATCTACGGCTCTCCTCACAACTTCGAAGCACAAATCTGATCCTTCCATGCTGTGAAGAAAATTGAAATTAATTGCGGTTTGTTACAGTGTAGTGGTAAATGCTGGACAGTCAGGTGAAGTCTCATGCGTCAATGGCGTCATGAGATGTTGGTTTTCTTTGAGAAGGTTAAGCAACATAAAATCACTAAGTGGACGACCGAAACCTCAATCCTTGATGATGTCGTTTATGAACGACATCTAACTTCTCTCTGCGACAACTCATTGGAAAAGCTTTTGGCAAACTGCCGCTCCTCAAATCTGAATAATTAATGGAAAGTCTCATTAACTTTTCAGAAACTAAAAAGTTTTCAGAAGACTGACGTTCTTGCATCGAAACATTCATCAAACTTTTATCTTTAAGTCTTGCTTTATTAAAAATTCAATCACGGATGTCAGTACGACGACCAGAGCTTTTGTCTGGTAAACCGCAGAATGCGACAAATTTGGGGGATTTGACAAACTCGGATATCTGTCGAGTAATTAACAACCATGTCGTTGTTCGTTGGAGAGCCATTAACCGTTGGCTGACGAGAGCTCAGCTTATCAACTCAATGACGATTTTCCCTTACGCAAACCTCCGTCTCTTTCACGTTCAGTTCCGCCTGGAGCCTGTCTAAACTAGTTTCCCGGCGATATTGAAGCAAATTTTTATTCCGAATATCGTCGTTTGTCTGCTTTTCAATTCTGTTTGAGGCTAACAAGGTAGCAATGTCCGTTTAACGAACTTTCAAATGCAATCTCGTGAAATTTCAGCTTTCATATGATTCATCATCATCATACATCCACAAATATATTTACAAATCTGAAGGGGAAAATGCATTTAGTAAACTCATAGCTCGAGTGAGGCTTCCGATTTCCAAATAAACGCAGCAGAGTTAAGTTCTCAAGAGCGGAAAATTTTGCTATCGGCGCAGATCGGAACGAGATGCAAAATATGGAAATTCATAAATTGTTGAAATTTCTGTGTCTGTTCCACCACAAATTACTGTAAAGTTTTGAGTTTGGCTGCACCTCAAGTAAGGATTACTTCGGTAGTGCTTATCAAATATCGCAAGTTGGAAGTTTTGCAATTTAAAGCGCAGTCAGGAAAGGCTTGCAAACTGTTTGCGATGCTGCACTTGTCAGCCATGTAATTTACAAGTTTCGTTATCTCAAAATTTACCATCGAGGGCCTACGACGTTCTTTCACTTGGAAGATTTAATAAAGGACATGAATGTAATATAAATCGCACAAACAAGAGCCACATTTCCCCTGCGGCAACTGCTTAAGCGACTCTCCACATCACGACATGACTGCATGAGCTTGTTTTCATCCCCGAAGAATAATAAATAATCATAATCTACATGCTCACATGTCGAAAGCTGGCACAATATTTTCATAAAGCTGCCGAAGAAGTTCACCTGAGAGAGTTTCTTCAACTCTCATCATGTTAGCTTTCTGAAGGAAACATGAAGCCTCAATGATTGAAAGGTGAGTGAGCAAGGCGGCGTTGATACGCGAAGGGTTTAAGTGGAAGACATACGGCAACAGAATCGCATCTGATATTCATTCTTGCTTATAAATATTCATGGAAAGCTACAAACGTTCTCCCTCAACCTCTGACGTACTTGATAGCAGAATCCATTTACATTTTCTCTCGATATTCCATCGTTTTTCGGTCGTTAAGAATACTCTGGTCAATTATCGTAGCAGCGGAAACAAGAGAGTTAGAGTCTGCAGTAAGCCGCTACCGACAAAATCGGTTGAGTTGATAAACGAATCATGAATTATTCGGCAGCTCTTGACGATCCAGCATCGGAATATCCTGAGTAGGAATGACAGAGAATCACTACTTACAATTCAAACACCATATAGAGCATGCCCTCTGAGCTGTAAGTTTCCAACAGCTCGACAATATGCGGATGTTTCAGCATGTGACATATTGTTGCCTCCCGCTTCAAATCTGTACCAATAAAAAAGGAGATAAAATGTGATGAACGAACATTGGAATGGAGATAAATTTGTGGCATTTGTAGCTTTGGCTACTGACCAGCGAACTGATAAATTGAAAATTAGTTTATTTAATAATTTAAATTTAAGTTGTGTGATCTTTACTTGTTTTATCTCTACGATAAAACATCGCATGAATAGATTAAAGAGTTCTTGAAACATAGTTATAAAAATCCCTGCGTTAGAGCTCTCAGGCAAACGCTTGAGATACAAGAAAGTTTCCGTTGCTCCATGGACAACTTCCTCTTCCACTTCGTTAACACCGAGAAATCGAGCAAAAATTTGTAGGAAAAGTTTTTCCTGAATTCTCGATTGTAATAAGCAAAACTTGAATGAAAAGTTTAGCTCCGGGCTTTGCTTCAAAACTGTTCACAGGAAGCTTAATCACTGGAAAATTATTTCGACATTTATCGTGCGCATTTCACTTCCGTTCATTTACAGCATAATCGCGGGATAATCGTGTCAAGCAATTAAAATTGTATCGAACATGCTTTTGCTCATCATTTAAAGACTGTCACAGAGTCAGCTCAACTTTAATGAAATTTTAATGAGACGGTTCAAGCATTTATTTTCTACCCATCAAAGCTGAAATGGTTCAGGCCATAAATATTCAAGTGAGGAATCTCGAGCTCGAGAGCATCGAAAGTTTACAATCTAAACTAATTTAAACTTTCCCAAATCCCAGCTCGACTCTTCAATTGAGAGCAGAAATCAGCTCGATAGTTGGGCTGGCTCAACCAGCGTCGAGGGAATTCACGCTGAAGCTCATAAAGAAGAATAATTTATAAGATTGAAACATTGATCGAACACTAACCGGATGTACTGAGGCCTGGGCTGGCGGTGAATTTGGCAACGTCGACGATCTTTGCGGCAAATTGTTGATTCGATTCCCGATGTATGCATCTTCGAACGATAGAAAATGGTCCCCTGGAAGAATAAGAGAAAGAGACATTGGATGGATGAGACATTTATTAATGGACATGTTTGATATATTTTTTTGCTTTCTGTTATTCGCATCATCGTCGTCAACAAATGTAACGAGATATGCGATGATAGTTACAAGATTGTGGCGATCAATCAAATTAAAACTTAATTGGAGAGAGGCGGTCGATTAGGTTCATGTCAAGGACAAGAGAATTCATTAGATGTTTCATTAAACTTTTATGGTTGAAGGGTCAGAGCAACTTAGCTGGAACAGTTCACGATCTCATGTATCTCGAGTTCTCGTGAATGTTAGAACATAAAATTTGTTTCTCGTCGCTCCCAATTCATTTCCTGCTATCCTCCTTATGTTTACGACTTTTCTTTTATTTCCTGATCACTCAAGAAATACATTTATGCGTCGGACATGAAATATTGTGCCGAGCATTGGAATTGACATGAAAATGATTTGATTTATGTGCTCAGCAACCTTCATTCACTCTCGATCCGATCATCTTCTTCAGGAAGCAGAATTTTTTATCGATGGGATTTAAAAACCTGCTCGATATGGAAAGCAGGAATGATCAGCTCCAGCACTTTAACCGATTGCAGATTCACAGTGGCAGTTGTTAATAAATTCTCACCACGCCGTAGCTTCAAATAGACCTTCCCATGCTCGATTCTCGCAAGCTGCTTTCCCTAGAAGAAGCATCGAACGCAATCGATTTAACTTTTCACAGCGTAGTTTAGAAGAAAGGCGAGAAACTGCTGAAACTTTCCTCACGTGCGAAATTATTCAGGAAAAGGACCAAAGCTGAACACTTCGCACGAACCTTTTGGAATTTTCTAAACGAAATGTTTCATGTATGCGATGTGTTTAACGAACGGTCCCGAAGGTAAATTTCATTTCGTTTGCGAGGCTGTGTAAAGAGCGCCTTCAAGTTAACGTGTACGCCCTCCCCACGCACTTATGAAAACTTAATGGAATTTACAAATGCGAACATTTAAAGCTGCCGAGTCATAATTTTGGGGGGCGAAAATACTTTTCAGCATCATCGAGCAGCATGTGAACATTTTCCCTCGCTTTGTCTTTGAACGGAATTTTCTCAAGCAATTTGAAAGGTTGTCATCGATCAGACAAATGGAATAGAATTTCCATAAAAAATACAGCAAAGCGCGCTCAAGTAGAAGAAAGCAGAAGAAATTACTTAACGAAATGTGACATTCAAATCTTTGGCTTCGTTTATTGATCGCCATGGAATTTAAATTGCTTCAGCTTCCGCCTTCGCTCATCGACGTTTCTCATCGACGTTCAGCGAGAAATGCATTCTATCGTGTAACCACAGCTACAAGCTAACTAACTAGCATTCTTGAAGGCTTGTCAGGAGCGGAAATTTTTGTAGAAATATGCACAGAGAACATTTGACTGAAGTTTCCGATCCGCAAAACATGTCGAAGGATTGCTGAGACTTGCGAATAAAACGCCAATAAATTATGCTCCAGTGTAAATTGCCTCCGCATTGCAGGTGCTAGATGTTCCAGAAACAACATTCAAATTCTTTTCGGGTGGGTGAACACACATTTGAGACCGCAAATCACATTTCGTTGAAGCCTCAATTGTGGCGGCTAAATAAACGAAACCTTTCTCCTTCAATTGTTATCAACAGGGGCTCAAGATGAATGTCCTAATCGAGGCTCGACCCGGTCAGAAAATTAAGCGATTGGGGGTTACATTGTACTGCTATGTATTCAAATATGTGACATCCATCAACATGAAAAACGATTTTTGTTCCCTAATGCCCCAGCCAACATCGTGTCGACAAGTTGCTGAGATTTCATGAAAGCTTTCAACTTTATTGTGATTCACAGTTTCAGGAAAAAGTCCAACTGAAAACTGACGACAATGACTTTCAAATTTACGCTTAGTTTGCAGTAGCCTTGACTCAAGAACATTTTTCTACGTTCACAGCCATGTAAAACTCTTTTCCTTTTTCCGTTTCTCCTGAGCTGCTACAAGTCTTCGCTTCAATAAACCAGAACATTCGACATTTCTATGCATGACTGAAAAGGTCGGGAATGTGATTTGATTTTAAACACTTTTGCCTGCTCCAAGCAGCGGTGTGAAGCCGCACATGAAAATTGAAGTAAGTCAGGGATGCCGTTGTTGTTGTTGCCGTGTAAAAGCAAGAGGCTAAGTGAAAAGTTGCGGCATAATTAAAGGGAAGTGAATATTACGGGAAACTCTTAAGCTTGGTTGATGTTTCCGCAGTTTGATTCGATTTCTCGTGTTTCGCAGTTCAATGCTATGCGAAAGGATTTCCCACACTTTGACAATGTTCGGAGGAAATTTTCTATTTCCCTAATTAATTGAATGACTTTACAGTTCTAGTCCATGATTTGGAACTCAACGTTCTCTTGCGCCACATCAAGTAATTGCCGTATAAACAATCTCCTTGATAAAATAAGCAAATTGGAATTTTACTTTCAAGTTTAAACGGAATGCCGCTCGTGATTGTTTAAACAAAACCGAGCCCCGTGTTTTGGCACTAGCAACTCATTAAAGTTTCAAGCTGTTATGTTCTGTTTACGGCACACATCATCGAATCACTTTTGATTTGAATTAACGCAGTCATTCCGGGCTTCCCGCTCTCACAACCGAGGCTGTTACTCTGCGTGAAGGAAACAAGACAAAACCGTTCGCAGGTGGCTTTCAGCTTCATAACGAATTATGTCACTCCAAGTAAGTGAGCCGTAATCTTTTGCAGGCGACAACTTTCAGACTAAGCTTATGGGACGAGCTTGATGTGAGTTCTAGAAGGGGAAATGTCGCTTCTGAAGAGATTTGTTGTCAATGGCCTTGAAAGAGTTCTGCAGACAATAATTTCTACAACGATCGATACAGACTTGGGAAGCTGCCATAAGGAGGCTAATCTAGGTAGCACGATGCGGAACGGAGAGAGTTCAAAGTTTTGAAGAATGAAGAGCAATCAATACCAGCAAAGAGTGTAACAATTATGTTGCCTGGCTTGTTCAAAAGCAACTTTTACGTTCAACTTCTTCGCTTAAAAGGAAGCGACTTTCTTTCTTTCTGAAGTTGAGAAAAGTCTCTCATCAATTCTTCATTTATCGTACAAGATGGATCTTCCAAGAAGCCTGAAAACAAGCCGCCCTGACCTGAAGAAACCTCGAAGAAAGAACGAAAACAAATTCGTTTCAACGCCATTAAGGTCGACAATAAATGAGAAGAAGCAATTTATAAAGTCGCAAAAGGGATTTGGCCATAACAAAGTTGTTTAACTAACGCTCAATACCTTCCAGAAACCTCTCAGAAGTTTGATATTTTCAGGGAACTTTCACGACAGTGGAAGTTGAATAAAACAAATTGGTTTGAGCTATCCGATTAGAACCCACGTGGTGTTCCATTGGAATAATCCACCCGTAAGTTATGATTAGTTTTGAAGAGGTGAAAATAACTTGGGAGGTATCACAAGTTGAAAACTATGACTTTCCCCTAGTTGCGTCTGTTTATGGATCATTATGCTTCAGGCTAACTTTTTCTTCTTTAAACTTCAACGTGTAAAGCAAACGTTTTCGCTTATAAACTTCAATCGTTTTTCCATCAACGTGAACGTTGATTACAAGTTGTCGTCTGCGGTTGCTTAGAGAGTAAGCTATTTCCGTCTGGTGATGCACCGAACTGATAATTTGTCTGTACTGGTAATTACAATTCCATTTGTGCACAACGACAACATTTCCTCTTGTTAATTTCTCGGTTCATAGGGACTGAGTATCATTAACAGAGACAGACAGCCAAGGGACGGCTAATTAAATCTTTGATTCTGCTTCCGTTGGCAAGCTTATAACATAAAAGAGGAATTCGCACGTTTCAATATTTAGTTTTCTAGTTACCCGTAACGTTTGCAACGTGTTCGTGGAAAATCGATACTTGGAAGAAAACGGAAAGAGTAAAAGTGGCGAGAGAAAATCCTCGCTGCTCACTCATGCGATAATCATCAGAAGACTTTGTTTGCTTTCGTCATTGTTCCGATGACCATAAGCTGCTCATTGTTTACAATAACTTTATTTCAAGATGCTTTCGTCCGGGTGAATCATCCTCAGCTGATAACGAGGCTCTCAGTCTTCAAATCATACGCAATGAGTTTTACGACCGAGAATTTGTCTTGAGATTATTTCTCTTCTGCTCGTTCGTCGGCGTTGATAATAATGGATAGCAGTAAAATGACGTGAAGCGACGTTCCCCATTCATCGGAGAATGAATTGCTGAAAAATGTTGCTCTATTGTGCGCTTGTTGACATCGCAGTCTCATGTTTCGTTGTCGGCGAGCGATCAATACACGTGTTTGATTGATCGGAAATTGTGTTGAGGTTAACGCGATCAAGATGAGAGTCTGGACATGAAAAACGAGCGGGTTGCCATGAGTTGCACGCATAGTGAAACCACCAACAAGAAACTTCGGGACAAAACCCTTTCGAGATGCTACAACGATGCCTTTGGCTCTTACTGTCTTTGTATTCCTCCTTTTGTCAAATTTGAACTTCAACTTAAGTAATTTACTTTCTTTTCTCGAGGATCCATTGACAGCAACGGGGACGAGAAAAGGTTTCTGTGACTTAATGAGAACTTAAGAGGAAACGCAACCAGTTTCAATTTCCTTAGCTCTACCCGTCAAAGTAGGTTCCATAAATTTCCTCGCAGTCATTATGAATTAAATTATTGTGATGAAGCATTAAATGTAGGAAACGTTTCCATCTCGGTCCCAAAACAATAAGAAAGGGAAACTTTGCCAGCCTCTTATTAAACGCGAGCTTTCATCCGTGAGAAAAGATCAACATTGAGGAGTTTGTCGTTAGGGACAATCTCAGTTAAAAGCTACCGAAAATTTCTCAGTAAAAACCTTGGATCTTGCTCCCAAGATCTGGGGACGTTCAACCCTTGAATCTTGAGGCTCTTTCTCTTCCTCGAAGCCACACGAAAGCTACCCAAAACCTTTTACTCTATCAAGTCCAACGAAACACCTTTGACAAGGTTTAAATATTTTTGAGAAATTTTGCATTGATTTTACAACACGTTGCCTAATCAAATTTCATTATTCATCATTGCCTGCTATCTAAACCACGCGAAACCTTCTTGTTGTGTTTCATTGAAAACTCCTACAATTGTAAATCCCATAGATCAACAAAAGTTTGTTCTCGAACAAGAGCGAAGGGCGGAAAAGTTTCTTGGAGGAGAAGTAGATTAAAAACGAAATACTCGTGCAAACAACCAACGTGCGACATGTTGTTCAGTGAGCTGTTATTGTTTTCCTTCACTCGCTGTTTTCGTCCCACTGTTTGTAAGTATTCTCCGTCTGACACTTTTGGGACGATTGTTTCGTTCTGCCAATGTCGGGGAAAATCATTCTCGCAGAGCTTTGTTGACTTCCTTTATGTTCTCTCCTGTTGTTTTGCTGTTCGGCTAGCAAATGATCTGTCTTCAATGTAGCGGCTATGTACAACGAATCTTCACGTATTATCCGACTTAATGAATGAGAGTATCAGCGGTATTGTGACGTTAACGAAGGATTACTCCGTTAATTATAACATTGCCATTGTGTACGTTTTCCATTAAATGAAAAGCCATTAAAAACTCCTCCACATCTCGAGAGAATTTTTCTTCTTCCATTTCAAGGATTACGACGCTTTGCAAACAAAGCAACCGGAAACTTTCCTTAAAGTATTTTCCCTTTCACATTGGAGTTGCTGTTTCAATTTCAAGTTGAGAAATGAGTTTCAGCCAAATTTACAACGACAGATGATGTTCGGTTCTAATCAAAAACTTGAAATTCTCTTGAGGCAAAAACTCATTCGCCTTGCAGCCCAGTTTGATTCCAGCTTTCGAAACCAGCTCAAAGTTTCAACTGCGCTCTCTGCATTCACATCCAGCAACTCCTTTGCTCATCGCGTTGCCATGGAAATATCCAGTTCTGCAGCTCAGACATGAATTTTACATTGCTTGCAGTTTTTATTCATTCGTTTGCTTTTGTGAAGCGCCTCGTTTTATCGAATTAATTTTAATTGCTCTGTGCTGGCTTCAGCGGAAACTTATGTTCTCGCGGTGAAAAGGCTGTTTGAAAGCTAAAGCTTTTGTTTACAGTTGAGCTTAAAGAATGAATTCCGAACAAAGTAGAAGTCCTGAAACCTGTTGTCGCGTCTATAACTTGAAATTCCCTTCATTTTTAATTCGACTGAAGCTTTTGAGCTTTTAAATAAGAGAAACGGAATGTGAAGGATTCTATTTTGAAACCTTTGACCTTTAACCATTGAAATGTTCTTAGGAACTTCAATAGATTCATTGCTTTGCGTTCTCACGATCTTACGCTTACTGAAAACCCACAATGTTGTGGGATTTCAACAAAATTATCAGCGAGTTGTTGGAAGCTGTTTGCTCGCCTTGTTTTAATTAATTTTCTAGTCAGGTAGTCAGGAATGTAAACCTCAAAACCAAAACGAAAGTAAACAAATGAATTCATTGAGTTTTCATTACGCAAAGAATCAATCGGCTCGACTGTTGATAATAGAATAATTTCCATCCACCCAAGCACTCGCTTAACAAACGATCTCCGTTCGATTATTGAGTTGTTCAATCATTTTTCTTGGCTACCTCTCGCTTGTTTGGGACGTGGGAAACATCATCGTAACGAGTTTCTAACAAAAGCATCGTGTACGCGAACAGAAATCAGACCTTTTTCCGCTGAAACTTTTTTCGCATAGCTCAGCGTTTCGCATTTAATCGACTAATGTTAAGGGAGGCCGCCGACCGAAGGGAAGTTTCTTTTCATTCTGATAACCTCGTTGGACGGCTTAATTTCCTTTTAAATACGATCCATATCCTGAAGTATAGCAACGTGTGGCCGACGCAGACGTTGAAGTGCCGATTAGCTACACGCACCGTAACGTAAAAACTTCAGATAATTGATGGAAATTTCATGGGGTAAAGTGTGGGGGGTGGAAATGTGTAAAGAAAATTTACTCGATACTCACTTGCCAATGATCTCACAGAGCTCATAAACATCGTCGAATAAAACTTCTTCATCTGCCATCGCTGCACTTTGTGTCTTGTTCCTTACAGGATCGAAGTCAAGGTAGCAACGTTTGTGTGTGTGTTGGTGTAAGTTTATCTTCTAAAATTTTTCACTTCAACTCTTTTTACACTTTCGTTATCTTTCTCTCTATGCGGAACGTGTGACAGTGGAAAATTAAAATTCGTGAAAAAGAAAACTAAACTAAAAATATTGTCGTGCGACTAAAAAGCTCTCAGTCTTGTCGAGTTCAATCTGTTGTCCCCTGGTTGGTGTGAAAAAAGCTTCTTTTGATTTATCCACTTGTTAAATTGGGAAAAATCCCAATTCGTTGAGGCAGCGAGAACACCGCTCGTCGACTGTGTTACAAACACTGATTTTGATTTTCCCACTCTCTCGTGTCAATGAAAAATATCCTTGAGAGTTCGTTGGAAGCTTCCACAAATTTTTGAAAGCTCTCGCACTGGAAAGTGGTTCCTTTTTTCGCAAAAAAACGTTTAAGCACTAATTGAGTGTTTAGTAACTTAAACGGGAAGCTTAAGCTTTGATGTTTACTATGCAATCTTGGTTGTATCACTCCACATTAAGCACATCCGTCAACACTGTTGTCATGAACGTAAATTGGGCGATTACAAGGATGTCAGCGAAACTTGATTTGGGGCGGGACTTTCGACTTTATTTCCGATTTTTGTGAAACAGCCTTCGCTAGTCAATGGTATCTCAAAACGGACTGCAACAGGCGACGCGTATCTCCAACCGAATCAATTAAATATCTCCCTTGTTGTCAGCAGGATTTGCGGAAAAATGATTTTTCACTCCGAACTGCTTTCCTCCACAAAACTTCCAGTGTTGACTGAATTGCGCACTGTTTGCTCGGCAACCTCTCTGGATCGAAGAAACTTGCGTCATGGGTGAGCGAGGGAATTTTTCGAACAGAACGAATGTGTTATCTTAACGGAAAGCAGAGAGAACGAGGAATATGAGTGGTAAGGAAAGCTGTTTAATATTTCATTTGAAGATGATGTTGACACTTTGCAATGCCCGAGGCGGAAGGACTGTGAATCACAGTCTGTGATGGCCTTGTTTGTAAACATTAGTGCAATGATGTATCGTTACGATAACTAAGTTTGACTTGAGAAAGCAAACAGGCCGGAGTTGGGGCTTAGAGTTGCAGCTCAAAAACGATCTTCGTTTGGTCTAAAGAATCAATCTAAATTAAAATTTACTGCTTTTGCTTTACTCTCAAAAGTTTGACTGACACAACAAATGTTTCATTTGTCGACTCTTCTAGGCTCATAATTTTTATAGGAAGTTGCTTCACTAGTCTCGAGGTTTTCTGTGATGAAGATTTTCTTGCAGCATGGAACGAATCCTGGGAGAAATTTCTCTCCATGGAAGTTCAGAATGCCTCGACTAAGAAAGCTCGCGAAAAGCTCAAGCTACACGAAGGCCTTGAGCAACGAATTTGCGGCAGCCGCTTGAAAGGTCAAGAGCAAATTTTGTTTGAAATTCAATCAACAAACCATTTCAATGTTTCCGAGTACAATTTTACAATCTTAGCTTTACCTTTGTTTCAAATGATCAAAGATTACAAGTTGTAATTAACTTCGAATATCAATCCACAACGGAATCGATAAGGAAGTAGACTGATGAGTTTGAATGGTTCCCGCATTGTTCTCATTAATACTGAAGGCGCGCAACACACAGTAAACATTATTGTTGCTTGATGAGCCGTTCAATCAATCCTTGATTGATATCACATTCGATTGTACGCATTACTTGATTTAATTAATTATCCATTTACCCTCAATATTTTCCGGTCGTTACTGAAAACGTGTCAAATATTTTATCAATGATTCAGTTTGAAACTCAAATAGTTCTTAGAACAGAGTCACTTGCTCATATCAAAAGTTTTGCGGAAATTTACATTCGTGATTTCTCAAATTCCTAAGTCGTTTTAATTTAATTTCCATCATGAAGAGTTGAGAGGGATTAACAAAACGACCGTCAGCATTTCAATTACTTCATTCTGAGGAGCGGCAGCTTCTAAAATCTTCGCGAAAGCATCGAATGCGATAGTGAGATTGGATAAACGTGGTGATTAATCACATCAATTTGAATAAATGAAGAGGCAAACGCAAGCCTGGTAGGAGAGCGCACAGCATCAAATCATCATTGCGAGATGAAAAATGATGATTGTTAAGTGGAAAGCGTCGTTGTGAGATGAGAAAAAGATCTTAGTTGTGCAATCTTTGTCTTTCCGTCTCTCGTCGTTCGTCTTAACTTGACAATATGAAGTTGAGTAAGGTCGGGGCGAACGTCAAGAATTTCGATCTTCACGCGAGAGGAGCTTTGCCAGAATGCCCTCGGTCTGTTCCCAAAGTTTCCAAGAATTTAATAAAATTGATGATTAAGTTTACATTCAATCTCTCGTGCAACAACTTCGACTCTTATAAATCTTTTATCCTAAGCTTATTACCGTCCACTCAGTTGAGCTACTAACTCTGACAGCCGTTTCCCTTGCTACGTGACCGTTGTGCTAACAATTTCTTTAGGAAACTTGTCGATTCAGCGTCAAGCCGTTTCCGCTGCTAACATATTTCCACCACACATTCCGCAAACACATCAAAACGTAACATTCAATTAATTGACGCGTTACAACTGATAAAGTTCTGTCACTTAAGGAAACCATTTTTTACAAGCTTAACGACCAAGGCATTTGATTCTTGGAAAATCCAAAAAAAGTTTCTGAATTTGAAATCTTTTAGGAAACATTCGCCCTCGCTCGACCACGCGCTCGTCCTTCTCAACAGTGAAGTGAAAGTGATTTTAGGTTTCTATTGCTTTACAAAGGTCGTTGCTGGTGGCAATGCCCAAGAAACGTGCCAGTTTTACATGAGTTGTCGATTTTAGCTCGTCAACAGATTAAATTGTTGTCGAAAGTTGGGCGGAATTTCTCTGAAAAATAAAGGAACTGTCACCTGGAGAACCTTTTGAAGTCGACGTGGCATCAAAATCTTAAGATAAAAATAAATTGAAAGTAGGTACACGCGCTGAGGATGCCATCAGCGACAGAGCCTCATTGATGCGGGTATCAGCAACAGATCCACATTGCGAAGTCCCTGAAGCCTTCGCCGATTCTTGAAGAAGAAAAGGCGATAATCACAATAAAAACTCGAGCCCAAGTTGTTGTCTAAGAATTTTTAAATTCATCGTTTTCAAAATGTTAGATAATTTAAATCGTCATCGCTTGAATTTCTTTAATTCCTCTCCAAACATTTGTGTTGAATTGTGTCAAGATATTTGTTCGCTGCTCCGCGTAGAAAAAAAGTCGTCTCATTTTAACGACACCTTAAAATAGATGAGGCCGTAATAAATTGGGCTAAATGTTAAGTGAAACGGCACAAGTTGGAAGGAAATAAAATTGTTTTAATCATTGTTGAAATGGAATTTTTGTAGAAAGTTAAGCGATGCTGGAGGAATCTTATAGGATTGAGAGGTTGAATTACCAGACGGTTTGTTCGTAATTGTCATAATAGCAACAGCAAATCTTTCTTGAGCAAATCTGACGTGCACACGAAGAAAGCCCACAAAGCGTATAAAAGCAAACAGATATTGTGGAGGTGTTAAAAACTGCATCAACTGTCGATTGCAAGCCTCTCATTCGCAGCTCTACCGATGCTGTGCCAGCGAACTCATAATTTATTCCAATCAAGATTGCCGTAAATTTAGCTCAATCGCTCTAATGTCTTATTTGTTCGAGCTATTGCTCTTTGAAACTTTTCTTGAACTGATGTCGCCCACGTTAACTTGGGAAATTAGAAAAGACTAATGAGATAATTTATGGTTCGAATCGAGAGCGTTGCAAAAGGGTCTCGTGTTTCAAATCTACTCTACTTGAGTGTTTGTTCATATTATCTCGTTCATAAGGTTTGGAACAGGCAGCTTGAATATTTTGGAACATAGAAGGACCTTAAAGCTGATCACGACCTCCTTTGAGCAATTATGAAATGTTTAATTGTATGATACTTGAGAACAGGACATAAGATATATTTTGTAGAACATGTCAATCGTGAAGAAAAGTTTCTTCCAGTTTTACAAGTTAGTCTTCAAAATCATGAATCGAATTTACAGTAATTAACAGAAGAATCATAACATAAATATGCCAAAGGAAGCAGTGGAACATTTTTAGCACAACATTGCTAAACGTTCGAACAGCTTTTATGTTTTTGATTCAATTTTTAATGCTGCGATGTTATGTTGCTCATAGAAAACTTCATGAATGATACATAAATAATGTTGAGCACTCAATTCAAACATTTTACTTCGACTCAATTCAAAATATTCCTTGCTCAACATTAATCTTGAGTTTCCAACATTAATCTGAGTATATTTTTAACGGAGCAGATTCGAACGCTGCCAGCAAATGCTAAGTTTCGAAAACGAAAACCTCTTGGTCTAAACGGAGCGAAGTGTTACTCGCTGGTCGGTTCAGTTGCTGTTTTTCGCTCGTAAATATCGGTCAAAATAGTGTGAGGTGGAAAAATAAATCGTGTAGATGCATCGTCGCTAAAATTCAAAGAAAAGTTAAAAAAAACATGCAAGATATTCTCGTGGAACTGCGTTAATCAGCGGATTTCGGTGGTTTAAGTGAAAAGCCGCAAATTATCGGCGTTTCCCGGTGAAAGAAGTTCATTTACTCGCGCTTGTATTTCCTTAGTGCGGAAAAAATTGTAGTAAAGTTGTCGAAATCAATAAAAGTTCTGACTTCATATTGTTCGCAGAGGAGAAGAGAAGGAGGAAGAAGAAGGCAGTGTGTGTATAAACAAATGTGCAAGAGAAAATTATTGTAAAAATTAAGAAAAGAAATGAGGAAATCGCTCCTATGGCTATTTTGTTTAGGATTCTGTTTACCCTAGGATTACTTACACTGCATGTTTCAGTTCTATCAGGTGAGTAAACACAACGAAAGATTTGCGAGCCCAAGCCGAAAAAGTTTCGTGTTGTTTGGATAAGTTCTTATCAGGCATTCACACTCTTTAGCGCGATAATTGCAAACTGATTTCCGCGGGCATTTTCTATGACAGCAAAAATATTTTTGCAATTCAATGGCACCGCAACCCAGCAACAAAATCTCGTGTAAACTTCGCTACATTGTAGTAATTTATTGCTTCTCTCTAAGGCTCCGAAATGTGAATGGAATTGACACCATTTGCAAGGAATGTAAACAAGATTTTTTTGACAAACAGCAGAGTGTCACTGACTGAACAATAACAAATCATGATTCTCAGTACTAAACGATAATAAGGAGAGGAAATGTGTGAAGAAGCGTTCTGAATCGCCATCACTCTCTTCGTTGCTCCAATATTTAAAAGTGATTCATTTTATATCGCGCGTATATAAAATATTAGGCGAAAAGAAAAAAGGTTGAGTTCAACAGCACTGACCTTGAAATAAAAACGCGAAGAATATTCTTCTCGGAAAAGAGAAAAGCTTTTGCTTAGACGAGCTGAGCCGAAAAGCATAAACTAGATTGTTCAATGAGTCCAGAACAAAAAGGTTCTTAGAAAGGAATTAATTGATTTCATCTACTTCACAACATTTTACGAGCGCGGCTTTACAGGAAGACCGAACTCGCGAACAAATATTGTTTTGATCGCGCACATAGAGACAGAGCTCACGTTTCATAATGAAAATATTCCTACGATTGGCTCTCTTCGCTGGAAAAGATGTAATAAAAAATGAATCAATATTCATCCAGCAAAAGCCTCAAAGGATTGAGCCGATGTGGATCGCAATTTAGCCAGCATTTCCTCCGAAATATGGCTAAAGATTAATATCCAAATCGCTTTCGTAAATACAAGGGATGCTCTTTGATGTGTCAAGAGCTGCACCATCAATTCGCGGCCCACATTACGAGAGAGCGAAAGACTTTCCGTTTCAAACAAAATGTAAAGCAAAATGACGAAACACGAAACAAAAATCTAATTGGCAATGGCAGAAGAAGAGGAAATAGAATCTAAAATTTTATTTCTTAAACCAGTGCGCAATTTGTGCGATTCTTTCTGCATCAAGATATATTCTTTTCTATTTCATAACATTCAAACAAAAAATCTACAAACACTGAAGAGCTGATCCAACGTACGTACGAGTAACGAGAAGTGCGAGTATGAGCTTCCACTCTCTTCACTCTTATGCTGGAGCATAGTTATTGCCAAAATGTTTCGGCAAGCCTCAAATCACAGTCAACACTCTTCAGTAATCAGAAGACTTGTTTACACGCGAGGATGAGCGCGGAAAAGAGTTCATTTCTAAACAAACGCGCTTCGTCAGTGTGTGATTTATTTTTGTTTGCAAAAAATCTATCAAACACAAAAACTAAAAATCTTTTGGCCTTGTAATTTTTTCCTCTTGCTTTTGCTGTTTCGCGAACTTGAGTGTGTTTGTGTGAACGTTCTTCTGCGGGGCTCTGAGTTTATTCATAGCGTTCTTCATACTATGTTACGAAGCGTTAAGAATAGGAAACGAAAAAGAGATTTTCATCGTATTTGGTAAAATTTTCGTCTCTTCACAGTATTAGTCGCAAATTAAGGGATTGAATTCTTATTTGAAGAAAGCAAACATGTGTTTGAAAAAGAAGCGAGCGGCTTGTCGAAGAGAATCGTTACGGCAGCGACGACGAATAAATTTCCCGAAGACTTAGCTGATGACTTGAGGAAAATTCTTGTGAAAATTCTTAGACATTAATTTAACAAAATGAGGTTCAAGCTAATAAGGTCTCTGACTTATTAAATATGTTTTTAATATATTTCATCGGTGATGATGTACAGAGGAAATAAATCACATCATGAAAGATTCAGATGGCAAAATTCGAATCGTAAAAGCAACGAATTCAGATAGCGAACTCATAACACATCAAAAAATTAGGAAATTTATATAAATCAATGTATAATTAAATTTATCTCAATGTATCTAAGCATGAGAACGCGGCTGACAAGAATGAAAATATGTTTTGCTTTCTATGAATGTCGCAGGTGGTGTCGTTCACTCATACACGCATTGCGCCTTAGAAATCAGAGTGGAAAATTTATGCTTAGAGCTGTCATCACACGATGCGATTGTGACGCGTCTTGCAACAAAGTCAAAGGCAAATTTTAGACGACCGAGGGAACGTGGAAAGAATTGCCCAACTTACTGAATCGATTGACTGCTTAGATTTTCGTATTTGCCGAATTTTTTTCGTCGCCTCATTTTCTATTCTGTCAAATTTAAATTCATCGTCATCGAAGCTCTGAATATGATTAAAGCCGCGCTCATAAGTTTTAGGTTCGTTTGTCGCCGACGAGCCGTTAGTCCCGATCAATTAAAAGAGAGTTGTGCAACGGCACGCTGAATATCTAGACCAAAGAGGGGTAAAGTCTTATTACTGGTGTCCTTGAGAAGTTTCTTGAAAATGTTTTTTGGGAACATGGAACGACAATCTGTTTCCCAACCGTCCCGACGAATAGCTAAACTGAATTTGGTTAAATTCAAAGTCAAAACATTTTGGCAATTGATTCAAGAAACTGAATTGATAATAAACTTCTGCCGTTGGATTGGAATTGCAAACCAACAGACGCAACAGTTTCTTCGCAATCGCTCAACACATTCCGATTCCATTTGCGGGCCCGATCTCGTCAAAACTTAAATCCTTCTCAACAAAATAATTGGCCGACAGAGGTAGAAATAAGTTTGAAGGGAACCCGTTCGTGTTCCGCCACAGGTTTCTCTATCTTTCATCCGAGTTTTTATAATCTAACAGCTTTCTGAAATCTGCGATTGACATATCAAATTACCGCTCATGTAGTTGCTTAAGACGGCTCTCCCCGCTGACGAGTTTTTTTGGCTGCTTGTCGCTTTATCCTCAACTCACTGAGCGCAAAACCTTTCAATAATCCTTTGTCAGCGAGAAAACTTCGCGAATTGTTTCCATCAACACTTATTATTAATTCAAAGGAAAATCTGCCAGATTTGTGGCGCAAAAACTTCGAACATCGCTTGTTGTTCCTCTGCCGCCTCTTTTTCTATTTTCGGGGAACACAAAAAATGTATTCAATGTTCAACAGCAGTCGTGAGAGCGATGGAAAAAATTGGCCCGTACCGAGACGAAAGAAATATTTAATTAAAAATCTATGCTACAAACACAAGCACCCGAGAACTTCGACTGAGCGCCAACTTTTCCCCATGAAATGAAATTTTATTCCGAAGATGGAAAAGTTTGCTGTATCTCTGAAAAGATGTGTAAACACTTATGATACCTCGAGAGAGCGAGTAAAGAATCTTTTATGTATCCATATCAATTTGAGCTCTTCCTCTGCCACCATTCTTCCCTTTCTGCCGTGACAAATGATGATTAGGAGGAATCTTTGCGTCTTTGTTAAAGCTCCCGCCTACGCAACCCCTAACAACATAATCGAGATAGAAATTCGAAGTTATTTATGCTGAAGAGAAAGTCGCCGACGTCAATCACCTGATGAATGTTAGCGCTTTTAACGAAAAATCATTTCGTCGCCCATTAAGTGTTGTCGGTTTAATAGTGAACTACTTAAGTGCCATCTGCTTCAGCTTAGGACTTAATCGCATCATCTTAAGCGATTAAGCCGATGTTCAAATGCCATTAAGTAGAGAAGACCGTCACATGTTTCCGATAAGCCCACCTTGGAAATGTTTACGAAACGCATTTTTCATTAGCAATCGCAAAGCGTGGGATCATACAAAGGGCTGTGGGCTGCAGCCGAATTGGGATTTTGCCGCTTTCACAAACCGAAAAGTTTAATTTATTTTTCGTATCCGATGTCGAACGGTCTTATATATCTTGGATTGAACTTACAAGATCTAAGCAGTAATTCTTTGTCGATTACTTATTTAAGATCCTTTTAAACCTCTTGCGCTGGGAAATTCAATTTTCCTCCGAAGTAACAACCTGCCTGCTAAGTGCTTGTTAATGTAATAACAATTTTACTTACACGCGAAGCTCTCGCTATGAAATGCGATTAGGATTTCTTTTTCGGAAATGGCTGTTTTGTTCACGCTGTTACTTCTCGTCAATTTCGCCATCGTTTAGCTTCATCTTAATGAGACCGCAAATTTAATGCTTCAATATACCCAACTGTAGAAGCATTCTTAATATTTATGATTATTGTTTTTCTCGTTTATTACTTTGTTGATACAATAAAGCAAAATATATAATATTTTTCGCTGACTAGTCTTCAGTGAATGAAATAAATCGAAGCGACGAAGTGTAATTAAGAGTTGCACGCTGTTGAATGTTCTGGCTGAGTTCAGCAATGACGCTACAAAAAAGTTTGTTGTCTAATCCCTCAAACTAATTCATCAATTCATATCAATCCCTTCACATCTCCAAAGTCGATGACGTCATTGCTGTACACGCCCCTAGACATTACGCCTTGAAACTGAAATCGCTTGTTTTAGTCTTCAAGTGAAGATAATTTTCATCAAGCAAAAACAATCTTTAAATGGCCAGTTCCTACCCCGAACCATGAATTGTATTAACTCACAGCAGGAACATGTGAATCGTTGCAAAAGAATGACCAACTTCATTTTTTGTTGGCCGCGCGCAAAACGAATGGAACGAACCATTCACAGATGAGCCATCGCCTGAGAATAGTTAAGCAAAGAGGAATAAGAGAGGAGATTTCACGATTGTTATGTTCTAAGTAGATATTCGCAATACTTCGCGAGTCGTGATATGACGCAGTTCAAAAAGTATTTTTGTCGCTTCCGCCAACTTTTTGCCAAACAGATCTTTCATTATTTCTTAACCCTCTTTCCATAGCACGGTCTCTTTGTGTCAGAGCTTTAAATGTTCTGCAACTCAAGGCCAAACTTGTATCTACGAATTTGCTCGGCTCGGTTTTCGGGGAAGCATATCGGATTCATGTAGGTTAGTGGCGTTTAGAAAGTTTCCCCGACTCAAACTTCAGCCGAGGATGAGGAAATGAATGTCGAACATTCCCTGTCTATTATTTGATACAGTTACTGGCCATTAAATATGTTGAATGATAAATCAGTTTAATTTATGCATGAACAAGCCTCTAGACATGTGAGAAAGAATTTTCCTTTTTCTCTTTCTCTCGCTTGTAAAATACTTAACGATTTAATTAACATTCTTGGTGACAGTGTAATGGCGCGCGGAGAGTTTCGCTCTTTCGCGATCGCTGCAACGCCACTGTCGTCCCAATCAATAAATAATGTTTGTCCATTTATTGCTTTCATTATTGTCAACTTCTGCAACGAGAACAATAGCTGAACGAGTGTTTGCTTGCCTTTGGCTCAAGCTCGAGCCCTCGGGCTGAGAATTAAATCGAAAGGTTCCACTGAAGACAGAAGCAAGTAGCTCTTGAACCAGATCGCTTTAATGTTATTCAATTTTTGCTTTATGATCGATGATAAGCGTGTCATTCGCCAACATAAGTATTTCTCGAGATTGCAAAGTCGCTCGCCTTTCGAAAGAAGGAAAGGAGAAACATGCAATCACACAGGAATTTATTAAGCTCACTCGCTCTCTCTCCGCATTTCGTGGAATAGAAAATAATAATAAACGCCGCCTCGAAGCTGAAGTTCAATGGCATCTCTCATGTGTGAGCTATGTTGACGAAATGGAAGATTGTGATAAGTAAAAGCGAATAATTGCGAAGTGTATCAACACGTCCTATTGTTTCGCTCAGTTCATCTCGTTAATTTTTATTGCCTAGTTGAAAACGAAGTTCACTCTCGATGGCTGTGTGTTCGTTGAACTCACGAAAAGCATCACAACTTGAAATGAGAATTGCAAAACTTGGGAAATTGTTTTCTCGCACACAGAGTAATTTGAGAACTTTTCGGAACTGACTTCAAGAAATTGCTGATAACTTGAGACGAAGCAAAATACTGAGCAGTGCTTGTGAGGGGGAGGGGCAGGGCAGAAGGTTACAAGAGAAAGGGCTTAGTTTTGTACGAAGTGAAAAGTCTTTTATTCTCCTTCCTTCACCGTAAAGTTCCGATTTCATGCACCGCACAAATATTTCAGTTTTCTAGTTAGAGATAACAAGATTATTTTAGCGCCGGAAACTTTGTCATCGTTTGCTTGTGAAATGTGAGGCGTAAAAAAGGAAAAGCTGGTTTAGAAAGAGTCGAGAAAAGTGCCTCAAACTCGATTAGGGTCGGGGAAAATTTAGAAAGATAATTTTACTAGAGAAAAAAATTAGGCAAATTGCATAAATCTGTTTGACGTTCCGAGATTTGTTGATGAAGATTTTTCGGTTTGGCATAAAAGCTTCACTTTACTTGTTTGTGATTTAATACGTTGATAGCTTTAACCGTCAGTAAATGTTATAAAACTCTGCTTTTCATGTGGATCGGTTGTTGAGTGGTTCGAGTAGGTCACTGAAACATTAGCTGGTCACTCACTATCGATTGATTAGTTTGAGTAGTTCAAACAAAACCTAAAATTAAATTATAAAGTTAAAGTTTTGCTTCTAACGTTCGATGCCACCAGCAAAAATAAATATTCGGAAAGCGATTTGCTTCAGCAGCAAAAGTGATAGCATAAGCTACTGCTATTCTAAAAACATTCGTGTCCATGTAAGAGGAAAGTCAAACATGAAATAGATTATTTCGCAACACCAATAAATACTTTTATGTTTCTTAAAGCTACTGACTGAATACGAAAAATAGTTTTCTTTCATCCTTTGGATGTGTCAACCGAAGCAAGAAAAAGCGAACGGGAATCGAAATTTATCGCTTAATTTTTTATGTTTCTTCATCTTTTCTTGCGACTGTTGGTCCGCTGCCTCTTCGTCTTTTCTCGGAAATCTAAATAGCTCAAAAAAATTCATGTCAGTTAAAACCTTTTGCTAGAATTTTTAGCGTCAAGCATTTCTCCGTTTTATCTCAGTTTCGTGTTTCGCGTCTGGTCGACGCTCGAGCTGAAAACCAAATTTACTGAATCAAGCAGAGTTCACTGAAAACTGTGTAAAATAGGGAGAACAAAATTACTTGACTATCTCTGTACATAATAAATTTATAGTGAAAAACGAGGAAAAAATTCCTCCATGAATGGCTAATGAGCCAAATGTTTGAAGCTCTGCACAAGTTTCTCGAAGGGAATGAAATTTCAAATTAAGGACAAAGTTTTTCTCATCATGAGAATTAAATTTAACAGACATTCCGTTGCCTCTTCGTCAATCGTTCTTCTCACTAGTTACGACTAGATTCTGGACTCTAGAGAAAAAAATATTTAGCAAACCTGTTAGGTTTCAATAACCACAATCGTCACAGAATTTCCTAATGAGAAATCTTCTATATTTCATTGCTTTGTTAGTTAGAAATTCTGAAAAACTGTTCATTGTTTGAAGCAAGTCAGTGAGTTGCTAAAGATCTTTCTTGATTCATCACTTCGTAGCCTTGTCGGAAATAAAATATATTTGATATTTTGCATCTCAATTGAGAAATAATTTCATCGAATCGGGGTTTGATGTCGTTGCGTGACAACTTTAATTAATAGGACGGCAACGACTCGAGAAATTGTCTGACTGATGTCAGAGTAACCGAAAACAACAAAATTCCTTCCCATGGTTGATCCTATAAACTCTCAAAGCACATCAGCATACCCACAACACTTATCTTGACACAAAGCAAACTCAGGTAGATTTTGTCTCTTCGGATATATTGCACACACACGCAGACACTCGACTGAACTTCCAAGAAACAACGATCGTTCAACAAATGAAATGCTCCGCTCGGACGGTTGCCATACATTTTTGCGAGCCTCAATAATAAGATTTCTGCTTTCGCTCTCCTACAATCTTAGTTTCGGCTAACAGTTTGTGTTTATCTTATGATTGATTTCTGAATTTCATTTGAAAACTGTCGGGAGAGTTTCGAGAGGGATTATCAGCCGAAAGCCTGGGCACCTTTTCTCTAACAGAAGACGAAGAAAGGAAGCAACGGTTTTTGTGAGGGAATGTTTCTGCTGTGCGATGTTGGTAGGATGAATTGACGATAATTTCGAGTTGTGAGGCTCAGGCAGATTCACAAAAGAACGATTCACAAACGATTTCATGGCTTCGTTTCTAGGACTAATAATTACTGCTTTCATGCTCGGCCATGTGTTTAGATCTTTTGCACATTTTTCCATCCAAAAATTATTTGAACAATCTCCGCAATTTAATTGAAAAATAACTTTAATCTCTTTGAACTGAAATTCATTTGTGTGGAAAGAAAATCTGAGAAGTTTCAGCTGATGGATGAACAACAACGTGGCGCGGTTTGTGTCGCTGACTTGAAAGCAAGAAACAGTAGACAATGTGTAGGTAATTGATAACCCTTTCGTCCCCTTCACCCTTCGTCTGTCTTGAGGATTCCTCTACATAAACTTAACCCGATTTTCACGTTTTGAGCAACCAGTTCGCCGCCTTGGATTTCAAGACGAATCGAATTTAATTGTAGGAAAATATCATATTCTCCTGTGATTTCCGTTGAACTTGAGCCCGAAAAATTCGCAAACTAACTCGGATTTTGCTTAATTTAACGTTGATTGCATTTTTATTACAACTGAGAATGGAAGAATGGAAATAAGTTAAATGAAACGAACAAAACTCAATCAGAAAGTTCCATAAAATCTGCTGTTGAAGTTCGCAAACACTTCTCGAGTGCTAAGCCAGTCTCAACGTCAGTTTCGGCCAGGCATCAATAAGGAAAACTGTTGTAAATCATGACAAAGCGAACCGAGAACACCAATGAATCTTTACGAGCCTGCCAACACAGTGAAAGAGCTAGCGCAGCCCTCGATTTGACAACTTTTTTGCCCCGAAAAAATGAGCACATAATGCGAGCAATTTATGTGTGGCAACAGCGAAACTTTTGCTCTCGATTTCAAGCGAAGCGAAATCTGATGGGAATTTTACTGTTATTTGTTAGTCCTTGCCGACTCATTTCGTTAAAATTATTTCCATATCAATATGAAAATTGCCTTTTTATGACGCCTAAAGACATTAGGATTTTTTCAGTTCATTTCGAATTTGCGAGCCGTAGCTTGTCGTCCTCGTCTTTTCGATTATCTAGACTGAATGATCGTCCCATATCATCCGGTGGAACGAGGAAGCAGAACTGATGTGTTATTCAATCATTATGTACCTTAAATAGAGCTGGAAAGGCGGATGGTGGATCGGGAGGAGCGACGATCGCTTTAAATCAACCAGGGAAAATAGGAAAGAGAAATATGATTTCCAATAAATAAGAACGGAGACTTTTCGATATGAAATCTTTCTCCGAAGGCGAGGAGCATTGTTAAGTATTGCGTTTTAGTTCAGACGCTTATTCAAGGAAGCGACTTCTGCAAAGTTTCCTTCAAACAATAGATAGACTACAGTGGGAGTGTAGAGGTCAAACTGCAGCAAATTACTGTCAATTTAATAAAATATTGAAAAACCCTTTCGCACGATTTAAGGAGGTTTGACTTGCAGTCAATGAGGTGAACCTGACTTTCCTTCTTCCACAACAATGCCTCGATTTGTTATCATCAAGCTGCTGAAGAGTCAAAAAACCTTTTCAATTTGAAATCATTTAGTTTCGTTTGGATGTCAGACAATTTCATCTCAAAGATTTCCTTTCGCTTCAGTTTTGCTTAACAAAAAGAAACTGTGGGTGGACGCACCATAAATCATTCAAGAAAAAGACGAGAGAACCAAAGAGCGAAGCGTATTATAAATCTTGATTAGATGTGAACTGAAACTGTAATGTATTGCAGAGGCCTTTGTTTACCTTCATCGAAACCCTCAGCTGAGGTTGGAAAACGTCTATTCGGGATAGGATTGAAATTAATTAGAATATACGCTTGGTGAAATATCGATTTCGCAATCCTATTAATTGCTCCAAGCTTCTGAGTTTCAGAGCGAGCGATTCCTGCGAAATGATACTGTGATCCTACGAGCTTCAAATGAGAGAGTTGATATGGAAATGGTTGTTGACTAACTGTAGATGGATCAACTGATTTACAATGAGAAGCAAAGCCTGGGCTCGAAAATTGGAATCGAGGTCGAGAGCATTTGAGGATAATTCAACGTCTGATTTGTATTCGGCGGATTCTCGCATGTTGACTACTTACAATCGAGACGCTTGTCTACTTACAATTAGGATGATTAATAGGACCCAAAATGGAACACTAAATTTGAGTTAAAGTCCTCGAGGAGCATAATAAAGGCAACGACAGAGTCGTCAGCTACAAACAGTTATGATAAATATCCGTGCTTGCCGCAGCCAAAAGAGGACAACGAGTATTGATATAAAACATTTCTGTTAACAATAGAGATTCGAATAAACAACATATTTTATGACTTACAATTAAATATTTCTCATGATTTATTCGCGTTTGCCATTAAAAAAACACAGCACAATCTCGGGGGTTTTATCTCGCGCGCCATAACGCCACTTCGTATTGCGACTGCTGTTGTTGCAAAGAGGGAAAGAAGCACGAAAAGAAAACAAAGTCGCTCCGTCGTACGCGTTTCTCCTTCGCAGTAAATCTGCTGTCTTAACTTCAGCATCAGCAAACCGCTCAGAGCCATTTGAGTGAGTCATTTCCCTCGCCAAGCAGCGAAAACACGAATAAATTTCCTAAGTTGAATTAAACATTTAGATAGTTTTCTTGTTCTTCGAGCCTGGTGTTGTTGTTTGGCATGATAAAATTATTTATTGCCTGATTGAATTTAAATGAACTCATACTTCATGAATAGTTGAGCGGGTTTGATAAATTTATTAGTAGAAGAATGAGTAGTGCGCCTTTGTCATTCACCGAAATGGAAATTGCGCAAGGCGAGCAGATGACACGAATGTCAATTCAACAATTGATTTGACCAATTTGTGCAATTCTGCTGAAAAATTTGCCTAATTTAATCGACCAACATTCACATCATAGACCTCTCGCTCGCTGTGAACAAGCTCTAGCTCTTTGTACTGTAATTTATTCCACAGCAAAAGGTTTCTTTCGAACGCGCGATAAATTTCCTTAATCGAATCAGCAACCACCTCTTACGCTTTATTTTCGCTACGCAGAATTTCATAATGAAACGGGATATCAGACGAGATTTATTTCTCCATAGCGCGTTATTTATATACGCACCAACTATTTTCTAAGCACTGTCGAGTTGCCAAAGCTACGAGCTTAATGTCTAGTGGGATTGGCCATCGGTGAACATTCTAAATACCACAGTTCGTGATACCATCTGCAGCCTAAACTCTGCTAACAACTATTAACATTCAATATTGATCATCACTTCGAGTGAAAACACTTCTCTTTACTCCTCATATTTGTAGCAATACACTGAGCCATCATTGATGTCTGGCACTAAAACCTAGTACCCACTCAGTCACCATTATTACTCCCACTGCAACCAACCCTTTTACTTGCTCACATCCCTTTCGATCGGAATGTCTATTAAAATTTTTGCTCGGTCGAATGTTATGAAATGTTATAAATCTATTTAAAGTGAAATGACTATCAAGACGCAAGACTCATTCCATTGTGTGCCTGGCAGCGATATATGCATCGCACACAACATTTTTCAATTATCCTCGAACAGAGAATTAATTGATAATTTATGAAAGCTACGCTCCTTAGTTTCGCTTAACAACTTCTTGATTTATGAATGCGCATAGAACTCTGACACTTCCCACGTTTACGACTTGCTGCCATGAAATTTCCATACGCAAATCTGAGGCTCAACAACAAAACAATCTCAATAAAATAAAAATCATCGTTAAGCTTATGAATGCCACGTTAATTAAATTAATGCGTTTCGCTCGATTGATTAGACAGAATTCACTTTCTATTAGGTAAAAGTTTTTGACGTCGTTAAGTATGAGAAAGAGAAATGATATCAGGTGAAATATTTGACAACACAACAGTTGCAATTAACCGTTCAACATTGTTTTTTGGAAACCCTCAAACCTAACTCTTTACGACTTCCCATCATCCCTCAAAATATCATGAAGTTAGGAATCAACTTTCTCCCATGTAAATTCAAGTTTTACTGTTAATAAATATTGTTTCAATTCATGATGGTTATGACTTATGCAACATAAATAATTGCAGTCGACATTCTTTCTCTACAGATTAAAATTAAAGTTTCCCATTTACTAAAGCCATAGAAATTGTTTATTCATAGTAGCTGGGAATGACGACCACTTCACTCCTACTTTGCTGCTACGGAGTCGTTCTACGATTTACGAGCGGCGATAAAACTTTATCTAAATTAATTCCATTATTGCCATAGCAATGTTCATGCAGAAAATATTCTCATACGTTACAATTTTATGATTTCATTCGGAAGTGACTACATTGGAAGCCCACGCTCATTAAGACACTTTAACGTTGCGTAACTTTCATCCGAGGAGAGAAAATAATGAAGCAAACTTTTGCAAATCGAGTTCACGAGGTTTTGTGTTGAGGAAGGTCTGGTAGCTCCGACGCTCATCCGTTTGCATCTTTAATGCACTTCAGTTGTGGCTTGCAGCAAAATGAAAAGTTTTCGCCCCTGATAACTAATTTTATATTTCTTCTCCTTCGTTTAGCGCAAGCGGTGGTCACAAGAGATGTGACCGAGATCCCTCTTAAGTTTGTCTCTGAACATCCGACGCACATTCTAGCGAGCACTCTCAAAAGCGCCCCAACCTACCTCAACTGCCAAGTTTTCTTAAACATTAGCAGAACGCTGAACTTCGATTTACTGACAACAAAATTTTATCATGAGCCCGAACCGATAGAAGATGACGATGACGACGATCCTGCCGAGCAACACGACAAGGAAGAGATTATTCGAAGATATAATTTACAGTCTGAACAGCACAAGAGGAACAGAACTCTGTCTAATCCCCAAACATTGGCAATTACAAATGTCCACCGTGCTCATAGTCGAAGAAGAATCGCCCGAAGCGCTGGAGGGAAGTTTGCCTTCGAATGGAGGAAAGACGACAAAACCGTTGCATCATCGAAAAGTGGAGAAAGCTCAGTCGAGGGTTTCACTCTTTACCCGAACGGAACTCTGAAGTTTCAAGCTTCAAACCTGACGGCAGGCGAGTATCGATGTCTCGCAAAGTACAACGATAATTCTGGAAAATACTCGATTGGACCAATTTTGTCGACAGCAACAGTCGTCGAGATTGCAAGTGAGTTAGAAAAGATTTTCTTTCAGCGATTGTCTCGAAATCAATTTTCCATTGCAACAGATTGGACGAATGATTCGAGCGAGAGAAGAAACTTCACCGTTGCTGAGCTAGATTCGATCGTCATCGTGTGCCCCATCGTCAGCGTTCCGGCCGCCAACTTTACCTGGGAATTCAAAAATAATGAAATAAACTTTGATGTCGAGAGATCGAAGCAGAGGTGAAATTAAATACTTTGGTGATGGCTCAAGAGAATTCAATTGAAATAAATCGCTCTCTCGTCCCCACACAGACATTTCCTCCTGTCAAACGGAAGCTTATTGATTGTCAACAGTCAGATAGCTGACTCGGGCAAATACCGCTGTAATGCCACAAATCAATTTACGAAGAGGCAACTCCGCAGCTCATCCTTGATGCTCTCCGTTCTGTCACGTTCCCATGATAACTATAATCATCAAAGCGGCTTATTATCGAAATTGCAAAGTTCAATACAGAGAATCCAATCTGGTCAGAGCCTCGTCCTTCACTGTGCAAGTCACACGGATAAAGTAAGAAAGCGTCGAGCAAACAGCCGATCAAAAGGTTTTCATTTCGTTTTTGCGCAACCACAGATTCTATGGACATTCACACCACGTATCGGCAACATCCCAATCAACCTAACCAACGTCAACAATGAGCTGAAATACGTGAACGTCTCGGTGACGAAACACGACGGAATTTATAATTGCTCGACTGAGAATGATTTTCAGGTAACTAATCCATCGCGATGACTTTCCTGAAACTTAAATCGAAATTTATCTACAGGAATTCGATGTCACCATCGTTACACCGCCGGTGTTCATTGCTCCCGCCAAATCGATTGAAACGATAATGGCAGCAACCGTCAAATTTAATTGCAGTGTTTCCGGGAATCCTAAACCTGTCGTCGAGTGGTAAGAGAATTTTTCGCAATACCGACTGAGGGGATCGCAAATATTTTTTGTCAGCTTATTCCATAAAATTCAAATCACATCTTTGCTCTAAACCCTCCCATCCCCCTCCACAATCCGGAAGCGCCTTAACCAAACAAACCCCTAGCGACCCGATAAAGATAGATAAGGATTTTAATTGAATTCATTTTCTCGGAACAGGTACAAGAACGGCGTAAAAATACCGAACAATCACGTCAAATACTTCGAATATCCTATCGCTAAGATCGAGACAATCGACCCGGACGACGAAGGCATCTACCAATGTCTCGCACGAAACGATTTTGGTGAAATCAGCAACACGTTTTACCTGCATGTCACACCCAAACCCATAATGGATAAGAAACCACAAAACGTCAAATGCACTCCAATGGATAACAATTTGGTCCAAGTAACGTTCGATAGAGACGTTCCATCAAGCAGTGTTCATTACTTTATTGCGTCGGATTCGCCTCGCGATTTCTTACCACAGTTGGCACTCAATCCGGTCCACAGCTTAGAGACCACGAGCTTTACCATCGACACCAGCAAAGCGCGCATCTTTAAGCCGTTGAAGCCATTCCACTTGTACATGCGGAACATGCAGCACATCGACAAAACAATGATAATATCACAGATATCGAAGCCCATCATTTGTGCGACGCAGGGAATTGAGCCGAAGTTTGTCAAGACGCCCAACGGAATTTTTCTTCGATGGGACTTGCCGGAGGCGGAAAACATCACCGGTTATACGATTCAGTTTCTTAACAACAAAACGTCGAGTCCTGTGGCCTTCACAGACGAAGTGGTTGGAACTTATGAAAAGCTGCCGACTTACGTCAGTTGGAACGATGTCAGCAAAATGACGTTGAAAGTTCCAGCGAGAAATCATCGGAAAGATGATTTAGCGGAAGTTCAACTGTCGGGGAACGTTACTGGACTTTATATCCCCAACGTTCATGAGATTGAAGTTCGCATTCTGGGAACAGTGCAGGAAAATGGTGAACTGTTGGAGCAGAACTTGGATCTACTTAAATGGTGGACCATTAAAGCTTCAAGCATCAGCTTTCATTTACTCGAAGTAGCTGAGGCGAACTCCCGTGAAGCTAAACTTGTTTGGAAGGAACTCGACGACGTTTCATGCGCCCGAATTTGCTCAAGACTCAAAACCGAAATCATCAGTCGCGACCCTGCCGGCAATTTGAAATGCGAAAAAATGTGAGTCGGTATCAAACGTTGCGATCTGAAACTCAGATTCTGGAACAAGAAAATTAAGTTTTCCATGCTTGGAGAGGTCGGGAGATTCTAAAATTATTCATAACAAATCCCAATTCAATCTCCTCGGCTTTACAATATGGATGGCTTATGACACCATCGAAACGGTTTGAATAAATTCTTTAACTTTCCTTCTCTCTTATCATCCTCGCAGTCAACCAAGTGCCAAATATTTCTATCTGCAAAAATTGCTACCGTCGAGCGACTACGACGCTTTCATCACTGATTGTGATAACAATGTAATCAGCACTGGAATTAATTTCCAAACGAAAGGCGATGGTAAGTCGAAGACTCGATATTCGAAATAGACGTCAATGTGACCTGAAAATTTCTTCTCGCTAGTTCCCACTCCAGTAACGAAGGCGCAGATTACAATTGACAACGGAATTATCCTTCATTGGAAGCCTCCACAGCCCTCCAACGGCGAGATCTTCCACTACCATCTAGAGTGGACGTTCAAGAATGTAACATACAAAAAGAATGTCACTGGTCTTAGCTTCAAGTTCCCCAACACAACCAACACCGACCAGTTCAACATAACAGTGCAGGCTTTGGGGGTCGCTGGCCTTGGCACTCCGCTCATTATCAACCCAAGTAAATGGAACATTTTGCCAACTAACATTCTCGGATCAGCTGAGAGACAAGACACCACAAATTACCTTGACTCGTTCATGGTGTTCTCGATCGCCTTAATTTCTCTGGCACTAGTCGTTCTCCTCGTTGTGTACGTCGTGTGCAGACGCCATCGATACTGTAAAAACAGTAACGGTATCATCAACAGCGAGCAATCCTCCTTCCCACCTACAACGTCGCCTTTGACAGAAAATATTCGCGATGAGATGTACGAAATGCAGACGTTGATTCCCGCAACGCAACTTGTGGTTGCAAACGGGCTTCGACCTGATGCGCCATCGAACGGCGGCATCGGTATTACAGAGAATCAAAAGATTCTAAGAACATCGACACCCACCGACGAGTCGATTGATCAAATGTGCATTGAGCTTCCAGCAATCAAGGACGAAGAGAGCCTTGCCATACAAATCGAAGATTCGAAAGCAGCTAACAACTTTCCAGAGCACAAGGATTCGACGAAGAACGGCACGTTGAAGGCCAATGGAAATCTGAGTCCCTTCAAATGCTTTCAGGTGAGTTCTTTTATCCTCCGAGAGGTTTTGCGTAGCTGTTGATGGAGATTAAACAAACAAGTGTAAGCCCTCAAGGAGCTGAAATTTGATACTAAATGCTTGGAAACGATGTAAAAGCTAATCTCATTTCTCCTACACTTAATTAGTCTCCTGGAAATGATCAGAATTCGTCGGGCTCGTCCTCCTTCGACAGTCACCGACAACTAATTGATCCGAATTTATGTAACGGCTTCAACAACAATAACGTCAGCGAGCGAAGTAAAATTGGAAAGTCAAGCAGCATCGAGACCGACAACGAGGAAGAAGATTCGGAGGAGAACCTGCACGAGTACGATTTGAACGATAGTAACCTTAGCAGCAAGCCGCTGCATCCAATGAACTGGAATTTTCGACGTCCACTCGTCGGGCCCAACGGATAACCAGCGTCTTATAAGGCCGTAAGATAGTCATGAGCTTCGAAACCCCACAGATTTGTCAACCATCTTTCGTTCAACGGAACAAATTTTCCGGGTTTTACCCCAACTGTAAATAATTTTTTTACAAGACGAGAAGGAAGGAGAAAAACTTTTCGCTTTGTCAATGGAGGCTATTATCTTATTTATCGTTCTTTTTAATGAGAGAAATTGAAGTTTGAAATGTTTAAAAGTGTGACGATGCGTAAGGCTATAACTTCTTTCATCGAGATATTTTCATGTAAAATAATCAAAACTTTTCCTGTCCGAGGAACGTGACAAATGAAGCTTAAGTTAAACTTATCATGTAAATCCTTTACAAGTATACGCCATGAAATGGTTTGCAGATAATTTTACGAGTTGGAGAAACAGTGCAACGGTAGATATGTAATATCCTAACCCTCCCCCTCTCATATCACGGGCAAGAGCTTATGAACATGGACATGGAAACTATCATAATTGGATACGTTTGGCCGCTGTTAACTTTGCCAACCGATGGTCCGACCGCAGCTAATTTACCGTGAACTAATATGCGAGAAGAGAGAGCTTAGTAAACCCTTTCAATTTACCATCATAAGCCTTGGGCCGCTCAATTTACCGAGCCCGCGACCAGATCCAACTGTCTAAATATCTGCAAACTATTTTGATTTTTATTAAAAATAATTTTATCTCTTAATGATTCTTTGACTTACTCTTTAATTCCTACTTAAGTCATGTCAGCGATTCAATCTTACGATGAAAACAATATTTATGCCACGGGTTAGATTTTTCAATTACACGTTGCCAAAGAAGTTTTACAAATACTTTTCCTCCCACACGCAGCCCACAAACACAATAGTTCACAATATAAACTCTTTCCATACGTCGCATGTTGCGCGAAAGTGCAGCGTGTCGACTACGACAGTACCTTAGTAAGAATGTAAGTGACATTACATGACGTTAAACGATGATAATTAATAGCAATCTCTCCACTTCATTTTCTCACCTTCTCAACACTCGACCCAATTAGGAAATTAGTTTTCAATCAAATGAGCCTAACGAACCGTCTCGTTCAGCTTAACGCAACTGTGCGTTTCTCATGGC
Organism: Smittia sp. YW1114-2; assembly: GCA_033064975.1. Classification (NCBI taxonomy): domain Eukaryota; kingdom Metazoa; phylum Arthropoda; class Insecta; order Diptera; family Chironomidae; genus Smittia; species Smittia sp. YW1114-2. The sequence goes on from CP093833.1 coordinate 14,697,093, forward strand.
TCTCGTCGAATTTGCGGAAATTATGTATATCGACTCCGAATCGTTTTTGATGTAGGGTTTAAGATTAATGTAATGATGACTAAATGTACCTGATTTCACCCCCCAGATCGCCAATGCTAATGAACCCATTTGCTGAAGCGAAAGCATGTAAGTTGACTTGGTAGCACTGAGTGATGCGTTGATAACGTTTCGACTGATTGCGAAGTGGTGACGCTTAATCTAACTCATTTTGAAGTTGCATTAGCTCGACGCACTAAGAGAGAAAAGATCCGGAAGATAAAAAGTTGCTCAACGATTGAAGTGACAATCTAAAACAGAGTTAGATTAAGAGTGACACGTCCCTGTTCAAAGAAGATACCAAGATCAAAGGCTCTCTCCAAACCGCTTTTATCCCACAGATAATTATAGCCAGCCGCAACCTGATTCCAGAGCTATGTAAAGAGTTTTATTTGTCACAAAGCGAGAAATGATTGTGTAACCTCAGATGTGGAAAACGATTTATACGAATAATTTTAAACATACAAAAAAGAATATTTGGTAAAATAACGTATCACGTGCCTTGCATGTACAAAAAATTGTCTTTAAACATTAATAACAACAAAATTCATGGAATGACATTTCGAGGAAACTGAACGCGAAGGTGTTGTCAGAAAGTATTTGGATAAATGACACGTCGAGATGCTTTTGGGGAGCTCCAAATTAAACCTGAAAATTGAATTAAAGAGCCCACCAACAGTGCAATAAGTAGCTTAGCCTTCCACTTTATTCTAATTAACGAGTTCTTCTCAACTAATGTCCATAAATCTTCATTACAATAGGCCTAAACATTACTCTGAACAACATAAGACCTTTCGACCCAATCGATAGAACCGAATCGATTACACGAAGCCCCAAAAGCATCTTTAACGTGTCTTCATCTCAAGTCAACTTTTACCAAAATTTTCTCAAGATTCCAAGCTCTCTGCTCATTTCTACTAAAAACTGCAACTCCAGAATCTCAACCTGAACAACTAAATCACAAACGTTTGGGGTTGGCTATGGCTTGCAAACCCTTCTTGACATCTCGAGACAAACACGCGAGAAAATTTCAACGGTTAATGATCACAAGAGATCAAATAATTTCACTTGTTTTGATTTCGAAGCTTTGCTCCGAAACTACAAAACCTTCTGAACCTTGTTAAAACCTTCTGCTGCAGCCAACTCTCAGACATTTCTCTCCTGCAACTAACGAACAAATGAACAACTTCAAGTTTATCGCTAATTAAGGATTTTTTTATTGTTTCGTTTTATCCTTTGACTCATTGTTAACAAACTTTTTTCATAAAATGCGGTTTTCCATTCGCGCTAATTCATTTTTCGTCGGCACGCTCTTAAGTCCAAACGAAAATCAGTTCAGTTAAAACATTCCATAGCAAATCAACTTGCACATTCTTAAGTTATCGACCTGTAGGAAGATTTCGAAATACCTCAAAGCGCGAAGGCGAAGGATTTCAATCGAAATCGCTCCGCTATCGCTCGCGCTTCCGGCGCGAATTTACGTAGCAACCACTCGATTATTTTATTTCTGTTAAGTACGTGACGATGATGAACATCTACCTCATATTTATAATCTAATGTAATTAGTTGCGATAAGTTCGTCCTAAGAAAAACTTCTTAATTTGTTTTTTATTCGTAAAATTTTATATTCAACTTTATTTGCCAATTCCTTTACTATTTACGAAGCCACTTCTTCGTGTAAATTTGACAAGAAATGGAAGATGGAAACTAATGCAGCCAAGAAGATAAATGAGAAAATAAAAAAAGTGTCAAAAAACTTTGGAAGAACTTCTTTTGCCAAATTTCAGATCTAATATTAGGTAGTCAGGCTTAATTCGTTCTTTTTATAGGCAGTGTAACACGAGAATTACGACGACATGTTTCATCACTCGATCCACATTTTCAATGCCTTCCAGGAGCAAATGCTAATCTTTATAATAATCCAATGGTTTCACACCGTGAACCACCTAAAGATTAAGGAAGCCTAGCAACTACAGCAAAGTTAAAGCGACAGGTAAATCCTCAATTAGGTCACTGACTCGCAGCCCACGGATCGACTCTTCAATCAGGAAATCGTCAAGCTTTTCTGCTAAATCTGTGACAGACGCTCCGAAGGTCGGCCGAGAAAAGGAAATGCGGATGATAAAATATTAACAGCAGGATGCGAAAAGAGCCCAAAATTGATTTACATTTCGAGGCTGCGATGTGGAAATCGTTTGCGGAAAACTCGAAAAATTTCTTTGCTAAAATATTCAAGCAACAAGTCTTCAACAATTAACTTTATCATCTGATAATTGAAAGCTCCGTAAGCTTTAATTACTGAAAAAGTTCATTAAGAGCTTTTTGCTCCTCCGAGAATATTTTGTCTCGCCCCATTCACAATTTATTCCTCGATCCATTTATTTGGATTTGGGTTGCAGGCCGCACAAGCGACTTGGCATGAGCTTAAATCAAACCCCGATGATCTGTTGACATCCAACACTCGGCATCTTGGAAATCGGCAAGGTCTTCGTTGCCGCAACACAGAATCAGTTCTATGCAAGGACAATAATCGGATCGAAAAACAAGAAAAACAAACTTCGCCCACTTTTTCCAACGCGAAATTCTCGGAAAACCTTTCAAGGTTTAGCTGAATATTATTCGTGCAAGAAATGTTTTTTTGAAAAGCTTTTTTAATGACGAAGAGCCACGCGATTTTTGAATATTTTACCGCGTTAAATGGCCAACTTATCTAATCCTGTTGGAATCTTCTAAAAGCTTTCGAGGTGTTCGGGTTGAAGCTTCGTGGAAGCTTTCAACGGCCTTGATGTTACAAAGCCTCACCAAGGTTTCGGGAGCTAAAAATAGTCTCGAGGCGGAATGTTTCGGTTATTTTATTAGTAGTCCCTCGCCGCTGGGTGAATGGCTATCTTAGCAGGAGAGCAAGTTGACCTAGAAGGTGTTTTGTCATCGGAGAAGCTCTTCGCGCCTTTTACCCTTCAATTGATACTCCAAACTTCCTGAAACTTTCTCGGCAATAAATTGAAGTCGAAAACGTGTCACGAACTTTTGGGGGTTTAAAGAAGCGTGCATCACGTGTGCCATTTGGCCGGATTTTGCTAGTCCTTCTACACAACTTTTAAACAGCACTTAACGTTCAATGTGCTTCTGACCTAATTTAGAAGAATGTTCACGTCAAAAATCTCATTAGCCGCCGGCCAATCTCTGATGGATTGGTTCAAGATTTTCGGCTTTAAACACATCTGGGAAGGACAAATCCTCTGGGCAAGCAAAGAGTGCTTTATTTACTTCTTAGGCTTTTCTCTCTGAGCCCATTTTACGATTACACAGATTTGCTAAGCAAGCGATATTATCTGAACGACCTTCCTAGCAGAGTCTGAATTAATTTCTTCTCATCGATAGGAGAGGCGACCACCTATGAACTGAAATATATTCGTCGGCATCGCACAAATGAAAGAGACATTGATCATGACCAATAACAGATTGCGCCGAGAATTTATGACAGAGCGGATCGAGCGCCAAGCTTCACGTACATGCTGTTTGTATGTAAATTTCATTGTGCAATTGCAGCTCAACTCGCATCGAGAGGAAATGGAATTAATATTCAATTAAATCGAGGAACGGTAAGAAACATTGTTGCAGCAACATAAGCAAGAGCAATGGAATTCTGCGGGCTCGTGGAATCGTCAGATTAAAGTTGCTGATGCATAAATCAAAGTCGAACTCCATGTCGCAATTGAGAACAAGAAACAAACATGCTGATCGGGTCAAACTTTCTTCACGTTTATTAAAATATCAACATCCATGCCTTTCAATGTAAGCTTTCAGATACTCGTCGGTGTAGGGAACATCGTCTTTGGCGTAAGGCAACGGAGGGACGTCGAATGGTAGCTTGAAGATTGGTTTTCCATCTTTCTGCTGACTTGAATTCATAGGAAAACGTTCAATGCCCAATATAACTCGAGGAAAGAAAATGACGCCAGCTTCATACGAGTTGATTCGAAGTGTTGGGTTGAGGCTTTTGTTACCTTTGTTCATTGCGCCCCAGGCGGATCGGGACATGTTGGCAGATGTGAGAATGAACCAGTAAAGTCCGCGATCTGAGTAACGACAGTAAGATTTTATATGCGGCATTGCAGCGTTGCGGTTTCTCGACGAAGCTTTCCATTGGCAAAGATGCTCGTTCAGCCACCGTTGCTTCGCATGAGTTGCTCCATTATATGGAAGACATCCACCTCCGGCTAGGCCATCGTGCGACGAGAGAACGTTAGTGAGCGATGGATAGATAAACTTAACGTTTGGAGTTCGCCTTATGCCGACTGGAGCTGAATCTCTTTTGAAAGATGCAGCGAATTCTCCGTTTAAATAAGCGCCAGCTGAACTCCCCAGCGTGCCGATGGACGAGCATTGTGCAATGATCGGATTAGAGTCGTCGATCGGTGCGCTGTTCTCACTGAGTAAGGTTGCGACTCTCGCGTGTCCGAAGTGAATTCCATTGCCAGTTTCTCTGTGCGATCCTGGAACTGACGAGACGAAGAAAACGTTGACGCTGCTGAAATCACTTTCGCGAATCCGCGCGATTATCGGCTGAAGCTTCGGGATGTTGTAGCTAATTAGGTAGCGCATGAGATCAGCTCGGAATTTCGTTGAGCTCTCCCCGCTGTTAGTGTGAGAAACTCCATCTGACAGAGCTGGGATTCGTTCACTGATCCAGACACCTTGAACGCGGTTGTCCCAATCGTCTTCATAGAGGTTTGCTGTAGAAACAACAACGCGGAGTGATTTGTCGGTGTAAAACAGAAGCATCATTTTCGTGTGATGAACGCCGACCGGTGTGGGAATGCGAACCTTCAGAGCAGTCACGTTTGGTCGCTTTTGGTTGATGTCCCTCAGACCTTCCATGTCGGAACCGTAGAGGATCAAAAGAGGCTGCTGTGAACATTTCGCGAAAGCGTACTGAGCGAGAAGCCAGCCAGGATCGACCATGTAGTTGAACTGGACGGATGATTCTATCTCGCCGAGTGATGGGTCGAGCAGCTCCTGGAAAGTTATCGACAACGGATCGCGGTGAGTTTCTTTCGAGGCTGTCACTGTTGTCAGGAAGAAGTTGTAAGGAGCTGATTGCTTTAGCTTGTCAGCCATTTGGCCCTTTGGAAGAATAACTGGCAGGAACTCTTTCATCGCAGCTTCAAGTTGTTCTTCTTTCGTGGGATTGAGCGTTCGCAGTTCTTTGTTCTTCTCCTGGTAGAATTTCTTGTCTTCTTGTTTCTTCTGGAGTGCGGACACTGACGGAGACGATCGAGGAGTTGAGATCTTCGGTGGTTTCGGTGATGTTGACCTTGGCGATGTGGCGACAGCTGAAGACTTACTCGAAGTTGTTGCCGTCAAATCAAGCTTCTGGATCTTCGAGGGAGGTTGGTCGTCATCGCTCCTGTTCTGCTTGTAGATCTCCAGTTGCTGTTTAACCTTATCATGTGGCACATCGTCTGGTATTTCATATTCGCCGGTTGCCGAGTTAACTCCTTTCAAGTAAATCGCTTCAACTGAAAAAATGTCAGATTAGAAACAACTAAATTTCGTGATCTTGTGTCACTCACGATGCGGATGATCATAATCCTGATAGTGCGTGGGATTCAGCCGAAAGCAAAGCGAGCCAAAGCGACAAACTTTCTTTTGTGTATTCATTGTTGTTATTTAATTTTTTAGAACAAAAACTTCTCCACCCACGAAACTTGAGATCGTGATTTGAATTTAGTGAGGGCAAGTTGCCAGTTCTCATTCCTTTGAGAAAGCAGAAACTTTTCGATAGACCAGCTGCCGCTAAAGCAAATCAACTCGGAAAGGCTTCAGAATGAACAAACTATTCTTCAACTTCATCTCTTTCAACAAGGAAAATTTATTCAAAAAGTTAAGCAAAGTTTCTTCAACAATTTTGGCTGATCTGCTTGTTTTCAATCGACTGTTGTGTCATGTGGCAGCTCATGTGACTTCGTAGCTCAGACTGAAGTCGAAACGCTTCGGTGCAATTGGGCTCGGAGCATTTGTAAGTGTTTCCGCCGATGTGGAGACGTTTGTGCTTGTTCAGGTCGCCGTTTTGAGCGAAGGACTTTGGACAGAACTCGCACTTGTAAGGCTTTTCGCCCGTGTGGGTTCTAATGTGTCGCTTAAGATGATCCGATGAGTAAAACCGCATTTCACAAAACTCGCACTGGAACGGACGTTCTCCTGTGTGAATTCGATTGTGCTTCACCAGCGAGTATGATTGAGTGAACGAAGAGCCGCAAATCTGGCATGCGAACGGTTTCTTGGCGTCGTGCGTTGACATGTGAGCCGTGAGATTCCCTTTCGACACGAACTTCGCAGGGCATTGAGCGCAATGGAACTTCTTGAGTCCGGTGTGGCGGAGAAGATGCTGACGCAGATTGCTGTTCCTGTTGAAGCTCTTTCCGCACTCGGTACAGAGAAATTCCTACAAGAATCGGAAGGTAATGAAACAGTTCAAGATTCGTAGTCAACTCACTTTGTCTTTCGCGTGAGATTTCAGGTGAACGTTGAGCTTGGCAGCTTGGAGATAAGATTTGTTACAGATGTGACAGCGGTGGGGAAGAAAGCCTTTGTGGCGGTTGAGATGGTCGACAAGCTCTTGGCCCATGAAGAAGGTTTTGTTGCAAACGTTGCACAAATGTGTCTTGTTCTCATCGTGCGATCTTAGATGTCGCAAAATTGATTTCATTGGCGCTTTGTTGAACTTTCTGTCGCAGTGAAGGCAGCTGAGATCTTCAGTCTCCATCTGCGCTTTGTGGTCTCTTAAGTGGTCGTTGAGTATCAGTTTCTCGCTAAACGCAACACCGCAGACTAAACATCGATGGCCTGTGTCTTGTTTGAGTGTTGTGACGAGATCCGAGTGGACGATTTCGTGAAGCTCAAGCAAGATTGACGACGTGAACTTTCGGTTGCAAGTTTTGCAAGGGAACAGTCTCAGGTTCTTTGAACATTGATGGGATTTGAGGTGGTCTAGTAGCTTCTTCTCGTTGCTAAACGACTTGTTACACTTTGAGCATGAAAGCTGGTCTTTGTCTTGGATGATTTCTTCGTCAGACTCCGCGTTAACCAGCTCGGTGCCTTCCAATGTCTCTGCTAGCGAAATGTCTTCTGATGCGAAAATGTCGCTTGTACTGTTGTCAAGATGAAGAGTTTCGTCTGCCAGCGCTTCTTCTTCGATAAACTGTTGCTCGTCTTCCTCCTCGACTAGTTGATCATCTACAATATATTCGATTGATTGCATTCCTGCGATTGCATTCACTTGATATCTGTATGACGATTGAATGGTTTGACGGAAGCGCATGAAGTCGTTGCAGGCGTCCTTGCATGTGCAGCAAATGTTCCCAGACAGTTGATCCTCATATTCCACTGGCGAAATCAACTGAGCGATTTCAATGAAATTCAGTTCGTAGTCGGACGTGGCGAAGATATCGAGAAGTTCCAAGTCCTGTGACAAGCAGAGACGACAAACGTTCCCGATTTCCATCACTTATCACTTGTTTTCTGTCAGTTGCAGCTTCTAAACTAAAATTACGAGTTTGCACAGAGCGAAACATAACAAAGTTTGTAGTTGAACGCCAAAGTGTAAACAAATCGCTGCGACCTCTGCAACCAAATTGTGAAAGCTCCGCGTTAGGTTGGCCAGACAATTCCAAATAATATTGATTCGCGCGCGATTACCTTTAATCATGAATGTCCGAGAAGTTTGGTCAACCAACAGCTGACGCGATTCATTACGCAGTTGAAGACTTGTCGATAAGTGATTAGTGATATTGCATCATGAAGTCAGTGACTTCTATTCGTGGACAACCCTTCCGCAGTTCCCCAAGTCGCAAGGATCATGACGAAGCTGCGTCGCTAAGAGTCGAAGGACATTTGCAGTTCAACGTTGGGAAACATTTCGAGGCACTGGAATTCTTCAACAAGAGTTTGTGCGTAGCTCAAACGAAGCCTCTAGAAGAGGATGGAGTCGTGCCTGACATTCCATTGGCGTTCGCTGATCGCAGTGCTGTGTACATGGAAGTGAAGGAGTATCAGCTGTGCCTTGACAACATCCAGCTCGCGCGCAAATGTGGTCATCCAGCTGATCAATCGCTGGATAATCGAGAGGAAGATTGCAGACAACTCATGCAAGACCAGCAGCCCAGTAGCGCTGACGATGACCTGTGGAACTTCTTCAAGCTGTCGTTCCCTGCAAATCCTAGAATTCCTTTCATCGTCAACTGTTTAGAACTTCAGACTAGCGAAGATTACGGTCGATTCGTTATCACAAATCAAGGTCAAACCTCATTCGATTGCCTCATCAACACGTGATGTTTACAATCTTGTCTTCTGTAGATTTGAAGCCCGGTGATATCATAGCGGTCGAGGAGCCTTTCTTCAAAACGGTCCATGCTGACGCCGCTCACACTCGCTGTGCCAACTGCGTGAGGTCCAACAAGCTCAGCCTAATACCGAGTACACTCAGTCGAACTGGTGAGATAACGAACCTTATCATCAAACTCTCAAGCTCAAATCTTTTTTACACTCATCAGCAATGTTCTGCTCTGACGCCTGCATGGACGCGGCAACGGCAACTTTCTTGCAAGCGGAGACAGACTCGAAAATGCATGATATCAAGATTCGAATGCTTTTTGAGGCTTTGGCCATTTGCGGAGGGAGCTTCGTCAAGCTGAACGAGCTGATGACCGACGCGCAACTTGGCAACAAGACGATCTTTGACTTCGATTTGAGCGACACCAACGATCCGCTCTACAGATATAATTTGTTGGTAGCGATCAACTCGCTCGCGCAAACCTCTTCGCCGTCTAACGAAGTTGTGCGTTATCTCTCCAACCATCCCATTCTCGACTTCCTGTCGTGTCAGAGGGACAAAGAAATTGCGAAAGCTTTTCTTCTCCGCTGTTACAGGATTCTGACCAACAACTCTTTCGGCATCGAGTGGGTCATTCCAGCGAAGCCGAGCGACGCAAACAAGGACTCGATCAACACGACGCTGGCTGGTGACGGGCTCTGTCAGTTCGGCTCGCTGCTGAATCACTCGTGTATACCGAACATTGATCGAGTGTTTGTCGACAATAAATTTGTTTTCTACGTCCGACGTCCAATCGCGAAAGGCGATCAGCTCTTCACGTGCTATGGAACTCTGTTCGTGGACGCTCCACGGGAACAACGTCAGGAGACGTTGCTCGACGAATATGGATTTCTCTGCTCGTGTGAAGCTTGCACCTTCGATTACCCGTCGTCTTACAACTACCCATGGGCGAACGTGTCACTGGTGATCTCTAGTCCGAATGTCGACGAGTGGAAACGAGAATTTAAAAGAAACTGTGATAGGATCGTACGCAAGCAAACCGAGTACTCGCACTCAGAAATGTGCGTGATTATGTTAAAAAATCTTTACTACTTGGTCGCCATTGCCAAGACGGAGCCTTTTATATTTTAACTACTTTTTGTTGATTTGACTCATCTCTACCTCAACTAGAATGATTTAGAAACTAAGAAAAATGTTATCTGACGTTAATGGGGACAATAAATCCACTGGTGTAGCTCAATGCGACTTGTTAAAGAAGCAAAGTGTTTGATATTTATTTGGATGAAGCGTTGCATCTGATGGTGTTGTCATCATGACAGACTCAGAACTTGGCAGAACCTCTCGTACCTTTTTATTCATTGCAAGACCTCCCCAAACCACCAGGACGAGCTTGACGAAGCCAAACGTTTCCTGATCAGTTTCATCAGGGCCTGAAGCCTCAAACCATTTCCGTCTAACGCCTCACGATCTCGACTGCCCTCATCCATTTTATGAATTTTCCACGAGAAACCGCTGCAATAAAAATCAATGGAATAAAATATTCTGTCGAAACCATGACGGAGAGAAAACACATTGCTGAGTTGCTACACTCAAAAGCGTGTCAAAAAGCAATTTCAGTGTTTGCATTACAAACAAGAACTTCGCCATTTTCCTCGGTTTTCTCGCCTCCGCGGAAAAGAAATTGATTTTTATTCATGCCGCAGCAATAAAAGCGACGAGTGGTTTTAATGATCCATTCGGCTCAGAAAATGGAAACTCGCCATAATAAATTGTAAGGCAAACACGACGAGAACACTCACAACAAAAGGGGGAAGAGTGCAATATTTTTATGGGATTTCGAACAATCGTGAACCTTGGATGTGCATGACAACGAAATTTCAACAGCATGGAGGTCTCGACTGCTTCAATAGACGACATGTCGTATTGACATTGTTGTTGACGGTTTGCACAAGCAAATGTGATGAAGTTGTTGATCTTATGATGCGATCTGCAATGAGTTGAGAGCCTTGATCTTGCTTGATTATCTCAATGCGTTCTTAACAATTGCACGAATCTTTTGACAATTCTCAATCATTCTTATAGTGCTTAAACCAACAATCAAATTAATTTCCCTTACTCCAACTGAAACCTCCAACTTGTTCTTTCTAACGCGAACGATTCCTCATTCGCTCGACTTTCTATTCACCGCTCGTAACCTTTTCAGGCTTTCTCAGTTCCATAATTAATGCTTGAGGGATAACAAAAAATAAATATTAATTTTACATAAAAGGTGTTCTCTTAATAAACAACTCGACTGAATGATGAAGTCGCGGTTCTAATGATACGAATTTCCCTCCATCTCCACATTCCCATTATTATAATCCACGAAAAAAGTTGAAAGGAAAACACGTTTGCGATGTAAACCTTAATTAATATGTTTGGTTAGAGAATTCTTCCCTCGACCCGCTGCCAAGCCCCAGAAAATGCCAGAACGAATCAGCCATTGTTACGAGCCGTGGTTCGTTTTGATGAACTATGCCAGGATTGCAGTTCGATGGTGGCGAGGAGAAAGAGAATTTAATCATTTTCAAATTATTTCCCATCAAATTTCGAGTCATTGTGAGGTCTTCGAGAACGAGAAAATTGATCGAAACCCTTTGAGACAAGGCAAACCGGCGCGCAATTGTTCCAACCTCCTTCTCGCATTAGCTTTTGATTTTCGTCAATGGCTACCTTCGCCTTGTTCTTCTCCGCTCGCTCGCTTTCTTTATCGGCACTTATCGGGTGGTCCGTTCGTTAGCTCCATTCATTAGGCTCCTCGCCTCTCGTCTCGTAACGCCAATGGGCATCTCGAGCGAAGTGAAACATTAATTTCGGTAATTTGAGTAATGACAATTATTATGATGGATGTCGAATTAATGAGTTTACATGTTCGCCTTTGAATTCAAGCGTTGCCTTCACATGTGGGCTTCTCGAAACTCCCCAGCGGCCAGAAATCAACGAGTGAATGTTATCAAACGGGTCTCGACTGATTATTAATTTCCATCACACTCAATTAAGATTAAGAAACTGACAAAAATTCTTTATCAATTAAACGACAAGAAATATGACGAACGCCATTAACTTGTCAGCCACTCTTAATTTTCTCGGAGTTTGTATTTGAGACGAAACTCGAATCCCGAGTGGACGATCAACGACGATAAATTTTCGTGCGTGTTAAATGATTTATGCGTCCAAGATTCTCTCCATTGCCAACGAGGAAGCCGAAAATACTTTGTTGAATCATTAACTTCCTTTTCAATTCGTTGGCAACAAGTTTACGTCGTCGTCGCATTCTTCCTTGAGGGTGAAACTCAATAAATGTTAAATCATGTGTCAAATATGTTTGCTTAAGGGCTGAGAAAAACAAATTGACTTTGCCACAAAGAAACTTTCCTGGGGTGCGACGAACTGACAAAAGAAAAACGCCAAAGTCCCATGCGTGAAAGGAAGCTAAACTCGTAAAACTCCCTCAAAGCGAGCTCATGATAGGAGCGAGAGAAGTTTTCCCATCAACACCCTCTCAAAGCTGAATGGATTTATCGCTTTGGCTTTTTGTCATCCCTTGTGTCGGGCAGATTGCGTAATTTATCGCTTGGAAGTTATTTGTTTTCATTTAGTCGCAAATTACAGAGCCAGAGACTTTACTCCCTTTCCACTGTGTGTGTGTCGATTCGTTTAATTAAGAGAAATTAAAGATCGCTTCGGTAGAGGATCTCAATTAATTAGAATTTAACGCTACTCTGCATAGCCGCCTCTTCCTACGCCAAGCGAATATCTTGCAACACTTTGACTCTAATTGATTCAGCATCCAAAAAGTTTTACTGCAATGCGTTTAATTAAGACCGACATAATTTGAAAAGATTTAAATTTTTCAATTCTAAATTTAAATTTTAAACTTTTCTGAATGCAAATCAAGACTTTCGTGTGCTTATGTTGTGTAATGTTGTGGCTTATGTCGGTGAAATATGCAAGCAGATTGCTTGAAGCAATCGTATTGTATCAAATGCAAAATCAATTATGATTTTTTCAGTTGCAAATCTACTGCTTGATCAAGACTTTTAGTTGCTCTGCTCCAGCTTTGAGGTCTTCTAAGTCATCGAGCATAATATTTATAAAAATATCTTAACAGTTTCTCTACGTGCTGCTGGCAGATTTAAATTGAGAGATCAATATTCCGAATTAAATTTATTTTAGACGAAACTTGAGCACCGTATGTGCCTCGTTAAAATTCAAGTTCTCATTTAACCTGCTCCACCCGCTTCAATGTTTTTTCGAAATTCTTCTCCAATTAGACTCGTCGACTTATCGATTGCTGCTCAATTACAGTTTTTATCTCGAAAAAGGCAAACAGATATGACGATATGTCGCTCATCATGTTTCTAGATGAATTATTGATTTATTAATCAACATCCAGAATGTGTGCCATCATCGCTTTGAACTCAAAGATCAGAGGGTGGTCGCATTAAATATGAGCCAAGCATTTAACCCTGCATCATGTTGAAAGTCCCAGCCTTGAAGACACATGTTCTCGATTTGTTTACTCCCAACGAAGCATAACGACCAGCAGTTCTATCCACAATGAAATCCGGAGAGTAATCTACGATAGGATAAATTTAAATAATGACACGTTTTCTCTAATTTCTGTTTCGTAATTTCTTATTTCACGCTTTTTCCCAACAGATGAGGAAAGGAACAGATCGCCGGAATATAAATGAGCTTTTGGTGGTCCGGAATAAAAGGTTTATTCCTCTACCTCCGACCATTCGTGGTGCGTGATTGGCGAAAGGCATAATTAAATGATAACAGTTGGACGTCTCTGTTGCCCGCGATGATCTGAGCAAGAGCAACAAAGACAGGAAGAGAGAAATGATTGTTTGGACTATCGCTCATCGACTGCGAAGTTCTTCCATCGACTGCTCCTCAATTTACATAGGAAACTTTTCACAGAGCGTGAGGGCTAATGAGGGTCTGGGAACATAAATGGTGAAGTGAGAAGAAAGGCATTAAGCAATCGGATACCTCACATTACGAAACGCTGTAATAAATCTCGGGTGCTCTACGGAGATTGTGAAAGGGCCAAGAGGATGTTCGTTGATTGCTTCATCCCGCCGAATGTTTCAATTGAGTTATTAAAGACAAAAAACTTCGACGCAGTTCGTGACAGGAATTTTGGCGCCTTGGAATTTGATATTTTCACGAGAAAACTGTCAGACAGCGAAACATTTGAATCTCCATCCACATATGATTAATTACCATTTTATGCGCGAGACTTCGTTGGAAAGGAGATTTGCTCAATTAGTCCGAAACTTTTCAAGCGTCGTTCGCCTCAGCAGATGACAAATGCGCAGAAATTAATTTCATTATTAAATGATTTGACAGAGAAATTGCTTCGTTGCGACGAAAATCATTTATGTTCGGCGTGCATTTTCATGTTCTGGGCCAAGCTAATTGGGTGGCCGGATGGAGAATGATTAATAATAATTTAGGCGCCACACCTTAAACTCTTTTTCTCTCAACGCAATGCACTCACGAAGCCATTACCGCTAAAGGCTTCATTCATTTCGACGTCGGACGGCGTGCACCTCAAAGGGCTTTTCGGGTAATTGCTCTTGCAATTCGGAAAGAATTTCCTCCGACACCAAAGACAGAAGAAATTCCACGGCTAATTATCTCGCCTTGTTTTTCAGTCTCTGCTTCGAAGAGTTGGTGGAGATCATAATTTGCGGTTTTCCAAATCACCTCCAACAAACAGGAATCCACTTAACTTGGTGGTTTTTCGCGATCTTTATTTTGTGTCTCTCTACCGAGCTTGTCCAAGCGATTTACAAACTTTAGCCCCGAAAAAAAACGTTGAGGCAAGAGACGAGCAATTATGGGCGAGAGAGATCAAAAGCCTTTCGTGCCGACAACGCATCATCGCCGCCCTTCAATAATTTATGGAAATTTTATGCGTGTAGGCATCGCAACTGGACAAATTAACTTTTTATGGTTTCTTATTATGAATGATGTCATGACGACGATTCTCCTGGAATCATATCGCAGTAGGGAAGCGAATGGTTTGTCACTCAATCATCGTTATCCACTATGATCGAACATATATTGGAAAATATAAAATACTAGTCGATTAAAAGTCTGGCACCACTGGGCGCAAGATGAGCCTGATCACCCGATTTTTTTGGAGGAAATGATGTGATAATTTTGCCACTAGTTGGAAGCTCTGAGAAAGCTACTCGTGATAAACTTGTCAGGCCAGAAGTTTTGTAAATCGAATTGCCTAAGATCCTTAAAATACTGTAAGCTAGACAACTTTGTACCAGACGACTTGCGCACACTTATTTTGCTTCGCATCATTCAGTTTCCGGTCAAAACTCTTAGCAACACGTAATTTTATTTGCTTGATCGAACGCGAGATCACACCAAAGGTTAGAGAACTTTCACGGCTCATTCATCGCTCATCATTCGCAATAAACAACAGTTTGATGAACCAGCAAACAAAGCCAAACCGTAGAAGCTACAAGCTTCAATCTCTTATTAATCGTTCATTTATCCGATGACTGTTCGCAGAGAATCGTTTGGAGCCTCCCTGATGACTCACGAACCACAGCGGTATAATTAATCACATGATGTTTTATGATCGCTAAACAACTTTTTACACATGTTTCGAATGTGCATTTAAAATATTAACATTTACGGGTTTTATTGCGCACCCAGTGAATTGTTTAATTGTTAATCGCTTTCAATCAAAGCTCCATCTGCCGCCTCGGTATTTACGACTTTCTTATTCATTATTCGCGCAATCTTCTCTTTCTTGCTTAGTGTCTAAAGCGACGACACAGCGGAGAGTGAGAAGAAAACAAAATCAGAGGCTAATTCACTTTAAGAAGAGCGCATTAAGTTTATTGCCTAATTGATTGCCGCCGATCGTAAAACGAGTCGAACAAAAAATTAAGGAGATTTATTAAGTTGATTTTTCACTAGTTGGAGGCAGAGTTGAACGCTCTATTACAAGCAGCCGAGAGGTAAAGGTGTGAATTTCACTCGAAGGCCCCATGAATGAAACACAAAATCAAAGAACTGGACGCCGAACCTCAGCGCGCTGATTGCATCTTCAAATATTTAAATTGACTTCTCGTCTTCAGTCAGCATCGCGCGCCTTCGTCTACTTTAAAATGTAATTCCTGTTTACCTTTCTTTAAATCATCGCTTCCTCACCGCCCGCTCTGTTTGCCTTCGTTCTAAAGAGACACCGAAAGCAAACATTTGAGCTTCAAAGTATCCAAAGTCTGACCAAACTTCAGCTCACACGTAAAAGGAACTTCGCCCACGAGAATCTTAAATGACGAAAAACCTTGCAGTTTCGATACATTCATCATCGGATTGTCTCTGGTAATTGGCACCAAGAAAAGATGGAACCAAGGACCGACTTAATAAGAAATCAAAAGAGATTCAGCTTGTCAAATCTTGTTAAAGTGTCGCTGCTTAAACGTTGGTTACTGAAAACCTTGACACCGTTCGTTGCATCATGCGAAGCTCAATCTTATTTTATTCAAAAATCGTTTTTGGTTTGACCACCTACAACATTCTGAAGCAAACAGAGGAAACCTCGGTGGCGGGGAAATAATGATGATTGTGTTTGCCTATTGCATTAACAATGACGGCGAACGAGATGGAATGCCTATGAACGGATAGAAGAAATTGTATAATTCTTCAAATATTTGAAATTCATTTCGAAATTCCATTGATGGATCGCAGACGCGTGGACACTCCTGTCGGCTTCTTGGTGTAGTGAGCGTTGAATGGCCAACCAGGCGGCTCGAGGAAACATCGCAGCGAGCTGCATCGCCTCCCTGATATTTCTACACGCTGCGATTTCTGATTCGACACACTCGATTCATCTTGATTAGTTAGCTTACTAGTTTTTCATTTCAAATGAATTGAAAAGCTTGAAATGTCATTTCCTCGTTGATGCGCAGATAATTGCGAGATACAATTTGCTTCGTCCTCGTCTTCGTTTTCGGAGAATGCTTAAATGCTAATTAAACTAATAACGAGCGATGGCATCTTGAGTCTACAGCGGCAACGACGTTCGCATGAAATATCCGAATTAATTAGACATGATTTGGCTTCTGCGTTTTCTCAAGCGTTCGACTGACAGAAGTCTCTCTCGCTCCCATCGCAGAATGCCTACAGGATTTATACTTAATTACGTTAATCGTCAAAACACATGCGACTGCAATGTGTGTGTTTGCATTTCGTTTAGCGAAAATGTTTTCTTTAGCGCAGCCTCGATTGCATTAGTCGAGTAATTATAAAAATAAAATCTTAAATTGATTGTGACATGCACAGGATCATAATTTGTATTCTGTTGGAGTCTAGTGGCGGAGGCAGTGAGACAGATTGACGAGCATTTCGAGAGGCAGTCAAATGGAAAACGTGCCGGTTAAAAAATGAGTCAATTAGCGCAAATTAATAGAGTGTGTTGCTGTTTCATTAGTCAAGTGGATGCGACGGATTTCTTTTGCGTCATGATAATTGACGTTTTCATTTTGAGTTTCTGATCTGACCGATCACTTTTGATCAATATTTAAAGAGATAAATGCGGTTCAAACACATCGAACAATTTTACAGCAAATCATGTGGTCAACGATAGCCTGACACTGCTGCTAATGAAGCTCAAACGAGGCTATGAAGTCCAACGGAATCAACTTTTTTACCAGCACACTCGATCCTCAGAAAAAGTTTAATCTGATTCTTAATTGATTCTTCACAAAGCGGTGCTACGAGTGGAACGATCGAAGGCATAAAGCGCCGCTAAATCGGCGATGAAGAGAAGACTTCAATCAAAGAAGAAAGGCCGACTGATCTGCGCTCACTGAATTAAATTATTTTAAATCAATTAATTTCTCTAATGCAAGATGTTGATTAAATTGAAAGACTTCACATTCAGCCGAAACTATATTGGATTATTACACGCTTGATTATTGAGCGAGCATTACCGTTAATCGAACGAGCTTTTCAACGAATCAGTTTGCGGGAAAATTAAAGCGATTAGTCGAGAGCGGAGTCAAGATTTCAATTATATTGCTATGACTTTTGACTTAGATAATGTAGCAGTTTTTCCCCTCTCGCTTTACTGATTTATGTTTCAGCTTCAGATCGAAAACCGTGACAAGACTTTGCGTTGATCGAAGCAAAACCGTATCCTTTAGAAGCCAATACCACAGTTTATCAACGAACTCATTTATACATTTAACAATATTTGATCATCGCTAGAGAATTAATAAGAAATGATGAGATACTCGCAATACGAGTCTCACACACAGCAATAGGATTAAATAACTGCCAAGTCCCTTGGTATCCACAGTCCGGATACAGATGATCAAAACAGAAACGCCGACAAAGTGCAACGCGCGAAGTGCCTGTGTGGCAAGCTCACTTTATTAAATACGTTCATAATGATCCATAAAATTCACATTTTCTCTTACGATGAGCCCGACAAAGACTTGATTTTCGGGTTCTCGCTTAATCATCGAGTCATTCTATCGAACAAAGGATTAATTAAAACATCAGAATAGAAGGACGCCGTTGTGTTGAGGATGAATCTTGCTGCTAGTCCGTGAAATTTTCGGGGAGAATCCTATTATGTCCGCTGATGATCTGCTCGGAATGACTTTGCAGAAAGAGACGATAGAAACTCCTCGAATTAATCAAGATCTGTTGGAAGAAATCACGAAACCAAATTGAGCCATAAATTCACAACCACATCGAATGGAAATCCTCAAGATTTTCTCTCGGAAAACGTAAAGTTGGCATGAGAGACCCCAATGATGTTGGCATCATTTAATGACGTTCAAATCATTCTCACTTTTCGACATGGTTTGATCTTGTGCCTTGTGTGGTCTCTCGCATAAAATCCCGGGAACCGATAAATTCGTCAAGGCTTGCGCTGAGTCAGGATTAAAATATTGTTGCATTCGCCAGTCGAGATGTCCAAAATTAAGCTGGATAGATTGCGAGGACGCTTGAGATGGTGAGTTTATACAACGAATACCATCATGCCGCATAGTTTTGGTTACCAATTCAAGCAGACCTGCACTTGCTAGTCAAATAAATATACGTTAGAACGCGAAGTGTTCGGCCTTAGAAACTGAGATCACGATTATTGTAAAGCAGTGTCAGTTAAATCTCTCAACCGCCAGCTTCTGCTTTCTCAGGCTTCACCGTGCTACGCGCACCATTTCCCTCGTCAATGAATCGTATTTGCATCTGCTCCAGATTTAATCAATTTGAGACAAACCATTAAAAGTAAATGATCACGAAGTCAGAAGTCAATTTAAACCTCATTCATCATCGCCAAGGTTCGCACTTTCTACTCTCGAATTAATGTTCTTCACGGCTAATTTGAGTGTATTTAACATCACAAAATTGCTGCTTCGCTTCTTCCCAGCTATGAATAGCGCTGATGTGACACTCACAATGCATGCGACAGCCGAGAGTGAGTTTCAAGGAGGAAAGCTGTATGCGCCCTAATTGCCGATTCGCTGCGGTTAATGAATTTTCAATTGATTGGCAAAAGTCTGCTTCATAAATGACACGATGTGGATTGAAGACCTGAAATAATTAATGATGTTCGATGTGAGAAAATTGACATTTGCAGAAACGACGAATGAGGGTCGTTGCTATTTCCTTCCGTGGTATTCAGAAATGGTTGCAGCTTTCCAGTTGAAGAGACCGTCATCGAGTATCATTAACGATGATTCTCCGCTGCATGTTTATTCCCGCATTGGTCAAAATGCAGTTTTCGCGGTCATTGTGACTGTGCAAAGCTTTCAAAGGCGTGGACAGAGAATTGCAAACTCGGTTCAGTGTATTAGAGTGCAAACTTCCAAGTTCTCTCTTTCGAAAGCTTCTGAGTCGGTGCTCTCAAAAGCTTCATCGCGGAACTTAACAAGCCGACGGGTAACCTGCACAAAAGTGAAATAAAACTACCAAATGTTCGTTCAAGTCGATTTATTTACAAGGAGAAATGATTGCGATTGCAAAAACTGTTTGAGACGAATTAAGCAATAAATAAAATTTCTCAGTCTTCGAAACAGAAGTTAACGGAAAAACATTTAATTTTCTCATCATTACTGCGGGCTCGAGCAATCATCGTGCATCGAAATGGTTTTCTTCTTCAGTAGATTCATATCTGTGATGTTTTCCAAGAAGCCTTTCTGACCTGTTAATGCCTTCACACTCTCAACATCTTTCTTCAACTCCTCGATATCACGTTTCATCTTTGCTCTTCTGTTTTGAAACCATGTAATCACCTGCGAAAAGGAAAAAGGAAATATTAGAAAATCCATTAAAGCCATTAATCCTTTCTGGGTTGGAGAGAGACCCAAGCTCTCATAATTATAGCCATAGCTTGAAAGGTGTCAGAGCTGGGACGAGAGATTTTGTAAAAGATTTTACTGCTGTTGGGATCGTTCAAAGTTCGGACTGTAGGCCGTTCACGATTGTCTAATATTTTTATATTTTAAGGAGAATTTTCATTGTCTAGCTTGGTATTTATTGCTTTGCTCTTAGTCGATAGGGAAACTTTTCACTTTCCTCCACTAACTGAGTATCTTGCGGCCGAAATTCACCCTGAGTGACTGACACGCTGCATAAGAATAATGCCAAGTTTGACAATTCAATTCTCCGGACAAATTATAACTTAAGATTTCATAATTATTGTATTGCCATAATTACATTAAATGAATCAAAAAAATTCGGGGTTGGCAGCGAATATTCAAAAGTCTCGTTTCGACTTCGCCCGTCTGTTTTGAAACCAAGTTATTACCTTGAAAGAAAAGGAAGAAAAATAAGAATGAAATGTTTTGTCAAGCGAGACTGTTGAATCTTCTTTTTGCGGGTTGCTGGTGTCGGAAATGAGAGAAGTTGTCGTCCTACCTGTGCATTGGAGAGGCCCAGCGAGCTTGCGATTTCATCTCGATCCGCAGGCGACAGATATTTCTGATAGAGAAATCTCTTTTCCAGTTCGAAGATCTGATGATTGGTAAAAGCCGTCCTGGATTTTCGCTTCTTTTTTGGCTGCGGCCGCGTTGAGAATAAATTTAAATGCGAATTTTCTGCAAAGAAAAGGAAGGAAAATTCTCCATGAATATTTTTCTCGTGTGAGATCAAAGGAAGATTCACAAGCGATAAAACGAAATCGGAGAGAAGATCTCATCGAACGCAATAAAAATCATCTTTATCCCGGTAGCGCCGGTTTATGCCTTTCAAGCGGGCTAAGCAGCGAGCGCGAGACCATAAAACCGAACTTTCGTAGTCTTCGGCTCTTTTTGAAATCGGCCGAGCTCATCTCGTTTCCCAATTTAAAAAGAAATAAATTTATAACATTTTCATAATCTATTTGATGTGATGATTAGACATAAAAAATGATTTGAATAATTCTGCTTTGAACATTCACGCTCTTCGGTCGTTCCGCGCTGCTTTAGATCTGATGAGAAACTCGACTTTCATTAATAAGTTTCTTATTTGCCGGCTCTTCCTCTTTGTTTAAGGGCATCAACGGCAGAGTTCGCTTTGTTGCTTCCAATGAAGATTTAGGAGAAATCTAATGTTAACTTTTTACAGTCTACGTTTGTTTGATATTGTGGATCTTCAGGGGTAGCAGAGAGTGTTAGTGAGCTTCAAGTTGAAGAAAGATCGATGGATAATCCTACAGTGGAGTAAACAGGCAGAGAACATCACGTGACTCCAATTACAACGGCACGTAATTAATGAAACTATCAGCAACGCGACATGAAAATTAATAGTCGCAGGCTAACTAAAAGGTTCTGTGACCACACAGTCGACAATGCGTTTCTCAACATCATTTCCTGTTTCTTACTTTAGTTTTCTTTCTCTCTCCATCTTTGTTTTCACCTACTTACACAAGCCAGCGGCTGCCAACGAAATAAAAATGGAATGCTTTCCTTATTTATTTTCTTAATCTGAAGTGACATTTGTTGCGCGTTCTCCTTTGGTCTCATCTTCTCCCCTGTTATTATTAAATGTTTAATCGACCAATCAAGAGCTGTTGGTTTTTCGTCTGTCACTCGAAAATGTTCTGCAGGAAATTTCATCAATTTGACGTAGTGCAACGTGTCCATAATTAATTCTTTTGACGCATAGTAAACGAGCGTAACACGAATAGCGAACTTTAAGAATCTGTTCAACGTTTGGAACATGCGACAGTCTCGTTTCAAAAATCACGCAAGCTTTTCGGGTCCGCATGGCTAAATCGGTTGCTAGTTCACTTTCAAACTTTGTCCATAACTGCGTGTTTCTCTCCTTGTTCGGTTCCAATCAAATATTGGCATGCAATTATTATTGCTTAACGTAATGTAATTACTACTCAAGTTAGCCATGAACACGCAATAAATATGGCCAATCTGTCGATGAGAATCGATTAGCCAGAAGCAGCCATAGCTTTCAATTACACAAGCCGCGTCTCATCTCACTTAATGGATTGTACAACAATGACGATCTCAACTGCTAAGGAGAATCAAAACGAAGGTATTGGAGGTTCATAAATATTGACGACGTCGTAATGAATTGAGTCTGCATCTCTAGACAGTAAATATTCCAGACGACACTCTTGGCTTTCTTCGCTTCTCAAATCTCCTAATGCATTGAGAATAATTTAACGACGGTTTCATATTTTCCACTGTTAACTTCAACGGGGCGAGAATTAAACGAACAGGTCGTTTAAGGTGGCAGCAGATTGCATTTTTATTGATTCTCTATCCTGCGTCTTAAGTATGACTGTTTTCGATTGAATCCACCGTGAATAATCGAGCCACAGGAATTTCTTGTTCAGCTGGTTCTCAAAAGTTCTATGAGAATTCGATTGATTCCTTTCGAGCATGACCGGAAACATAAAACCTTTAGACCTGAAGACGACGACAACTCATTAACGACTCGCCGCCTTTCTAAAAACCAAAACAAGCCCTGAACTTCAAAGAAAAAGTTAAAGAGAAATTCGCCGGCTTCAGCCTTAAGAAATCAAATTAGTGTCCATCAGAAACGAGTCGAGTTGTGAATTATTTAGTTCGAAATAATAATTGAACAAAGCTCTAATTACCCGATTGCATGTGCGTTAAATGGTTGAGCTTATTTATTGTTTACCGCCTCGTGGGCAAACTCACTCGTTGCATAATTACAGCAAACATCAAATAAATTAATTAAAGCTGTAGCGATCTTTTTTCGTTTCTGAAAGCAACAAAGGCTCATTGGCAGCAAAGTTGGGCGACTAATAAATCAAATCAAATTCCCATAAAATTCAATTTGAGTGATTTTTATTAGCCACAGTGCGCGGCCATTGTGGAGGCTCCGAGTATTTTGTGTGTCGATCGATAGCACAAAGCGGCAGAAATCATTAAGAAGCTCTCGACATTGTATCGACACTAACCGAAAAATTTCGACAGAATGATTCATAAGAGAGAAGTTATGAATTATCGGCATCGGAACCTCACATCATCCCAAAAAAGGCTGCGGGATCAAGAAGAAAGAAGCA
Source organism: Smittia sp. YW1114-2 (assembly GCA_033064975.1). Lineage (NCBI taxonomy): Eukaryota > Metazoa > Arthropoda > Insecta > Diptera > Chironomidae > Smittia > Smittia sp. YW1114-2. The sequence goes on from CP093833.1 coordinate 14,720,054, forward strand.
ATCTTTCACAGTAATTATTACTTCTGTTCAAGAGATCTTGGTTGCTCGAGCCGCTCAGCAATTTTCTTATTAGTCATCTCTCGTTGTGTTCACTCTTTTGTGTTCTGTTTGTCGGACGCAGGTCCATAAAGAGTGTGCTCGCTTCGAAGATCTTTCCAACTGGGCTGGTGAAACATAACGAAGTCGATTGTAAGTAATTTTGTAGATCGAGGTGTCGAAGCAAATTATCGTTATTGATATGCAGGCATATCGTCAAATGACAGGGCCTTTGTGGGTTTGCTGCGAAACAACTCGCCACGAACTGCCGAAAAAAAGTTCAATTTCAAAGAAATATCTCGCCGACAATGGAAGACAATAAAGGCTTACGGGAAAGCGGTCGCTGGCACAATCAAAAAGATCAGCAAACGCCGACAGCTTATTAAAATTAAAGTTTTGACTAACGAGTGATTTAAGACTATCTAATTGGTCTCTCCTTTTTCGGCTGCCTGGAAATTAACGAGATTTTGTTTCGTCGGCTTTGTGTTCACTTGGTGAAACAAATAGAAAAAGATGCGATGAAGATAAGATTCAAAGCGAAGTCTCTCATTATGAAGGCGAAATAACAATTGGCTTCTGTTCCGAAATGAAAAAGAGGAAAAAGAACTTTTCAATCTGAACGATCGCGAGAGTTTAATTGAATTTTGAATGAGAATTAATTGCGTCTTGTTACAAATCTTTTGAGGCCAAGTTGGAAGCGTCTTCACTTAATCGCTGCTTAAAATCTCGATTCAATTAGAGAAAAGCTCCGCTTCTCACGCCAGTTTTGAGGTCAGACTCGTCCGATTCATGCGTTAATGTCAATTCGCGGGTTATTATTGTGAGATGTTTATGAAGAAATTGTAGCTGAAATTTTAATATTTTCGTCCGACATTTTGAACTCATTTGATCTTGCAGAAGTTGAAGATTCTCAGATTTACACGGGACGAAAATTTCTAATCACCATGAGAGGCTGCAGGACTTGTGTCATTAAATAAATTTTCAATTTAAAATTCAATGAAGTTTTGTAAAAATTGAAAAGCAATTTATTCAATTAGAATATGTCGCTGCATTGCGCATAAATTACACCTTCCCTGTTTGAGGCCTCAGTCGAGAGAACTTAAAATCATCTTCAAAAGGAAAAGGCCGACGAATCAATTCAAGGAACATGCTTTCCGACACCACAAGATTTAATCGCCGGCCGCATTGATTAGGAGCATACGAACAGCATTCCTTGGAAGCCACCCAGATTGTGAAAGAATCTCGAGACATGAAAACAAGCAGCATCAGGTACACGACATCGATCGCAATCGGATCCTCAAGAAGTGATAGAGATATTAGCCGGTTGGTGTTGCCGAGAATTCGTGCGTTGAAATTTTAAGAAAAAATGATTTCTTCGTGAAGCTTGTTATTTATGTTTTCGTTGCCGCAGTCGATTATGATTGATAAATTCTGACACGCAACATCGAGATTAAAGTAAAAGAAGCTTCGCAGGCTTTTAATACAGTGAGGATTGTTATTGGTTTGACATCACCCGTGAACTCGCCCTCATGTTTCTGATCGAAAAACAGAAGTTTCTTCTTCTTTAAGAAGTAACAAATAGGCTCACAAAGAGAGATATATAAATACATTCTTAATTTCTTGTTATGGATGGGTCGGTTTCTTTTGAATGGTCTTCCAATTAGCTTGATATACCGACACCTTAAGGCCAAGAGCGGCGTTCTTTGTTGTTCCACGATTCCTTTTGCACCACACATTCTTCACAACAACATCTCGGGAATCTCTTCTCGCGCCGAGATTGTTTCGTTCTCCTCCGGTTTGACTTTGGAATTTTCAGCTTTTTTTCGGTGTAAAATAAAAATTTCTCTCCGCTTTTATGAGATGAAAGATTAATTTCCTCACTGTGTCCGCTAATAGCGATGAGGAATGCATTAGATGCAAATGCTGCCCGATGAAAAAATCTTGAAGAGAACACCCACTTAGCAATCAGGCGACTAAGTGTGACATTCCAGCAATTGATTTTCAATTCTTTCTTCGCTCTGTGAAGGCATTTTCTTTGTCTTCTGTCCTCCTGGCGTCAGGCACACTGCAAACAATGCGAGTATGAGCAGCAAATGCGGACATAAAGGAAACGGTCCGAGTTGTTAACTTTTCTTCTTTGAGCACCGAAAGTAATTGAAAGTTTAAAATGCGAAGAGGAAAACTTGACATATGAATCGAACTGACATTATCGCCCGGTAATGCAATCTTAAACGAATATTTAATTAAAGCATGTAGGCTGTGAATGCCCATTAATGAATAATTTACAGCCTTATGAATATCATTAAGTATGCTAAAGAGTTCGGCGAGTGGAAAATAAAATTATGGAAAAGGCGGTCAGCAGAAAATGAGACTCGACGGCTCGAAGTAATTTCAGTTGTGATTTATAGGAAAAACTTCTGAATTAACAAATCGATTATGAAGTGAACGAATCGCATATGAAGTGGAGTTAATTTAATTTCTGATCGAATTTACGGATATTGAAAATTGATAATTGCGAGCAATAAAGTCTGGAGAAATATCATGCAGCGACGTAACGAGGCAGCGAATTCTGCAGGATTATGCAAAGCAGATCTTTTATGCAAAGTGATATTTTTACAATCAATTTCGTCATTTCATTTGTGCCGATTTTAATTTGCTTTGAAGTCAACTCACCTCCATCGTTTTGCTGCTCGTCGAAGTTTTTATTCGAAAGTTGAAAAAGCGCATCGAGCGGCGTTCCATTTGGTGATTTATTGTTGTTTGACTGTTGCTTCTGTTGTTGCTGTTGAGCTTGTGAGCGGCCAGAGTTCTCGGATGATCGTCCGATGTCAGGCGAGCAGCAGTCGCTCGCCACTGAACTCGACCTGTCCGATCCGCTCTCAGAGGGAATTATCTCCAAGTTCATGTGTCGAAGAAGCTGAGCTTGAGCCCGAAAGTGTTCCTGCAGCTGTTGATGGTAATCCATTGCGAGGCGCTGTTCATAGTGAAGCAAGGCGGGAGGCAGAAGAGGTCGAATCGAAATGGGATGCTGTAGGTGGTCCCAAGGCCGCACAATCCTCGACTGCTGGTGAAAACTATTGGCGAGGCTGGTGATTGTGTCGCGGGGGCTCGAGATCTTCGTCGAATCACGGCCCAAGATGTCGGCAATGCTAAAGCTCTTCACACCTTCGACTGTTGACTTTGTGGAACTGTTCGTCCGACTAGTATCACTGTGATTATTGTTATCTTCGCTGTCGATCATCTTCAGACGTTTCAGCGGTTGGAAATATTCATCGCCGCGTTTAATATTTTCACACTCTGACGGGGGAGGCGATGGCGAGCCCACAGAAATTTCCGAGCATGCCGGACTCGAATCTCGGCTCAAAATTATTCTCGTTTGCATTTTTTTATTTGCACAATTCCAAGTTTGTCTCAAAAGTTCTCTGATTTCATATTTTAATTCCTTTCAATTTTCAACATGCAACACAAGTCAAGTTAAAATCACTTCTCTTTAACATGGAACCATCGACCTGAATGTTATCGCACTAAAAAGAAGACTAAATCTTGACTGTAACGAGAAGATTGTGTGAACCCCAAGACAGCTCGAGAGTCAAGCAACGCCTTTTCGACTCTTAAAGTGAGCAACCAATCGCCTGCGAGATGGCAAAAGCTCTCGGATAGCAAAACATAATGTCGGCGGGCAGTAAATTTTATGCTTAACTGTCGTTGTATGCGCAATGCGGGCACGACTGGGTTCGGTTGGTATTTGTTTTTAAATAATGATTCGAGCGTCGAGAGAGCGAAACTACTTAAGGTTTTTTATAACATGGACAATTAATTAGTTTTGCTCGCTCTTTCTCCCTTTCCCCGATCGCGTTTTCCGTCATTTGTTTTATTGCTTTTACAAATTACCTGCCATGATATTCGTTTGTTTAATAATGTAATTATTCTCCTTTCTTGACGCTTCTATCCTCCACTAGCGGCTGAGCTAACGTGCAATTACTGGACAGTTTACTCTGGATTGAATTATCGAGTCTCTGATATGAAAATTAATTCAGGTTGCGGGTCATTAATGCTCAATGCTTTGTAGTTTCTTCCTATTGACTCAGTTTTCAGTATCGGTAACCGGCTAGCTTGAAAGACGCCGAGCTGATAATTCATTTTCCAAACAGTTGGTCAACTAGTTATCGCCAAAAACTGAGACTGACATCACTGCTTAATTGCAACCAAAAAATATTCACCGTCCGCTTTCGTTTCAACTTCGCCTCTTCAAGCTGAGTCCATACAAACTTCAACGGTCATAAACATGCAAACAATATCGACATGGAATGCCACAAACATTAACTGGAAACCATGATTAATTGGAAATTATTCGCGAGACAAAGTTGCAGCCGGAGAAGAATGGATTCCAAGCTGGCACTGCTCAGGTCTCGCGTGGAGGTTTCCAACTCATTTCAAATGTGATTTTACTCATCAAACAAATTACCAAATTGGTCGCATTATGTCTTCAAGCCCCTCATTCATCATGCTTTGCGCGAATCACTAACGGAAATTATACGTCTGCTTTGCGGCATTTTGTGAGCGACCTGGCAAAGTTTTAAACGATGAGTAAACCGCGAATATAAAATTTGGTCACTCAAATTTGTCTTTCGACGTCAGAGGAAACACAAAACGATAATTTTCATTAAATTTAAATTCACTAGTTGATTCAAAAATGTTATGTAAAATTAAATATGAATTCAAGAGGACTAAAAATTGTGAATGGCAAAAATTAAATAAGATTTAAGTTAAATCATTTATCGCTTTGCAAACTTTAATACAAACTTGCAAATTTAAATTCTTTTTTTGCTTCCTCGATTTCATTGTCAACTTAAGTTAAATTTACAACAGGCCAAGTAAGTCTTGATTCCTCGTTGACGATTGCGTGCCGCAAAACGATGTCATAGCACAAGGAAAAGCAATAAAATTATTCACGCACTCACAATGTGTCGTCGTTTTTGAAACTGTTTCATTTCGTAGTCGACGAGGAGTGGAGAAAACGCAGTGCAAGTTATAATGGCTGTTGACGCATTAATTCACATGAAATATGTTTCATTTGCTTGGCAATGTTTGCCCCTATTTAAAAAGCACAAAGCGAGGTCATTACGATACATGAGAACGTCTCAATTAATTTTCGGTTTTCTTTTGACTCTCTAATTGATTTTCTCTTGATTTGATGTTCATGCTTTAAAGCCAATTTCAAAAGAAAACTAATTTCGGCTGATGCCTTCCGATGATCTACGAAAGTCGGACACATCCAAAACTAGTTAGAGCTTCACATCCCAGGAAGCAAGGCCAAGAAGCGCTGGCGGAATTAATTAATTAAAAACATGAGAAACGACATTACAAAATACGAGCAATAATGCTTTTAAATTATTCAGAGCCGTCAACGTTCAAACAAACACAGACAAAGCGAAGCAGCGAATGTAATAAATTAACTTGATGAAGAAAAACCATAAAAGCGCCCGACAACTTGTACAGGCGAGAGCTTTTTAGCGACACCTCCCGATTGGCTCGACTCGAATGTATGTGAGCTTGGTTAAAGGCGTCGCCGATTCAACTTCACTCGTGCAAGAAACTCGTTGATGTTTTCCAACAGAACGAATCAACATTTAGTCTCGACGTTTGTGTTTGCTCGTGCAGTTCGCTCAGTTGCCGCTTGAGAGAGAAATTTTTGCAGACTGAATTAAAATCAATTTCAATTAAACCTAATCAATCAGTCAACAAGTCGTTGAATTAAAGTTATTCGCACTCGTCGCTCGCTCGATACTTGGGACACTTTACTGAATTTGCTAATAAGTGTTAAGCAAAGTTACTCATCAGAGATCGCAGTGATTAAAACGAGGGCAAATTTTTTTGGGATGAGAAACGATTGACAGTGACGCCACAATCAAAGCGACAAAAATTAAACATTTGAATTTTGGTTGTTGTGAAATTCGCACAAATATTTAAGCGACGGCAAAATGTGAAAACAGAGAAACAGTGGAATCAATGAACGAAATAAATTTAGTAAAAAGTGTTCAATAGAAAAACTAATGCTGGCAGTCATGTGCTCTAGTCCAGTGCCGAGTGTGGTCGGCTCAGAAATTTCTGTGGGGTCGCCATCGCCTCCCCCGTCAGAGTGTGAAAATGCTAAGCACGGCGACGAATATTTCCAACCGCTGAAACGTCTGAAGATGATCGACAGCGAAGATAACAATAATCACAGTGATACTAGTCGGACGAACAGTTCCACAAAGTCAACAGTCGAAGGTGTGAAGAGCTTTAGCATTGCCGACATCTTGGGCCGTGATTCGACGAAGATCTCGAGCCCCCGCGACACAATCACCAGCCTCGCCAATAGTTTTCACCAGCAGTCGAGGATTGTGCGGCCTTGGGACCACCTACAGCATCCCATTTCGATTCGACCTCTTCTGCCTCCCGCCTTGCTTCACTATGAACAGCGCCTCGCAATGGATTACCATCAACAGCTGCAGGAACACTTTCGGGCTCAAGCTCAGCTTCTTCGACACATGAACTTGGAGATAATTCCCTCTGAGAGCGGATCGGACAGGTCGAGTTCAGTGGCGAGCGACTGCTGCTCGCCTGACATCGGACGATCATCCGAGAACTCTGGCCGCTCACAAGCTCAACAGCAACAACAGAAGCAACAGTCAAACAACAATAAATCACCAAATGGAACGCCGCTCGATGCGCTTTTTCAACTTTCGAATAAAAACTTCGACGAGCAGCAAAACGATGGAGGTGAGTAAATGAAAATCAATTAAAAAAGTTAATCTGATGAAAACTAAGTCAAGTAGGTTCGTTTTCGATTGGCTTATCTTCAAATCAATCAATCGCTGAACAAAATCAATTAAGTGGAATCAAAATAATTGGCTAAGCCAATCAACGAGATAAGCAACTCAAGACGCTATCGCTTCCATCACAATCGCCTTTCGCTAGAAAATAATCAATTAAAACTTTTAACGAAACGTCTAGTGAGCAAGCAAATTTGCAAGTGATTGATGTATTGCTTGCGTTTCTTCCTGAAAGCTTTAACAGGCTTCTTACTCAAGTGCTAAATTTCCATTAATTCCGTTCTATCGTGATCGTCGCTCGTAGACATGCACAAGCAAGGCGAACTTCTAATCGTAAAACAATCAAGCGCACTATATAATAGCGCGGTGAAACATCAAAAGGGCGAAAACACAGCGAAGTTGACTGACTTAATCGTGTTGGAATCGCCCAGTGTGAAATTCGGGAGAAATCAGAAAGATTTGCTCGAACTTATGCAACAAAATTTTTATTTTCCTCAAAAGTAAAACGTCGCCGTTGACGCGTGTTTGCTTTGCTTTATGGTTTTACATAAATATCGAGTGTGTGAGCGAACATTTCTCCGTTTTGTTGTGCATGAAGAAAAGCAACTCTTCGAGCCAGCGCGTGATTACATTGTAGGTAGGAAGGAAAATGGCATTGGCAGTAATGAACTAGCTGTAATTTCCAGCGTTTGTTCAAACATGCAAGAAAATAGCTTCAGTCGATGATAGCTGAAAGTATGCGCAATTGTCGGAATCGATGGCACCGGAGGCGATTGTCAATTACGATTGACACTTTTTCTCATGTTTTATGTTGCCGCAAGCAAAACTGTTAGAGTTATCGATCGCAATCGAAACAGGTGCTAATTAAAATGGCCTTTGAGTGACACTTATTTACATCATTAAAGTTTCAATGCATAAGTGAAATGACATTAAAGCGAACAGACAGTCGTCGTTTTCCCGTTCAAACAAAGTTTTCATGCTTGCGGGGTGAACGAAATGTTTCACTTGCTCATTGAAATGCGATTTGACATCCAAACAGAAAAGTTGAAAAGCGTTTCGCTGCTCAGTCGATGGAAAGCAGAGCTGCTCGATGTCATGAGAATTCGGGGGGTTCAGGGTGGCTTACCTTAAGATGGTTGGCTACTTAATTCTTCTCTTGCACCACGTTTCATCAGTAACAGTTGAGCGCCACTGATCGAAAATATCAATTAGCTGCCAAAAATCGATTTGTCTCTAAATACGTGCTTGATGTGCTTGCCCATGACGATTCAGAAGTTATAAATTATTGCCCATCTCCGCTGTTTATGAAACACTCCCTGCCGCTGCCGTTTATCGGACTCGAAATCTCATCCAGCACAAAGGAGATGTAATTTATTTATTGCCGAGAAAGCGAAGCTTCTAACAGAAGCTCCACGTCAATTATCGTAATTTATTCATAAATTATCATTTCGCTCACTCTCTTGTTGTTTTCGTGATTGATTTTCATCCATTTATATTGTGTGCTGCGCTCTCTCACTCCTTTGATTTCGGGCGCATCATGGAAACTTTTCCGTTCGCCGCGGCGCAACATGAAATACGAGCATAACGAGAGAATAATATTTTGGTTTAAAATAAATTGATTTCGAAAAAGTGGAAGGCAAATAATTTTTTAACGAGACTTCCTGATAAATATCGAATTTCAATTGAGACTTGTTACGTAATTAGCGAGGATGTTGAGCCTTTAATGTGCACTGATTCCATGTTGAATCGACAAGGTTCCAGCGAGCAACGGATGTATAATTTATTTCGTCTGCAGACTACGTGGCGAATGATATTCATATTTTGATGCTCAGAAATTACTTCGGCTGCCTCTTTTCTCTTCTCCGAAAATGAATCAAAAAGGCGGCTCCGCAAGGCCATCGATTGATGAATAAATAACGAGATTCTTTTGGATTTTTAATCGTCTTTAAATTAACAAGAGATTTTGTTCAGGTCGGAGGATGGAGAAGAGAGATCGATGTACCAACAAAAGACAGGAAGACCTGACGTAATAAGATCGTTAAGTGGATTCGGCACGCTTGATTGACGGCGGGTCTCTGGCTCGTTTTGGACAATAATTACCGATATTGATATGATCTTGACGCCTTCTCTGTGTCTATCGCAGCTTCACATCGTTTCATCGACAATGTTAAACTTGATCTCTAACTAGACGGGGCCGGTGAACAACAAAACTTAACAATTGTTGTAAATTATTTACGCTTGAAACGAGATTGGAATTGTGTGAATCCCGAGAGAGAGAAAAGCGATCCTCGGCCGAAGAAAGAAGTTACAAAATCTCTTTATAGTCCTATTAGCCACAGTAAGTTAATGCTCATTCTTCATGTTACAGTCTGAGCTTGAATCGAATCGTCAAAGGAAGGCTGAGAGACTGAAACGAGATGATTGTTCACAATAGATGATCAATAGGTTCTTGCCGCAAATTCTCGGCCTTCTACACCTCTCCACGCCACGACGTGATGATGATTATGACGAGCTGTTAAATGTAAATAATTTGTCGACTAATGAAAACAAGTCCAATCCGGTTCTTAAGCTGTTCATTAAAATGCATTCATTTCAGTTGACTTTGTCGCTTGTCTGATTGCTTGTCTTTCCTGGCTCTCTTGTTTTTGCCGTTCACGCGAATCACATTAGTTATGTGAAGATTCAAATTGCTGATTTCTCCTGCTGTTGTTACAGTTGCTCCATCACCCAGCGAGCCAAGGAATGCTGAAGAAGAGTGTACTGAAGATGATCAAGCTAATGCAAATGGCATCGACAAAATATTTTGCTCCCAAAAAGGAGCTTAGTCGACCTAATTCATCCATTAGTTAATCTCAAGAACTTTCGTATCCGCTGGGCTTTTACAATTTTTTTGCCATATCAAATGAGATCTTTATAATTTTGCTCTGCGCCGTCTTTCGTCTCGTGAAAACACATGTTTAGAACCTTTTTGATCGCCGCCTGAGACCATTTTCGGATTAATATGTTAATTCTGTCGCGCTGAATATCGCAGAGGACGAGAGGGAAAAAATTATAATTTGCAAATCATTAATAATCTTTCGTTAAATTTCCTGTCATCTCTGTCGTTTTGCATTTTCGCAGGGAGAAACGAAGAGCTCGAAGAGTCAGAAATGAAATTCCTCACTCTACATCTGAGGTGTCGGTATATGTAGCTAATTGGATTGAGTTTCAAAAGGAATCGCCGACTGAGAACGTAGCAACGTATTTATACACACATCTCGGGCCGCTGCTAGCACTTCTTAAAGCAGAAGAAGAAACTTCTGTTCTGACGGTGTGTCGGATTTTCTCCAATTTTCAACGCACGTAGCGAGAGTCGGCCGAGCGATTGCGATATCCGAATCTGTTATTTGTAATAACTCTATCATTTCTCGGATCAAATACCTGAGCTGCTTGTTTGTTCGAACCTTTGTTCGTTGCGCATTTTTCGCTATATGGGAGGCCTCGGCTCTTCTTTGCCTCGTTCTCGAGCCGATCGTATTATGAAGCAATTAAAAGGCCCACAAAGAAGCGCTTCATTCTTCCCTTTCGGGTGTTAAAGATCGTTTCGGGCCTAATAAAGGCGAACACGCAATGAAAGGAAATCTTCTAAACAACTCTTTCCCGAAATTCATTCAAACGAGGCTCCGGCTTTTTGTTTGTTCTCGATTAAACACTCTCGATGAATGAGAGAAAATTGTTTCAGATGCGTGAGAAAAACTGAAACTCAATGCGATCACTTACAAACAATCACTGATTATCTTTCTGAGACATTCGATTATCTAAATTAATTAGAGAGGCTTCAAAGGCCGCGAGGTTTTAATTAATTTAGAAGATTTGAGTTTACCGAAAGCAGTGAGGTAGGTGGCACGATCATTCACCCCTCGAAGACCCCTTTTGGTTTGTAGAAATAATCATCAGCTTGGGGACTCAGCTTAGGGGAAAGAATGGAGTTTCTAAGCTTGTCGGTGTTTTAAGGGAGTTTGAGGTGAGACTGCGTTTGAAACTCTCAGCATATGTTCGGTACCAACAGAAATATAAAGCCTTGACTTTCATTTCTACAACAGAACTTGAAGGTTCTTTCTTTGTTTCTTGCCAGCATTGAGACTACCACGATGTTCCGACTTTAGCGTAACGATCAAGCTCCCGGCAAGACTCTTTCCGCTGAAACACCTTCTTTCCTCGCTCCCTTTTGCTGGAGCCAACTCATCGCGATGAACTCGATCAATGTGCAGCAATAATACAAACGCCGACGAATCAAGCATAATGAGCCAAGTCAAACGGAAAAATATCCATTAAGCGTCGTTGGGACGTGAGTTGCTTCGTGCCTTTAAAATAAATACAAACACATTTTCATTGTATTAAACAACCGCACGTTGCAATGAAATTAATTAAAGTGGATTCGATGCGGACACTTGTGCTGATGATATTTCTTTGGCGCATCAAATTGGGAATTCTCGTTTTGCGTTTGGTAGAAAGTGGGCAAACGATTGCATCAGTTTTAAGGAGACTCATCGCTCGGGATGTGTCGACTTTATTATGATCACTCTGCGAGACCAATTTCTCCTCGAGGCAGTTCGTGAAACAAAACACAGCGTGCTTCATTATGTCTTCAGAAGGGAAGTCTTCACCTGCGCTCATTAAAGCTGTTAAGCTCTCGTTTCTCGTTTTCGTTTTGTTGTCGAGCAAGTGTCGGTTGGTTGACTGAAGTTTAATTTGTGTGACAACGTTGAACAGCATTAATGAATGTCTAGTCTGCCGGTAAATTAAATGATTTGATGGGAGCAATTAAACTTCAACTGTAGCGGTGACTGCTTCGTGTTGCGACTCGAAAGTAGTTTCATAAACAATTTACTAGATGAGTTTGTAGATTCAATTTTGAGGCTTCGAGTCGAACTCAACAAATAAATGAACTGAGCCGCATCGTTTTCAAAATAAACTTTGATGTTTGTGATGAAAAATTTAATTCGAGCTTCGAGGAAAAGCGATTAACTTTTAAAACAACAATTAAAAGTCGTTGAGCATTTAAAGTCACACCGTAAAGGAAGCGGCGAAGTGATATTAACGACTCCGACTTGTTTATTATTTCTCGGTTTGTTTCTTCAAATGTTTCCTCGCCAACAGATGAAAAACGTTTCCCATCGTCATTGACAGAGCGCGGGTCTCGTGAAGCGCCGTTAAGTGCTGAGCAGCATTCGAATTGAGGAAGAAGCAAATGAAAGTCATTTGATTGATTCCGATCGAGGGGCAATTGGCTTGAGCAGAGAAAAACAAAATCAATTAAATGAAATTCCCAGCAATTACCGAATGAACAGTTAATCGATTAAGCCGCGATTGGCTCCAAAATAAACTTCTTTCATTAACAAAATGGGATTTTCCTTCTTTCGATTCGAGTGGAAACAATTTTTCGATTCAATTAAGAATCGCAGATCGGCGAACATTAATTCGAGAAACTCAGAGAATCGCTAACAACACCGATTCGAATACCGTAAATTATTATTTTACGCATCGTGCGGAGCTGCCGGGTTTGACGTGCAAAAGCCAGCAGAAAGCGGGCGGTGGGGAAAACGCTCACTGAGTTCCGTTTCAGCTGACACAGAGTTTATTCGAGTTTCTCTTTCGTGATTTTCGTGACTTTTCCACCGAACAAAAACCATAATCAAGCCTTCGACTCAATTGACAGTTATTCCCGTTTGCCTAATCGACACGCCGCTCAAATCATTGATGGCCATTTTCAATTAACATTTATTGCCAGCACTCCTAATCAATCCCAATTACTTTTATGTGCTTTTCTCGTTTATGTAAAGCGTATCAGAGTGCAGACAACATTCGGTTCACTTCAGCCGCAGTTAGGCATAATTAAGATATCGTGAAGTGGAGAGTGAGGCAAAACAAACATATTGCCTCTAATTGAGCATGATGGGCCCTCAGTCTCAAGTGGAAGACCCAAGGATCCAGACTTGTCACAACACATGGTCGTTAATGAGTCTCAGATTTTATCAGCCAGTCTCCAATTCCACTTTCACTTCGTCCACATGTCTCCGACTTTCATTGCATGGTGCTCAACATCTGATCCTGTTGCTCTTTTCTCTTTTAACAATTCCGAAACTCGAGCTAACTTCGATATTTTCACAGTCGGTGGGTGATCTATTGTCCGACAATTTCTCACGGACCTCTCCTAATGACTTACAAATTTGGCTTTGGGCAAAATTTCGGTGAAGCTGATGATTGAACAGTGAGAGATAATTAATGTGCGAATTGGGCTGTTTCGAGAAATAGCATCGTTATGTAACATCGATCCCTCTATGTGAGGTCCTTGCCTACTTTTCACACCAAGCTCAAAAGGAAATTTATTTCGCAGTCCCACACACTGCAATCGATGGTCCGACACATCCTAAACAAACAACAATTTTCATCGATCTAAATCGTTTTACAGTTTTACTTGGAATCGACAGCGAAAGGAAATTAGGGGCACAGCGGGGTCCTTTTGACAAGCAAGGCAATCGGAATGGTTTGTGAGATCTTGATTAGAAGTTAGATTGTGAAGAGAGTGGGCAGATGAGACAGGAGATATCAAATGTTGTGACTGACTACGTAAGACTATAACTTAAAATTTCCCAAGACGTCATTCTCTAACTAAACCTAATCCTCGTTGCATCAAAGTCGTGACATTGAGACGTCATACAAGTGACCGCAGCTTTGTATAATCAATCACGGCGGAAACTTACTGCAAACACAAAATATGTTTTCCGCCTAAGCTAAATTTTATTGCTTGGAAATAGCGACTGTCCGATTGATTAATAAATTAGCGAAATAAAAAAATACATAAAATAAAACAAGCTGCCAGTCGTTAGCGAGAAGCACAACACAAAAACTGTCAGAGTCGTTAGCGAGGCGTTGTTATGGCAATTTAGCAGTCAGCGTTTTGTGTGCCAAAGCTTCTATCTAAGCTAATTATTCCTTGTAATGCCACATAACGAGACTAAAAATAGTTGAAGCGACTCTTGAGTGAAGCTCACTGAACGGAGATGCTTTAGCCTACAAGACAAATCAACATCTGTGTCGGTTGTCTCGTTGCTCTTTAAGTGCACCCGCCGACTGCTTAAGGTTACAAGTTGCAACTTGCATTGACGATCTTAGAGCAACCTAAGGTTGAGTCGACTCTTATCTCGGACGCAGAGAATTCTTCTTCAACAGCAAATTACGAACTCTGCGGTTTGTTGCCTTCTTAACTGAGTCAATAATTTAAACGTTTATTCCCTTCCTTGCCTTCGCATTATTTGTCATAAAAAGTATGTTTTATGTGCTTTGCGGTTTCGTTACACTCAGAAATATGCTGATCGCATGCATTAGACGGCAATCGCCTGCAATCACCGAGATCAAAGCAATAAAAACTGTTCTTTGCTTCCATTGCCGAAGTCAGAAACAGGCAGAGCTACAAAGAGCTCAAGCTAGCGCGTCATATGTTGAACGTTGAAAAGCTTTTATGTTTGAATCTCAAAGCGATCGAACAATCAAAGCCACATTTCAATAACATGTTGCGCCGGCATCATCATTGTTGAGCAAATACAGAGTTCCGTCGATTGGTCGATTAAGCGTTTTTAATATGAACAATGTCTTAGAGAAGGAAGACGCTGAAGCAAAAATGAAGAAAAACAAACAAAGCCAAAATGTCGATTCCGCTTGGGAAAGAAGAAACAAACTCCCGTGCCAAGAAGAAAATGGCATTTTAATGTTGTTGCTCGACAGCAGAATTCAATGCGGGCAGAGGCAGAAACATATTAAGCAGACAGAGAGTCGTAAATTACCGATGAAAGGAAATAAAGCATCGACTTTAGACAGGAAACGATGTCAAATGCATCATTTTAATGTGTGGTCGCCAACCAGCGAAAAGTCAAACGAAAAATCGCCGAGCCAACGCGACTCTGTGTGGACGTAATTGCTTTGTGGACGTTTAACATAATTGGATGTGATTGGCAACCCTCGAAGAGACTCATTAAACTTTTCCATTTTCCTCTCCTCCGCAGAAAATCCTCACGTCGATTTGTTTTCTTCGCGACCGCAACCGAAGAAGAAGCGAAAATCCCGCACGGCTTTCACAAATCATCAGATCTTCGAGCTGGAGAAGAGATTTCTTTATCAAAAATATTTGTCGCCCGCGGATCGCGATGAGATTGCAGCTGGCCTCGGACTCTCGAATGCACAGGTAAGCGATCTGAACTTCCCCTCTTTGCATCTTCCGTTTTCTCGTC
This sequence comes from Smittia sp. YW1114-2, assembly GCA_033064975.1. Lineage (NCBI taxonomy): Eukaryota > Metazoa > Arthropoda > Insecta > Diptera > Chironomidae > Smittia > Smittia sp. YW1114-2. The sequence continues at coordinate 14,735,172 of CP093833.1, forward strand.
CGTCAATTAAGTTGCCAAATTATCATTCGCAACATGTGCGGCGCAGAGTATCAAGAGAAATTGCTCCAGGGCCTTGACTAAGTCCAGGGATTTCGATGTTTGAAAGAATTGAATTCCTTTAAACCTTTCGGAATCAAAATTGAAAATTCAAATCGAAAACTATAATCAATTCCACTAAGTTCAGATCTGTTGACATGTGATCGGTCAATTCAGTTACCTTGTCAGTTTCTAATTTTCGGCGGCGAATAAACCTCCAGGGCAACATGGAACATTATCTTAATTTCTCGCATTTGACAATTACTTGTCCCGCACTCACTCCAATCTTCTTACTTTTGATTTACCGCGACTGATTGTCAACGTTTCTTGTCGCAATTTACGCGATCAACTAACACGTTGAAATGCGTATAAGCAAATCTATAATTTAGCGATTGAAGCGGCTCATGTCTCTTAACGTTGTTGATTTGCATCGAGTTAAGTTAAACCCAGCCGACAAAGCAACTCTCCTCTCGCACTTTCAACTAGATCCCCTTTTCGTTCTCTTTTGCAATCCGATTATAATGTCGACAAATTACCGACAATTACTGTTGAAAACAATTGTCTAAAAAGGCATCGAAGGAAAACTGTTTTGTTGATCAAACGCAAAGCATAAGCCGAAAGATGCAAATTATGTTTCTCCTCGACTCAATTGTTTCTTTGCAGTTGCCTGCATGGCAATTAGCGTGCACGGTGCAATCACCTCGCATATTCCTCGAAAAAATCCTTTCGAATGTTCTAATTCAATTCTTTTCTTTCAAGGTAATCACAGCCTCGATTGACAAAACATTTCATTCTTATTTTTCTTCCTTTTCTTTCAAGGTAATAACTTGGTTTCAAAACAGACGTGCAAAGTCGAAACGAGACTATTGAATGTTCGCTGCCAATCGCAACCCCGAAATTCTTTGATTCATTTAATGTAATTATGGCAAATTAATAATTATCAAACAAACTCTCGCCCGAACTCTGACACCTTTCGGAGTGAAGTTATAATTATGAAGGCTTTGGGTCTCTCGCTTTAATCCAGAAAGGATTGATGGCTTTTCTAATAACTTTTCTTCCTCTTTCGCAGGTTATAACATGGTTCCAAAATCGTAGAGCAAAGATGAAACGTGATATCGAAGAGTTGAAGAAAGATGTTGAGAGTGTGAAGATATTGACATCGCCGAAAAGTTTCATGGAGAGTGCAAACGACATGAACCTCCTAAGAAAGAAATCAATCATCAACAGCAGTCACGAGGACCGTTGCAGTCCGTAGAAACTATCTTGAATCGTTTTGTTGCAATCCCTCTACAAATATTCTTTTGAGACTGAATCGAATCAGTGAAAACCAAGTGATAATCAACGCTGAGTTTGCTAGTGGAGACATTTAATCTGAACAAGGTGCAAAGAGCTTGACGTAACAGTTCATAAGTTGAACTGCAAAAACATTAAATTATATATACATAACTGGTCTCATGCAACAACGACGAGCGGTGACATGTGGTCGTTCAAATTTTTGACGACGTCCTTGTTGGGTGAAACAAATCGAAACCAGTTCCGCCGTCTCCGTTAGACAGCTCAGCTCCAACTTTCAAGGTCTCTCAGGGCCCTCCCATGAATCACAAACAGTTTTGTTCTGTTCCAAAGCCTTAAGTTACACAAGTTAGCTAAATCAATCCGCAAAGCATTGTAAATATTCTGTAACTTTTAGTCGTAGTATATTTTATTGGCTGTAAAAAGAAAAGATAACTTAACGAATCGAGAAGAATAAAAATAATTGAAAATAATTTCAGTCCAGGTTATTAATTGCAGACGCCTCGGGATCACACAAATGCTTCTCAAATTGAATCACGGTAATGACATCCCTTCATAGAAATTGAGGCTTCTCACGTTTCTGTTGAAGTGAAAATGTAACCACATGAAAGTGTCATGACATTAAAGGTAATGAAAGGTTCTTAGTGCTCACGTAACGATTATTTGGAGACAATACGAACGAGCGGCCATGAAATTAATAAAACAGACAAGGCTTTCAATTAGCTTAAAGTGCTTCCTGTTAGCTTCGACTTTCGTCTGTAATTTCTTCATTCCATGATGGCAGATAAGTTCCATCAATCTGGAAAGAGCCTTCGTTTCGTCTGCACAGTTGTGGAACTTTGCGGTCGCTCGACTTTAAAATTCAAATGAAACTCCTTAAACTTTGCGGTTACGCAAAGGCGAATGTTGCGATTTTTTCGGGTTATCAGATTCTCCAGCCAAAAGGCATGAGAAAATAATTGTCCGTTTAATGCTTTATTGGATCACACCAGCAACCACCCAAGAAATGAAACCTTTTCCTCTCTTCGCGCTCTCGCTCATTCATTGTCGGCATTTCCCTTTTGATCATCATTCTTTATTAAATTTTCTTATCCCCGGCTCCGCGGCCTCTTTCATGCATAACGTATTAGTTTGAACAATGAGATTCAATCTGTTTTTAATTTGCTTTTTTCTTCTCGTGCTATTATGAGAGGCTCCAGCTAAGGAAAGGCGAAGAGAAATATCGATTTTAATATCAGCAATCCGAGGCTTTGGAGTTCAACTTGTAATTTATACATCGCGCTAATAATTACAAATGGGAATTTATTGATTTAAAATTAATTAGAGAAACGAAGGCAAGCGCCATACTTTCTTTGCTGGAAACTGTTGCTAATCGACTCGAAAAATATTTCCATCCGTCGGCAGTTTCCTCAACTCTTCCTAGAAGCACGAATCAGCTCTCCAGAGTGATCGGATGATTAATCTCATTAGCGCTCGCTCCGACACATTTGGCTGACTTTTAACATGCTCAACAGTTTAATAAACAAAAAGGTTCGCGAGAATATGACGAGTCATTAAGATAAAGAAGAAACGCGTGATGAGATAGATTTAATTTGTCTGCAAATTTAAAATTTGCCTTCCATCTCGCTCTGCCTTTTCTTTTGAGCTTCGCCGACACAAACTGAAGTGGAAGAGTAGAATGATGATTAAAGACTAACTCTCGAGTGAAGTGTCGATTGCTCGACTGCAAACGAACGTTTCCCTAAGAGCGAGCGCTTGTTAATTCAGCGCATGAAGCTGGCAAATGTTTAAATTGGATGGCGGCTGAGTCGCGCTGGTTTCTTTTGTTTCGTGACGAGGATTAAAAAGCGCTTTGATTTGTTGCTTTCAGTGATTTTAAAATTCAAATTTGATATAATTAATTCAGCCTGCGTCAATTTGCGCCCACTTAATATCTTTAATTGCCCATAAATCAGTCTTATTATATCAAAGTCGAAGCCAACCGGTGACATACGCAGTGAATTCGTTTGCATATTTTGCAACTTTTAATTAAGTTTCTCGATATTTGCATTTTATCATTTTATCGCTCTGTTTAGCTAGAATAATTTATAGCTGATGGCTGCTCATTAGCTTAAATCAGTTCATATGCTGATTAATAAGATTGAGACGGAGAGCTTGCATCACGACGATGAAAATCTACTTCAAGACCGGATTGATCATGGGCAGTGCTTGATTGCTGTAACTTGTTTTTATCGTAGACATGAATGCATTAGAGTAACTCAGAGCTCCTCAACTTACTTGGATGCGGCACTTGAATAAAACTTTAACCAAAAAGAGAAACATTTGAACAGAAAAATTCACAAAGCGAAATCTCTGAAGCTAACCAACATCGGTCTTCAATCCACATCGTGTCGTTTATGAAGCAGACTTTTGCCAATCAATTGAAAATTCATTAACCGCAGCGAATCGGCAATTAGGGCGCATACAGCTTTCCTCCTTGAAACTCACTCTCGGCTGTCGCATGCATTGTGAGTGTCACATCAGCGCTATTCATAGCTGGGAAGAAGCGAAGCAGCAATTTTTTGATGTTAAATACACTCAAATTAAGCGTGAAGAACATTAATTTGTAGCATTCAGACTAGAAAGAAACTAAAGTGTTTACAATGAACTCGAATCTTCGTGAACATGATGAATGAGGTTTAAATTGACTTTTCACTTTCAGCACGTCGAATCTTGCGAAATGTGGAGCAGCTGGTGAAAACTGCTTTCATCGTTAATATTTACAGATCGCTCAATGTTTTCTCAATGAAGCTGGCTCGTAATAAATAATGAATCGCTTTGAAAATCCTCCAGAAGTGGTGAGCAGAATTTCGAAACGTTCAATATTGCTCGTGATCGATGTCATGGTTGGCGAACATTTCATTTTTCGCAAATTGAAAGCGGTCAGCTCTGTTGACACGATTGCCAATATTTATGGCGACGAATAATTGAAAAATCGTTAATTATTTTTGATGCAGCCTAACGACGAACTAAAGAGCAGCGGCCAGTCAGGAGTTTACTGCTTCTATTCAATTTATTGAGTCCACAAGTCCAGAGTTCGTGACTCATGATAATTGATAAGAGCTTTAATCATGACTGACAAAAGAAACCTCCGGCCATTCTTCGCCGCTAAGCGAACGGGCGTATGCTTTGTCGAAAGCTTTCCTGGTTATTCACTGAGCAGAATGGATCGAGAGACTGCAGTTGTCCTGAAAAGCAGAAGTCTTCATGACAATTAGCAAACTCGCTCACGGCGCGCGGCACAAGCAAAGCTTTGTCTTCAACAAAAAGCTTCAGAAACCATGCACGAGCTTTCAACGTTCCATCGTGATTGGCGATCCAATACCAACGCGCAGGCGGGCGGAGCCAAAATTTTCTTCTCTTTCAGTTTTCTCTTCGCCGCTTCACAAAAAATTTCTTGACAGACTCAAATCAGTCTCTTTATTTATGTGATAACATTCGGTTCGTTAGCAGGCCGAAGAAAGGGAAAAAATATTAATTCGGATCCATCAATCAATCTCAGACTTAATAAGACGATGGAAAATAGCGCAGAGTGATAATTGAAGTAGCAAGTGAGAGGAATTTCGAATAAATTGTGCAATGAAGAGAAAATTCTAAATAGTAATCTAGTGAAAGACAAGCAGCTAGCGAAACAGTTTGGAGTTTACTCAGCTGAAACAACAAATTTCTGAAATTGTATTAAAGTGTGACTTAAAAAACTTATTCGTCATATCGAATAGAAAACAAAATATGCAAACGAGAACAATTGTGAGCAGAGACGCGAGTCCATCGGTCTCTGAAATTTCTGTGGGGTCGCCATCGCCTCCTCCGTCAGAGTGTGAAAATATTAAACGCGGCGATGAATATTTCCAACCGCTGAAGCGTCTGAAGATGATCGACAGCGAAGATAACAATAATCACAGTGATACTAGTCGGACGAACAGTTCCACAAAGTCAACAGTCGAAGGTGTGAAGAGCTTTAGCATTGCCGACATCTTGGGCCGTGATTCGACGAAGATCTCGAGCCCCCGTGACACAATCACCAGTCTCGCCAATAGTTTTCACCAGCAGTCGAGGATTGTACGGCCTTGGGACCACCTACAGCATCCCATTTCGATTCGACCTCTTCTGCCTCCCGCCTTGCTTCACTATGAACAGCGCCTCGCAATGGATTACCATCAACAGCTGCAGGAACACTTTCGGGCTCAAGCTCAGCTTCTTCGACACATGAACTTGGAGATAATTCCCTCTGAGAGCGGATCGGACAGGTCGAGTTCAGTGGCGAGCGACTGCTGCTCGCCTGACATCGGACGATCATCCGAGAACTCTGGCCGCTCACAAGCTCAACAGCAACAACAGAAGCAACAGTCAAACAACAACAAATCACCAAATGGAACGCCGCTCGATGCGCTTTTTCACCTTTCGAATAAAAACTTCGATGATCAGCAGAATGAAGAAGGTGAGAGATTTCATGCGTTTAAAATCGTAAGTTGTTTCTCAATAAATTCCTCAACTTACAGAAAACTCGCAGATAGATTTGTTCGCGACGCGACCTCAGCAAAAGAAGAAACGAAAATCACGAACGGCTTTTACCAATCATCAGATCTTCGAACTCGAGAAGAGATTTCTCTATCAAAAGTATTTGTCGCCCGCGGATCGCGATGAGATCGCCTCCGGTCTCGGACTTTCGAATGCTCAGGTAATTTGCTAACAATGTTGTTTGATGCATTCGACTAACTGCTTCTGCCTTTTCTCAGGTGATTACGTGGTTCCAAAACCGAAGGGCGAAAATGAAACGCGACATGGAAGAGCTGAAGAAAGACGTCGAAAGTGTGAAGTTGCTAACTGCCCATAAAAGTTTCCTCGAAAATGTCAACGATATGAATATTTTAAAGAAAAAAATCGTACATGACCACAAGATTGAGCACAGCTAAGTGATTTCACAACTTGCAACAGCAAAACAATCTTCCAAATCCCAATATCGTTGTACTACAACTCTGTAACTTACACACAAATAGTAAGTTTGAAGACTGGCTATGCATTTAGTGACAGCTTGAATAAAATATAATTGATCGAAAAAATGAAAAATTCTTTGGATTTTATAGTTAAAATATTATTCGAAGCAGCGTAAATCTCTTGGGGATATCTTGGATCAGCAATAATTTAAATACAGCTGAAGGATGTTCAACATGTTCACTAAAGTTCGACCGAGGAATTCATCGAATTTCGTTAGCCAATTTGTTCACTGAGTCAATCACTGCAAGCCGAATCTTATTTTCACATCATAAAACTCGACGTCATCATCTTTTAATAATCTAAATTTCCACAAAAATAGAAATCTGGTTCAAGCAAGCTAACGAGTTCTCAAACATTGACACCCGATACTTTCCAGCAGAATCATTATTCCACATGCATCCCCCATTTCACCTGATACGATCTTATTCGGTATTTTAATAATAGCTTACTCCACCCTTACTCCACCCAAATTGAGACGACGTTTTATTTTTCCGTAATTAAAACAAATTAAAATTGATTTTAAAATAGAAAAGCTTCGTGAAAATCGCTTTTAATGGAAACAAATCACTTCCACCTAATAAATCAAAGTGCGACACAAATCTAAATTGAATTGAGAAAAGCAATAAATTCATTAGACATCTTTTCTGTTCAAGAGAGTGATAGCATGAGAATCGGTGCTGAGAGACCGTTGCGATTGCTTCCGCCCTTCGACTCAGGGTTGCGATGTCAAACTAGAACTTTAAATAAATCTTTTGTCTTCTTGACACCCCTCGTTTTCAACTTCCATTCACATCGACGAGCGTTGCTTTGTGGTATGTTACATAATGTGTTTCCATTATTTACTTTAACGCTTTACGCTCTGAGCAAACATATTTGTCAAATGATTTAACATTTTCCTTTCGACCGAAAGTGATTTCGTTCGTTGTCAGCATTTTGAGTGGAAATTCCTCGACGAGCTGGAGGCGAGGAAAATTTAAACGACTCAAGGGAATTAAACTTTAAATTTCTTTGACAGTTGGAATTGCTGTTGATTAATTTATATCTGTTAATAATTTTCTTTAATGAGAAAGAGTGCGACTGGAAGAGTTGCGACAATTTTCGTTACACAATCTGTGACTCTTACTGGTCGTTTGATTTATCGACTTAAAGTTCAAATGGTCGTCGGTCGTGCTCGTCTACTGCAGGCTTAATTGGTCTTAGCTATGCCTATGATGCGAAGACCCCGAGAGCCATCGCGAGAGAGTCTAATGATTACCGCTAAGCATGTTGTTAGACCACCAGAGTTACAAGAAGGCAGCAAATAAGTGACGATGAAGAAAACGAATGAGCGAATAAACGAGCCAACAGAGACGAAAGAACTATTGAAGACGCTGGTAGCCATGGTGTCGATAGAAAAAGGAGGTTGGAACAATTGCGCGGTGGTTTGGTTTATCTCAAAGGGTTTCGAATAAACTTCTCGTTCCACGAAGACCTCACAATGACTCGGAATGTGATGAGAAATAATTCGAAAATGATTAAATTCTCTTTCTCCTCGCCACCATCGAACTGCAATCCTGGCATAGTTCATCAAAGCGAACCACGGCTCGTAACAATGGCTGATTCGTTCTGGCATTTTCTGGGGCTTGGCAGCGGGTCGAGGAAGAATTCTCTAACCAAACATATTAATTAAGGTTTACATCGCAAACGTGTTTTCCTTTCAACTTTTTTCGTGGATTATAATAATGGGAATGTGGAGATGGAGGGAAATTCGTATCATTAGAACCGCGACTTCATCATTCAGTCGAGTTGTTTATTAAGAGAACACCTTTTATGTAAAATTAATATTTATTTTTTGTTATCCCTCAAGCATTAATTATGGAACTGAGAAAGCCTGAAAAGGTAACGAGCGGTGAATAGAAAGTCGAGCGAATGAGGAATCGTTCGCGTTAGAAAGAACAAGTTCGAGGTTTCAATTGAAGTAAGGGAAATTAATTTGATTGTTGGTTTAAGCGCTAAGAATGATTGAGGATTGTCAAAAGATCTTTAGAACGCGGTGGAATGTCGAGAACAGGTTTAATATCTTTTTCACGTTTTTCACTGCGCTTACTAAAACAAACATGGTTGCGAAAAAATGAGTCGTGTTCGATGGTCGTGTCTTAGCAACAAACCTTTTTCCCACCTTTTTCTGCGAGTCGGACATAAAACGTTAATGGTTCCATTGAAGCCAGCATGGAAATTAAATGTGAAATGTTTTCCACCCTCGTAAAAGGCGGGAGATCAAACTCAATGATGAACTTATCCTTGTGGCTTTCAAGAAATTCCTGAGGAGAAATAAAAGAGAAAATTAATCAAACTTGCTTCTGTTTTTCAATCTGAAGCTGATCAAGCGAAATTGGATTTCATTTGCATCAAAACGCTGCACCGAATGATTGCAGTTGCAAATCGATTTTCGATTTTTTACGTGATCCATCAACAGGTAATGGTGGGAATCTGAATATCGCGAGATGTGAAAACGAACCAATTTCTTATAAACGTTTAGCGAGATTGCTCTGCTACTGGAAAATTTATACTCTCAATCATGGAACTTCACAATTTGGTGCGAAGCGTTGCAGTGATTTCCTGAATTTATTTTAATGAAAATTGAAGTAATCAACGCGATCCAAATACGAGATTCCGATCTCTTGATCATCTTCAAGCTGCGCGGCAATCATACAATGCACCAGTGCTTAAAATTTCTTTAATTACAAATTCTTTTGTGCAGTCAGTCAATTAAGCAAATTAATTTAAACGCCGAGAAGATATTTTGCTGCGACAAAGTAACGTGATCATTAATTGAAATACGAAGTTAACAGAAAAGCGGCAATTAAAGTCGACGAAATAATTAAGAAAATTACAAAGCATAATTAATTATAGGAGCGAAACATCAACACGCAACGCTCAGCAGCTCTCTTGTCAAAGATTATTTGCGAACTTAATTAAATTAATCCTCTCGAATATGATTTCACGTTGCATGTGACTTCCTGCCCATAAAATGGAACTTTTTGATTTAAATCAGTTGGAAACATCTGCGATCGCTCCAGCAAAACGTTCTGTTCACAGCTTAGGAGAGATAGCAGTTTGTTTAATAAGCTGTTGCCCCATCCGCTTCCCATTTTCTCGAAACGCTGGACCACACATCATCGAAACCTTCATTGGAGATTTTCTCATCAGATTAAAGATAGGCGAGGCCTAAGCTAATTTCCGTCAATTATTTGCTGGCGGTTTTTTCTACCACGATGAGGCATTAATTTGTGGCTTTAATCTCATGAAAAATCTTCTTCAAAATGGAGTCGTCGCTGCTTGTGGCTAATGAAACGTCTCTTTCTCTAATTTAGCAAATCACATCACATAAAATTTATCTCCGCTTTGTAACGTGACTGATTCAGTCACAGTTTGAAATCTTCGAGCTGTATTCTTCATTAAAACGAGTAATGAACTTTTGATTGCCGAGGTCTCTTCAGTACATCATCTGGTTCTTCGATTACAATTTATCTTAAACTCTCTGGCGATTTTCAAGATTAGAAATTTCACAACTCGAGGGACTCAAAAATATCGCGCAAAGCTCAATGACGAACCAACACATTCATCCTTGTTGAAAGCTCTGCAAAGCTTTTCTCTTCTGCCATGCAATTCGCGAAATGAGATCGAGAGAACGAAGAACAAAAAGGTCTTAACAATGTCTTAAGAAGATTTGCCAACACAACAAGAAAGTTATTAAGGGAAAGATCAAAGGAAGTTTCGCCGACGTTTCGCAAACACAACAAAACGGAATGCGTCTTGTTGGGCTCTTGGACGCGTTTCTTTTCGCGGCTCTTGAGAGTGTGCATAATGCAATTATTCATTTGATCTTTTCTGGTTGTTTTGCATCTTTGCGGCTCTTCGTCGAGCTCGTTCCGCAAGTTTTTGGGTGGCAAGGCTTCGTCGTTATCAAGGAAACTGCTTTGCTTCGACGATGGTTGATTGGACTAAAGTTTTATTGATTTGAGCCAAAAGGTTCTTGCAGTCTTCGCACCTGAGAATCGATTGAATGATGCAGCGGTGAGGCAAGAATGTAATTAATCACTTTTATGGCTTTCGTGTCTGCTAAACACCGACAGAGTTCTGAGTTGTGTGAAAAGCATTAGGAATCTCGACACACGAATTACCACAATTATCTAACTTAACTGACCCCACACGAACCACGAATCGAGATTTAAAGAAATCTTCATAATTTTGATCTTATGATTAGTTTCTCACAAAATTAAATTTCAGGAAGCTTCAAAACAATCGACAGGCGGTCGATTGCTTCGGAAGCTAAATGAAGAAATCAGATACGCGCGAAATTCGGTAAATTTAATCGCAGTCCGCCAATTGATGCTCTCGATAGCCTCAAACAAATTCAGAAATCAAATTTCATTATAACAATTTGGGGAATCGAAACCATAAGCTCAATCTAGTTCAGCAGGTGACGGAGTTAATGGGTTTAAAAAACGAAAATTCATCCAGCGGTTAAACTAAGCAGCAAGGAATTAAATTCCACCGAAAAATGGGCAATCTGAAATAAACGGAAAAACAGTTGTTGCCGAGACTTGTTCAGCGTTATTAATCATTCGATAGTTTATGGGCTTCGCTGTTTAAATTGTTGACTGATTTCGCCGGATGCTAAATCAAGCGCCTCGAGCCTCAACTTTCTCGTCGAGCTGAAAACTTAACTGTGGAAATTAGTCTTTGAGAAGTCAATCGAGAAATCGACCAGCATAAAAATCACAAATTAGGCTCCGTGAAGTGTTAAGCTGTTATTGTAGTTGTTTAGCAAACTAACGCTTTTGAAAATTGATTCATTTCACTTCTCGCACTCTGGTCATGTTGATTGATGATTGGCTTCTTAAACAAACTTCAAACGTGCAAAACAAAGGCACAAAGCACTCATAGGTTGAAGTAACGACGCTGTTAATCATTGAGTGAGAGACGAAAAGGTCAAATATGAAAATATTAAGGATAATTGGGCTCACAGGCTCGAGTGAGAGAAAATGTTTTAATCTTCAGAGTCGACTCGGAAGCCACTTAAAGTCTAATTTGATGTTTCATTAGACAGACAACCATTTTTCATTCCGCATCATGTGGCTACAAAAAAATAGAAAAACTTATTGCGCAAACGATTTCTGCAGCTGCAGCTCAACGTCAAGACTCTCGTTTCGTTTCTGTTTAGCTCAGATCAAACCGAACTGACTCGCTGGACCTCCACGACTTAGTGGGCTTCGAGATTAATCGTGACTACTTAATTTACACAATAATTATCTCACTCGAGATTGCGCAAGACAAAACCGAATTTAATTAACGACAATGCGCGAAACGATAATTCAATCATCGCCACTGGACTGAACAAAAATTTCATTAACGTTCGATTCGCCACGCCAAATCGGATCTCGCAAGTGTAAACGCAGCTCATAAACATTGAGCCAGTCCTCGCCTGACATTCCCGATCGACTTTTTTGCCAATAAAATCTGTTAACTCAACTGTTCAAGTGGAAGGTCATTAAATCAAGTTAATTCTGTTACGCTTTTGTTTGGCCAATAAAAAATAAACAGAAAACGATTTGTTATTCCGCTTTCTGGTGTAATGTTGTTTGTGAGACCGAGGATAAGCCCAGAGGGGATTTTATTGTTGCTTTAAATTGTTTAAGAGAAATTGAAATTAATTTCTTTCCTTTGCGCGAGGGGAAATCCTGGTGTTTATTACTCGGCCTGCGCATAAATATTTTCAATCCTAATTGTGAATGTTTACTTTGGATTCCTTTTGTTGAGGAGCGATAGGAGTTAAATGCATGATTGTCTAGCGATGAGGAATCGGCAGCTGCTGGAAATGTTTAATAATCAGTTTTCCTTCTTTTCGGGGGCTAATGACTTTACAGAAAAGTTTCTAATAGGTTTTTGATGGGTTATTATTACAGGGGAATCGGCTCCTTCGTTGCCGATGTTTGTAGCCCTCAAAGCAACACCTTTGTGAAATGTTATGCCTCTTTGTTGAAGCCGCAATGAAATTTCTTCCGACTATGGGAATTCATTGATCAACCCTTTATCGTATCGATTGTAATCTCCGTCCCCTTGCAATCTGAATCAGCCGTCTTCGCTGGGCGAAGTTGGCTCCGATCACGCCGACGATTGAGGCGAGATAATGCTGGGTTAAGAGTCGTAATTTTCCAGGGCAATTGCATGGCGCCATTGTGTGCATGCGTCCATGTCAGAGCCGAAACAAAACATGAAAAATAATGATTGCTTAAAAAAAAGTTCATTGTGCAATTTACGGGTAAACTTTTTCTTTCCGATCCTGAAGCATTCGGAGTTTAATGTTCACTCGGGGCGTTTCTGTTTGCATGTGCACTTAACAGTAATTTGAAACTTCAATTAAAGCATGTCTTATTAGAAGTGGAGAAATACTTGAGAAATGAAAGAAATTCTTCCGATAATCTGTGACGGAACTAAGGCGAGACCAGAGCGAGTTGCATAAGAATGACTCAAACCCTTGAAATGGAATTAGACCGTCCACAAGTCAAACACAGAAAAAATTCCCCAAAGTCAACAAATCAATTTCTTCTCGTCTTCATTCATGGAAGTGCTCGCATTTGGAACGGAAAGATCTGGAAGAACGAAAATTAACTCATTAAAATCAAATGATTCAATCAAAGCTGGAAGAAGAGGATGAACTTTGTCGGCGCTCTTCATATTTGAATAGCGATCATGCGTTGTTTTAGATATTTTTGTTTCCATTAAGAACTTCGAGGAAAGTCACTGAAAGAAAACTTGACGATCATAAAACTATTCTGATCATTCTTAGATTTATTGATACATAAAAGTTTGGCAATTTACCAACTCGATTCACTGAATTTCTTCGATTCATACGACGCAGTTGTCTCGCACAAAATGTGCCTTGAAGTCATCACAAAGTCATCAATGCTCAGCTTGTACTTCACTTGATTCGTTACGGATATCGCTTCATTGGCCAATTAAAACTCACCTGCTTAATGCTTCAAGCATGAACACTCGAAAACACATTGAATTGTGTTTGAGGTTCGATTTCAGTCGTTACAGCTACGATTATCGACAGTCGCTCAATCTGCTAGCAGTCAATTAATTAAAGCTCGATAGTTTGTCAATGTGGCAACGAAGTTTCCATTAATTCAAAGCAGAAAACTTCACATCTTGCATAAGCCGCACACATTCACAGCTTCAACTCCACTCAAACAAATCAATTAACCTCGTTTAAGTCTCTTTTCTAATTAAGTGTCGATTTGCTTCGATTGAGAAACAATTGGTGTTGACACTCGTGTAAGGAAATTGCGAGCAAATCATCCGGTCGACGTTGCCATCGAATTGATTGGATCGAAGGTTTTATATGGGGATTTGAGTTCTGTGCAGAATAGCGAAGGAACTTAGTAAGGATCAAGAACGAATATGTCAATTGCTGATCTACTGGGACGACTGAAACTGTCTTGGTAGAATCTTGTGATCAGTCTGCCGCTTAAGCAACGTTGTTACCATTCAATCCCCCCATTTTTCTCCACGCATTTTGGTCACAATCAGAGCTAAGACATTTCAATTAAATTAAAGACACTCAAAGCATGTCACTAATTGACGAAAACTGTGAATAACACTTTATCGGCAATTAGGAGCTCGAGCAAGTTGTTCATGTGGTAATTGCAAAATGTTTTACCACTCAGCCGTAACAATTGCATTTGCGTCAACAGCGTGATTTTCGTCGCGTCACTCGTTGACAGAAATAATTTCGCAGTCGAATTAATTATCGATATTTCGCGCTTAATCCGAACTGAGTTTTCAATTAAAAGCGAGTCAAAGCGTGGCACTAAGTCGCTCTCTTTCTGCAATATCGTGATTAAAAGTCGTGATCGTAGCCTAACGCGCTTGAACAAATTTGAGGCTGCCGAGAAAGGAAAATTATTCAATTAGTAATGTTTACGCTTTGCTCCTTTGATGGATTGGCGAGGAACTAGGTCAGCGATTGAGGAGAAATCGCAGTGAGTCAAACTCCGCCTCTCCAACAACATTGGAGAGCTACATTGAAAGCTAAGTGGAAAACAATTTTCATGTCACAAGCTGGCAAAGGTGGAAAAACCCTTTCAACTTCAATACAGAAAGGAAAGCGGAAATTAAACGCGATTTTCAATTTGGAAGTTTTTGATGAATTAGCTTTTCCAGCGATTGACTGCACGTACCATGTTGTGTCGGTCGCGTTAAATTGCGAGTGGAGCAATTTGTTAGCGGAGTGGCTTGATGTCAATCCGCTTGTATACGAGCCGGCGTTCATGCTGATTGAAGACGAATCGACGATGGTTTGAATAAGCAACGCGAGGATTACTCGACACTTTGTTGTCGGCATTAAAATATCATTTGCTTGTCGTTATCAACAGAAAGCCGATGAGATCCCAGCGAGTTGAAAGATATTTCCGAGTCATCTTGTCTTCGCTATAGTCATCGCAAGCCTCACACTGACTGGGAAGCTGTTGCGGGGTGAATCAAATGCTACGTAGAGAGGAAACACTGCTCCCCCTTTTCTCTTTCAAACCTCAAAAGGTTTAACATGTGCACGTTGGTTTGTTTCGACCTTACAATTTCTCAGCTTTCCTGATTTATTTCTCAAATCCTACCATCGTTTGTGAAACCTTCAGTCTTTCCTAAAGCCTTCACGTATTATTAGAAATACCCCTAAAGGAGGTGTGGATCGCATTCACGAGAGCAGAAGAAGAAACAAAACATGTCTTGCTCAATTTCTTTGGCATTGCCTTTTTCGTTGCCGTTTATTCCGCGTAAAAACATATTTTCCAATTCTTGCCTTTGATGTTCCGCCGACAAAGAGCCGTTTGTATAATTTCTTATTCTTGTTTTCATGATTGCATCGTGTGTGTTAAAGAGAGAGAAGAAGAAGGCGAATGCAATCAGTGCACTTTTGAATGCAATTTATGAGTTGGAGAGCCTGTTGCAGCGCGCCTTTAATTTGATTTAAATTTGTTTCCCTTTGAGGCTTTGATGGGAGGCAATTTGCCTCGCTTCTGGAATCTCCGCTTTAGACATTTCACGCTCTTTGATAACCCAACGATAACAATCAATGTCACTGACGTAATGAGCATCAATGCCAGGACGATTTGATCGATGAGATGAATCTGAAACAGCGACAACTTTGTTGCAGCAGTCTTCAGATGCCCTGCGCCGTTTGTTCGAATCACATGCTCAACATAATAAACCGCCTTGTCGATGGGAGCAATCGGATTGTCTCTGAACACTTTCGAATGCTTCTCGGCATTCTCGCGATAAGATGCGTTATTAGCGATTGCATCCACTGCGCTTCTTAATGAAGCTGCGTCTAATGAATCGAAATCTAACATTATACCGTAGCCTTGACTCGCAGCTCTTGCCATGTTAAACTTCTGATCGTTGAAGAGGGGTATTCCAATCACTGGCTTGCCGTAATAAAGAGCTTCCATCGAAGACAGAAGTCCACCGGGAGTAATGAAGACCTTCAGATTCTCGTGTTTCAGAATCTCCTGTTGTGGCATCCAAGGACCTATGATGACATTGTTGCCATGGCGCTCCTTCAACGATGCACTTTCAAACTTCCATAGCACCAAATAATCCTCGAACGATTCGAAGACTTTAAGGAAAACTTCTAATTTTTCTGGGGGAAGGTCGGAGGATTTAAGGTTTCCACCGAAGCTAAAGTAAACAATTCCATTCTTGTTCTTATCCATCAACTTCACAAACTCCTGTGAAGACAAAAAACGTCAGCACAAGCAGCAGAAATATTTTCAATCTTACCGGATGAACTTGCTCGTCTAAAGTTCTCAAGTGAACTCCGCCCACCTCTATGCTGTTCGCTGCATGAGCGCGAGGAATTTGAGTCACTGGATGCGAGTTGAGCAGCACCAAGTCAACACTGTGTATCAAATCAATGAGCCGTGGCATAGGTTCTTTGATCAGTCCGTAGAAATACTCTTTGTAGAGAGCTTCTTGCGATGGAATGTAGTAGAAGCTACAGACAGAAATGTGAATAAAGAGCTAAGCTTCACATAAAGACGCTTACTGATAGCAGATGAGATCAACAAATGTAAACAAAGTGTTTGCGATTCTCTCGAAAATGTTCATTCCGTCAGCAAGTCCGAGAAACATGTTTGGGTTGTAAGACGGGTTCATCGGGTTCTTGACCATCTCGTCTGTCCATCGCGATGAGCCTTCGCTGCTAAATGCAATCACTGGAGTGTTCAGGTATTGACCAATGCTGAAACGTACAGCTTCAAAGTCGTTACAATTCTAGTGGAAGTGAAATATTTACCCTAGGAGAGCGTCGTTGAGATGTGAATCCAAGATGAGAAGATCGTAGTTTTCTTTCGACTGAATCGCTCGTTTCATGTTCTCATCACTCAAAGCGAAATCAACGAAATCCCTCGCGGCATCGACTTTATGTTTCATCAAGTTAATCATCGACAGGTTTCGCACTTCCAGAAACGACAAAACGCTCACCTTTTGACCAAAGGCCGTGAGATTGTTTTGGGGCTCAAAAGTTCTTTAAATAACTCACGATGTTTGCCACCTTCTCAAGTTTGACGAACTTGATGTTGTCGTGGGTCTCTTGTTGCATAAATGGACTGATAACTGTTATCTACCGACCAGAAAAACGTGGCTTTAATTTCTCGATACGAGCTTATCAGCTGATTCCATAATTAAACTCACTGTGTGGCCGTTTTCCGCCAGCCTCTCAAACAAAGCTAAGCCAACATTGAAGCGCGGGCGACTCGGCAACGGCCAAACTGCAAGAATATTTGAAGCATCGATGTGGGCGATGAAAGCCGAAGCGATCAATAAAAATATTTGCAATCGCATTGTGTTGTCTTGTTATGTCGAGCGTGTAATTTCAACTGAGTGGAAAAAGTTTGGAGCGAATTTCCAAAGCCATTCCGATAACAAACGATTCGATAAAAGCTTATCAAATGCGATAAAGCACCAACAGTAGCCGTTGACGTGTAGTTTCACGTGTGAAACTCTTTAGCATCGATCAAGATCAAGTGGCTCAAACCAGAATTTTACAGGAAAATCTGAGAATTGGAATAGAAAAGTTTGAAAACAATTTTTAATGAAGTCAATTAGGAGACATTAATTGACAAGCGCTGTTTTCGTTGGAAATAAGCGATCATCATGAGTGGTAACGTCGGTGTCACGAGCCTGGAAATTGCCACAGGACAGCCAACTGATGATGCTCTTAACGTAATTATCACTCGACAAATTTCAGTTTGCTCGGTGCTAATCATTTATTACGACAGCAATCTTAATTGATTTCATCCGATGTTATTTCGTCCGATGTGGAATCTTTAATTGCCTTTGTCGACCGATAATCGAAACTAATATTTTGTCAGACAATTTAAAAAGCTTACATCAAGATCGTGATGTTTCACTTCTTCAAAAGGGAGCGCGGGATCGAATTAACGCCTCGACGTCCAGTCGCTTGAAGAACTGAAAAGCTCTCAGGGACGTGAATGATTTGTTGTGAAAATTGAATCAGACATAAATTAGTTAGACATGATAGATGCCGAGCTCGAGATAACGTTCTTCAAAGTGAGATCTACTTATGTCCGGATCGCACCTTGAACGAGAGATGTGCCCTTTAATCTTGTCGGCTCGCTATCATATAATTATCGCTAGCTAACCTTCTCCAACACATCATCTCAAGAGATAAATCATGAAGATTTTAACACTTTTCCTAAATCATTGTAAAATTATTTTGATTGAAAGTCGACTTAGCGAGAGATGAACAACGAGCGAGAAGGTTGAGAGCAACATCACACGTAATTGTTAACTTCTTGCATTTTATTGATTCGGCAAGAGGGCGATCAAAGTGTTGGCTCCGATTTCGGATGCGATGAATTGATGTGTATCAAGGATGTTTTCATTCCTCGGCTATTATGTTTATGCTTCCCAAATTTCCAAAAAAATATTTTATAGCCTCGAAAGTTTAGACAGTCTTAATATAAAGTCGTAAAACTCGAAGGAACTGATGGGAAATTTGAATGAGAACATTTTATGATGTTTTGAGTAGTTTAGAGCGTTGGTAAAATATTTACGTCCAAACAGAACATCAAAATCTCGCTCGGGAATTTTGTGAGAAGTGTTTGGTGGAGTTGTAGTAGTCACGTGGTTCGTTATAATTGTGATGGGAAGCAAAAGAGCTGCAGATGGGTTTACTCAATACAGGATAAGGAATCTCAAACCTTCCACTATCCACCAGTTGTCAGTCGTTGCATTTCTTCGGATCTTCCACCTTCCAGATTGACAACTTAAACGCTGAATAAGGCAGAATCTAAGCGATGTTCCGGTCCTTAAATCTGAGTTCTGATAAATGTTTTCAACTAGTCCGATTTGCTAAGCTAACCAAACAAATGATGAAAGTGATAACACGAATTCACTCCATGAAAATCTCAATCAATCTTCGAATCACAACAACATCTTCCAATTTGTTCTGATTTTCCAAGTCATTTCCTCGGAGTTTAATTTATTTCCCTCTCTCTGTCACACTCTGTGCCATCGTTCTCTCGTTTGCCATGGCACTACGTTGACATATGACAGTAAATGTTGCTTAGGCAAAGAACCAAAGCTCAAAACAAATGGGGGATGAATGAGAGCGTTGTTTCCTCACTGAATCGACAATGAATTGGCAAAATGGATTCTCGCCTGGTTTTCTGTTTGCAACGGTAGGCCGGGAACAAAAAGCATTTATCACAAACTCTCCCAAAATGCTCGACAAAAGAAGGAAATTAATTGAAATTAATTTTTTTCTTCATGCGGATTTGAATTTTTAAATTGCCTCGGGTGAGAGTGAAAGATAGGGCGAGTTAACTAATTGAAATTCAAGTTGGAAGCAACGAGATTAACTTTTTTCCTCTTCCATTTCACCGAGCCAACGAGCTTTAAACCATGAAACTCCCCTCCATGTTTGATATTCTACGAAAATTGAGTTCATAATCATCGCGCAGCTTTCGCGGTTGCGCGACGGACGCATAATAACTATAATGATTTTTCACATTTTGAGACTCGACGGCCCCGACCACCTTCGTGATTAATTAATATCCCTTCAATTAATTCCAGAGAATTTGTACAAACATTTGCCGTCGTTCTCATTACTTAAACAAAGCCGACATGCAATTAGTGCTCATGCTCGAGCCGTTGGAATATTATGGCGTCATTATCAATCAAATCTGTAATTAATTGACATCATTAGGAATCAATCTCTTAAGTGAAATAGCGTTAGCGATTTTGGTAGACTGTTGCCCAAATTATCTGTAATTCAATTGTGAGCTGGGAAGCCGGATTGAGCTTGATAACGTTAATTCACGTGTCGAAGTAACGCGATTTTATTACACGAGAGAAAAAAACATAATTCGAATTAATCCATCAAGCGGCACAACAGTACGTTTACTCGCCCATTCGTGATTGGTTTTTAATGGAATTAGTCGCTAATTAATTCACGAGTCTTCTCATAAAGCCGCCTTAATGCATCAATTACGAATCTTTAAATTGATTGACTGAATGATTTTTTGAAGTGAAAATTTTCTGCTTAATAACTGAGCCGCGCTGCGCTGCCGAGACAAGACAAGAGAATAATTCCATTAAAGCCTCATCGTCTTTGTGAATAAATTTTAAGCCTCATTTCATTCTTAAGCCCGTCGAGAATCACTTTTTCCATGCCCGTTTGTCTATTCATAAGTTTCACATTTTAATATAATTTTATGTTCAAGTCGTCGGCGCTTCTCCCTTTGATGTTTCTTCTCTTGCCAAAGCCAATTAGTTAATATTTTCCTCCTCTCTCGTTCTTTCCCTCATCAAAATGTGGTTGGCAAAATCTACTTTCTTACCGTGTTTCACACATCACACGTCATTTAGAGGCTTTTCAGTCCATGCAATTGTCAGCTTAGCGGAAAAAATAGCGCTAATTAATACGAGGCTAAACTTGAAAATTAGCAGCAAAGATATCGACGCGTTGTTGCTTCATCCGCTCCAGGAGAATCTCTCGCTAATTAAGTTGGAAGACACTTGTGAATCAAGGATGATTTCATCTGAAGCGGCGCTCAACAACGACGTGGATGACTGATGAAGATGAAGGGGTTGGCAAAACGGGGATGAACGCTGTTGTTGAACGAAGCACAAGCAAACCTGACAATCATTGCGGCGTTACTGTTGAATGAAGCCTGAAGCAGACCTGACAATCATCAACTTTCGCTCATTCAAAAAGCTCGACTCACCTCAACGTCTCGACTGAAAAACTCATCGAGCTGTGCAAGAAACAAATGTTTCCAATTAATGATGATTGCGCGTAAGCAGATTGTATTTACTCCAACTTTATACGATTTTTATTCATCAAGCTCATGACGGAGGCGAGCACAAAAACAAGTTTCAATTTGAATACAATAACTAATAACTTTGCTTTCTTTGCCACAAATTGGATTAATTCAACTGCCTCGCGGGCAAACACTCACAATTTAATTTTAATCGAGTTTCGGATTTTTCACGCGATGAGGGTGGCATTTCTGTTAAGCGGCTCAGTGTTCACTCGAGTTCATCGAAAGCTTGCGATCAAGTTGTGAGCGTAAAATATTGAATTGAACGCAAGACAGCGAGAAGCATTAAATTAAACCTGCTGGCTGAGTTTATGAGTTCCATTTCGCCAATCATTCTGGGAAACTTTATTACCGAGTTAGTAGCAATTAGATTAAGACTTGCGAGTGAGTATCGCTGATCTGTGAACAGTAATTGCCAGAATTTACAGAGATTTCGCGCGTATCTGATTTCTTCATTTAGCTTCCGAAGCAATCGACCGCCTGTCGATTGTTTTGAAGCTTCCTGAAATTATTTTGTGAGAAACTAATCATAAGATCAAAATTATGAAATTTTCTTTAAATCTCGATTCGTGGTTCGTGTGGGGTCAGTTAAGTTAGATAATTGTGGTAATTCGTGTGTCGAGATTCCTAATGCTTTTCACACAACTCAGAACTCTGTCGGTGTTTAGCAGACACGAAAGCCATAAAAGTGATTAATTACATTCTTGCCTTACCGCTGCATCATTCAATCGATTTTCAGGTGCGAAGACTGCAAGAACCTTTTGGCTCAAATCAATAAAACTTTAGTCCAATCAACCATCGTCGAAGCAAAGCAGTTTCCTTGATAACGACGAAGCCTTGCCACCCAAAAACTTGCGGAACGAGCTCGACGAAGAGCCGCAAAGATGCAAAACAACCAGAAAAGATCAAATGAATAATTGCATTATGCACACTCTCAAGAGCCGCGAAAAGAAACGCGTCCAAGAGCCCAACAAGACGCATTCCGTTTTGTTGTGTTTGCGAAACGTCGGCGAAACTTCCTTTGATCTTTTCCTTAATAACTTTCTTGTTGTGTTGGCAAATCTTCTTAAGACATTGTTAAGACCTTTTTGTTCTTCGTTCTCTCGATCTCATTTCGCGAATTGCATGGCAGAAGAGAAAAGCTTTGCAGAGCTTTCAACAAGGATGAATGTGTTGGTTCGTCATTGAGCTTTGCGCGATATTTTTGAGTCCCTCGAGTTGTGAAATTTCTAATCTTGAAAATCGCCAGAGAGTTTAAGATAAATTGTAACCGAAGAACCAGATGATGTACTGAAGAGACCTCGGCAATCAAAAGTTCATTACTCGTTTAAATTAAGAACAGCTCGAAGATTTTACAATGTGATGTGGTTTGGTAAAAAAAGGCAAATAACTTTACTTGTTTTCAGGAGCTAAGGTCGTTTGTAGACATTGCTTAGCTCTTTAAACGAGAATAATCACTGGCTAATATTCGACTTCGGCTAAGCTTTTGATTATTTTCGATCAAAAGTTATCTCAGGATAATAAAAATTTATGTTTCGTTAACGTCTTTCTTATTCAATCTTGCTCTGACTTTACGAGTTCGAATCCAACATTTCTACTTCATAGACACCAGTAACATTAATTTATGTTTCACTCTAATGGTCGATTTCTAAGCTCCGAACTTTATACATTTTCAATTGAGATCTTGCCTGCAAAATATTTTATTTTTTATTTTCAAATGACATTAGACGTTTCATAGATAAAATATAAAATTATTTTCCCTCTAACGCAACAAAATATTTCGTCTCGTTCTCACTTTTCCAAGCGCGCATCGAGATATTTTCTAACAGTTTCTCAGCGAAATATCTGGCATAACTGGCATACGATTTTCGGAGTTGAGCAACATAAAATTTTCTTATCAAGATATGAGTCAAGTTCAGTGTTTACCCGTCTCTGGCAAGAATATGTCGAAAGTGAAAAAAATTCTCGAGGAGGCTCGCGAGCTTCAAACTCGTGAAATTGACCTGGTCGACAAGAATCTGCATTCGTTCGACGATATTCCGAGCATCTGTGAGTGATGAAAAAGAATCGCGGAGCATGTCCAAATATGGAATAAAAAATATCTCAACGCCCATATGTTTTACAACTTTTTGTTTATCGAGTTCGTAACGCAAATTTCTTTGGCTCCTTTAGTCAACCTGATGTTCGTGACAAGGCTCACCCTTAGCCACAATAAGATTGCTGGTGAGTCACACTGGAATGAATAAGAACGAGCAAATTGAAATTGTTCTTTTTAGTATTGCCACCCGGGATCGCCAACTTGGTCAACCTGGAGATTTTGAATTTGTCGAACAACTTCTTGGACGATTTGCCGCTGTCGCTCTCGTCGATGCCAAAGTTGAGAATCCTCAACTGCTCGATCAACCGCCTCAATTCACTGCCACGGTAAATATTTTTCTGCGGAACTTTTCAGCTGCTCGTGACATTGAAGAATCTCATTCATTAATTTGATCGCAGCGGATTTGGCGCCTTCCCCGTTCTCGAAGTCTTGGATTTGTCGTACAACAATCTCAATGAAAATGTTTTGCCGGGAAATTTCTTCAAACTTGGTGAGACATTCAACCTGTTGCATTGACTTGTCTTGACGATCTATGTATATTTTAGAAACACTTCGTGCATTGTATCTCGGCGACAATGATTTCGAGTATCTGCCTCCAGAGATCAAAAACATGAAGAACTTGCAGATCGTAAGCTTAAACTGATTTGGCTTACTCCACAAGCTTTAAAACCGATTGGAATTTTCCAGCTTGGACTTCGCGATAACGATCTGCTTGAGCTGCCTCGTGAGATCGGAGAGTTGACTCGCTTGCGTGAGCTCCACATTCAGAACAACCGCTTGACTGTCATCCCGCCAGAGATTGCAAACTTGGAGCTCTACAGCAACAAGTCAGTGTTCAAGATGGAGGAGAACCCGTGGGTGCAGCCGATCGACGAGCAGTACATGCTAGGAATCAGTCACGTGCTCGAATACATCAAGACAGAAGCTTATAGGATGTGAGTTGTTCACACGCTATCAAACGTCGCTAACGATTCTCCTTTTAGTCTGTACAACCGTCACGTCACTGGTGGAGGGAAAAGCGCTGTCGCGATCCCACCAAGAGCTGACAAATCGAAGAAAGTGTCTCGAGCTCGCTCTTAAGCCAAAGTCGTCGCACAATTTATTTTCACGACAACGATTTCCCTGGAGATTCAGCCGAGAATCTTGGCCCAAGATCAAAGATGAAATTCACTAAACGTGCCTTTACTAACTCTAAGCCTTTTAATAATAACTTTAGTATTAATACTCCCTAATCAACTCGTTTCGTTGAGTCTCGCTGGAGACATTCAAGAATTTACTTAATTAATATGACTTGCGTTCTTCTAATCAACGTTAATTCAACTAGAAGTTCGTGCACGCTGCTCATGCTGCCAAGTAATGAGAAGACAAATAAATTCAAAGCTAACACAGTTTAGGTTCTCAATCGTGAACGCGTTTATTCTACAACAGTTGAAGGCTTAAGAGCCCTGGCAGTCGTAGATCGTTTCTAAAAACTTGAAACAGTCTCGCGACTCCAGAGGCCAATACGCTTGGTGCATCAATAAATATTTAGCTCCCTAGTAAATGCAAAGCACACAGAGTTGCAGCTCAAAGCTTATTGCTGGTTAAGTGATATTTCCAATTCTTAATCTTCGTGCTGTCTAAGCTATCAATATCTGCGTCAACGGCAAAGGGCTCAATGAAATCGAAATGGTTGCTCATCCTTGATCGGGTGTTGTTGTTGCCATCAGTGACATGCCATTCGCCCTTGACCGTCTGCTCCCTCGCAACCTCAACGTCTCCACTCGGCGAGTCATTTCTCGTTCGTCTTACTTGGAAAATTCTTCGGTCAATGAGCAGTTTTGACCGGAACATGAATTTTTGTCATAAGATTGACGTAGCTGAGGAAATACTTTTGTTGTTTCGCTTGAGAATGTAAACGCAAACACCGAGGATGGCGAGAAGCAAACAGACGAGTGTCAGCATCGAGTAGAAAGCGTGCTTGTACTTTGGGGTTGCTAAAAAAGTTTTAAATTAGTTTAAATTGCGGTCGAAAATTCAAAAGACTCACAGCTTTCGAGAAGCTTGTCTTGCTCTGAACTCGCTCTCCCAGTTCTGTCTTGATAGTTCTTGTAAAGTGATGGCAAATATTCGTACCAGAACGAGTAAATCCTTCTCAAGTAGAAGTAGTAGTCGGTGTTCTTAGCAGGGCTTGTCGTGACGGCGTCGAATTGCCTTGACACTCGATGGCCTTCTTCGTAGCCGTGGTTGATGTTGCTCAAGTGATAAGGGTTCAACTGCTGAGACTCGACGACTCGTGTGTTGGACACGACGACTTGAACTCTCTCTTCAGTGTCAGATGACATCAAGTCCTCAATCTTTCCGCGATTTTCTTCGAAAGAAGAATCCTTTAGTATGCGGTTGTGTAGCAAATTGCTGATGTTAGTTCCCAAAATTTTTATGTATTTTGTGTTGGCGTTGTAGGGATGCCACGGATCGAAGAGGCGATGAGGTGTAGGATTTCTAAAATATGTAAATGTGACACTCTGGCATTTTAAAAACTGTCAACCCTTACCCAGTTTTAATGAAATCCCCGAAAAGTTGTTTGAACTTTTTGCACAGTTTGTCCTCCACTTGAGTTAATCGCAAGCGACTGATTTGCTTGAAAAGACTCGGGCCGAAGAGGAATGGAAGATCCGAGCTATGTTGAGCACCTAGTTAACAAAACGTGAGTTGTAAATTTGTGACATAACACCGGCAAAGCTTGCGTACCACCAAAGTAATTAATGTTTCCTCTCATGTCCATTGCGTTTGAGTGATGGAAAACGTACACAAATATATTGTTGCTGACACTTCTCTGCTGTTCGACCGTGCCAAAGTCAAGCAATTTTCCACTCGTAGCTTTATCATTGTCAACCTTTTGTCTCGCCATCGAAATGTTGTGATCGCTGATTACCACTTGGTCAGTCGTTTGTTGGTCGAGCGGCGCCGAAAGTAATTCGATTGTTTTAAACAGTGGCAGTTCGTACGCGATCTCCGTTGTGATCTTGATGAGAGAATTGAGGAGGTGCGACGTTGTCTTTGGGACTTGGTGGAAGTAATGCCAGTTGATTGCATCGCGAATCTATGAAAAGAACATTCAGTCAGTCGCTCAACGAGTTTATTTGTCACACGTCACCTGCCGCTTGTTGAATCCTTCAAAGTGAGACCTTGTCAGCAATGATGGCAAAACACTTGTCTCGATGTAGCTTTTAAGCTTTCGGTATCCTTGCTTGCCGTAATTCATCAACATGTCTGGAAAAAGTTTTCAATCAGCATTGAGCAAAAGTTTTTCACGGTCATCTCTTACCATCGACGAACGCCCCCTCGTTGGATGTTATGCCCATCAGAACTGGAACATCAATTGTGTGATTATTTTCGGTAATCAACCTAAATGGGAAATTCAAAAACATTCTTGACTCAATGTTGCTGACATAAGAGTCCACGGTTGGTCCGAAATAGCGATTGCTGCGGTTCTCGTTTCTCACTATGCTCTCGTACGCTTTCATTAGTTCATCGAGACTCTTCTCCTGCAAGCACTTCAGCATCAATCTCTCGTCAACCGAGTCGCATGTCAACAGCCTGACAAAGTCTTCCGATGCATCGTGGTTGATTGGATATGGCGCGAACAGGCTACCAGACATCAGAATCGCGCGTGAAAAGATTCCTGAAACAAGAGAGACACAGCAAAAGTTTAACATATCTGCTAATGAATTCATTCCGCTTCGTTATTTACGCTTGGTCTTCGGTGACAACAAATGATAAATACTGTTGTAAACGCCCATCGGACCGTGACCGAGCAAAGTGATTTTGCTTTTATCACCGCCGAACTTCTGTATGTTGTCGTTTATCCACTGCAACGCCATAAGTTGATCCATTAATCCTAGGTTGCCAGGACTGAGGTTGTTGTCGAGGGTCAGCCAGCCAAAGACGTTCATTCGATATTGAATCGTGACCACGATGATTCCTTCTGCGGCGAGGTCCAACCCGGAAATTCTGTTCGACGACCAGTCGTATGTCTCTTCGCCTGTAATGACGATAACGATTGGGAAGCCTCCGATTTTGATTGCGGTTTCTGGAGCCCATATGTTGAGGTACAAGCAATCTTCCGACGATCTGCGATATCGACTGTCTTGTGCATCCTCGAAGCTTTCGAGCTGAGGACAAATCGGCTTGAAATCTCTGGCGTAATGAGTTCGATTCAGTGGATGTGGAGTTTTTGGAGCAACAAAGCGATTAGTGCCAACCGGTGGCTCAGCATACGGAACGCCTAAATACGCATAAATCGGAATGCGGGAAGACTCCGGGAATATTTTCAGCTATTTAAAGGCGACAGTGTCATTAACGTTTCAATTATTTCTTATGTTAACTCACGCCAACCAAAACTCCTTCATTAACTTTGATATTTGCATCCTGTCCGAAGGACTTTCCAATCATCAAAATGACAAAGAAACTGAAGCATTTTAAAGCGAGTCGACTCATTTCGCAATTATTCTGACTCTAAAGTCATTCCTTCACGACTGAGCTGTCAATCAATTAGCTGAATTATTTTTCACTAAATCTAATTTCGCGACTCGTTATATTAAAGCGAAGACTATAATAATGCAACGTTTTGAACGAGTTTAATCAGCACATCCAGCACTTTCAATGTTACATTCTAGACTGAGTTGTCAGAGTGTAATTAAACGAATTGAGAGAACTCGAGTGCTCCGGTTGTGTTCTGATGTTCTGTGAATTGAATTTACGCGATTAACAAGCTCGGAAGCTTTCAATCGTGTCAGAACTTTTGATTCAACCCGAATGAGCGAGTTACCATCATCACAACTGCTCTTGTACAACAGAGCAGAACTGGACGAGTGAACATTTAAAGCGAATTCTCCGTGTTTTACTTGATGTAAATACCTTGGATATTTGTGAGCGCCGCGAGTGATGACGTCGAGACGTCGTCAAGCGTGCTTCCGGTTTTACGAATCTCTTTTGCCACTCTCTTCACCGAGGCAAACAGATTCATACCGCGCCGCTGGCAAAACGTGCGAGGGAAGCAGGAACGAATATTTAAGAGACGGAAGTTTTGCTGATGCTGCTATTCTATGTACATATTTGATGTTATGCAATTCAAACAGTTTAGCCGTTAATCTGGTTTAACATGAACTTGGATCTCCTATTGTTTTCGGTTTCAAACAGTTTCATTCAGTATCACGGTCGTTAGATGAATAAACAAGTCACAAGCAGTAAACTTTGGGGCTTTTTCATTTGCTGACACATGCATGGACGGCTGAGGGTCTCCAAGATGAAGATGTAGGCTAGTGGTGAGCGTCAGACGCTACGATGTGAAGGTGTCCTGAGTTTGATTCCTAGATCGTTTCATATTTACAAATGATTCTTTTTTATGTCGAGCCGCGAAATTATTGAAAATTAGGAGGTCCCTCAGCAGACCCAAAGCGCAGACTCTTTGCCTATAAAATAACTTGTTAACCATTGATTCAATGTTTTGCAGAAAGCTCAACTCGACGATCTTCAGCCCGCGAAATCATCATCGCGAGATTTTAAAAGCGCTCCATCAATTTGCATAAAGATCACGTTTTCCAATTTGCCATAATGATGCATTTCAATTTGAAACTCGAAATGAATGTCGGAAGATTAAACATTTTCTTCTCTCTCGTCCGCAACAAAATCACATTTAATCTTACATTTTATAGCGAATCCAATTCGGAATGGAAATTGATTATGATAGAGGAGGAAAATATGTAATTTCAGTGCCCAACAATCTTATTCAACCATCCATTCAACCGCAAATTGCTTTTCAAAAATGCTTTCTACAAAAAGAACGATTTGTAAGAAACATCATCTGCATCTTTTAAAGGCAAATGGCTATCAACATGCCCAGACATTTATTCAACCACCGACAGGATGCAATTTTGTTTGAATCTCCTGTGAGGAGTACGAGAGGTGGCAAGACGAGCTCCACTCAAAATTGCCGACATTAATTTGTAGAAATCGCCATAAACCTGAAACGAAACTCAACGACGGGACATTGACGACGAAACGTCATTCGTTTATGTTTACCTCCGTTTTATTAGACATTAAAGTCACACTAAATCTTCGCCAAAATCTACGCAGGTAAGAAAGTAAACGCAATTTCGCGTGAATCACCGTGTGAGGTGTAAAAATAGAATCCATTAACAATAAAATTACGTCAATTACTCGACATTGTTCGAGCTTGTAACTCGCCACTTGAATAGCAATGAAGACTGAAATGACTTCAGTTCAGTGTTGCACAAACTTTATGCTCGATAGTTTTGTCGGCAGTACGACTGGGTAATGTTGTTAGATTATAGAGAATGTTTTTCAATAAGTAGATACTACCTTTAACTAGCCACCATCAAGTAATATATCAAACTGATGAAACCTTAATATCGTGATAGCGAAAAATCAATTACGAGTTGATTAAAATTTTTATTTTAATATCCGCCCTGAGACTTCAGACGTCTTACCGCAAAGTCTATTTGAATGCTCGACAGTAATTGATGGCGTATAATAAAACAGACGATTGAAAATTGCCTTCGGTCTCTCGACGATGGAAATTATAAACATTGTTTCCATTAAACTTTCCTCTTTAACGCAAATTGATCCGTAAATTCGCTTGATTAGCCATGCCGAAGAGGCAGGCAAGAAAATGAGAAAACGCTTGAGTGGAAAATCACGAACACAGGAGAGGAGCGGGAAAATTAAAATGATGTATAAGGAGTCAAACAAATGAAACACGAACGAGGCCTCTTAATGTGAATGTATTCATCATGCCAAAATGAAAAGTCGAAGCTTAAATACATTTTCCACCATCAACACAACCAACTCGCCTCGACTGTGTTCGTAGCTCTACTCCAACTCACTGCGCCCAATCGTAGCGTTTCGGGGCGTCGACGAAGGAGCTGCTTGAAGAAAAGGCCAAGAAAAGCAGAAGCGAAAATCAGTTTCAACGCAGCGAGACCGTCAGGCTGTTTCAGTGTGATTAGCAGCTCAGTTTTACGATTGTTCCAGTTTAATTAAAGAACTGAAACTCTGAGCTACAGAAACGTTGAATTCGTCAAAGTATAATCGGTATCGTAAAACATCAAATTGCTGAAAAAAGCTTATAGCCTCGAGATAGAGACAGAATTAAAAATAATATCCTCGAAGTAGCAATTACGAAGCAATAAAAATGAGTTAAACTGCTCGACTTTTATTTGATTCGCATTTCTAATGACTCAAATATTTATAATTTGTTTGCATTCTCAATTAAATCGATCAGTTTCTGTTGAGGCTAATTCCGATCATTCGAGGAAGAATCTTAATCAACCAGCAATTGCATCTGCACACCGCCCGTGCCATTAAGTTTATGGAGCGAAACATGACAGGTTGCGGAACTCAGACATCGCTTACAGTAATCAAAAACCATTTTAATTCAAGTTGTCTTCATTATTGCCGCAAGTTCACTCACGTGCTTGGTTATTCTCATGGAATGCAAGTCAGGCAAAGGGAGAGACGACAAATAATTAAGACGTCTCTTTTCAGCACTGACAACTCTTCTGCCAGCACGATAGATCGAGTTATGAGAAACATACAAACATTTCACTCATAAATATCAATCGACGAGGGGTGAAGTTATTAAACATTCGAAGGATCTGCAAAACAAACTTCCACTTGCTCTCGACCTGAAAACAAAACCATTTAACGAGAGTGGTGTAATCTGAAGCATAACACACTCCCGAGATACTTTATGGTGCCGAGTAAATCGTCTTCATCTGGCAACAGCCAACTAACGATTGACAGAGCGGTCGGGAAGCGAGTAATTTCTATGCACAACAACCCTCCAGCTTCGTGATATGCGAGAACAATGAGAAAGAATTTTATTGCCGACACCGCTTTGTGTGTCTCACTGCAAAATTCATTTGGGAATTAACTCTCGCTGCGATGTTGTTTGGTTTCTTTTTCCTTTCCTGTCCTCTGTTATGTTTGCCAACGATAAAGTTCTGTCGTTTTTTTTTTCTAGAGAGTTAATAAATAAAACATAACAACATAATTGTTAAATTAACAGGACAAAGAGGGAAGCTATTCAAAGCGCAAGGATCATTGACTCTCGCATTGAGCAGGTTGTAAAAATTGAATTCGTTAAATGAGCAGCAGTTGGGTGGAGGGAAGTTGACAACGTGAACTATCACACGAGTGTTC
Source organism: Smittia sp. YW1114-2 (assembly GCA_033064975.1). Lineage (NCBI taxonomy): Eukaryota > Metazoa > Arthropoda > Insecta > Diptera > Chironomidae > Smittia > Smittia sp. YW1114-2. The sequence continues at coordinate 14,766,231 of CP093833.1, forward strand.
GATTACACTCGATGGTTCCAGTTTCAATTGTAGCCGACGATATCAAATCGTCGTAATGGAACTGTTTGTTGATTCATCGCTCAATCATAAAGCTGTGATCAGTAACTACTCTCGTCGAGCTTATGCTTCGAGTGATGTTTAGGGATTTAGAGAATTCTTAATTTTTAATTTCACCCTCAAGACAAGTGGATAATTGTTTCGTGTCAGCCTCGATGATATCGACGATAATAGAAGGGGAAGTTGACATTTATTGATGACATTTTAACTTGATTATCATGGGCTCAGAAACAACGAGACAACAAAATTGATTTTCCCTTTTGAATAAATTTTATTTTTCTTAATGTGTTGTATACTTTTAGTTACTCGAACTAATTATTTGCAAATAGTACAGATTGATTCTTGTTTAAGATGCTAAAAGTTTACATGTTTTCATGTCAAGCGCTAGCAGTCGATCAGAGGTCGAAACTTTCGAGTTAAATCTGTTTTGTCACTCCCTAGACACGATGATTGTTCTCCTGTTAAACTCTTAATTCTAGCTGAGTTCAATTTGAATCCTTTTACAAATTTATTTTTACAGATCAAGCTCACTGAGATCTCGTAATCACCGAATAAATCAAAACTCATTTATTGCGTCGCTGATAAATGATGTCAAGCATGGTTCTAGGTAGTGCCGTTAAGTCGCTTATTGCTTAGCTGTTCTCTTTCAAATTGTGATGGATTAATTAAGTTTTAAAAATAATTACAAGTCTGCAGCATTAAATTAATTTGTAATTTGCACAGATAGACATCATTTCTTTCAAAGAAACGAATGGTGGAGGTAAAATGCCTCACACGCAAACATAAATGCTTCAGCAACCAGCGGTGTGTGCTTCTTGCTGTGCAGATGGTGCCCATGGTTGCAAGCCGTGTAAAGCTGCTAATGGCGCTCCATTGTTGTGACGCTCCATTTGAGGGGGAGGAGGACCGAAGCCTTTACTCAACGCCTCAGCTTGCAGTGACAGCATCAATCGATTAGCTGCCTGCCGTTCAGCCTCCCGCTCCTCAGCTGTTTGTCTTCTATGGAGGAGGGTAGAATTTGGGTTAATTAGAATTTATCAGAAGACGAAACGCGGTGCTTTCATTTCCCCCAGAAAACCTGACATCAATTTATAATGTTGATAGGCGTAATATTTCATTCATGATTCACACAGCCACACTCAAGCTTGCCAGAAGTTCTGACTGCCTCCGAAGCAGTTTCGGGAGCTTCATCCATTATTCATAGACTTTAAACTATTTTTCAACATATCAATTACGGCAAGCGACTTCACATACGACAGATCTTTTCTCTGTGGTTGGAGGAGCTAGTAAATGACTTCAAGATGTTCTTAAGGCAATTAAAAAGCAATTTATTATGTAGGGGTGAAGCGATAAAGTTTTGAGCTAATCGTATAACAAATTTATTATGAGAAATAAAGCATGAAACCGCATCCAAACACCTTCCGCATGCCAAACTGAACCGAAACATTTTGCAACCATTTCCACGATCCAACCAAAACTCGTTTTCTCGGATTTCTGGCAGACACAAGTTATTAATTGATAAACTAATTGGATCCGACAGATTTCCTAAAGCTTGTGATAATTTCTCCTCGCTGGTTTTCGCGGTCTCGACTGGAAAGTTTTCGTTTTTGCGGGATTTGCAACTGAGAAAAAATTGCTTGATTAATTAAATTTATTTTCGGTGCTGAAAGTTTGAACGTGTTCAACGATAAATTATTCTAGACATGCCGCCGGCCTGCTGCGCTAGAAGCTACGTTGCTGTTGAACACATGAATTTAGAAAGTAATTTTTTATGATTCAATTTTCCTGACAAATTAATTTAAATAATTCTTATGCAATTTAAGGCTTATAAAATTTCAGAAAATTGTATCTGATTTTGTACTTGATGTTCATCTCTGATTTTATTTCATAGTGTATTCGCTATCTGACTTTGAAAATGCAATGTGAATTCATCACTAAATGATTTAGCATGGTTCAAGACTCTTTAAAGTCTCTAGTTGACGTAAGAATCAAAAAGTTTATTTTAGAATCTTAAAACCATGCAGCCGAGCCGAGTCTCGTGTGCTCCTATTTTAAAAACGGGAAAGCGATCATCAAAAATTCATGCCGAAGATAATGGCAATGATGTCTTTTTAAAAACGAGCGGCAAACTTTTCACGAGACTTTGTCGTGTCGTTAAAAATGGCTTTTCCTCTGAGGGGGGAAATTATCGATTTTTTCTCTCGACGAGATGAATTTGTCGCCTTTAAATAACGCTAAACAGAGATGATAATTACATCTGAGCAACATCATCATCATGTCCAGAATAATTTGATGGAAAGCGTCGCTTAGGTTATCTAAATTACCTCGTCGAGACCGTCAAAATTTTATCCGCCGCCATCGTTCGGGTAATGGAGGAAAATTAAACTCGAATCAAAATAGTGGTAACGAGAACTAAGAAACGAAGCAAACAGGAAGAGCGAGTAATGAGAAAACCATCAAGCCCAAATTGGAAAATAAACAATGGTGATGGATCGAAGATGGTGGGAAGGCAACAATGATTTTCTGCTCGCCGCAATGCGCGCTCAACACGAAGGAAAAATCAATGAAAATGAGATTTAACTGTAGCACTTGAAGGGGCTTACGCGTGTTGCTTCCATTATTTATTAAGCTCTCTCATTCACAAAGATTTTCCAGAACAACAGAATGCGGTAAAACAGATGGAAACAAAATTTCTCTGTTGGATTTTGTTATCGTATCTAGCACTGGGTTAAAGCATGGATTTGGAAGTATCTCAAAATCAGTTTTCTTATCTTCAGACCTTGTTACGATAACGCGAAACGTCTTCGATGAAATTCATGTCAGTTACAAAATGAGATTCGGACTATTCGCGCTCGTTCTGGCCTTCTTGGTCGTTAGTGTGCCAGCTGATGAAAATGTCGAACAGTTTGTAGTTAATGGAGAAGATGCTTCGATTGTGGATTATCCCTATATGGCAAAAGTTCATAACTTTATATTGCCAGTTTGCGGTGGCGCTATCTTAACTGACAGAAGCGTCTTGACGGTAAAACTTGATCCACGAGTCTTGAAGATTAAAAGTTTCAATTTTTAATCTTCAGGCGGCTCATTGCCTTTTGTTTAGATCGTCACAGCCGGGTATTGTGTCAGTCACTGTTGGATCATCTCACAGAAGAGGACAAAATGGGCAACGATATCCATCTTTGAGACTGCTGATGCATCCAGATTATGTGCCGGGGCCAAATGTGAATGATGTCGCTGTCATTTATACAGTTTCAAGAATCGAATTCGGATTCTTAGTCCAACCGGTCGCTCTTGCAACGGGAAATTTGGGAGTTGGCGTCGCAGGTGTTTTCACTGGCTGGGGCTTTGTCAGCTATGGTCCCATTCTCCCAAGAAGAGCGGATTTACTTCAGAAAATGGATGTCATAACTATTTCGAATGAAGAGTGTCGAGAGATGTACAGCGACACGCATCGAGCTGAGTTTGTTGTTGATCAGAAAGTTTGCATTGTAAGCACAACTTCAACGAGAACATCGGTCTGTGGGGGTGAGTGTGACTCGTTGCACTGTTGATCAGACCTAAGTATTTCGTTTAAAGGCGACAGTGGATCACCTTTGATTGTGAACGGAGCTGTTGCAGGTGTCGTGAGCTGGAGAACGAACCCTTGCGGTGACGGAAGACCAGACGTCTTCATTAGAATATCAGCAGTTCGAGACTGGATTAATTCCGTCATTTAAAGTTGCCACACTAAGCCCTGACATCTGAGTATCGATTCCGTTTCACCAGAATTCAAAATTTAATCAACTATCATCATGGGTAGTCCATTTGTCATAAATGTCATCGAGCGAATCAATTATGCATTTAGCCAAACTCACATGCACCATCAACAGCCATTCAATCATTCTCACAGTGCCATTTCAACCTTTCATTGTCCCGCAATCAAGCTTTACGCTCCCAGCAAAGTGTTTAATTGAAATTTATTGTCCAACTCACCTCCATTTTGTCCTTCGGTTCTGTGTGGATCGAAAAATAAAAGCAGAATGTTAAATCACTCGAATTTATGTTCACTGCGAAATCAATAAATGACTCTTCCGACCCGCTCACCTGAAACCATGTTTTGACCTGTGCATCTGTCATTTTCAGCCCCCTCGCTAGCGCAGCTCTCTCTGCCGACGCCAAATACTTTTGTTTGTGAAAACGCTTCTCCAGCTCCGCGACTTGAATTCTCGTGAACGACGTGCGGGGTTTTTTCCGCTTCGGCGGTGTCCGGTTTTGATATGGGTGACCAATACGACGAGCGATGGGGAAGGCTGAGAATGAAGAAAGCCCATTCATAGCTTAATGGAAGCCAACAATGCTTATTAATTACTCATCGCTTTCTTTCCAAAATAAGTTATTAAGTTCAGTCAGTAATTTTCTCTTTATTAGTTTTATCGTTGAGTCCATCGACGAGGGAATTGAAACATTCATAATTATGAATGTTCGGGGGTTGCCGTAACAATCATCAATTCATGTTTTAAATGCCGGGCAATCATGATATTCATGGGAGACTTCTGCCTGAACTCAAAGAGTAATTGATTAGGTCGCAGCGCCATTTCAAATACATTTGTGGTTTCACAATCGCTCGAATTCACATTGAGCTTTATTTGATTACTTTTACGATTACGCAACATTGCAAATAATTTAAATTCATTTTACAAATGTTACGGTAAATGACCCGTGATGTAGCAAATTGAGCGGAAAATCTTTCCTGTCAGAACTTCAACATTTTTAATGTCACGATCAATGAATTCGAAATGGAATTTTAAACTGGGAAACTTTAAATAAAATATTTCCTCGTTTTCATGTGGAATTTTAATCGAGCTGCATTAGGAGTTGTCAGTTAACATTCCACAGGGAATTGCGGAGCTTCCCTCACTTCAAAATCGTGGGTCTGACATTCATATTATCGCCAAGAAAATATTCGTTTTATTGAAAGTTGTAGCTGACAGCCATTTGCTTTTGAAGGACATCAGGCATTACTGACCGACAGATTCTTATGCAAAATGTATGCTTTTGTGGGTACCTCATGATACTCCCACAATGATTAAAAGGAAAATATGAATCCTCCAAAACTTTAAGCAGAGCAACCCACGTCAGTCTGGAAGCACTAAGCTAATGAACGATACCGGAAGCACTTTGGCATAAAGCCGATTAAAGAAATCGAACAGAAACGTAACCGCAGTCGTTCGCTTTTGTCGATGATTTTTAATTGAAAACATTTCAGCTGCAGAATCACGGAAAATTGCAAACTCTGAATTGTCATAAATTTTCCAGGTTTGTAAATTTTTCATCGACAAAACGTTGTGAAAATGCTTAATTGATTCCGCGTCATTTTTCACTCAATCAATAGCACGACGAAAGATGGAAATTTATTCAATTTCGCAAAAAGCATATTAAAAATGCAAAGGCGCTTAAGTTGCTATTAAGTTGCAAATTAATAGACCTAATTGGTTTTTCGCATTCGAGCTGATCACGATCGTTCGACACTTTTTAGTTTCTCTCGCTTTTAGGATTTGCATACGCGATTAAAGTTCCCTTACTTTGTCTTTATGCAGCTCAGGGCAAAGAAGAGCAGCATAAGCTTTATAAATCAATATCATTTAATTCAACGATATTCGGTTTCGCGTCGCTTAAGGAAATAAGGCATCGAGCGGATAACGAAACAAGTTCTTTTCATTTAAAGATTAAAACACCACGAGCTGAGTGAAGAAGAATGGAGAAAATCCTCTTGCCGAGCTGATGCAGCGACGTGATAAGGCTCAGGTTCGGTCTTGTGTGTTTTGCGTAATGAATCGAAACAAGAAAGAGTCTCGTTAATTTGTTTGTTTGCTTGTTCGGTTTCTTTCCTTCTTGTTGCGTGGAACATCAAATGAAAAACGCGATCTTGAAGAATGCCCAGTAGCCAAACACAACATGCATGAAACACCTTTTGCGCCCATTCATCGTAAAATATCTTTTGTGAATCGAAGAGACCGAGAAACTCAATCAAATGCTACACGGCAGGCCAATCTCCGAATGCTTTTTTGGATTCTTCTGGCGCTATCCAAGTGAGGAGTTAATAAGTTTTTTTCAGTGAAACCAGACCGCCCGAAGCTGAAGTCGTCAACCAAGAACAGTTTGATGGTTTTAAGTCGCAAGATCAATTATATCCAAAAGACAATAAAAGTATCTCGATTGTCTGACGTGTCTTTAATTAAGAATTTTTTGTTTGGGTTTCTTTGATCCTCTTTAACCGGAAATTACTTCGTGTTGTTTTGCTTCAAAGAGTTTGATGCGCGCAATAAAATCGTCTTGGAGAACAAAATGCGAACAAATTATAGCTGTCAAATTTGTATCGTAAAACAGTTCATCATCAGCTCAATGAGCTCGGGCTGCTATCATCATGAGACTGAAGACGGTAAAAGGAGAAGTTACGAGACAGAGACACGACCAAATTGATGGGTCAATAATTCCTTTTAAAGTCTCTCGTTCGAGCGCTCGGGGTCTCAACCGTTAATTAAAGTGTTCGCCGACGAAGGATTGCTGCAGGTAGATGTTTCACTTACCAGCCAGTCTATCTTTAACAGCCAAAGCCGCCGCCGGATGCAGCGGAAATGCATGATGAAGTGCTAAAGGGTTGTAGCCGCGTTGTGGTGGCACTCTGAGAACTCCAGCCGAGCTGTAGATGGGATATGAGTAGAGGCCACCAGTTGCTGTGTACTGCAGGCCTGCACCACTGAAGCTCACTTTGCTACTCTCGGAATCGCTCAAGTCCTTCTCAACACTCTTTCTATCACTTGTGTCATTGTTGTTGTTATTATTGTGAAGGTTACTACTGTAAGACTTTGAAAGCAGTCGCGATATACTAAATGGAAGATTCTCGCTCGACGTTCGCGTCTGCGCCGCTCGTATGTGGTGATCGCTGAAATAAGAAAGAGGAGAGAAAAGTTCAATTAGTCTCGACGCCTCGATTTATGAGTGTCCAAGAATTGAAATCGGTTGTTTATGTCAACAGCTCGAGCAGAGAACCAGTTTAGGCCCATGACGACGATAAAAGAGATCGTCTGGTGACTTTATTAACGTTTCTCTCTTCTCGTCATTAAGCTTTAGCCATTTCGTCTGACCAACAGCTTCGCAGACTCGAGAAATTAAATGTTAATGCATTTTCCCGAGATAGTAACGAATGGAGCGAGCACGGAGTGAATGGTTTAAGACTTTAATGTTGATCTCGTTTTAAGATGTTTGTTCTTCAGAGTTTTCCAATCGAGAGCGTTCGCTTGACAGTTGCAAGAACTGAAACTGCACTATCAATTTGTATAGAACGTGTAAAACGCAAGCTCGCTGCTAATTGAAATGTAAATTAAATGAACTATTTAAACGCAAATGGAAGTTTGCGTTGCGATAAGTCAAACACGAGTTAATGTGCAATCGCTGAGTTATGTTAAATCGTCTCTCCTTGGAAAAGTCTAAGCGCGACGCATGCTCAAGCTCTCCGAAGACTAAGCCTCTAATGCTTACTTAATTCGCTAAAGTAATAAGTAATATTGGAATTAGTTGAATGTAATTTGAATTCACTTTAGATAAGACTAAGCGGGTAAATTATTCACTCTTGAGAAATGGGCTCGGTCGATCAAAGCAGCAGACTATCGAGAATAAAGTCGTTTATAAGCATTTTCAGTTCCAGAAATGTGATGCAATTCGTATGTTAATTAAAATATTATTCGCGGATTATGGCCGAGGGAAAAATGGCCTGCGGTTCAACGTTAACGTTCACGTTTTCGTCGAAGAGAGAAACGCTCCAAGCACACACAATCACTGTCGTTAACTCTCCAGATAGCCTTCTAATGGTTTCTTTGTGTCGCTCGCGACGTTTGTCAATCGCTTTGTTTTATATATTGTTGAGTCTTTAATTGAGATATAAAATTTAAATGAACGTGCAGCCACTTAATAGATTGTTCTGCCTTAGTCGGTCGGTTTCGGTTTTACCTGATAGCAGTTTCTGAATCATCGTAGCAGCTGCCGTTCCCATCCAAATCAATATCCGATGCGTTACTCCCGTAAGAGATTCTCGAGTCTGAATCCACATCATCGACATTTATCTCCTCCTGGTCATGCTCCAAATCGTCATCCTCGTGCGTTGACATTTTCATTTGTTTTAATTGTTTTATAAAATCACAAAAATATTTTTTTTTCTTTAATGACTTTCTGCTTTTCGCAGGTCACGCGTTGCACAGATTTTTTCGACAGTTTCACAACTTCAACTCAATCATTCTTCATTTCGTATCATCACAATTCGATAAAAATATGTTGATGCAACACTCTTCGATAAGTCTTCACAATGTTTTCACTTCAACATTAAATTCAATTTAATTCGACACTTTGTTTGAAAATCCGCAATTGTCTCTCGACCACTTCATTCAATTGCTTCCGATTGAAGCCAAGCTCGCGGAACCAATAGAATGTAATTCAACAAATCCCCGAAATTTCGCTCTGATTTTGACTTGGCGATCTTCAACTCGTCCGACAACACACACCGTGAACGATTTAGAATGAGTAACAGCTCGCGGGTCCGAAAAATGTTTCTCGGTTTGATGGCCTCTCTTGCAGTTCACCAACTGATTTCAAAATAACTTTTTGTTTTGTTTGAACGTAGCAATTTTTCTTCTCTGCATTTTCCTTCTTTCCTCTTCATTCGTCGACGCCCCTTGGCTCAGCGATTGGACAAACTCACACGACTGCTGTAAATCACGGGGAAAATGAACGTTGTAAGCGGCTTGTGTGTGAGTGTTTGGAAAATTTACTGAGCTCTTAAACATATCGACTTTTCATTTTAGCTGATGAATGTTCGAGTGAGATTTTTTTGTGAGGTTTCGATTTTATATTTTGATCAAATTCGAATTCTTCGCAAATTCGATCAAAATTTATCTGCGTAAAATAGAAGAAAAATATTTTTTCTAAAACTATTTTATTATTTTCTCAATCTCCAGTCCGTTCTAAAAGGCAGTCGATGAACATTGTAGACTTTACCACGAACACAAAACCAGAAACTTGTTTGCAAGAAGTTAGAGCTGCATGAGCTGCAACATCATTGATTGGAAAATGAATTTTTCATGCATTAGAATAAAAATAAATTGCAGAGTTTCCTGAGAATCATGGCGATTTGTTGCCAGTGAACAGTTTAATATTGCAGCCTAACGACGCTTTGAAAGCCATGATCGTAAGTCTGTAACCTCCTTCGAGGAACTTTGTTTGCTTCGAACAATACTGTTTGCGCTTTTATAGCTTGCAACATCAACTGATTCGAATTATTCCCATGAATTTTGGGAAAATGGAGCTGAAGAAAACCAGCAACGATTTCAGGTCTGTTTAAAAGCCAAACACGGTGCAATTGAAATTTATCCACTTGCTCGGCTGTGATGAGCAGAGCAGCAATAAAGTTTTTCATTTCACCTCCAACAATAACAATTTTTATGGTTTTTCATTATTTGATTTCGTTCTTCTGCTTCATGATTTTCGGCATTCTCATGTCGAGTACGAGCACGAGAGTTACCCGATTGTCGAGGAAACTGAAAGGAAAATTTGCGAGCCGACATGTGGCAGCTTAGGGCATTTATATTCAACGAATGTTCTCACATTGTTTCTCGTGGAGATAAATTTCAATGAACGCGGATCATTCCATTATTTTATTATCATGCTACAAGAGAACTCCGCATGAAAACAAAACGCTGCATCATTGATATTGCTGGCTCATTTGCCCCTCCAAAAGTCATTAAAATTACAACGAAATCAAAATTGTTTTTCAGTGGCAAAGTGCACAAAATTATTTCCGCATTTGTCGGTTGGAATGTTGAAGAAAAATTAAACTATAAATCATTTTTCAATGCAAAAATCAATGAATTAGAGAGACAAAACGCCTCTGCTACCATCACCGAATGAATCAAAACCAAATCTGTCTTTAAAATAAAAAGCTTTCAACGTTTTGTGTTATGTCTTTTAAAATGCTAATGAGCGAATCAGTGAGATAAGCAAAGTCTTAAATCTCTTTCGTGCTCTTTATTTAAATTATTAAATGTATTTCGTGCCCGTTAAGTTTCAATAAAACATAATCTTTCAGGCTTAAATCAGCGAAATGAAACTCTTTTCAATTAAACTTAAAAATGATTTCCGAAGGCGAAGGATGCAAACACGTATTAAGCCAAGAGACATCGATGATAACTTCGCCTCTCGAATATTCTCGGTTCTTTAAGCTTACGCATTTCAGTTCGTCGCGCTTATCAAAAATCTTTAATGAAATATTTGACATTTTGTAGGATTGGATGACTAAATAGGCGCAGAAGAACGGAGCTGTTTTTGAATATTGTGTTGAAACGCTGGGCACTAAAAGACTCTCGGATTGATCGTAAAATGTATCTTAATCAGCTTTTAAATCGTTCAATTTATAGAGAAATATTTAAAGAGCTTGAATTAATGAAGTAATCAATTTGTCTGTTTGGCACACTCAACTTGCCCTCTTTGTCGGCAGACACAAACAAGCTGACTCGTTTGAGGATGGACAAGCAAAGCGGAGCAGACCTAATGCTTCTCTACTGTCAAATGAGTTTGTAAGCCAACACATTCCTATGAAAGAGCGACGAAGTCCCCAAGCGATTAAACTGCGGCCGAGGAAAATCATTATAATGAATAAGCAGATAACTTCTTCCATGTTTCACAATGAATTTGCTGCTATCTCGCCATGCTGCTCCGAAAAAACGAGACGACAACAGAAGAATGTTAAGAGGCTTTTAAAATTCCACAACCGACCCGGCGACAATGTCTCGCATTTCGCTTATCGATTTTTCTGTTTCCCTTTGGAGTTGAACTTCTCGTTGTTCTAAGTCGTTTTCGTATTAGTCATCACTTGAACATTATTAACAGATTCACGTGCACCTAAACCGCTAGATGAAAATTATTTCGTCGGAGATTCTCTGCCCCGATTGTCTTCAAACTGAGATGTTTATGTGTAGAAGCAATCAAATTAAAAACATCGGCTCATAAACTTTTAACGCGAGACCTCAGAAGACGGAGAAAAGATCGAGTCAATATAAAAATCAGTGAAAACCTTTGTTCGATAAGGAATGACACAAATTGTCCATTAACAGAAACACTCTCAGTCTACCAACAACGTCGACCTTCTCCTAAAGGAGCAGCGAGCACTCTTTCTCTGTTTCCTTTTGGACTTCTTGACATGAAGGCGCGCAAAAGAAGACGACGGAAGAAAAAGCGAAAGCGACGACACGAACTTTTTAATTTTAACGAGGTGATTATGGTTTTATCGTCGGTTGTCAGCAGGAACGAAGGTTCAGAGGAGCACCGAACGCCGTTGAATCTAATGCAAGAGAGCTTTGATTTTATGCAACTCTTTAATCAGCTTGGATCAGCCGCTTGCAGTCGAAGCGAGGAACTTGAAATTATTATTCCGCCTAAAGTGAACATGCAAAACAATTTATGCAAAAACGAACACGAGCCCTACACGGCAACAGCGGTGGTCCATGCTGAACCAAATGGCGCAGAAAAATTGAAAGCTTCAGATAATGTCCGGGGACTTCGATCTCGAATATGTTTTCCTAAAATTATTCATCCCAATCGGACCGCCAACAAACAAACAGCATCACTTCCTCATTCATCTTAAAGTGAAATATGTTCACTGCTTTGACTGAGGTGTGCGCGATTATGAATTAACAAGATTGAGAAAAGATTCAAATGTCCAAAAATATAATTTTGAAATAAATCTGAACTTAAAATGTCTAAAAGTCTCGAGACTATGTTCAGGGATAGATAGAGGAAATTAAAGAATAAAAGACTCTACCAGGCTGTTCAACAATTACGTATCCACTTAAGAGAATTAATAATTGAAAAGAAGAGGGTCTGTAGACGAGGGAAGAAGATGCGAGACTTCAGTTATCTTCCATCTACGTATCAACTGAATGGCTCATAACTGTTGGCGAACTTTGTGTGAAATAACTCAAATCAAAATCTCTCGATAACAAAATACCCTGTTGAATGAATGAATTCGCCTGCAGACTGCAGAGAGGTCGTCGGAGCGATGAAGGCGATAACCACTTAGTGGAAACAGCGTTTTTCGCATTCGATGTCTCGTGTGTTAATGGACAATTTGTGTCGATTTATCTGGATACTTTGAAAATCAAATTAAATTGAACACATTGTTGGCTTCGAGTGAAAAATGTAAATCCGCTGCTTCTGTTGGGTCGCTTTGAATAATTAATTGGCTTGCGAGATACGCTTCCAATTTATAAATCGTCAATTAATTGGACGAAGTGGAATGAAAGCCGGTGGCACCGACGATCAAGTATTGTCGGAAAGGCTCCGGCGACAATCAGGAAAGGCGCAAGCTGCTGTCATGAATTGCGTGACTTTGGAGAATTTAATTTGCGTCATTAAGAGATCTGTGAAGGCGACCTTTGGAGATGGCCGAGGACTGAGTCTGCTTCGTGACAACTTCACTGGCGACTTGCCTACCGCCGCACTTCTCTCGGACTTTAATGAGATATCTGTCAAATTACAACGTTTCTGATACAAAGTTTCGTGCTCATAATCGACGCATTGAATTGTGTCTGCAAGGTGCAGTCGATTGTTGTCGTTCAAGATCGAAGGGAACTCAAATTGTTTGCTCACAATACAAAATCTTATTCATCAAAGTTTCTCCTTCGCTGCAAATTGCGAAGAAATCAAATACGTGTTTAATGTTCGACAATTCACACAAACGAGTCGACTCATGAAGTCGGCGGCCATTAACATATCGGGTGGAGTTAGTTTAATTATGCAAAATAATTGGATGGTTTCAAAGAAAAGTTACTTTAATGATCGCCGCTTAAGGAGGCCACCGATGCATAAAGCTATAAACAAACGACGCTTTTTATTCATGTTCATAATGCATGAACACTCAGCATTTGCTTGAGGCAATAAAAATATGTCAAACCTTCCACTTTATGGAGCGACTTATCCCGAACAAGCCTGCGAATTTCCTTGAGATATCGGAAAAGTTTAAAAGTTCCTTTTGGTTAAATGGCGTTTAGTCTGAGTAAAACGAGCGAGGGTGGCGGAAGCGACTTCTACCTCCCATGAATAAATAAAACAATTTTTCATATATTTATGCAGACACGCTAAGCGGCGGCGCTTCTGGGGTTGAAATTCCATTTTGAAAATCCAGATACCAGCGATGCGATCGTGAAACTCGTGTTCGGCAATAATACTAAGCAGCGTATTATCGATATTGGATTTTTATCGATTCTCAAATTTGATAAATTGAGAAAGAGAATTGATGTGTTTATTGATACGAATGAAATTTGAAAGGCTTTCCGTGCTCGCTTTTTATTGAACACGAAAAGATTTCCGCTTGAAATTTTCCTTCTAACGAATCGAAAGTGACGGCGGATTTAGTTTGATTGGCAGTCAAACTTTATTGGAAGTTTATGAGAACTTCAAATAGAATGGAACTTCAAGACAAATGGAACCATCAATTACTTAACTACATCATGGTAGTTTGCATGTTAGTTTGTGACAATTCGCAGAGATATCGCTGAATATTGTCGAATTTCTAATGTAAGACAAGTCGAATGATGACGTTGTCAGTTGGATTGCAGCGTATCGAGTTTATTGTTTGATTAACCGGAAGGCTTTAGTGATAGCTCTCCCTTAGCAGATGCATGATAAGCGGAGAATATAAAATCAAGAAACGCCGCTTTTCGCTTAGTCGTAGTTGGACACGTTGGTATACATTCAGGTCTCTCAAGCTATTTTCTTAAATCCTTCCGTGGCTGCGTATTTCATCAGGACACTAAGGTCGCTCTTGCGATGTCGGCGAACACGTAAATGTTCCAGGAAAAGCCTTGCGTAATTGGCTGCTTTATCTGCTCACATTTTGATGGACGTGGTTGAATTATTCACGACGACAAAAGAGATTCGTTTCGACCACTCGATTGCCTAAAATCCTTCGTTCCACTTAAACAACTTTATCGACAATTGTTGTGCGATCGATTTCGAGTCGAATATCTTCATTAGCCTATCAGTTAATGTCGCATGTGAAAAGCAAAATCAACTTGATTCCTCAGAATCGGAAATGCGTCTAAATAATTGATGACAAGCAAAGCGACTTGGAACATCGAAAGACAAAAACGAATTACAATTTCCCCAACTCTGAGCCCGAAATGGAAAAGCTTTGATTCCCCCAGACCTTTGCGCAAATCGAATCAAACGTCGTTTTATTTAATTTTAATTTCTACCTGACAGCAAAAAGCAGTAATCGTGTAACGTGACTGTTGTCGTGATGGGAAAGCAGAGAGCAAATCGACTCGATATGTGATTATTGCTTTGTTATTCAATTTAGTCAAGTGAGACAAAAATTGTGTCTGCATTGTGTCAATTGAATAATTGATGTCGAAGCTTGTTAGTAAATGAATTCTCAAGTCAATTTGCTGATACAGTAATTTACTTTGGGAAAAGAAGCCAAGAGAGCGAGCTGAATAACGACAATCCTGATTCCCATTCATCATTTTGCGAGCGCCATTATAATGATGCTCGAAGTAACCGAAACGGAAATGGGGTTGCTGATAATTAAAATTTCAACGCACTAAACAAGATGAAACAATTATCCCTTTCCTTTTTAGAATGAAAACTCTTTCGTACCCAAACCAAAGCAAGTCGTCGTCATCGTAAAAGTTAAAGAGATTCGTTCACCCCTAATTGCTTTACTGAGGGCTCTGCGAGAAGATTCTAAAGTGTTTTGCTTGCGCCGCAAGCTGGAATTTCGTTCAGACAATTTATTCCATCCTGATAGATATTGCGAGCGGCTTCAAGGCTGTTTCTTTTTTTGGCAACGAATGCGTGGGGGGAAAAGATAATCAAACGAGTGGGCGGAAGACGACAGTGTATCTAAAAATAGGGAAAGATGTTGATATGAAAAAAGGGGCACAAGTGTCTTGAAATAGAAGAACGTCAGGTTTGGTGATTTTTGAGTTTTCATCAAATTTCAGACGAAACTTTTGTGCGATAGCCCGACGGGAATCTCACAACTTTTTCGTAAAAATTTGTTTATATTTCCCGACTTTAACCAACATATTTTTTGCATAAAATGTCAAACTACAAAATCAATTTTTCTATCACCATTAAATTGGAAAACACACAAAGTATGCAACAGATGCGCTCGATTTCACTTGGCATCGGAAACGGTTCTCGTCTTTGATCGATTCCAAGTCTTTCATTATGCTCAGAGTCGCCCTAATAGCCTCTAATTTAGGACATCAAATCATCCTCAAAGAGTTTTGAGCTTAGAACAAAACGCAAAAGGGAAGTTGAAGCGGCAAGAACGAACTTAAAATTGATGTGTGGTCCTTACCTGCGTCGTTATTGACGTCTTTGATCGTTTGTAGGTTTTATAAATTATCATTTAATAGCTGCGAAAGAAAATTGATGGTCGTGCCATGATTCCCTTCCTGCTATTAGCATTGCCAGTCGAAGCCACAAGAATGAACAAACTCGAAAGGAGAAAGTGTGACGCAACCTTAGCTGTTGCTTTCAACCGCCATCGATTACGGAAAGCGATTTGTGCTATCGAGCGTTAAGAAATCTTTGCAAGTGTCGATCTTGCGCAAATCAGACTCGAGAGAGGAGTCAACTAGCTCATTAGTTGAAGTTCCGAGTGTCAATTACTCCTTTCCGTTCCGTTCTATGTTGAGAAAATTTATTCTAGAAATAATTTTGGTAAAATGACGACGTTCCAACTTCTTCAACGATTACGTTAATTTCTCTTGTTTCATTGTAGCGACCAAATTTCTCGTACAAACGCAATGCTCGTTCAAGTGGAGTCGTTTCTTAAAGTCGTCTTTACACTCAAAATGTTAGGCAAATTAATTGCTCCTTGTTTCGACTCCTCCATCGTTTGCTTAACGATGTTTCCTAAAAGACGAGGGGAATTGTTTTAAGTTAATAGCAGCTCATTACGCTTTACATTCGATGTGATTAGTGGAACAAATCTAATTGCCCAACAGCAGCTTGCTTGGGAAAAACAAGCTCCCAAAAAGCACAGGAAGGCGGTCGTGAATCGCACGTCAAAAGCTACTTTAAGTTCAATCTTGAAGCAAATTGTTTCCGATTTTCCATGAGATTGTAAGAGCCAGGGCTTCTTGACTTTTTGGTCGCACACGCTCTGATGTTTGGGGAATCGTTTGACTGGTTACAGTTGTTTCAGAGTGTATTTTATAAGCTAGATTTCATTTAAGCGCAATGTTAAATTTCAGATAAGATTAAGCAAAAGTTGTCGAAGCCCTGACGCCAGCATTCGCTTGAGATTGTCATCTCACGGCAGATTTTAAGTAACTTGAAATTTTAATGCCTCTCATTCGAATCAATTTCAAAGATAGAAGCCTAAATCCACGCACATATCTCGGTAGAAAAGGGCTAACTGTGAATCTACTTGTTGTAATGAATGACAAAGAGATCAGATGACATCAGAAAGTTCCCATGGAAAAAGCGGAGACGCCTCATCAATTCTCGACGGCCGATTAAAATGTTTCCTATGTTTCCAGTGAAATTGTTTAATTTATTTATTTACAGCCCTTGCATGTTCCATGATTACCAGATGAGAAGCAAAAAACGGTCCCGGAGGATTCGCGTTGAAGAGTCAAGTGTAGCGCACCCTAAAGCTATGAAGTTGCATCGTGAAGAAGGGAAGCAAAAAATCCATCATAACCAGTCTCACTTTGCTCATTTTCATGCACCATGAATTAATAACAAGGCGAGTCCTCTGCTGCTTTCTTTCAAACGTAGCGGGCGCGGAGGGTGAGACAGAGCGAGCATGCTGCGAGCTAATGCAAAAACGTATGTCAAGGGCCGCTCATGTAGATGTATAATTTCATTAAAATTTCATTAGCGGAAAATCTTGCTCGGAGGGCGAGTTTGCGAGCTGAGATGAAATGCTGTTTCATTAGTAATTGGAGGAAGATATTTCTAGGCGCTGCTTGAGGATGAACCTCATCTCTCTTGCATCAATCAAAGTTCATTGCAGATAAATTGAAACTTTCGCACACCTTTCAACGCTCGGCCATTGGCTAGCAGCCATTAAACTTTTACGAGGTGTTTGCGAAGACAAATCGAGGATTTTTCGGTTTTAAAAGATCGTCGTTCGATTGCTCTATAAAATCAATCGACACGACCCAAGCTCACTCGTTCAACTTTTATGTGCGTTTGCCATTTCATGCTTCCCCCTCTGCTCTCCGAGGGTTTTCCAATTGCCACAAATCAAAGTCTACCCTTGGAATCCCCCATTCACATTTCCACTTAAATTTAAAAGCCTCGGCTTGAGATGTTTGCCATGAAATATTCATGATCCGAAGGATGGCGAAGAGAAGGAATCACATTTGCAGCTTCTTACAAGCATTTATTCATTTGCCCATTCATCGTTGCTTAAAAATACTTAGAAAACATCGTCAAAAGTTGGTTCGTTGTGTATCTAACGTCTCGCAGGATGGTCGAGTGGATTGATTGGCACTTGTCGTTTAGTTGTTCATAAATCGATTCACTGCGTCGTCATCGATCCCATCAGCTGCTGACGGCGAGAAATCATCGTTTAGTTTGTAGTTGTGGAGTATCGCCATCCTCAAATCGTTGCAAGCGTTGATGCGCTGTATCAATCTGTTCGAGGGAACCGCAAAGAAGAAAATTAATGGGTTGAGGCTTAACCGCATTGATGACAGCATGCGACGACAGCTCACCTTTCCCGGCTGTTTAGATCATTAGCTGTGAGCACGGGGATCATTTGTCTTGCTGGCGGCATTTCCGTGACACTTGCACTGGATCGCTTCCCGTTTGTCCAACCTCGGGAGTATTGGAACGTTTGCGCATTAATCTCAATCACGCAGAACGTCAGCAAAGCGAAAATCAAAACTTTGTGCATGATTCCGTTAAAAAAATATTTCTCTTCACTCGAAAGCTTTAGCTTATCACACCACGAGATTCACTGTATCAATGATTCGATGTACTCAACGTCTCTCGCTTTATATCGGCGATAACGTTTCAGGGATGCTGGAAATTTGGGTGAGAGCACATCAAATCAAATCAGAATAATTGAAGCGACTTCGCACGTAATGCTTTGCATAAAAGGATTGAGAATGAGAAGCTTTTGTGAAACAATATCGCCGCAAATTGGATGAACTTCCCTTTCATGCTAACACTGTGCGATGTTCAAGCTCGACGATACAATCAATTTGTATTGTAAGTTGATACAAAGAGCGGAGATAATTGCAAGGCAAAAGCAAACTGAAACGTCATTGTAAATTCGCATGCTTCACTCCGCCGATTCCTCATCTTCGACGTCATCGATCTGAATCAGGTAGCGGGGGCGAGTTACGCAACAGGTTTACGACCCACTCAACAATCTTTCTGAAGGAGTTGATAAAAAAATGATTTTTCAAATGGAATTCAACGATTGCTGAAGTGGATTTTCGCTCATTAATCAAACCGTTTGGTTTCTAAGCTGAATCAGAAGCTGAGAATCAAATAATCTCAGGAAGCATTTCAACATTTTCTATCAAATATTCCAGAATTTTCACTGATTTTGCAGCGTTTGGAAGTAAAATTTAAATTGCAAGTTGCACTCTAAACTTTAATAAAATAAAAATGAAGACAAAGTCGAAGACGGAAGCTGCTAAATCGATCGCTGAGGTTGAAGCGATGGTTCCGTTGACGGATGCGATGTCTTTGCGATACTCAGGCAAACTTCAGCCAGTCGAAGTCGGGCATGTTCTCACTATCATGGGCCGAACAAAGCAATCGGCAGAGAGTTTCGACTTTTTTCTCGGGTCGGACGACGGCACGCGGCCCGACTTTGGAGACATTCAGTTCCACGTTTCCGTCAAGTTCACTGATCAACCTTGCATCACGCGCTATTCGTACGCGAAAGGAGTCGGCTGGGACAATATTCAGGAGAAGGAAGAAAACTTGTTGGCGCACAACAACTTCAACCCCATCAAAAGAGGTGGCGATTTCAAAATCTCGATCTACGTTGACGAAGCTAAGTTTTACATGAGCATCGACGAGAAACCTTTCTGCACCTTCACTCATCGCAAGCCACTCGCTGACATTAAACGCCTCGTCGTCTGTGGCGACGTCGAGCACATTTCCCAAGTCAGTCACTCGCACTCGAAAACAAACGAAGCCTACATGATCAACAAGGCAATTTTCAGCGGCAGTGTTCCTCACTTGCATGCCGAGACAGCAGTTGTATTCAGTGGCTTCTGCAATGGAATGCCGACGGATCCCAAGAACGAGCACTTTGTGATTAGCTTAATTGAGAAGCTGTCGGGGAAAGTATTGATTCAAGTAATTTCAAACTTTGAGGATGGCGTTGTCATGGCCATCACACAAGATAACAATCAAGGGTCAGTTGATTGCTTAGCTGAGTGCTCTCAGTTAAAAAATTAATGCCAAACTTTCTTCCTTAGTTTGCATCAGCAATTGATTCAGAAGCCAACGCCGTTCCCTTTCGAAGAGAACGGGAGCTTCAAAACAGCAATCGGTGTGACGAAACACGATTTTGTCGTGACAGCAAACGGCAACCATTTCATGCGAGTTCCGTTCAAGTCAGACGAGTCAGCTTTTCTCGGGCAGGCGGTGAACTTCCAAATTACCACGTGCGCTGGCCTGCGTTTGGAGATGACCGGCGTTGACGTTGTAGCGATGGAGATCGATGGAACAAAGCCTGTTGAAGGGTCATCGAAGACAAACAAATTACTCGCTCAAATTTATCATCACTGAGATTGAAACGAAGTCAAATAGACTTTCTTGATAAAACGGAAAGGTTTTTATTTCAAGCTTCCTGGTTATCATACAAAATCCCACTGACACGACCACTCGGTCTGATTATATCTGAACTTTATAAAAGACAAGTAGAATTCGATCTTGCGAATGCAACCAGTAAAGTGAATTTGATTTTCTAGTTGCTTGAACTCATTCCTGCCATCGCCTGATAGAAATTCAGATGAAAACTTTTTGCTTGTTCCGCCTGTAGCCGTTGACAACACTCTAGGAGTTTCCTGCCGATGCTTGAGCTTAGCCAATTTGAACATTGCCAGGATATCGCTGAGGCTTGATAGAATGAATGCGCTTGAGTGTTTGTCATCGCCAGGTCCATCGAAAATGTCTTTGAGGTCTTCCAGTATCACAGCTTTGACGCTTTTGTCAGCGAGTAAGTTTAGGTTCAGACAACTCATAACGACAGCGTCTGCGACTGAAATCATTGACTCAAAGTTCGCATTAGCCTTCAGATTATCGCAGATTGATATCAGATTGTCTGTCGCCTCACGCTCGTAGTTGAGGTGATCGCCGTTGTAGTAGCGGAAGATGTAAGCGTAAGCTGCAATCACATTTGCGATGTTGTGTATGATGCAAGGCGCTGGTTTCTTCGTCGAGATCTTTATGAAGTCTTTAATCTCCTTGTGAATTTTCGGACATTGCTTGAGGATTTCATTAAGCTTTTGCGATTCGTCTTGCAGGTCTCTAACTGGTCTTTTTTCCAGCTTTTCTTTCCACCATGGCTCGACTGGCTGAACAATCGTCTCGATCTCTCCGTTGTATACAATGCTTTTGAACTCTTGCTTCTCTTCGTCTGTCAGCTTTTCCCATACCGCTTCAGCATTGTTAAGATCAACCTCAGCCAAACGTTCAGCTAAATCGCCAGCCTCGCTCTCGTCATCGTCAGAATCCAAGTCTTCCCAATCATCACCTTCAGGCTCGTCTTCCTCAACTCGCTGCAGCATTTCCAAAACCTTTTTCTTGCCTTCATTCGAACCTTCTTGCTGTTGCAGCTCGTTGATCACACATTCCTATAACGAATTTCAATCTGTAATCGGTGGCAACTTAGGAGTTGGTTTGTTATCAGAGGCAACTCAGGAATTGGTTAGTTTGTCAAGCCTTAATCTAGGTAAAGGAAGGTGTCAGCTAAATCGAAGTGTTTGGGGAGCTTTGCAGCCTTCATTTTAAACTGATGGCAGCTCAGTCTTCTCCTGAACGTGAATAATACTTTTACAATCGTTGTCACTCACTTTGTAGAAAGCTTCCGAGCATTGTTGATGATTCGCCGAGCGGTAGCAGTCCAACGAGCAATACTTGATGTTGCATCTTGGACAGGAGTACTTGAACGTTTGTGTTTGACATCTAAAACAGATATTATTGATGTAAAAACAGTATAAATTGGGAATTTAAATTCTTACATTTCGCAGTCCATGTTTGCTTTTTGAGTCTCACTGAACCGAACAAGGAGAAATAATCTCTCGATAAAGCGGAAGGTTCGAGTCTTCGGTTCAACGCGACTCAACTACGCCAGAAGTTTCGTCTCTTTAAAAATATTTCATTCAGTCGTTGTCGTGAGTTGTGAGTAATGATTTGATCGCACCAACGCTGATAAACGGATAGTTCGCAATTCGAGGAACATTACGATACCAAATATGTGACGAAAGTGTTAGCCAAATAGCGAACTCTAAGCGAAATAAGAAAAAGTTGTGAAACGCGAAAGGAAAAGTTGAAAATTCGCTTTGGGTGCAAGAAGACAAGAGAAAAGTGGACTCTACGCAGCTAGATATTCAAATAAACCATGGATTCATTGCGAAAATGGCTCAACAAACCAAAGGTGAGCAGACAACGAAATCCAATCGACTCGATCTTGCATTTCACGATTAACAAAAGTGGAGCACACGAAAACAACAACGCTCCAGTTGGATTTCCATTGTGTTTCGACCTTTTTGTTCAGACGACTCGTGAGTGCAGCCCTCAGCAAGTCTCACGTTCGTCCCGCTTATCAAAGAGCGATAAAGAGTTGACCCTTGATTGGGACCATCGTCTCGAGACCTTCTGGCTGCAACCCGACTGCGTTCTAATCAGACGATGTCGTAGATCCTCTCGAAGGCATTGTGACGATGCGAAAACGCAATTGGATTCTGATGTCGTGACTTCAGGATGAAAAATCGAGGTCAAATCGTGAAAATCTCTTGAGAGTTTTCCATAGTTTTTATGTTGCGAAGGAAAAACTTAGAGTGGCTCTCTCTCTCTCGCTGCTATAATTAATTTCCTATTCCATGATGAAATGCCTCGCTTTTCTCGCATACATTCAAAGTTTGTTGCGTCACCAGCTCGCATCGCTAATGATGAAGCGAATTTAAGTCAAAGCGTTTGATGTTTATCAGTCTCGCCGAGAGTTGAGAGCTCCAGTCACGATTTCATTGCTCTGAGCAGGGCTCTGATTGAACTTCAGACGTCAGACTTCACAACCAGACGAGGGAGAGCACTGCCACAGGTCGCCAGTCGAACCCAAATCCCCTGACGAAAGTTAATAACTCGAGGTTAACGAAGTGCATGATAAGGACGGATGACCAGTCTTCTGAACTTATCATACGATGATCTCACGTTGCCGTGTTATCACCAACAAATTCACTTGTTTATTTATAGCAGAACCTTATCACCGATTTCCCTAATCCATGACTGGCCTTTCGTTTATTTTCATTTGCCGTTCTACTTTACTGTCAACAAACGCTTTGCTATCTAAAAACAAGATTAATCGTTTATTGTGGCTCGTTCAGAGATTAGATTGGTAGAGTCTTCGAGAAATTTACCTCATTCAGTGAGTGATTTCAAGTCGCTCCATTCATGGGAGCTGACATAACGGTCCACCGATTCCCACGTTCTCCCTCGGCGAGCTAAAAACAAATTAAGAAGAATGAAGTGAAATTAGGCCTGTGCGAGTGATTCATAGCTTAATGGAGCCTTCGCCTCACGCGTCACACTCAGACAATCAATTGCAAATTATCTGCTGCTGGAGTTAAATTATTGTTTATTCGCGTACGCTCATCAACTCAGCTGTAAATTTATCATTTAGTAATTATTCGCCATTCTCGCTTCATTGTTAATCGAATTAGATCTGCGAAGCGGAAAAAAGATTCTCGCTGTCTTATCAGCGAAGCTGAAACGCTTTACACCTGAAAAGTGCCGTGCAATTGAGCGATGAGTTGATAATAAACAGGAAGTAGCAACTTTGTTCCTTTAGTGAATTTATTCCAAGTTTAAGTTTTCTCACACTCACGGGATTGCGAGCAAGTTGTGACGTTAGCTACGGTTTGTAAATCCATTACTGGCAAGCTGAATGGCAATTACATGTTTATTGAAATGCTTCCTATGACTTACGCTGCGGAGCGTGTTAGACAAGGTCGGGAAAGGGGAGAAGACAATCGTTTGCGACCTTTCCAAAGTAGTTCTCTTCGTAACGAGTCGCCTGCATAATATATGGAGCAGATGTGCATGCGATCGAGTTTCATAAGCTCTTCCTATTGAAGTAATTTCCTTGATACTTCGAACGCAGTTGCACTGATGATGTCATTAGTCAGACGGCGGTTTTGATTGAAAAGAATTGGGCTGCGTGACGAGGACGCTTCAGGCTTTATCGATTTCCTTATCGTCTTATCAGCTTGTTCCAATCGTCTTCACAAGTTTGTTACGACGTAGTTGTCACCATGGTGTCTGCCGCTTGAATCTTTTATTCACTACCACAAGTCCAAGCTAGCTGCGTTGATTTCAAAACCAAATCCATAAGGTCGATTACATAAATCTTGTAATTGAAACTACTTGACGCACCATCCGGAACCAAAAAGCTTTTTTGGTATCGAAAAGCCATGAAAGAAACAACAACGTGAGACGCTGGAATCACCACAGAGTAGTGAAATAGAAAGTTGCTTTGACTTCAATTGCACTGCTTCGTTTTCTTCTCGTCTCGTTGGCTGCGCTGTAATTACAATGCGGTTCCAAGCTGCTCTGCCGATAGAAAGAATTCAGATAAAAACTGAGTGATTCATGCGAAAGTGAAATGATTTTCTGTCTCTGCACATTTCTTGTTTGGTTAGTAAACTGCCTTCGAGTCAATGACGACGACGATAGCGACAACCGCACGGAACAATAGAGTAATTGCGTCGCAAGTGAAGTCAAATCGCGGAAGGTGATTCACTAAGCATGAGTTGTAGCTTCACTGATCATCCCAAGTCGTTTTCCGCTACAACTGAAACAAGAGCGGCCTCGGGCTTTGTGGGTGTGAATGGGTAAACGAAAGAGTTCGTAACGACCGCCGGAGCTTCAAGCGTTAAGATGTCAATGGACACTGCGACCTTCGAATGAAAACGAGCGATGCAACCGGAGCGGAACGTTGATCACATCTTTCTTCGTGTCATGATAAGCCGTTTGGAAGTTGCGCAACCAAAATAATCTTCTTGTCAGGCACGATCGAAAATGCATCGCCCATGAATAAATTACATTCATGTTCGCTCGAGAAATCGCTGTCGCATCGGATTATGCGTACGTGAGCGGTCTTACACTTCCAAGTTTTATCGCGCTGCTCATGGGGGGAAGCGTGTGTGTTCGTTCCCATGTCTCTTTGCTTACTTGTTGATTGCTGCTTGCCGTTTAGCAGTCACAATCCCCCCAAGGTTACTCACAGACAGCGTCGCAATTTTTCTTTTTTCAGCAGTTTGCTGTTATTTTCTCGCTCGCTCCGCGTTCTTTTTTCTTTCCATAAATCGAAAACTGTTATGGAATTGAAGAAACCTTGCTCGGCTGGTTGCCATTGGCAGTTTCGTTTTTCGGATGACTTTCTGTTGACTAGATTGTGCGGCGGCTGAAGAATAACGAGAGCGAAAATATTCTCGACTGCGTATCTGACTGATAACGCAGCGCTTGTTTGCTCTATTTGCGGGCTCTTGACAAGAGCGCAAATGTCTCGAATGCGTGAAAGTAGAGCAGCAAGGGCGGGTAATGACAAATCTTGCAGTGTATCATCAAGGCGGTAACTGGAACTGTCTCGTTTTCGTCATTGACATTTCGCGAGCACGTTCGTGGGACACAGTCTACAGTGAACTCTGTAATAACTTGGCTCGCTTAAACGCAAGCAACTGAAATGAGAAGGAACAGGAAGCGGAAGGATTTAAAAGTAAATGAACTCTCGTTAGCATAAGAAGCAGAGTCATGAACTCACAATCCCTTCAATCGATTCACAAGCTTCTCCCTCGTTTGTCGCGTCAACGTTTGCTCTTTCGTCTTTGTTTCTCAACTGCCCAAGGTTAATTCAAACGTTTAGCGCAATTAAATAACGCCGTGTCTTTGCGTTGGGTCGCAATCAGCCAGAAATTTGAGACTCATTACGACGGTCGGCGAATTAACATTTGTAATCTTTTCGAAATTAAATTAAATTGCTTTGGGTGTTAAGACACTTTCACTTTCTATCGTCATTCACCCCGGGGCTTGATTATTACCGTTGCGTCTGCAATAAAAAGCTCTCGTGATTCTCGCATCTGTTTTATTTCTACTCGTAATTAGGCGGAGTTATTGGAGCAAGGTTCGCGACGAAATCAGGCACGCTTAGTGACGCTGTGTCGCCAAACGATTTCACGGCAAAGGAAAATAGGTTGGGGAAAAACAAAGTTTTCGCCGAGGCAACTTGTTGCTGTCGCTTCCATTGCTCTCTAGATTTTTTGCGGTGCGATTCACAACGAAATTCCGCTTTTTGTTTATCGTAAGTTCATTGGAGTTTATGCAAATGTTGTAGTCGCTCGGGCTTAAGTCTCGAACACGCGCCTTTTCCTGGCTGGCGCGTGGAGGAATGAATCGGGATCCATTCAATCTCCAAAGTCGTCAGAATGAATATTTTACATCTCGGCGATCGTCGACTCGGCAGCGTTGACAAAAAGAAAGAGTAAAGGTCGGAGATTCCCGTCGAAAAGCTTATTAGAAGCGCTGAGCTGTTTTGCTTGTTATTCTTGTTGATAAAGACTGAACAGAAATGTCGAACGAACACATGTTATGGTTGGCTAAGGCACAAGAAAACTTGTTTCATAGGCTGCCGCTCATTCGGTAATTTTTGGGGCCGATTCCAAACCGTTTATCGATGTCTCGGAAAGCTTTGAAGCATCGCAACATGTGTAGCAACCGCTGACAAACAAATTTAAAGCTTCACAGCGTCGCCAACATCTGCTATCAGTCTGATGACGGAACAGTGACGCTCTGGGTTTTAATCGCAGATTAAAATCAATGAGTTTGCAAAATACAATTGTGAGCTCAGCTCGGTTTTATCTTTTTTCCACGAATCAGTAAATACAAACAGTTCAATCACCCACATGTTGATTACGTGAACTTTACGGAAAATTCGAAATCCAAAGCTCAGCTTAAAATTTGAACGCAAATTGTTATTCGAGTGATATTTGTTTGATGCAGCGTTGCCAGCTTTGCTGGTTACGTTGAAGTGAACCACGGGAAAGAAACAAGTTGTGCACTTTGACCATGAAGTTCAAGCCAAAGTAGTCGCCTTGCCTTCACGGCTATCGACGCGGTTGTTGCGTGAACGGCTTTGGACAATTAGAGTTGATTGCGATCCTTTGCCGACGATTATCTCTAATGTCGTTGTAGCTTTGTGCTCGAAGATGTCGCACAAAATATTGTAAATTATTCATGACACTGACTTTGATTGAAAGTCATGAGCTCTCGATTCTGAGGAAATCGTCGAGTTGGAAATAAACAAAGTCAGTCAATCTCCTTATCAGTGACAATCACTTAATCGTGGCGAATCGCCGCAGTAAAATGTAAAATCGTTTCGTGATCTACAGATCTCAATTGGAGCTGAGCTTGATCTCAATTCCACTCACATTTTATTGACATTCAAGCTTCTCTCTGTCTTCTTGTTAGCTCGAATTGCGCCATGGAAATTATGCAAAAACATTTCATCAAAACACATTTTCCCTCGCATTGTGCAAGTTGTTTACTGCCGCTGCTATGCTTTCATCTCTTGAGAATTCTCCCACGAACCACTTGAGAATCAAATGGAAATTAAAAGATTCAAAGTGGAAAACACTTCTGGGGAACTCTCGGGTTTGCTGCGCTGAGGTAACAAACGTCGAGCCGACCGCTCGCTGCGCATATTGATAACGATTACTCAACCAATATGCAAATTCAATTTGAACCCGCGCGGTGAGTTTCTGCGGCGATCGAAAGGTTTTGTTTTCCTTGGGCAACATGACAAACCAGGAAATGACATTTTCCGTTCTAGCAAATTTCCTTCATTCACTAATTTCTCGATTTAACTTTTCCCCTTTCAGGCTGATGACAAATCTTTGCTCGCGCGATTTTATCATGCAGATCGTGGTCTTACGGCCGTCGCCAATGAGTTAGATAGTTTCGATGGACGCTCCGAGCCAGAGAGATGTTCTCGCTTAGTCTCAAAGCTCCGACAAGAGCAAGTAAGTGACATGAGCATTGCGCATCAGCAACGTCAACTAATTGCTCTCACTTTCAGGATCGCGTGCTCGGAATAATAAATCAAATAATGGATGAACTTTTAGGAGAAGATCGAGCGTGTCGTGCGTTCCGCGCAAAGTTCCCCGAAGAAGTTCTGCAGGAAAGTTTAGCCGGCCAGCTTTGGTTTGGCGCTGAATGCCTCTCAGCCGGTTCAGCGATACTCAACCGCGAAATCGAGAGCGCAGAGATGAGACCACTCGCCAAAGCAGTCACAAAGAGCCTGGACAACGTTAGGAATTTGTTACGCGATCAGTGCCTTCGCAACAACACGCCAAATTCACCGATTCTCAAACTTGACGTAAACGATCAATCAACAGAAACGCTCTACGAGTCTCTAAAGATATTCGACCGGCTCTTTGCCGAGTTCGAGTTGCTTTATGTCAGTGCGATGGTAACAGTGAAGACAAAGCAAGAGCACGAAGTGCAGGAGCTGATATGCGTCCTGTTCTCCGAAACTTTACAAAGAGCTTTGAAGCTCGGCATCTTAGAACAAGAGCAGGTCGACACGTACGATCCATCGCTCATGTTTTCCATTCCACGCCTCGCAATTATCAGCGGCTTGATCATCTTCAACAAGGGACCACTCAATATGGACCAGAGCAGCGATCAGCTGTCGGAAATGTTTCGTCCCTTTAGAAAGCTTTTGGTCAAAATGCGCGATTACCTTCGAACACTCAACAAGAACGAACTGTTCCAGCTGGAGAAATTGCTCTGCACAAACGAAGAAATTAACTTGAACCAGTCGACGCCTGACGAAGTCACCACAGAGTGCACAGATGAACAAAGAGTGTCGGCTGCGACAACGAATGTGACGATTGTGCCGAGCGAAGATGAGACTATTAAGAACAGCATCACGACCCCAAGGAGCGATGAGAACTTTTACTCGATAGACAAAGCTCCTAAGGGAGCGGATGATTGGGTTGCGGAAGAAGCAGAAGGAGCTGACGACGAGGCGGAAGAGGAGAATAGCAACTACGAAAGTCTGATGACAGCAGATTGCGCCACAGGCTATCTCGTTCCGAATACAAACCTTGGGAATCTCCTTCAACCCAACGTCGCACCGCTAACCAGCAACATCATATCAAATGATAACCAAGATCAAGTCGAGGGAACGTCAAGTTCGACGACAACAAATCGTGATAGTGGAATGGGAACGGGGGAGAACGATCGCAGTCCGGAGCAGGAAAATCCGAACGTACTGACGGGACAATATGATGAGAATTGGGAAAACCTTAGGAAGATTGTGGAGCCTAGCACAAGTAAGACTCCGAGCACTAGTCATCATCGAAGCAAAGAGAAGAAAGAAAAGAGAAAATCCAAGAAACACAACTTGAGTAGTAGCGACGAGACGTCGATATCGTCGAGCGGTTCGAGCAGTGCATCGTCGTCGCCCACATCGTCAGCGTCAGGAGAATCGAAAGAAGTCTCGCGGCGAATGAAGTTCAAGTGAGTTCACTTCGCTTCCACGAAACTTGTGAATTTGCTTATGGAAATATTTCTTTTTCAGGTCGACGGAGAACTTGCTGCATCGTTTGTTCGTGTGCATTGCTGGTGTAGCTGATCAACTGCAGACCAACTTTGCAGCCGACTTACGACAGATTCTCAGAGCAGTTTTTCTCATAAACTGCTCGCAAGAAGAGGAAGACAAACCTGCAATTATCGACGAGACGAAGTCAAAGGACAATCAGCAAGATCTCTTTGAGTTTCGCGCCAGTGAGGAGAACGTTATCAGACAGACTAACAGCAATCAGGGCTCGATTGGCTCGCAACAAAGTATTTGTTCGGCTGAAGAAGTCAATCCTGAGTCAGACGACGCGGTTTTTGAAGAGGAAGACGAAGAAGAGGAAGTAGATGATGAAGGAATTATTGAGACGCGTGACGACAACGAAATCGATAGACGACGAAAGCGTCGTTACGGCAACCGTTTGAGCGGACGCAGTATTAGTCTGAGTGACGATGCCACAACAGCATCAAATACTCTCCAAGACGAAGAGGACGATGACAGTCCAACAAGTCGAAGAAATTACAGCATATCAACATCGCCGTCAACGAGTTATCCCCAGTCGCCGCCCAAATGGATTCCCGACCATCAAGTTCCAAGATGCATGAGCTGCGAGTCACAATTCACGGCATTTCGGCGACGGCATCACTGCAGGAATTGCGGTAAGTTACTTGAAAGGTGTCAAAACATAAATGAAGCTGACGCGTTGTCTCGTTTTAGGTGGAATTTTCTGTGGCGTCTGCTCGTCCAGTCAGCGACCTTTGCCCAAGTTCGGCTTGACGAAACCAGTTCGTGTTTGTCGCGAATGCTTCGTCCGCGAAAGCGCCGCTTGAAGACGTTTCTAAGTTCAAAGACATCATCATGTTTCTCTGTTAAGTTTTGACTCGAAAGGAAATCTTCGCCTTTTCTGCCGTTGCTGAAGTTTTACGTTTAACGATTTCTGTAAAAGTTTTAAGAACAAAGGCTTGACAATGTTCAGCAACTGTCAGTTCGGCGCTTAGCATACTTTCTCATTCTAAACTAGGATTAAATTATGCGACGCAAAGGAGCGTCTAGAAAATTTAAATGTGGACTCGTTCGTGATATTTGCGATCCATTTTTGTTGCGGTAGATTCAAAAGTTATTCCGAAGAGTTTCTTACTCCCCAACCGCGTTCGTCACATTCTTCAACGTTAAGTCCTGGAAGTTTGACGACTTCGCCGGCATTTATTTCTCGTTGTCGACATCACAGCAAAGATTCTTCACCGTAAGACAAAGATAGCTTAAGACAGAGTTATATCAAACTGCCCATTTGACTAAAGACGATCCCCGCTCTTATATCAACACGAACCCTAACCGGTAATTATTTTATAAGTTTGATTAACTACTTTTTACAAGACTTCCTTTCCTTCGAACGGTGCAACAAAAACTTATCTAATCTCAAAATTGTCCTATTTTCCTTACGGTTACAAAAGCTTTTCTTTTTGGTATTAAGAAAAAAGTTTACGAGAAAAGAGAAAATATTTTAAATGTGATAAAATGATAAAAACAATAAAACAATCAGAAAATTAAGTTTGCTTGTCGCTGCTTTCGTATATTGATTTACAGCAGGATATCTAAGGTTTGGCCCAGAAGGAATCAATGAGTCTTCATCTGAGAGATCTTGAAACATTCAGTGCAGTTTATTGACGATCATGAAAGTCGGTTGAGACATTCAACAAGTAAGATCAAATCAGAATTGAATTTTCGCTTTCTCGAACCGTCGGCGTGGGCGAATCTCTCAGTAGTTCCCGTTGATCTCTTGTGACCGATAGAGCTGAGCAGCAATTTCTCTGACGATTCGCTTCTTTGCTTTTCCAGAGGCGGTCAAGGGCAAGCTGTCGACAAAATAGGCTCCACCGTGAAGTCTTTTGATTTGAGGAAGGCTCCCTTGAAGAAAAGGAACACTCGTCGGACTTTCTTTAGAAGTATTTCATTGAACTTACGAGCAACTTCGTCGACAATATCTTGCTCAGTCAGAAAGCTGTTGGGTTCTTTCACTACGACAGCTGCAGCCAGATCGCCGCTGATCATATCAGGAACTCCAACAACGCAGACTGACTTCACTCCTTCCATCTTCAAGATGCATGACTCGATCTCCGAAGGCGCCACTTGATAATTCAAATACTTGATCATGTCTTTTATGCGGTCCACGACAAAGATTTCGCAGTCGTCATTGATGTAACCGAGATCGCCAGTCTTCAGCCACCCTTTCGCGTCGAAAGCTTCTCTGGTTGCCTCTGGGTTACTTGCGTACCCGAGAAACCGATTAGGTGTCAACACATAAATCTCCCCAATTTCATTCTTATCCAGCGTGTTGCCATCTTCATCGACAATCTGAAAGAGTTTCCAAATTCAACCAAAGGAACTCGAAAGTTGCTGCATTGTACTGACCTTGACTTTCATGTTTTGGACGATTTTCCCGACCGAGTTAGAAGCTGGTTGGAAAGCATCAGTAGACGAAATCATTCCACCGACCTCCGTCATTCCGTAAAGCATAAAAACTGACCCGTAAAGCAAACTATCCTGAAGGGATTGTCTCAGATGCTGCGGGAGAAAACCCCCAACGATCATGTAGAGCCGAATGCTACTCAAGTCCGCAATGTTAAGAACTGGCGACTGAAGCAGCTGCGCTACGATAGACGGCGGAGTTATCAGCGCACTGACTTTGTACTTTTCGACAAGATGCACCATCAACAGAGGGGAGAACTTCCTGGACGTGATGACTCTCGGGCTGACATTTGCCAGAGAGTAAAGAAGCGCGTAAAACCCGGACACCCAATAGAGCGAGCTGAAGCAGAGAATCGTCGGATGCTGGACAAGCGGCATGAGTCGAGTCATCGAGATGCATTGAGCGCTCGACAGCATTGTTCCTTTAGATAACCCAGTCGTCCCCGACGAGCAGAGAATAGCCGAACAGAGCTTGCTTGAATCGATCCCGAAGTTGCGCGGACTAAAAAAAGATTGAAGGGCGCTCTTGAATATTGGATGTCAAGCAGTGAAATTTCCCACCAGACATTTCACTTACACGAACTCTTCGCTGTTCGACGACTCGAGCATTTCAGTCACATGGCGAACGTCTGAAAAATTTATGAAGCAGAGACTCAGAAATTTTCTCGTGGCTTTGCTTTACCCAACAACTTCTCGTCAACCGTCACCGCCTTGCTGCCATTTCCACAAAGCCTGAGAGCTTCCACGACGGTTCTCCAATTATCGTGGTCACAAAACACGAGCTTGGGCTTCGTTTGCTTGAAAATGTTGGCGATCTCGTTGACCTCAAACGTCGGATCCATCGTCGAAACAGGACATCCAGCCAGAAAACAGGCGAGAACAGTTGGAGCTACGTATGTTGTATTCTTCACGACCATACCGACGACGTCGCCAACGTCTAGTCCATCCTTTTGTAGGTTTTGTGAAATCCTTGAGGCCAACTTCGCCATTTCGCCTGCTGTAAGCTCGACACCATCGTCGAAGCAAGTTTGCACAACTTTTGATGGGTCGCGTTGCAAATAATGCATGATGAGGACTCCAATAGACACATGCTGATGATACAACGACGGGCACTCAACTCCACTAAGAATTTTCGTTTTCTGATCGAAGGAGAACATCTTACAAGCACCGAGCGCGAGCGAGTAATGTCGAGCGACGGTTGAAAAGTCTCGAAAGCTACGCCCACATGTCGATTAAAGTTTAAGGACTTGGCGACTTTCTATGATAACTCGAATCAGTTATTAATGAGCGTGTGAAGCGCTACATTTAGAATAATCCTCCTTCGAGTACATGAGCGGTTTCTCGTCCGAGAGCATGTTGTAAGTTACAACCTGTAACCATTGAGTAGTCGCCAATCAAATTATAGGAAAAAGACTCGAGCTTTCAGAGTCTTGCTTTTCTTGCTTCGAGCAAGAAATCCCTTAGTTAAAAGAAGCAATAATTTTTTGTTTCGATTAAATACTTTATTAGAAATTGTTAAGCTTTTCTCTCAAGGGTTGAGATCAAGAATAAGCTTTTCGTTAGGAAAAAGTTGAATTTTTGGCGTGTGGCCTTCATTTGATTTTCAGGCTTTACTTCTGCTCAAACAAAGTTCTTTGCTCTCGATCTTTCAACTGAATTGCTTGCTTGGTGCGTTCGCTAAGTTGATTTTGATTCGTTTGATGTTGGGGAACAAGCGAGGATCATCGACTTTCATTGAATCCAAATCAAGTTCGATGATCCTTCAATCAATCGATTTTCAGCTCTCTGTTGATGTCTTCCGATAACTATTGCGCGAGCATGTTGCTTTGCACACTTGGTCAA
Organism: Smittia sp. YW1114-2; assembly: GCA_033064975.1. NCBI lineage: Eukaryota > Metazoa > Arthropoda > Insecta > Diptera > Chironomidae > Smittia > Smittia sp. YW1114-2. Next base: position 14,799,469 of record CP093833.1, read on the forward strand.
TCTATGCTGACCTGAAAGTTATTTGAAGAACTTTCAACTGCGCTTTTCTAATTCAAATATTTTTGCTCGGCGCTTTCGTTTTTTTCGCTTCGCAAGTTTGAGTCGAATCGCGCTAAATTGTTTACATTCTCCATCCAACTAAAAATCACATTTTAAATGGCACCAGAGGTGAAGAACTTGTGTCGGCTTTGCTTGAAGCCCGAGGGCGAACTAAAGTTCATCGATATCTTCAGAGGAAATCGAAAAATCCCACAGCAGATTTTCTTTTACACCGGAATTAAGGTTTGATAAAGGATCAGAGATCTCGTTTGCCTCTACCTTAGCCCGACACAGTCAAAGAACTTCCCATTATTTATTCCTAATATTGAATTGTAGGTCAAACAAAACTTACCGGCTGTGATTTGCGATATTTGTCATTGCTGGCTGAATGAAGCAGAGGAATTTAAACAAAAGTGTCTCGAAGCCAACAAGTTCTTCCAGCCTGACGCATTCGTGATGAAAACAGCGAAGATAACACTGCAGGAAGAACGCGAACTTGAACCGTGTGATGCTATAGAAAAGACTGTTTGCCCAAACGAGGCTCCAGCATCCAAGAACATCAAGGGGAGATACAGACCAATATGCAGTTTCTGCGGCAAGGAGAATGAAAGCGAATATCGTCTACGTCAGCACGAACTACAAGTTCACACTCCTCAACTGTCGCCCGATAATCTCTACATCTGTGATCTTTGCCCTGCGCGGTCCTTCAAAACCAAGCAATCGATTCGCAATCATTTGACTCGATCTCACATGGTCAAGTCTGAGGTGTTTCCGTGCTCAGTCTGCGGGAAGATGTTCCAGAACCGCAGATCGCTTTACTCCCACGAGAAAATACACATCAAGAGCGAAGTCGTCTGTCAATATTGCGCTAAAACCTTTTCGAGACAAATTCTACTCAAAACGCATATCAATATTGTTCATCTTAAAACAAAACTGTAAGTCCTGGTAATCAACACTTTGTGACTTCAATGGTTGACTATTTATCCTACAGGAGTCAATGTCAATACTGCCCACACCAAGCAATCACCGCAGGATCACTGAAGAAACATATCAAGTCGGTCCATCTAAACATCCGCGACCATCCGTGTGACTGGGCCGGCTGCGGCAAATCGTTTCACGAGAATCAGCATCTCGTCCGGCACTATCGAGTGCACACACAAGAGCGACCGTTCGCCTGCAGAAACGAGACTTGCGAGAAAGCATTCCGCGATCATGCCAAGCGAAGCCGTCACGAGAAGAAACATTGTCCGCATCGGCAGCTCTGAGTCTTTTCGAAGAAATCTCTTCTCCCGATAATCCGCGACTTTGATAAGAACATTATGAGATGAAGTCTCATTTTCGTTTCACCTTTCAGCAAGTGAAGACGGTTCAATCATGAGAGTGATAATCATTTGGTTCGCGCTTATCGCTTCAATAAGTGCCACGACACTGAAATGTAACTTCGCCCGAAACGCGATCTTCGGTTACATTTGCGAGTTTCGCAACGTTGAGCTGCTCGAAGGTGGAACAATTACGATCGAGGAAGCGGAGCACATGCCAAACAAGACGAACGGTGACGTGAAAATGGTTTCGTTTATTAGTTCAACTGTCCACGTTGTGCCGAATCAGATCTTCACGCTTTTCCCGAACGTTGAAATTCTCGACCTTCTCAACTCGAAGATGACCAAGTGGAATCGCGACTTTCTTAAAAATGCGAAGAACTTGAAGCGAGTTTGGCTGGCGAAGAACGAAATCGAAGAGTTGGGCGACAATTCATTCATGGGAGCCATTGGATTGGAGAATCTTGTGTTGCATAACAACAAGCTGACGAAGATAAGCGAGAAAGCGTTCAACGGTCTCGTCCAATTGAAGTCTCTCGAGCTGCAAAACAACCAGTTGAAGACTTTAGCCGGAAACGTCTTTGCCTCGCTGAAAAAGTTAACGGAACTAAACTTGAGCGAAAACCAGATTATGAAAATCCACGGCGAAGTCTTCACGGGCAATGGCAGACTCGAGTTTCTGAACTTGGACAACAACAACCTGACCGAACTGCCGGAAAATCTCTTCAAGCAACAGCCCAACCTCACCGTCGTCTACTTACAAAACAACCAGCTCGAAAAGCTTCCGGTTAACTTATTCTCGCAATGCGATGCGCTGATGGAACTTCGCTTGGACAACAACCAAATCAAAGAAATCCCAATCGGACTCTTCCAGAACAACAAAAAGTTTAAGCTCTTCAACCTAATGAACAACCAAGTGGAGTCGATCGATGGAAAGCTTTTCCCAGCTGGCATGGAGCTTTTCTACACCGGTGAGTGCTTGCGAACGCTTTGAAGCTAGAAAACACGCTGAGCGCGAGCTGAAACCTGCAAGATCATTTGGGGTTCTCTCTGCTTGTGGTGTTTTCTACTCTCTCAAAGCTCATCATTCCGATTCTCATACTTTACCATTTCTTTCAGACGACAACGTCGTGACCGAAAACATGCCAGAGAAGCTCGAAGTCTTCCGCGCTGAAGATACAACGACATCTCACTTCACCGAGCCCGAAGCTGCTCAAGAATTCACAACTGCCGACAAATGAATTCTCAAATAGTTTTGAATTACAAAATGTTTATTTCTCTCCAATAGAATGTCTTAAATATTTACAAAGAGTTTGTATTTTTATTCCAATAATAATCGCAAGAAACTGCGACGGGGTGAAAATATTGATTCTGGCCCTTCACGCTAAATTGATGGAATTGTTTTTAGTCAGACGACTCGCGTCTCGCTGCAGCATAAAAGATTCTTGCCGCTTGAAAGTTACGACGCCCAAAAAGCTCGAGCGGGAATTGAAAACTTAATAGAAAATTGCGTATCATCCCTTAAAGTTGATTTCTCTTCCATCTATGGTTGGCCCCAAGGAAGTGATTTGAAAAGACGACTCTTGAGACTGGTGACAGTTGGTTGGAGTTTGAGCAAAATGATGTTTTTGATTTAATAAATTAAAGAAGGAGAAAGAAACCGAGTTGTTGAACCAATGAAATTCATCGAAGCTCAGCTGTTTAGGTGCTCGGGGTCAATGCATTTTCGGCCTTGTCGGTCAGTGACCCGACACGCGATTGTCCCTAGAAAATTCTCATGGCGACTGCTTTCCGTTGATTCAAGAAGTCGGTCGTCAATCAAACGAGAGTTAAACAAGTAGAATGGAGACTTTGTTTGTCATTGAGTGATAAAATAGTTTAAATTTGGTTTCGGGAAAAAAATTGTAAAGTCGCTTAGTTCTGCTTCAGCTTCAAAGCCACCATAGTTATGACGAGGAAGAGGGCGATCCAAGAGATAGTCGCGACGAAGCCCATGTAGACTTCGTATTCCATTAGGCCCCAGCCGCGGGTCAAGATTGATCGGAGCGCCGACGTGGCTAACGTTAATGGCAATCCAACGGCAATGTTTCTATAATATTTAATTATTGTAAGTCATGAGGTTCACTCAAAAGCTGATCTCTCTCACCTTAAAATATATGGCATTCCTTCAATCGGCCAGATGACACCGGACAGCAAAAGAGTTGGGTAGAAAGATCCAAGCGCCAGTTGGATGGCATTCCGCTCGAGCTCGCAAATCGCTGAGATGACGAAGCCGAAGCACATGCCGCACAAACCTTGCAGAATTGTCAGTGTGACGACAAGCATGATGTCACCGTTGTTGGTCACGCCGAAGACGACAATCATAAACAGGAGGACGAGAGCAGTTTGACCGCACATGACCACGAATTGTGTTACGACGTGAGACAAGAGAATTTCGAAAGGCGTCACGCCAGCAACCCAAGAACGATCGAGAAGTCCTTCAGTTCGTTCAATGATCAAAGCCGATGACGTCAATGCCACAGCCAAGAAGAAAACGATGCTGTGAATGAGAGAAAATGTTTTAATTGCTGTTATGGCCAACAAGGCTCGTCGAACTTACGTCAAGATAACTCCAGGAGCGACGAAATCAGTGAACGACGGCTCATTCGTACCATAAATGGGATCCTTGAACTGAATGGGAACGTCTCCGAGTTTCGGGTTGTTGTCGCACTGCTCGAGCAGATCCTGAGCGAACGTTCGATACGTGTACTGAAGGTCCCGATTGAGCAAGATTCCAATCTGCTGGTTTGACATGTCCAACCAAACTCGAATTTCCGATTGTTCTAGTGTCTCATCATCAGCGTCACGACCAAGTGCGATTCGGGCGACCAAGGCGTCGGTAAAGTTCTCGGTGAAGTACATGGCGCCCCAAGCATTCCCCATCGCCACCGCCTGTTTCGCAGATTCCACGTCGTCATAATATTCCTGTACGATGCTTGAGTTCAGATGACTAAGATAGCGACACGAAAGATTCGAAAACGAGCAGCCTTTCTCATAGTAGCATTCACCGGAGGTCGAGTTCATTTCATGGTTCACAATCGCGAGCTTAAGTCCTGTTGGGTCGCGTCCTATAGCCAAGCAGAAGAGAATAACTTGCATAACCGGCAGTGCGAAGATGAACAGCATCACGCCAACGTTACGCCACATTCTCAAGAAGTTCTTTTGCAAAAGTGCGCGAATCTTGCCGCGTGTTGTGAACTGAAATGAGAACATTGATGTGAAAAACTTCGCCTCTTATCAACAGCGTTAATTAAACTTACGTTGCAGCAATCAATTCCGCAGTCGTCGCAGTCGATGGCCGACTGGCTTTGGCCAACAGCAGCGGGAAGGGCGGGCGTGCTTCCATTGAGCTGCAAAGAAATAAAACGATCAGCAAAAACTTAAACGACTGAAAGAGCTTGCGACTTACTCCATACGAGGATCCATTACTATCACTAATTAAAACTTCTTTACTTTGATGAAAATTTAAACCTATGACACCGCTCTCCTGACTTATATACACGGGGTTGTCCTTTTTGCTTCCGAATGCCAAGGCAGAGAGGGAAATATTGTTGCTGCCGAAAGAATGATTCGTTAGCAACCAAGTTCATGTTTGGCATCGTCCAACTCACCTTATATTTAACTCTGACGCTTGTTGCGTTTGTCCTTGTTTTCTCGAGAGCTTCAAGAAAACGTCTTCGAGACTTACACATCTGTACATCGAGAGCAAGACCTGTGGTGACTCTTCAGCTAAGAGACGGCCTGATCTCATTAGACCGATCTATAAGAATAAGCGAACTTGCTTTCTGCTGATTGCTGGTGAGTTGTTTCGAGCTTACCGTATGCGCTTGTCGGGCTTCTTCAATGTAATGTGTCGTGATGATGACCGTTTTCTGTCCTGCCTTTGTGATGTGCACCAAATGGTTCCATATGCTTTGTCTGAGAAGCGGATCAACTCCGACTGTCGGTTCATCGAGAATGAGTAATTCTGGGTCGTGCATGAGGGCGACGGCGAACGACACGCGACGCTGCTGGCCACCACTCAAGTTCTTCACGAGGCGATTTTCCGATGGCAGATCGAGAAAGTTGAGCAGGAAATGAAGACGTTCAATGATTTCTTTCGTTTGCATTCCAAAAATCCAACCGAAGTACATCATCGTTTCCTTGATCGAGAACTCAGCGTACAGCGCGATCTCCTGCGGCATGTAACCGACACGCTTTCCAGGCACACCCGAACCTTTGAGGGTGAATTATTAGTTTCATTAGCACTAGTTTCTAAGAAATCTCACCTTTTGTTCCTGGCTTTCCGCCCAACACCCAGATCTCTCCGGAATTTATTCTCTTTCGGCCCACGATGCATGACAGCAGCGTTGTTTTACCGCATCCTGATGCGCCCAGAAGTCCGTAACTGTGAGCGAGAAAAACTTGATTAACTTGTCATTTGGAATTGAAGCTCGTCCATCATCAAAAACCGCACGTGATTCTTCAAAAGATTAAACTTGACACGCGCACGTGCTCAACGGATCGCTGAATGTATAATCAACTTTTTGATGCTTTCAATGCAACTGCATTAATTCAAGCAATTTCTCAATTGCTTTTTTCCGTTTCGATGCCCTCAACTATCGGCAATCGACATCGAAGTAATTGATCGTAAAAAACCTTTTTTACTTCACGAGCTGCGTGCTTGCTCGACTCGAGCAACTCGAGAGATTACTTCGCTAATGTCTTGATTGGTTTCGGTCAAGCTCGTTTGGGATTTTCTCTGTAAACAACTGTCAAACAACTTCAATCAAGCTACTCGTTTTATTTTTCTCTCCATTCGGATTTGTAGTAATTCCCCCAAGTTTTCTTCTTAAGCTTTGTGACTCAACCAAATGACGATCTGAAAAGAACTACGGACTTTAGGATTTATGCTACTAAGGAAGCCACTGATCAGATTCAAAAGGATCGAGCTGCTTCCTGTCCCAGGGAACCGCTCCTGCCTAGCCTGAGTTTCACTACCCTCGATACTCAACTCGTTTCATCAGGTGACTAAATTTCATTGAGGAAGGAAACTAGCCGAAGATTTTGTTTTCTAAAACATTTTTTTTTTGTTATAAAACAGGTTTATAAAAGAAGCCAACTCATGGGCAAACGATCGAGCCATAAAATCCACAAGTTGCCGCGAATCGAAGTACAAAGCTGCGAAGAGCAAAAACACTACAATGAGCTTGCAAGAAAAATCTAATTCCAGTGGATTGACGTCACAACGAGTGACCACAAATGACTTGGATCTTAAGAAAATCGAAAAGTGAACTGAAGCAACATTCTCAACCGGCCCGAAGAAATCTGGTTGACCTTAGCATGAATGCTTGGGAGCTGCTCGAAACTCGTTAAGTTGTACTTAAGCCGCACGAGTAATAGCGACGAAAAAGTGCAAACTGCACCGAATTCTCTTCTCCATAAACAAGGAACTGAGAATTCAACAACGAAAGCTGATTCGAATAAACAATCGGAAAGTCATTTGAATTTTGTATTCGCTACCAGCGTCAAGTTAGCTCCTTGAGATGTAAATAATCAGTAAGAAAATTCTGTTGAGTGATGGGAAATGCCTCAGCAATGAAATAGGAACTGCTTCTTTAATTCGTTTGAAGTCTGTCATCCATTCTCCTTCGAGGTTGAGCGTAAAGCTGACTTGCATTTGAGTTCATCAATCTCTTCGCAACTGTCCTGACTCAGGATTCATCAACCGAATCGGTGATGCAAGCATGGGAAGCTTGAAGTTCAGCGGTTGGTAGCGGAAAATTTTCGTGGATTGTCGACTTCCTGTGTAGTTTTCAACACATTTTCCGCGTAAAACAAAGCTGACTAGCTCTGTAGCCATTTAATATTTCTAGCTCAATCGCATTACGTTTCTTCGGCAAGAGCTGCAATTAAGTCCGCTCAACAATTTGTAACTAATTGAGCACGCAATTGGAGAATTTGTTTCGATGCAAAAAGTTCGAAGTTGCATCGAGTCCAAGTCTGAATCACTTTAGTGCGAAATTTCTCTTGATCCAACACATCGAGCGGGGGTCAATATTTGTCCATTACACTTACGTCAAGCGCACATTTCGCAACTGACGACTTTTTCTCAACTAGACAAACGTACGAGCAAATTGACCATGAAGCAGCCGATTATGAATCAGTTTGTTGGGCATTACAACCGACTCGATGTCAGCGCCGGTTTGTTTGATCGCGAGGGACCGACAGTTGTTTTAGTATTGACAGATGCGGTTAAGCTTCCCCGATTGACTTGGCTCAAGGACTCGGGTTTGTGCTCTGCTCGGAGTCACATTACAGGTCGCAGTTTTAATTGAGTTGCTCGTTATTGAAATGAGACTAACGAGCAATTGGAAGAATGCGAATTGATGATGATTGGACAGCGACTTTATTCAGAGTAACTTACATGGTTCCTTTGGCCACTGTCATGTTCAAGTTGTTGAGTACTTGGTTGGGCTTCGATTTCGGTCCGTAGTTCTTGAACGCATGCCGCACGGAAACGGCGTTCTGCTGACGACTCCAAACCGTTCCGCCATCGTCGATTGTGGAAATCGTCTGCTCGCTGCCCCTGAAAAATGTGAAAATAACAAAAGTTAATCATTTCGTCGATTACTCAAGTTTCATGCAAAGTGTCGCCAAGACATACAACAAACACCACGTGGATTGGATCAGCCTTGACCCAATAAACCTGCTTCTCTTTGAGAAAGTTTCACTTTTTCGTTTGTTGATGATTCGACATCGAGAAACCGAAAAGTTTCACAAAATTAACAGCTTAGCGAGGCAGAAACGCCAGTTGGTCGTTAACTCAACGGTTTCAAGGACAAGCGATCGAGTGCTGTAAGTGAAAGAGCGAGTCAGTTTATCAAGAACTGATTGCGCAAGCGGAACATTTAGCTCGTTTATGTTCATCGCTTCTTTCACTGCAATGAATTAAATGCTTGACGAATGGAATGAATGAAGTAACCGAAGCGACGAAGGTAAAAAGCAACAAGCGAGTTTGTGTAAACATGGAAGACGTTGCACAATCGCCCAAGCGACGTTAATTACTTCAAGTCGCTCGTCAGTTGTCGGTAATTGACATGCAAAAAGTCGAATTAATTTACGGCAAACTGCACCCAACAATTTTGACGCGAGACTCTCTCGTGATTCGCGAGCTCGGCTTAAGTTTAATCGGCAAAGCTGAATGAACCTTCAAGGCTGCAAGATCTTCAACCTGTGAGAACAAGCAGCACGACGAGTTAATCGCATTCAAGATTCTTTTAATTTAAAAATATGTGTTAATTAATTCAAGAAGTGAAACGCAAGATCGTCGAACCATCAAAGCGACTGACTCAGCGCTTGGCTCTTTAAATTTATTGTTTATCGTTTGTTTAATTCGAATTGATTGGCTCACTCTGTGATCCTTTTAACGATCCTTCGTAACATGCCACAACAGTTAATTAAAAATTATTATTATCTTGTTCTTGCCGAGCATCTTATGGCCATATCCAACAAGATCTTCAAACGCCAGTCATCGATAGCTAGATCAATGGCGTTATTAACCTTACGTTCTGACGTCAAAGCCTTTCAAATCGTTTATCTTCAAACCACAGTGTAAATGATATTCATCCGACCGTGAGTCAGCAGAAGTTTTGCACTGGAGCGTCACTTGGTTGTTGTGAATATTTCGGTATCGAAGTGAAATTCAAATAGAACTGATTTTGATATCCGTATCGCGAACTCTTGAAATTTGAACTGGCTTGAACTGAGCCGTTCAATCAATAAACCAGAGTTGACACAATCGTGTCGCAATCTACATGCCTTTGATAAGGATATAAATATCAATTTAATCATTTTCTCTTCAATAAATAGTTCAATGTACTCAGAGACGCCGAAATCTCTTGACTTGAGCCGTTCGACTTAAATTTTTTCCAACAAAGCAATTCGCTTGTAGCACGTCAAACACCTGACGCTAGTTTCTAAGCGTTACATCGTTAACAGTTAAGTGTATTAGGCAGCGTGTACTTTGGGCAGTGATTACAGTTGCCGAACTATTTATTTTGCGAACCGGAATGAAACGAGCCAACGAAAAATTCCGTAAATCTCAACTTTAAGCGTTTTGTTTATGAGCAACTGGGTAATTAAGCTGTGCAACTGTTGAGTGCGAGTGTGGCTCCTTCAAAACGTTAAGTTCTTTTGCTGAGGTTGAGCTAAAGTCAAGAATTGATTGAGACGTTGATGACAGTTGTCACAAGTTGTGAAGTGCTTCAGACTTTGTAGAGGATACTTCAAGGACAATTGGCAAACTGGATCCGCTACGCTTATGACATGAGCCCCTAATGCCTATGGAATTTTCACATCTTCGCTAACTTGGAATTCCCAACATCGCATTTTACACTAAACTCATCGAGAGGTCACAGCAAAATTTTTATTGCCTAGCTGAGTGCATAAGCGATTGTGAGAAATATTTCAGGTATTTCTGAATGCAAATGAAGCGATAAGGGAACACAAATGCAGCGTGATTGGGTTGAGAAAACTTCAACAGCAGCAGAGGGAACGAACCCATTACGTAGTGCAGTTGTACCTACTGCGAATTGTAGTCGCGAAGTCGTCGCGAAGATTTCATCGCTGATAGCTTCGATGAAACTCCGCGATCAGAACGAGTTGCGAGGCGATAAAAAGATGAAGGAATGTCGAATAGTGAATCATCGAGGCTCTAGGCTCGCTTTCATTGCCACAGGCGTCGTTCAAAGCGCACAGCGATACCACAAATTGCTTTGCATTTGCCAACGCTCTTTATTATTCAACGCCATTTCTCTTGCGTTTGCGTTTATCGCCTCAAAGTCCAATCGACCTTCAAGCAATTTAGGACATTGAGCGCACCAACACGACCGCGATCGGCGTCGATAAGAAAAAAGCTTTCGCTCGTTCGTTATCCAACGATCATCGAGCTTGTGGATATTTCTCAAAAGCTGTTTTTTGTTTGGTCACATATTGCAGTCCCGTGCGCAGTTTTGGAGTTTGGCTTGTTGCGCGAATAATGTGGAAACATAGCGCAATAAGCTCGCTCGCTCATTTCAAGATAAACCGATTGATGGATTTTCGCAAAAGCCACTGAGCTGAACAAAGAACTCTGGGCGAGCGGCTGAGCGCGTACTTGACATTAGACCATCACGTATTAATGGGCTTGAAGCGTGTTTATGATCAAACACCATCGAGACTTCGCCTCTTGAGGCTTCTTCGGCGAGCTTTTCAAGGTAAGGCACTCAACCACTCGCACGCTCGCGATCGACTCAAATCCGCGTTGCCAGGAGACCCACACAAGCATCCAAACGACATCTTGTAATGTAAAGATGCGGCTATCGTCAATATTTGAATTGTAAATCGAACGTAGCATTTGGCCTTATTGGCTTCAATATTTAATCTCGATTCGTAGGAGACGTTGCGGTTTAATTTGCTGTTCGATTTTCACACATTGCTCGTGGTCATGGAGACTTTTTTGATAAAACACGTTGGAACAACATTCACATCCGGACTTCCTGCACTGCCTAACATTCTTTGACTTCAACCTGATACTCACGTTATAAGCATTTTGTGACTTTTTGTCAGACTCAAGCTCGCTCTCGAACTGGGGATTCCACTGTTTAAGTCGCGCTGGCTTTTATTGAGTTCGCAACTTCAATTTTTGGAGAAACGAAAAAATGTTTTAGAGGTTGATCACGCGAACTCTGCTCGGAAGGATTTCCAAAACTTCGAGCTGAACTTAATAAGCTCAACTTAAGGTCCGAGCTTGGCGTAATTTGTCCGAGCCGCACGTTAGTTATTTTGAAAAAGTTTAATGGCTTGAGATGATTGTGCAAGTTTTTCGTATGAAGCTTTAATTGCTTGACGTGTGTGTGTGTCTGCGAGTGTGTGTAAGTGTAAAATGAGAAACTGTTTTCAATGAAAACACTCCAAGGCTTTCCACTTCTCAAAGTGTACGCAGGAAAACCTGACTCGCTCGAGAAGAACTTTTCTTCAAGATAGAGCGAGCTCAAAGATCAAGCACCTCTTGGGTTTGTGAAGCCTCGTTCACCCTGTTTATTCCAGGATAGCAACTCTCGTTCGCTTTATGGCGATTAAAATTCAAAACCTCGTGAATGAGACATGCGCTTTAGCAAGTCAACGACGAGTCAAGCAGATGACTAGTTTCGTGATTGGAACACAAACATTGGGAGTGAAAATCACGTCTCGCGATCATTTTTGTTTTTCGTTTTTGAAGAAGCAACGCGAAATCGATTCAGCTCAATCAACGTGCGACTGAAGCAAAAACTGATCAACACTTCACGCTCACAAGGCAGAACAGCCTTTGCTGACCTTTGGCAGGCGCTTACGGGCGCAAGAGATGGCGAGCAGTCGCTCGAACAGAATTTTAAACGTTCGACTTGAAGTGCAGCTCTGCTTGTAAGACGAGTATCTCAATGGAACCGAATGTGGTTGTCATTGAGTTGCTTTTTTGCGCTCGAATCTTGGTTATATAATTTACAATCAATCGAGCTCGATTTCCAGTAAAACAAAGTTGATAATCATGGGTTGAACATCTCGACAAATGTTGGAATCGATGCAGAAGTTACCACAATAAATTACATTAAAATTCCAACACGAAGACTCATGTGAAATCAATTATTGAGTGCGCCTCAAGCCCGCACCTGAACAAAAAACTTCTCGCAATTGTTGAGATCAATTATGCAAATGCTGGAGAACACAACAAATGAATTGCTTTGTGAATCTTCATAATTTTTCGAGGGAGGCTATTGTGAGCATCTCTGACAAGATTACGTGTACTTTGTACTTTTCGGGATCACCACTTGGTCTTTGGCTGAGCGTCTCAATTGTAGTTGGAAGCAGAAGTTCCGCAAAAACTAACTTCTCCTCAATCGCTTTCATTATTAAATTTAGCAGTTAACAAATTGTAAAGACTAGGAACGTTGGAAAAAAAACTCGCTTCAAATCGAGTATGAATCACGTAACGACCGCGAAGCTTTAGACCATCTCGAGAGATGGCGAAGAAAGAAATAAAAAACTTTCAATTTCATTTCTGCTGCGGAGACTCTTTGCCTATTGCAACATTTAGCGCAAGTCCATTTACGAAGTCTCTGAGCAGAGTAGAAGAAGGAGCATCACACATCGCAGCCACGTTTCTGCTTATTTAATCGGTTATGCACAGCTTTCAACTCATTTTCTTGCAAAGTCATTCACAGCTTTTAATAAAATATCCATAAGCTCTTGGACCGTTGAGTTCACTTTGCACGTGCTTCCTGTTTCTCAACAATTCGCTGACCACAAGGACTCAACTCACATTTCTATAAAACTTTTTATTCCGTTCGCCTGATTAAACTTTCATCAGGTTCAACTGTAACACTACCGAAGCGACTCGCACGACGTTCAAAATTAAACTGACTCGACGATCAAAATTATTACTCGATTCGAAAGCGAAAAAAGATCTTTAGTGATTGTGAAAAAATATTCACGTTATGGACATTCCCGCAGTGTAACCGCGCAGCTCCGATAAACTAGAATGTCCAAGAATAACTAAACGAACGAAAATGAATTTCGAATCGAAAATAGAGTCGAGCGGAGCTCGAGCTATGAGTGGTGGAAACGAGCTAAGCTGTAGCTGTATTTGCACAACGCTCGCCTTTGCATGTAGTTGGAGTCGACGTTGAACAACAGCGATTTAGCAATTTCCAAGAGAAGAAAAAACATTTCTTAAGATGGCTTAATGTGTTTGCTCAAAGAGGGGTGACTCGAAGTCCCAGGACGACTCGTAGGTGACGACTGGAGAAGAGAGATGATTGATGATCGTGAAGTTGAATGAAGCTTTGAGCTTCGTTCTCTCTTCAGTAAGAATGAATTTCTGTTTCGTAATGAAAGCAATTTGAAAAGTACAAAAAATTTAACTATACGAATTGATGAATTTCATTAATTGATCGTCTTTCGAGCGATCAAAGCTCGAGAAGGGTCGGGTGGTTTGAAGCATCTCTTGAACTTTAAGTTGTGTAATTAATAGTTCATGCTACCTCTCCACTTAAAGCAATTCGCAATGATAACGCGATGAATTGAACTTAAAATTCGCATTCCGCGCCTCATCAGAAATTCGCATTCATGAAGCTTCGGTCGGTAGCAAAAAGTTGCATCATTAAGTCGACTTCCCGATTGCTTGAACACACTTCACACCTGACCCGTCTGGGTTCACTACAAGGTTACAATCTCAATAATAAAGGCACCTGAATGCGCATCGAGAATTTTCCTGATCTTTCAGCGAGTAAACAAATTATTTCGGTAACATCAATCATTTCTTGTTATTGAATTAATTGACGCAAGAAAGTTCAAATCAATTAGAAGACAACAAAATTGAATTGGCCTACAAAGAGAATTTTTTTTTGATCTTTTAACGACCTTAGAGTCTGATATCTTGAGAGCAATGACATACAGATGGTTAAGCTCAGGGTCTCGTATAAGTGCACTACTAAGAATGTTGAACTCAAGATTATCGAGAAGAGTGCGACATAAACTACTGCGTTTTATTCTCAATACTAAGTGCTTGATAGGATCGACGAAACTGGATTTAAGCTTGCTCTTATCGTTACCAAAGAAACCCTTGCAATAGTTTATCAGAAAACGCCAGTTGCTTGCATTTCGATGCATTTTCTTCAGCGTTTCTTTAGTCATTGAGAAAGGTTAGTTACAAAGGTAGGTTACAACTTTCTTGCGTCCGCCGACATGCGAAACGTTAAATAATCATGCTGACCTAAATTGCGGCTTCAGCCAAAGCGTATCGTGGAAATGAAAAGCGCAAGCGCTTGTACGTTGGAGCTTGAACCAGTCACTCGGGGAAGTTTCGCTGTGATAGCATCGAAGAAACTGGTTAGTCGCGAGGTCGATTGAGAGGAACTGAAACTCCACGAGACCCTAAAAAGAGTTTGACCAACTGAACTTCAAAGCCACTGCCGATGGCACCGAAACGATTTAAAATGTGCCACATATTTAAACGGCTTACATAACATTCGTTTGATATTCAGTAAGTGTTGTCAATCGAAGGTCCCCATCGAGTGTTGGTTCCACCATAATAGAGTCTTAAGTTTAGACCAAGTCATCAATTAATTCACGGAACTTTCTCCAGCAGTCGAAGGACATCGATTAAGGCCTCGAACCTTCAACTCGCTGGAGTGATAAAGTCAACGATCCCACAGCATCTTTCCCTCATCGTCGTCTGTAAATTTATTGGTAAGACCTTCACTGTAAACGTTCGCCGATTGCACAATATTTATTATTCGAAAAACGAAAAGAAAAAGATCTTCGAATTTTAAGTCGGCTTAGCTGTTTCGTGTTGGGCTTCGATACGGATTTATCATTTTTTCGGACCGTCACTTCCACTCTCCATCTAACAAGCGTTCAATTCGATTTTCTTAGCGACTAGTTTATGATATAATAATCGAGTCTAATATATCAGCCACCGTAACAATCGTCCACCGAACACATTCGCACACTGTGGGGATGATTACGAGACGAGATCAAAGTTGGCAACACAGCGAGATCGCATAATGTAAGTCCGGTGAACGAATGAAGCGGCAAAGGTTGTAATGTGGGCTTGGTCGTATGCAAGACTACTAAACCATTAGTGTGAGCTTATCGAGGAAAAGTCTCAGTTCTTATCAACTGCGAGAAGGCATCAAAGTCATGATGACGAACCCCAAATAAGTGGGAACAACTTCTTCAAGAAAATTTTTTAGTGCGCCCAGGAGTTGAGCAAACATCTGAGCTTGGAAGAAAGTGGAGTTGTCAAACTTGAAATGTGAGCTGAGAAAATGTAACGAACGAGTCAGCTATGCAATATCTAAGATGACTCTCTGCACCGAATGCAGTGAAATGCAGCTTGATGAAATGAAACCAGCCGTGATTGACAAACGGGTTCCTTATGTAACAGTCCGAGCATTATCGAGATGTAGGTATATGGGTGAAGAGTCGTAGTTGGCTGCGATTAGTTTCGGTGGGCCAGTGAGCAAAGGGAAGTGGCACAAAGTAAAAGTTTCCGATCTCCGTGCACCTGAGACGTAGTCGTTGAAAGAAATGCCGAACTTAACCAAAACTCAAGAGATTTGACACACTTTTCTCTCTTTCTCGACATGAATGCGGCAGAGAAAGACGAAATTATTCAACATGTCTATTGCTCGTGCCCGTGGTAAATCTGGATTTTTTTCGGAATTGAACGCTTGCATAAGACTCGAGATTCCACAATCATTCAATTATGCGCATTACAAGACTTCTAAGTGCAACATCGACGATGGAAAACGCTCGCAATTTCTCGCTTGACTTATCAATTGTGAGTCAACAGAGGGAGAAAATGTGGGTAACAGTGTCTAGTTCAGCTGTTCTCACTTTTCTTGGTCGACGCCTTGTGCAGTGTGAAGAATCGTTAGCGTTTACTTGAAAATAAACTGTTGTGCTTCCAAAGGAAATCCACGATTGCACAACTCATCAGTCTTTAATAAAGACTCTGCTAAACTGCCAACGTGTCTCGATATTAATTGACTTTTTTTGGAAACATCCATCAATAGCCGACGGTGACTTAGGCAAAAACTATCGCGAAAGAAAGAGAAAGACTTTCACGAAACGCCGACAATTGTGATGCAATTCTCGATTCATTGAATAATAACGTTAACCACATCAATACTTCGAGTTGGTGTCTGATTCAATCAGAGTGATTGTAACATTTTTTCCAGCTGCAGTGTTTGCAGATTGTTCAGCAGCGCTACTGGATTTCAATTGAAGAAGTTTCAATTTTAAATAGTGAATACCTGCATCGATTCTGAAGCTAACACTGCGACATATGAAAATCGAAACAGTTCCAGGAAAATTCTCAATTAATCCAGAGAAAACATTTAAGAATAAGAGTGGCGATTGGGGGTTGCAGGGGGTTTGATTTTTAAGGATCCTCCAAGTATCTTAAGCTATCTAAATGAATTGATAGGCTCTGTGTAACTCGATTTGACTTATACTTTCATACCCAATCATGACACAGCTTCGATCGGAACAATTTCTAGTCAGCCGCATCGATCGCTTCCGTTGATTATTTCCAACAGTTTCTCACCTGGGCTGCGCTGCCAGTTGCATAGCTTGAGGTGTTGATTGAATGAAGGCCCAACGAGTTCTTTGCTTCTAAGCGCTTAGCAGCTAGCTGAGAAATTCTGTTCGAGCTGTTCAGTCTATCCAACTTAAACAGACGCTCATCCAAGCGCGAATGCAAGAAAGGGAAAATTTTCTGACGATTCATCGATGATAACGTTTCAATTCCAACAAATGGGAAATTACTCGTCAATCGAATCGATTCCGAGCATTCGGGGAAGTTCAATTAAGTTATTCATCCGCGCCACAACTCATTGGAGATTCGAAATCTAATCGGAATTGAATATGAATTTAATTGCTTCGCATTTCGCTTAATAACAAAGTTCATTTATGACATCAGCCAATAATTACTGACGTTGCCTTGATCTTGAGACAATCGTGGCTTGTTTTTTTGCTAACGCAACCTCTATGGCTGGATAAAAGCTCTCGCACCGCTAAGCTAGCAATTTGGCTGTTCGTAACATTGAGGCTTTGATCGTTTTCCGCGATAAGCTGCGGTTGGAAAATTGCTTCTAATGACTGTTTATCAAAGCTATCATTGATCTCGGGACATTGCTTAGTGACAGTTTGGGTGGAACTGCTCGTCAACTCCCTTGAGTGATACGATTCCTTCACGCTTAGCTCCACGAACGAAAACAAACAGCAGCTTGTTGATCAAACAATCAGCTCGGTGCGCTATCAGATATCACGATCACCAGCCAAATCGGCATGACGAACCTTTTCCGTTGAAGCTTTGACAGAGCGCGAACGTGACATTGACCGCTTCATCGAGCCCGAATGCAGTTTTCAAAACGATTCGCGAGGTGCGTTCATCGAGAGATAAATTGTGAAAACAAACTCGATTGTTTGCTCGAGTCAACAGACAAAAGAAAAGTGAAACATGGGCAAGCTCACTGAAAGAAGAAACTTTCCAAACGAAGCGAGAGAAAAATAAATTTCAATTCCGATGAAAATTCGTATGAAAGTTAAACTGGTAGCCGGCGAGTGATTTTCCGGCGATTGAAGCGCTGATCCAGTGAAATTTCACTTGACAACGCGAGGAAGTTTCGTTGGAATTTATTCAACGAGAACTTCCCATTTTCCTCTTCGATAAATTTAGATAGAAGCGACAAATTCTTTCCGCTTCCACCCTCAATCACGCACGATCGATTTTCAAATCGCAAACTGCTTTATGTTGCAACCTAGCTTGACGACAAGCTCATGTCGTCACACTTAGTTCAGCTAGCATAATTTGAAGTTCAAGTCTTCCTCGAACTTCAATGCGAAGTTTGACTTGTATCGATGGCACACTTTTCCTGACCGAATATTTCTTCGTCGTCGCTCACGAGAAAGAGAGAAGTGAAGTTTAAAGCCAAAGAGAACACGACGACTGGAGATATTTACCTGAGCCTCTTGCGCAAAGAAGACTCGTCAAGAATTTCTCGTCAGTGTGCGAACCTACGTATGTTAATGATGATGATCCATCGACAAATATCTTGAAATTAAACTTGAACAACGACTCGAACAATCGCTGATTGAAGAATTGTTCTTTTCAAGATCTCCGCTGAGGCTTTCAATTGTCTCCGCCACGCAACGCGAGCCTTGTTCATGTGTACCCTCAATGTGTACAGAACAGTCATTACAAATTGAAGACGCAATGACGACAAATATTTCTCGCTCAATAAAGTTTTCACTTTTTCCCTCGCCGCGCCACTCATTAGCATCATCTCGAGATGTTTGCACTCGGTCGATTGACTAAGTCGAATCTAAATATGCAAATTCTGTCTGACTAGAACTCCTCGTGTCGTCTCAGTTGGCGACAACGGTTCTCGTCAAACATCGAAATCGTTGTGTGCTTACCCAGCGATCGACGGCGAATCGTCCGACCAGCTGAACATCTTTTTCACCTTCGGGCGAGGATTCTCAATGTCGTCTGTTGTGTTCATTGTGACACTTTTTTGTTCAGGAATTTTCAGATGTCAATAAACTTTGAGCACTTTGAGCTTTTTCACTTTCAACGAGATATTTTTAGCTCAAATATATAACCCGGATATCGCGCGACTCTTTCCACTCGTTCCGATCTGATCGAGAAAATATCGTCGACTGACGGAGTTGTTGCGACTGATGGGAAGCGAGAAGTGCGCGCTTGCAAATGAGGAAAACTGCTGTGGATTTCCTCTTTAATCGACCGCACCGCGTTAGAGTTGCGGGGAAAATATTTTCAAGACTTAACGCTGCTGACGAGAGAAAACAACTGACGAACAAAGAAGTGGACGAAGATATCCAAGATGAGCGCAACTGTTGAAATGCGAGAGAATCGAGCGAGAGCAAATATCCAATGAAATATCACGATTTACGCGACTCGTTCTATCGATCTCTCGTGCCCACAGCAGAATCTTTTCCCGCAATGTCACCGTGTTGCGCTCAAAATCGCCAGCGTCAGCATTTTTTGCCGTCCGGAAGTTATTTGCTTGTTAAACGGTTTGTGCTGATCTTTCTTAAATGGAAACTCGCAACCGTTTGAAAATGATGTGTAGAAAGTTTATAAACTTTTAATCGAAAGCTCAAAAAATGCGCATGATGGGAAATGTTAAAAGTTGGAGAGCCGGAAGTTTAAAATTTGAACTATGGCGATGAAGGCCAAGGCAGTTGGACAGAACCATCACTGATGATTCATTAGACTAAGCTGCATTGAGTGCACTGGACTCCATGTCGTTTCTTTTTAACACAACTAGAGGACTGATGGAAACGTGAAGTGCCAGGTCAATGTCGAACGACATGTGAACTTGAATTTTATTCCTTATTGGTCAAAGGCTTCAAGTCATTTTAATTGAATTAAACAGTGCACCACGATCATTTCTGATTCACTCGTCTGACCTCTGTTACAGCTCAGGCAATTTTGTCTAGAAACAATGTCTCAATAGAACTCAGGAAAATCCCCGAAGGAACCAGTTTTAATGACTCGTGAATGTATGGGAATCGTTTGATTCATCGGCTGGAAACGTGTCAACAAATGTTATAGGAAAATTACTCTTAGATCAAGCAGTCAATTCGAAACTGAGCTTCGTCTTTCATGACGGCAAAAATTTCCGCTTCTTTCTTCTCAATTTCCATCAATTAAAATTCCCACATGAAGTGCAAACATTTCTTGATAAGAAAAATCGACAGTTGTTGAATAATGAAATGTTGAATAATGAAATTACGTAAGTTTAAGTGTAAAAAGATTTCCGCGGCTGCGGTCTTTTCCCCAGTCGAGGCCCTCGACTTGAGGGATCATTAGCTTTGTCATAAAAACGCATCAATTGTTAATGGAGAGTTCAAAGAGCTTGCAGTTCAAACACGAGTGCAGGGCCTAGTAGAAAATCTGTCAAGGCAGCTACGAAGGTAGTAGACGCTTCAGTAGGACTGCCACAAGTTTATGTGACAGTTCATCAGTCTTTTCGATGCAGTTCTGAATGACACATCTGTAGCTTTCTGACAAACAGCTGCTCAACACATAAAATACTGATGATTGCTTTCTGGAAAACTTGGAGTTTGTTTGTTGCCATTAAGACAACTGGATAAAAACCATGAGTTAATTTCACGTAGCTTGAAACAAATAATTTCGTCAACCGCAGTGAAGAAAATTGTTGCGATTAAGCCAAACGTTTGTGAAATATTTGAATGTCAAATTTTTTAACGGTCGCAATGAATTTAAATCGCGCGGTGGTCAAAACTACGAAGTTTCAATTTTCCATGTGCTGCGAGAATTAGTAAACATTAGAATTTAATCAGCAATTCCAAGAGAACATGACGAAGTATCGAAGTAAATTGAAGAAGAAAGCGGGGACGAAGCAGGTTCAGAAAGGACAGTCGTCGATTTCCAACCCCGGAGTGACTAAATATCGCTCGAAAGCTAAAACCAGATTTTTCCAATCGAGTTTGCTCATAAGTAAGTAAAATTCTCGCTGCTCGTCATTGCTGAGTCTAATGAACATCGTTTTAGCTCCATCACCCAACAACAACAATGGACTCACGATGGACAACGTTGAGCGGCACGAAGCGATTGAAGCGTTTCGAAAACCGGATCCAGTTCACTCGATCGCTGGCTCGATGAAAGATTGCAGCATAGCCGACGATGCTTTCTCTCAGTCGCAGCGATCCGTGAGTCAGGCGACCACATTTGCTTCACAATTCAGCGCCTGCTCCAACATGTCGTTCAACAAACTCATCAACAACTTTCGGGCAGATTCTCAAATGCACAAAGAAATGTTGGCGATTCTCGCGGCGCTGACGGAAATCATCAAAGAGAAAGGCGGAACAGAGTCGAGCACTGAATACTTTTTGGCTCTCATGGAGACGATCGAGAACGTCAAGGAAGATTCCGACATTCAAGCAGCTTTGATGCTGCTTAACATGGGAATCAAGTCGGTTCCCGAGGCTGTGCTTCGCGTAAAGTTCAATGAGACCGCGGGCGTTCTGGTGAATCTGATTAAAAAATCCGTCGACTCGCCGAATCTGTTACGCACAATCATCAGCACCTTGTCGGTTGTGCTTCGCGCTCAGGAATATTCACAATGGGAACACAGCAGCACCTTGAACTTCTTCAATGAAATTCTCTTCTTCACAATCCACACGAAGCCGAAGGTACGAAAAGCAGCTCAACATGCGATCACTAGCATCTTGTTTGGCAGTTGCTTCATGCTTCCTCCGAAGAAAGAAGAAGACGAATCCAATGGCGAAGAAATGAAAGTCGAACCGTTCAATATTGTTCATCCAGCATCGGCACGCGCTGCAAAGTTCTGCATTGATCAATTCAAACCGGAAACCATCATCAACAATCAAACGTTGGTGCTCCATGTCCTGGGATTACTGCAAACAATTCTCTCAGGCTTCAACTGGGAAGACATCAAAAAGATCTCCGAGAATCTTCTGTCGATTATGACTTCAGAAAATATGCTGTTGCGAACGAATTGCTTCCAGACTTTCCACTCGCTGTTCAGTTCGAAGACAAACAATTTGACGGCGAAGCTGGTGGGAATGATAGTGTCAGCATTGTACACGTATCGTCCAAACCGAACAGATTTCCGTCAAGTGCTCGCTTGGATTATGGTGATGAAGCAAGCGCACATCAAGCTGGTCGCGTTGAGCCAAGAAGCCTGCGTTAAGGCCCTGCCAGGATTCTTTGATGTTTGCATTACCGATTTGTGGAAGAGCGACAAGACAGAAGTCGTTTCGGGAACCTCAAACGCACTCAAGGAGTTACTGGAGGAATGCGTGAAGCCGATTTGTGTATCAGACAAAGAATTGAAAGCAGAGTACCGTTTATCGATCAAGAAAATCATCGACACCCTCACAGATTCTTTGGCAGCTCCTTTCGGTGCCACTTCAACTCACATCTTGGTGATTTATAGCGTTGCGTTCGAGGCGATGGGCAAGCAATTTGCAAAGGAACTTGAGAAAGCAGTCGAAATCCTTGGGATGCGCTACGATGAACAAAGTGCGCAACGCGTTCACATCGAACACGCGGTTCTATCAGCAATCACATCGATGGACACGGAAACTATCCTAAGAAAGATTCCATTGACTGAAGCGAACGGCAGCATATCAGTGAAACGTTCGTGGATTTTGCCGCTGTTGCGTGAAGGTCTTCAGAACTCGTCGCTGGAATATTTCAGCCGCGAAATTATCAAATTGGCCTCACAGTGCTACAAGAAGTGGCAATCGCTGAAGGATAAAAGCAAAGCTGAAGCTCACATCTACGAGCTCCTCTGCTGCCAGTTGTGGGGACTTTTCCCTGGCTTCTGTCGCAAGCCGAAAGATCTTGGGAACTTCAAGTTGATTGCGAAGACACTGGGAACAGTGCTCAATGAGAATCCTGACCTCCGCCCTCCCGTGCTTGATGGATTCAAGGAATTGCTTACCAATCTTGAGACGAAGGAAGAGAGAGAGGTCTTCGAGAAATACGCTCAAAACTACATGACACGATTCTTCAATATTTACACGACGAAGCCCTCGACAACTTACGAAAATGAGACGCGACAATCAGCATTCGAAGTCGCTAAACTTTACTTAGCTGTGACGCCCAAGAGCGTTCTCAACTCACTGTTTGAATCGGCGATTACGCAGATGAACACTAAAGCCCCTGGATCGTTCGCTTACGACATGTTGTTTGACATTGTAGAAGCCATGGCTTTGTTCCAGTCAGCTGACAAGATCGAAGAGCTCTTCAACCAATACATCGCCAGCACGTTGGTTAAGGACAAGACTGCCAAGAAAGCTGAAGAGACAGACGACAAGCTCAAGGACTTAAGTCTTAGGAGACGATTGAAGAAAGCCTACAAGTTGCTCCGAGATATCATGACGAGCGAGAACAAAGGCTGCACAGATTTTGTCTCAGCCCAGCTCGACACGATCGAGAACATTCTTTCACGAACGACCTACAAAGTGGTCGAAGGCACTCAGGTCATGCGGCTCGCCTGCTTCAACATCGTTCTCGAGAAGAAAGAATCACTGGATGTGAACAAGAGCAAGATTGTGAAGCTTTCGATATCTGAAGTTCTCGCCAGCTTCAACAACGAGGCAGTCATGAAGGATGGAATCGCTTACAACCTGCTGCGAACTGTTGGGCAAATCTACGAGAATTCTGGATCGCTGAATGAGTTTGTCGATGCAGTCAGCGCTGGTCTTGTCAGTGAAGACAATCAGTTGGTCGCCAATAGCGTCACAGCATTGAAGTTTATACTTCAAGAATTCGCTGAGAAACTTAAAGTTGACGATTTGGATTTAATGATCGACAGCGTTCAGAATTTGGTGGTCGCTAACCAACGCAACGTCGTCAACGCGAGTCTTCACTTCCTTGTGGTCTTCGTGAAAGTTCTTCCATCGCCATATGTAGCGAATCATCTGAGATTCATCATGAAATCGATTAACTTGATGGTCGTGGACACGCGTCGTCACTGTCGTCTCATCTTGTCGTATTTACTGAAGAAGCTTTGCAAGAAGTTCACGCCTGAAGAGATCATCAAGCTGGTTCCAGGATCGGACGAAGTCCTGCATAAGAAACTGCGAAACATCAAGAAGGAGATGAACAGAAGTAAACGCAATCGACTTGAAGGCATGAAGAAGAAATCAAAGGGTGGAGCTGATGATGACTCGGACGACGATGAGCTGCTCAATCTAGAGAAGAAGAGCATGACGTAAGTTCCTTGAGTCTTGATTGTGTTTAAGTCTTCAATTGACATTTCCCTTATTCCAGTATCGACGACATTCTCGCAGATAGCGACTCGGACATGTCCGACGGCGACGACGATAAAGAAAACCCCAAGGCAAAGACTAAGCAGCCAGAAACGTATATCCGCGAAACTGAAGATTGCATTGTCGATCTCGCTGATCCCAACGCATTCAGTCGAATAACAAGTAAGTTTTCATTAATTTCGACAAAGTTTTTGATCTTCTAACGATTTTGTTTACAGCGTCAAAGCCTCCGCCGTCGAATGCAAAGAACGTGAAGAGTAAGGAATCTAACCGCGGCTTCAAAACGGCACCAGATGGTCGTCTCATCATTGAAGACATCGAAGATCAGGCTACCGACAGCGATGACGATGACATGACTGGGTACAACGACAAGGCAAAGACGCAAGTTTATGACGAAGCATCAGACGATGAGAAAGAAGGACCGTCGAAGAAGAAGTTCGCGTTGAACTCTTACCAAGCCGGTGGATCAGGAATTCATCGTCCACTCGCAGCCTCAGTCAAGTCGGGACGCTCCAACTATTCGAAGACATCGAAAGCAACAGCGGTAAGCCGAAATCCAGGCTCGGAATACAAGTCGTCGAAGTCTGGCGGAGATCTAAAGAAGAAAGGCAAGCACGAGCCATACGCTTATGTAGCACTGAGCCGCAACTCGTTGAACCGAAGAAAGCGTGGCAAGTCTGGCAGTCAGTTCAAGAGTATTTCGAAGAAATCGAAAGGAGGAAAGAAGGGAAAAGCGTGAAATTAAATTATGAACTGTCAAAGATAAACTGGAAATAAAATGAAATAAATTTGCTTAAATTTGCGGCAAAGATTTCTCATCAAATCTCAACAAGTTGGCCAATCGGCTTTCTGCGTTAGTCGCCTCAAGGCCAAACTCAGTCGATGACATAATCGCCCATGCCGTGACAGAAAAAACATAACGAACCGAGCGAGGCCAATTTAAAAGCCAGAAGATAATCCAGAGTTGCTTTTGCACCAACAACTCGGCATGTCGATGAATGAGAAGAATAAATATCGAGCTCAATGATTTTCCTGATCGATCAAGGACTTTTTTAACTGGAAACTTTATTGAGGAATTGTTAGGAGTTTTTAGTGTTACCTCCAACAAACCGGGACCAACCGAAAATTATTAATCTGGAGGTTTAAGGAATTGAGTTCAGGCTTGCCCCTTTAGGATGCCCAAGTAGCCTGCGGAGTCGAGTGCTTTACTTACGTATTCCTTTACAATGAAGTTCAGTTGCGATGTATGTTCACCGACCGGCCTCAAGAATGATTTTTATATGACTAAGGACCGAGCTCGCGGTTACCCATCTGGCTTAACTGATACTGGAGGTTTATTTAGGCAATCGAGCATAAAAAAAACTGAAAATTATTTAACCTCGGCAAGTTTATTAACCAGAACAACTGAGATTTAATATTTCTCTTGAAATATTCACCTTGCTAGCCCATCAGAGGTATCCAACCTCCAACAATTTCTCCTTAACATCCAACAAACCTTCACACGTGATCAATATTTCTAGAAAACCGTTAAAAATTCTGTCACGTGTTTCACATCAATTTTAAATCAAAAACATTAGATTGTTTAAAAGGAGTTTAGGAGTTTTTCTTCAACTGCCGACCCCAATCACATGACCAGCGACTCAAAACTCGCAAACTCTCAATCGTCCGGAATCTCCCGGTATGCAATTTTCTTTATGTTTCTGTCGTGTGCGGAGCTGCGAGTGTTTTTCCTCCCTTATCCTTTCTTATTTTCGTCGCAGGACTCTATCGCGTATGAACTATTGCGTCACAAACTTGTAATCGCGCTCAATTTACTGCAGAAAGTCTCGTTAAAGTGTGGAAATTGCAATCGAAATTCGCAAATTGGCCAATAATCGATTCAGTGTTTATTGATTCAACAAGACAAATATTGAATAATAAAAGGCGAGAGCCTCTTGTCGGTGCCTGTGGACGATGTGTCAAGTGTCGTTCGACGAGCACGCCATTAAGGAGTCACAAGCGTCTTCATTTACGTTATCAAAACCAGTTTGGACGCGATTCCGTGTTAATCTTCGTCTCGCTAACTTTGAGGTGAGAAATCGTTGTGGCTTGTTAAAAACAATTAGAGGGAATCCATCCAATTAGCCTTACGCAACAGCCCGCTAAGCCAATTTGAGAGTCTTAACTCGACTGTTTGTCTTGCAGTTCCATGCTGTGCCATCCTGTGCATTATGAATCAAAACGATGACGACTTGCGGAAACTAAAATCGATACTTGAGGAGAAGGAACGCGATTTGCTGTTGTCAGCCTCGATCGGCAAAGAACTCTTAGACAAAAACACGAAACTCGAAGACCGAATCGAGCAGCTTCAGTGCGAGTTGAAAGGAGCCAACGAGAATCTCGAACAGCTCTCGTACCAGCTGAATCAGAAGAACGACCTTATCTCAATACTGACGAGCGATGACGAGTGCGGCAGTGAAAACAGTGAGTTGAGGGCAGAGTCCAAAGGGAGGTTGGGCAGATACAGTAGAGCAAATCATTGGCCAGAGTTCAAAGACTATTTTCCGATAAATCTCAAATGGTGAATCATCCTCATTGCTCCCCAAACTTCTTTGAATCGATCCTAATGCAATGAATCACTCTTACAACTTCTCTTACTCTTTTTAGCGACACCGTCGGCATCGAAGTCAATTAACTTAGATCTTATGAAAAGAAAGATAATAACGCTGGAAGAGGAAAACAAAACGCTGAGGGCGGAGGTCCTTCAAATTGTCGAGCAGTCGGATGAAGTTGAAGCGAGTGAGCGAAGGCTCATTGATGATCTGAATCAACAGTTAAGCAAGCGAACGATGGAGTTTGATAGTCTGAGTCTTGAGTTGGAACGTTACAAGGAGGAGAATCGTTTACAATACGATGAGATTGTGTCGCTGTCGAGACGACTCAGTGAGGCAGAAATGCGACTGCACTCGCTGTCAACTGAAAACGAAGAAACGTCGTCGATATTATGCATCACCAAGGAGAATCAAGATCTGCTCGCTCAAGAGTTGACCGAGTTCAAGACACGTTACGCTGAGACTTTGGCGCTGCTGCACGAGACTCAGGATGTGCTGAGGAAGCAGTTCAAGAAGTCGATGCCAAGCGTTAGAAGTTCACTCATCCCCATCGCAAATCCGTACCTCGCCACTGACTCTCTGCAATCGGAGCTGATGGACTCCCTCGATTCTGGGATTCTATCCGATCCAGGGATGCCGCGAACGTACAAGAATGTCTGCGATACAATGAAGTTTGTCATGAACTCGGGGAGAGAGAAATCGCCCAATGAAGGAATGTCGCAGATTGGGTCGATGGCCATGAGCACCATCTCGTCCCAACCTCGCACATCCAGCCTGATTTCAAGCAATGGTGATCCCTTCTACAGCACAATTTATGGGGCACCCGTGAAAATGGAGAAGCTCGTTCAGGACGAGTATCCGGCGAAATCTCAGATAGGAATGCCTGGAACGCCCGGCGCGAAAGATCTCGAAGAAGCGTTGAAGAGACTGACGCCAAGCGAGATTCTCTCACGGCGAGCAATGCTTTCCTACGCTCCAGCTGGAACTTATACCTACGATGATCAACCGATGTGTCGCACGCCCGAGTCAATCTTCTCGACTTTGTCTGCCGGCACTTCGTCCACGACAACGCAATGGAAAATGCCAAAGAAACTTGAAATCGTTAAACCGCTCGAAGGAAGTCAGACGTTGAATATTTGGAATCGTCTGGCGACGCCCAGCATGACTGGCTTGTTAAATGATAACGAGAGAATTAAAGTAAGAGGCGAACGGCGACTGGAAGATTTAGGACTTCAAATGTATTCGTTATCCGATGTTGAAGGTAAGATTGAGTAAGTCAAACCAATGAAGTTCTAAACGTTTCCTTTGCAGAGGATATCGAGGACCATCCAGGCAAGCAATTCCAGTCCGTCGGCTGCGTCTACACTTTCACAAACAGCACAGTTCTCCATGTAGACGACGGCACATCTAGCATCACATTTAGTTTACCCCCATCCCAAATGTCTTCGAGGATGCAATCGAATGCCGTCTCAAGGCAAGCAACGTAAGATCGCTTTCGCTTTTCTCCTCCCTTCAATGCCTAATCGATTTTGGTTTCTAGCGCACCTCCAACACCTCGAATACTCTCGCGACGCAACTCCTGTTCCACTTTCTCTGTCAACATGGGCCTCGCCTCGGTTTTGAATGAGCGGGGGATCAAGGCTGTCACTCCAAGCGCTTTGAATACTCCGTCGGGTCAAAACTTTTCGCCAACGGTGACGCCATGCAATTCCCCCACCGAGGGCAATTCGCGCAGCACTTCACCAACCCGTCCGCTGTCGCCAGACGTAACGCCGTCCGTGAAGAACAAGAATGCATTTATCCACTTGGAGAAGAAGGCTTTGCGCTCCCTAAAGCTTCTTGAGCAAGTCGAGACTCTTGGATTAGAAAACATTATCACGCCTTCTTGTCGCATTAGTCCGTTGGCCCTTTACAGCTCCAATATTTACACTTCACGCTCCAGTCCCATGGCACAGCTTACGAGTCTTCGAAACTTTGCAGAGAAGAGAAATTCTGATGAAAATTTGAAAGCACATGCGGCATCTTCGATTGATAAGACACCGATGGATTCCAAGAAACATTCCGATCGAAAAATGAATCGAGTTCAACGACAGAAGTCACGTCGGAGCCTCACGAACGGACACTCCGGACAACGTCAAGATCTCGGAACTGTAAACGTTCGCCACGACCTTGGTCGAATCGAGAAGCCAAAAGAAGAAGAAAAGTCCTTGGTCGAAGGGTTCGTCGGGTCCATCTCTAGTCTCCTGTTCGGCCGAAAAGGAGGTTTGCTTTAACTCGCCAACCGGTCGACTATTTGAAATCTGCAACCTCGTGAACGCGAGCGAAACTATTTTTCTTGGAAATTGCACCCGCACTGAGTGGGTGTCAGTCATGTAAAGTTTACCCAGCTATGTAGATACTTCCTAGTGGTTGAAAATAAATTATTCCATAGAGAAGTCTTTGAAAACAAAAAGCATTTTAGTCTTTTCCTTACAGTATCAATGTGAAGGATTTCTGTAACTTTGAAGCTTCGAATTCGATCGACAATCAGCAGCGAGAATCGCAGCTCTATCGCCAACGTCTCCTGAAAGCAAAACCTCGAAGTGAAATGAACAAATCTACATTTAAATATCTTTAATTTATTAGTAATTTTTTACATGTAGTTAGGTTCGTCTTGCAATTTTTTATGAATCATTTATCCACTTCACGGTTTTCTTTTTCACTTCTCAATAATATAAATAGAGTTTTTAATTTTTAAAATTAAATATTTCTTCATCATTTCTCTGCCCGCCTCGATTTTATTTCATCAAAAAACATTAAATATATTTTAACTTTTTTCTTTTAGTTTTTCATCTCAAAATTTAAAGAATCTCCTTCGTCTTCTGGGATTGATCTTGCGATTTTGGTTTTACGTTTGAGGGAATGAAATGGGAGAGAAGTTTGCGTTGTGTGTCGAGCCGCAGCGGTCCAAGAGTGATAAAGAATTGACTGAGAAGACTAAGCCCCTGTTAAACAAAAGTCCTCAGAGTGTACAAATCCATGATTATCGCGATTATTATTTACTAGCCATACACATATAATGAGATTA
The DNA here is from genome assembly GCA_033064975.1 of Smittia sp. YW1114-2. Taxonomy (NCBI): domain Eukaryota; kingdom Metazoa; phylum Arthropoda; class Insecta; order Diptera; family Chironomidae; genus Smittia; species Smittia sp. YW1114-2. The sequence goes on from CP093833.1 coordinate 14,828,883, forward strand.
ATGTGAGAAATATTCATTCGATGGATCTTCTCCTCTAAGGACTGTTTAAAATCTTTCTCAGTCCGTCGTCTATCGTTGGCCGTGCGTCGACTCTCTCTTGTTCGTTTTGGGGGACTCTAGACTCTGTCTTTTCCTGTTACGCGACTACAAAAAAGGTTTTTCCTAGTGAGAGAGTTTGTGTCGTAAGTGGCTTGTTATGAATGAGTTGAATTAAAAGTTATAAAAAAATCGGAAATGATTTTTTCTTCTTCGACTTTGTGACTTTGTTTCCTCGTCTTGTTTGTGTCTGTGGTAAAGCTATTGCATTTCTCTCGCTCCTTTACTGTGGAGGAGGTTTTCCTTTTCTATAGATTAAGATATTTCTTCTTATGGAAATTTGAATCTAAAGATGTCTCTAAAGGATTTTAAACTTCTTTCTTAATGTTTCTCTTGAGAATCGTCACGATCACTTGGCTTTTGCCATCCGGAGTTGCGAACTTCAACTAGAAAAAGTTGCAGTTGTTGAGTCCTGGCTGGGCTGTTATTGTAGACGGCTGCAGATGCTGGTAGTTGTTGAATGCCGAATGGTAAAAGTTTCGGTGATCGTAGAGATTCGGCTGCTGGAAATGTACTCGAGCCTGCTGCTTCGATTTGTGATTCTTTCGCAACGACTCGTCGTCCGGATGATGATAGATTTTTATTGGTTGTCATATCTGTGGCTTGTGCTTCCCCCCACAAACTCCGCACTGAATGCCAATCATGTGACACGCTTTCAGTGGCGGGTAACACCAAAGACATGGCACCAACAGCGACAGCAACGTCAAACCGATCCACCGCTTTGTGCAACTGACTTCCTCGGCAGCATTGCTGCTGCACGAACATGGATGGTTGATGAGATCGCCTTCTGAGTCGCTCATGCAGTGATACAACATGCAACGCGCGCACATCATCCCTGAAATCGTGTCAATTCCGTTCTTTATGCAATCTGGCGCGAAAGCACACGAGCCTTTCCGGTTCCACTCTTCCTGATAAAACTCTTGGCAATATCTACAATTGAAACTTTTGTGTTAACTCGAAAAGATGAATGAGACATTCGTCAACTCACCGACACCGAAGCCGAGCTTTAATCATTGTACTCTCTTTGATGATCGATTCGGGAACATCAAGAGCCGTTCTCTTCTTTAAGCTGCACATCGAGTCACGTCTAAGTACTGACGTAATCGGATCCTCGGCCAGCGGATAATCATGCACAGCGGTGAGCTGAACGTAGGAATAATTATCGGCTGGAATTACTGAAGATTGAGTGACGGGTGCGAGCTGATTTTGGCTGTTGGAGTCTGTATTGTTCGAGTTGTTCGATGCGAGCTCACAGGATATGTACTGAATGTTGAGTTTCTTTGACGGTTGTTGGAGTGAAAGCGGCTGCTTCTCGACGCTTTCTGCAATTTGTTTGTCGGTTAGCGGAATGTTTGTGAGGAGATTGGAGGACTTACGGTTACTCCCAGTTCCTTCGGAGCTCGATTTCGACTCGGATGTCTCGAGTGGCAAGTCAAGCGTCTAAAGCAGACGAAATGATTAGCGTGGAAGGTCAGCTTAAACAACAAGCCAACTTACCATGAAGACATCGTCTTCACCCACTTGTGTTTCATCGTAGTTGAACAAGTTCGATTCCGTTGTGGTTGTAGAGTTTTGTTGCCAATTTGAGTTCAGCGAGAGTCCTGAAAATATTTAAAGTTTCATTGTGCAATCCATGGCAAAGTTATGAAACAGCTCGAACACAAATGATTTTCTTTTCAGCCAAGAAATCTCGAGAAGGTGAAAAGAAAATTTAGTTAAGAAAAAACCGATGAAAACTCACCACGTGCGCAAACAAATCAAGCAGATGAATTTGCAAATATTTTAATTGATGAAGTAGAAGCATTCCAATTCAGGGATTTAAATAAGTGTAAGGTGGCGAAGGTGGGGAGGAGATTGGGGGCAGAGAGAAAGGACGAGATGAAAAATCGAATGAGAAAAAAGAAAACAAAATCAATTTAGTCTTTGAGCCATTTAAAGAGACAGAGAACATTTTCATGAAGCCTGAATCGATCCCACGAGATGGAGAGCAATGCGCCCATCTCAGAAGACAACCAAAGTTCTCAAGAAAACCAGCAAAATATAGGAAAAGAAATTCTGCACAGCAAAGGAAGAGCTCGAGTCAACAGTTTGCAACTTACCGTCTATAAGATCGTCGTAAGCTTTGATGATTCCTTTGTCGAAAGCTCTCGCATCAGCTGCCGTTTGAAATGTGAGACCGTTCCGCTGCTTCCCCGCACGCCAATGGTGGAATGTTGGCATGACTTTGTAGTACTGAAGATCGCGGTTTATGACGCAACTGAGAATGACCTACAAATGCAGTAAGGGAGATGTGAGGTGTTAAGCTTTTTCGGGCGAAGAACGATGCAGCAATTACCGTTTGATCAGATATTCGTTGGCCATAAATGATGTACTCGTGTCCACCGACGTCAGGCATGCGAGCACGCTTACGTATAGAGACGTTGGCGAGGCCGCCACCCTGCAGAGGCAACCATCCTTCAGTGCTTTCGTCACGAGTCATCACCTGCGCTCGAACTTTTACTAGTGAATCACTGGAATGGGGGGGAGAGCGAGGATGGAGAGAAGAAGAAAATAGGTCAGTAGTGTCGTCATCGGGATGGCGGGGTCAATGAAACTTACTCTTCAAATAACTCGGTCATGATTTAGTGGAGAATATCTGAGCTTAAATGGTCTCGAATACACCAAATTCACCATGTTTATGAGTTAGAGACATCCAGCCTGGCTTTTGTGGTTGTTGCTTATTGAGAAACTCTATGAGGTTCACATGCGACGAGGCTCGAGGAGTTTTCCTGTTGAATTTTCAGATCGATTTCTTCTAATCGCGACTCTTTCCACTTGTTAGATGCACCAGGCGACAAGTTCTGTCCTGATCAACTGGGAGACGAAATTAAACTTTTTTATCAATGGCAGTGCTTTGGAGGTTTAGCTGAGAATGAAGCTTGGGAGAAAAGCTTTTCATTCAGGAATTCCAGGCTCGATTATTCGTCAACCAGTTCATTCATTCATTCGTTTTCCTCAATGAAACTTCTCAATTGTGAAAAAGCAGGCACAGGGAATGGAAGACGGGAGGAGAGTCGGGAACGACGAGAAGCTTTTCGTTTCACGTTTGCCCTATTTTCCCTTTTGATTGTTTTTCCCTCTCGCTCGTGCTCAAGCTGAAGTTGAGTCGTCTCCTCCTCCCCACATCACTCACGATTGCTGTTTTTCATTCAGCTTTTCCAAGCCTTAATTTTCATTGAGGAAAATTTCCATTTTCTCTCCTTTTCGCGAGGGTTGATTTTCACTCCGACGTTCACTCGCGTTCTCGACGCACATTCCACTCGTCACTTTGTCGAGTGCCAACTTGTGAGCCCACTTTGGACACTTTGGGCTTCGAAAGCAAGGCAGAAAGACGACAAATTTACCTTTCATCTCGCCTTTCGTTCATCACTTCCCTTTTCATTCAGTCGCTGGAAATTTTCAAAGACAAGCTTTTCCACAAATTCCAAGCTCTCGCGCGGCTCTCCGATGCTCAGACTCTCGCCATGAGTTTTCCCAAGGAAAAACATTTTCATTCAATAAACGATTCTTCGTTGTTTCTGTGCGATTAAAAGCTTTTCGCGAGAGTGTTGGTGGCAGTTACAGAAATGGTTTCAGGGCTTGTCGCAACCTTTAGTCAATAAGGTGTTTGAGCATTCGTTCAAGGGAAACCTCAGGCGATCGTGACAAGCCCAGCGAAGCATTTGTCCGTTGCCATCCACCGCTAGGCGAATTCTAGGAGACTTTTTCATGAATGAAACGAATAAACAATCAAGAAGCGTAGATTTTCAGTTCAGGGCTATCGAAAAAAAAAGCGAATGAAAGAAAAACGAGCGCGGAAAAATTATTTTTCAATGAATTTTCATCTATGCCAGTCTGGCAAACGCCAGAAGTTTCAGAATGAATTTTTTAATAACTCGCTCATCGTGTTAAGCTTAGCGTGAACACTGTCAACACGTAGCATATCAATGCTTCATTCTATATCCATCGTTGTCACCCTTTTATTTACTAATGGCCTTGGGTACGAAAACATTTTTTTATTAATGAAAACTCTCGAGGAAATTCATTCAAGGAACGAGTGACGAGAGAAAGAATGAATGGAAATGTTTTTCATGCATACGAGGGCGCTGCTAGGCTTCGCTTTGAGAGAGATAGTTTGAATGCAAAGGCAGCCAAGGAGTTCTGAAGCTTAGAGAAGGTAGCAGAGTTTTCTTGAAGGGAAACTGTAGAGACTTTCCCGAGATATGCGAAACGATTCACTGAAGAAATGTGGTTTCAGAGCGCAAGATAATTGCGAAGCAGGAAAATGGAAGAGGCTGCGAGTCTCTTCCCAGCTTCGCTGTCTCTGTCACTGTCTGAACTTTAAGGACTTAATCCACCAACGGGCCAGAAGACGCGGAAGTCGGTCGAGTGAACTCTCTGGCCGCTCGCCAGGAAAGGGCACAAAATTTATGAATGAAAACCCAAAAAAATGTTCCGTTGGTCCTTGAATTTCGTTCCCCGCGCAATCGCAACGCATACAAAGGGAGAACCGAATCTTTTCCTCCGAAAAGAACTCAATGAATCCGAAATGAACTGGTGGAATGTTCAAATCTGTCAGCTGGATTAGGCCGAACCGTCCAGAGCCAGCAGCCGCTAGGACGATTCCATCGATGCTCGATGGTAATGCCTAAGGTTCGCTATCCTTGACACTGAAAATCTCTCGCACTGCTGAGTGTGTGTGAGTGAGGAGTGCAGAAAGAAGAAGATTTTCTCTCGAATCGGGCATATCCGCCCTGAATTTTTCTTCCAGCGAGAATCGAATTCCGTCGCGAAATAATTTTCTGACAAACTTCTGTCATCTGCTGGATCTGCTGACGATCTCCGCAATCATCATCCGCGATCCATTGGAATTGCCGAATGTAATTAGTTGCACGCTCGTCATCGCCGCAGAGCCTTGAGCGTCTTCAATGAACGATACTTTAATTAAGTCACACACAGTCGTTTTAATTGGGGAATGTGGATTTCCGGTCCGGATGGAAGAAGAACGAAGCGACTGTTCGCAACCTTCGCGGTTCTCGGCCCAGTTAGTCGCTTAACCGATCGTCTCGGTTACATTCGAAGTTCATTCATGTTGTCCGTCCAATTCATTCATTCTTTTCTGTTTTCTCTTCGCGATGCAAAATCCACTCGGCTCGTGTTGCCTTCTCCAAACTCAGTTCATGAGACGCTGTTTACCTTTTTCGTAGTTATATTACACAAACTCTTTCGCGTTCTTCAACTTTTTTCTTTTTCACTTAATTCTCTAACTTCAAAACGCGTTTTTGCACCGAATAACACTCGTCACATATCAAGTGTCCACTTGCCTTGAAGGCCGTTCGATGCACCGGAAGCTGATGTGCCTAAAACAATTAGTTTTGCTGCATTTTCGACCAGCACAAAAATTCCTTATTTCCTACTGAATTCAACGGAAGGTTGAGCCGAACTTCGTTAAAAATAAAGCAACTTGACGAACATTCAAATTTAAATCTATGAAAAACCGTTAAATATTTCTTGAAAGAAAAATCGAATGAAAAACTTTTTCGTTTTATTTTAAATGGTTTAATGCTTTTTCCTTTTCTCGCCTTTCCATCGCTTTTAACATAGATAACTGATGATTTCATTCTTTACAAAATAGAACAATTTGCTTCATGAAAACAAATAAATTAGGAGCGATTTTGTGTATTCTACAAAGAACTCCTTACAAGAGCTTAGGAGGTGAAGTTAATCAGATGCTGAGTGCAGCTCAACGATATCTTTAAGATCAATCAACTTAAAATAATCCTGAACGAAATATATGTACAAAAGTTATGCTGGAGGACTCTCAACTAAGACTACATTTGATACTAAGCCTAACTAAAGAAAGTCTCGCGGTAGACTCGTGAATTCAATTTATAAGTTACGTCCACGATCCAAAGATATCACAAATAACAATTTCCGAAAGTGAAACTTCTACGCGAGTTGCCAAAGTGTTTGATTCTTCTCTTCTTTTTTTTTGGTAATTTCAAGTGTTAATCGAGTTAATTTTCAAAATTTTTCATCGTCTTGCAATGAGATCGAGTCGATAGGTTTTCATTATTTGCGATATTTTCCTTTTGGACGAGTTAAATTATGACTTTTACGCAACTTCCGCTCTGAACTCACGCAACTCTTCCATCGTCTCATCAAATCGACGACGAAGCGGTGCTAGAATCTCGTTTAACAATGAAGGAAAGTCGAGAACTTTCAACTAGTCACACTCCATCTCCCGACTCGTCGTTCTTATCGGCGACGTCTTGTTAAACGAGACAAACTAACAGATAAATGAAATTAGTTGTAAGAAACATCAGCAGCCCTTGGCATCAGCTACAGACTTAGCCAGCCTAGCTTTAGACAACCAAGAGCTGGACAACTTTGATAAATGAAAAACTATCACAGTAAAAAAACATTTTACATAATTTATCTCGCTCTAAGGTCGAGAGCTTCTGTTTCTCTGGTCGCAAGTCGACACGTTCAACTCAAAGACTGATCAATGTGGTCTATCATCAAGTGGTAAATGATATCTTTAGGCACTATTTTCTTACTTTATCAAAATAAATTGATGGAGAATTTTCTTCTGCAAATGCAAAACTTTGCATTCTTTACTTTCAAAAGTCATTTGACTTGTTTCAAAGTTGTCACGTCATGACTTAATTGTCTTGCAATTAAGTGTCGAGTGAAAACTTTTTCGGATTACTTCAACTTTCAATCGACCAGAGAATTACGTCACCGCAGCGCATATCAATCGAGTCGAGTTGTGCCATTGCTTCGCCTTCCGTGCCATCGTTACAGCTTTCGGCGTATTGGAAGTCATTGTCGATGCTATCGTAAAACTTTTCGCTCGACTCGTGCTGGATTTTGTTGACGGAGAAATCTTCGGGTGGCTGAAAGTTGAACGGCTTTCGAACAAAGAGCACGTAGCTTTGCTTGTCCTCTTCCTCGACTGGTTGGCTCTCCATGGACGAATCCATAGCGCTCGCTAACTGTTCCCAAGTCTTGGCAATGCAAGGTGTCACTTTCCCAATCAAGTGCGGTCGATTACCGATCGTCTTCTTCGGACAATTTATCGGTTTGGCTGGTACGATAAACGAGGAGTTGTCGTACGCCATCTGCTCTCCTGCATCGTTCTGTAACTCTTCAGCGATCACGAGCGGATGTTTGTAAGCCAAATTGATGTCGAACGTCATGCCGGATGCATCGTAAGTGGGCGAACGTTGCCGGTCCTGCAGCGGCCTTAGAATCTCAGGCACGCGCGTCTTCAACAAATACTCGCGAATCAAATCACGTGACTTGAATGCCGTCATTTCCTGAGATTGGCCGCGCGTATCTCCTTCGACTTCCGCTGAGATGTTCGCCGTCGTCCAAGACTTCTTGATTACATTTGGCTGCACTGCATAAGCGGTTGGCTTTTTGACAGAGACCTGCAATGTTCAAACAATTCATTAGACAATGACAACGACTGTTAGTTCGCTTATGTGCTTAGTTGGTTAGTCAAGCCGTGATCAGCTAGGAGCGGTGTGAAACTTCAATCAAAGTCCTAACACAACATTCCTAGCGATCAATTGATTCTTAATTTTAACGATTTACTTCCAACACTTGTTGGTTGACTAGCTGAACATTCGGTTAATCATGTAACACCTAACACCGGATGCACGAACTCGAGCCCAATTTCTCAGCGCGAGTAATTTGCGATCGGACTTAAGTTTGATTGATATTACTTTTCCTTTTCAAAAAGCATATCGAGGAAATCTATCACGCATCATGTTAGTTCAATCAATCACCGGTTACGAACAATCACATTAGATGACAGCTTCAGCCGAAGATATCGGCGAGTGGGTAAGTGGGAAAGCAACATTCATTCTCTTTTAATCTGCATTCCACTGGTCGTGTTGGATGAACGAGCATACAGCGCGGCCTTCAAAGAACTTTTAGCACGAACGGAACATTTCATTGCTCGCGGGGTTTGGTTTTAATTACAGTTTGATAGTTGGAACAAAATTTCGAACCAAGGAACTTACATAAGGTCAAATTAGGGAGAAGCGAGTAAAGAATAATTGGATAAGCTAATTTAATTAAATTGCGGATTAGGATTAATGTTTGGGGGTGACGGCAAACTACATAAGTTGCAGCTAATTGATTGCATAAAACGTTAGTGGCTAATTTGTCGGTAAAGGATGACGGTTTACGATAAAAGCCACTTGGACTTAATCGCGATTGCTTTAATCTTTGAAGTAACGAGAAAGGGTTAACGATCCATCAATTGTACAACTTTTCACTTTCTAGTTTAGAGCCAAAGCCAAGCCAATCCAAACGTAATCAAATTAGAGACAAAGTAACACAAAACAATCAAATTATGGCGAAGGAACAAATTGAAGTTGATGGGAAACACGAGTTGATGGCGGGCAGTAATTTGCAAATTCACCTACAAGCATGGCAAAGACACAAAGAGAAACATGTTCGAATGGCGGTAGCTTACAACTCCGAGGAACTAATTGGTTGCTTATTGCAACTGTAGCCGTTCTGGGCTGGCTAATGCTCAGTGAATTATCGCGAGCAATAAGAGAAAAGCGTTCAACAGATCGAATCAGTAAGAGTTCTTCGACTTTAATTAGATTTCAAACGCTTTCCATTTTCACTCGTGGAACTTCCAATACGACATCGATCGAAGCTGCAGATTAAGCTCGCTGATCGTCATCGACGTTTGTATTGAGTGTTTGTCAAACGCTCGTCGACTAAGCGGGTAATTCGAGTCGCGAAATTTCTTCCTACAACGGTAATGCATCCAGTTAAACGATTGCACGTTCTACCTCAAATCGAGAAGATGTGAAGTAGAATCGGAGGAAGAAATAGGTCAAATCGTTACTGTAAATTTGAAAAGAACTCGACATGCTTGTTTGTTTCTCTTTTGCCGCTTGCATTGAATTGCTTTTCTGCTTTCGATGTGTTCGCTTTGAAGACGAAGTCATAACAAGAACCTTTTGAAACGGAGCTGTTTGCAAACTTTGAATAAACTGATCCAGTTTTCTTCTTTCAATGCCGTACAGTGTTTGGCTTACACTCCCTCCTGCAGCCATTCAGTGTCACTCTTGCGATGGGATTGGCCATGGAGGAAGTCTCAACAGTGCTATGCAGCTCAACAAGGAGATTTAGGGAAGAAAGATCGTGGCTTATGTGGTCTGGAAACCTTGAAACGCAGTCACAAATTTATCGGTAGAATTTAGGCATCGGAAGGTATCGAGTGAGCTAGGAGTTTTTTTAAAACTCACGCAAGGAGTTGAGCATGGGTAGAGTGTGGTGTTAGCTGTTGCGTGTCTGCGGTTTTTATTAAAGCGACTTGCGACGCTACCTCATGACGCATTGTCTGTGCCTTCCGGAGGTTTTGCAATGAGTTTTTTCTCCGATGGCAAACAAGCAACTCATGCAACTCTTTCTGCAGATTTTTAATTAACCTTTAACTCGAAATCCACGCGCTCCTCTCACTGGATTGAATCGTAATCTGGGAGTTGCGCTGAGCTCATCTAATTAATTGCCGTAAGATTCAATCAAACTGCTATTTCATGCTCGTCGATCGAATGCGGATTTTTACAACCACTGCAATCAAGCACAAGAAGGAGTGAAGCAAATGGCAATAAAATTATTATGGTAATCAAGACGATGGAAAGAGAAAAATCAAGTTCGCCGGAATTAATTTGCAGCCTGCAAAATCAGATTTTGGAGCTCTCGAGACTATTAGAAAGCAAATTAAATCAACAGCTCAGTGTAGGTGTTTCGAATCGATGGAATTAATAGGACTTGTTCCCAAATCTAAGCTGTTTTTGCACAATCATCGCTTTGTTTTCACTTTTGGAATCAGTCAAAGCCACGACAAATCAAATTCAATTTCTAATCTTTGTTGTGCGATATTTCAAATGTCATTTCTACAAAAACCCCAACGACGACGAGTGCTGATTATAAACTGTGAGGTGATTACATCTAAAATCTATCAATCAATTGAAAGCGCGTGAGTTTCGAATGTTAATCATTGAGTCATCTCACTAAGCAAAAAGTTATCGATGAGTTAGCGGAAAAGGTTTGCAGAGGGAAAAATGTTTATCACGAAAGCAAAACTATCTACGGAGATCAAAAATCAAAGTTAATTGAATTAAGGGGGAGGGAAACTTAAGATGAAAATTAACAGAAATAAATGTCGAGACACTTACGCCAAACTGTGTGATGAGTTTTGTATCGCGCAAGACTTTAAGAGGGCGGAAAATTACTCTGCCGACGCCAATTACTTTTTATCTCGCTGTTGGACGAGTTCCGGGCTCCGGACGTTGTAAGCTCATAACGCGGAAATTCATCATCGCACGATTGTTTCGCATTGAAATCACTAGAGATATTTTCTCATAATCAGCGGCTAATTATTCCATTCCTTTCTCTCATTCTTCATTTGCGTAATTTTTCCGAGTTAATTGCTCGAAGGTGATGATGAAGTTCACGTGATCCGCGTGCTGATGATAGGCGAAGCTTCGAAAGCTCCCCCAGTGAGTCCGACGATGGCTAATCGCGTGAGGTAGCTTCGTCCACGGACGGTATGCGTTGCTGTCGTCGTCCATCTCACTGGGTTCGCTTCTCCGGAGAAATTAAATGCAAAACCGCATGAAAAACGATGAACAATCAATTCGGATTAGTCACAGAGAAAACGATTCGAGAGAAATGTTGAACCCCACAAGTTCCGGTTAGCACAAATGATCGTCTCAGCATCAACAGAAACTCAACAGAACTAAACATTTAACGATCTCTCGACCCACACGCGAGCACTTTGTCAACAGCGTCCTCTAAATTTTCAGCCAGTTCCAGATGGAACTGCGAATGTTTCGTACCTTCCCGCTATTCGCTTCACTGGCACTGTCGTGCACATCGTTCTGACCGACAGAAACGTTCGACATTCGGCGAACTGGAAGTGCAGTGTACTTTCTACTATTCGTGCTGTTGTTTGTTACCGCAATGGGAGACGCTGGTGAACGCGATATGTTGATGCCACTTGACAATGCTCCAGTCGATGACGACTGAAGACGTGAGAGTGAATCTAAGTTCTTCACTTTTGTTGTTAGCGAGTCGCGCTTGAAACGTGGAAGTGGTGATGAAGCGACATACTTGCTGTTAACGCCCAAGGGCGACGACGGAATATTGACGACGGTTGCGCCACCATAAGGAGGCGATTCACTGGCATTAGCTATGCTCAAGACTGGCTTGTTGGAGATTGGAATGGACGAGCTTCGGGTCTTTCCCTCGAATGACATGTTGCGCCAGCTCTGGACGGAATCTGGGCGTGTGAGGCTATTGTCTTTCCTTGTTATCGACGATGGCCCACTTGACTTTTGTCCATTGTATAGACTGCTGGTGCTCTTTGTGAGGCTGCGGTTGGACGGTGGACCCGTGACTGATGGGCGGCCACTGGGAGGTTTCGCAACGAAGCCCTTCGTTCCTGGTAGTGGAATCTTGCTAGGCTTGCTTCGCTTTGGAGTCTCAGGACATTTCCCAGCAGCGTCTTGATCGTGTGCTGATTCCGTGGAGCTGCTGTGTTGAAACGCTTCGTCCATCGCCAGCGGAACCATCGCCTTCATGCTTGGTGTCGAGATCGCTTGAGAATGTTGAAGTCTGTTCGGTGTGGATGTGTGCATGATAGTTATGCCGTCGGTTGACGACAATCTGTTGGAGTAAGTCGACGGATGCTCGGGACTCAAGTCGGAACGATTCGCTAGCTTCGTTTCCATTACTCGAAGCTGAGCGCGTGTTCCCTCGAGCTCGATATTCTTCTCCTCAACCTGGCAGAAACAACCAACGAGTTAGGTAATCGAGTTGGTAACAAAGCACACGATTAACTCACCTGAAACCTCAAGTCCTCAACATCTTCTTTTGACTTGTCGAGCTGCTTGATTAAGTAAATCTTTGACTTTGTTGCCTGCTCCAATCGCTGTTGCAGCACCTTGAAAAGAAGAGAATGCAAAGGTTAATTACTTTCAGCAACTCATGCGGTTGATGCAAACAAATTGAAATTGATTTCTTTGTACGTAATCGAGGCCGCGTTGACGCAATTTGGTCTAGCGATTACTTTCATGTTCAGTAAACCGAAATTTTATCTCGTACACAATTTTCATCGATTGTTTATGACTTCGAAAGGTTTGTTCACACGGTTCAGCGAGAAGAATAAGATGATTCTGTTGAATCATTTTATATCCTTGCATCAGCAAAGAACAATAATATGAATGGCGGAGTAAATAGCGTACAAAGATGTTCGACTAAAATTTGAGAAATTTGTTCAATGTTGATTGAAAAACATTTTGTGTGAATTAGTTTCTTCAAAGAGATAAAGCTTATTTTTAAGCTTTGACTGGATGTAAGGATATCAAGCGACCACGCTTTCTCTGTCTTACGTTACGAAACTCAGAACTTTTGATAGTTAATATGTTGCCGAAGCCCTGCACTCGTCGCTCGATTGTCAAACTGTTTGCGTACAAATTTTCATCAATTACCCGCGGTCTTCAACAAGTTAAACTTCCATCAAGCCATACAAAGTGATTTTAAATGGAAATAAAGTTCACATTTGTTTGCAATAACAATCGAGGAGCTTCACAATCGAGCACAGGAAGTGACATCAAGCGCAAAGTGTCTGGGAATGTTTACAGCAAAGGAACGTTCTTGAAGTTCCAGCGAGCCATAAATCGCAATTTAAACAGCTTGAACTTGTCCTCAAAGTCGAATAAGTCTTTCAGTCGCCGAAGATAATTGCATCGCTCGTTATTGTCTTATTCGAGAGTGTCGTTAAGCGTTGCCCAATTTAACATCGCACGAAAAAGGTTACAAGATTCAATCCAACGAACGTTTTCAATTTATGTCGCGACGAAAACGTTCACAAATTAAGAAATGACTTGAGAATTTTGCAATTAAGGGAGAACATCAATAAATCAATTTGAGACAATCGAATGAAGTTCGAGACTTGCACGAGCGTTCGAAGCCCATCCCAGCCTGAACCCGCTGCTGAATCTCTGGGAAATTCAATTAGGCGAAGTAACATTTAAATTAACATTGCATAAAGTTTTTTTCGGTCGTTACGGTGTCTGGCGTGAATTATTAAACGCGAAGGCGAGAAGTGAAAGATCATCGTTGGCAGCCCAACATTGCTAAGCAAGGCATCAATGTCGAGTGGAACAACAGGTTAATGTTGAGCCACTCATAACATTTTTCGCAGCAGACAAAGCAACTCGTATTAGCAACTCGCGAAATTGAGCTTATGCTTCTTCAATTATGAAGCTTTTCGCATTGTTCGCAGCCATCCGAAGTCACAAGCAACAATCGAACCGTAGGCGAGAGCAGACAGCTCGACGATCATGAAAATGGATTTGCTTATCCGGAACATAAGACTTTTTATTAAACTTGTTTGCATGTGAGGTGAAACCTTTGCTGAGTCACAGGGCCTCTAAGCAAACACGTATGTCGACGAGACAAACAACATGTTTAGCGCAGCATGCAAGCCACGGATTGATATTGTTCAATGACGTGCCACGTTTCCAAGTCTCGTACTTTCCTTTCCTGCTTTGGCGTTAGAGCCGAAGTGAAAATGATACAGCACTATCGTCTGCATGAATTATTACAATTTGCTGATCTGCGAGTCTGGGTCGCGTTTTCACAAATGCGAAGCAGCGTGAGGCCCGAAGCGCGAGATTCTCGGGGCCACGAGATCATAAAGGAGCTTATGCAACGCCACAGTTTAATTTTAAAACATGTTGAAGTGGAGAACAGCCTATTGTTTTATAGCGCTTATGATGGATTTTTGATTGGAAACACCTGGAAGGCGAAAATGCGCGAGCATATCTGGCTTCACTCTCTGCATTTCGCCGTCGTTATGCAACGTCTACAGGGAAGTCGAGACCGTTTAAACTCCCTTCAAGCGACAATAAAGTGAAATGGGATGACGATGAACATGTCCCAGTGGAACATTATAAAATAATATCACTCGAGCTTGTTCAGCGAGCAATGAAAACGTTATCTGCATTTGCAATGCGACTAAATCATTTAGTGTAAATGTAGAATCATTTCCGGTACATTGAGATCAAGATAGGGGCAGCCCTTGGTGTCGTTGATAGCTTGCGAGGTGAAATGATCATGACACTGGTCAGAGTTGCTCAGGACTAGACGACCACTGTTAATATCAAACGACTGCAGCTCAATGAGCTTTAGACCCAGCGCAACTCGATTTGATTTCACAGAATTGCTTGCTCTTGATTTCCAAAAGAAAGTAGGAAAGTTGGTACGAGTTTAAAGAGCAAGGAGCTAAATTGAAATTCACCTGCTTCGGTTGGATTAAATGCAAATCGAGTCGAGGGGATTCCAACGAGCACGCGAAGCAACAAGCGAGTCAACGGAACCGGCGATTTAACATACAATCAAACGATCAACTTATGCAAATCTGCTTTCAATGTACACAAAACAGCAAACGACTAAATTTAATCGGGACACTAATTCGGTATTTAGTCCAATTCAGATTCTACTTTGATCATTGTACTTTGCTTGTGGGGCTTCATGCGGCAGGCAAATCCACAGCGTATCGAAACTTATGTAATCTCCCGATCAATAAATCGCACGCGAATAACAAAACTCTGAAGGCGACTCGTTTCCTCCACTTGTTGCCGAGGTGAAACTGAATCCGCGAGGGGAAACCATGTCATTAGAATTCAATCAGTCAGCGTCGCGATTCATCACGCGAAAAATCAGATTTTCAGCTTCGCCGGCAGCCGCTGATTCATGAAAACGTTTTGGCGGACAAAAAGCTTTCCGGAAATTATAAATTGACTCGGACAGAAACTTTTCCACGCAACAACAGCGCGACTAGTCCAATGAGAACGATTGAACAAGAACGAAAGCCATCGGGAGCGATCCGGAAACGATCAGACCATGTCAACTAGCGCACAGCAGCGGAATAGTTTCTCGCTATCGGCTGATTACAGCAATTATCCCATCTGACAACAATTGAAGTGTTGTTGCAGCCAATAAATGAATTTGTTGTTCTCGTCGTCGCCGCGTGTTCAAACTTTAATTTCGTACAAAAAACAATTTGAAACATGCGCTAGAAATTAACGTGGCAGTTCGATAGAAAATCAGCAACTAGACAACGGGCGCCGATCAAATAATTTGCGATCTGGGGAAACGTGGCGTTTTTTTGTGTGATTTGTAGGGCGCAGAACTTCCACGAGCAAGCGCAGGTAGATGAGCAGCGATTGGATTTGTCGCGCTGGTCGAACCAAAGCCTAACGGGTCTTTGAGTTAAAAGAGAAGCGATCTCGATTCTTCAAGGAAGTCAAAGCCGTTCCAGGGCCAATCGATTTTCGTTCTTCGAAGGGCGACCGTCCATTGTGTCGAGAATGTGGTGGCAACGACGAGTTTTTAGATTAGAAATTCTTTCTATTGCTTCTCTCTTTTCACGGGAAGTTTATTATCATTTTACGGACCACACCTTCGCATTCCATTACATCGCCGGCGAGTCGAAAACGAGTCTCTGGGTTTAATGTATTGGCTAATCAGACAAATGAAGCGACTACAAGAATGTGTTGGCTTCGGGATCATGGCATTGACCCGGGCGGATATTCATTCAGGTTGTGTGACTTTAGCTGGCGAGAGAAAGGCTACAAAGCGACTGAGTTCCATTGCGAAGCCTTACCGGAGTTTAAAAAATCCGATTAACAAATTCTAATTTGCGCAATCTTCGGCTGTAATTTTGTGTTGCGCTGCCTTTCTAAGTCTGACCATAAGTTGGCGAGACCCATAACGGTTTAAGCTCCACTAATTCCAATGATTTTCGGGGCTAATTGCCCGATTAAGAAGACAAACGCCAACGGCAACTATTGGGAAAGATGATGTCGAAAGGAGCTGGGATTTGTTTATGCTTTACGGTCACTTCAGTGGTCTTTAATTATGCTTCGCGGGCGTAATAGCGTTTCATTAGTCAAGAGCGGTCAATTTGTTTCTCCACAACATCAACAAGTGTTCGGCATTTAAATTGCTGCCTACGAAACCATTGAAATCGCTGTGAAATCGCCAGAAGGTTTCGCGCAACAGTATTGGAGTCACACATCGACGGACTCGAAGCCAATTAATGTTATTACAATTCAATCTCACGATAGAAGCGTTTCAGAACCGACGCCAAGAGGAAGCGAGCCAGAGGCTGATCCAGCGAATCTTCGCGATAATTTTTCCATTAATTCTCACGGGCAACATTTACCAACAAATTAAAAACTGAATCAGCGCAAAAAAAATAATTGTTGTATCATTGCTGGGACCTTCAGGCCGGCCGACGCCACTCGCAGCGAGTGAGTCGTTACCATTCTTCACGCTAGTTCACGAGAAATTCACGTTGTTAATTAATCATTCTGCTTGTTCCAAGTCGAGCAGCATTCGACGACCGCAAAAATGTTGATTACAAGCGAGTTGCAGTCGATACGGGAGAAGAAAAAAGGTTTTTGGAGAAACCGCGAGATGACGAAGATCAAATTAAGCAATCAGCGGAGACATGCGAGACGCCTAACGTGCGATCGTTTTCAATTTGCTGGTCGCATGTAATTGAATCCTTCGTCCAAACAAGAAGTCATGATCGCCATAAAACATTCGGTAATTACGGTCGTAAACACACCATTAGATCAGTTTGGACTCGTTGGACGTGTTCGAGGGCATCGCGTGTCACAACAAGAACAGGTCAAGTTTGGAAATAATCGAAACATATTCGCAGCAAAACTGAAGAATTCAAATTACTTTGCAAAGCAAATCACGGAATATTTCGTGGAACGAAGCCTTGGGATTATAATAAGAAGCACTTTGGATCCAGCGCATTTGAATTGCTGCATCATAAATCAAGTGGAACAAGCAAAAGTTTCGATTGGAGTCATTACATTGCTCTGGTGATGCAACGCCAGCAGCCCAGCCAGATCATTCGTCTCTCAATTAAGAGATTTCCAAGCGATGAGAAATGAGCTTTTAACAGTTTTTTTTTCTCACAAGCTTCGATGAATGACTCGCGATTAAATGACCAGATTGGGCTGGAGCGCAATCGAATGGCTTGATTGAGAGGCACACGCGGTGGCAATCAAAGCACCAAAGATGTCGACTCATATCGCTTTCGTTTTAGGTCGGAAGCGAGAAGCGTAATGAAGTGTCAAATTAGCAATTAGGATTGTTGTTGGGTCGCGTCTCGGTGTCGAGTGGCCCACACGTAAGCGTACAAGTCGTCTGGGATCGCATGGACATGTTAAATCTATTCAATAACGTAGCTACAAATCGATTGAGCGATGGTAATAATTAGAAAGTGCTGAGTGTTTAATTATAAGTTGGAATGTGCGCGCATGGAACAAACAATATTGAAATTAGAAATTCGTGCGGTGGCGATAAAAACTGCCTCGATTTTCACTCGAACCGAACTTTTTGCGTAATTTTCTTTCTTTTCTTGCTGTCAGTGCCACTTTTACAACGCAGAGCCATTCGAGCTTGTCGTTCTCATTGTTCGCATTGCGCAACTTTCGATTTTATAGTGCGAGAGAGCTCACCTGATTTTGTACTGTGATTGTCAGCAGATGTCTTTGCAGCTCAACGATGTTTGTCTCCAGTAATATGGCAGCGATTTTCTTGGAGTCAGGCACACGAACTTTGTTAAGTTTGCTGTTGGGATTGCTAATCAGTCCATCGAGTCGGCCGAGCTGATTCAGCTCGTCTTTCTGCTGCTTGCTCGCCGAAGTTCCCTCGGGCTCCTCAACGCTAGACGACTTAAGGTGCTTCAGCGGTCGAATTGGAATGGGTTGGAAGGTTGTTCGAGACTTGGCAACAGGATCATCGTGTTTACTGGCTTCGTCGCTGAGTCTTTGAAGGTCCAGCTTTTGACTCATTGCCACCTTCAGCTGCTCCTCCAGCTCGACTTTGGTCCTTTGCAATTCCTTCAGCTCATCGTGGAGCTTCGACTCCTTTATTCGACTCGCGAGGAACTCAGCTTCCATATCACCAACCTTATCCATCAAATGATCTCGTTCCTTTCGCAAGATTTGCGCATTTTCCTTGCTCATGAAATTCAATTGACTTTGGAATGATGTCGACGCTGTTGACTGATCAGCGACATTTCGATTACTAAACTTCTGATAATTATCAATCTCGTCTGCCAAGCGCGACGTCCGTCTGTGTATCACATCAAGTAAATTCCACAATTCATTATCGCTGCTGGTATCGGCACTGAGACGGGCAGTTAATGTACTTGAAATGTTGTTGCCCTGCACGAGAAAACTTGCTATTAAGCATCATTAATCATGCGAAGCGTAATGGCTCGAACTCACCTGAACGCCCGCTGAACCAGCCGTCGACGAAGCGCTGTGAGCTTCCTTAGATGAACTGGTTTCGGTAGAGAAACCTGAATCTTGTATGACACTTCCATTGCCTTCGCCACCACTCTTTGGTTCCTTTTTGCCACTGTGTGAATTGCTACGACTTCTAATAAGGAGCGACGATGACTGGATGTCACCTGCGCCTCCGGTATTGCTTCCCTCTTTGCTCACATTGCTATTTAGTTTGCGGCGGACGCGGATTCCCGGCTCCCATTCTCTCCTGAGAAAGTTGAATCGGTTAAACGTTTGAACGAGTTTGATTCGACTCACCTGGAAATTATCGACGAAGATTGGAGTCCGGTAATTGTACTATTTGCGCCCGACGATGCCATTTTGTGTTTGAGATCAGGAAAGGTTTCGATAACCAAATCGCGGAACTCCAGCAAGGCGCCGACCTCATTCTGTAGTTCCTGAAGCGATTTAGTTTGATCGGAGTGATGATGAAAGTTGTGGTGATGGACGAGGTTATTGAGATGATTGTAAGGTCCATGGGCTGGTGTTCTGGGCATAACATCCATCCCAGGCTCCAGAGTGCACAACTCGCTCTACGAAAAAGAAATAAAAGAATCGTTAGGTTTTACGACAACACAGAAGTCAATTGAAGACACACAAAAGTTTCCCGACTGTCGTCAACGATTCTAGTTCATTTGCTTAAGTTATGCTACGACATGTTTCGAGACTTTCGTCTTCTGAAGTGCAAGATATCGTTAGAGTCCGCAGCATGAGCTCGATTTCATTTCAATAGACGATGAGCAGCTTCAGCCTCATCGACGCAATCGGATTTGAATATTTGGATCTCTGACTGCCTTTCACCAGACGCAAATCTCTATGAACGAGCCAGTAACACAATTTGTCGGTGGTTTTCCCATTTTAGCGCTTGTAAACAAACAAAACCTTTCTCGTTATGATTTACGATTCGCCGAAGCGAGTACGGTAATAAGCGACTTCTTTGGGAGACCGGGAGACAAGAACCCGTTCCGATCGAAAAATCCATTTACGTTCTGATTTATGTCTTGTAATCGAGATTACTTTCTGCTAAGGACGCGAAAGAAGTTGAGCGAACTAACATTGAACTTCTCGCTTTATTATCTTTCGCAGCGAACGAACGCTCGAGCATAAAATTCAGTTGACTTATCGTTTTACAAAGGAGAAATATATTGCTCGCGTTTCGTTCCATCAGCTGGCACACGATGGTACCGCGCGAGTCTATCGATTTCGACTTTGGCTTATGGCATGGGAATTTTCCGTTGTTTGCGGATCATCGCCGAGGTGAACGACGAAAAACAATGGCACAGAAAGCATTTCGATGCACCGACTCGGCACTCGAAACGGGCGGCACACAGTTCTATATTCCGATAGCGAAGTCACTGCGAATTTTCCATGGAACCGCTTATTGATTTGCCGAGTCGCTGACGTAACGAGATGGAAGCAATTGACGGTTTATCGTGCGAGCTAAGCTTCAACCCCAAGGCTCTTTGTTGTAACTTTTGCGGAGGTTGTAAGAAAATTTCGAAATTAATTTGTCATTGAAGCATGCACCGTCGAGCACCATCCGCTTTTCCTCCGCGAAGGCTTCAAAGCTCCGCGATCGCATGACGCAAATTGAAGCTACAAACTTCTCTCGGTAAACCTCGGAATGAAATTGAACAACTTTTTCGGCTTTTATGTTTACGTAAACTCACATGCTTCATGTAAACAATCACAGAAATTATGCTTCGCTCGGTGAGAAGCGAGCGCGAATGCCCAGCTCGTTGGGAGAAAGCAATTCAGGCCAACTTTCATTGCAAACAAAGCGAGTAGAGTTCAAGATGAACAAGAAGTTTCTGTTGGCATCGAAGAGCTTCACAGTTCTCGGAATCATCATTGTTCGCCTCAATGCAAAACGCTCTCGATTGGAAAAAATCATTTCTTCCTCTACGACGGTGACGAGTTCTTCGTAACCAAGTTTAGAAAGCATAAATAATTGGATTATGTCGGAGCCCGCGCGAACGTTTTTTTCGTCATTTTTCTTGCTCGCTTCGGCATCTTTGGATGAGAAAAGTTTTAGGAAAACCCTGCGGCAAGCGAGTGTCGAGCGAACAATGAGCTGCGGATGTGCATTCAAGTGTTAATGAGAAACTTATTTGCGAGAAGTTGCACAAGTAAATATCTCCGAGCGGAGAAGCTTCGGACAACTGACGCTTCATCACGTATGTTGTTGCACTTCGCTATCACGTGACGGCTTTTTCTATTTCCTAACTGATGTTCCGGTGCGTCGGCCTCTTTCTCCTATCGTTAAACAAACATTGACGTTTATGCGCTCGCGTCGATCCGTAACTTATGTTATGACGACTGCATATGGTGCGCTGTCTTCCCGTCAACGCCTCAGATTAAACTCTTCCGCTCCAAATTCCCATAGACATTGAGTGAGTTTCCAAAGATTAGAAAACGATCATCATAACGCTTAGCGTTGGTGACAAAAGTTTATTGAAGGGAAAAAGATTTCGAAAAGCGATAAGAAAGTTTTGCCCGAAAAAAAGCGAAGCGCAAGAGGTGAACGCGCCAATCAATCACGCGAGTCGCTCTCTCTGAAGCCGCGACGACGACAGTAAAAAAGTTCAAACCGTTTAAGCGAGCCCAATATAGATTTCTCATAATTTATTTCAAATAAAGATCGGCATAGACTGAGGTGAGACTCCCATGTGAACAGAGATTATCTTCACACGCAAAACGCCATCAATTTCCCTCTTTCTTCGTCGCATGACCCAAAAGCGAGTTTTTCCATATTCGTTGCGATCGTTAATCTGCGGAGTTGAGATGCAATCTACCAACCGAACCCATCAGGCAGAGACTTTTGGCGAAACCTGAAGGTAACTCAATACTTTGTGGTCGAGGAAGACTGAGAGTTATCAATTAGGCGGCCGGTGATAAATGAACCATAATGACAGACTTGGCGAGCTTTCAAAACGATTGATCATCGTCGGGTAACGTTTAACAGTTTTTGACAACTTGAGTAATTAAAATTATATCGAATCGTTTCTCTTCTTCGAGGGAATGATCGAAACGATCGCGGGCCTTCAACCCAGATATCAAGCTGAGAAACAAATGGGCCGTTGACAGGCAACAAAATCGAAGCGGAAACAAATTTGTGGTTGAACGTGAAGACTCTCAAAACGGTGAAGTCGAGATGTAAATGTTTATCGCCTTGTAATTTGCTTTTAATCGCTGTCCGTTTACAGCCACGATCGTCCGACTTCCCATCAGACGAAATTTCACTTTCGGCGCAGAAGAAGAAAACGCTTTCAAGCAGACAAATCAACGCGACCAACTCATTAGTCGTGAATTAAGATGTTGGACCTTCGAAGATATTAAATATTCCAGTCTAAAGCTTAAGTTTTAAGTCGGCAAGCATGAGCGAAGCATAAGCGCGCGACAAACTCAAAGACAGCGACTTGTCAGACATGTGAAATTCCGCGACGTTTTCTCACATTCAACTCGCTGATTGCACAAAATAAAAGCGACATGTTGAGGCCATGACCCAGCAAATCACCGCCGTTTCACATGTGCCAGACGCGTAGCTTATTTTCTCACCGCCAAGATTCAAACGGTCGCTGGCAACGCATTCTACATCGCGCGCTGGGCTTGAAGCAAAAACTGCTGCTCGTTGTTATATAAATGTCAATTAACACTTTCTTTTCCTCGCCTCGGTTCTTAAAAAACACCAACTGCATGTCGCTCGATCTTTTTTCGTTGCCATGCTGCGCGGTTGTTTTCGCCACTTTGGTAAATTGCATTTGCATAACCGCACAATAAAACGATTCTGCAGTTAAAAGTTCAAACGTAAAGGAAATGATTTTAGTGTTTCGTGTCGTGGCAGCTTTGGCTTTATCGCTTACTTAGCAAAGCAATTAAGCGAAGAGAAAATTTGCGGTGAAGAAATTTTTTGTGAAAACTTTTTCTGCTTCCCATTCGAAATTTTTATTTTAATTCGAACTCCAATTCTATTGTGAAAGCCCTCTGAATATGTTTATGCGGTAAACAAAGGCGCGATTTACGTCTTACTTATATGGGCGGACGCTAAACGAAACATGAAGAACCTACAAATCATAATTTTAATATTTCCATTTAAATCCACGCCAAAACTTCGCTTTTCACTTCACTCGCAACAGCATTTAATTAAGCTTTTTAATTGCATGACGAAGCCCAGCGAGCGAGAGAGAGAAAACTTTCTCACACGTCGATGTCGATTGAAAATTCAATTTGATAAATTATTCAAATTCAATTTCATTCAATCGCAATAAATTTTCTTAGCCCGTTCGATTCATGTTCGGTTGACTCGTAGGAGCGATGGCTTAAGATTTATGCTGTCGTGTGTGAGACTCAAAGTCGGAAAATTGAATCTGCATATTAATTGACAACGATAAGAGCAAACGATTAATACAATGTTATGCCATTAAACTAGATTGATATGAATTACGAGCGCATTTTCTCATTAAGAAACCGGAGAAATGAGACGACAGGTCCGACTGCTTCTTTAATTAAGCGGAGACAAGATCAGCAAAAGAAAACATGCTGAACAACAGACGCACACTGAGCCAGAATGCGACGAATGTTCATCGAGATCTGTTCGCTTTTTAGCCGTCAATTCCTCAATTAAAACTCAAGAGTTGTTGTCGCGTTTATGGCATTGAACGCTTGCGAATTCAGAGAAAAGGTTTCCGCGCAGAACTTCGAGGTCTTGCTATATTTGCACACAAATGATCCCGATTTCACTGCAAGCGAAGCGCTGTCATTACTCCAAAGCTTTCGACAGCATGTCAGAGGTACCGAGATAGTACAAGCATCGAGCATAAGCCGATTGTCTAATGTTATGCGAGAGTTTGTTTGTCTTCGGCGCGCGAACAGTTCAATAAATCACGAATTGAGTATTGAGTGGAATAACCAATAAAGAGAAATGCGACACAATGGGAGGCGATTGCAGTGGGAAGCATTGTGTGATTTGAGAAACCTTATTTGAAGAGATTTTTATTTCAATCCAATTGCCCTGGACGGCGAAACAATTGAGCAAAGAAACCGAGACGGAAAACTATTCACCGGTAATTCATTTTCATTTCTCGGAGTCCCAGCTGTTTGATCGTTAGAAAAATTATTGTTTCCTCAATCTATGCCTTCGCTCCGTCATAATATTGCGACCTAGTGCGCTCGCGAGACTAGCAAACCATTAATGAATATTGGCTTCGCATGGAGCTGCAGCCGGGCTTTTGGATCAAGATTGCTTCGGCAATGGATTGAATAAAGCGAAAGCGAATTTGTCAGCGGCGATTAATCGATGCTTTTATGAGTGATAATGGGATTTGTGAATAGGCAATTTGTCCAGCGCTCTTGGAATTGCATTTTAATGTTCCGCGCCAATGAGAAATTATCGCAGATGAAATCGCAACAATTTTCTCAAGGGAAAAGCTCTCGAAACCCTCGAAACTCAATCGTAGTTGAAGTCGTCAGCGGCTCACGATGCTGATGGAAGCTCCCCGAAGCTCGGAGTTACCGTGGGCTGAATAATGGATCAATCTGCTCAAGTCTTTTATCGTTTGGTAGCAGCTAAGGTCTTAAAATTTATGTTTATTGCGCTTTTAATGCGAACTTAAATGCACTTTTACTGCGCGGCGAACAATAATTAGTTTATTATTCAATTTCTACTTGAAGATAAATGCTTGCAGGAAAATTCGAGTGGAAGAGATTGTTGTGCAAACGACGTTTATTAGCGAGTTTGATGCATGCAGAAGTCGTACGACGGGTAACAACGTGAGTCTAAAACGAGCATCAATCTTCAGTTTCGCTGCGACTGCTCGTTGCTAAGAAGAAACGATCCTTTGAGATTGGAGTATCGTGCGGCTGTTGCACAACTCAACGCCTCTGTTTCCGCTTAACTAGACTGCTCATTATATTAACTCAATGGCACGTCAGCCGCAAAGGTGCAACACTCGAGTCTGAATGTAACTGAAGAAGTGGAAAATTCTCATGTGACTGTCGATTCGAGTCTGGTTAGAGAAAATAAGCGAGAGACGAGCGAAAGGGAAACTAATGAGCTATTAGAACGATTCTGCTAGCAGACTAAAGGTGAGTCACTAAACATCACGAAAGGTCTCAAGTCTAGAAGGCGCTGCGCAATTCAGCGAGATCGATTCACTTTCTACTTCTTACAGAAATTTGTTAGTCCGTCAGCCACTTTTTTAGCACTCGATAGTCGACTGAATCAAACCCGAACAACATTTAAATTAATGTCAACACAAATCTCATCTCAAATTAACATTCAATCTAACCAGTCAAAGGCAAATCAAGCTAAGCAAACATTTCGGTCGAGGCCCCGACTCGGGGGTGGAAGTTTTGTTTTCGTTTAGTTGAAGCATGTCTCCAACTTCGTGGCGCTCCCTTCAGCGGATCCGAACGAAGGCGGATGATGCAAAGAGACAGATAAAAGACGTGAAAATCTGCACGAAGCAAAGTGTCAGCCGTCGAATCGAGTTGACGATAAACAACCGTCAGTCAATAAAGCGAAAATTTAAAATTGCTGAATTGAGATTGCGATCGAATGTGAAACGAAAACGAAATCGAATGATCCACAAGCTTATAAAAAGAGCCTGAAGGTCGCGAGAACAACAAGCAAACTGTGGAGGAACATGAAACAAGTAAACAAGCGTATAAAATTGCCAGGCACCATCAAAAGGGTTGGGCCACGAATTATCTGTCGGCTTTTTCACCGAAAATAGTCTCGAGCACTTTTAGGCGCTTTTAGCGAGCGAAAACAATGGAACAAGAGCTGAGCATTTGGGTGTTCATTCTAGTGGAACCACAAGGCACAATTGCGCAAGATACTGCTTCAGCATACACTCACAAACCGAGCCACCAACTGAATCCATAACATGTGTTTCTTAATTACAAATTCAAAAGTTTCCATATTGTGCAAAAAGAGAGAAGATTGGTGAGCTTCGTGTTTAGCTCGCAAGCAGAACGAACGAACACACGGAAAGTCATGCAATGGAAGCGGAAAGGGTTGTTGACTCGACCATCAGAATTGTTTCTTCTTGATCTATCCACTTCAATGGCTCGAACACATCCAGCTGAGTCAGCCTTCAAGCTCCCTTCCCGCCTCGCTGGATTTACGGCTTCTTAACGGCATTAGCGAGTTTGTACCATGCCTTCGATTAGTCAATTTATGGCTGCTGCAAATTTTCCACCTCGTTCTGGCCGCGCCATTCACACAGACATTTGATGGCTAAGCAGCAAACACACCTCGAACGAAAATCCCATAATGTTTCCAGTCATGAAAGCTGAAACACTTCTTTGATGTTAATTTCTCTCCCCACGACAAAGCCAATCTCGTTCTCGGGCTTTTGCGACGGGCCGAGTAATTAATGTGAAAAAGAAATTAATTTATGCGGGAGAAGAGCTCGGCGACTGTCATCGTTACGGAGACAATTATGGGCAATCAATGTGGTTTAAGGAGCGAGGAGGGTTCGCTCTGATCTCGGAGACCTTCGGTCGAATTAGATTTAATCACGGTAAAATATTTCTTCTTGTTCTTTTCACCGTCACACCGCAAACTCGCAGGTAAAACAACCTCGAAGAAGAAGTAACCGTCGCGACCGCAACACAGGTTTGGCTCGCTATCCCATCGCTACCGTCGTCGGTCGATCTCGATTCAGACGATGTCAATGACAAAGCTGAGTGAGAGAACTTCATTCAATCGTTCGCTTGGAGCGGCAATTACTCAGGAGCGTCACTTATCTACCAGCACGCTTAAGCCATGAACCCTACGCATTTAATAGTTAGCTGCATCCACGCAAGTTTCTCCAGCGTGACAAATTGGATTCAGTCTCGGCTTTCGTTGATTTTCTTTCTGGAACTCCCAGCTCATTGTGACTCTTGCGAGATGTTATTGAAGCCAGATTGGATTTGGCTGCTTTGTTAAATTTGCAATGACATCGTTGGATGTGGGAGACTGTAAGGTGGTCCTTAAACAAACGAAATCCTTTAGCGTGCGGTGGAATCATGTTGGCATCTTAGACAAACGATCCAACTTAAGGCATTAATCTTGCGCCCAACGCAAACCGCATTCGACAGACAAGCCGGTTAGATTAATATTCCCAGTTTGCGATACGGTTTTATGTCTTCTTGAATTGACTGTTTATGGAGTTTCTCTTGATTAGTTTCCTCAATTGCCAGAGTTTGAAGTTGTTTTTTCTAGTTTGGTAAATTGATCCTTAGCTGGAGTTGATGCTCGATAACTTGAGCAGCTTTATTGCTTCCCATCTAATATCTAATTGCCTGCGCTCACTCGAGAGCTTAGCGAAATTAATCGCGAGATCTTCCATGCCATCTGAGAGTCTGATTGAAACTCTTGTCTTCCAGGTTGCGTAGGTGGATCGTTACGTCTTGGCGGATCATCCGCAATTACAATTTATAGACCCAACTTAACGAGCTTTAAAGTGATCCAGCGATTAAGAGTTAGTTCTGGCGCTGAGGGAACTTTCCATTTCATTTCTGTTTTTACAAACATCGAATATCGCGACAGAACGCCCACGCATTTATTGCTTAGACAGTTGTCAATTTAATGGAAATTGATGGATCTAAATTAACTTACAACTGTACAAAGAGGAAGAAGGCAGACAAGAGCCACGAGACAAGAAAAAACAGCTTGAACTAATGTGAGGTCGTCGCTGATACCTGGTGTTAATGATCTCTGGGGTTTTGTCAGAGAAAGGCATTTAATCTTCATTCTCCAATCTTTTTTTATGCCCGACACAGCAATTTATTACGCTCGGAAATCACGTGCCACTGCCAAATGCTCACGATTCATTTTCAAGCAAATGGAACTAGTTTTTCACGGCGAAGGAATTTGACAGTTTTTAGGCCCGCATGTTCATCTGTCGTCGCCCTTCTTCCACTTCCTAATAGCCTTAGTTTGTGGAGCTTTTGTTTGACTTACTAGCTCATTGAATCTTCCAGCATACGGAGATTAGTATAAGAAGTTGGCGTGTGATGCCTTCAGTCAAAAGGCTGAGAGTCCCCCAGACGATCACCGGACTCGAGCAGTATCGACTCGAAGTCTTCTAGATTCAATTCATAAACCAAATATACTTTAGATCCGTTCGAAGAATCGTTTATTCATTCATCCACACACGTTTCGAGCATGAGTCAACATAAAGTTTTAGAATTTAATTATTGAGTCTTTAACAAATGTGAATTTCGTGTTCAATCGGAATCTTTTGTTGAACGAGTCAACACTTGGACGTTATGGAAGTAGGTACACATGACGAGCATTTGTAATTTACACGATGCTTGATTGAAGGTTTCAGGTGAATTAAGTGATTAGCCAATTAGGAATCGACGAAGCAATTTGAATATTCATCAAAACCTTTCATTGTTTCAACGTCTGAAGATGATTCGATGCTCACGATTGTTGAATATTTCCGCAGTCAGAAATTCTCATTAGTAAAACTCACTTCCTTCCAACTCACATTACCAACGAACTGACCGACGTGTCTTCAACATAAAACTGCCAAGTCGCCGCTCGGAATGAAATAAAGTTTCCTACGGCACTTAAGAGGTCAAGCTGCAAGATTAACCGTCCAACGCTTTCGTGGGTGGAGGAGAAGGAAAATCATTCACAATGTGTCAGTCAATCTCTATTCATAGCGTGATGTAATCGATCATGTACTTTGCATCCCATCAGTCTTCTTGCGGCCTGCTCTTTCATCTCAGTTTAGTTCTTGCAGGTCGGCAGTGCGTGTGAGAACGAGTCTAATTACAAATTCATCGCCTTCGCGAAACCAGTAAGAAGGAAAAAGCTAATTCATTGTTTTTACAATTCCCGGTTCCATCGCGGCCTGTTGTGCAATTTAGTTTCGTTACCAACGTGGCTTTTTGACGATTTGTTTTGATATTCAAATTGGTGTCATGCTCCGGTTTCTTCTTTTCTCCTCGCGAGACGTTTCGCGATTTCCTATTTCTTTGTCTCGAATTAGACTTTAAGCTGTGACAGTTTCGTAAGTAATGACAGTGAGAGAACGAAGTTTGTTTGCCCTGAAGTCATCGACAATCGTGTGTGGCTTTCAAGATCAAGACCGAAAGACCCGAAAAGAAATCGCGTCGCCATTAACTGTCGATTGTCTCAGTCGATGGCTTTCTATCTCCTCGTCACTCATTTGCTATGAAAGCAAAGTTTTGATTCTTATCTTCATCTCGTTTTGTTGTGCGACTTGATTCATGGAACTTATCAAGATGGCAGCAGCTTTTATTGCACATGATCACAACCACCTTCCATAGTTGGTCGCGAAACAAAAAGAAAACCTCGCCAACGAAGGTCGCAAGATTGCCGAAGCGAATTGATTTCGTTCTGTCGCAATGTCGAACTTTATCAACATTTGCTTCGCTCGTCTGGTATCTGCTTTGACGCAGCTGTTTACAATGCAATGGCGTGATGGAGCAAACGAAACAAGCTAGGAAATTTTACACGATCTTACTCTCTACCGTGTATTTCAGTCGATGCTACTAATTGACCGGCGTAGGAGTTTTCAAAGCCTTAATAACATCAAGAAAGTTCTTGAGGACGATGAGGAGCCGAAAATGGAAAGGTTGGCCGGAATGGGAAGGCTCAGGTTGGTCCCACGTAATCAATAACGGTTTCTAGAATAACCGTTGGTTGTTTCACGTGTGCCATCTCAAGTAGATCACTTGAAGTAGTTGCAGGAGGAGCTTTTAACGGAGGTTTCCCTCTCTAGCCAGTGACACACTAGCTGTTGCTCTAACAATCTCCCGAGTCGTCATGTGACGGTTTCACACAAATGTGACTAATTAGCTTTTTGTAACGAGACACTCGACGATTGATTTCGCGTCTTGCGTGACTCAGTCATGTGAGTAACGTTTGTTAATCGCTGATACCCGAGACCAATTCCGATCAGACCTGCTCTCCAATTTTCACCGTTTTCCGGAGAAAAACGTTTTTCAGATAATCGAATTTTACATCGACGGTGAGCAGTGAAGAAAAAGCTAATTACATGGTGGATTTTCGGTTTTCTTTTTCACCGACGCGGTTTTCTCTTTTTTCGCGGCGTGTAAAACAAGTGAGCGATGATTATAGCGCTTCACTTCCAACACATATCGTTGCAGTGACCACCAAACGGAGTCGAAGCGCTGCGGGTGTGTTGGTTGTTTCTTTAATTGTTTCCCATCGCCATGTGCCACAAACTATATTTCACTACATGCTTCGCTGCTCCATATCTTCATTTTCTTCGTGACTGCGATCTTGACTCTTCTTCCAACAGATTGACTTCTTCGAATGACCCCCCGACTCGAGGGCTTTCTCTCAAGCGGCAGCATTGAAATGGCCTGTTTGACAACAAAACTTCAGAATTTGACGGCTTTCGATTCTATTTTGAGTCTCTTCACTTCGGGGGGATTAAAGTTGGATTGTCGAGTGGAATTTCAAATTCAAATGAAGCGGAGAATGTGGAGCAGAGAAGTCTTAATTTACTATTCATAATCCATCGCGATTGTTGTGCTTTGAAGACGCTAATTGATAAAATTCCACTGTGTGTGCTTTGCGAGATTAATGGACGATTGTGTGCGACTTGGCATCACGAATGACTCTTCTTCATCATCTTTCCGCTGCTCGCAAGTTGTTGAGTCTTCCCAACTCTCGCTCATAATGTTCGTGTGTGTGGCTCAGCGATCTCGTCATAAACATACATTTAATTAAACTCAATTGGGTGAGCGACGACGATATAAAAAGAAATCAAGAAAACATCGTCTGGTCGTCATCGCTCCGTCGACAGGGAAAGCATTTCAAGGCGAAATTAATTTTCTTCGAGCCTAATCAAAGAGCCTGCAGCTTCAGATGACAATTAAAAAGAAATTTACGATGGAAATTTTTAAAATTGAATAGTTTGTCAGTACATTTTATTGCTTCCTCTAACTTGACGACATTTGCGTTCCCCTACGGACACTCGAAATTTGTCAAATTGTCTCAAACTAAGCCACTCGACGTTTTAGCGTTGAGGAAAAAACAAAACAAAGCCACAAACTGAAATCAGCCGTTCTCAGTTTCCGCGATTCCGTTCACAGTTATTTTATTTCGTATGTTTCGACCAGACGTCGATGAATTTAAATTTCTCTTACTTCGGTTTGGTAGCCGGAAAACGGCTGCAAGCGACGCGCGTTTCGCCTTCAACTCTTTTTCGTTTATCATTGAGCGGCTCGCGGTTAAATTTAGAAATTTGGCACAACGTGAAAGGCGCGCACAGTTTCGCGTAGTGAGATAAGGAAAATCAACTTCGACGCATTTTCTTTATCGCTGAATGTGAAGCCAGAACTTGCACCGTTCGCTTTATCACCACAGCTGAGCATCAAGATGCCGCGGTTCAAGCGAAAAACATGAAAGGCCTCGTTTCATCTCGAGACAGCGATAATCTGCATTGTGCAAACATCTTCCGAAGGGAAAGAAAAGTAAACAAGACGCTTCTCGCTTTCAATTACCATTCATTCATCCAACGAAAGTATCGCTCGTCTGTTAGGCTGCGTTATTGGCTGCAATTAACAAATAATCCATTGTTTCACGACTTTCATCCGCTCGCTCGGCAAAATGCTTTTGTGTCTTCCTTGTTGACCGAGCTCGCTCGCTCTCTGTCTATCGATCTTCTTGATATTCACTCGAATCGAGGCGATGAAATTGATTCGACAGAAAAACTCTTGATTAATATTTTTCTACTTTCGCGATTTCTTGAAACTTCCACTAATTGCAGATCCGATCTTTCTCTTCAGCTTTTGTGCGTCTCGATAGACTTCACTCGTTCGATTGCTATCCACGTCCTTCAACACTTTTTTGACACATCAATTTCGCTGCTTCTGACGCAACAGATTTGCGAGCATTAATCCAGAACCGAGTTGCTACTTTTTCGCTTACACAATAATCCACAAATCGACTCTCAGCTTAGAGACACGTTCACTTCACCTAATTATCTCCGCTGCTCGCTAAAATGTTTTATTGATGATTCGAAATTGATTTTTTTCCTCTTCGCTCTTTTCACATCACACAAGTCTGTAACATTGTCTGCTTTCTGGACGATTTGGCGATCAGCAATTTATTCCGCAACGAAAAATTATTTTATTCGATCAAACTAAAGAGTCAAATTAAAAAACTTTTTAATGCCGCGTGATTCATTTGCCTTTCCGTTTTCAATGCCCCGAACCGACTGATTTCAAAGTTAAAGCTGCGCGATATTCAAGCAGCAGCCAGCAAGCAACTATCACCGGTTGGAAACATTGAGCACTGCTAGCCTAGCGAAGCGCGAATCGGTTCGAGGCACGATCGATGCGGCTGTGTTGGTGGGGATCGCCTGACGATTGTTTCAATGCTGCCGTTGCCGATGGATGTTTGTGATCTAATTCACTTCACAATTATCCAACGCGATGCAGTGCTCTGCGGAACAGCGATTTGTAATTAAATTTCAAAGCGATTCGTTAGTGTTCGAGGCACACAACCGTAGAGTAACAGAATTCGTTCACGTCGCAGTCACGAGAGCATGAAAATGCAACGAGTAGAACTGGCAAGTGTAATGTGTCTGCTTGTTTTGATCGACGTGAATATCATTCCAGCGTATTCCTTCGCGCCATTCCGTCGCCCAACTGTATGTGTACTGCTCGATTATTCCATAAATTAATAAAACTTTTATGTTCCTTCTTCGCTTGAAAAATGATTTAAGCGTTCACACTTTGCCGCTTTCGACATTACACGTTAGAACGAAACATCAAACGAAGAGCATAAACAGATTCCGCGTACATGAACCGGCGAAACCGGAAAGATAACAGACTTCATCTCTGCAGCGACTTCAATTCGACGAGCAGACCACGCGTGAAAAGAAATAATTTGCAATTGAAACATCGTTGCGCCGTTTACCTCGAGTCACGTTATTTAATGGCAGATAAAAATGCAGTCGATCGAATCAGGAACGGCATTCCAGCCGACGATCATGCCCACACATCCAGAGGATGATAATCCACTCCTCTGTGCCTCGACTTGCGATGAAACATCGCTGTTGCCATGTCAATTATGCGGCAATTACATCAAACCGCTGCTGTCACCCAATCCCGCGGCTGAAACTAATCCTGATTAAGCCGAAATTACTTTTCTTTCCGAACAAGTTTTCCTTTTCAAACATAATCGAATCAAGCGGACGTCGAGCCAACCAACACGACTGAACTGAACCGCAACGCGAAAGCAGCAAGTGCGACTATGGCAACGAACGTATGTTTGGCATTCATTAGAGAACATTTGAGTAAAACAAAATGCAGAACAATTTATAGAAAGAGGGTAAAGAAAGCATTCGGAACGAACTCGAACGCAGTGATTAATGGAAAATGATTATGAAGAGCGATGAAAGAATTCGAGCGGTACTTCGTTGTA
Organism: Smittia sp. YW1114-2; assembly: GCA_033064975.1. NCBI lineage: Eukaryota > Metazoa > Arthropoda > Insecta > Diptera > Chironomidae > Smittia > Smittia sp. YW1114-2. Next base: position 14,861,847 of record CP093833.1, read on the forward strand.
TCAGGCCAAGCGCTTTCATCAGCTATAAAAACAACAGTTTCATCTTCGCTTTTTTAACGAAAACAATTCCCGCCGACCAGTTGCAGCTCCGGCTCATTCATTTTCTTCTCCCGCGTGTTCAACTCCGTTACTGGATCATCACGTCTGGCTGATCCAATTGCGGTGCAAGATTTTGATAGTTAAATTTAATCTTTACGATTCTCACGAGGTTCGAAGTAACCTTGAGCCGCAGGATCAACCTAAGGCACTGACACAGATTCCCTTAAACAATGAAAGGCTTCACATCCCTTAACAAGTTCAATTACCATGCGTGAGGTGTAACCTTAATCCACAAACCTCCAGCAGCACTTTTGCTGTCAAAACATTTTTCCGAAGCTCCATAATCCTTATGAGAAAATTGATACAAGCTTGCACAATGTTTATTTGTGGCTTCGCAAACAAGCCGAGAAATAATAACGAGGCAATAACGCATTACATAAAGCGAGCTCCTAATAACTCATTCCAATTGGCTTGTGATTCGATTAAGCTGCTGGAGAGAGAGAAGTGCATGGCCGTAATTATTGGCTCATAGATTCGAGCGCAGTTAATCATTCTTCGAATTTATTCAAGTCGAATGCAGAGACCGATTAATTATTGTGAAAATTAATCCATAAAAACTGACTACAATTGCGCTTAATACATTTTTAATTTCCTTTCTTAGATTTTCGATATCGTTTTGGCTTCTTTTTTTGTAAAGTAATTAAGTAATCGCGCAGCTTAATTCGACTTTTTGTCGTTAGGTCACTTTTTATTAAAAAGTGTTTTTCATTGTATCTTGGGTAAGTGATCACAATTGCACAGTAGCTGTAAGAGCAGGCGAGCATCAGAGTCATTAAACTTGCGGCAAAGATGTGATCATCTTGTGAAGGATCGCAGCTATCACTGTGGCTTGCTAGATGAGCTTTAGGGACCATAACGACACTTCAGCTTGACTAATGGTTTTCAAGTTCAATTCGCCATCGAGTGGAAACACTTGGAGACAACAAGACAAAAGAAAACATTTTGCAAAGCCAAAGAGCGCAATGGAGACGAGGAAGTGAGTGCTTGAGGAAGCGGCTCATCAGTTTCAAGTGATTCAAAAGAGCTTGGTCAGTTTTCACTGAGCTCTCGAAAGTCTTTTCTTTTGAAGCGATACTATGGATTTATGAAACTGTTTGGCATTGATTCTCGTCAGCTTCGAAGCGACGAAACAGAGAAATCAGCGAGCTGGATCAATGCCGATTGAACGAGACACTTCGTCATGAAAACCCTCGAAAAATTGATTTCGAAATGCAAGTGCTATTCATTCGCATTCAAAAATATTTGTGCCATCGTCGCGATCCATTAAGTTTTGAGCTTACAACTCTTTCCAGCTATCGTTCGTGCATACTTCAACCGGTCGCAGCCACTAATTCAGTTAAGTAGAGTTTATTTACCATCAGTCGAGTACAGCAACAGACTTCTGTTCCATGACTTTCGAACGAGACGAAAAATTGTTCAGATGCCATGACGTTATGTGCCGAGGCTGGCGAACAGACTTCGATGTAGACCTTCAACAGGCCGACCTTACTTAATCGCCGCTTTATCAGCGAACGGATGAAAACGTTTCGGATAGCAGAAACATCGTCAAGCCTACGACAGTCCTTCGATCCGCTTGTGAAAGTATTAATTGGTTGTCAGAGCTTATCGAGCATTGATCCATCAACATAAAATTTCTTTTGACTCGAACATGGATCAATCTCCTCAACATTGTAAAGACACGAGTTAGCGCACGAAGACACATCGCTACCAGGTACGAAAAGACAACAGAAAGTGCCTTAAACCAACAAAAACTAATCTACATCAAACGTCAGGCAGGCTTCGTTCTGTTCGGGCAAATATTTGTGAGTTTCTTCGTTGTTTTCTCAACAAAAACTTTTATGTTTGCTCATAAACTCGCGCTTTATGTTGGAGTCAACGCAAATCCATTAAGCAATAATCTTTGCCGATTATTTACCTTCAAGCCTTAACTTGACATTCTCCCATCAGTGTTGCGTATTTCTCAATCGTTCAACGATGATTTCAAGCCTCGAGCGAATCAATTGCAATTTTTTTTTGCTACTCAAGCGTTCAATTTAGCGGAAAGTTTGTTGTGTGGCGCCTCTCCAGCCTCCTTTATGCCAAATTGCTTCTCGCAATTCTACGTTTTCTTCGTCGCTGATGAGCCCAGACGTTGTGCAATCGTCAATGTGTTTTGCGGAATGCTTGAGATCGTTGAGCGACGATCGCTGCTCGTCAATGTGTTAAGAGGATCTCGAGTTCACGACTTAACTGCTCTCAATTGAGCAATTTGTACTTAGAGTTTGGCAGAACTCGATCTGAGCGCCTATTTATAGCCTTCTCGGGTTACTTTACGAGCTCTTTTGCACAATAAACTTCCCGAAGCCAGCTCAGCCGTGCGCGGAATCTCGAGCCATAAAGTGGATAGAAATTCAATTTACAGGAAATCTTGCGCTTCTTACTTTTCGTACGAAATCAAGCTCTTCGAAAATCACGTTATTTGTGCCAATAAGTGCCGGGTCCAGTGAAGATAAGGCGGTGAAACGAGCGAGTTTCGGTCCGACTTCACTTCGTACATTATGCTCGAAACACTCTGGAAGTTTTGACCTTTCGGGTGACTCATGCTCGGTTCTCAATACGTTGAGCATTTCTTGTTTTCCTGACTAGCTTAATAAACGATGATAAGAACTCGTAAACATCGGGAAAGGCTTGATAAGAAACTGTCGTCGACCGATGATTAAGTCTCGCTTTTCGCTGATGCGATTTAGATAAGATTTCACTGTGACAGCCAAGCAAATGAATCTTTTATGACACGACGTGCAATCAGACTGGGAATGGAATTGACAAAGAAAAACAAATTCTATTGTCGACTAGATCAAGGACCGAAGATTGCCATTCCCTTCCAAATTTGGGGGCGCCTAATTGGTCTAATGACATCGTCTCCAGAAAGTTTATACGGGCACTAAGCGTTTTGAGTGATGGATGTGGACTGGAAGGCAACGTCTTTTAATTAAAAATGGTAATCGGGGGGTTTGATAAATTGCGCTAATTGTTCTGTAACTTTACGGCCCAGAGAATGAGCGAGCAAGGCTTCAGTAATTCGAATCAAATTCTCTTCAGAATCGCTAATGAAATCATACAAAAAGTAAAACTGACGTCAGAGATGGAATTCTCCGCAAATCGCAAGAGGAAGAAGCACAAAAGAAGTCTGAAATAAGTCTTGAGTCATTGTTGCGCTGTGCGGTTGGAAGCGTCTCTTCCGCACTTGATGAGTGACGAAATGATGAAATGACATTGAGAAAAGCGAAATCATAAATCCATTTCGTCATCCGATTGAACTGTTGTTCTGAATCGCTCGGCAACACTCGAGTTTTGAAATCGCAACGACACCAAAGTCCAAAACAAATCTCATGGGTGAATAAACTTTTTCATCTCCTCGCTTCACATTTCGCGAGAACGTCTGTCGTTCTTTAATGATTGTAATTGTTTCTATTTCCCGGAGGAATCTACGAAGGCCGCTCACATCATATGGTGATGTCATTGAGAGCAACGAGCCAAATTGTTTTTAGCACAACGTGAATCCCCATGAGTCTGAAGTGGTTCAGACGCTGAAGTTACTCAGGTGTTTTAGTCTGCACAAAAATGGAAGAGTTGAACCTTTTTCAGCCAGAAACCACAGAATTTAGAGCAAGGTAGTCGCACCCTCTAGATAATCCCAGTGCAGCTGAGGCACCATCATCATTTAATCCGACTAAAAAGCTTAGCGACTCACAAAATCGTGCGCAAATATTCGTCAGTTTAATGACAAAGAGACGAGAAGAAGAAATTGTAGCAATTAATTAGATTAAAATACTTTCTCTGGGAAAAGCCGCGTTCTCGTCAATCTATCGGAAGTGCATCGCAGACAACGAGAGACGATGAATCGTCTCGAGAGCAATAGAATTTTAATTGAGCAAGATCCAGACCGCAGACGAAAGTCGATGCGCTCTTCAGCGGAAGTGCAAATCAGCCGACATTTCTCACGGAAACTTGAATGAGCAATCGATCGAGCTGTGCAGCTCAAGTGGGCCCATAAACACTGGGCGGCTGATAAGAGACTCACCGTCATCAAATCCAGAGGAAGTGAGCGAGTCGTGTTGTTTTTGGTTTCCAACGGATCCATCGCAGCCCAGCTACTGTTGTTTACTCCTAATCCAATTTCGGGGTTGTTAGTAGCAAGCAATTGCTATTTGCCACTCGTTTTTCACTCGTAACCATTTGATTTTGTCATCACTTTGGTGAATTTTTTCATTCGCGTAAATCGATCGCGTTTTCTATTATTAAACTCGACCGGATAAATTTACGATTATATTAAACAGATTACACGGTTAGTTATGAAGATTCGTTCACGCTTAGACCAAATAAAACAGCACTAGGAACGTTGCAAAACTAATTTATCTGTCAACTTTACACGACTGATTTTACTTCTCGGCGTCGACGTGAGAGGCGCTGCGACGACTTTTTGAATCGAACAAAACCGTTAAATTCAAGGAGTTCATCACTTTTGTCTGAGGAAAGTCGTTGGATTAATTGCAGTGTTTGCATGTCGGTGAACGACATCAAAAAGCAATGGTAATCGTTGACAAAGAGTCATTCTAGTAGATTGTATTCAAGTCTTATTTACTTTCATTAATTTTATTAAGAAAAATCAGCTTTACATCTTGGTATGGAATCTCCTTGTTTGTGTTGTAATTGATAGTTTAATTCGAAAGCTTAAGCTTAGCTGTGCTTAAGTGCCAATCTTTTCAATTTCATCGGAGTTCTCTGCATCGAGGAATTGGATCTTCTTGCCAAAGTGTCGCTCGATGTCCTGACAGATGCGCATGGATTGTTCTGAATCGATGAGATTGATTGCGATTCCGTTCTTTCCAAAGCGACCAGTGCGACCGATTCGATGAAGATACGTCTCGCAGTCTGCTTGTCCAGACTGATCAACAGGAAGGTCAAAGTTCACGACAATATTAACTTGATCAATGTCGATTCCACGCGACAACACATTCGTTGTGATGAGAACTTTCTGATGTCCCTCACGGAATCGATCGAGCACAGCCAGTCGTTGTTCGACAGTCAAATCGCCACTCAATACTCCAACGCTCTCGCAGCCAACTTGATTCGACATCTTGCCAGAGAGCCAACCAGCAGTCTTACGCGTCTACAAAGATGAATGGCTCAAGATAGAGCTTAGTATAAATTTTGCACGACTTACGTGGCAGAAGATGATTGCTTGTCCAATTGTGATGACGCCATAGATGTTAGCAATCGCTTGGTACTTCACGTCCTGATCGCGACACTTGACGTAATACTGTTGTATGTTGTCCAAGACTTCTTCCTCTTTCTTCAAGCGAATGGTGATCGGCGACGGAACAAGGAACTCAGCGAACTCCATCACTTTCTTGTCGTAAGTGGCGCTGAACAACATCATTTGGCATTTCTTTGAGAGATTCTTGTGCAAGCGGATGCACTGATCTTGATGTCCCTGCTGTGCGATCATCACGTCGGCTTCGTCCAAGACGAAAACGCTGATCTTTGACAAGTCAAAGGCTCGGAATTTAAGAGACCAGTCAAGAACCTTTGAGGAAAATAAACAATTAATGTTGATTCAGCTTATTCACTGGGTTGGCACAAACCTTTCCTGGTGTTCCAATGATGACGTGATCAGTTAACTTATGCGATCTCTCTATCTCTTCTCCTCGAACGGCGTAACGAATTCGAATCTCCGGGCAGAACTTTGCCATTCGAGCTGCGACTTCGCCTGTCTGAATTGCGAGCTCATAAGTCGGACTGAGGCAGAGAACCTGAGGATAATCCTTTGACGTGTCCACGCGAGTCAGCATGGCGAGTGTGAACGCTGCAGTTTTTCCCGTTCCCGACTGAGACTGAGCAATCATGTTCTGTGGCGGATCAGCCATGAGTGTTGGAAGAGCTGTCTCCTGGATCTTCGATGGGGTGTTGTAGCCCATTGCGTAGACTCCTTTCAGCAACTCCGGTTTTCTGGAATGGAGAAGCGTTAGAAAATGGGGAGTCAAGTGGAACTAGGGTCGCGATTCCTAGGAATCCAACAAGCGAAGCCATTGACATCGTTTGAACCCAAATTAAGCAAGCACTGGTTGACGATAACTTACAGATGAAGAGCTTCGAATGTCTTGACGGAGTAGAGCGGCGAGTTGGGATCCTTGCGTTGAATGTGCAAGTCGTTCTTAGTGTCAATCAAACCCTTTCTGATGATCTTCATGAACAGCGAAGAGTCTGCCTCGCTACAACAACAAAATTATTTCATGTTCTTGTGCAAAGTTGGCAAAATCGCTTACTTAAGTTCATCTGCCTCCTCGACCGGTGACTTGGCATCGTTGTTAAGTGAAACCTCACCGACTGTGTCGCTCTGGAAGAGTTAAAAGCTGCAAAAACATCGCACAAATCACATTTCCCCGCAAATCTTACAAGTCGTTGGATCTCCGTCTGCTCTTGGCTCTCGGCGGCTTTATTCCAGTTGTCTGCCATCACGATGGGCTTGCTCTACTGATTGCTTACGTTTTCCCGATGTGAACTCACTTAATTATCGAGGAATCTCAGTTTTCAGATTTGCCGATTTCAGTTTGTTTCCAGGAGTTTAGGAAGTGCGAATCAGTCGAAGGTTTGGCTGACTGTCGATCGAACCTTTGGGAGTTCGCGAGTTTAGCAGTGCGCGTTGTTGAAGTTGTTCGGAGTATATCAAATATTTTTGCTTCTACAAGCGATCGAGCGATCGGAAACCGTTCAAAGTGCTTGCAAAGAGTCAAAGGAGCCGTCGGGGCGTGCAGGGCAACGAAAGTGTTTGATGAAAAGCCCGAGACGATGACAGAAACTCGAAATCTCTAAACTTGGTAAGAAATTTTATAAACAAAGTTGGATTGTCGATATCTCAGCCCCGAGGCGGAGTAGGGCAAGGTGCATTCAACTCAGCTGCACTTTGTGACTCAGCTCAAGGTGAACAGTCGAGTTCCTCTCGGTCCGAAGTCAGGAAATTCCTTCCCTCCGACTTTGGCCATACATTGACAGGCCGAAACTTTCTAAACCGAAACATGCAACATCGAAGCAGCGGATCATGTTGTCTGCACTTGCGAATGAAGATCACATGAATGCCTCAGTTGTGAGAATGGTTGCGTGTTGCTGGGAAAATCATAACATTGATGCGATTGAGCAACGTCTCGCGCTCGTCGTTCGACGATTGAAAAGATTCTCATGCAAATTTTGGGCTACATTCTTGGAATGGGAAACCGTCATCAGAGCGCGCGGGTCTCCGCTTTAAATTTCTGTCGCGAAACACTAATTTCCTAGAGAGCCAATCGAGTTTCGCTGCTTTGGTATTCGACTCAAGCAATATGCCCATTCAGCAATACTGTTATCTTCTCTGCTTCTTTCGATCGTGAACCAACACAGCGGAAAGTGGGTAACTTAACCGTTCGATCGCGCAACACATGCTCAAAGCCAGAGCAAGTTTCTTTTTTCCTTGTTTGAAAACAACATGTCCATTGCTAAGAATCTCGATCGTCGCTCTCTTCTGCACTCGCGATGCTCTCTTCGATCGGCTACTTAGCACACAGCACTGCAGATGGAAAGCTTAACATTTTCTTCTCGCATTCAGTTTCGTCCAAGTTACCATTCGGGCTACATGGTGTGAATTCGTGTGCCTTCTAGTGTGAATTCGTGTGTGCCTTCCAATTAGAGCTTAAGACGAACTCTAATGTATCAATAACAAATTATAACTGTAACAATCCACGACTGATCGCGTGTGCTGATAGTGGAAGCGAGAGATATTGAACCTTAGATTCTGGCTCGACAGAAGCAGCACAAACTAATAAAGAAAAATCACAAATCCGTGAATGAAAAAATTAAATAGAACGTAGATGGAGTTATTGAAAAAATTTGTTGACGACATCATAAAAGATTCGTAAACATCGATTGGGTTGAGAGCCCACAGATCTAGTTTATTGAACAGCGATCACACGCTTTTCCGAATCGAACTTCAAATGGTTGAAAAGCTCGAGATGGATGACAATGAGAACAAATACCTTGAGGTAAGAATCCAGCCTTGAGCTGATGTTGCTGCTGCTCGTGTTTGTGTCGCTTAACAAAACTTCCTCGCTGGGATATCGATTACCAATCCATCGATTATCAACGATTCCTTACCCTGAGTGTCAATCATTTTAGCTCTCCAGGATGAACTTCTCGCCCTTCTCAACGTCGTTCGCCAACGTAAACGTGAATCAGTTTGCAAAATTCACGCAAAATCTAACAGCGCCAGGCCAGGTAAGCATTTGATTAGAGAACCAACACTAAGGCACCGCAAGACCAGATTTAATTGTAAACTTTTACTTTAGATTTCAAGTCATTTTTTCTTTCTTTTCGCTCGTTATTTTTTTCCTGACTTCAATGGAACGAAGCAAAAAACTTTCACTTAACATTTACGATTTGCTGGCTTTGCGATGCATTTCTTTGTTGTTTCGTTTGGCGAATTCTAGTCATAATGTCAATGCTGCAGGAGTGCAGACAGTTTCCCACGCGACTCAATGCATTTGACTAACTTGTTTATTCATAGGTTTTGAGCTTGGTCTCCGGTAGTGATGGCAACGTGCAATTCTTGCAAGCGCAACCACAAATGACGTCGCCAGCGACGACATTGAATCCAACGCAAACGTATATCACACTGCCGATTACGATCCCCCCATCAAAGCCTGGCGATGCTACACAAACTTTCCAGATTCAGGTGCTCAATCCAAATCCCCTGCCACAAGCTCCGAAGTTTCAAATGGGCCAAATGCAAATTCCGATTCACGGACTGCAACAACATGGAACGACAGTACTGACGGTCGCGTACTCACCACAAGACGGTGATATTCTTCCGAATCAGATGCCGGACGGACCGGTGACGGTCCTGGCAGCAATTCAACCACAAGATCTTCAACTCCTGGCGCATCAGAACGGAATGAGCCAACAACAACTTCAAGCAGCTCAACAGACATCGGACAGCGATGACAACCAGGACAAGGATCGCGGGCGAATCAGTATAAAAGCTGAACCAACATTTTGGGGACAGAGCCCAGTAGCTATAGCGCCCAACGGGCTCACGACTGATTTGAGTGAATACTTTCATGCGCGCAACATGAATCTTCAGCCGTATCTCAAATTCAACACCGAGGGACTAAATATTAAGAAGGAGCTGTACAACGATGCTCTAGCGCAGCTTCAACTAAACGACAATAATAATGTTATCAGCATTAACAATAATTACAATGCTGATAACAGCAACGCAAGCACAACGGCGGGTGACACGACCCACGATCAGAGCACCGAAATGGACAGCTCGCAAATGACAGAGAATGGCGAAGACGGCGATGATAAGATGGAAACGGACGTCGGTGGAAAGCTCAAAAAGAAAAGAAAAATCAAGAAGAAACCGCCGAAGCCTAAGCGACCGAAACCCGGCCAAGTTCATATCGCTACCGCTCTCGATGGAACGATTCTGTTCTGTTGTCCAGAGTGCCAAATGGCCTATCCCGAAAAAGAAAGCCTAGAGAGTCATCTTGCAGTTCATAAGATCGAGAGAAGGTGAGAAACAACGTGGTTGAGTTCTTTAGCTAATGTTCGTCGTTTCAGGTATATCTGCGATATATGCGGTGCTGGGCTGAAACGGAAAGAGCATCTTGAACGGCACAAATTAGGTAACTTCCAGCAGTTAAAACATCTGACGTGATTACTTATAAATTGTGTTTCAGGTCACAACCCTGAGCGACCGTACGTTTGTCATGTGTGCCTGAAAGGATTTAAGAGAAAGGAACATTTGAATCTACATGCAGTCATTCATAGTGGTCTCAAAACTGAGGTAAGTTGGTTGCTTCTCTAGTGAAACGTTGGTTACAAATAAATCTTTCCAGATATGCTCTGAATGCGGCAAAGGCTTCTACCGTAAGGATCACCTCAGAAAGCACATTAAATCTCATTTAACTAAACGCGCGAAGGAGGAAGCGGCGCTCGTAAACGTTCACGAGCCGGTCAATCAAGAAGTCTCGATCAAGAGAGAGAAACTATCGCCTGGAAGCTCACCAAACAGTATTCAGAGGATAACAGACGAATCGACACCTCGAACGCTCTCCATCCCTCAGTTCTCCCTGCCTCAAGAAGTTACCATTCATGTAAGATGATTACGAAGATGTGACAGACCTTGAATTACCCCAAACTTCACTTTTAGGTGACTAGTAACAATACAACTCTCCCCGTTCAAATTCAAGTCCCGCAGCTCGTGACGAGATCGCCGACGAGTTCATGATGCAACCGGAAACCTTTGAAACCATCGATCAAACTCAAATGAACTCTTCATGACACGATGCATCCACTGTTGCCGACAGCTGACACGACTATGTACCTTTAACTAGTTCTAAAGGCTTTAGCATTAAAGCACAAAGACAAACATTCCACTGGCGAGAATCTGAAGATCCAACGATTCGCATGCAAACGAAGTTTTGTTGTTTACTTGTTATTATTTAATTTCTGGCCCTTTCTCAACTCAAACCCATTAGAAGACTACTAAGAAGTGTGTATTTATATTCCGGCAAAGAATAAAATATTTTTTATAACAAGAAATGAATTTTATTAAAATTTAACGGAAAAAATTCAAATTTGAAAACAAATAAGAAATGTTGATGAAGAGGAAATCCTCGAATTAAGTAAGTAATGGACAAGCTGAGCTTCCAAAAAGCGATCGACTCGCTTAAGAACACAGAGTGCAGGTGGGTGACAGTGAAAGTTTAGTGAAACAAGTGACAGAATTCAAGTTATTTCGATTTTCAGTTCCAAGGAAAAGATAGCGAAGTTCGATCAAATTCAGAGCTTATTGCCGTCTCTCCAGAACCATTCCCATTACAAGAGCTTCTTGTCCAGCGCCGTACAGATCCTGTTGCTGTTTTGCGAAGACAACGACTCGAATTGCCGAATATCGGCGGAAGAAAACCTCAACCGGATCATCAGACACTGCGAGAGGAATAGCCAGATTGTATTGATTCAAATTGATCTCTATCACGAGCTGAAAAAGAATGGCAACGAGCGGTGAGTTTGAGCTAGAAATCGTTAAACCAGTGTCCAGAATATAGTTCGTTTCAGCTCATTGCGTATTTGCCTGGATCTATTTTCTCATTTCACACCCGCGATTAAACATCGACGGAGAAAAGTCTACGCACAGAACTTGTTACCATGCCTGTTGACAATTGGGAAGCGGAAGGAACAAATGGTGATTGAGACACTCACCGAGTTCATGAAATCCTTCGCCAGAAATCTCCTGAACTGCCTTACGGACGGTGAGACTCTAAAGCTGCTGGAGCTGTTCCTAAACAACTTGGAAGTGGAATGTGCAATCCAACGTCGAAGTAGCGCACAAAACATCATCAGCATGCTCGAGAGCTTCACAAGAAAAGAGTTTCTGCTGAAATCTGTTATCGCCAGGGTGCAGGAGAACTTGGAGAAAACACAGAACTCGGATGCCGTGTTGGGATCACTTGGACTCTTAAGATTATTGATGCCAATGCTCGCCGTGGCCAACGATCAATATCAAAACGTCCTGGAGCTTCTTGAGACTTGCCTGAGTTTTCTGAAGGCTGAATCAAATCATTCCATTATCAATGCAAACCTGGAAGTCGTGAACACTCTTCTCGTGTCAACTAAGCAGTCGCGAGAGTTGAGCTCGCTGCTGTGTGACAACGAAAAGATGACGCACAAGGAAATGTTGCTATCGAAACGTTCGATGTCTGCGTTCATCAACCTCGATTCGCGAAAATCAAGCGATGCTGAGACTTTGAAGATTGGCGATCACTTCCTTCAAATTCCCTCTGCTTCGACTTCAGTTATGTCAACGCCTAATAAATCGCTGATGGACTTCAGCGACGTCGAAGGCGATTCATTCAATTCGATTGACTTCGAGGCGGAAATTTCTTCATCTCCGGCAACAACGAAAAACTTTATCGAGCGAGGCGCTGAAACGATGTCGCTCAAATCGACTGACTCCATCAACTCTTTCTTCAATTCGATTGCATCAAACACGGAAACTGTTTCAAAGTTTTTCCGCAAATCATCGACAGAGTCGCCAGCGCATCAGCCGAAGCCAACTGAATCAGAAGACGACAAAACTCCGCTCGAGTTCTCCCCGGCTGATGATGATAGCGAGCTTCCCGACTCGCAAACGTTGCCGGAAACAGCAGAAGCTGTTCTGGAAGACACGCAGTTCGATGAAACCCTCGAGATTGTCGACTCAACCACATCATCAGAAACGGCGAAAGAAATTTACATCGGAACGATCTTCGATCAAAGCATTGGTAACAGATAAATTTATGAAGATTTGACGACACGTTAATCTTTTAATTTCTTTCAACAGTTGAGTACATCGTACGAATTGTAGCCTCGAAGTTTCTTCTCGAGGGAACGCCAAACATGCTCATCAGTGACCAAGTTGTTCGAGTGTCTATCAAGAACTTGGCTCTCTCTGTGATCGCCGGTTGCGTTGAGCTGAAAGCTGAAGTGCTAATGATGAAGTTGCAAAAAGATTTCACTGATGAGTCGATGATGGTGGAGAACTTGCTGAGCTTTCTCATTGACGAAGATTTACGACTTGAAGAGGAAGAGAAGAATAAAGCAAAGTCAACGCAAGGCGAAGCATCTGATAACGCCTCAACGTCCGAGAGCTTCCTGGAGATCAAAGAAGGTTAGTTAAATACGAAATCGTTACTCGTATGACTACAATTAACTTCCACAGATCATTTTGGCGAATGTACGACAGCTACGTTCCTCGACTACTTCTCTCCGTTGAGCAAAAGCCTTGATGATCAAGGATTGATCTCGCTGAAGAATCGAATTTATGAGGAGAAAAGCAAAGATCGAGAAGAAAGTGCGAAGAAAATTAATCGCGAGCTCTGCCAATTGCTCTCGCGTTCTGACATCGTCGAGCCGAAAAACCCGACAATGGAGACAACGCTGAAGATGCCAGATGACAAGGATTGTCAGTTTGTTGCAGACGTTTTGCTGTTCTCATCGCATAGCGATCCAGTTCTTAGAGGAAACGTTTGCACGATCGCCGGAAGCTTCGTTTGCGGAGCGCTGAGAAGGAATTTGGACTACGAAAAGTTCATTGCAAGAAGCAAGTCTGCGCAGCCCGCCTTGGAGTTCTCAAAGCTGATCAAACTAGTCCTTGGGGGATTAAGCGACGAGATTCACACAGTTGTGAAACAGTCGATGATGGCGCTCGAAGACTCGATCAATCTGTTGATCACCGTCATGAGCTCTGACGACGTTACGCAACTCATTGACTCTTTGCTGCTCGTGTTCTTCAACAAATATTGGCTCGTGCAATGCAAATATTGCGATGTGATAAGTAGTATTGACATGAAGGTGCTTAGGCAAACGATCGGGGCGGATGCCGCTGACGCTTATGAGGTGAGTCAAATTTTTGTTGAAATAATTTACAAACTTTTGATCCAAATCATTTCCCAATATTTCAGAAAATATTTTTTGATCACGTTTATGAGTTGATCAGGGATTGTGACTTTCGTGTTAGGAGTCACGCCAGCTATGTGCTGCCAAAACTGATCACCGGAGATTGTAAAGGATCGACAGGGCGAAACAAAAACGTTTTTGCGTCGTTTGTCGATGATAACGTTTTGGAATTCGAGGCGTTCTTTGTCAGCATCAAGGACCAGCAAGAAGCGGAAATGGAAATCGAGCAACAGCTGACAAGAGTTTTATATACGCTGAGCAATTTCCTAATGGACATCAAAGACAAAAACCAAAGCTTCGGAATTGTCTTTGCGTTGAAGATTCTCGCAAGACGTTTTACCCCGTTGAAGTATCCGAATGCCTGGAAGGAATTCAATGTTCTCGGGGTCCTTTTAAGCTTCAGCATGAACAATCCCGACATAGCCGTGGACGTATCGTGCCAGTGTGATATGATTGAAGTGATAGCGACATTAATAGGAGCCAATGGAGTTTTAAACGCGAGCCATTCGGAGTCTTCGGACTTTCTGCTGCATCTGATGAGAATTCTCAACATCTACGGACATCTTGTGACAAACGCAAAGCCGTTGATCGTTCCGAAGCAAAAGAGTAAAGACATCTTCACTTCTTCGAAGGAGCAGGCAATCATCAACAGTTTGGGATTCTTCAGTAACGATTACTTCTACCTTAAACTTTACGTTGGGCTGGTAAAAAGCTTCGAAAACTCAATGATGGTGATCAAGCAGAACGCGGATGAGAAGCTGAAACATCTTTTGTCGGTTACTTTGAAAGCGCTGCAGACTTTGCTTGAGTTAAAGACGATGACGAAGGATGTCAAGCTTTTGGAAGAAACTGTTTACTACTTGAAGCAGCTGATCGCCTTTCAACCCGACGACTGCATCGTCACCATGAAAATTCTGCTGAAGTTCTTGTTCCAACGCAACTACGCAAACCGGAGAAGTGAGTTAGACGCGATCAGAGCTGATGCTGGCAACAAAGACGCCACAAATGTCTTCAAGAAATTCGAAAGCTTCTCGTCGTTTGACATTGCCGACGCTGCTAGAGACTCAAGCTTTGAAAGCTTGATCAAACTTTTTGATTCACTCGTCATTCAAAGCCTCAAGATCTTCTCAAAGTCGCCAGCGCGACTTCAAGCCACAATTCTCGACATGCTGTGCCAGCTTTTATCGTTCAACGTGAACTACATGCAGCTCGATGCGAAAAAGGTTTTCGTAGATTTCGTTATGCGACAACTTGAGTTCATTGAAGGCGGCCTTGTCATCGATGGCGTTTTGCTAGCTCCAAAGATCGTTCAGTTTTTGATTTATCTGACCAAGCTGAAGGAAAAAAAGTTCATAACAATCCCGAAGATCATTAATATCATTGACAACCTCCTCGCAGCAACCAATCAGGAAGTCAAAGAGTGCGGCGTTCAATCGCTGGTTGTACTGACAGCGGAGCTTTTCTTCAAGAAAGCTTCGCTGAAGGGCGAGCCAGAAGTCGTTGAAGCATCGATCAAAGAGCTGAATGCACAACGCGAGGTTGTTGTCAGCATGATGCTGAAGTTTCTCGACCACCGAGTCGTTCAAAAGAACCTTGCGTGGATTATACTCAAGTCGAGAATTCCTGGAGAAGCTGAAATGGTCGACGAGAATGAAGTTTACCAGCAGCTGCTGCAGTGCTTGAAAGACGACCCGGAGTCAGACCATCTGCTTCTCCAACACATCGGCAAAAACATTTTACTCGAAAGCAAGAACTTCAAGCTCTTGCTCAAGCTCTACTGGAGCTTGCTTCAAAGCGACGGAAGCAGCGAGATCATTGAAAAGTTGACATCAATCCAAGACTTGGTCATCTCAAAAGCTGAAGAAGTTTACCTGATAAATCACATAAAGCTGCACCAGCAGAAGGAACACGCTGACGATCCGGACTCTCTGAAAACTTTTCTAGCTTTGCATCAAAACATTTTGTTAAAATGTCTTCCGCATGTCAATCAGGAATCGTTGAAAAAGTTTTACGCCTTCTTAACCTTCAAGAAGTTTCCGACTTTCCTCGAAATGTTCAAAGCCTTGTTGCAGTGGAGAGATTTATTGCGACAGTCAGCTGAGAACACGAGATTGTTCAACGAATCTATTTGCTATCTGCTATCAATTGGCATAAAGAAAGGAGACCTCGAAGACTTCGTTAAGCTTCAGACGCCTTTGAACCAAAGTCAAGCGATGACAATCTTTTACAAAAATTTATTTGAAGTCAGGAACGACATCAATGCTTGGGAGAACGAGGAGCTGATGGATTTCTTCAAGGAGAAGGAACGACTGGAAGTGTTTCTCACGTTCAGTCAGAACTTTCTTCTAGACAGTTTGCTCGAGGATCAGGAAATCTCGAAAATCATCTTGAGAAAGCTGAGCAGCGTGAATGTCCCGCTCGAGAGGAAGAAACACTTGTTGGAGAATGTGCCGGAAGAGTGCCTGACTGATTGCTTGAACTACACGATTGCAGAGGCAGCAAACAACTCGATCAACGCTCGAGTGCTTCAGCTTTCGATGGTTAAAAGAATGCACGCGATCAAGAACGATGCGCTCATGGGAAGAGAAAGTCCGAAGACGTCACTCGAAAGCTTGGAGAAATGCTCGGATAAACTTATGAAGAACAATCTTGGGATGTTCTCCAGAGCTGTGGAAGATTTCGTCGAATTTTTAAAATCGAACAGCTCGAGAAGCATCGCAGATATCGAGCACAACGACTTGAAGTCTGTAGTCGACGAGTCTTGGCTGCTGGAGCGAGCGAGGCATCTCACATCTGGCACGAAAGATGTTTCTAATGGATTGCAGATCGCAGAGATGCTTTTCGAGATCAAATCCGAGTCGAAATTGATCAGTCTCGTTAGCATGGACGAGTTCAACATCAAGTTGCTGCCGTCAACAATCAACGTTTCTTTCGAGAAAATGCTGCGCAACTTCCGGACTGACTGCGTGCAAATTAACGCTCATCTGAACTACATGAAAGTTCCGCCGCTGCTGAAGATTTCAGTTCTCATCTTAATGAAGCATCTGGAAAAGCTTGAACCCGCTGCCAGCAGCAAATCGTTCACGCAACTCGCTGTCATTACATCGAATTACTTGCGTTGGGTGTCTCGACTTTACCAGATCGCATTGCTGCATGTCGAAGCTAAACTCGTCGCCAAATTCATCAGCGACAATCTCCTCAAGACTTCGTTTATGGAAACGTTCATGAAACTCTTCAGTACGCTTGTACAACGATTGAAGCAATCACTTGAGCCCAACGAAATTGACATCGCTGCAATCGCAGATATTTTGCATGACGACAGGCTGTGGACGGAAATCAATCAAACGGAGAATTCTGCAGCTTGCGAGCTCGTTACTTTCACCCATGATCATCTTCGCGATGTCTTGAAGAACACAAACTTTGTTTCTCGCTATCAACATCCTCAGTTGTTCGACGATCTTCCAGCAGAGATTTGTCGCCGGGTCGAGTTGGCGAAGCAAATAATTTTCATCGCCAGGGCTCACGACAGCGACGAAGATGTTGAGTTCAAGAACGTCGTAGTTTCCTCGAAAGTTCATCGTCGTCTGTCAAATCTTATGCGAATATCTCGAGGTCTTCTTCGTCTTAGTCAGTTCTACCAGTTTGCTGTTACGCCCTACGAGATCTTGATGAACTATCGACCGGGCGACGATCTTCTCGTGATGTTGTCTGAAGGAAACTTCAAAATGAAGCAAATTCCAATCGAGTATTTGAGCAACTCTGAGTTTCTCGAAGCTTACATACGAAGGATCAATCGATACGGATTTACGGAGCGAAGTCAATTTGAAGAAGTCTTCATGACTCTGCTAGTTCTACTGAATCAATGGAACGAAATGCATGACGCTGAGGAACAGTTCAACATCAAGCAGCTTTGCCTCGAGGCGAACGTTGACCTGATCGTTTCATGTTTCCGCCATCCCGTCATTGGAGCTAGCGAGAATTCGTTCTTCCATTTTCCTCGATCCGAGAAGATCAAGATGGACAGCATTGGGTTGAAGAAGCTCCACCACATCCAAGAGATGTTAGACTCCAACATGAACGTTTTCTATCAGCCGAACTTGGAACGGATTGGAGCTGACAACAACGCGGTCAGCTGCACGTCGTTCGAGCCAAATCAATTCGCTTTGAACTACACATGGCAAATGATTGAATCACGTGAAGAAGTAGCGTCGGCGGGATCGATTGTCAGCCGCAACACTTCTTACAACATTTCTCGGTGTGGAATTGACTTCAAAAGTGCGCTCCAAGTTATCTTCGATCTCATGACACAAATGATCGACGAGCATTTCGTCCTGGTGCTTCCACAACTTGTAAAACTTGTTGACATAATTGATATCGGACACGATCAGTTCCGTTGGATTAACAAGAAGATGTTGTCGCTCTACGACACGATCGCTGGTGAAGACACAATATCGCATCAACACATAGCTTATCTGCTCTGTCGGACGTCAGCAGTTCTCGTTCCAACTCTTGGCGAACTTCAGCAGCTCATCGCGATCATCAACAAATATCTCGGCTGCAATCAACTGTTCGTAAGGAACGCGTGCATTCAAGGACTGCTCAGTCTCTTCGAGGCTTGCTGCAAGACCAACACGACGATGGGCGCGATGAGCGACGAAATGAAGATGCTACGAAATTGCATCGTCAACTACACGAGCAAGAACGGAATCATTTTCGAAAGGTTCGCTCGTCTATTATTAAGTTAAATTTGTGCTTTGGTTTAATTTCCTTTCTCCGCAGTGTCAGCTCTTCACCGAAACACGACAAGCTTGTGTGGACGCTCAACTTTTACGTCATCGAGATGACATCGAAGTTCATGCCCGACTGCAATCTGCTCGCCGACTCGCTGATCTCGGCTAACAACATTTTAAAGCGAACCAACGACTTGGAGCTTTTTCATTTGATTTTGACCGTGAGTTTGTTGAGTTCTTCGAGTTCTTCATTTAACCATTTTGCTCTGCGCAGGGACTCGAACGCGTTGTGATAATTTATCCCGAAAAACGAATGTTCCGCGAGAAGATCGAGAAACTGTCGCTGGATCTAATGAAGATCGACAACAAACTGTTTTCGATCGGCGGGTTGAAGCTTCTCGTCACATGTCTCTACATTGGATCCCTCGAGCAACTCGAAAACACGGAGAAGTCAAACGGAATTGTGCAGGATGAGCCCGAAGTTCTGATGCAATCGACCGAGAAAATTGAAATTTTATTCTCGCGCATCCGAACTTCGACAATCGACGAAGCTGAAATCTACGGGAACGTTCTTGGCCAAATTCTGAAGGATTTGCTGCCGCCGAATGAGATTCTAACGAAGGTGATTAAGGAGCTGCTGATCATGAACCAGTCGAACTGCGTTTGTATCGCGAAAATCATTCACCAGGTGAGAATATATTTTGTCCTTAAAGATTCCAGATCAAAAGTTTTCATCTTCGGCAGGTTTTCCGGTCCGCAATCGACTCGTCATCTCTCGTGCGACTTCAGGAGTGGCTCATCTGCGTGTTGCAAAACTTCTTGTCCTATCCAAACAATAAGAAATCTATTTGGTTCTTGTCGCTTATCTTTCTATCGTCAACGTTGAACCAAAATCTTCTGAAACTTTTCCCGATCCTGCTCGACGAAAGCATCGAAAGCTCTGAACTTCACAGGATTTTCCTCGTCAGTTCCAAAGACTTTTACGACAAATTGACAGAGCAACAGAAGGTTCCGTTCAAAGACGCATTCGCAGCTCGTCTCAAGACGAAGATGATGTCATCGTCCGCTTGCTCTCCATCAAACTCCTTCGCATTTAACAACAATTTATTCCAAACTCTTCTGCAAAATTTATAAGAAAATTACTTAAACGCTTAAGTGAAAAGTCGACGGAAACGTCGTGAATAAAATCTATTTTATCGAAAAGTTGTCTTCGTATTTCAATGGGTGTTTATGGATAAGTTTCGTTTAAGTCCCTGCCCGAAAATTGGAACCATGGAAACGACAGTTTGTTTGTCACCAAAGCAATTTCGTGCGTTCCATTTGTTATCTTTTAACACAACTTCAAGTGAAAACTTTTCTTGATAAGATAGCAAGTTGGGCGAAGCATTCAGTCAAGATGGATCCACTCGATGGAGTTCCAGTTAAAATTCTCGGTTACAACGTGAAAACGCGATGGCAAATTTGCCTCAATTACTTGATACCCTGCGTGGTTGAGCTTCTGGTTTACATAAGTTTGATGGTTGTGGACGGAGCCACGTTTTATCAACACAAGTTCCGCGACAGAAATTCTCTTTATGCTTGGATAACGTTGGGCGTAATCATCCTTCCAGCTGTCATAACATTTTTCTGCGTGTTGATTTCTGACCAGTGGCCGGTAGAATCCGGTTGTGGCAGCGAGAAGTTGAAGTTTTTCGCGAGAATCTCTATGAACTTTTTGCTGTTCCCAATTTGCGCAATTTACAGGTAAAGCATATGAGTCACGAAACTGATTATGTGTTACACATGGTTGTGTTTAGGTTTTCGCGGAAGATTTTCTGGTGCGTTGAATCGCTGTTCCACGACAAAAACACTTATGAGAGACACCAGGCTCTGACGAAGGCAGCGGAGCATTCGCCGTTCGAGCTCTACCATTTCTTGCAATCGTTTTTCCACTCCGCACCGCAGGTGATTTTGCAGCTTTATATTTTGCTGCGGGATGACTTGTTCAGGAATTATGACACTGGTAAGTTATCAAAGAAATCTCAAAGAACTTAACGTCTCACGAATTGAATTGTTTCAGCTTTCATTCAAGCGTTGAGCGTCGTTCTGTCGCTAGTGAAAATGGCGATGACTGTTGAGTCTTATCAGCGTTTTGAGAGCCAGAAACGCGTTGGAAAAAGTTACCCGTGGCTTGCACCGCATCAAGTGGAGATCAGAAGCTCGACCTTTAAAAGGACACTTTCAGCGCCTGTTGGAATCTTTCAGCAGCCGGCGCCATCAGCTGAAATTCCAACGCCTGATCGTAAAACGATGAACGTGGGCGCAAACAACTTCGATGAGAAACAGGAAAAGCAATTGAAGCAAATCGAATTTGTCAGTAATATAACTGATGATGATAAGCTGATCTCGGTGTCCAGGCTGCAAGTACCTGACGAGATCGACACCAGTCGTCCGTCAAGCTCAAAGCAAAACGTTCCTGACGATGATTTGATCGAGAACATTGACGAGATTAAAGAATATTTGAGAAAAACGAGCAATGCAGATGCTTCGGAGACACAGTCAATGCTTGACAGAACTGAAAGCTTCGATCGTGTTCCATCGCTTCCCCCGCCACCTCGTCCAACAAGCACAAAACATCCTTACTTGGACAAGTTGCACCGGCTGTCAACCTTCAAAGACATGTTGGTCTTCAACGCTGAGAATTTCATCAAGGAAAAAGTTCCGAGAATCCCTGAAGGAATGTTCGATCACCACACGGGAGAAAAAGAGATCAAGAAGGAGCCCACGTCGCCAACCTCCACAACTGACGAGAACGACATTCTATTGCCGACACGGAAAACTGTCGTTGGCGGGATCGAAAACGATGATTTGGTCTCGAAGTTCATTTCATTTCTGGGCTGGGTGATGTTTCTGCTGATGCGAATGATTTCGCTTTCAGTTTTCGCAGTCTTTTATCTTGAGATCTGCGGCTGGCTTTGTCTTGCACACTACATTTTCATGTTGCTGTGTCTCATCAACGAAACTCGATTCCAGGAAAAATGGCAGCGAACCGTTTTCTACTTCATCCTCGCCTACATTTATATCTTCAATCTAATGGAGCTCAAAGTGAAGTTTAAAAACGTCCGACAGTGGTACATTGGGTACTTCCTGATTGTGTTCATACAGAACATCGCAATGACCATCGCTTGGTACAAATTTGCAGAGTTCTTGGACTCTTGGTGGTTCGAGTTCATGTTTCTTGTAATCCTCCAAAGTGGAATTATGAGCTTAATGTGCCTTCTTCTCTACTTCTTCTATTTGAAGCCAAAAGATAAAGTTTTATTTGCTAACGAGTGAAAAAATAATTGAACTCTGAGACCATGACAAACCATTGAAGCATAAGTAAGAATTATTTTGAGAAGGAATTTAACCTAAATTATTTAAGATCCACCAACTTGAGTCGTTGATCATGACTTTGATGAAACCTCGTACGTCTTTTAAATCCTTTTTAAAAATTGAATTGATTATGAAAAGCTTTGTAAGCAAGTAAATTGAATGTTATCAAACTTTTCTGCTTTTCAAATTTTACTTCAAGCTCATTTAAAGCCCAACGACAACCTGTGAGCATTCCAAAGTAGCTTTCTTGAACTAAGTTGAAAAATGTTCGTAGATGAAAAATGTAAATAAAATAATTGTAAAAGTATTTTTCCGATTTCCACTTTTCCGTTTGCTGCAAGGAAAATTTCAAACAGGTTTTCCTCGCTCGCACACTTTCTCGTGAAAATCATTCTAGTACAGTCACGAGTTTTCATTGAGAACCTTTGCGTCCCCCGCTTGAAAAGTTTTTGTGGTGTGAAATCTCGATACTTCACTTCGGGGAAAGTCCCAGGAAAACTACCAGCGATTTGAAGTGGCTGATCAGTGAAACGGACAGACAAAGTGTTGGACTAAGTCGTTGAACTGACAGTGGCTCGATCGATGATCCTTTCTAGTGAAAAATCGCGATTATATAAAAATTAAAAAGTTTTTCGTTTCCAGCTCGAACGCAATCGCGTCAAGCAGAAATTTTCCTCGTCCATCTCGACATTATAGTTAAATTATTCTCATCTCGAGCATAAGCGAACACAGTAGTGCTTTAATTCTAGCGATAAATATAGTTGAATTCTCTAGTGAAAATATCGAAATAATCCGTGGAAGAAAAAGTGTGCGTGGAGAAAGAAGAAAATTCCGAGAAGAGATTCTGCGCGTTCAGCTCGAAATATTTTAAATGTATTTTTGGAAAATAAAGGTTCCCTCACCTAACCAGCCCAGCGATAGTTTGTGCAGAGCTTAAGCCGACGCGTATCTTGCGAGGCGAAAGTGGGAAGCCCAAAACAGACGCGAATAACGGCGGTGAAATTTCTCACGCGTGGAAAGCTCAAGAGAAGGAAAATTCGCAAAACAACAAATTTGTTTCTCTCGTTTTACGTGTAAATCGGTCGGTGTTACGGTAGATAGAAAATTTATTAAAGAAAGAAAAACATTATAGTGCTCTAAATATAAACTCGAGTCGCGGTGTAGTCGAGAGAACGGAAGAAAGCAGTTTCGCGAGCAGCAAGAAGAAGGGAGCGAACAATAGCGGGGACTTGGAGTGTGGCAGAGGGAGGCGGAGAGAAAACATATCGGGACGGGAAGCTTGAAATGCCGACTACGACAACAATGGCGCTCTCAAGTCCTTCAAACCCATCAACTTTACCGGGCTCATCGCAGACGTCGAAAGATGAAACGCTCACAATGTCTGACGTGATAGGCAAACCTGAATCGGCTCAGCTCTTGGCTTTGAATGGCGGAGACGATGCCGACGACATTCTGAAAGCGACTGTCAATGGAAATAATTTAAAAAACGGCGGAGTTTCGAACTTATTGACAGGAGAGCATAGCTCACCGAAAATGCCGTTTCACTCACCGATCTCGATAGGTTCATCGTCGCTATCGAGCGAAATTGATGTTGACCTAAATATGAAAGGCACCGATATGAGTTGCTTGAATGTCGTAACGTCATCAGGCGCAAGCAATAATCACTTTTTGAACGGGAACGGCGGGCATTTGCTGATGGCACAGAGCGGTGCCTCATTAAACTTTCAAGCATCAAACTCTCCCGACAGTCCCTGGTCGATTGGCGAAGTCGAGAATTCCGGCTTCGTAAATTATTCGTCTACCAATAATGGACAAATGCACAAGCGGCCGATTATGTCACAGCAACCGCATCATGGCCTGTCGCCAAACAGCAACAACATTGGACAACGGAACAACGCTTCGCAGCAGCAGCAGCAGCAATATATCCATTACAATAAGAATAATGGCAATAACAGTAACAATTATTCAGCCGCCTGGTCAAATTCTGGCCCAAACTCTCCGTGGCAGCAGCAACAGCAAATGCAGCATCAGCAGCAAATTCTTCACCAATCATCATCGCAAGCATCTCTCACCAACTGGAACCGCGGACGATCCGTTCCCAACTTGAACCCAATGAACGTTCCACCGCATCAGCGCAAAAATCTCACGCAATACTCAATGCCACCAAGTGCTTCCAGCTCGCAAGGATTATCACCAAACCCCAACTCACCGACGAAATATCGACGAAGCATTTCGAACCCCGGCAAGAATCAAAACATGCACGGCTATATGGCGGCAGTCGACGGAATTATCGAGGATCAGAGCTACATGACTTACCAGGTGAGTTGATGAATACTAAGCAGTACTTTATAGGGCTTCGCTTCGACTCACTCGGCTGCCATTCTGACGAACGGCAATCAAATGTCATGAATAAGTGCAAGTTAAGAGCGACAAATTGAATATTCGGCTTGATACGTCGTCTCTAACGATAGACAGAACGAAAGTTTCCCTTCCGCTTCGATGGAATTTTAGAAGGCAGCCAGGCTTCTCTTTCATTCGACTGGCACAATAACCGATTTATTTTTCTGAAAGTATATTTCTTTGATTTGCTCGCTCGCTCTTTTCTTTTCTTCGAGGCACGAAAGGAAAATTGTGTGCAGAAACACAAAGAAGGATAATAAATATCGATTTTCGACCATAAAAGTTATAAAACACATATAAAACTATGAGTCTACATAAGAGAGAGAAGGATCGAGGAAGAAACAGGCAAAGAAGGCTTAAGATAGAAAGCCGATTGTCTTTAAAATCATTCATTTCGCAGCACTAACTGCTGAGCTTTAGTTTTGTTCAAATGGCTGGGCTTGGCTGAGTAAGCTGCGGGTTGAGTTGATTGGCTTTGCAACATGCAAAAATTCTCTGTTGTTTGAACAGGTTTTCAAGTTTATATGAGCACTATTTTCTTTAAAATTTATATGAAATCGCTCTCCTAGATTCTCACTTTTCATAGTTGAATGAAACCATATCAGCTTAGCTCGCATGGAAACTTTGTAGTTATTTTTAGTTTGCTATTAGATAATTCGCAATAAGAGCCACATAACAATCTACCTTCTCCCCTCAGAGCTAGAATATTCACTCTACTCTTCATTTCATCAATTTTATTACCTTAAACTTCGTGAAGCATAACAGTAACAATACAGCAAGTGCTTGTCTTACGCTAAGGCTCTCAAACACTATCTGTACAATCCTGTATAGATCCTGTCGCTTGAACGTACGAAATAAATTAGTCAGTTGATGCAGTCTGGAATCTTGATCGTCCCTAATTTCCACTCGCGACGGGAAATTTATTTCTAATTCTTACGAATTTCGCTCTTATCTTTTGTCGGTTGACTTAATTCATTGCCGTCGTTGCCACTTCCACGATGATTAGTTCGATTATCGATTATCTATTGCAGAATTTATTGATTCGCTATTACTTAGCTTATCCATCAATCAGAGTGTAAACTAGCTGTTCAGTTAATTTACATTTTTATTAGCTTTCAGTGCTGCTCGCATAATTTGTTTACTGATTTTGCTTCGCTTATTAATGATCTCATTACTCCAATTTATTGACTACAGACAATCGCAATCGCCGTCTCTCAATCTCGAGGCGATGTTATGGAAATGAAAACTTTTCCTCCTTCGGGCTCTTCGTGGTGACATTTAAATTTTCCATTTCATTGCTTTCTCTCTGTGTCACTTTCGCAGTTCGCTGTGTCGTGAATTATCGATTTTTGCTTGCCACGGTACTCAGCGGGCGGAAAGCATTTCAGTAGTCGCTGAAAGCGATGTCGTAATGCATTTTCCCCCTTTGTGTTCAGCCCTTGTCGACTGCTCAAAACTGCATCTCACCATTACTTAATTGCTCTTCTTATTTAAGATGCACAAAATTTCAGCTTTTAATTGCAGCTTTGCTTGCTTGTAGAAAACATTTCATAATTTTTGGCAGCTCGCCAAAAGCGAGGAAAATTGCAAAGTAGAGTGAAAAGTTTGCAGCGTCTGGGATGAAATTGGCAAACGAATCAATGAATGAAATTCTCTCTACGCTCGTTTTCGGTGCTTGCAAACAATTAATTCACTTTTTCTCTACGATTCATTGCACACACAAACACTCACCTCCTCCTCCCCCCGCCGCCTTGTCCTGATTTGTTTTTCACTTGTGGAATTTTCTTTGCAAGTTTGCCTTGTTTGGAATTCAATCGAACGTCGGCCAGATATTACAAGCCCTGGCCAATAACAATTCATTGGCTTACCGAGCCGATATAAAAGCTAAGGCTTCAATCCAAAGATTTAATTGAAACCTTGTAGTGCTCCTGTTGGTCCCTCGCTTTGATTTACATTTGAACTTTCTGACCTTTTTCTTCCGGTGACTTTTCCCGCACCGCCATTCACTTTAATTTATTAATGTCACCGAGTATTAGCTGACGGGCCATGATACAGGAAATTTACCCTCTGTCAGTGCCATGGAAAGTCAGACAAGGACGGAGAGCAAAAGGATTAAGATAAGCCTGAGGCAGCAAAAGTTTGAGTCGTGCTGCTTGCATTGAAAGTTGGTCCACGAGTTGTGGATAACGCCAATTGGGTCAGTGGTCCGCTAGCTTTAGGTGCTTGGCTTTAAGGACGTGTTGATGGTGGAAAGGTCGTAGCATATCGGCAGAAATGTATGAAGGTAGAAATAATAAAAGAATGCTTTAGTCTTGCTAACCCTTTGGAAGTATGCAAATTTAATTATTCATTAATTCAATTTATGTGTTTTTCACCCCTCATCACACTTCTTCCTTCCAACGTTGTGGCTTTTATCTTGGGCTAATTTTGCTTATACCCAGGATTTTAATGCCAGTGTGTGTGCTCTCGTGAATTTTTCAGCTCAAATTAACTTCCAACACGTAAAGTTTTGCCTTCTCTGCACCATTCTACTTTCTCTCTCGCTGCTCATCCGAACGGGGATGGAAAATTCATTAAAAATTCATGAGCACACATCTTCTAATTTTATCAGCGAAGTGTTTAAAGGCAAATTACGCGATGCATGCGGAGGAGAAAACTTAAAAAAGTTCGTCGTTTTCTTTGGCGCACGTTGCGGTAAAGATGATTTGCTCAATTACAAGTGAACAAGCACAATTTGAAGTCAGGGAAAATCGTCAAGTATTAAACGAGAGGTTCATTATGAGAACTATTTTCCGTCAGTTTCCGTTCCGACGACTCAATTCTGAAATAATATAGTTAAAGCTTTCTCTTTGACGGAGCTTTCAAAGCTCTTTCTTGCTTCGGTACACATTGAAATTTTAATGAAACCACTGAGACTTTCCCTCTGCCTTCCAGGATCGCAACATGGATATGAGGTCGCTAGAGCACTGTTTAAATGACATCACAAACACAGCAGGAGTGCAATCGGATCTAAAAGGTGAGCTTTGTTTGCATTTAATTATTATTTCAAATAGAGGTTGCTTGATTAAATTGTAAGAGTTCTAACGAAGAAAGACCGATTAGTAATTTTAAGCTTCCGGCTTTGACAACAGTCGACGCTTCGAAGCAAGATAAATTCGAACGTTCGTCGTACAGCCTTACACGTGTAAATGGGACAAGACGAAAAGATCAATCTCTAAGCACTAGCTGGCTTTGCGCGACTGATGTATTCACGTTCGACTGTGTTTATTTATTTTCCTTGCTCGTTCTTTCATGCCTTATGGAAAATAATCCATCACTGACGATGATGGTAATGGGGGCTCGAGCTCTGCGAGACGAAGTCTCTCTGCTGCCAGAGAAGGAGCGACTGTGTGAGGGAGAGTTATGAGTCCAAACATGAAGAATGTGGCTTAATTGAATTCATTAATCACACAGATTTCTCTCATTTTTTTCTACGAGCGCAGGGAAATTTTTGCAGATCGAGACCGGAAGATAATCATTTTCCTCTTTGTTTCACACAAATAGAGCAGAAGGGTTCAAATTCTGTTTGCGCTTGGAAGCTGATGAATTCACTGAGAAAAACAACTGATATGCAATTATGAGAGAGCGATTTGTCAGAAGCGCGTAGTCAACTAAGTGTTCAACTGTAATCCTTGATAATTTGATCAGCTAAATGCTTGACATTAATCTCACGCCGGAGAAATTGAAATCGTTGCACCCGCAGGCTCTTTACGACTGCTTATTAATTATTCATCGCCGCTGAGCTAACGCAGAGCGAAGCGCAGCTTAGCCCGGAGCATGGCAAGCATCATTTTCAATATTTTCGATTCCATTATCTATCGCAGCCATAAAAGTGTCTAAACAACAATAACAACATTGTTATTCCAAGCAGGGAACGTGGAGAAACTTCTATGATATGAGAGCGGAGAAAGATGTTAAGCCAATATTGCGACTATCTTAATAATCTCAATAACTTCATCTTATTTACGACTGTGATAACGTACATTTCGCCATGGCTTGGCTTCGCTTCCTAAGCAACATTAAGTCGTTGAAATTTCTTCATATCTTCGCCATCGAAGTCATGCACGACGCTTCGTCTTGCTTAAAGCTCTCTTGCCAAGACTTCTAGTC
Organism: Smittia sp. YW1114-2; assembly: GCA_033064975.1. NCBI lineage: Eukaryota > Metazoa > Arthropoda > Insecta > Diptera > Chironomidae > Smittia > Smittia sp. YW1114-2. The sequence goes on from CP093833.1 coordinate 14,890,088, forward strand.
CATAATATCAAATATTGAATCGCTTCGCAACGATAATGAATTTCTTTTTAATAAAAGTATCGGATTGCATGAGATAATGAATGAAGCGCTCGCGCGAGGGAATTCTTGTTTTTAAACGGCGCTTGGGTATTTTACTAGTGAAACCCGAAATTCTTCATGATTTTCATTAAATGATAGCAACGTAGAGTTTACGTTGTTTCCATAGCTGAACAAGGCCTTGCGTTGCTTCACCGCCGAGCAAAGGGAAATTACTTTGCACGTTTGCCGATAAGATTCGCCAATAATAAATTTGTACCCGATCTAATGTTGCAGATAATTATGAGATCGATAAAAAATGCTTCACTAACAGAGAATAACTCTTGGAGCTTCAGACAAACAACAAATAAATAAATTTGAGCCAGGTCGCTCACGATTAATTCAGCTATCCTTCGAGCTTCGGATTCATTCTTTTCTCACGTTCCACTGAGCGACAACTCAAGACCCCCCCAGACGCAGTTGCATCAAATTTACGATCTTTTCAACCTCTTAAATGAGATCAAAAGCAGCGAGGAGCAGAATTGGCGTCTCTAAATATCCTCACGCTTTTCGGCAGACCCCCTTAACCCTTGATTTGCTGTTTAGAAAATGAACAATGTCTAGTGTTGTTTATTTCATGTCACGAGAACTCTTCGTCCCACATTTCAAGTGATTACCAATCATTGTGGTTTGAATATTTAATAGTCGAACGCTGTTAGCTTAATGCTGATGTTTGCTTTTTCGGTTTGTTGCTCGCTCAAAGCGCCATCGATTTATGTTCGAAATCAACCAAGAAAGTCGCGGCGGTAATCATTTTCCAATGAGTTAAATGTCAGGAAGTTGCGGATTGTTGTGACAAAGTTCCGATGACCCAGACGATAAAAAATTAATCTATTGCCAACCTAAAAAGATCATCAGCGGCTGCGGTTGTCAGTGAAGAGCCGTCAATGGGGAACACTCGTCGCGGGCGGCCAAATGCAATTTATAGCCTGCTTAATAATTCATTTATTGAATAACGTTCATTGGGGGTGAAAATATTTTTGAGTGGAGTTTCACATTTATGATGCTATCAAGCTCAGCTGTGTGAAAATTCCAACGTGTCAGGAAGATTAAATCTTGCACATTGATTTTTCATCGAGATTTCACATGTACGTGAAAAGTTTAATAAATTCACAAATAACATTCGTACTTTAAAAATTAATTTGCATTCGTTATAAATCATAACCATAAGCGGAATGCAATCTCAACGAGGAAATGGAAATGCTTTATTCATTGTTCGGAGAAAACTTTCGGAGTTGTTCATTCACTGCTAAGCGGAGGAAATGTAGTTAACTGAATCTGTGTCGGATTGCACTACTTTATTCATTCGAAAGAACAAGGGAATCGTCGTGTTTATTAAGGAAAACTTTGGTTCGAGCTTAGTGCCGATGGAAGAATGAAAGCTCCCTCGAAAGCTTCAATCAAATTGATTGTCTGTGAAAAGTTAATTCGTCTGAGAAAATTGTCTTTTTGTGAAGCAGCAGAGGGGCTTAAATTTACTGAAGGGATTTTGCATCGTCCTAATAATTTTCGTAAGGTTTGTTAGCTAGTTAAACAGCGCTTCTATCTTAACATTTGCTAGTCAGATGCACTTCAAATTATACAAATAATTCAATACTCATTGTATGAAAGCTTTTGAGCAAAATTACCATCTCGAAAAAGCCCTAGAATTTCTTCGTTTCACAGTTAAGCAGCCGCGATTTGCATACATATTGCTTCACGGCCTAAGAAGCAGTTCTTATTCGACTTCATCCATTCCGCCATAATTTCCATATTCTCAAGCATCACGCCTTGATATAGAACGTCGTCATTATGCGATCCTGCATGCCTAGAACAAGACATGCGAAACAAACAGGAGAAGAAGCGAAGATAAATAGAAAAAGTCAGCAAAAACTTCGCAACAACATTCCAATATGTTCAATTTGTAAACTTGATGTTTCTTTCACTACACCCGGAGAGATTTTTCTTTGCTCCTCCGCTTCCTCGACAATTTTTCTAAAACACGACCGAGCACAGCTCTCGACTGTTCTTGCTCTGCCATCAAATTGAGAAATTCGAGTTTTGTTGGATAAAAAATTCTGTCACTTCTCTTAAACTTGGTCGGAAAGGAACAAGAAAGAAAGCATCTTGAAGTTTGACATGAAATCTTCAGTTTAAGAAGCGATTCCTCTGACCTTTTCGTGCTTCAAGCTGAGGTTATAAAAGTTTCATCCGAATATCGATTTCCCTCCAACTTAATCTGATCTGATTTGTTTCGAGCTCCGATTATCGGATGAAATTGTAAGTAGCAAGTCAAATGAAATCATTCTAAGTCGAGGGTGAACTCAAATAAGCGCCAGAATTGTCATCGCATTGTATATTGACTCGGAGAGTGAACGGTCCTAGGAATTGGAAATTCAAATGAATCGATTTGCGATGATGTCGGGTGGAGGATTGTGGGACGACGTCGAATGTTCGTGGGTTGAAGAGACAAGAATTGTACGTGATTTTATTCCGAATGCAGATTAACATCGATGTGTTTCCACGGGAATGTGTTAACATCAAATCCCCCCGATTGAAACATTTTTTTCGCCAATGAGACAGAGCGACGAGAGATTTCGATTGCATACTTTAACAACAAACTGTACGAGGAGCAAGGAACGTCGAGTTTATTTTTAATTCCTCGTCGCTTTTCCTCCTCATAAAAACCTGCAATTTTAACTTCAATCGGTTAGCTGAAACAGCGAGAATTCTACTCATCTCGATCTCATTCTCTCGTTGAATTTTTAATTAAAATAAAATGTTTCAACAACAAAAATATTCTCCTTCTGACATTAAAAATTGCACCTCATCCTGTTCCTGAGTAGTTTTTATTAACACTTTTTTATGAGCCCTCGTTGTGTTTCATCACACTGAATAGAACTTTTTTTATTCATAAAATGCAGGAGCGGAAAAACATGGAAACTCTTGTATTGTCTGTTTTTCCTGCGCCCTTATTTAAGTTTCCCGGAGCTGCTTATCTATCCTGCCACTGAAAGTGCCTCGCTTGCCTATTCATCAAACCGTTCGTCGTCAAGCTCGCTTGAGCTAAAGTCAGAAAGCAAGGAGGCAGAAGACGATGCGCCTACACAGTGCTCATATGTAGATATCCTCGTATGCACATATAATTACAATAAATAACTCAAACGCTGATGAAGTTCATGAAAAATACATTTTCTTTCCACATGCTTTAACGCGATTCAAAACCGAAAATGCTGTTCACCACCCGAAAATGGTTCACGTCCAATTCACCCCAAGTCACAATTATCGGGAATTTTTGTGTTTTCTGGGTTGGAAAGCATTCCGTCACTGGATACCAAGTGATGGAATGCTTTTGCTGTTCGTTCGCCTCTCGTTCGTCAATTATTTCATTCCACCGTTCGCCATCCTTTGCAGTGCGAGAACATCAACCTTTCGCTAACTTGAGCCAACTCGAAATAGAAATAAAATCGTATAGAATAAGACGAAGCGGACCAGACCCTAAAATAAACATTTCACTCAACCTTGACTATGCATGAGTAGAGCTCGCCAAGCGACGACGACGATTCGGCACAAGTGAGCAGCGCGTCATTGAGAATTTGTCTACCTTCGTTTTACAAAACATATTTCGCACGTTTGGCTCAGCTAAACGCTGTGAAAGAGGTGACAAAACAACAATGACCAACGAATGAAGTGAATATTTAGCGTTTTTGCGCATGGCGGAAAATCCGTAATAAATTTATTAAGCGCGCTCGGTTCAACTCGATAGCTGAATCCTGAACTTCCTTAACTTCTCGACATAGCACAGCAGCATATCTCTCTCCTCGGTTATTTATGTACGAGTACGAGCTTTCATGTGCAGTTCCACTCAGATTGCGAGATGCATTTGAAGCGCAACTAAACACAAAAAAATATTCAACTGTATGCACTTGCAATCTGAAAGGTTGTCAGCGACAATACCAGCGTCGAGGAATGGATAAATTTTCACGGTTACGATGTGCAGTCGCTCGGTCTCTCTCTCCCCTCGGCTTCTATTTTTATCCAATTTAGTTCTCTATGATAACGAGTTGGGAACTGTGTTTGTAGTGCCGTTTCTGTTGCCTACATGTGACGCAACGCCGCTCAACATCGAGCAATAAACGGCAAAGCGATTGAGTCACGAAAACATTTGGAGTAGCTCCGAATAATTTCGGGCACGTGACTTGAACTGATAAGTTTTAATATCCATCGAGAACGGGGCACAATAATAATTGACCTTAACCGATTGAGGCGCGACGAGCAGGAAGAGAAATAAATCAGAGTCGTCATAAATAATTTTTCGCAAACGTCTTGCGATAAAAAGCACTTAATCGATCGCAACGTGCGCTGGCTTGCCGTTGTTGTCTCTCAAGCTGAATCGTAAAACATTCGAGCGGTTGTTTTCCCTGCGAAATTCCGTCATAGCGCATGACTATGTGCACATCACGACCGATGAAGAAAAGTACAATTTTCCTCGCACACACACTCGCCGGAAGATTTCAGAATGAAAAATCGCTCCAACGACACGAGTCGGCGGCTTGCTTGTGTATGTAGGCGAAGCATTTTCTAGTTCACCGAAATACTTTTTTCTCTTATATATCTACGGGGAACATTGTAAACACTTTCTTGGTCGATGTATTTTACAACTGATATCACGGAGCGACTTCTCAGTATCGTTGGTATCGTGCGCGAAGCTGAAAGCGTTTTCAAGCATCTCCTGAGCGTTGGAAGGAAAATTTCTGTTTGTTTTTCTTATCAGCACTAGCAGCGAGAAAACAGTTTTAAGTTCAGTTTCGTGGAAAAGAGTCGAAGCTGCTGGCCATTCCGAAGCTTTACGGTGCAAGACGTTAGCGAGTTATTGACAGCGTCGCGAGCTTTTATCAGTTCAAAACAAAGAGTCGTTAAAAGGCAAACTCCGCCAAGTGTCAGTGACAGGAAAAAGGGGAAAATTCGCCGATGAAATACGAAAATGTCATAAAAATTCGTGAGAGAGTGAAACATGCAAAATAATTGAAAATATATAAAGTGGAAAATCTTGCCATAAAATTGCGAAATCCGGAATCTTGCCACTGGATATTTTCGTTGGCGAACGGGAAAAGTTTTGTCGAGTGGATTAAAGGGTAAATTTAAATTCCATGTCGAGATAGCAAGCGAGGAAAAATGTATTTGAAGCCAGCGAGTCTATGAAGATTTGAGTCTCGTTGAAGGAAGAGCCAAGCGCCTGACCTAGAGATATGATAGCGCTCTCAGCACCTTTAGCTCAAAAATATAGCCCTCGAGCCCATAAATGTTTATTCTTTCAATTTTAAAATGCGATAAGACGACGAAGCGATCTGCGACGAAATAAAAAGTCGTGATGAATATCAATTGTTTTCCGCTTTACCGTCGCAGGCTTCCAGGAAGCTGACGCTTCTCCCCAGAATCCACTCGAGTGCGAGGGATTGTTCACGACTACAAAAGCAATCACGCTACTTCAGAGCCCTTCCACTTTGAATCTCGGCTGGGTGGTACAAAGGGAAATCGGAAAAAAGCGAGGAGGACAATATGAGAAGTGCCGTGAATGCTTGAAGTTGCTACATTTTCACGAGTCGCAGACTTTACATTTTCATTATTTGCAGTATGCGAAAACTCGCAGAGAAGAATCGCATCTCTCCCCTAGTCGCTTCACAAATCACCTGTTTGTTTGTTTGCATAAGCGCTTTGAGACGGCTGTGTTTGTTCAGGGCGAATGAGAAACGTCGGACTGCAAGGCCGTTCACTGTCGAAGCAAATCTTTCATGTTTTATTCTTTCTGTTCCTATGACGCAACTCAAAGAAATGCTCAAAGCACGAGTGCTGAACTTCAAAGGACTTTTCTCATTCTACTTTCGGTGCTCCCGGAAAACTTCAAAGATCCTCCGATCCATTTTCTTCGCTCGGTCGCTTTAAAATTTACACTTGACACCAAGATCGGAATAAAAATGAGAAACAAATTCACCTCTGCGGTTTGACAGCGAATTCATTCTCTCTGTTTTGACGGTATATTCTTGGTTCAAAAGAACCTCGCGAGCATCAAGCGCTGCACTCGTGCGGAAGCAAATTGACTGAGCGAACGAAAAACTAGAGATTTGCTCTAGAGATCTTCTGGGACGAGGGTAAAATGTTCAAGCGAACCTCAGGTGTTAATTGAATACAGACGTCTCTTGCTCTACTAGAAGGTTCATTGCCGTAAAAAATCTCGACTCCGCTCTACACATTAATTAACATCACAAGCAGAGAGATCCGAATAGATACATGGAAACTCGCTGAACGTGTCAAAACGCTGGCGAAAGACGAGAAGTGAATGTATCAAATGCATTTTGAGTGCAGCCCCTGTGCTCACTTCTGCACGAGAGACAAAAGAAAAGTGTGAATGTCGAAGCGATGAAAGGGGAAAGGAGCAGACATCCTAATGAGCCTTGAGTGCACACGACAATTTGCAGTCGAGGGAGAGTCTCGAGAACATAAACCAAATCATCGCTATGAGATTTCACCTAATCATTAGGTCGTCGTGCCTAATGGAGCGATGTCGAAGAAAAGTTTTCTAACATTGATTCTAATTCAAAGGAACGAAGTCTCATTTCCCCCAAAGTCATACGTTACGTTAGCCGAACGAGTTGGCAGTAAATCTAATCATTGACATTGTCACGCAGTGTTTGTCCCAAGCTGAGAGTGTGAGCATAAACCAAAGAATCTCGTTCACATTCTAATGCATAACTCGCTCCATAACTTGCGTTCATTGTTCTTCTTGTCCTGAACCAACACGAGAGTTATGAGATCGCGACTTGTAAATCTTCACGCATTCTCTATCAGCTACGTTTGCGTTCAAATGTCAAAGATTATTATGAGACACATAAATCAAGCTTGAAGCACGCATTATTCACCATTTATGCTGTGAAAGTTGACAACACTGCATTTGATGAACGAGCTTCTCCCCAATATTTGTGGAGTGTGAATTAGATATCCAGCATCGGTCGCAGTCCAATCTTGTCTTCGTGTCACTTTGAGAGACATAATTATAATAAGAAGCATCTTGAGCGTCTCGCGTAGCAACTGACAGCGTTCTCCATCTCAAAGAGAGATTCAATTGCGCTTCACACTCCAGCGGCCAAGTGAAAAACTTGCGCTGCAATGTTCCATGTTCTTCTTTTAAGGATGAGAAAATATAAATAAAGTCTCATAAATTTCAACGAAACATGGCTCGACTCAATATGTGGAGAGGCAAGCATGATTTATCGCTTTGCCTTCTCATTTCCTTCGATGCCGTGCGCGCCAATGTGCGTTGCCTTCCTGTTACAGCAATTCATATGAAAATCGATTTTTCCGTTCGTTTTGCGCTCTATTGCCGTTTATTTACGACAAAACTCTTTTCCTCCCCATCGCAATGCTCCTGCGAGCACCCGAAAGTCCCCAGAGAGGGAGGTAAAAATGTAACAATGAGCGAAAATCTCGCGAAAATAAGGAAGTTGGCGCACCGTAGCAGTGTTTAACATTCATGGTGCTCTCCTCACTCGCTTTGTTATCGCTCTCACCCAATAGCTTAAGCATAATTCCTGGTATAAAACGCATGAATAAGTAAACGGATGTGTGGCATTAGCTTTAATATGCCGCATGTAAAATTCTATTGAACGCGTTTTAAAATTCTCTCGGTTGCGTGGGCGAACGAACGAAGGAGCGAAAGACACAATTTAATCTCGTGGAAAAGTGTTATTGCTAGGGGCTTAGCCATCGGAAAGTATCTCAGGTATACGCTTCCTAACACCTTGAAACCTGGTCGGAAGAACCTGACGTAATGATTGTTGAACACGCTTTATTATGAGATCAAAAACCAATTTTGAAACCTCCCAAGAACTATCTGAAGATTGTGAGACCTTCTCAGAAGACACTGAAGATATCAGTTCATACTAAATGGCAGCAATGTCTGTTGGGTTTGTGCTATTAACGCGTAAACCGATTGACGTCAACAAAATACTGTTCGAGACTCTGCTGAAAGATTCCTCAAAAGACAAACCCCCTTTCCTTGTTATTACGGTTGGCATCACGAGCAGTCGATTGAGGAAGGAGCGAACAGTTTCCTTAAAGTAGTTTCTCGATTCCTCGCCTTCGCAAACTTTATTTTTATTCCACGTTCGTTGATAGCAAAGTAGAATCTCAATTTCCTTATCACTTGCGAGAGGCGGAATTACTTTCCGCCAACAACTTCTGTGCCATTGTTCGAGCTTCCTCGATATTAAAACCGTTATTGTTATTCAATGCTAGAATTACGAGCGAGAAATGCAATATTCAGTTTACACTCCAAGTCGCTTCGCAACCTGCCGGGAGCCTCGCCAGATATCGCGATACACGAGACGACCTCCCCTCGCTATCAACTTGAATTTCCCTCCGAAAGCGATACGGTGTTGAGTGCGAGTTACAAGAGTTGACTGACAATTACAGTCGAGTGATTATTGACTATTAGCTCATATCATTGTACACATTAAGATAGCTCAATTAAAATCTGAGCGGAGTGGCAGCCAACAAGCAGTTTTGACAAGCTTTCGTGTCGATTAGATATAAATTTTAATGTCGTAACCAATACATTTTCATCAGCTTTATTACGGATATGGTTTTATCGGTTCGGGAAGCTAACTGACTGGGAACTTGGCAGACGTCGAGTTTTATTGCTGCGAAGCTTACGGGTTCTCCGTCGCCTCGCAGCGAATGTGACAATCAGTCCATTATGCAATTTCACGAGTACGTTTTGTTTCAAGGTTCACGTGACTCCATTCGCTCTGAGCCACAGATCGTTAATCACGATAGGAAGCTTTCGTGTTTCGATGGAGCAATCATTCGCTAATTAATCAATGAGAGTGTTTGTCCAAATCTCCCAAACGAAGCATTTTGCGTTGAACTCATCTGGCCCTTGTAAACACTTGTAATTGTCTAAATTGGCAAGCGGCGCGTTTTGATTATTGCATAAGACAGACAATTGAAAATGCACAATGACTGTAAAGCCTCAACACACAAACGAGAATAGTCGGACGTTGTTTGTTGTATCGCGAATGTGAACGAGAACAATTGTCGTTTATTATTGCCGTTCAATGTTAACTGCCGTTTGGCGAACGCCCGTGCTCGAGCAAATCTATTTTGCAGTTATTAATTCACTTGCCACTAGTCGGAACTTTTGCTTCTGCCCAAAATGATAAGCCAACCCTCCCCCAACCCTCGACGACTCATTAAAATTTATTTACAAAATTTTCCATAATCTCAAATAAACCCTTTGAATATTAATTGTTTGCTTTTTTGTGCTTCGTGGAGCAGCCTTCGGGGTAATAAATGTGCTTTATTGATTTCGAGTTATTGCGAGCGCTCAACACAGTCATTTCTCTTCTTCACGCAAAATAAATAATCATCTCGCTGTTATTTAAACTTTTAAATGCGAAGATTTGTTGCCATGCCCGCCGCACGGAGTCGTGGCGCGAGTTTTATTATTTCTCCGACTTTATGATTTTTGATTCTTGCTGAGCTTTCTTTGGGGGGCATCACAGAAATCTGTCACAACACATTAACGATCATATTTCACCTTCAAGTCGTAAGCCAACCCTGAAATAATCATCAAATAAATCATCTTTATTTGCCTAATGAGAAAGGTTGAGCGAAGGTGGCTCGAGGGCAGGTTAGAGAAGCGACAACTCCCGTCTCAAGCTTCCCCATGAAATTACACGCAAAACATTAGAATTGGTTTCGAAGTGTGATGCGAATGAGGAAAGAAGCGAATTTATGTGCGTCATAAATAAGAAATATGAAAAGCACGAGTCGACGCTCAACGCTCCAACGTGCTGCAGTTTCAGCAGCTTCATAGCTCGAGCTATAAACCAAATGATTGCTAACAGCGCGCAAAAAGCTCTCGATGACAAAAAGGAAAAGCCTTCAAGTGCTTCAAATACATTTTTCTTCGGTGCTCCCATCATTGCGCTGTAATAAAATTTTGACTTTTATTACAGAAACGATTCTCGTCTTTTGATTTTCCACGTTGAGTGAAAACGAAGGAGAATAGGAAAACGTAATATATTGAGACATAAACCAGATAACATCAATCAATTACACGGAAATTATTTTGTGTATGTGTTCCATTTGTCTCCGAGGCCCCGACAACGAGAAGATTGATTATTAATAAAACAAATATCGAAGGCACAAAGCAAGTTAAACAATAATTCAATCAGAAGAATAGACAGTTGCTAATCAATTGATAATCTCGAGGTAATCTCGTATTGTGGAAATGTTTCGCGCCTACGGATCGTTCCCGAATGGAACGGAAACGTCTTCGTTGCGGAACACACTGGAGAATATTCAGACTTGGGGATCGTCACCGAATCCACCTCCGCCAACCCCAACACCCTCGACGACTTCGTCATCGTCGCCTGACTTTAACAGCTCTCAGATACAAGCGAGCGCTAATAGCCAAAGACAGCAGCAAAACAACATCCGACATCTGCCGCAGAGCCAGTTTCAGAATAATTTACATGCGCATCAACAACACCAGCAGCAGAAATCTCAGCCGTTCTACATTGAAACGACAAACAACAGCATCAACTGCCCGAATAATGGACACAAGAACATCGACATCAAAGGTAAAATAATTTCGACGCAACTGTTGTCAGCTCATTTCCTCTGTCATGATAATGCGCGCACTAACATTTCAAAGACCGCATTAGTAGGGACGGCTGCTACATTAATGTTACTAAAACCTCCTGACCTAATGTTACCTAAACTTCTGAGGTAACTCATAAAAATAATGGAAAAAAATCTGTCGAAAAACTTATTTACTAAGTTGGACTGAATTGGTGAGTTGAGACTCACCATTTCGATCATTTGCGACTCTTTCTAGTTACTGTCATTCTTCTCAAAGTTGAAACTCCCTAGCGTGCATAATGTAAAAACCCTCGCACGCCATTCTCTCTCAACATCTAAAACATCCGAAACCCGTTGCTCTCGTCACGGGTTTCCTCATGCTTTCGACGCAGTCACGGTTGAGTAATCACTGTTCGTAAGCACTCCGGCTGGGAGGATTCTCACTCGGTCAATGGGTGACTTTAAATAATTACTCCAACTCATCGAGAGCTCAATTTACCATTCACAATTGATTAATTTTCGGGAACTTCCTTCTCGCTTTATGTTCTGTAACTTTAACATTTCGCCTAGGGAGAGCTTTGGAAGGGATAATGGTTGTCGAAAAGTTTCGACTGGCGACCGGAAGGAAAATCAATAATTAGGCACTTAATCGAATTGGACACAAAAGAATCTTTGACTTTTCTTTAACTTTATTATCAATGGAGAGGGAAAATGTACAAAACAAAAGAAATTACATGATTAAGCGTTGATGTGGATCGGTTGAGTAATCGACTTCGTCGAGCTCCTCGTTGTCATCGTCAGAGAGACCATCAGCATCAGAATGAGTTATGTTGAGTTTGGTCGCCGATTTGTAATAATTGAAATCGTCGTTAATGACTTCGTGGCTATTCCTGTTAAGTGTGTTAACTGTTGGAGCTGACGCTGTCGTGTGGTAGCGAGGCGACGGCGTTGGAAAATTTACCTCGGTTGGAAGACCTTTGCAGACTAACTCGTTCGTACGATTAAAGTGCACGACGCTGAAACAAAAGAAATTGAGAGAACTTTCAATCTGGAACTGAAGCTTATCCTACTTGACGTTGAAGGTTCCACGAAACGCTTGTCGCCGACGGAGGTACAAGAAAGCTCCACCAGCAACGGCGATGACAGCGAGCACAAAAAGCATCCACAGCCAAAAGTTTCCCGACGTCTCTTCGATCTCTCCCTTCTACAGTGCGAAACCAGATTAAACTTTGTACAATGGAAATCACCTCGAGATTACCTTCGGGTTGCATCTCACGCCTGGAGCGACGGACGTGCCGTTGGTGCAAAGACACTTGAACTTTATGTCAGCGGGAACGCAGACGACGTCACAAGTGTGACCCTCGCAATGATTATCGACAATCTTTTGTCGTGATTGCTGAGCGATCACAATTTTCCTCGCGCTGCCCTCCATGATATCAACCTGGCGGCACTCCATCCCTCCGTAGAGTTTGCACAACGTCATTTGCGAGCTAAGACTGTTGATGATGTAAGCCTTATTCTCGAATAAGCTCAGCGACATTGGTCGTTTGACGAACCGCGTGTTTTGCGTAATGATCTGTCGACTTTCGCCAGCGTAGTCAACAAACTTTAGTGACTGCGTATTCTGTTCAGTGAAGTAAACCATTTGATGGTCAACGTCGAGAGCGATTGACGTGATGTGCGTGTCGTTCATGATCGTGACTGGGTCGCTTCCATCGAGGCGCATCTTGATAATGCTCGACGTTTGATGCATGAAAATTGTTTTCGTGAGCTTGACGATGAACAGAAGTTTGTTAATCGGATCGACTTGTAGCGAAGGAACCAGATCGTGGTAATCCATCTTGCGGATTAGAGCGCAGCCTTTCGTGTCCATGTTGCAGACGTGAATTTCCGGTCGCACATCGTCAGGATAATGGACGATGTAAGTATTGCTTGAGATCCAATCGTGAGCGACGCGGTTCGATGTTGGAACACCTCGAAGAACAGATTTCTCGCCGGTGTCGATGTCCACTTGAATCAGCTCGTCGTCGCCAACTGCTGACATGAAAACTTTTCGCTGCTTCATGTCCACATCGAAGTCGGCGATATGGAAATTGTTCGTGTCGAGAAGAACTTTCGTGGATCGCGTTGCTTCGGATATATTGCGAATCTGATCGTGGAATAAAAGGAGCAGCGACTGAGTCTCTCCGAGTGCTTTGCAGGTTAGCTTGTCACCGAGAATGTATCCGTCGTGACACTTGCATCTGAACGAGCCTGGAGTGTTTATGCATATCTGCGAGCACGGATTCTCTTTGCACTCGTCAATGTCCATGCAGGTTTTGTCGCCAGCTCCCACGGTCTTGTAACCATCAAAGCAAGTGCACAGCGCACCTTTTGGTGTTGCAACGCATCTCTGCTCGCATTTGCTTTCCTTGCAAATCGTTGAACAGGATCCGCCCTCGTCGTCTCCACCGTCGCAATCATTCTTACCATCGCAAACTTTATCGTAGCTCAAGCATGTTCCATCCACGCATTTGAACTCGTTGGAGAGACAAGTCTGTGTGACTCGCGATTTGGATCCAGCATCGCAGTTCAACTCGTCGGATCCATCGCCACAATCGTCGTGAGCGTCGCACATCCATCGCGTCAAGATACATTTGTCGTTAGCGCACTCGAACATGTAACTCGGACAAGTCGGGCAGTTCTTCTCGTCTTCGCCTTTAGGACAATCGGGAACTTCGTTACAGACATATCTAGCATCAAGGCAAAGCGACATGTTAGATTTGCATTGGAATTGATTGGCATCACAAGTAATATTTGTCTCCAAATTGATATTCGGAGAACAGTTGCGTTCGTCAAATCCGTCCTCACAGTCATTGTAACCGTCGCAGAACATTTTCTCATTGATGCACCAGCCGTTGTGACAGGGTCGCATTGGAGGCTCGCAGATTTGGTTTTCTGAAAAGTTTTAAGCAGATATAGCAAGCTAGAATCTTAATTTATGAAATCAAGTATCAAGGAACTTACTACATTCGGCATGTTCATCTGACGCATCGGCGCAGTCAATAAATCCGTTGCACTCAAACTCTTTCGGGAAGCATTGACCAGTTAAACATTTGAAAAATGATTTCGGACATTCGGTTGATTTGCAAATGCTGGGAAGCTCGTCGGAGCCATCGCCGCAGTCGTCATGTCCATCACATCGCTGGGAAAGATCGAGACAGAAGCCGTTGGTGCAACGCATTTGATAGGGTCTGCAGTGCTCTTCCATCTGTCTCGCCGAGCAATTAGCTTCGTCCGATTTATCGTGGCAATTGAAGTTTGAGTCGCAGCGTTGACTCTCTGGAATACATTTCTTGCCGTCTTTGCACATGAACTGCGTAGCGTCACACTTGAGCTTCTTTTCCTCAGCGCAGTTGAACTCGTCTGACTTGTCAAGACATTCGATCTTGTCGTTGCACCTTTGCGACGATTCGAGGCACTCACCAGAAGTTGAGCACCTGAAGCCGCACGCTTTGTTCTGAACGCATACAGTTTCCGACTTATCTTTGAAGGAATGACCAGTCTCGCAAAGGCAGCTGCTCTTCTCAGGCCCATCAGAGATACAAATGTCTGAGCAGCCGCCGTTATTGACCATGCAAGGATTCTTGCTGACCTTTAATGGCAATCCAGCAGCGATGTGGATTAGGTCTGGCAACTCCTGATCAGATGATGGTCGATCGATCACTGCCATTTTCACTCCTCGACCGTTGTTGAAATTTAACCACTGGAGTGTCTTGGATTTATAAGAAGTCCAGTAGAGATCGTCGTTGATAATTGCCATTGATCCAGGCGATCGCGAGGAGATCGCAAATTGTCTTCTTAACGTCCCATCGAATTTGCTCGTCTCGATTCTTTTGCGTTCACCATCAGACCAGAAAATTCGTTCGTTGGTTTCATCGACCGCTATGTTTATCGGTCCATTTTTACTCAACCCAGTCTCGATAACGTGAGGATGTTCACTTCCGCCTCTAAGTGACTGACGATCGATGTGGAAATGATCGGATGACTTAAGTGCGACAAACATTTCGCCATGTGCAGGAGCCAAAGCGATGGCCATTGGCCTATCAACTCCGTTGTAGTGCTGAACGATAGCTCGCTTCCTTTGACTGACGGAGTAAACTTCAAGCGTTCCTTTCTCGCTATCCACCCAGTAGAGGTTGTTCGCAAGGTAATCTAGAGAGTTAAACGGATTTAATATGATCGATTTATACCTTGTTACTTACCAAAGGCGATGGAATCCACTTGACTGATGAACTTGTCGACAATCGTTATCATCTCTCCCTTCTTCTTATCGATCATGAACAGTTTCTTGTCCGAGTTGTCGGTGAAGAAAACTCCTCCAGTCAAGTCGTTGTAAGCCAGAAGATCAATACTGCGGCCGAAATGTTCAGCGACTGTTGTTCGATGGCGTCCAAATGTCTGATGCGGAATCGCAACATAATAGTTCCCGACACCGAGGATGATGTTGAATTGCTTTGCGCTGTCGTAGCAAGTGTGTTTGTCCGCATTGAGATCCATGTTCTCAGGACAGGCGCAGGTGTACGACGAGTTTTCAGCCAAGAGACAAATGTGCGAACAATCGTTGGGAGAGCAAGCGTGATTCTGCATGGGCATCATAGCCTCGTGGAAGACGTGAACGTCTTGAAATACAAGAAAGGTCAGCAAAGCGACTTAACACCAAACTTTCACTCACCAAAAATCTGTTCGCCTTGTGCGTGGAGCTCGAGGTTCTTTCCCGTGAATTTATCTGCCGATTGGATGCTTTCGGTTTCCCAGTCGCTCCAATACAGGCGACTTTCAAAGACCGCGAGGCCGAACGGGTGATGGACGATGTCGTCAATGACTTTTCGTCGATCCTTTCCATTGATCTCCACACATTCGATCGTGCCAGCATGCGCATCTGCCCAGTAAAGTCTTCTGGCCGGCCAATCAAGAGCTAGTCCGTTGGGCCATACGACGTCGTCGACAAGAACTTTTGGGCTTGCACCGTCCATGAACGCGACTCCAATGTGTGGCTTGCCACCCCAGTCAGTCCAGAACATCAAGGCCTCAGGTGGATAAAGGGCGATAGCTCGAGGTTTGTCCATCGCTTTGTTGTAAATGAGCTGGACACAGTTGTAACCGCTTCCAGTACAGACAGCAACATGCGATCGAGCAGCATCGGTAAAGTAAATGTTGCCAGTGAGCCAATCGATAGCTATATCTTCAGGCATTTCCACACCGGCTGTCAAGAGAGTTTCCTTCTTGCTAGCGCCGTGCGCGTACTTCATGATAGCTTCGCGTCCTTCAACCACTTCTGTCCAGTAGAAGGCTTGTCCATCAAACGTGACGCCAATCGCTTGTTTCGTTTTTTGAACCACCTCAGTGATGCCGGCCTGCAAATGCATTGCATTGATCTTTTTCGTTGTCGAGTAGACGAGAAGCGGGTCACGTCCGTAAGCGACGCAGGTTTTGTTATCGGTCTTCAAGCGGAAATTTTTGGCGCAGGTGCAACGATGGCCTCCGATAGTGTTCACACAGTTCTGCGAGCAAACGCCGAAATGTCCGCACTCATCAAGATCCTAAAACGATAAGAGTCCATTAGGTATTGCGGTCAGTCTTCAGTGAAACTTACATCGCATTCCTTTGTGACGTTGTTGAACATGTAACCGTCGCCACATTGACATCTCGGTCCTGTTGGCAAGACGACGCAAGGCCCATCACATTTAAGGGCGTCGCAAGCATCTTTCTTCCCACATGACTCGCTCTCATCACTCTTGTCGCTGCAGTCAGCTGTTCCGTCACACACTTTCTCGATCGAGATGCACTCGTCTTCAGACTTGCAGAGGAACTTTCCATGGGCAGCGTCGCAGTGGGGAGAGCAATGAGCTTCATCACTTCCGTCCGAACAATCTTTTTCTCCATCGCAAACCCATTTATGGCCTGGCAAACATTGACCGTTGTTACAGCGAAAACCGTTGCATGTTGACTACAAAGGAAAGGATTTCATTGAACTTTTAATTAACAAAAGGCATCGAGCGTACATTGAGAGCTGCACACATTTTTCGGTCCTCGTCGCGACCATCCATGCAATCCTTTATTCCATCACACATTCGCTTCTTTGGAATACAAATTCGCGCTTCACACTCAAACTCTATGGCAGGATTGCAAGGTTTCCTCGGCTCCGGTTTCACTGCTTCCTGGTCGCACATTGTGTCGCTTTCGTCACTTGCATCGGGACAATCTGCCACGTTGTCGCATTTCAAGCTCTCAGCAATGCATCGATCACCGCTCCGACATTTGAAATACGATCCCGTTCGACAGAGCTTCATGTCTGCAAAGATATCCGTCAGCATTAATCACTTGAAAAGCTCGAGACGGACGAGAAGCTCTTACCACAATCAGTTTCATCATCTCGACGAAGACAGTCGGTTACATTGTTGCAAACGTATGCCTTCGTAATGCATTTATCGCCGCCCTCACATAAGTAGTGTGTCGATGGAGGACACTCTTCCCAATTTAATTGATCAGCAAATGCCACGCCAAGCCAAACAAAGAGAACAATCGAGATTGCTCTTGCGGTCGAGCACATTTCTCTATGGTGGAGAAGGATGACACGTGCTTTCAACTTAAATGATTGGAGCTTGATTTATCGATCTCTTGACTTTCTTAACTGGCACTGGATCTAACTTACCAACTTAAGAACAAATTAACAAATTGGTAAATTATAAACTTTCCACAGGAAACAAGAAATACAAACTTTAATCTACAGTGGTCTGCACAATGCAGGACCTTAATACTGAATGGCGATTCTCTCGCATTTGGTTTGATTCTATTGATACGAACCAGGGCAAGTAAGAAAATTACGTAACGTGTTGCAAACGATCAAAGAGCTTCGCGAATGAAACAATTGCGCTGGAGAACGAACGGTAAACTTCGAGTTCATCAGGTTTTTAATGGATTGTGACGCAACATATGAAAATCCCTTGCAGGGAGAGAAGTCAGTTCCAATTTTCTTTCCTCTCAAAAATCCAACAATCTTATCAATAAGGCCACAACTCTTCGATGGCCAATACCACACGGTAATGCAAATCGAAAAAAAACTGCAAAGAACATCTAGTTGAGACGTAAAACTTCGACGAGCTCGTTTCATGGCTCACGAAGCCGACAACAACGAAATCAGTAGAACAAAAAGTTGTTTCAGGCTCACCGCCCTTAAGCATTAATAATTTAGAAGCCGTAGACCAAACATAGTCGAGTGGAAATTGGGTCAGCGTTAGACATGAGCTGTTGTGCTTATCTTGCTTCCGATGTAACATTTCAGAGCAGAAAGCCGAAAAAAGTCCGCTCGTTGTCTTATCAAGCGCAAATAACTTTCATCTCTCCTCCAACTTCTGGTCGAAAAATTGCGTAGCGTGCTCTCAACACGAGACTTCATTATGTTTCCCATTAATAAACGTGTCGGAAAATAAATAAATTGTAAATAAATTGCGGCAAGCGGCGGATAACGAGAGCGAGACGTTGAGGGTGGTGGAAGAATTCAGGCGATCGCTTCAAACGAGATAATGAAATGAACAACGAGAACGAGTGGCGAAGGGAGAATGATGCGAGCTTAGTTTCTTTCGTTAGAGGAGGAAAAGTCGAGAAGTTTCCCCGATATGATAGCGTAATTAAACAATAATTAATTCAATTTCTTGTTTCTTTAACGATTCTTGCTCGAGTTTCATGATTTATTAAGTTTCATCCTGCTTGATACCGAAGCTCCTCGTTGCCATGATCCGTAAAGCTTTGAAAGTTCCGACGAAAACTAAGTGATGGAAAGTTGGTGTTTGTTTAAAGCTCGACGTCGTTTGCGTTCAACTATGAAAACTTTTAATCAGGAACAAAGAGTGAAGCCATGGCTACGGCTTTGGTCCGATCGAGAAGTTTTGGGAGTCAACAAGCTTTCACGATGAAAACCTGAATTATTCCCAAATCGATCAAACTCCGTTTCACGTTTCCTCTCGTTTTATCAAAAGATTCCTTCACAATCAACATCTTGACTCGTCAATGTCTCGCTGTGTCAATCTGACACAGCACGTGGCTCTCCTTCGAAATCTGAGTCATGTGAAAGAAAAGTAAATTGAAAAGTAAATTTAAACTTGCTCGTGATTGACAAGTTTTCTTTGGGGAATGAGACACAGTTGTGTTGGATGAGTGAGACCAGAGATGATTGTATCTAGATGAGCTTATAGCTATGAAACGAGTGACTGAGAGGGAGCGGCGACAAGCCTGCTTAGTTACAGCTGAGTTATGCGTTCGGGGCTAGACTCAAAAGTCACGCCATGATTTCAACTTTAAAGCGACACGTGGAGCAAAAGCTTTAACTTATTTCAACCCCCTGTAGCTTTTCCGTGAAGCGGTAAATGATAAAACTCCGTCTAGCTACAGCAGTCACTGGTAGCATCGTAACGAGAGACTCTCTTACGCCGGAATACGACGCAGATTTAAAAATAAATTATTCAAACGAGGAGGTTTCTTCATGTGAGCAAAGAATCATTTTCGCTTGAAACAATTTTGTTTGGCGCTTGACTGAAAAGAGAAAATTGCTTGAATGAATCATTGAGGAACGATAATTATTCATGAGACATTTATGGTCTTCAGAGATTCCCTCGGCAGGCTGCTTTTTGAGCTTCTTCTCGATCATCTGTTGAGGCGGAAGAAAATTGGACCTTCGTCTTCATTAACTATTAACAAACTCATCACAATTACCTCGAGGAAAACTCGAGGCCTTTTCAGGCTTTCGATCAGCGCCTGATTAAACTTATCTTAATCCTTTTCTCGGGTTCGTTGTCGACAGGAAAACCTCTTTAGGCTAGTTGGTTGCGCAAGAGTAAACCGAATTTTCAGCTGTTAACATTCGAATGTCAAGATCTCTCGACACTCAAAGTCGGCAAGTGTGCCAAGAAAGTTTGTGTCCGATTGCACTTCTCTCGAAGTCTCATTTCTTCTTTCACCTAATTTTAGATTCGATAATCAGGGATTTTATGACAATTAGAGAAAACTCATTCACACGTCTAATGTTTTCTGAGAATTGGAGCAAAGAATTCGCTACTCCAATTCCATTAAATTTTAATTTACGAGAAGCGAACGCTTGTAATTTGTGAGTGACGTAAAGAAAAAAGAAATTTAATTTGTTTCCATCAACAAGGGAACAGAAAGCAAGAGCAATAGCTATCCCGTTGCCCCATTCCTTCCCCAAATCCACAGCGAGTCGAGAACACAAAATAAAATTTCATTTTGTCCGAAACCTTGTACAGTTTTGAAGCAGGTTGAAGCTCTGTCTCGATGCTGGCTCTCAACATGATACCACTGTCTCTGTCTCTCGACCGAAAAGCCAAAGGGCTGGTAAATGTTCCTGTGAATTTCCAGCGTAAATGTAATGATTCCATTAAAATCATGTAGCCCGTTGATATATGAACTGCCCACAAACATTACCAGTCCTAGTTGAACTTAATGGAAAGCGATCCGGAGCATAAATATTTTATGACACTATTATTTATGAACGACATCCGTGGCACAGCCTAGCAGCCTTCACGACAAGCGGGTTGAACTTTATGTAGCGGAGTTATGTTTACAAGTGAGATAAAACTTTAAATATTGGCCTATGCTAATTAATGTTTGTAATTAAATTATCTGAAGGGCGCATCTGATTGAACCGGAGAGGATGAGATCGGTTAGGTTATTTATGCTTTCATCAGCTCTATTCATATTTGTTTTATTCGAAGCCACGATTGAAGCTTTACAAAAAGCTTTACCGCAGAAACCATTTCGAGAGCATGTGAACGAGATCCTAATTGAAAATTGTTTAATCAATTCGGAAACTTGAAGCGAGATGATATCTTGTTCAGATCAAACGAACTTGCTCGGAAATTGCTTTGTTGTGTTCACATTGGATTGATAAATTATAATTACCTTTGTGATAGAAAACGCTGCTGTAGACCTTGAAACGTTTTCCCTGAGTGGAACGGTCTCCATCGTTACGTCGTATCGAAATAGCGACGACGAGCTACGCTCGAATCGTACAGCGCTGCCCCAGACACACGACGAGCATTTTGCTGCCCAGTTCGATTAGACGAACGGAAATTTTCAATTAACAGAAGCATAATAATTTCCAGCTCCATTATCAGCTCTTTCATGCATGAGCTTGATGAAAACAACAAACACAAACAGACGACTTGGAATTGCGGCTAAATTTCAATTGTTGGCTCACAATACATTGCCGTAATGTGCTCGTTAATTTCAACTGGCCATGTCCGATTGTTGTTATCCAACCCAGAACAGAAACTGAAAAGTTTAAGTTTCAGAATTTATTTACATGATCGTGGTCAAGGTCAAAGTTTTTTTTTGAGGTGATGCAACTGCAAAGTTGTGCAAGTGAACATGAGCTGGTGTGATTGTTTGTCTTAATTGCATTTTCAATTGTCTTTGGGCTTTGCTTGTCGCGTCGTAAGCAAACTTGAAACGAAAAGCAATAAAACTGGCATTGACATTGCGAATGTTTTGTCGTTGAGCGGAGCGGGCGAGCGAAGCTTGTTGTGTCATTTTCAATTTTTCAATTAATTATAAATTGTCTAAGTTTTAAAAGCAAATATCTTAGTCAAGACAAGAAAAATTTTTTGCTCTTCAACTTCTAACCCAATTTGCGTAATTGGAAAATTCTGTTCATTCTCTAGCCCGGAAAACTTTTTCTTTTCTCCTTTTCGCAAGTTTAATTTTGACTTCTTGAAAAGCCCTTGCTCGTTCTTGTTGGTAGCGTGAAAGCTGACGACGATTCAATTCGATAATTGTTCGGATCTAGATTGCAGGACCGGAAAAGTTGTCAAAGCTCTAAAATATCTGAATCGTAAAAACAATGAACGTTGAAAATTCTTCTGTCGTCATTTCGAATGTTTTGATTTCATTTTTCTCTGAAATATTTCAACAAAAGCCCGGGAGATATTTTCTTTTAGCTTGTTTGCTTAAAGAAAATTCGACATATTTGAAAACAGAATTTAGATTCGAAAAGAATTTTTAGGGCTTTTCGACGAAGTCAAAATCCCTTATAGGGCCACTTTGTCCGTCCGTGTGTGTGTGTGTGTGTCTGTTAGCGATGTAACTCAAGAACGGAAGCAGCTAGAAACTTCTAGTTTTCGCCAGTCGATAGAGAATTTGTCTGGAACGTGCAAGTTCGAAGATGAGCCTGATCGGCTGCTTCCTTCTGGGGTAAACCAGGGAAGTTGTGCTGGCAAGTCCACCAAAAATTAACTTTTCTGCGATTTACTCGCTGAAATCGGCGGAATTTGTGGTTGATGTGTTCAGACGAAATGTTTCTTAGCTCAAGGCGGATTCACTGACACCAAGCTCGAGGCGCTGAGCCTGAAGCTGGAGTAGCTGGTGAAGCCACTAAACAAAATCGAGATTTCTTGAAGTTTTTAAGATTTTCAGTTCAGAAACTCGCAAGTGTGAACGTTGCTCGATTCTTAACAGCTCCACTGACACCAAGCTCGAGGCGCTGAGCCTGAAGCTGGAGTAGCTGGTGAAGCCACTAAACAAAATCGAGATTTCTTGAAGTTTTTAAAGATTTTCAGTTCAGAAACTCGCAAGTGTGAACGTTTCTCGATTCTTAACAGCTCCACTGACATAAGAAACGAAGCGCTGGGCCTGAAGCTGAAGTAGCTGGTGAAGCCACTAAACAAAATCGAGATTTCTTGAAGTTTTTAAGATTTTCAGTTCAGAAACTCGCAAGTGTGAACGTTGCTCGATTCCTAACAGCTCCACTGACACCAAGCTCGAGGCGCTAAGCCTGAAGCTGGAGTAGCTGGTGAAGCCACTAAACAAAATAGAGATTTCTTGAAGTTTTTAAAGATTTTCAGTTCAGAAACTCGCAAGTGTGAACGTAGCTCGATTCTTAACTGCTCCACTGACACAAGAAACGAAGCGCTGAGCCTGAAGCTGATGGAGCTTGTGAAGCCACTAAACAAAATCGAGATTTCTTGAAGTTTTTAAAGATTTTCAGTTCAGAAACTCGCAAGTGTGAACGTTTCTCGATTCTTAACAGCTCCACTGACACAAGAAACGAAGCGCTGAGCCTGAAGCTGATGGAGCTGGTGAAGCCACTAAACAAAATCGAGATTTCTTGAAGTTTTTAAAGATTTTCAGTTCAGAAACTCGCAAGTGTGAACGTTTCTCGATTCTTAACAGCTCCACTGACACAAGAAACGAAGCGCTGAGCCTGAAGCTGATGGAGCTGGTGAAGCCACTAAACAAAATCGAGATTTCTTGAAGTTTTTAAAGATTTTCAGTTTAGAAACTCGCAAGTGTGAACGTTGCTCGATTCTTAACAGCTCCACTGACACAAGAAACGAAGCGCTGGGCCTGAAGCTGATGGAGCTGGTGAAGCCACTAAACAAAATCGAGATTTCTTGAAGTTTTTAAAGATTTTCAGTTCAGAAACTCGCAAGTGTGAACGTTTCTCGATTCTTAACAGCTCCACTGACACAAGAAACGAAGCGCTGAGCCTGAAGCTGATGGAGCTGGTGAAGCCACTAAACAAAATCGAGATTTCTTGAAGTTTTTAAAGATTTTCAGTTCAGAAACTCGCAAGTGTGAACGTTTCTCGATTCTTAACAGCTCCACTGACACAAGAAACGAAGCGCTGAGCTTGAAGCTGATGGAGCTGGTGAATCCACTAAACAAAATCGAGGTTTCTTGAAGTTTTTAAAGATTTTCAGTTCAGAAACTATTCAGCTATGTACTTGTTTAAGTTATTGAGAGTTTGATCCACTAAACAAAATAGTTTCATGCATTTTATAATAAATTCAAATTGTATCGTTTTGGCGATGCCATACGTACGTCGGAGCGGATTTGCCGGCGAAAAGCTCCTTTATTCGAACGCGGCACGTGGAGATTAATGTATGTCTTGTTTAAGTTATTGAGAGTTTGCATCAAATGTTTCATGCATTTTATAATAAATTCAGTTAGATAGAGCAACTTGTTTTAGCTGGAAACAATTTCTCGAGGCTGGTTGCTAAGTTTGAGTTACATCAACTGATGAACTCGATTGTTAAACTTCAATTTAACAATTTCATATCTTTCAAATACTATAAAACTCACTGTAGAGAAACTGCGCAATGTCTTCATTCGAGCCTTTTGAAATCAAGGACAGAAATCTCGGCGTAGGTTTCATTCAGGAGATGAAAATATATTGCTTCGTCGTAGGAAACTGTAGAATTTGTTGTCGAGGATTTTTCCTGATAATTATGCTAAGAATTTCATGTAACGTGAACCCCAAGGCGCTTACAGGCATTTACTCCGACGTAGACAATTCTAATCTAGGGTGGAAGTTTTCGGTTGTTTGGACTTGAAACTCAAGGTTGAGGCTCGTACGCTTGGTATCATATATTAAAAATAATAATGTTCCGGGCTTCGCTTCCCCTTTTGTTTGATTAATCTCGTGTTCAAGCAAGGTAGAAGCGGAAGATTTATGAAAAAATCTCATCAGGATCTTTTACCTAGCCAAACACATAAAGCGGAACATTAAACATTCTGTGAAACTAAATACAGGAGGTCGCACATTTTTCAAACGAAAGCTTGAGTTATGTTCGCCTATGCTCGTTCAATATTTTTGTTTTCAACTCGAGCGAACGTTCAAAATGTTTTGAGAGGATGAAATGCTGCAAAACGATTCTGGGAAAACTAGGATGTTGGATTCCGATAGACGAACTCCATCCGCCTCTCTCATCACCACTATCCCTATGTTTTGTTATGATAACATCGAAGTTTCTTGGACTGAAAGTTGAACGCTGGAGAAACAGTTTCTTAGAAACTCGAAGAGAAGTTTGCAACAGCTGAAGCAAATGGCTACAGCATTAGAATGCCAACTTTGTAATTCCGATAGACTGAAACGAGTTCTAAAATTTCTTTCGGTTTCCGGATTTCTCCGAGAATCAATTTTTGATGATTCTTGTGCTGTAAGCACAAATTGGCTTTTCTTCTTTAAGACGTTCTAATCTTTTAAGTGGCGAAATTTCAGAAGAAGGACAGAAAGCGAGTGGGCGCTCGTTGTATCCACGCCGTTGCGTGCTTTAATTTTATATTTTATTAATAACGCGCTCTTCTTCACGTTGAAACGAGAAATTATTTATTCATTTCAGTTCTCTCGAATGGCTCCGGTCTTTTGTGGATTAAAAAGAAGTTACGACAGTTGTGGACGTGAATGGGAGAATTTTGAGCGAGAGTCGTTGATTACATAAGATGAAAATCGAGAACAAACTTGGTTTGCAAGAAAGCTCCAGCTCGCCGCACTTAAAGTTTGAAGTGAATTGAAATGTTTTCCTCTTCCCGCGCCGCTTGTGAATTAATCGAGCGTGTTAACATCGCACGATGTTGGTTGGAAAACTTTTAATGAGTGCAAACGTCAGCTTCTAATAATTATTCGAACCATTTCAAATCGTTTTAATGAGATACTTGACATCGTTGGGTTACGCTGAGGAAAGTTCAAATGGTTTAGGAATGAAATGTATAGCTCAAGAGCTCCACGAATTGTTTTCAAATAAGTCAGGAAAAAAGAATAACGAAGCCTTGTAACGTCACATTAAAACTTTGATGGCTTTCGTTCAAAGCTCGAAGTCATTTCGCTGTGCTACATCCGCTTTCTACATATTTACATAAACGGAAAACTTTGCCATGTTCCAACGTATGTGTGTTTGTTTTGCTCGAAACATTATAAATCCTTCGTTTAAAGCGTCGAGCAAATAGAAGTGTTAATTCATTAAACTTAGCTTAAGTTCACGAGAGCGCCTGGTAAAATAAAATTATTCTTGTATTTTGAATGAACTCCTCGAAAACTTTTAACGAGTAAAACCAGAAGAAAGTCCCGCGAGAAATTCGCCTGAATAAATGAAAAGTGTTTTAATAAGATTAAATTCAAGGGGAAAGTTTCATGATACATCAGGCCAAGAACAAAGCTTGTTTGCTTCGGTGGTTCGTTTTCATGAACGCGAAGAAGTAGCGCAGCATTTCACAGAATCTTCAATTGATATGAGAACTAAAGTTTGTCTATGTTTGTTCCATTTCAGGGTTCCTCAACTGCAACTCGACGACCCTTCAGTCATTAGCACAATTACAGGGTAAGTTGATGTCTTTGGCTAAAGGTTCATCATCGCACACTCGATACTTTTGAGCGCCTCATTTTGCAACGTCGCTGATGAAGCTTGCGCCAAATGGCTACGCAGAAACTTTGTAGCAAACGTGTTGACATAAAAATATTGGATACCTTGAGATGAAATACGATCGATGATAAAGAAAAATTTTATTCGATTCGCTCAGCAGTGACGTATCCAGTGCGAGGCTGAATGAGATTCAGAAATACGGCTGCCATTCCGAATGACAGGGAAACTCATAAATTTAAGAGAATTTTCCTCCGCTGAAGTAATATTTCGATTGCCAACGTAAATCATTTCCAATTGACGGAAAAGCGGTGGAGAATAAAATTTCCATCAACTTTTATAGCTGCATCAAGAAAGTTGTTTATGCTCGAGTACCGAAACAATATTTGCGTATGGCGAAAAGTATTTTCCTCAACTTTTTTCGAGGCGGGAAAACTTTTAGATTTGCGTGGAAACTTCGGTCCAAGGCACTAGAACGTTTATGAGGGCTCAGGGCTTAAGCGAATTAGCGTTTGAAATTTAAACTCTCAGAATTCAGTTCATTCGTGTATCTACTCTAAGTGAAAAATGTCAAGGCTTGTCGTTTTATCGAATCAGAACAGGTCATGACATTTATTAATCAAAAACATTTTGTTTCGCTGAAGGATTTAAGTAGCAACGTAGTAAAGTTTTAATCCTTAATAACCATCGCCGATCCAGCTGATAACTTTCAAATTCATTCTACCCACGATATGTTCGTTCCCGTTCAAGTTGAATGGTTCAACGTTGCGTGTTTACTTATCAACAAAATTTAGCAACATGCAATTTAGTAAAAAAGGTTGATTAAAGTATATGAGCGACTTGAAATGGCGTGGGCTCCACTCCGGGAATTTCGAGCTTGAATGTGACAATTTCAGTCCATCAAGAAAGTGTTAACGAAGTTTGACTGTCCTCAACCCGAGATTTAAGTGCCTATCAAAATTTCATAACGCAAAAACTTTCTTCGGCTGCGTTGAGCGTTTGAATGAGGAAGAAGCACGAGAGCACAGAAACAACAAAAGACGCCAGGGAATGAATTTCCTCGGCTCTCGCTTTTCTCTTAAATGATAGATTATTGGAGAAGCGGAGAGCCTGACTGTGAACCCTCATCAAAAGGCAATACATTTTCTCGCCTAGATATCTACAAACTTTTAATGTATGATAAATTCGAGCAAATAGTCCCAATTTCTTCTGCCATTCCCGTCCTCTTCTAGCTGATGATGAAGGTTAGTTATGTCTTCAAAGCATAGGAAAAGGATCGGCCATCAAAATAAAAATTCACCCCTACTTACTCGCCTTTGGGGAGAACTCACTTTATGACAAATATGAGACCAACACAAATTTCTGTGTCACGAGAGAAAAATTGACTTTTCGCTTACACGATTGATGACAAAGGACCCTCGCTCTATGTCGAACTGCTTTTCTTTGGAATTTCATAAGATTTCTTTTTCGAGAAATATTTCAAGTTGATGAGAAGTTCAAAAGAATTTATTTCCATTTGGAATCGACGAACGGAAGTGAGGCAAAGTTGAAGAAGTTCTCACTCCAAAAAACAACTTCTTTTCTGTCTTGTTGTTGAATTAAACGTGCTCTATTTATTAAGAACCGAACTTTTAAGTGCAATAACGCGTTGTTAAGCCTTCGGACGTTCATGTTTCCTGCTGAGAACAGGTGTGTGCAAGCCTTGCCAGTGATAAACTTTATTATGCCGGGGGATATCCATAAACAGCTCGTTCTCCTTGATTCAAACATGCCAACGATGCAGCGAGTGGATTTATTGAAGCTTTGGGCGGCCATTTGACACACTGTGATAATACGAACATGTAAATGGAATGAACACCTCAGTTTGTAAATTTTAATTGGTAAAAGTAAGCCGAGACTATGGAGCTTTTATCCAAATTGCACGATGGACGTCGAATCATTTAGCGGGCCACGTGGAACGCTGTTAGAAACGACGTTCATTATTTTAATTGAAAACTTGATTGTCAATCATTACAAAGGAGAGTACTAATTCTTCTAAGCCAGCGAGCATGGCTACAATAAATCCTCTGAAGCTGTGTCGTTGTCACCGTGTTGTTGCATCATGTCGAGCTTTTCACCGGAATGAGAAAAAATTAATAACAAAACTTTTCAACCCAGTAAAACCAATATTGCAGCAGGATTTATTTGCCGGGAGTGCGATTTTAAGCGGCGGTCTCCCCCTTCGTAGCGCCATTAATTCGACGTAAAATATGATGACACACTTAAAAGCAAATAACACACATAAGTCAGAGCCAAACATGTATTTCTATTCGGTCAGCAGCTCGAAATGTGGCTGCTTGGGGGAGTACAGCAGCAAATTGTTTTAATTTATTGCCTCCAACTCTCGCAAGTATCGCTAGCATCATCACCATCGACTGTAATCATTTCGAATGGTAGCATTTCATACGACCGAGAACCGAACAGCCGCACGACAAAGACATGAAACAATGCATTTGGGGATTGCTCGAATGGAAACATGGCAGATGTGCTGGGGTTAATGAGTTTGTTTGTAGGGAGGAAAAACTCTCTGTGAAACAAAGTGTCATAAAATAGCGTTGCGAGAGCGGAAAATGCCCAGTGACACAAAGAAATAGCGCCATTTACAAATAGGTTTATGGTCGTGGACATTTGCTCGTCGGATCGCAGTCGAGGAGACGGAGAGGCTTTTATAGCGAAAAGCTTTTTTATCCCATTCAGCATAAATTTGTTTCCGGCTTTAATTTAATTTCTCGTCTTCTCTTGAGCGCTGCTCTTGCGGAAAAGAGCAGATATTCTCGTTGATTAGGCGGACACAAAGCGATGCGGGATGAATTGACGAGGACCACAAACGACGTTGAGAACATCGCTTGACCTTGCGTGAAATTCGCCTCTTTCACGGCCTCTGTCGTCTCACTCGAATCACCTCTAAGAGCTTAAAGATGGAAGGAAATTATTTTCCCATCAATGATGCATGAGCTTCTGTTAAACCCTTCATAAGTTCCACTAACTTTCTCCTCCTGACTCAACCAATTTTACTCAATTTGAGATTAAGAAATTGTCTCGTTTATGGGAAAGTTTTCAACAGAGTTTGGATAAGTACTCAGCGTCCTGAAAGCTTAAGCATCTCCTGTTGAATGTTATTGCTGTGGCGATTAGTTGTTTCATTAATTTTCTTTTTCCATTGCAGGAAAATTGGATTTTCACGAGTTCATTCCTGGTGAGTTTGTCGTCTTGGGACTATGAAAATGTTTTCCATCCGCCAACAGCGTCAAACGCGTGGATGATTAATACCTTAATTACCAAAGAATGCATAATTTATTCCATCCGTAATAAAACGCCATTTTATTCATCGTTTCGTTTTAACGTTTGTTGATGGAACGCATCGGGCTTTCGTTCAAAAGAAATTTGCAATTCTAAGTGAAAAACCTCCTGGAAATTTACAAACATCGCTAAGAATGGGAGGCGGGTCGGACAACTTTTGAACAAGCGATGTCGCTAAAGTATGTGCTCGGTGTCGCAGATTGATGGCGCAGGCGAGTCAATTTAAAATTGATTAATTCCTCTCTTCGCTGTTTAGTCAGTGGTTCACTAACTTTACCTCACGGGTAATTAATAAAAGCATTGAAATAGGAAATGTTGTCACAAAGCGTGCAAACGTCCTGGGGGGAAAATTACCAGTCAATTTGTCTATTAATTGTTGATCTAAGCAACCACATGGATCAAGTGACTAGATATGCCGAACAATTTACGGAGAAATGAATATTGTTTCAGCTGGCTTCTAGTTTCTGCCTGAACTTCAGGTCCTGACAACTTCATAATAAACCTGAAACTCTAGTTCGAGCGACACTGAGCTGAGGGAGACGCGATTTACTTTTACGATCAAGAGCGGAAAGATAGATAATTTGAAAATTCAATATCGTGAGCGAGACTCGAAGTGGAGCGGGAAAATTCAAAAGTCAGTGTCAAATTTATTTATTAAATTTGAGAGGAGTTGGGATGGTGAGAAGCTACGACTGTTTATGAAAATAAGAGCGATTGCTTTAAGCGTCGCCGTATTGATTTTCGCTCAAACTTCTCCTTCGACTCCGCTGTTTATCATCTTCCCAGTCATCCTTCGTTTGGGTGTTTATGCACGAGTCATAAATTTTATGTGTGTCGGTAGCGAGAAATGAGAAGAGGACTCGGAGCTCTGCGTCACGAGAATGATATTTTATTCTCAAAATGAAAAAAGGATATTTCGTGAATAAATATTTAAAAGCCAAAGTTCTCCGTTTCAAGCGAATAAAAGAAGGGAAATCGTCACGAGACACGGGAAAGGATTTCGGGGAAAATACATTTAGACCTGCGAATTTGTCGTCAGGCTTCTTTCTTATTGAACAGCTTAGACTGAAAATTGAGCTTTTCTAACTTTCGGAGGAGGGAAAAAGAGATTTCCAACAATGACATGCTCGAATTGAGAGCTACAACTTAAGCAAGGGATTTAGGCTGTGACAGCTTTTTTCGTGGGTACGACCAGGAATTCTTCCAAGTTGATTCGAGATGGATTTCTTTTTAAACAATTCTACGTGGTGCCGACTGGAGGAGTGAGAGGAATTCCTGATCAAAAATAGCTTAGATAATTCCGAGTTGTCCCCTGGAAACAATATCAGTCTCTGAATTGTATAATTTTAAACTCCAAAGACGACAGACAAAGAAATCGTCTTTATTTCGAAAAGGGTTTCCTTTCATCGGGCCTACGTTGAAGTTTTAATTCCGCTTTGAAGCATTTGTGTTTTTTCTTTGCTCGCTCAGCGAAAAGAGAAAAAGGTCAGGTAGAATTAAAAAGGAAGGAAAAATCAGTTCAGAGCCATAAAATGTTGGAAGGCAAACCACTCGGAAGGGAAAACAGATATTTTCTCCATCTGACCGATTTACTTGATACTTTCTTCGCCCCGTCTCCTCCGAAATGTGCCACAAGGCATTTCCTAGGGTTTCCTTGTTAAACAGAGTAAAATTTAAAGTGAAAAGTTCCTCCCTGTCACGGATGAAAACACTAAAATATGTATTTTCAATTTTCCTAATGACTGATCCTTGGAATCGAGAAAACCAATGAGGAACGACGGAATCACCTAATGAAGAATAATCTTTTCTTCAATACGATGAAAGTAATGATGCGCTGCTTTAACTGCTTATGGCCCATTACTAATGCAACTGCGTCTTACTGATTTGAGAAATAGTTTATTAAGGTGTTAGGTTTTGTTCAGTAAAGTTGTCGTCTGAGCTTGTTTAGGAGCTGCTCGAAATTTGAGATTGCTTTATAGTTTGTCTCGTGACGTCGTTGTTAAAGGACGCCTGAAGTTTACATGGCCGTGTATTCAGTTACCACCTAGCTCCATTTCATAAATAATCTCCTAAGGAACAGCTCCGTTCCTAATCATCCCCACAGAAACAAGCGGTAACGTTCAATCCAGCAATCATTAAATTTGCTGTTTTCCTTTTTCATCACATCCCTTCTATCAGAGCGAACCGTAGACTTATGCTACAATGCTGATAAAGACGCTTATTGAAAGTTATATGTGACCTAGTTACAATGCTGATTGCAAAATTTGCGTTCCCTTATCCGAGCGAGGATTTGCATTTTGAACCTTCTCAGTGTTTGAAATCTCAAATCAGCCTGCAAGTTTAATAAATCGTCTCGACCCCCGGAAAATGTCAGTAATGTATTCAATTTTCACCCCCATCTTGTTAAAAATGTAATTTCCAGCGTTATTTAACAATCTGGAGTGTAAAACTTCAAACGATAACTGCTTATTGCTTGCCAGTTTCACCCTCGTTCCGATTATATTGTGGAAACTCCTCGGAACAGTTTCACGCAGAACTTCGACGCTTCAAAGGTTAAAGTTGAAATTCCTGAAGCAAACTTTCCTTGAGTTGAAGTCGAAATGAGAGCGAACATTAAAACCAATGACCCGAAAGCAATTTTCTTCCCCTTCATCGCCTAATCGCTGTATTAAATATGGATTTGGTTTCATTCAATTTCATCGCCCAACGCTTTCAGTTACAACGCCAGCGACAACACCGTTAAAGCTTTCGCAAATATTTTAATTCAATTCTTCCATCGATAATCTTATTAGTAATCGGGTTGACCTTATTTTGAGCGAAATGTTTGCGATGCAAGCTAAGCGGATTCGTCAGGTTATTAATTCGGTTGAAAACACAAAGTTTTAATCTGCTTGGCGTTTGCGACCAGAAACAGCTTAACGCCTCAAAGGATCGCGCAAATCCTCTCCAGATCTCGATTATTTCTCTTGTTGTGTCGGTAGTTAGTTCCGTAATTTTCCTCAAGCTTCTCTGTTTTATAGGGATCGTAAGGTGTCGTTCGACCAAACGAACTACCCTCAACCGGTTGCTCCTTGAACCTTCTCAGATTACTGCGAACTAGATAGTCGTCCAGGTCCTTCAGCACCACTTCGAAATAAAAGTCAAACAGCTCTTTGTGGCTCTCGGTGATTTCTCTTAGCGTGACCGCGTCATTGTAGTAGAATGCGAGGAAGTAGGGCACACAAGCTATAAGTTCAGCGTCCCATAATGTCTCTGGCAGGGCGAACACACGCTGGCAAATGGGACTCAACGTTTCAATTCGTCTTTTGTAGATTGTAATGATTTTCTTGAATCGAAACATCTTCTCCGATTGCTTCCTTCGATATGGCCGACACTCGTTATCGTTGATGTGGTTCAATGAATAGTGGAGGAGCTTGTGTGCCAAGAGTGCCGAGAAAGCTGATCCATTACGAGGTCCGAGAATGAAAATCGTTCCGTTCAAGTCGGTGACGGAGCAGCTGCTCAACTCATTGTTCGACTGGTCGTGAAGGAAATAAATTTCCAGCGACTTGATTTCTCTTGAAAGCTTCAGCAAAGGTCGCAACATGATATTTTCATCCAACTTTGCGTAGATTTCTCTCACTTCGTTCATGTTGAAACTTGTCCGCTTGAAGTGGGGATCGATTTTAGATATTGAGAGAAGAAACTGAACTCGAGAGCTCGTGTACTGAGCGATGGTCTTTGCATTGCAGTCTGAGTTGACTTCAGAAACTCCAGAGTCAAACGAATCCTTATCGACGATGGTACAATCAATTGACGTTGATGGCTTGTCCTTGGAAGTTTCTCGATACTCATCCAGCATCTTCGCAACATCATACAAATTCAGATTCAAAGCTAAATCTCTTGGCCGCTCGCCATTCATGTTTCTTATCTTCATACTTGGATTAAAGCTTAGAAGAAGACTTATCAATTCTCTGTTCTTCCTCTCGATTGCGAGATGGAGTGGCGTGTTGAAGTGACGATTTGCATCTTGAAAATTGATATCTGCGCCAGTTGTTAGCAATCTCACGACATCTTTTCTGCTTGACGTCAGCTGCGAATCCAAGGTGATCACCATGCACAGCTCGACGCTCAAATTGATTTCCGACTCCGTCATTTCTAAAATCGAAGTCTTTTAGGATTTGATAATAAATCTTGTCACGTTATCGTAATGAGAATTTTATTGTTCTCACAGACTTGCCGATTTAATGACGATGCAAGAATATTTTCCTCTTCAAGATGAAACACTCCCTTGACTCTCGCGAAATGAATTAAAATTGTTTACGTCGACTTGCAAATTGCAAATAAATTGATTTCACGGGTGAAGTCACACTGAGCGAATAAAGATTAGAAGCGTCGAAACTCTCGTATAAATACCGCAAATAATTTGATAAGATAACATATCAAAGCACTTAACTCCATCAGGGGAGGCAAACAGCTGGAACGGTTTCGATGCCAAGCGCTTTAAATTGCAAGCGAGTTTTTTTTCCTCCAGTGAAACTCGAGTAAGTTCGAAGGAAACGTCTTCGTTAAAATATCACCCAAGCTTTGTAACGTTAGTCGTCATAGAAATATTTTCATTGAGCTTCACTCCTGATTCTGCCTCCAGTTGCCAGTGTTTCCTCGTTTGGCTTGGCCTTGGTTACGTAAGGTTTTATTCTCTGTATACGATGCGAAGGATTTTGGATTGAAGTCCTTAGCCTCTCCCTACGAAATTGAAGACTTCCCCCCCTTCTCTTCCTAGAATCAAGTCGTATCTAAAATCTAAAGAACAATCAAACGTCTCTGAATCTAAGAACATTTATGCACAATAAAAATATGTGAACGTAAGCCGAAACCGAAGCTTATTAAACGTACAAATCCTTCAAGAATATCTGTAGTAGATTCTACTGAACTCCCAATTTTACCCCCCAAAATAGAACGTTGATAAAGACCAAAACCTAATGCAGAGAACTCAAATGAACAGAATGAAATCTCCGGACAAGAAATTCTTCCATTGATAATAATCATAATAATTCTCCTTTTGAAGGCCCACACCACAAGAAAGCTCCTCCGAGGCCGAAATTCCTCTCGAAATGTTTGCTGCTAATTGAGAAATATGCGTCCTCCGCCCCCATCGAGAGAGAGTTTTCCCTTGACGAAAATGAAAATCACATAAAAAGTTTTTCAATCAACTTCTCTAGATGAAATAATCAGGCATGAGTCCAGATGATTAAATGATCAAGCCATCGCCTGAATTTCAATTACTTAACAACAGCAAGGCTCTATGAATGATTTGAAGTTGTTTTGAATGAATTAAACGTTGGTAGCTTTGCTTTTGAGAAATCCACTCAGAATTAATGTCATCACGAGTCGAGCTCTTGATGGAATGAAGAACGAAGATTATCGGTCGCTGAGCGAGAATCTTTTGAGCGTTGCGTAACTTAAACGAGTGGCTGTAATGTTTTACTAGCGGAAATTACACTGTTACATAGTGCGACTGCCAGCGCAGGGTAAATGTTTCGAAATTCCCTCTCGTTTCTTTTACAATCTTCTCACCATAAACTTTTGCGGGGGAATCTTTATTGGTCCATCTCTGCCTCCACTCTGCGGCTGTTAAATTGGTGAACCATATTTTTTCATAAATAGAAGCAGTCGTCATAAATTTAGTTGAGATTATTTTACGACATCATGTGTAGTCGCTCGGGGACCGATAAAAAGGAACAGAACTTCTGACCAGAATCGGTTTATGTCGCGCCATTCCTCATCGCTTTACATTTGCATAAATGAAAATCAATGGTTTCAATTTATGTTTTGTAAGCGAAAATGACAGCGATGGGAAACATATTGAATGCGAAATGTATTTCCAAGCCTTGACTCTAGCAAGAAGAAAAAGAAGAGCGCAATTGATAATTAAAAGTAAGCAGCGCCTTTATCGGAGGGAAACCAGAGAGAGGCTGGCAAGTGCTATCATTAAAATGATGGGTATGAATTTTTACATAATTTTGTCGTAAAATTACCATACTTTTAACAGCCCCGACGAAAAAGAAGCAGAATTTAAATGACGACACACAGAATAAACATTTTAATCACATTTTATGCCATGAAGAACATTACTTCGAATTGAATTTATGGCCTCGGTCGACTTTTTAAACCAAATAATCGCGCTCTCGCATTGATATGGCTATATTACTGCTCCTTGTTAACTCGGTGACATTAATCTTCGAAGGAATTTGGCAGAGGCTCAGGCACAAGTAAGTGCCCGAGCAGGCGACGCGGCAAGGCCGCGAGATTACACAACTTAGACTAACTCAGTTAGCAGCCACTCGGATCGAAAAATAGTTTACAATGTAAACTTTTTTATTCTCAAGGTTCAACATTCAAGCAAATCTATGCACCGTGTCGATGTAAATCTAAATCACTGTACGATTGAACTGTGATAAGCAGCGAGTTTTGAAAATCTTTTCCTCGCGCGACAAAAGTACGAACATGTAAAAGCGTGAGACGTTCAATTTAAAAATGTTTAATGATGAAAAACATTTTTAATTTCGTTTTACGATGTAAGATGATGTGTGTAGATAAAGGAACAGGCTGCGCAGTCGTTTTATTACAGTGAAAAGTCGTAAAGGAATAATGAATAAAAGAGAGCAATCAAAACGAGCTCAAAATTTACAATGGATGTGCAGATAGTTGGGAAGCTTTCGAAGTGGTTAACTCATTCCGGTTAAATTGGATATGCAAAAAGTTCTCTGCAATCAAACAAAATGCATTAAGCAAAGTGCTGTACTGCTATGGAATCTCAAACTGATGCTGGTATTTTAATGAGTGTTCATAAATCAGAACTTTCAGCAGCAGCAGCAGTAACGCTTGGCACGTTCTATGTTTATGAGGAGAAAGTTGGGAAGATTTTAAATCAAACCGTATCGTGATGACCCCTCACAGTTTAAAGAGATCTCGACGTGATTTATGGGAATTCATAAACAATTAACTGCTGCTAAGTAGAGAGTCATTTACAGTCTCATGCTATAAGAAGTAAACGCGAAGCATGCCAACCATATTTGTGGATGCAGAATCAAAGCGAGTGCTCCAAGCGCGCTCTTAAATTTCCATTAGCGAAGCGTTTTTCACTTCCTTGTTTTATGCAAAAAGAGTGGAAGTAATTAGAATCGTTGCTGCTCTCAGATGGAATCCGCTGAATTTCAATTGTAGCTCACTTAGAATGGAGTTCGAGGATGCAGACAAACTCGCTTGATTAAAGAGCAAGCTCTTAAAGATTTCAAAGCTTCTCAGCACAGAGACGATTGAAAGGTGCAAAACGAATAATTTCATTACAACTGCAGTTCAGGTCTATCTCAAACCCCCTCACTTCCACCCCATAATCTAGACGATGATTTCTGACCTAATTCTTAGAAGCTAACATGAAATCTAGTTTTCAAACGACTCACATCGGTTGAATTGTCCTTTTCGAATGCTCCCTCAGCATCATTGCCAGTGAGCCAGAAATAATGGGAGTGGAGAGGAAGCCAATGAAGGAGATAAAGATCATGAAATCTCCATATTTATTTTTATGACAGAGACCTGCCGAAACTCTGTTATCATCAGTTCAACTTTTCCATTAAAGCTCAAAGGCCCCCATTGTTGTCTAAAGCGGAACATCGGGAAGTACCAAGCTTGCTTGCTAGCTCACTCGCTTATTCGCCTCGCATCACGAGCAATTGATAAGCACACGCATGATTATTCCCGCCGCAAGATCATTTTGAAACGGAACGAGGAAGGAAATTCTTTCACGCACAATTCATTCGGTCCACGGGAAAATTGCCGTGTAACGTCTCGTGCGGCATTTCGGTTGAAAAATGGAAATGCTATTTGATGACGATGAAGAATCCTCAGGGCGAGGCCCCATAGCAACGATATGAGCGACTCTATCTCTAATTTTCCATCTGCGCATTTCATTTACCTCGGAGAGAACTTAAATGCAAAATTACTTTTATAGCGCTTCGCTCTGCCGTCGAGCTTCCTTGAACCCATCAGCGGCATAAGCAAAGAGACGTTTAGTTTTAATTTGAGCAGAAATGATTGCGAGAAGTTCCTTTTAAGCAAAGTTGAGGCTGCTTTAACGAAAATGAATTTCTCTGGCAAAGCCAAGCGACCTTCAAAGGACGCTTTACGGAACGAGAAAGCCAGCGCAGAGTTTACACCGGAAATAAATTATAATCTGAATGCTTGTACGGCTCCTGCTGAAGAACGAAGAATGAGCAATGGAAATTGTTGTATGGCTATGGCAGTGAAAGTTAATTCGACTTGCGGAAATGTTTTATTTCAAGTTAAAAGCGAAATTCACATTTTCGTCCTTCCACAGTCCTTGGCTATAATTCATTACGGAACTTTGAGGAGTTGTTGAAGGCAGCAGGGAAAGCCTGCGTTAAACAAGTTTGCGGAACTGTTACTGGCACAGACGCACAGAAATAGGACAAGGAATTAAGAGCCTCTTGGAATTTTAGAAATAAAGATAAACCAGTAAAACAAAACTCGAGTCCTAGCGACGTCTTTCGTTCGATAAAACTGCTCGTAACTTATTAGTGCTGAACTCCTCAAGAAGGTTTTGCATAACATGCCCATTAAGCTTTGTATTTAAAATAAAAGTTTTGCTTCCCGGTTACAACATGTACATGTAGATAAGACTGAGACTCAAATCGTCATGAATATAAAGTCTCGCATGTCATTTCATTAATTCCGATCTCGCTCTTTCTGCCTTTTGAAACGCCCGAATCATTGTTTGCTTCATTATAATCTTTTGAAAATAACTTTGTTGAGCTGGAAAAAGCTGCAAATGCAACATTCCAGTTCACGAGTCACAGCATTAAACTTATTGCTTCAACTAAATACTTTGTAAGCCAGCATCGCTAGAGAGAAAGGAGAAGAGAAGTAAGGAAACAATTTCAACTAAGGTGGAGGCCTTAATGAATCTCGAGTCTGTTTTTGCAGTGAACTGGCTTAAAGTTCCCTTCCGGGCGTCAGTAAAAATTCAAGGCCTGAGTTGACAGAAACGGAGTTCATATTATCTCTCCCGGACATTCGATTCTGTTTCGTGTTATGAATGTCCAACCACGCCTCCCAATGCGAGCCCACTCCGTTGTCCTAAAGACACATTGTAGCGTTGCTTGACATTAATTATAAATTGTGGGTGTTTTGCTGAGTTTCATTTCGTCGTCCTTGCTATGTTAAACGGCTGGTTTATCTTCCCGTTGGTGTTTGGTAGAATTGCTCGTTCAAAGGCGTCTTTAACTAGCTTAGACAACGATTATCAGCGTTACATGCTCAATGGGTTTTTCACGTGTTTATGTATCGCTCGAAGGGTTCATAGATAACAGAAAGTCCTACCGCCTCTTTCTCCCTGAAGACATTGCAAAATCTGGTGACTTCTAGGCTCAAAGCATATGCGTTAAGAGAAAAAAATTCTATGCTTCTACTCCTTTTACATGTTTATCAAGCTGAGCGAGGCAGAAGGAGAGGACTGTGTTCGTTTGCCTTTTCGACAACAATCACAAGCCTCAAATTTTCCTGCTCCGTTCCAGAGCAAAGCAAAATGTTGGTACAAATATGATTATGCTAAGGCATAAAACTCAGACATCTCATGCATGAAGAAATGAATAATAACATCTAAAGAGCGAAAATGTTTATATGTGAATTTGAATAAATTCATTTGTCGGAATGAGAGGAAGGAAAATCCATCGCATTCTATACATACAAATTGCTGTTTATTTTGTTTTTGCGCTCGCTAATGTCTCATTTGTTTTCCTTTTGAAATGAATCTTCCTCTTCTTCAATGAGCCTTTATTGGCGTAGTGAAAGATAGACGAAATAGGTTTACAATAATTCGATGAAGAGACAAAACCATCCACGCATGGAGAATACAGACGAGATCCAATCTCGCTGAATGGTAATAATGCTATTCCAACGTATGCGAATGGAAAATTGATAAACCGAAAGGGAGCAGATTGGCATGCAGATATACAACGAGACCGAGAGTGTCGATGTACCGTGAATAAATGATGACTTTGCCTTTGCAAGTGCTTTCGACTTATGTCTTGAGGAGAAAATGTTGCTTTCGCAGGCAAGAGTGGGGATGATTGAAGTTGGGAAAACAACGGGTAACATTTCATATTTTTTTATTGATTTTTCAATCATCTCTGCTTCGCTTAATGGATGAATGTGAGATGAGTGGAGCTCTGAGCTTCAAGCATAGAAGATTTGTGTGAGCCAATGGAAAGAAACGAAATGAACGATTTGTTAGTTGAGAGTTTAGCTCTTCAGTAAAGTTACTTTACTCAGTCCAAACGAACTTTTGTGTACCTTTTATTGAGAGCCGAAATGAAACACGTGATTTTTCATGGATATTTTATTGACCAAAACCACGTGTGGGTACAAATAAGATTCCATTTACCCGATTTCTAAATAACCACTAAACCTTATGAAGCCCTAGAGACCCACAAACCCGACAGAAGAAACATTCGAAAGTTTGCTTCGTCTCCGTTCATTTCAAATAAACTTTTCTTACGATGTGTAACAGTTTTATTGGATAACTGAGGGGAAAGTCAGAAGTCAAATGACATTTATTGGTTTGATTTTGATTGGCTGCTCTATCAGTCACCAAAGTATTTATTGGTTTCCTTGTCATCCTCGATCGTTTCCTGTTGAAATCAAGTGTGTCTGTAACAAGCTATTGTGTGCCTTCAAGTTGTAATTCTGATGAAGCCTACACTGGAATGATTCAGTAATCGTGACCCAAATAAGGCCAACGTAGCCATTAAGGGTTAAATATTTGTGCAGTTTCATCGCTCATAGAAAAGTTTCGACGAACTTTTGATGTTTCCGGCTTCGTTTCGACGGGCCCTTGTATTGTGTGCAACTTTTATGATGTTACTTGATTAATTATCACCCAGCGAGCTTTCTTCGACAGAGCCTACGAAAATTATTAATTAACATCAAACAAAAGCTCCTCGTAATTAAATTTCAAAATTGTTTTCTTTCAAAGTGATTTATTCACAGGGCGCCAAACTCTTTGGTTGCCTTTGAAAGATTTCGAAACTTTTTTAAATCAAAAACGATAGCAACATAGAAGACTTTTCAACCGAAAGTTGAGCCAATTCGGACACACAAAGACCTCAAATAAAATATTGATTAATGGAACTTGTAGAGCGATTTAAAGTCTCTAGCTACTAATGGTTGCCACAGCTCTCGCAGATGCCGACTGAGTCAAAGAAAAAGGCTCATCAATCAAAAACATTGAATCATCTATAATCTGGGTTAAGAGAATTTCTTGTTGAATAAATTTAAAAGGCTGAAAGCGATAGGAATCCTAGATACGTCTTGCGAATTTTATATAACGCAAACATCGGATAATCTGGTCTATGTGCATGTCATGTCGAAATCGCTTACTGAACTGAAAACTATTCTTTCATCATATTTAAGTGAAGACTTGGTGAAGCTCCTTGGCTTGTTAAAAAGATGAATGTTTCGAAGCGATAAGATAAACTTTCCGACCGAAACTACAAGTTAAGTTCTCTATTGGGAAATTTTGAACTAACAAGAGCCCAACGATTAATTAATTGAATTAATTCAATTACGGCCTCATTGTTTGATGAACTTGTCGGATCACCTTCTCATTACCTTAACATCTGATATGTTTTCCAGTTGAGTTCCCGCAGGCACTACAGAATTATTCAGTGCTGTCAAACAATCTTGCACAAAAGCGTTCATTGTTTGCCTGGTCGTGTTGAGTGTTCCATTAAACGATTCTCTACTTACCAGTTTATTAAATTACAGTCGCTTTGCTTCAAACCACCACTAGACAACGATAGCTCGATGTGTGACGAAATAATTTCTTGTCTCAGGTTACCACTTCCTGCGCATCATTCCCCTTCTCTAATGGCAACTCGATTGTTTTTCAGATGGGATTTAATAAAAGTTTCTCTTCCAATTGCGTTGCTTCTTCTTGCTCTTGTCGCAGTCTCTCGACGCACATTGAAAGCGAGAATTTCGATCTAATCTTCGCAACAATGAAACTCACGGCAAAAGTCGCGGGGGAGGCTTTGACATTGAAATAAGCTCGTTGAATGGCAGCCGTTAATGACTGTCGTGATATCACTTTCAATTGTGTTTACATGACTGTCGGTTACGATTGCCATCGAAAAAGATTGATGGAAAGTTTCTCATTCTCCCGAGCGATCCGAGAAGTGTTAGCTTGCTTTTGTGAGCGTTTTCAACTTTTAAGTGCGAGTTGGTCTAGATACTGAAAGTTCAGATCATCATGACATCATGTCTAGTCACAAATCACTTGAATATCAATACCTCTGCTCTAGTCTCGTTGCATATTTTTCGAGTCTAAGTTCTGAGTATTTGTCAATCAATTTCGCAGCGCAGGTAACGGCTTTGATTTCCAGGCTTCTACTCAGAAGTTTGCTGGTGTTGTTAGGTCTGACAAAGCCAACAAACTACAGCGCATTCAACAGAATTCACAAGCAGAATTGCAAACCTAGCTTGAACATGATTTGGCTTGCTTGAAAGTTCAGATTTAGATTGAATGAAACTCCTCCGAACTGCTAAGTGCTGTGGCTTGTTATCACAACTCATGTCAAAGCTTTTCAGCTTTCAACTCATGGACTGAACTTTTCCCGGGCCCTTGTCTGAAAGTTCATAATGAGCGATGGACGATAAAGCCAAAAAGCGGATGTTTAATATTGCAAGCTGAACGAATCCTTTCTCCATCGAAAGGTCAACTCTGATATTTTGAATCTCTGAGAAATTCAGAATTATTCGACTTTAAAAGGTCGAACGAGAATCATTTTATTAAACTTGTCACACGCTGAGCGGAAATGTTGATGATTGAACGAGGGAACAGATGGATTGGCTTCGATACCCTCTCGATCTCCCGAATCGTCCCTTAATCAAATTTAATGATATAACTTCCACACATATCCGATTGTGGATATGTTTTATGAATTTCTAATTCGGGCCAAAGAAAACAAGCACAACAGCTGGTAATATAAAAGTTTTTCCCTACAGCTGGCTTTTTTGTTGATGGCCGAACGTAGACTGACCGTTAAATGCGAGAAGAAGACTGATGCGTTGGCCCAGCGATCCGTTTTCTTTCCTTTGAATTAGCTTTTTTTGGTTTGTTCCAGATCGTAAAATATTCAAGTCAATTCATGAATCAGAAAATAAACTTTTTCTTTAACCAAATGTATGGAAACCGGAACGAGCTGACGGAGACTCGCGCAGAGCGATTGGAAAAACCGTTGAAAGGCAGAAGTGATTTATGCTTTCGACTTTTTGCTCCAGCATGAGTCTCTTAATAAATCACATTGTGAATTTATTCGATTCATTTCCTCAATTACGAGAGAGCAATTGTTCTGAGCTTTCGTTTGGAAGTGGAAAGTTTAAAGGAAATGATGAGCGTTTGACGCAGTCCTACAGCTGAACTAAGTTCCTAACATCATTCCTTCTTTGTTTGCAGGCAAGCCATTTTATCAAAACGACGATCCAACCGAAGAATCTGTTGGATTCATTGATGGAAGCAACTTACAAATCGGATCTCCAGCTCGATCGTCACCGCACTCGCAAGGCTCTGACAACGGGGAACGCTTCTCACGAAAGGTTTTCGTTGGTGGACTTCCACCGGACATTGATGAAGGTAAGAACTGAAATGCTATGATCTCCAGCAACTGATTCAACGAAATTTTGTTTCGATAGATGAAATCACCTCATCGTTTCGACGATATGGCCCACTCATCGTTGATTGGCCCCACAAAGCTGAGTCGAAGTCTTATTTCCCACCGAAGGGCTACGCTTTCTTGCTGTTCCAGGTAAGCGACTGATTGATTACATTCGATGAAAATTAAAAAGTTATCGCGTCGATTCAAAGAAGCCCGGGGGCAATTTACAACTTTGAGCGTAAACGATATTTTATGGCCTTTGTTTAGCTCCGAGAGTCCGTGCAAGACAAAATTAATTAAAGTCTCGAAAGAAGCAGCGCACAAAAACATAAATTGAAAGCAATATTTTTGCCATTGCCGAGTGAAGTTGGATGTAATAAAAATGCAACGGGAGGAACTAAAAGTTTCATGATTGCGAAGAAAGAATTTTAATTTGCGCTTCTTGTTTGCGCTCCTCGTTATGTGCCCCGCTTAAGTTTCCTGATTGCTTTCGAGAAACAGATTTTAAAGCTCGAACAGAACTTTCGGTAAGAAAATCAGAAGTTTATCACTTTGAGTATTCATCTGAGCTTCGAGCGTCGAAACCAAAGAAGCAAAAGCACAAAAGAGTAGCGAGGTGATAACTTTAGCTACAATTGAGATTGCCAACAGTTTTGTTAACCAATCTTTTGCTTACCTTGATCCTTCCATGTTAACTTCGATTACCTTGTGTCACTGAGAATTCAGTTGCTCGTTTGCTGTCTATGACATTTTTGTTGCCATTGTCCAAGTCGATTATTAGATTTTCACTTGAAAGTTTTCCTTCCACCAACCGCCTGGGGAACAGGAAAGGAAGAACTGTGATAGAGCTTAGCACACCGAAGCGAATATGTAAACTCCAGGAAATCGTCTAGAGTTTCAAAAACATGAAAATTGAGTCAATAAGTTTTTCAATTTTGCTCTATTTCCACAGGACGAGTGTTCGGTCCAGAATTTGATTGAAAACTGCATCATCGAGGATGACAAGCTTTACATCTGCGTCTCCTCGCCTACCATCAAAAACAAACCCGTGCAAATTCGCCCGTGGCGCTTGTCAGATGCCGACTTCGTTTTGGATGCTTCGATGTCATTGGATCCACGGAAAACGGTCTTTGTTGGAGGCGTCCCGCGCCCTTTGAAAGCCCGTGAGTTTGTCTTTCGACTCAAATCATAGTCGAACGGTTGTTTGAACTTTTTGTATTTTCAGTGGAACTTGCAATGATCATGGATCGCTTATACGGTGGCGTTTGTTATGCTGGAATTGATACCGATCCAGAGTTGAAATATCCGAAGGTAAATTTAAAATTTTGCAGTCATCAATTCAGTAGAGAAGAAAAATAACGTTTGTTTGTTCAGGGCGCTGGTCGAGTGGCTTTCTCCAATCAGCAAAGCTATATCGCTGCCATCTCAGCTCGATTCGTGCAGCTGCAGCATGGAGACATTGACAAACGAGTCGAAGTCAAGCCGTACGTCTTGGATGATCAGATGTGCGACGAGTGTGGCGGTCAGCGTTGCAGCGGTAAATTTGCTCCGTTCTTCTGCGCTAACGTCACTTGTCTCCAAGTAAGTGATTGTTCTCTCCATTGAACGCTGCTTTTCTAACACCATTTGCTCTTTTAGTACTACTGTGAGCACTGCTGGGCTACAATCCATTCCCGTCCTGGCCGCGAATATCACAAGCCATTGGTGAAGGAAGGAGCCGATCGTCCACGTGCTGTTCCGTTTCGTTGGTGTTAAGCGCCTCTTAAACATGCTAAGCGAGCGATGAGCGGTCTCGATGACTCGTTTTGTCGTCGACATAAATTCACAAAGCTAGATAAATTTTTGCTTCCTTCGTTGAGGAACTCAAGCGAAAGTAATTTATATTTAAAACATTTACTTTTAAAGTTGCGCGAAGAATGCAAAAGTCGATCTCGCCTCATCATGAAAATTAGTCAAATAAAAAACAAAACATTCAAGTGCGAGAATAAAATTCGTTCTGTCATCTGAACACCGAACGGGACAAACTGTGTAATAAAAACCTGAGATAGT
The DNA here is from genome assembly GCA_033064975.1 of Smittia sp. YW1114-2. Lineage (NCBI taxonomy): Eukaryota > Metazoa > Arthropoda > Insecta > Diptera > Chironomidae > Smittia > Smittia sp. YW1114-2. The sequence goes on from CP093833.1 coordinate 14,935,074, forward strand.
TCTTTTTCTATGAATGTACCAACGTTCGTTTTTATTTTCTACTTTTTAATCAAACCTTGCTGTTGATATGAATAACTCAAGCCATATTTTTGCTCTAAGATCTTGAACGTTGCACCGTCAACGGGAGTTGAAAACGCTTTTGAAGCGCCGTCGTGCAATATTTGGGATACGAACGTTACGGCTTATCAAGCGGCACGAGCTGCTGATGTAAAATAAATGTTTTTGAATCTTACCAAGCCCTTGACTTTTTAGTTTCGACTGTTTCTGTTGCTCTTCATCTCTGTAGTTGGAAATTACGTCAAGTACCTAAAGTTTGTCTACATCAATTACATACTTTCAAGCCCGTTAAATTTCTGTTTGCCTTCGTTTTTTTTCGTCCTAAACTTGTGATATATTTTAAGACGTTAGGGAAGCGAGTTCTGTGGAGCGTCGTGCACCTCATGACCTTGACGAAGAGGCTTCCTATCCTGATTTTATGTTGACTTTTTTACTTCGTTTTCGTTTCGTGTTTATAGCGAATAAGAACTTTTTGATAGTTTCATTTTTTTTAATGTGTTTTTGATATATTTTTGCAATTTTTATACCAACTTTTTTGCGAAAGCGAGTCGAATAATAATCTAGAACGATTTCATTAGTATAAATTTATTAGCGAAGCTGGCGTGGCTTTGACGAGCAAAAATCTCTTAAAGAGTTAGAGAAGGACGCGCCTTTGAAATATCTAATTATAAAATATATTTTCATCTCGTTAGTTGAAATACGAATATAAAAAATTTTGTAATAGTTTTATCACGAAATAGCGAAATAAAGTTTAATTCTGTCGAATCCAAAATAATTTGCTCTTCATCACTCTTCGCCCTCAAGCGGCGCATTTGAACCAGAAACAGTTTGCAAAGAGAAGCAAGAAATAATTTAGCTGTTAACAGTTTTATTACTTTGAAATCGAAGGCTCGAAGTTTATTCGAACAGTCAGAGGATCCTCGAGTGAATTTAATTGTTTGATGGTTCTCTGGATAATTGAATAACAAAGCTGAAATAATGAATATCTCGCTCGAGGAAAATAAAATTCAGTTTGATTCTAGAACGTTTAATGTTAAGGCGAGTACAACGACGCAGATTAATTGAGCAAAAAGCTCTCACCTTAAGCTTTTGAAAACTCATAATTTTCAAAGCCCTTAGCGACCGCTGTTGTTTCGAGAAAGCAAAAATTCTCTGAATTTTATTTTTTATAAAAGTATTTCGCAACTCAAATCGAGAAATATCTTTGTAGCGTGACATGAGTCTCAACTTTGAAACAAACAGAAAAGACAAGAGTTATCAAAACATAGAAAAAGGCAATAATTTTAAATTAAATCGTAGGCAGATTGGAGAGCGTTACATTGATTTCTGAAGAGCGCCCGGCACAGCAATTGTCGCCCGCTGCGGCAAAACCATCTGCGTAAACCACAACCCCAGATCTTCTGAAAGATATGTATATCTAGGTCCATAGAATTTTCATCGTCACATTCAAGAGCGATCCATTTCAATACGATCACAATAATTGCAAAAAATTATTCCTTTTCTACTGTTTGCCTAAACATATTACAAGAATATTACAAGAAGGTGGATGCGATATTACTCATCATGGTTTAGCCCCATCTGCTTGGGCTTGGGATTCTATCAAATCTCATGCGGCCTGCAAGTTGAGCGGCCAAGACTTCACACACTTTTGTAGAATTTCAGTTTCTATTTCAATTGAGATCGTCAATGTTCTCATGTTAGCGGAATCGTTTCAATGTTTTCCAAACCTTCGGTGAACAAACTCAATTTTCTTTTGTCCTAGAGCAATAACTAGTGATATCTGCATAGCGTAATACTGTAGTTTAATTCCTGATACCGAAATATATATTTTTGCTCCGTTTGTTGTTTCACGATTAGAATAAAATGCCCTAAGTCGAATTTAGGTTTGGTTTCTCTTTCTAGAAACTTGATTTTTGAACACATAGGTATTTTTATAAACTTTGATTCTTAAAGTGAAAAAATGCATGAAAAAGAAAACAGAAAACCACAAAAAAATGTGAAAAACTAGTAAAATCTTAAATGTATTTTTTCTACTAGTGTTTAATCAACAAAGGAAAGGAAGATTCTTAATAAAAAACGCATACAAAGAACAACAAATATCTAAACGCAATTTGATATATTTTTAGTAAAACAACTGACGGTGCTTGAGAACCGCTCAGAAGAAGTTAGCAAATGATCATTTTATATTTTTCTTCATAGAAAGATGAGAAAAAAGAAAATCACGTGAGCAATAAACGACTGTTAATGAGAATATTTTTCTTTGTCTGAGGATAAATGTAATTTCACCTCCCACGCTTTCGATGTCATCGGAAGTTTGAAAGCTATTATGAAGTTTTCCCTTCTTAAATATGTTGATTGAAGTCTTTCGAAGTCCTTGACTCGAAGAGGCAAATTTTGATGCGCTGCATAATGAAACATTATGAATTAATCCTTTTCTCAACTAAATGTGCATTGAACGTTTAAGAACTCAACTCAGTATGTATGTTTGAACCTTTCTTTTGTCGAAACATGAAGCGAATTTTCTTTCATAACCAAATTCACTTGAACTTGATCGTTATGAACTTGATCGTTGAGCAATTTATCGAATCATTTTTGATCCATCATTGAATCACTAGAAGTCTTGAAAATTCTTGAAGCTTTCAATGTCATTTTAAGATTTTCGCATCAATCAATTCAATAATCTTCCGAAACTTTCGTGGAAGAAAATCGCTTGGATGGCCTTTCATAAAAATCATCAAATTTCAATTGTTGTTTTAAATCAAAAGAATAATTTTCTCACAAAAAATTAGTCGAATTTCTTTGATAAGAAATATGGTTTTGGTGTAACAAAATTATCCGAACCTAGCTTTTGAATCTCTATCCCTGCAATGAAAGCTTGCAGACTATCAAACATTTGTAAAAGTTGCGCCTTATCGCTGATGAGAAATGATTCAATGAACATCACAACTTTGGCCTGAACCTTAGCAAGTTGCCACGAAATCTAAATGTATTTGAAACCAATTCAAGCTGCACTGAACTTTTTCCAAGGTTTCAATACGGAACTTTCAAAACCAAGCAGTCAATTTCCACCTAATTTTGGACCTTCACGACTAGAAAGGAAAGTTGTTTTCTTCGCATATTGCAGTGACTTTGTATTAATGCGAGAGGCACAAACTTTAAAGGCCAATAAAATATTCCATGTTGCACATTTTCAAAAAGATTGAACCTGCATAATAGACCAGAGAGTTTTCTACGTAACTTCCAACCTTAGTTACAATCTAGTCGAATAAATGTGAAACTTTTGATAGTTTTGAAAACAAACTTTTTTATCAAATGATTTTAGTGTTTATCGGTGAAATCATAGATAACAATTATGAATCTAGATGCGACAAGGAGACTTCAGTTGATCCTTGGAAGTGACAAAATATCTGTCCGACTTATGTCGCATGTAGGAACAAGTTTTTATCTATCGCATCACTTCGAAGACTTGTTGGTCTTCCCATGTTTTCAATGAGCAAACTAACTTTTGCCGTAAACATGTTTCAAAAAATGATCAAAATATTTTTAATCGGCTTCACGTTGCGAGAATAACGAATTTTAAAGTTTCCTTCTTATTTAAAACTTGAATTTCTCAATAAATAACAATAAACCAGGTGAGAGGAAACGCGATTTCTCGAGCAACAAGACGATGCGTGTATTGTTATTTATTGTTTTTCAAAAAAGCTTCCTGGCTTCTACATAAATACATTTATGTTACATAACTAATTTAGTGAAAAAAAGACAGATTTGCGAGAAGAGTAAAATATTCAAAGTTCAGAATAAGCTTACCATAAAATAAACCAAATATTAAAGACGAGACGAAATAATTATTTGTGTCCTTTGAGGTGAAAATTGTATTTGAACATCACGAGTTAGTGAAAGGATTTTCCCATTATTCGAAAAAAAGAAGATATAATGTCTTGTAGCAAGTTGAAAACTTAATTTTGACGTTCAAGTGATAGCAAAGATAGTTCGGTTCGTTCTATGGATTCATCAGATTAACAAAACCCAAATTGTATTTAGTCGAACTGAATGAGAATGATAATTCACAAAAATATTTCATAATTTTTTAAAAAACTTTTTTATTTTTTTATGACGAACATTTTCTACTGGAAATTAAGAAACTGATTTGATTATCTTAAAGAGTAAGAAAGAAAAAGTTTTTCATGATTTGAAAGCAAAAAAAGGAAGAAAAGTTTCGAACATTTTTGACAAGTTTCAGAAAATATTTTCAAATTAAGTAAATACAAAGCAAGATATCTAAGTGAATGAAAATAGAAGGAAAACAATGGACATCATCAACCAAAGTATAAAATTAAATCTTTTTTAGATGAATGGAATGTTTTTATACTTGTAGTAAGAACAAATAATAATAAAAATTAATGATTTAAATCAAAATCTTTAAAAAACCGAAACTTTGCCGCCTCTTCTGGGATCAATCGCCGCTTCCAGCTTCCCGTTCTTTCTAGCGATCGCGATGACTGATGCGAAGCCACTGACGATTGGCCGCTGTTCAAATGTCACGTGCTCTTTGGACTCGAGGAAGCGTAGAATTTCAGGGTCGTAGCCGTCTTCATAGCGAACGTACATCGGTTGTAATTGGTGGTGTAGTCGCTTTGTTGCCAACGACTCTTCAATCGTTTGATTCAAATACAGATAGCGCAGAATAAATTGAACGATCGAAGTCATGATCAGAATTCCTCCAGCGCCTCCGAGCACCAAAGTAACTTCCTTGTCATCGTTCACGGCAATCATTGGAGACATCGACGAAATCGGACTTTTCCTTGGTGCAATGAAGTTAGCTGGAGCCGGCAGCAAACCATCGGAATCCGCCAAAGGTATTGAGAAGTCGTTCATCTCGTTATTGTAGATCATTCCAGTGCTCTCCGACATCACGTAAGAGCCCATGCTGAAAATATTTCGTCTATAGCTCTCAGGACTTTTTGTTAAGAAAAACTCACACAGAATTAATTGTCGATGTGTACGCAACTGCATCACCATTTGGCGCTAAGATCGAAATGTGGCCGGTGCCATGATCAACCACCACTGAAGCGTTCGCTCCGTAATGTGCGACATCATTAAATGTCTTGTCGTCTCTGATCTGATTCCGGATTTTATCAGCATACTCTAAGCTCTCGAGCTCAGCTAAGGATTCAAGAACTTCTTTTGTGCTTTCATCGCCGAGCTTTGTCCGTTTAGCGAAGGCAAACTTGAAAGCTTCCATCAACCTGTGATAAAAAAGTTTGTTTTCGTTGTGGAATTCAATCGGATGATCTTGGAAGTCGTAGCCGTTAAGAATATTGATAATGAAGTTGATGACATGACCAGTAGCTGGCAAAGGAAAATTGTAGAGCTTCTCGCCATTGAACAATTTGCTCTCAACTGGCTTAACCCACTTCGGCTCGTAAGTCGTGAGATCTTCCAAGGTAAAGATTCCTCCTTCTGCGTTCACTTCGTCCACAATTTTCTGAGCGAATGAACCTTGGGCTGAGTAGAATGCATCAGCTCCGTCTTTCGCTATTGCCTTAAAGGTTGCGGCCAGCTTCGGATTCGTTTTTAAGTCGCCTTCTTTGTAAAACTCCCCGGTCGTCGGATCGGTGAAGAATTCCCTAAGTGGAAGAAGTTGTTGCTTCTTTTCATATTCAAATCTCAAGTGCCTTTACCTGTATAGCGGCTTCGATTTTATCTTATCGCCACGCTCCTCGAAAACTGACGCTAAGTACTTTGAAATTTTGTAACCTCTTTCAGCAATTTCGATGACAGGCTGAACAACTTCCTCCCACTTGAGCTTTCCGTGTCTTTTGTGAAGCTCATGAAGACCCTTGAGCTCCGTTGGAACAGCGACGGCCAAGCCGCCTTCTCTGGAGGACAAATCATCGGGGAACATGTTCTTTGAGGCTCTTATCGGAGCGACTTCTCTGGCATTCAAAGTCTCAATCACTCCAGTCTCTTTGATGTACACAACTGCAAGGAATCCACCGCCTAATCCTGAGCTTTGTGGCACTGTTAAACCTTGACACAGAGCTGCAGTGACGATGCTATCAACCGCTGTTCCACCTTTCTGGAGAATTCCAACGGCTGCGTCCGTGCATTCATCGGTTGATGTGGCAACTGCGCTTCGATGCTCAACTTTCTCTGACCTTAATAGGAAATATAGTCCAACTCCCAAACCACTGAGCAGTGCAACAACTAAGAACACAATAAAAAAGATGCAGGCTCGCTTCATCGTCTGGCTTGATTATACTCAGTTAAACGACTGAATAAACGATTAAGCTTGACATTCTGAGGCGCAATCTTTAATTGTTCGTGGTAGATAAGAAGCAATAAGATAATGGAATGTAATAGACTCAAAAGCTTTTACTGACAGTGATGATCGCAGAGTAAATTTTTCATTCGATCGGCAATCTTAAGCTTCTCTTCAACTTCAGTCGCACATAAATAACGATATGATCAAAGAGAGTTGTCAACTGAAGGCGAGCGTTTCCGCTGGCGAATTGCTCACTGAAATCTCTTCGACTCATCGACAATTCCCTTTTATTCGACAAAGAGATTTAAGTATTAGCAAACAATTAAATTAGTCTTTCTCTCGACATTTCATTGATGTTTCGCAACGTAGAATCTCGTTCCGTTGTCGTTGACCGAGCGAACGTGCTTTGCTAACAGCGAAGTGACGGTGAGTTGAGGCGTCGTGAACAGTTCAATGTAAGGAGCGATCTGCTGGAGCGTCCATCTGTCCTTAGCTTTGAAAAGAATTCTGAGGCGCTCGTTCAACGTCGTCGGCAAATTCTCCTCGAACAGACCTCGAACGCTTGGCTGCTGCGAGTCTCGATCGACGACGCCGATGCCAGCGAGGTAACTTTCTTTCATTTCGAAGCCCTCGGGCAGCGCACTTTGACAAGTTTCGAGGAACTCGTCGATGTGAAACTTCAATCCTTCTTGCAAGACATTCTGAGCGATGATCCGACAAACCAAGTTCTCGTTGTATTGATGTTTGCCGGTTTCAGGGACGTTTTCAGTGTAGAAGTCGAACGTCGCTTGTGCAATTTCCTGTGGAATAATTTCATTGAGCGCTGCTACGGTTTCGTCTCGATCAATCTCGTTCAGGCTCCAGCTATTTTCAGTCATGACGCTCAACATCAACGTCACGACGCGATACTCGTAAGTGTAATCCAGCACGCGCATAAACCCGTCGATTTTCATGCAGCGAATTTTGTTCAGCAGCGTTTCGAACTCTCCCGACGAGCACTGCGAGGCATCGAAGAGTTGGCGTCGTGTGAACAGAGACTTGCGGCAAATGTTGTGCTCGTTCTCCGGGCCAGAGTACAAAGTCATGTGCAGAAGATCTTGGATCTTCTTGAACCGCGGCTTGATCTGCCGGCACTCAAAGTAGTCGTAGAAAATCTTCAGAACCTTTTTGTGCTGAACTTCACGCGGCACCGCGGGTGCTTGTGATGATTCGTTCTCGTCGTCTTCCAAGCTTTTGTCCAAGGATTTGTTGATGCTGTCGCCTAGTGGACTTTTCAGCGGACTGTCGCTTGTGGCTGCGGCGCAGAGAAGATCAGGAACGACGAGAAGCGAGTTTGACTGTTCCGCATTACGAACGTCTAAAAAGACAAACAGACGAGTTGTGTCACATGCGATTAAGATTATTGAACGATCAAACTGGTTCTCGACAGTTGTGATGTTGCCAGCTGAGCTAAGTCTTAATCTCTCGATCATTCATCTTACCAAAGGTTTTGTTCTTTGTGCAGAGAACGACTTTCTCGTGAAGAGCTCCTTTGAACATCAATTCGCCGCCACTCTCCAGCTCATCAAGCATTTCCTGGTCGAGTTCCAACAGTTTAAAGTTTCGACCGATTTCTCTTTCTGGATAATAAATTGCCTACGAGAATTGAATCAAACAAATGTCTTCAGAGTATTAAATCAGCAACGAACCTGTGTGATTTTCGTGATGTTCTTGTCGTCGAGCTTAGCATGCTTGATCACTGATATCACATCTTCTTCAGTTCTTCTGTAGCTCATCGCAAATTTTGTTCAATGTTTCTCGCATTAATTGACAAAGTTCTTTCAATTTTCCACGATGCTTTTACTTTTTAGGTCCTTGGCAGCGTGTCTGAAGTCAGTAGAAATCTATCTTCTTAGTTATATCACGATTTTTTTCGATTAAACTCGCACGAATATTTTTATTTTGTTTTGGGAATTTTGCGCGGGAAAACTTCTTCACCGACGATTTTGAATCTTCTTCGTCGATGATTTCAAATTCCTTGGAACCGTTAAACTTTCGAATACTCAAACTTTGCATTAACTTTTCTTTCTCACGCAGCTTTCAGATGCAATTTTGTCGACGTTCTCAGCACAAGAATTAATTGAACTTAGCATAGCTTTTTATTCGCTCGTCACTTGTTTATCTCTGGATAAATTTGATAATTTATCTTTAGGATGGTTCACGTTGCTAACAAATCACAATCATCAATACGCCGAGCGCTATCGATCATCGTTGTTGTCACTGACCTTTCCCACGCAAATGCCATAAGAGAAGCCGACAAGCCTTCCACAACAAAAAAATCAGAGTTCACGTTAAAAAGCGAACCAAACGGCGATCTGCTGCGTGTGCTCTCAAGTTGGCTGTCTCCAAATCTTCGCTCTCTTCTCTGTCAAACACCGGTTTGGTTGATTTGCTACTCGTGCCAAACCATGAAATATCAAATGCCGCATAAAATTATTATTTTAGGTCTCTCAGAAGTTTTTCGAAGTTCGCGTTGATCGGTTCGTGATTTTATCTCTGGCCAACTGCGGAAATGGCGAGACGATGCTTGACCAGACTTAGAATGGTGACAGCATTGCGTTTAATCGAGCGATCTCGATAAGAAATAACTTGTGAACTTTGTAGAACCCTCGGAGAGCTTTCGAGTCGCTGCTGTTGATGACAACGTTCGTCATATTCATCTGCCTTGCATTGGTCAAGGTTAACAACTTGCCGCTTCGTGTTAATCGCAACTTCATCTACATCGAGCCTTTCTATTCATTTTTCCGGCGAGCCCGAAACGTCGACGACGTTAAAATTGACTGGCACGACTATTCGTTGATCGAAGATGAACTGAGGCGAACGGGGCCGGGCGAGCAGGGAAAAGCGGTGACAGGAGTCGACCCGGAAGAGGAAGAGCTCAACGTCAAGATTTTCAACGCCAACGGTTACTACGGGCTTATCAGCGACAAGATATCAGTCAACCGGTCGATCGCCGATATTCGCAATCGAGATTGCAAAAAGCTCAAATATCTGGCGGAGCTTCCAACTGTCAGCGTCATCGTTCCGTTCTACAACGAACATCTCAGCGTTCTCCTTCGAACTGTTCACAGCGTCATCAATCGATCGCCAGAAAATCTTTTAAAAGAAATTATTCTAATCAACGATGGCTCGACCAAAGATTTTTTGTATGAACCACTGAAGGTTTACATCAAAGAAAATTTCCCTCCCGGTCAAGTCAAACTGCTTGAGCTTCCAGCACGCTCTGGTCTCATCTGGGCAAGATTAGCCGGCGCCAGAGCTGCAAGCAGTGACGTTCTACTGTTTCTCGACTCTCACACGGAGCCAAATGTCAACTGGCTGCCTCCTTTGCTTGAACCAATTGCACGCAACTATAAAGTCTGCGTTTGTCCTTACATTGATATCATCGAGTTCAAGACATTCGAGTATGTCACGCAGGACGAAGGTTCTCGTGGAATATTTGACTGGAATTTTAACTACCGCAAGCTGGAACTCAAGCCAGAGCATCGCAAATCACCAACTGATCTCTTCCCGTCCCCAGGTGACTAAGAAGCTTTGAAACAAAGCCAACGTCATTGACCAATTTCTTCCTTCGTTAAAGTGATGGCTGGCGGGCTTTTCGCAATCTCAGCTAAGTTCTTTTGGGAATTAGGCGGCTACGATTGGGGACTTGTAAGTAGATAAAGCTTAGAATTCCGATTGTGTTCTAATCTCTACATTTTAGGACGTTTGGGGTGGCGAGCAGTACGAGCTAAGCTTCAAAGTTTGTTCGCTGCATTCTGATTTTATCTGAATAAGAAAAACTTTTCTCTGTTCGATAGATTTGGCTTTGCGGAGGCGAAATGTATGATGTGCCCTGTAGCAGAGTCGGTCATATCTACAGAGGTTCAATGCCGTTTGGCGACGACCGCAAAGGCGTCGACTTTCTCACAATGTAAGTGTTATTGTTAAAAATAGCTAAGTGGCTCCCTGAACAAAGTTTGATTGGGCTTTCACCTTCTCAAAGTCTTTCAAGAAAGCATCAGGCTTCCTGAGGGTCAATAACCCGACAAGGCCTTTGACTTGATAAGTTCATTAATCCCCCGACAAGTTCGTTGAACCAAAATATACTTTTACCTTTACGTTTTTCCTAGAAACTACAAGCGAGTGGCCGAGGTTTGGATGGACGATTACAAGAACTTCATCTACGCTCGTGATCCGGAGAGATATGATCGAGTTGATGCGGGCGATTTGAGCTATCAAAAATCGATCAAAACGAAGCTGCAATGCAAGCCATTTGAACATTTTATTGAGAACGTGGCTCCTGATATGCTTGAGTTTTATCCTTTGATCGACCCACCGCCATTCGCAAAGGGCGCAGTGAGTTTTATTGAATTCAACTACTTTCACGTGTATTAGGAACATATTTTGTTTTAGATTCAAAGCGTTGCGAAGCCGAGTCACTGCATCGATACGCTGGGCGAAGCGGAAGAAGCGTCCATGGGCTTGTTCTATTGCGCTGAAGATATGGAAAATCCTCAACACTCTCAGTTCTTCAACTTGCGACACTTTCGAGACATTGAACTGAAGGCGACGATGTTCTGCTTCGATCAAAACGGAAATCGAGAGCTCGCCACAGCCATTTGCCATCACTCGCAGGGCAATCAGTATTTCCGTTATGACATCGAGACGAAGCAGATTTATCACGGAAGCGTCTACCGTAAGGAATGCATCGATATGGACGAGACGAGGACCGACGCCGGGGCCGTTTTCTTTGCAAAGTGCGACGACGAGTCGTTGACACAAAAGTGGAATTGGGGATGGTCTAACCAGACTGCTCTGGATAATTGGATCACGAATGGAGTCGAGATTATCGACAAGCAAGAAATCGACGCGCTGAGCGATAGCTGATGACATCAAGATGAAGTAAAATTTATGTTGACTTTGTGAGAGCGTTGGGGGGTTGATGGAAGAATGAATGAGCGCCGTGCCTGCAGAATCAATCACTGTAACAACCTGCGATCAATTCACGCACCTCAAACCCCCATTTGGACGTTTATTATAATGGTTACTTGCGAACCTTTTTTTGATGCTGTGATGAGGATGAAAGTGAACAATGAGATAAAAGTGATAAATTGATCAATAAATTGACCCGATTCGGAGCAACGCAAATGCTGCGTTTTACTTCAATGCCAGCTACGTAATCTTAAACAAATTGAGTCCATTGCCGGAATGATAGTGGAATAAATTGGTGGATCGTTTCGGCGAACATCAATCAACGTCTTACCTTGAGGCTCTTCATCTCTCACTGCAGTGATTTGTTAATTTGAGGAAAAGCGGATCAACTCAAAAGTTTGAAAATACTAAGAAGGAGTTTCTGTTTTTCTCATTCATTAGCGATACTTTTCCTTTTTCATTTGATTTTCCTGTCAATTGTCTCCGTGACACGAAATGTTTGGAGATGAAGAGCGACAGGAAACTCGTAACAAACTTTTACCAAGTCGTCGATATCAGAGACATGATCGAAAACTTTCCCGCAAATCGCTGTGGGAAAGCGCATAAGTTCTCGCCTTGTCGTCTGTTCAACAAGCGCTTGTCTCCACCGATAATTCGTCAACAAGACAAAGTCGCTTCAACAATTCATTTGGCTATGACTTTTTGAGGTTGAAATCCACTCTTGACTCTTACTTGAGGATTCCTTGTCCGTGCTTTGTCTTTGAGTCTTAACTGATTTTCAAGTGTTCGCTCATAATTAAAGCTTTCTCTAATTCCTCATATTTTCCATTCTGATAATTTCTCCGCCAATTATCTAGTCTCGCATCACATCATTCGTGTTCTTGTCATCAACTCGAGCACAAACGACACAATAATAAAGCTCAACATGCTTTCCCGTTCCACGCTTTCATTCAGCGATGACAAAAAATGACATTATTTATCCGTAGCAGAAGAACATGAGCGCTCATCATGTTTTTAAGCTGTTATCAAACCTCATGATAGAGAAAGAGATTATTCTTTCTTCTCCTCTCTTGACATTGCTTTCATGCTGCCACATGTTGCCGTATCATTTGCCGTATGGTGAAAGAGTGGAGAGGATAAGAAATGACAATGATGAGCGCCGGATGTCACAAAGAATAACATTTTATGTAGGAATCATTTGAAAAGGAAAGTCGGCGATTGTCGTCGTTGATGTCACGCTGAAGTCAAGCAATTTTGTTTCGAACTTTTTGCTCGCTCGTCATTGGAAACCTCATCCTGAATCCAAGTCTCAACAAAAGCAGATTACAAGAGCAGTTCTATGTCATGTCATTCCTACTTATTCGACTCGCAGCAACCAGCAAAGCTCGGAAGGCTCCACTCATTGTAAAGCGAGACGGATGAGGATGAAGAGTGATTTATTCAAATCTTCTTTCGCCACACGCCATAGCGCTGGCATCCTGACTACGCTCGCTTTTATCTGACCGGAACATTCAACATTTAAAGTTGAAGCGGGGGAGAGAAAATCATTGGAAACCAGAATAAATTCTGTGGCGATGCAGTTCTGCAATGTTTGTAAACCTTCAACCTGAAAAAAAGCTGCAGTCGATGCTGGTGAAAGCCAGCGGGATTTTCCAGCTTTTGGTTTCAGTTCATCAAAGCAAACTTTTACATCAAAGCGTCGCAAAGTTTTTGCAGCGAGATAATTGAGGCAGCAGCCAGTGCAATTCACGTGAATGGAACTTTTTCTGATGAACGCAGAGCTTTCTATCAGTCGTGCTTGCCTTTTGATTCCTGTTTGACTTTCAAGGAAATTCGTCGACAAAGAAAGTCGTCGTGAATTAAATTCGCCGCGCAATGGCAAAGCAGTTGGATATAATAAATTTATGTACGGAACGGGTCGCCAAGGCAATTTGCAGCTTTCGGTCGCATAATGAAACCAATCTAATTTAATTTTCCGAGTGTTCGCCTTTCTCGATCTTCTCTTCCTTTTTTAATTTAGCGAAAAAGTAGAATGGAGAACGACGAAACGAATGAGACCATCGGAAAGGGAATTTAATTACTTTCATGAATTTTTATTGGCCAAGGGGTGGGCGAGATTTTGGTAGGCTAAAAGTAAATTACCTGGCCGTGCTTAACTCAAATCGCGTTAAGTCACTGAAGGCTAACTTGATATTCTTGAGTTTTGAGCCCTTTGGAATCAATTTAGCTTCCAGTGCAACTCAACTCCAACTGATTGCGACGTCTCCGCCTTAATCGGTGTTAATTTGGACTGATATTAATTCCATCCTCAGGTTTATTCGCCCCTCATTCGGAAGTTATCTTCCTCGTTGCACGAGCAGCCAGACAAAATTAACGATTACACGAATTCAATTTGCTTCTAATTAAATTTTACCTGGAGACAATTCATGTGCATATAATGTAAGTATGCCATGCAGGGCCAAAGAATTGAATTTATTTTGAGATAAATTTGGTTATTGCTTGAAGAATTATAGAATTATTCCTTCGATTGCTTGACTGAATCCGCTAAGCTTAATCCTGTCAAGTTATCTCTTTGCCATGTTCAATTGTAGAAGCGACGAATTGATAGTTGTTGACGTTTGTGTGGTTTTCTCGAGATTTTCTTACTGAGCAAGAAAGTGTCAACAGCTTGAAACATATTGCTTGGCGACATTGTCACTCAGACGCAGCGTAAACAAAATTAAACATCGCTGCAAACAAGTAGACGTCAGTGCGAGATCTAAAACCCAACCATATCGGTTCGGTTGAATGTTGCCGATCAAGTCTCTAGTATCGACGACTTGTGTGAAATGACAGGAGACTTTACCCTTAAAAATCCTCAAGTTGCTTGCAAATTGTTGTGTCGCTAATTTTTTCAATTATTTCGTGTCATAGCCAAATGAATTGCTGAAGCGACTTTGTCTTGTTGACGAATTAAATTAAACATCGCTGGAGACAAGCGCTTGTTCAACAGACGACAAGGCGAGAACTTATGCGCTTTCCCACAGCGATTTGCGGGAAAGTTTTCGATCATGTCTCTGATATCGACGACTTCGTGAAAGTTTGTTACGAGTTTCCTGTCGCTCTTCATCTCCAAACATTTCGTGTCACGGAGACAATTGACAGGAAAATCAAATGAAAAAGGAAAAGTTTCTCGAAAGATGCGAAACCGCTCCTGGGAATATCGCACGCGAGAGGAGAAAAGTTGACAAAAGAAGAAAAGATAAAATAATATTCATGTGCCGCTCCCAGGGGGCCAAGAGAGAAAAAGAAAGTTATCGAAAATGTGGAAAATATGCTTATCAAACAAAAGAAAGTTTCTGGCTTTACTCGCACGTTCGTTGCAGATTGAAGGCGGTTGTTATTGATTTCACCCTTCTTTCCCTTAGGTTCAAAATTTGAGCTTACTCGAGAATCGACTCGAGAGCTCCTTAAAGAACGAACAAAATATATCGCTTGAATTCGGCTCGATATTCTTCCGGGGACTCCTTCAATCCACCTTATGCATTTGGCGGGAAGGCAATCGACTGGGAACTTGCGTGTGTCGCTTCTCCAATATATATTTTGAGAGACGGAGATTTTCCTGTCTCTTGTTGGCAGCCTCGTAAGCAGTGCAAAGCAATCACCTTAACGAAATCCAGAAAATCGTTTAGGATTTTCAGACGATGAACGATGAAATTGCTTTATAAGTAGCAGCTCACAAAGGGTTTTCTCTCATTCAAACTTTAAACTTAAATGCTCGCATGGATCGCTGAGAAATCAAGAGAAATCCCCGAGCAAGATGAACGATGTCAACCGCAATTTTCTTTATACAAACGTATCAACATTTATCATTCTGCGTCGCCCGCATTTCTTTCCCGACCGCACTTACTGGTCACATTTCTGACTGTTTCAACCGACGGCCATGGCCTAATGCGAAATAAATTGCTCGGAAAAGAATTTTTCGCTTTCTCAGTCATTCCTTGACGAATCGCTTGTTGTTCACTCAGACAATTGCGAGTTTAGGTTAAGGCTAACATTGAACCATCTTAGTTCATTCAAGTTTTGGATCTTAGCAACATGTCAAATAGATAAAGATATAATTTCGTTGCTTCGGTTTAAACTTTAAAGGGTAAAATTGTAATGTTACTGTGACGTTTTCCCGAAACTGTTGTCGATTTAGTTGAGCATTTCTTCACTTTCTATCCAACGAAATAGCTGGTTGAATAAAATTTTTACCATTTTCACTCCACGCATTTTCCAGTAACTGAAAGTTCAGCGACGTGTTTCGACCACTCGATAAAACAAATTGAATCATATAATGTGATTCACGTCGCATAATATGAATAAATTATTTACTGAAAATATTGTGGCAGAGGAATTTTCAAAGTGTGAAATTTAATTTTGCGGTCGAACGAACTCGACACGCGACCTGTAAAAATTTTATAGTTTATTCAACGCGTGGAAGTTCACATTAAAGCATTTACGTGAGATGCGAAGAGGTAATTGCAATTGCGGCATTCCGCAATCGATAATAAATCACACCGATCCGTGATAATGATTGATGAATTCGACAACACGAGCTTCACGCACCTGTAATTTGTGCAATGTCCTCGAGTCAATAAATTCCAATCCCCATCTTTTTGTTGCAGGCTGCGAGTGTGCAAGCAGATAATTTCAATTCATGACATTTCGAACGGCGATCGAGTGGAATTTTGTTGTGGTGAATTTGAACTGTCAAACAGTTGACGAACTCTGACAGACTATGAAAAGGTTCCAGAACGACCCACTCAAATGTGTTTCTTAACAAAACTCTTGAGTTGGCTTTTCGTATCCGAGCCCAGGCCATGTTTTTCTTCAATTAAAATCGTTGTAGGAACAACAGAGCTTGTGTGGCTCATCCCTAGGCCTCTTTAAAAATAGAAATCACATTCAAAGTATGTTCATCGTTGTAGCTATTTAATTTGATTCCGAAGATTTCGATTTCATGTACCTATAAGAAATTCAAGGCCCTAAAGTCGAAGCTGGAACGTTTCTTTTATTGTTCGATTTATGCTTTCAAATCTCATCGAAAAGCGATCAGAAATCAGATAAAACGGCGTGAAAACAATCGTGAAAAAAATAATGCGAGCGATAAAAGCTGCAAAATCTGTGAGAAGTCGATTGGAAATTTGTTAAAAAATTTAACACTCTCGGACAAAGATACGAAGACATGGTAGGAATGGAGCCTAGCCAAGTGCCAATAATAGAACTTGTGAGTAGATGAGGTAGTCATTGCCTCATTGGTTTATTTGCTTAGTAGTATTTAGGTAAAAGAGGTCATACTTATTTTGTTTTAACATTTCCTTTCCCATCCATTCATCATATTAAACTTCACTGTGAAAGTTCCGAAAATATGTAGGCGCATCAATACAAAATCACTGTGAGTCGCGTTGCCCTAATTAGTTTGACAACAGCTTTCAGCTTTACGCAACACGTTTTCAAATAGTTCATAATTTAATGGCTCTTAATCTACTTAGAGACTCAGAACCACGCAACCCTTATGGCTTTGCTGACCATCTATTTGAAATAGTGGAACGAAAATTCTAATTTAATTTTAATAAAGTTTTGTTTCAATTGGTTCAGACCGATTCATTGAAGTTGTTTTTATTTAGTTCATGATGGCAAAAAGCGAAAGTTACATTGACTGCTCCTTCACATTCAGATATCCTGAACGTTTACTAAATCACTCGACCCGAAAAACTTCTGAAAGAAAAAGTTCGAACTCGATGGAGAGCTTTTAATAAATCATGCGCAGTTGATGTGCAAGTGAAAGGGGAAAAATTTTTACTCAGAACAACTTCAAACAGAGTTCTTACTTTAACCAGCATTACCAATGAGTTTCTCACAATCAAATTCATTCGGCAGAGGATGTCGACTTTAATCTACATAATCTAAGCAGCACTTTCCAAATGAGGAAATAAGACGAAGCATTCTGCATAGAAATATGGAGACAAAGACTAAAGATGATCTAAAAGAGGCAGCAATTCAAAGCATCTGTTGCCTTCCGCTATACAAAGTGCATGTTTGTTTCCTTCTGCTTCCTATTTTGTGTCGTTGAAAAACTTTTCGTATCAAAATTTATGGCGCAAACTTTTCATAACTTAATGATATTCCACCCGTTCTACCCCTTCATTACCCTTCGTGTGCATTGGAGTGGGTTGAGAACCCGTCGATTAAGAGTTAAGATGAGCAAGAGCATCAAATCCAAGAAGATTAAATTGTCATAACATATGTTCTGCCTCGCTCCATGCGATAGATAGGAAGAAAAGCTTCAAGTCTCCCTCGCTAGTTTCGACTGGCAGATGCGGGAAAATAATAGAATTAACTACGCTGCCATCTGTTCTGCCCGAGAGACTGAGAGAAACGATGAAATCTTGTTGCAAGTTAAGGCTGCAAAACAAGTTGAACAAGTTTTATCAGGTAACACAATCAGTGAGCTTAGCGATACGATAGAAGGCTAAGTTTATTTGAGCTTTTATTTTTAACTGACTTAGTTTTTAGTGGATTATAAATTGTTAAGATCTTATTATAAAAAGCTCTATAAGCTTGCCAAAGCTCGCTCAGTCTCCACAAGTTGTGGACCGCAACTTCCCCTCATTTCATGTCCTCGCGTTGAGATGATTTTCGAAAATACTTTCTCAGTTCCCTTTCATCTTCTCTATGAAAACGTCGCTATGCCTCGATGCTCTGAACGGGATTTCGCAAAATAATTTGAAATGTAAATTTTACATTCACTTAATGCGATTCAAAGAACTTTTGGGTATCAAAATATGCTTGAGAATTGTAATCTTTTTGATTCAAACATCAAATATTGTCGTCTTGAGCCCAATAGCTTTCCATCGCTCGGCTCGATTCCGGTACTCAAAAGAATATTTCTCCCATTAAAAGTGATTAACATCTGAGCATTAATTTAGTGATAAACACGCTTGATGTTGCCCTTGAGGCAATTTCAGCTTAACGACGAACCTCTTGGCACAGTAAATTTTTCCCGATTTCTTCTGTTCGAGTGCGGAGCTCATTTCGACGGTCAATCGGAAATTTTAGTAGACAACCGAGTCGCGTAATCAGCGTCGAAAGGGGGAAAACGACAGTGAGACTGCCAGCGATATTTTTAATTAAATGTAAACAAGATGAGAATTTTCCCTTCAACCGCAAAAACCAAAAGCCTCCAGAGAAAGCAGCGATAAACGAAAAACATTTGTTGAGTTTTATAATGAAAACATAATGGTGAAAAAACAGCATTTAATTAATATCATATCATGAGGATTCACTGTCATGTGCGTCACTCATGTACACTTCTAACCAAATTGTATCAGATTCACCTGAATGAAACATCAACCTTTGTATCTCGATCGCTGGAGCGACCCGAGAACACATCAACAAGATTTTAATTAGCAGCACAAGCTCACGCATTGTGTTCAAATCAGAAATTTAAAGTAACAAGGAAACGTTGCCGAGGTGGAAGAATTTCAATCGTGCAGTTTAAATTTTCTCTTATCCCTGAAAAGTTTCAGGAGAATTAAGCGTCGCTAATTTGTTGCTTTCATAACTTCACTACAGTGTGTTGCAGATGAATTTTCTATTCTGCTTCGGGGACGGTTTGGAAGTGGAGGGAAATTATTGTAGAAAGCGACAAAGCTCGTTTATGAGCAAACAGTCACTTGGAAAGCGCTCCGTTCTATCTGATAAACTGCTCTGCTTATTTGTTCAAAAATGTTGTTTAATTGCTCATGATGCGAGCTAATTGCAATGTTATGAAGATGCATTAATTCCCTCGAACGAATCTGCTTGCGAGATTTATTCTCAGACAAAGCTTTAAGGAGTTTGCTGAACAGGCCAATAAAAGCCATCCCCATCCTTTGTTTATGCTTGACCTTTAACTCGTAAACTTTTCAATTGCATGTGAAAGGGTTAGGCATTAAGGCAGACAAAAGATTTAATTTTCCTCCTACCGTTGTCACTCAATTAAAATGTTTTACTACCAGAAAATAAAAGTACTTTAATGTCGAATTAAATATAAACAGACATGCTTCGACGGTTGCAATGTACCCGAGTTGAAAAACCAACAATGTCAACGTGGTAAGAACGAACATAATTGCCACAAAGCTTCATCCGACCTGAACGCTTAAATATTTCGATGGACGACAGTCAATTTTCTTCAACTCCGAAGCAATAATTCGAAACATTTTTAATTTTTAATCTACAACAATTTCCACTGGTAAATGAAACGCAAGATCTCAATCATTTCAAACCCTTTTTTTATTGCTTTTCTTTATTCCTCAATCACCAACGAGCACGAGAAATAATAAAACGATTTTTGGGCTGGGAAGTAAACCGAGAAGGGAAAGTGCTCGAAATTGATTTGAACGCTTTTTGAATTCCTACGAAATTCTGAATTTCATTATCTTGTGCTTTGTTATGCGTTCAATGTTGATGCCTCGATTTAGCATTCTCGATTTAGGATCACTCGGATTTCCATTGTGGTAAAGTGGCTTTGAAAATTTCTATGTTTTCCAATGCTAAATCAAATAAACTCTGATCAAGTGGATCAAGATGTAATGTTGTCAGTTTATTGGCTAAACAATATTGAGCAATTCCAGACGACCCCAAATTACTTTATTTACGTCCTCGTTCAGTAAGAGAGCCAGCCATCGATGCTGACGGGTATCGTCGCCTCAAATCTTTTTCTGCATACCACAGCCTCCAGTGCTCCTAAATGAGCTTTCAGTAATTTTGCCTCCAGCTTTTAATCTATTTATGTTTCAAGAGAGATTGTCGGTTTATGCTTGTACAGGATCCATCGAAATCATCGTCTACCCTTCGTCGCCCTCCGAGAGTCTTAAGTGGTAAATTTTCATGTGTCGCCTCCTTTAATGACATCATCTTATCATCGCATTACCACAATCAGGCAACCGACTTAATTGAATTTTAATGTGATGGAATTTGAATGCAAGGAAAATTTGAAGGAACGGAAAAGTTTACAGCGCTCAAGTCGACGTCGTCGTGTGTGTTCATCAAGGAGAGATTTGAGAAATCGAGAAAGCGTCTCGTGAAGACGGAGATTTTATTGTTTATTTTCTCGTTGCTCCCTCAGAAGGGCAAACACGTCGGATATAAATGCTTCTGGGGGTGAGCTAGAGACGGAGATAAAATTTGGTGAAAAAAGGTTTGATTTCAATGCTTTGGCTCCAATTTCACAAATTCTTTTTCTTCTACGCTTTTATCAGCAAGAACGTTCTTATCTCCCTCTCGATAAAAATGGCAGTTTGAGTGGTTTTTCACCTCGAGGGATTGAGCGAAATCGGATAAAAGGGAAAACGTCTGAGATGAAATTCTTGGATTGAAACGTGAGGACGTGCCCGACTCTGACTTGTTTACATCATCAGATTTTCAATCGATGAAACTTTTGTCCGCCCAACTTGTGCCAGCGCCGTAAAAAGACAAAAGTATTTAAAGCAAATTCGAAAATATCGCTTTGATGGATTTTGCAGCTGCGGCGCATCAAAAACTTCAGTCGTAAATCTCTATCATTCTTCTAATAATTCAATATCGCAATATTTTTCAGTAAGTGATTGGAAAAGTTTCCTCCAACGGAGATGAGAGATTTCATAAACGAAAGTTTTCCGATTTATCTGAAGAATGGAAAGATTTTTCGTCGACTTTGGTTTGCAGGTTTACAGTTTTGTTTTCGTTCGATCAGCAAGATCGAACTGCTCGATATCTCGATGTTAGACAGAGACGACTAATTCTCACTATCGACGTCTTAATAGTCAGTTGGAATGTGGAAATTGCATGGTATTAACTCCAGATCGTGGCGAGCAAAGACAAGAAATAATTGAGGTTGAAGGGGCCATGGTCTGGTGGCTACAAATTTGGTGGCCTACCTCCGCTTTAATGATTTTATTTTTCATACAATCTAAGTCAAAAGCTTCAAAAATAAGTAGCCTCAATCTCTGAAGCTCCAACCTCTTACGACCGAAAATAAAATTTCAAACTACTCAGCATTGATATTTAAATCAAAATACTTCAACTTTGAAGCTCACTCATGCTCGAAAACTCGCTCATCTCCTCACTTCAAATCTGTTTTCCCTGAAAATCGCATTTGAAATTGAATAAAACTTTGAAAATCAATCGAGTTGAAGGAAGTTAATCGCACAATAACGCCTCGTTTTGTATTTTATCTCTCGACTCCCCCACCATCTTTTAACGTCGCCTCGAGCTGGGCTTCCCTTTATCCATGAGGGTTCAATGACAAATAGAAATACACAGCAAATAAAAGTCGAAGAAAATGTTTTAATCTTGTTAAGCGATAAATTGCCGTAAATAAAAGTCTCCACTTAAGATTGTTATCGTTCGCTCGAGAGCAGTTTTATTGTGCTTTGCGTCGTATTTTACTTATCCGTTCGAGTTTTGCTTTCGAATAAAAATGATGCTCAAACTTCCAATTGAATCGTCTTAACAGAAGCTTACGCAACATTAATAGGAGGGAACATTCAAATATCGCCGAAGTTGTCAGAGAAAATGTGAGAACTTTTTGGAGGAAAATCGTCGAGGAAAAGCAAATTGAAATGTTTTGAGGAAATTCCGAGGGAGTTTCGCTGAAAAGTGAGAGAAGAGTCGACGAAAATGTCTTCAACAAATCATCGAGATTTTCTACATAAATAATGAGAGGCAGATCCCAAAATTGTTCAACCATATGTTGTGGGCTTGAATAATTCGAAAAAATTAGGAAACACAATTTTTCGGAGAAGTTTAAAGTAGTTGGTGATGTTGAAGTGTCTGCATAATTAACGAATCTGGGATTGAACGTGGTTGAGCCTCTGGATGAGTCGTAGCATCTCGTTGAAATATTTGCAAACTTTTCAAGAGTCCTGCCTTGAATCGGTTGGCAGTCGAGATAGCGATCGAACTGGAAAGCTGCAGATTGTCAGCGTTCCAGTTTCCGAGCTCAACCGCGAAGCCTCAGCTCCTTGAAAATCAGCTTTGTTGATTTTTTGTTCGTTCTGATATCCTTAGTCTTTCTCTTGTGCAAGGAACACTCAACAGTCTTGAGTACTCTGTGTCCTGAAATGTTCTACTGATCAAATTTCTTTCAACATAGTGATGCAATCTTGTTCAAGTGTTATCATGTTACCTTGTTTATTCTGGCGTGTTTATACTCTAAGTATTTGGCAGCTTGTCGAGAGTTGGAGCAATAATTGTTTTACATGCAGCAGTGAATTCTTTGTCTCACTAGATAGCAGGCCGAATTTATGTTTTTGAGGCACTTTCAGCCAAATTTGTCGTCTGCTCGCACAAATAGCTTGAGGAGAAATGCGAGCTGGAAAATGTCGCAAAAGAAAATTTGCTTTTAATAAGATAAATATTTCGTTATTAAGCACATCGTGAATTTCCGTCGGCAGCTCACATCCACGCATAAATCTCGGAATTTTCAATTAACTTGAAATTAGGATAAACAAATAAACGAAGAGGAACGTAGGCAAACAAGAAAGAACCGAAGGGATGTTGCGTTATTTAAGAAGATCAGAGTTAGAGGACGATACTTATTGTCATTTGAAATTGATTCTAGCTTGCAAGCGAAACTTATGACATCAACACTTGCAATGAAACTACGTTTTGCTGTCGTTTCTGATTGAAGGAGTTCTTGATAAACATTTTGCAATTAGCTCATTGCAGCTCATCGCGAAGCAAAGGGACAACTGCCGGCGGAAAAACGAAAATCTCGCTCAACTCGTTAGCAAATGTTTGCTGTAGTAACTCTTTTAATGAACTTGTCTTACTTCAAAGACAGAAGACGGAGCAGAAGAAGAAAAACTTTTCACCTAATTTTTTAATTGCGACGAAGCTCTCCTCGACACCCTCATCCGAGTCAATTTCTTATGCTCGCAGCAAGCATTTTTCATATCGAGATAAGAAGCGAAAAGTTCGGAATCCACTCGAGAATAAATGATGTTAATTTTATCTTAATTACTGTTTATGCTGCAATTAAGCCCTCGAAAGAGTTTCCTTTCCCCATCTTGATCTGTAACGAATTTTTCAGTGAACTGTGCGAGCATCGTGAGCATCTTTCCAATTCGAACCTTTAAAATTAAGGTTTCCTAAGCAAACAACAAACATCGTCGAGTGAGTGTTGGGAAAAGAAATTTCTTTTTGCTCAATTGGACATTGATTTATTGGCCTTTTTTCGTCCGAAGGGACACAATTCTCCAAATTTATTTTCTTTGTGCTCAACGATAGGAAAACAAACGAATTCTAAAATCGAAGATCTTTGTTCCCCAATGATGATTGAGTCTGTCAAAGCCTCGATTGTTGCTCTTGTTTAATTATAAGACTTAAAATTGATATTTGTATAAGACAACTTCAATCAAGTTCATCATTGAGTGCCAACTTGATCCCTTTTCCTGCCATACGCAGAAACAAATCAACGGTTCAATTCCCCGTTTGACAGCTTAAACACTTCCCGCTCAATTGCTCAACCGCTTTAGTCTCTCTCATGTGCTGTTCATTTCCCGCATTTTCTCACATCCATGACTCTAATTTGACAGTGCAATAAAACCAGCAGAATCCAATGATTTGCGAAAGTGAAAAGTCTTAGCGACGTCAAGGAAATTCCACGAGGAGTGATTGAGGAAAATCCGACGTAATGTTTGAGTGAAAGTGAGCAGAAATATCGAGTTGATAAGCCCTGAAAGATGAATTTGAACTCGTAGAATGATCGAAGCGAGAACTGGCAAAGGCGCAGAAGCAGTAAAACGAAGAGAAGTTTTGAAAACGGAGAGAGCTGCGACATTTTCCCCTTCCGATTAGGAAGAGCTTGGCCTGAAATGAATCACGAAAGCTTAAAGCTTTCCCCATCACCAGATCGAGCTTTCAATAGAAACTTAGCAAAGGTTTTCATAGGGGGCGGTTGATCTCGTTAACGTTATCTTTCGGTTCAGCAGCAAGTCAGTGACCACACTGAAAGCTTCGTGAAGCCTTCAAACCCACTAGATGAACTTTCTCGTGACAATTAGTTTTGCGACGGCAAATGAAAGTGAATCGTGATCAACTCAACTTCAGAATAATTATTTTCAATCGTTGAAATCAACAGTTTTTGCTTTAAAGTTTCTTTTATTTCACGTTATATCTTTTGATAAAATTTACATCAAACTCCCCCAGAGACTTCTCCAGTCGCAGAATGATTGCGGAATACATTTTTTCGTCGCCTTATCTCTGATGAATCCAGCTTTGCAGAAGCAACCTTGTACACACTTCAGAATGCAGAAAAGTGGATTTACAACGCCGCAAACGGGTTCACAAGCAGTTCCACATTCTCTGTATTCTTCATTTTCGCCGCATTCATCACAGCAGAATTCACATCTGTTAGTTTTTGGATTCTTTGAGTATCCAACTGGACAAGTCTTGCACTCAGCTAACGGAATGCATTGGCCGGTGATCGTACATCTAACATATCCAGGTTTACAGGCGCATCCAGGAGTGCAGGGGCATTTGAATTGTACGTCAAGTGTCGCACAGGTTCTCTGGCATCCTTTATCACCGTTGCAAGCTGTCCACTGTTCATTTTTAGGACATTGACCTGGCATTTGTTTTGGACATTTTGCGATTGGAATGCACTCGAATGTGTGCGGGTCTCGGATGGTTCCTGGCCCGCAGACACAGCCTGGCACACATGCACAGTCGTTTATGAGACTCCTCCAACAAGTGGCTTGACAACGACCCGCTGCGCATTTGGAATAGACTTCTCCTTTCGGACAGTTGTCCTTACACAATCTATCGAATGCTGATGCTTCACTTAGCAGGAAAACTAAAACGATTATCGCGAGTTTTACCATTTTTACTGAACTGAAGGCGCTACAAAATAGTTTCTGACTTTTATTTAGAGTTTGTCGTGATAACTTTTGTTCAAGGAAATGAAGTCGTGAACGTAACCATTTTCAATTGTCGTGAATGTAATCATCTAATTAGTGCAACGAAACTTCGCTCGTTTGGTTTTCAGGGTTTTCACCGGAGTTGAATCAGAAGCCTGTAAAATAAAAGAAAAAAATTCTCTGTCAAAAATCTCACCAAAGTTCGCAGACAGTTGCTGAACCTTTGACTGATGAGTCAAGTCGTCAAACGTGCTGATTGTTTCTATCTGTCGATTGCAATGTCTGAGTTGAGTGCACTGAATAATTCAATCCGAATCAGGTTTCAGTAATCAAGATCCCAAACTTGATCGTCTTCTTGTTCTTCCTAATTTGAGCTCGATATCCAATCCTTCAACGTTACTTAAGAAATTCTCTTATGAAATTATCACGCAAGCCACTCGCAACTCATGAATCCCTAAACGGGATGAAAAGACTGTTGACTTAGCAAAGACGAGGAAAGTTTCCGTTTCGTCTCGGGGGTTAAGAATTAAGATTAATTTCACATTCATGCCGGAAGTTTCGACTGAAGCAGCTTCGGAAAAACGATGCGTGGATTTAACACAAATTTGTTTCGCTGCTAAAGCGACAAAGTGAGTTTTATGGGGCACTTGTGAGTGACAAAAATTTGTATTCAAGCCAGCGAAATGCTGCAGAAACTTTGTATTAATATTTTACGATAAGCAGCCGGAATTTTACTGTTGTACATGAAATTCAGTTTCCAAGTGAAACTTCAATCAATCGAGAACACAAAAAAGTAAAACGGAAATAACCGGCGACGACAAATGTAAAACATTCCTGAACAATTTTCAAGGAAAATTCTCTTTTGATCGAAAGTGAAACGCTTAGTCGATTCACAACCTCAGACAGCGAGATGATTGTGAAAATACTTTTCGGGGTGACGATTGCAAGTCAACTCGTTTCGGCGCTGCTGTTTATTCCATTAGTTGTTCGTCACAAACGAGAGCTGTTCGAAGATTCTCTCGAGACGATTGACGATGGCAATAAAATTGGCACTTTGGAGACTACGAACCCTGAAGCTGAAACCTTGGGAACGCCATTCCTGAGAGTTAAGCGACAAGACGAGAACGGAGGTGACTCTGAAAATGGAGACGGAAACTCAGGCAACGAAGGAGGAGGCGACGTGACTTACTCAACGGCTACTGAAGACGGCGCGACGACTGGAGGAGATGGAACTACCGAGCCTACAACGGAACCATCAACCGAACTAGACACGACCACAAGGGCTCCGCCAACTACGACAACCAGACCTACAATTAAACAAAATCCAACTCCTAAGCCTGTTCCTAAGCCAGTCGCTCCAATGACAAAACCTGGTGCAGCCAAACCTCCTACTCCTAAGCCTGGCGCTGCTACACCTAAGCCAGGTGGACCAACAACGAAACCTGTTCCTAAACCAGGAGTAGCAACGGCTAAGCCAGGCGCTGTCACGCCAAAACCAGGTGGACCGACGACTAAACCTGTGCCACCTCGACCGGGACAAGCAGTCACTACTAAGCCAACCGCGAAACCTGGCGCGCCCACAACAAAACCTGCAACCACAAGACTCGGAGCGACCACACGTCCAACACAGCCTCGTGCAGTCCAAGCTGGAAACGCTGTGACAACTCCAACAATAACAACCCGTAGAATTGGCTCAATCAATTTCCCAACGAATGCCCCAAGAACGTGAAGTTCCATCTGCCGCTTCCTAAGTTCAAGGTCAATAAAGGAAAAAACTATTTTCGTTTGGAAAGCCTCGTCTCTTACGGCCCATCGGCGTATGTGCTTACGATGTGTTTACATCTTCGTAAGCTCATGAAAGTTCTCAGGTCAATGGAACGCATGGAATATCTTTCCAACCAGCTTTCCAATCATTAATCTTTCAAGCCTCTAACCTCCTCTCGGGAATTATTTAATGAAGACTTATCCTCCTTTCCTCCTGGTCTCGTCTTTCACTCATCATCTTTCGCTAGTCAGTCGTCGTTCAGCCGAGTCATCATCATTAAACTGCGATTAAACATCGCAAAAAGAATGAGGAGGAAGCGTAGAGAAAATTGTGTCGGTTCCGGTCTGTCGGATATTTAATTAAATCTCCCCATCCCAAAACAAGGAACGAATTGTGTGAATAAAAAACACGAATTAATCGCTGCCATAAATTCACTGTCAACGGTATCACTTCTCGCGCGCTCGCCTCTGATTCAAGCTGCACACACAAAGGCTCGAATTATTTATTTCCGACTTCAAACATAACAATAATCGCCCAGAAAACACTCTTAAATCAGCTTAAATATTGATATATGCAAACAGAGAAGACTGGAAATCTATAATTTGACCGAAAACCCCCAAACGAGTCGATAGTGATAAACATAAGTTCGAGCAAATATGAAAAAGTTCGGAAGGCAGGCGAGGTTTGCCTGCGTGAATGACGTTAGTCAGCTTGACATGTTGGAATTGAACGAGCTCGATCCTAATTTATGGGCTGAGCCCGGCGTCAAACGAAATCATACAGGGCACAGCAATTTTGAATAATTGAACAATTTCAATCTGAGTGCCGATTCATTGGCAAACTCCCCGGCGCGCTCACAGACAAACTAGAACGAGATAACAACGTTGGAGCTTGATTTGTTTTAGAAAAACTTTCCACAATGGCGTTAGCGGTTGTGGCGGAATGTGAGGATTGCAGGCAACTTCTTTTAAGCCTTGTTCTCGAATGTTTCTTTGGTCGTTACGCTTCACGGGCCCAGCAAAGCTCACCACAGCGGTTTGGATAATTATCGTACAAACAAATTAAAAACTCGTTAGAAATATTCCTTCGGGTCTTCTATACCATTCGAGCAGCTTTCGACTTTCGTCGTAAGAACACTTGCGATGACAAATAAGCAATTTTTCCTCCGTCATTGAAAAAAGTTCGTCTAAATCTATTGTCGATGGTTTCCACGTGAAGCTTGTTCGTGATGAAAGGAAAACCGACAATAGGTTAAAAGCATTCATAAATCATCCATTGAAAAGAGAAAGGGAGATGGAGTGAGCCCACTTGAATGCGAGAATTTATTTTCTCCTCTTTATTGCGAGCTTCACGCACGACACAGCTTGGCAAATATAATGATGGATTCCCTCATTTTTGCTGAGGTGTAAATTAGGACGTGGAGAGATTTGAGCTTCACCTGCGGTTTCAGAGTTTACCAGAGTTTGAAAGCTTCAAGATGAAAGCTACATACTTCGCTGAATCAAAAGCTTTGTAAGCTTTTACTGCAAAGTTTTATAATGAAAGCTTTATAATGATGTAAACTTTGTTAACAGCATTAACACCAAAGCTTCATTAACAGTTTTAATTTAAATGCTCTTAAGTGAACCTTTTCCAATGAACACGAAAGCTTTCAATACAGAAATGTTATCTTGGATCACATTAGTAGCAACCCATTCGCCAAGAGGTATGAGCGTGTCGAAGGCTGAAGAGTCGACTGATTGACATTACTTGATATTCCAATTAAGTTTATAACGATGTTCACTTGTTCGACCATTGATTGCCGAACAAATGTTGGTTGGAACTCTCTGGATGTTCCGTCACGTGAGCTCGTTTGCTCAACAAAAAGCTTCCACGACGCTCCGACCGAAAACGAAGGAAATTGTTTGGCTATGAATAAATAATTGAGTGAGAAGTTTCATGACATGCAAGCGTTCATGTTCTCTAAGCAAAGGGTTTTACTGCCGCTTCTGGGACTTAAACAGCGTGGTTTCAGTTACGAGAGGTACATTCGCATTCGTCTTCCTGCGGAATTATAGGGAATGTTTATACCATCAACGGAAGCTCATAAGATATATGGTTATCTCTTGGGACGAGTGGAAGAGAGCTTTCGACTTCCCCAACCGGCGTCGCTCATTGATAACGACGAGCAGAATCCTCTCGTCTGAGTCATCAATTTGAAAGCATGCAACGCTTTATAAATCCGTTGTCTCCCCTCAGTCGAAACGCCGAACGATTTGCTTTTAAATGGGAATTCCAAACACTTTGCTATCACTGAAGCTTTCTCATGAATGTTATAACGAATAGCAATGAGCCACTTTCTATGAAAGAGCTCAGTTGTAAATGCAAGCTGCATGGCTTCCGGGGAAGCTTCCCCAACCGCTTTTCCTCTGCTATCAAGTCGATGATGCAATTTTAGGTGAGAAATATAAATAATTCAGCACGAGATATCTGGGGAAGAAAAATCGATACAAACACTCGCTGGGCTCACTGGAGTTTGTAAGTTTGCGAACAAAAACAGGGCAAGCAAACATGAAAAATTGTCATCAATCGCGGCTTTCACGGAGTTCTCCCGTTCACATGCTCGAGGCCCATTAAAAAGTTTTAGTGTTTAATTTCATTCAAGCGATTCCCGCACGATGATATCAATGTTGTGCTGTCGTTGTGTGCTTGGAACAAATGAGATACCCAAGGACGGTGAGAACGTGTCTCCTTAAATGCAAGTCATGAAGTGTGACGCTTTAGGGCGTGTGATTCGATTACGGACAGCTCGGGTCGATGCTTGAATCTCTCGTCAATACTTAAGCGTTGATGAATATTCATGAGTGAAACTGTAGCTCGCCATTATCAGTTTGGGCTTGAAAGCGTCATAATCGTGACTGTGTGCTTGACATAAACACGGCAGTAAAATTCGCTCTGCATTAACCTTTTGACTGGCGCTAACTGTTTAATTTATTCATCTCAATTCAAGTTATGAGTCGCAGTTTGTTTGTTCGCTTAATTCGAGAGATTGTGCCAGTTTTATTTGAGTCGTCTACATGAGCAGAGAGATGCTGAAACTTCTGACAAAACCGTGAGCGACAAAACTCATTCGAAACAATTTAATCCTCGATCGTTTATCTTTATAAGGCTTCCGCTTGCTTGTTTAATACTCGTGAGCTTTGTTGTGAATTCTGCTGCCCTTGAAAATGAAATATCATGCGAGAAGGTCAGTGGGATTGAGGAGCATCACAGTAATTGGAGAAAACAATGTATGTTGACAGAGACAACAATTATAAATGCACCGGGATTCCTTTTGAATTCGCCTCGGGACGAGTCGGTTGAGTCACTGATGTACGCCTACAACAAGCAGATCGAGTTCCTTCCAGACAACATTTACCAAACTTACCCGAACTTGAAAATGTACGATGCCGCCGCCTGTGCTATCAAAAGTATTTCAAAGGCGAATTTCGTGAATCTGAACAAACTCTTATCGATTAATATGGATTCAAACTTGGTTGAAAGGATTGAAGGGGATGTATTCGAAGGCTTGTCAGCACTGCAAGAAATTTATTTAAGTAAGTAATCCCTCAAGTTTCGACTTAAATTTATAGCAGACGAACATAGTGCTGAAACAGGAGAAAATCTAAAGAACAATTCGCCTTCTAGGTTACAACAACATCAAGTTCATTGATGCTCGAGTTCTAACTGATTTAACTAATCTAAAGCGATTTGATTTGTTCAACAACGATTGCATCAGTAAGGACTTTCAGACACCAGACGAGATGAAGACATTGTCTGCTGCTATTTCGAGTCAATGTCAATCGTTTTCGAACTCCTGTACAGACGAGGAGGCAAAGCTTCGTCAACAGCTTCAAGCCGCACAAACACGAATTGAGGAGCTGGAGCAACAACTAACCAAATGAAACTAAATGATGACAACGTTGGGGCTTAATACAAAAGGCACCACAAATTGTGGCCCACAATTTAATTTGTCGAAATAAACTTTCTGTTTTGAACAACAAATGTTGAATCAACTCGCACTCGAAATTCAGTGATTCTAAAGTTTTCTTGAAAGCTTTGTCTTGTTTGAAATCGTCTGAGAGTCAAGATTGGAATTGCAAACTTTTGCCGAGTCGATCAGCTTATAAAAATCTTCTATGATTCCTGTCGTTATCAACTCAGACATGACGAGTCATAATCGTGCATGTTACAATGTCAAGTCGACACAAACACGGCAATAAAATTTGTTGTGCATTAACCTTTTGACTGGTGCTAGCTGATTAATTTATTCATCTCAATTCCAGTTATGAGTCGTTGTGTTTTGTTGGTTTAATTTGAGAGATTGTGCCAGTTTTATTTGAGTCGTCTACATGAGCAGAGAGATGCTGAAACTTCTGACAAAACCGTGAGCGACAAAACTCATTTGAAACAATTTAATCCTCGATCGTTTATCTTTATAAGGCTTCCGCTCGCTTGTTTAATACTTGTGAGCTTTGCTTCTAACTCTCTTGGCCTTCAAAGTGAAATTTCATGCGAGAAGGTCAGGGGCGCTGAAGACCAACGAAATTGGGGGAAAAAATGTTCGCTGACAGAGACAACAGTTATCAATGCTAGAGGATTTATTCTGAAATCGCCTAGAGATGAGTCGATTGAATCAGTGGCGTTTGCCTACAACAAGCAGATCGAGTTCCTTCCAGACAACATTTACCAAACTTACCCAAATCTAAAGATCTACGATGCTGTCGCCTGTGCCATCAAAAATATTTCGAAGTCGAACTTCATGAACCTGCAAAAACTTGAAACGATCTTCATGGATGGGAATTTGATTGAAAGGCTTGATGGCGACATATTCGAGGGCTTGTCGGCACTGCAAGAAATCTATTTAAGTATGAATTAGCTTGAGTTTTATTTCTCGTTATAAGTTTCATCATACATTTCGATATACAATGAAAGAATAACTCTAACCAACATTTCATTTTCTAGGCTACAACAACATCAAGTTTATCGATGCTCGAGTTCTATCCGATTTACCTAATCTGAAGCGATTTGACTTGTTCAACAACGACTGCATCAGCAAGGACTACAAGACGGCAGATGAAATAAAGACATTGTCAGTTGCCATATCGAGTCAATGTCAATCGTTTTCGAACGTCTGTAGCGACGAGGAGGCAAAGCTTCGTCAACGGCTACAAGCCGCAAAGAAACGAATTGAAGAATTGGAGCAACAACTAAGCAAAACCAACTGAAACTTTCATGGTGATAAATAGACGAGCACTGCACACAACAAATCCAATTTGTAGAATTGAACATTTTGTTCTAAGCAATCAAATGATGAATCAATTCCCAACCAAACACCATTGACGTGATTCTCGACTTTTTTATAGAAACCCCTTCTGAATTATTGAATAAAAATCAATGAGACGCCACAAAAAGCTTGATAAACGATGACCGCGTTTGATGGGAAGGAGTAAAACTGTAAAGGAGTGAAACTGTCTCAGGGTTAAGGTTGGCACTTTAAAAATTGGTCAACGAGATGTCGAACCCTAGAAGAGACGAGCACGCAATCCCGAAATTCTGAAAACAAAATGCCAAATCGATTGTGTTGAGAAGGCACAGTTGGCAGCGTGGCCGTTCCATCGGCTCTTCCACCTGGAAAGTGCAACTGCTGGAAGTCTTTCCAGGAAAAGCACTTCGTCTATGAGGCTTTCCGTGCGAGACTGGCTTCAGTTTCATCGCGGTGTTCAAACGGAAAACAGTTTATCTCTGGTCCGCTTAGCTCGATAATCGATTTTCTTCATTAATTTGTGAAACTTTTCCTCTTTAATGTGCCTGGAATCAAGAAACATATCATTTTAACAGGAAACTCGTGTTGATTAGTAAAGTTTATCAGAAAAGTTGGGATTATTAAAAACCATTCCCATGACGAACATCTGAAAGTTTGCCAATGAAAATTCAGGATTTACGATGTAAAGAAGCTCTGCTATCAATGACCATGAGCTTTTAATAGCCTCTGGCTTTGCTTATCGTCTCATTTATTATTCCCATGAGCTTGAACCCAAGCGAAGAAAAACTCAAAACAGTTCTCCACACAATTCCATTCACTAATTACGAACTCGGCAGAATTTTGCCATCAAATGAAAGGACGTTGGTGAAAAGATTTCGAGAGCCAAAAGGCAGAGGTAGACCACAAGAAAAACAGTTGGAAAAATAAGTTTTTGTTCGGAGCATTTGGATAATTTGAAAAGTCGATTGAGAGCAGGTAAATGGAATGAAATTTAACAAGCTTTTCTTGACAACACAAAAGTTCGTTCGGGCCTTGTGCGGGGGCTCAGTTCTCGAAGTAATCGTACTCCATCATGTCGAAAGCGGATCCGTCCACATTTACAGTTGTAAAAGCTCTTTCTCTCCATCAAGAGATTACCGAAGAGTCTTGAGAAACGGCCTGTTAACGAAATAAAGAAGTTAAGTGGCTTTTAAGGATTATGGGCTCAAATCGAGCTAACTTACATCGGATAACAAGATCAGTGCAATCTCTAGCGAGTTTATATTTGTTGTCATCTTCGGCTCACGCTGAAGCTTCGTAAAGTTGATGACGACAATTAAACCTTCACAAAGTCTCGAAAGTTTCAGGCACGGCGAACGTAACTCGAGTCACTCTCATCGTAATTTTTTTTCATCACGAAGTGCTCTCGAAAGTTACACGAAACAATGGAAACAGTTTATTGCACTTGAAGTGTAATTCCTCCGGGAGGAAAAGCGAGCGAGGAAGCGAAGCGATGCTACTCGAGAGTTGAAAGTTTCAGATGCTGCTCCGTGATCAAGAGCAGTTTACGGGGTTTTTATTTCAATTTGTTAACGTTCTCGCTGAGTGGAGGCATCGATGCATTCATTGGTCTTAATTGCCCGCTCCAGTATCATCCGACCGTCTCATCAAGAGGCTGATCCTTGGTTCTGTAAATAGAGATAAGAGGAAACGCGTTAGCTTCCGAGTGTTTTTGAATTCTCCATCCTCGTTGACCTTTTTGCTGCTCTGTCCATTGGTTTGAATAATTTTTCTCTTTTTCGTGGATGAGTGAATAATTGTGAAGGGGAGTGAAGGTGATTTTAAATTAAAGCGGACGGAGTAGGGTCGACAGTGTATCGTTCCCGCTCAAGTTCATAGTGAATCTCGGCCGCTCTAAGTTAAAAGCTTTTCGTGATAGCCAGCGAGATACAGCAGCGACCTAATTCCGAGACCATCTAACCATGCACAGCTTTTTCATGTTGTTGTAAGGTTGCATGAACTGCATTTAAAAAAGGCACGAAAAGTTTCCAGCGCTAGAGTGCACAAAGAGAGCAGAAGGGAAAGAAGGAGAAAAGTTGTGCAACTGCAATGCAGATGGAATCAATCATCCTGAATCAGTGGTGGGAGGAGAAGTGAGCTTCGAGCAGTGCTCTCACGTGTTCGTCACTGACGAGGCTTTCTAATTGAAAGTTAATTATATTCGATGACACATTTGTCGAGGGTACAATTAAACTTGAAACGTTGCGAGGATGGAGCACCCATCTAAATTAGGGAATAAAACTGTTCGCTTTCGTGACGGTTTCTGAAATGCTCGTGACTTTAACAAATGGTGATAGACGGAATTAAATTCACACAGCAGTTTGTGGAATCCTCCGACGAGACAGAAACTTTCCGGCGAAATCTCCTGCGGCCTTTTTTCATTCCAATCTTCACGCTGCGATTGCAATTTATTATTTTTTATGGAGAACCTGATTTTACCTTCGTGCCAACGTAATTTATGCGATGATACAATTGTGTAAATTACGGAGCAATTTATGATCCGAAAATGTTATGTACTGTTTAATGATTTTTTGTGGTGCATAGTGGAATGCCCTGGTTATTTGCGGTTCAGGAGCATAGTCAGATTAGGCAGCAGAATTTGCTGGCTCTGACACTGTGTCAGGTTTATTCAGAGTGACAACGTAAATTTTAAACATTTCTAAGCTAGAACTTGTAGTTAGATGTTGGATTTTACGGCTAGATGGATCATGAGGTCAACCTACATATGGAACGACGTAAATTTAGCGTCGGCTACGTTCTCGCTCACAAACAGTCAAGATGATTTGTTGGTCACGAGAGTCACTGACAAGATTAATTTTCAAATTTTAAATTAGTTCACATATCATGAAAGCACAGTCAATTAAGTCAATCCCGATTGAACCTCTCTACCTTCACCGACCGACTTATAACAATATAATCGTTGGTAGGGTTTTCACACTGAAAATTATCCGAATCGAATAATCATGTGCTTGAAACAGAAAAGTTGTGCCGCTAACTTTACAGAGCTCAACTTCGCCTCATAAAACAATTTAAATACGCATTTCGATCGAGTTTATATTCATGAAATTTGACCTGTTTGTTAATGAAATATAAACTCTACCATCTCCTCATCCGGCCTTTTCATGCCGCAAAGCACCACAAATTGCATTGAAACTCGTTCAAAGGAAACTTTTCAGGGAGAGATTGCATTCCGATGATTTCCTTTGCCTTCTGTGCGTCGTTGTAAAAACAGGATGGAGTTTCACAAAGGAGTTCCTCGGCTTTTGTGTTCAACTATTGTCTCAAACTAACTAAGCTCTGCGTTGAAACGCTCGAGAAAGTCTCTCGAGTGGGTAGTGAGCACGATGCGGAGAACGAGGCGTAGTTTACTGCTTGCCGCATGAATTTCTTTGAAGCCTACATCATGTCACAATCTGGTTTTAATTCTTCTTGTGTTTAGGCTTGGATTAGTTGAACGATTTGGTGGATTTATGCGAGAGATCATCGGGGCGCGTATCGTGTAATCCGTAGCGCTTGACGGCAATTTCGAGCATAACGTCTCGTATCTCTTCAAACGCACTTCACTCACAATAACGGAGAACGCTCCAACGAGGCGTATCGTCGAAAATGAAAGCCTGAGGAATTTGAATTTCCCTCCAACCACCCGCACAACAAGAAGAATGTTTCCTTCTCATTTTCACAAATATTTGCTCACAACTTCAGCAAAAACGTTTCCTTTCTTCTTCGCCTCTCTCGAGACTCCTCAACGTGACTAGAATAAAGCGAGCGACGCTTTCCGTATGGATCTCTTGCTTTTCCGTTGACGCGTGAAAGTGAAAACTCAATAGAATCGTTCGTAAACATATTTAAAAGAGACGGAAAGTTGGGGCGTCTGAGGACGTTACTTAAGGGACAGCAACATCGTGTCCGAAAGCTTTTAATGCCCGAAATTATCTCTGCGACACGAAATTCAATGAGAAACTGATAAAGATTCCCTCTGATTCGCATCTCCCAACGGGCACGAAAGGCAGCCTTGTCGTAAAATAAATCTCAGCACTAAACGCGGGAGGAAAGCGAAGGCCATCAAAAAGATTTGTTGAGGAAAATTGAAAACAGAAGGAAAAAGCCATTAGAGGAAAATTTACTTTTATGGCCAGCGTCATGAGTCATTGAAATTCGAGAAAACGCCCGGTGACAAATTTCCCGTCTGACGCTCAGCGAGATTATTTTCCAGCTTTAAGGGCTCGACGAAGCTCAAAATCGTCGCTTTGCACAAGAAAACTTTTTGCTCCGAAAAGTTTCCAACGAAAATAAATAGAAGAGCCACCGAGAATGACAAAGCGGGTCAAGGTCGACGCTCAATCACTCTCGAGGCTTCCACCACAGATTTCAATCTGCGAATTTAAATTTCATTTCGACGACGTCTCTTATTGAAATTCGTTTCGGCAATTAACATTTAATCAACTGCAATCCTGTATCGCAACGAACGTGATGAGAATCTCGTCGAGCGGGATGAGGGAGCAGGGTGGGGGGCTCATTGAATAAAAGGGAAGTTCGCGAGTGAGTTGAGATTGAGATAAAAAAAATATTTAATTATGTTAATGACTGAGGGAAGTGAAAGGCTCGAATTGCATTTAGATTCCTCCATCCAAGGGTTGCCAAATCTCGTGTTCAGCTAGCAAGAAAAACGCTTTCCCCTTTTTATTAAGCACGGAAAGGCACTAAAGGAAGCTAATGATGAAGGCTTCTTCGTCGGAAAAAAGCGCCGAAAGAAATGTTTTCAACAACATCGCTCGACTGATTTGTTTGACGGCTGTCGGTAACGCACGTGGACGATTTTATTGCTTTAAACTCGTGCGACACGAAAGCTCTCGCACATATTTCCATGATTTAACGAGCCATTCGCTAGTAAAACCTAAACACAATTTTTGTTTCCACTTCGATCTGATGTTTGTCTTCGTTCTGAATTCTGATGTTTGGCAAAACTTTTCTCGCTTTTCCTTTTTCCTTCTTCTGCGGGAATCATTTTTCATGAGCTTTCCTCCTCTTTTTATATTTTATTTATAAAACATGACACAGAAAGCTGATGTTTCTCCGGCAGATGGAATTGTGAATTGTGATGTGTGTAGTGAATGAATAAATTATAATGGGTGGGAGAATGCTAAAGGAGGTGGAAAACGTTTCCAGTGAAAATTGAAATAAGAAATGGAAAACTAAAACTTTGAAATTAGATTTTCCCATAATGAATTGACGTGGGAAATGCTGAATTTTGATTGGATCTTCTTGCATAATCATGAAATCGATAATCGCTTTCCAAGCACTGCACGATGTGCCGGTCTCCGGCACCTTTAACTTCCATCCGTTCATTGTCCGTTTCAACAGGAAAATGTGAGAACGAATCCACTCAACAAATTGTGGTCGTAAAAGAAAATGCTTCGAGAACGAGAAACAAATGGGAATGAATCTCCCTTGAAGCCACGAGTCATTAGCGTGGAGAATTAAAGTCTAAAGCTTGCGCGCGCGAATTCTTTTTCATTATTTCAACTTTTGCTGCGTCGTGACAGATACGTCGGAGCCTCCGACTCGAAGCCGAAGTTGTCAAAGATAATTGAAATTTATCAAAATTGACATAATTCGACTGTGTAAAAGTTTTCTGATTTCGTTCTTCCTCCAAATTTGCTCTGCTGTCTCGCTATGCCTTTACATATCAGCCCTTGAGTTTGGCATAGCGATGAGCAAAATCTCGAATAAGGAAATTTTTGCTGTGCAGCAGAAAAACTCCCCAGCGGAATGAATGTCGTTAATGTGGAAATTTCTTCCTTAACTTGATTCGATGGAATTTTCTTTGAAAGTTTTCGTTTGATGTTTCTGCTTCGCTTTGCATTTTGATGAAAGTCAAGAACTCTCGCAGGAGTTTAAAGCTCGAAAAGGTTGATAAAGCACGATGGAAGAGTTCACAAATTTATGCAGAACGCTTGCAGTCTCAGCTAAGAAAAGCGTTATACTTCAATTCCTTGCGAGGGGAAAGGAATGTGAGGGAGTGAAGTTGGGTCGTGTGCAAGTCACATAAACCTGTCGATCCCCTAGGTCAGAGAAACTGAAGGATTCGTTCGCAACGTTGAGTGTTTAACAAATAACGTGCACCAATTACCATGCTCTTTCTCGTCCCTCTTCCTCGCCGTTGGGGTGCAAGAGAAAAATTCTCACATTTTATCGCTGCTGAAGACAACAAAGTGCTTCCTCGAGTAGTACAAACCAATTAGCGCAGGTTCACAGCTTTCGACGAACAGATTTCGCGATAAATCTCAGGGCTTTGCTTTCAATTTGTTCTTGTGTCGACGGTTGGTTTTCGGAAGGATAACAACGAATTTCTTGGCTTATATCGACATCGCCTCGAGACTAAGTCGTCGACGAACCTTTTTTTCCTTAACACAATGCTTTAAAGTCATCGAACTCGAGGGAGAGACTCCGTTGTGGTGTCGAAAGGTTTAAACGGGAAATCAATGGACGGATTTCAGCTCCGGCTTGTCTGAGCCTTGCGGCCAAAGTATCAATTTACTGTTCGAAACAGGCTATTAGTGTTATGTTCGCTGGCTCGAAGTATCGATTGTGTAAAGACCCGAACACAACAAGAGGGATTCAAGTTCCAAAAGGTAATTTGACAATTATTAGTGTGTGATGGAAGAAGGAGAATCGAATCGGTGAGAAAGTTTGAGGCTCATCGGCAACATAATCAAAAGCAATAAATCTCGCTGCTGATGTTCCAACTTTTGATATCATTCTCTCTGTTTCTCGAGGCAACTCCCATTGCGAAGAAGGCAATAAAACCACAGCTTGCTCTTCCTCTCGCTATGTGAGAAGCCGTCAAAACAATTCGCAAATCAAACTGAAACGAAAAACGGTTCACATTGAAAGAGGGCAATGACAGCGCGAAATATATATTTGGCTTGTTTTCTGACGCAACCGGCAGCAACTGTCAAGCCAGGGTCAGAGAAATAAGTAGTCAAGCTCAGGGGAAGCGAATGTCTGTGTTCGATCAGCCGGTGGCGCGTCTTTAAAGCTTGTCAGGAACGAATTCGATTGAGGCCGAGAGAACGTTTCGTTAGTTCATAAATATTTCTATTTATGAACTTCCTCAAAGCAAATAAGAAAGAAGAGAAATCGAGCGAAAGGGGAAAAGCGGTTCGTCTA
Source organism: Smittia sp. YW1114-2 (assembly GCA_033064975.1). Lineage (NCBI taxonomy): Eukaryota > Metazoa > Arthropoda > Insecta > Diptera > Chironomidae > Smittia > Smittia sp. YW1114-2. The sequence goes on from CP093833.1 coordinate 14,974,514, forward strand.
TTTATGGATCGAGTGTTGGGGTAGCTAAGAAGTATGGCACGCGAGGAAAATATTTTCAGCTTTCCAGCACTGGAAGATTGCATTGGAAGGACTGGAAGCGCCACACTGCATAAGCCCGTTGCTCTCCACGTGCTAAATCGTCTATAAAGCCACATCAAAATAATTCTAATCAATAAATGTTTTCCTCTCTTTTCAGACGTGAGCGATAAATGCCACGGAATTGACGACTATGTTGTGAGCGAACAAAAGGCGAGAAAGACATAAACATGCCATAAACCCCGCGCGTAGGACTTTGAACGACGGAAGATGGGCACCGGGGCGATGTAATTTAATTTGAGTGTTGGCTTTCGATTGAGTCCATTAGAGGAAACATCAAGCGTGAGAGTGTGTGCATTGAATTAATTTAGTGATAAGTGGAGCGATAGCGATCGGCATTAGAAAGCAGAGAGCTCAGTGATAATCATAACGGTTTAGTGGATATTGCGGAGAAAAAGAAGATCCGGTGAACGATAACTAGTGATTGTGTAAAGGATTAGAAAAACCTTTCAACGAACTTCCAGTCCAGGCCATGAATCGAAGAGTTTGTCGGAAAAATTAGAAAATAAAACATTACGTTTGGGGATTAAAAAGGGTCGAGAAGGAGAGCGAGAGGTAATTAGGAAGATGCTTATCATGATTCTGGACATTTATGAAACTTTTCTGCCGCCTTTTTGAGCGTTTATTCTTTTTCAGTAAACCATTTGGGAAAGGGGGAAGTGGTAAAAGATGCGATAATTCTCGACAATTATTTTGAGGAAGGTCCGAACCAACGGTTTGTGTTTAAATAGGCTTGCTGGACGGGGTTTGAGGCTTCGGCATATTATAATTCAGTAACAAACGTATCAAGCATTAATTAAAAGCTCACAGAGGTTGAGCAATTCATTCAACTCTCATCGATCAATGCCTGCATCATTATCAGTAATGAGAGTCGAAATTGTGGGATCTTTTCTGTCCTTATCGACAAAATACGAATTTGATTGCGTTATAAATACTTCGCTCAATAATCTCGTCCTCCCTCGCAATCGTTGTGCTACCGCATTAATGCAAAGTTATGAAAATTTTATTCTGAATGTAAAGAAGGGAAGCCGACTCGATAAGCAAAAGGCTCGAGTGGAAAGCTGGAAACTTTTCGCCGCCTCGTGCTTGCAGGTGGAGGAAAACTTGCTTTTTGCTTTCAACCTTCTAATCGTTAAATCAATAATCGCTTTGCAACGTTGCAAGATTTTTACGTCTGCCTTCCGCTCTCTCTGTTTTATTTTTAATTCGCCTTTCCGGACAGAAACAAAGCGAGGAGAGACCGAAATTGTTTTATGAGTTCAGTCGTTTTGTGTAAGAATCGCGTCATATTTTCCTTTTCACTACCGCCAAGCGACACGAGACAATGTTCGTAAATTTCCTTTAATGCGAGCAACGTGGCGAGAATAAAGTCATGGCGTAAAGTAAGGCGCGGTGAGCCTCAAGAGGCGGTTAAGCGACCCAAAGTGACCGAAACAAATTAAATCAAAATGCCTCGAGCAATTTACTCTGCAAGTTTCTGAAACAAAAAATATGGAAATGAGGAAGACTCGACTCGAGGCGCTTGATTGCCCGCTTAGAAAACAAATTAAGAGACGAGCGAGCGAGAAAACGAGCCGTGCCTCAAAGCAGCTTTCAGCGAAACTTTATGAAAGTTTGAGTAGAATTCGTGCAACGGCCAAAGCCAAGGAAATCCGCAGCCCTCGACAAGGTCGAAGATAGTGAACTCTTTACAACTCCATTAATTATTAATCATCCCTGGCTCTATGTTCGCCGCTGCGATGAAGAATTATCACGTAAAATCTTGCATGCGAAGGCGAAAAAGCGAAAACTCTCATAATTTCTTTCCTTCTTTCTTCGTTCGGGGCGAAATGGCGCAACATGGAACATGATTATTTAATTTCGCATTCGCATAATCTTCGCATTTTTATCAGAACGAAAGGCGGCAAAGAAATGAAGAAAAGTGAAGTTCATCATTTTAATAAATGTCAAGATTGTGTCGGGTGTGTGTAGCATGTGGAATTGGATAATCTTGCTGACGCCTCGACGCCAGTCCTCTCCGTCAACTCGAGCTTTCTTCATTTTTCATTCCAGTTCCAACCTGCAAATCGCTCGAGCGGAATTAATTCTTTACTCTGAAAGATTTCACTCGAAGCCGCAGAGACTTTACATGCACGAGTGTCGTGTTAAAGCGAGCAGGCAAAAAGCATCTGCCATAATTTTTACAACACTTCTCGCAACGATGTGACTTTTATTCATGAGAGTTTTCGACGACTGTTAAAACAAATTAATTAAATTAATAATCCTGAGAAGAAAAGCAGCGTAAACGACGAGAAATAAAAATAAACACATTTGCTTTGGAGGGGCGGTAAAAAAGGATTTAAAGCTTTTTCAAGGTTGAAGAAACTGCCGAACGGGTCGAGGGGATTTTGAACAGCGAATTTCTGCCAAATGTCAAACCTGTCACTTCGCTTTATTCCACCTCACGTTCAACCTGATGGCTGCTAATTTGAAATTCTCAGCCGAATGAACCGCAGGCCTCTAAGTGTGCCAATTAAATCAACCAGTAACAAATTTATTCTGAAATTATTCCCACGATCGACGTCCTCGCAAGGCCACCTGAATTTTTAATCGATTATCTCGCATTCCGCTTTCCCCTTTTTCCCTCGCCACGACATTTTCACGACGGTTATGTTTGCGCTATAAATACCGAAGTCTCCATGTTGGGGCTTAGGAGTAAGTTAATTGAATCGAGTAAATCCCTCGTTTAATCGCTTCTTCCCCCCAAAACAACGACACGAATACATAGCAACTAAGAATCCGTGAAATGATTGTACTTACATTCTCATTAAGTTGGTTAATGATGCCAATAAAGGATGACGCAGGCGGAGCGAGAGTGGAAGTTTTTACAGCCAATTTTTCTAATGAACTTTTCCCTTCTCGTTTCAATGCAGAGCGCCCGGAGGACCCGCGAAAGGCCAACGAGAAACTTTGCCGGGATTGCACAATTAGCGCTAAGAAAGCTCGTCGTTAAACGATGCTGAATAAAATTCTCATCATCCTCATACTTCTTATCGGTGAGTTTACTCTACTTAATCAAATAAAAAATCACAGCTGAACGAAGTTTCTCGGAAAGGAGCCGAGAAATAAAGTTTTATTAATTCGTCGAAAGGCAAAGAAGGGAGAATCGCGTGTTTGAGCTTTACAAGGAATTTACAAGAAGGATTAACACAGCAACGTATTTTTATTGACTTTTCCCTTCCCTCGCTTTCGTTTTCCTCTTATTCGTGACCTTTTTCGTCACCCACCTCGTCTGCAGAATTGATATGTTCGAAGTTCCCCTGGCTTGGAGTGAAGGCGCTAATTTTCATGTTTAACAACGGAAATCATTCGGAAGCGCAAGCCAAAATATTTTGCGCTCAACAGAATTCTGCGACCTATTTCAACCTTCCACGCTTTGGGAAGTTCTCATGGTAGCCGCTGAACTCTTGTGGCGAGCGAACGATTTGATAAGAGTTCTACGTTACTAGGTTTACAGACCGTGGGAACTTTGGAAGCCGGAAAATGTTTTCCCTTAAATAGTTTTCTCCCTCAAGCGGTGGAAATCAAAAGCTTAACTTTCACAGATGGCGCTCGACCAAAAAGCTTTCGGGTTTTCCAGGACTTTTCGCCGGCATTAGATGGAGAGCTTACACATTTCGAAATTGTTATTTAAGCTCTACCACTCGCCTTGGCTTCCCCTGACATCGATAAATTTCCACGTTTTATCGAAGCAATTAATTCTTTCAAGTTTTGCATGATAAATGAACACGAAAGCTTTCCGGGAAACTTATGAAATTTAAAGCAAGTCTAAGTGGATTTGACAAGGAAGTTTGGAAAACAGCCATTCATTATTACGCATGGAGTCGTGAAATAAACGATCGATTTTATTATTTTAGAACGACATGGAAATTTAAACTTGTCGAATGCATGAGAACGACCGAGGAATTCTCTAGAGTTTCGTTCGCTTGAACTGGAGCTTTTGAATTTTATACAAGCGACGACCAAGCCGAACGCAAAAAACTTTGGTTGTTTGAATTTTTTTTAATGACCTCTCGAGTTTCCAGCAAGGCAGAAGTTGCAACTTTGTCCGGCGAAAGTTTTTCATGAAATTCAGATTTGATGCTTTCATTGTGTTTCCGTTGTCTCAATTTTCGTGATTCGCTCATATTTCAAGTGGTTGCTCCGTCCGACCGAGAACTTTCTGCATCTCATTTGCTTGCAATTTTTTCAGCGACGACAGGCGAGAGCTTTTCGTAAATTAAACAATAATTTTCGTGGCTAAGAGCTTTCGCCATAGCAGCAGACAAAGCCTCGGAAACTGCATCAAACTTTTCCATTCGGGAAATTAATGGAAATTTATGGTGTGAAAAATTGAGTGCGAAGTGTTTCGAAACCGCATAAAATTTTTTCTCTTCTCGATGTTAAACTCGTCTCAACTAAACTGTCTCGAGAAAAAATAATTAAGGTCTCCTTAATGAATGTTCTCGCGCATCATTAAACAACATCTCGTAATAAATTCAATCCAGAGGCCTTAGCGCGTCTTGCTCTGATCTGGCATTAAAAGTTTAATTATGTGTTTAATAACTTGTTAATGAAGGTTGTGACGATGTTTCGCGTTAGTCGCTTCAGTAAGTTATGTCGGAGGCCCAAAACGCTGTCTCAAGTGGTGAGAAGGTTGTCTTAAAGCTCTCACCTTTAACCAGAATTCTGCTAATGAGATCGCGCTTTTTAAGTCTCCTACAATCATACAAATTGTGTGCGTAATGCTAGGAACACAAGGAAAAACATTTCGAGCGCGCCGAAACTTAATTGAATTTCTCACTTGGACGCCTCTCGAGTCGAGGTGAAAAATTATAGCGAGCAGATGTGGCACGAGCAGCATGTTCCGAAGAAGATAATCCGAGCGTATTGGCGAGAGTACAAATTAGGGGCAATGAGATAACAAGACCATTGTTGGAAGCAATTATGAGATTTGCAGTTGAATAATTCACGAATTAGTTTTATTGGTGCTCGACGCTGCCAAAGCCAATGGAGCACGCGAACTTATCTCTGCTCTCCACATCAATGGAGCACGCAGAAGTTCGTCTGGTCTCAAGATAACAATTCAGCTAATACAGAATGCAGATTATGGCACGCTGACAACTCTAGTCGAAGCAGCACTTAATCTTTCATCTTCACGTGCTCCCTTGTGGAAATCTTTGTCATCAAATATTTGTTTCCTTTCGTGCTGTCATCTTGTTAACCACACCGAGGCGAAACGAATAAAATCTTCAATGCTTTCAGTTTCAGTTAGCGCGTCAAATTCAATCACATTTTTCGTCTCTTCTTCTTCTGCTAATGCCATCGAGTCTTTTCGTCGCTTTCCCATTAAGCAGTTTCCAAGGCGGGAGAGAATTCAGCGCGAAGCGACTTGTTGAACATTATGACATGGAGCGAGTGATGAAAATTGAGAAGGATGAGAAATTAAATAAAATTCGAGGTTGCGAAAAATTGAATTGAATGCTCGTCAACTGAACTCAAGGGAGGAAGTTTGCGTGTGCGACAGCAGCAAATGGATGGGAATAAATTGCGTAATGAAGCTTCGTAGCTTCTTTTACGAGGATTTAATAACATTGGAAAAATGCGAGGGCGGCGTTGGGCTGGAAAATTCGGGGAGAAAGTGGAAAGACTGTCGCGATAAACAGCAATTAATGAGGATCATTAAACATGAAATGAAATGGTGCCCGCATGTCGGCAAGGTAACCTGTATTTAATTTCTTCGCGACACTGCGGTTGGGGGGACGAGAATTCCGTCTAAGAACCAGAATAGATTTTGTACTAATGAATCGGAACTCGACATCGGAGAGCGTGACAAAGCTGCTATTAAAAGGCCATAAGCTTGAAATATCTTTGACTGAGTTCTGACCGGGAAGTGTCGAATGAACCTTACGCAATGAGCCCCGGGTGAAACCCTTCAGATCAATCGTGCCAATTATGTTTGTGAGAAGAGTAATTGGAGCTTCTGTAATCCAATAACCTAACCGTTCAATAGTTTATTGATGGAAATTTCCCTGGAACTCAGTCCTATCAACCTTGGAAAGCTTCTCGTGTTCTCTTGAGGTTCAATTTTTTCCCAAGCAGCGCGTCTTGACTTCTTCCATTTTATTCGCTTTAATCAAATCAAATGAATAAGAAAAATCACTCAGCAACCTGCTTTTATTTGCAATCTTTCGGTTTCTTGATATTTTTATCATTGCTTCAAAGCTCTGCGTTCGCTTTTCATCTTTCAACCTCGCCACCGTTTTTGTGCGACATCTTTAGAAGAGTCATGCTCTCATTTTTTCTTTCCCATCATCTTTTCGTTGCACAACGGTGATCAAAGCGGGATGAAAGATGAAATGGTCTCTGAAAGAGGAAAGGGAGGCTTTGAAAGTGAACCTTATGCTGAGTTGAACTTGAACGAGCGAAGGAGCACAGTCAGCATCGTTTTACCTCGACGGATTAAAGTAAAAAGAACTTGACGATTTTCCAAGCTTTCATCCTCTGGTTGCTGTCATTGCAATAACCATGAATTTAATTAAATCCTCTCCTTCCAACGATGCTCAAGAGCTTTTCATAATCATCTCTCTCTGTTTTCGAATCGCCTAAAGGCAACAAGAAGGCAAGGCAGGCAGGCTGAGTCTGAAGAGCTCTCGCAAAGTTGGTGGAAAATGTCAACAGCCATCGTTGCAAGAGCTCATTGGGCTTAGGGATTAAAAATAACAATCTCCTTTACCGTTGCTTTTCCCCGCTCTCCGTATTCGAGACGATGCCCCGTGGTGAATGAAAAAAAAAGCAATTAAAAATGAATAAACCTGATGGGATGAAACCCGAAAGGGCACTCGAAAGCTTCAAGCGTCCTTTGACAATTAAAATCGACGAAAAAAATATACACGAAGCCATGAATAACAAAATGCGAAGTTCGTTCGTACGCCAACGAAGTGCGGAGAGAACACATAAAAATATTTCACTCCCAAGTGCCGACGAGAACTTTTTGTCTTGCCAGCAACAACGAGAATTACAAGATTTTAAAAGTCACGACACGGAAAAGTCATGAAAATGAAGATAATAGAGACATAAAGCATAACGAAAGAAAAATGTGATGACAAAAGTAAGTGGTGGGAGGTAGTTTGGGGGGTGGGGTGAGCACAAAGAGATATAAATTTATTGTTATCACTCTGTGCTCGAGCTGTTCTGCCTTGTAGCGGAGTTATGAGTAGCAAATATGGATGATAGTAAAAGATGCTGAGCTTGTTCATCGTCACGGAATGAAACGAAAAAGTTTTAATAGAAGTTGTTTGCTCTCTCACCTCGCTTCGTCGTCCTTCTGTTGTCTACTTTGATAACTGTCCGCCCCACTTTGTGTCGTCCCGGCACTCAATTTGTCAAGTGTTTATTGTCCTCCATTAGCAGACTTTTTATGATTCCTTCGTCTTCTTCTGCCGCTTCATCCCGTGAAGACTTTCACCAACGAATTTTCCGACGAGCGCAATGTTTCAGAGCTCCGTTCGACCATCGGATTAAGTTTTTTCCGTCTCTTCGAAGAGGAATTCGCCCTCTCGTTGCACGGAGAACTTTCCAACTTGTCAACATGAAGTAAAAGTTTCCTTGTCACTGGCTTGAAGATTTGTCGCATTCCCCTCTTTCGCACACACAATTTCCTTCGGAATGTTTGGAGACACTTTTATCACAGCTTGAGATATTTCGTTGCGATCTCAAAGGATTTCTCACATTCTCGCGTCCTTAAAAAGGTTTCGCTTTAACTTTATTTTCTCACAGCACTTCCGACACGGACGCTTTTGTGCTTTTGAGTGAAGCTCGTTCTCTTTTGTAGTCGACGATGGCGCTTTTCTTGAAATCCGTCAGTCACTATTATGCTAAGTAGTCTCGTTACCCTTTAGTTCTAATCACAAATCAAGCTTGAGAACTCTCTTCCATTCAAGCGTCTACGTTCACGAAATTTGCGGAAAATGTCTCCACATGAATAATGGGAACCTGAATGTTGCCTGGGAGAAAACACAAAACATTGAAATGAATACGAAAAAGAATTACTTCCGGTGGCGGTTTTTCAGCACCGGGAAAAGCGGGGAGAGATTTGAAATGTTCATGGAGCTGAAGTTTTCATAAACTTGAGCCATGGCTTTGATCAGCGTGACATGAAGTTCAGTCGAGCCCGTAGTACGATATTTGAAAAAATCTAAACAATGAATCGCGCTACTGTCTCTGTTTGTTCGTTTACATGTTTCCAACTCGATTTTCTAGTTTTTCAGCTCACGAGCTATTATTTCGTTACGGTTCAAGTGACGCTCCTCGAGGCCACTTTTCGTGGAGTTCGACTCACTCATGCTCGACCTCCCCTGCGTTTTCAAATAAAATTTATCGTATCGGAATTTTCATTTTTTCCTCCTCTATGTGCTTATTTTTGCATGTGAATTGCACACAAAAAAACCACCCACAGAAAAAGCAACATGGATAAAGTTCACTGTTGTGAATTCATTTCGGTCTGAGGAAAAATTTCGCTTGTTGGATTCCTTTTTGTTCGATCTCGTATTTTGTAATGATGAAGAAAGGAAATTTTCCTGACGAAAATTGGAAAATACGGAGTTGATTTTCTTTTGAAATCCTGTTTGTCTATTCCCAGCGCTCGGAAATCATTTTTGCCATTCAGATTCTGCTTATTCAGTTTTCCAATCATTTGTGATTCTATTCAAAAGGGAGACTTCCAATCATTACATTCAATTTTCAATACGTAAACGCATCGTGATCCGATCTGCTTTTCACTTCTTGTTAACGGATAATTTAATCACTGATTCAACACAGAAGCTACTTTCCATCACTCGTTGACACAAACACTCCGAACACATCGCGTAATCGAATCTCACGGCTCCATCAAGCGGAAGAGCGAACCGGCACCATTAAGCCCTGAGTGACAACTGAGAAGTCGCTAGCACGCTTTCGATGATGATCGCTTTGCGTTCGTGCTTCGAAAAACGAGAGAAAACTCGAAGAGGAGAAGTGCGATGGGGAAACCCAAAGCTTTCGCAGGATTTCAAAAGAAACTCGCTCTCAAAAAGCTCTCGCCCCACCACAGAAAATCCTTCGGCTCAACTTCGAACGCTCCCCGCTCTAAAAAATTTTCCCGACTCCAAATCAGAAATCTTTTTCGCAAATCACAAATTGTGTGTTTAGTTTCATCAGCTCGCTGCTAGTCGCAAGTGCATTTCTTGTGTGTTCTTCTAGCATCGCTCCCAAAGCCTGTCGTAAAACGGGCGGGCAGGAATAAAAGTGCATTTACATTAAAAATAAATGAAAAGTAAAGAAAAGCGTGTCGTGATACAATCGATCGTGTAACGAGTTTCTAGACGAGAAACAAATCGGAACTAATGAGCCATCGAGACGGGAAATTTTACTTCACTTATCCTCAATCAAAAGGACAGCAACAGAAAATAATCGACAATTATGTTGTCGATTGAGTAACTTCATAGTCGTGCGCGCAAATGTCAAACTTAATTTATGTCGCTGTCTCATTTAGACGAACTCAAAAATTCGCGGTGAAAATGAATTTCAATATTTATTGTTTGCTTGTAATGATTGAGTTTTATAGTTTTGTAAAATAATTTTGCTGTTCGTGATTTCAACCAACTAGACACAGCTTTCCACTTTGTGAAAATTTGCAATTGACAGTGTTATTCGACGTGGGAATCGCGACTGATAAATTAAGCAAACAAAACTTTCATGACAGAAGAAGATTGGTAAATCTGAATTGGCCCTGCCATGGAATCGGCGAGAGTTCATTGCTTCGATTCAATTCCATTTGAATGCTGCAGCAAGTTTTGTTTCATTTTCAAATTAAGTTTCGCGCCGTGAGTCGAGCTGGTTCATCTACGCGGGGGCTGTGCTACCTCGAGTTCATTAATTATTAAACACTCACAAAAAGCCTCCCCGTGAGCGTTCCAAAGGAGAGGGAAAAACTAATTTACACAATCTCCGAACTCGTGCTTTGCACTCTTTTCCGTTGTCGTCCCCCGTGGATGTCGTACAACCTCGCGTAGCTTACAACTTCCCACCTGCAGACTTCTGGGAAAAAGGGCAAGCAAAGTGGAAGAGAATTTTATTGTTATTAGTTTTATTAGCTCGTTTTAGTTGCGGTCAATTTTGCCACCAGTTTAACTCGATTGCTACGAGCTAACTCGCCATGAACTTGTCATGAACTTGCTCAATCTCAACATTTTTTTGTAGATTTTATTTTAGTTTTTAATAGAAATATTTTGTTGATGTGCAGTGCTTGAAGCAAAAGACTAAAGCGAGTGATCAGTGCAAATATAATCGCGACATCGTGATTTGTTGGAAAATCATTTTCCAATATTTTGCTAACAATTCCCACGAGTTTATCATTGGAATCACGAAATGTAAAAGTGAACAAATTTCTCCTCGTTTGACACGAGTTTTGAGTGAGTTCATGAATGCCGGATTGTGCTCGCTTAAGTGCCTCGTTCTTCGACTCTCTCGCACGCTTGCCTCATGTTTATTTTTATAATATAGCAATAAAGATTAGGCCGACGTAGGGCTGCCCTTTCACTACAGAACTCCACCGAGGAAAACAAGAGTGAAAATTCAATGAGAAAGAAAAGCCCAACGAATAAAAGTCGATCCACACAAAAGGTTGATGGTGCCAATATCGCTACTTAAAGCACCTTTACATGCCATCAAACTACTCAGATCACCCACGCAGGCCAGCACAAATCTGGTTAAGTTCCCTTGAGAATCGCATTCAATTAATGCTCTGCGGTGGAGGTTTCATGTCCGGCTTTGTTCGTGATGGCCGTTTCATTAGGTTTTGTAGGACTCTAGTCGGGTCGCTGTCGTCACAAAAGCGAGAATCGCATTTTGATTGGAACGTAAAAAGTGTTCTTTATCGACTAACCAAAAAATCATTGTTATGCTTGGATAAAAACTGATGGAACATTCAGATTGCAATGAGGACGGCTTAGTTAAATATTGATTGAAGTGATAGCGCAGAAAATTACAAGAGTTTCTCTCGCCTAAACTCGTTACCGTCTAGGGCGATTGATCGCCGTAGGAAAAGCGGGCTTGAATGAATTGTGAATAGAAAACTATTTTCTCAGCTTTCCTTTATTATGCTTTTCCGCTAAAATCATTACAACGCGCCTCGGCTGGGTGGATTTTATTTCATTATTACGTTCACGATTTCTCTTAAACAAGGCCAAGCAATCTTGCATGCAAGTCCTAACACACACAAAAAGATTGCGCGCTCAATGACCTAAAAATAAACCCGCGTCGCACTCACAATCAGATCGCTGATTATTCATAATTGTGCTAGGAAAATCGTTACGGGAAAACGTTACCTTGCGTCGCCAATTTTTATTGATTCGGAAAGCAGTTCTCCTCCTTTTCCAACTGACTGGCGTAAACAATTTTTGTTTACGGTTTGGAGCTGAGTTTTTTCATGGCTGCGTTAATTGATTAACAAGGCAATAATCAATGAGGAAGCGCGAAGCGCGTCTGAGAGAATATTTTCGGCGACGCCAATGGAATTTTCATGCTTGATGAGCAATCCATATGAGCACAGACGAAAATGTATTTTCCTCAGTTATGTGTTAATGAACCACTCATTACATCGTTATTATTACAAGCATAACATCAGGTGTGAGAGCGAAGGAATTTATTTGAGGGTCGAGCAAGCCTCAAGAGAGGCCCCGGCACGTTGATGAACCAGAAATAATTCGTAAATCAAATTAATGAAGTCGTTCGGGGTCGGGAAGGAAAAGTGAAGTAAAATTTCCGCTAATTGAAAATGTGGTGAACGAACCGGGCATGAAGTGCAGGGAGGCGTAGTCGGGAAATGAACCGACTGATGTTGAATATTTATGAGAACGGAAGTCTCGCGCTACGTCTCTGTTGCCCGGAGAAGCCTCAGGAAAATATGAGGGTTCAATAATCCACACGAAAAACGAAGGAAAAATCATAATTCAATTATTTATGAGTCGATTGGTTCTCGTTTTTTATCTCTACGCAGTTATTTTTAATGGTGAAACAATAGAAAAGAAAATCATGAGCAGAAAAACTCAGAAGTGAAGCGTTCACAAAAGTGCAGAGTTCAGTCATTATTATTGAGGCGGAGTGCTCCCAACATCGAACAACCATAATACAATTTTTATTAATGAGTTCCAATTAAATTCACACCTGAATGGGTCGCGTTGAGTGGATAGTTAATCATGCAATTGTGTGGCTCGTGTTTGCACAGCTTCTGCAGTGCAGCGAGTTTCCCGAGCGTGAATGTTGCGATCCAATTTATCCGCTAATACCTGAACTTGACTCGCTTCCGCCTGCCTCACCAACAACCACATTAACGTCATCCTCATCATCTTACTTTGTGGGAGCGGGCGGAGCGAGCAACACTGGGATATTGCCTGGAAGATCTGGTGAGTTCTACCGCTAAATACGTGCGGCTCAATGTTTTTCTTGAGCAGAAAGTTTTATTCAATTTAATTCCTCATGAGATTGAAATCTCCCCCGTCGAGCGATCCGCTTCTTTCTTCGTATATTGAATTTCCATTCGAAAACTTTTCGTTTCTTCTCCGTTTCTCTTCCCATTCATTCGCATCAACATTAATGGACATTAACTCGATTTTCAAAGTTCCCATTCTCCCCTCATTCCTCATCGTTCCCCTGCATTTCGAGTCTCCGGTTAAGAACGAGAGAACTTCCTTTAAGACGATCATAAACTACACGATTAACGTTTGTTTGCTTGTGAAAAGCTTCGAAGCGAAGAAAAACTTTCAATTGCTATGTCGATACGAAAGGAATGACACGGAGAAGTCGAGAGATGATAAAAATGCGAAAACAGATTGTCACGCCATTGAGCAGAGCATGTTGTTCAATCAACACTTAGCAAGCAAACAAACAGTGTGGACAGGAGAGGGAGTGTGGGAACATTTCTGCTTTAATATTTTTCTTTGTGGCATTCCTTGGGGGTCAAGCGAGTACAACTATCATATTATATGACAATTATTCTGAAATGAAGGGTCGTTGGAGGTTGGTTAGATTAAGAACGGCGAGTTCAGGTCTCAGAGAATGGGAGATTTTCGAGTTAAACCTATCCAAGAGCCTACGTCAACTATAAGTGCTTTAACGATGCACTGAAAGCTCAACAAATTCGTCGAAGCTTACGACGAAGGTAGAAATATTATTGCGATAGTTTTATTTCTAATTTTACCCTTTTATTTCACTGATAATTCGAGAACATTAATTCGACATCCCACGGCATTAAAAAAGTCAACACAGGAAAATTTCCGGTCGTGTTCTTTCCTTCGTATTGAAGCTTGTCGCCAGAAACCTTGAACTCTTTTTCCATTTTTGAAATCATGGAATGAAAATTTCAGGACAGCGCGGAAAACGTTTTTCGTCTAATTTTCCAATTTTCTCCGAATGAAGATAAACAATAAGCAAACGAACCGAACAGAACAAAAGCTTAAAATACCCTGAGACACGTAATAGCAAAGGCGAATACGAGCTGAACACATAAGAGTAACGGATTGAGCAAACTTTTAAATTTTTGACTAAATAGAACCAACAAAATTTCCTTAAAGCTTCCACTGTCAAGTTCAACTGCTCCCAACTCCAAACTCGTAAATTTGTTTTGCTGTTTCCCACATCGATCGGTTTTCTCTCTCCTTCTAGCCTCAAGCCATAGGCGCCTTTTGCAGGTTTTATTATGTTTTATGATTGAAAGGAAGCTATGAATAGAAATATTCTTCGACTCAATGCAAAATTTATTCGTTAACTTCGTAGTCATCAGCAGAACTCTTTTGCTAAGAGTCCTTGGCTGACCCTTAGCACCGAGTATTGCTCAGCAGAACAAACGTGAAAGTCTTAAATGATGAATCGAGGCAACGGTAAAGTTCATACGGAAGGAAACTTTTGCAATTAAATCTTAATGAAAGTTGTAAGACTGAGAATATTCCTTGAAGGGCTCAAAGGGTCATCCTACTTTCCCTTCGGTTTCGATTGAATATCGATTCAATCCAATATTCTCCCATTCAACCCTCGATTTTTTTCAATAATTTATTAACTCGCCTTTTTGCTTTTTCAATCTTTTCTCTCTTCCAGGACCGAACGTGAAAATAGCGATAGCGATACTAAACTGCATTCTAGCGCGTCAATTATGCTTCGAGGATCCATCATGTTCGGCGATTTTAGAGATAATTCCACGAGTGTGTGGACCAGTGCCAGGTAAGAAGCTTCGCAGCATGATAAGTTCCCAGTGCAGCGAGAAGCTAAAAGAGTCGTCAAAGCTTTAACGGATTTCCTCCCGCCCTCATTCAAACTTTATCATGCAAACGCTATCAGCGAGAGCAGGAAGTTTAGCTTGTAAAAGTCGTTACGTCATGTTCTTATCTTGGGAAGCGATTTTATTTCTTTCTCTCGTGTGCTAAAAGCCTCTTTCCTAATGTTTCTGCGGTTTCCCTGTCTCCCCACCCCACACCGTATTGATCTAGTTTTCATGACTTTTATGACAATTCGGTTTTACGACGCTTCATCATTTAAACATTAACTTATCATGAGTCATTGAAAAGCTTTCGATACCGGGTTCATTTGACGCTGTTCACCAGGAAGCAAATGTGGGGAGACGAGCAACGAGTCTTGTCTCTCCGATATTCTAATGAAAGCAACATCCCAACTGAACGAGAGCATACAACATGATGTTTTTCCCATCAACAGAGCAAAGTGGATGTCGAAGAGAAAATAAGCATCGAAATGACGTCGACGAAAAAAAGGGAAATCGGTTAAGTGGGCGGTTGGGGAAAGGGAATGGGGAGCAGAACGATGATAAGGTTAAGAGGAAGCAAAAACGAACGCATAATGAATTTATGATTGACTTGAAACGCTGACGGAGAAAGTCGCTGATATGAATATGAGAGAAGTTCGACGTTGGAAGAAGAAACTTTGAAATTTTCAAGAGCCTAATGTCAATGTGAAAAGTCTCATTCTAAATAAAACTTGAAACTTTTCCCGCGAGTCGATTAATTTTAAATAATGATGAGTTCGTGTCTCATCGAGTTCATTTATCGGCAATTAAGTTTGGAAGCATTTAATAGCGTTCAATGACTCGTTAGGCCCGCACGCTCTCGTCTCGTTCCCACGGAATTTGATTAATGATTTCGAATAATGTTTCTTGACACGAAACATGTCAACACTCGACACTGCAGCTTCACGTCAGACCCTCAAGACAAAAGCAAGAGTCTCTTCAATTTCTCATCCCTTGTTTGCTCGATCAAAAGCGAAAAGAACTCGAGATTTTCCCAATTGTTTACTCATTGATTCCTTAGACAATCAAATTTTTCATTTTTCCCTCTTCTTCTTGGTCTCCCCTCACATGCTTTGCAAAACAAAAGCAAAATCAATAAACAAACGACGAGCAACGAGCTTATTCTCTCTTTGGCTTTGATCACTCGACGAGAACGCAACAACAGAGTCAACGATAAAAAAATATTTACTCGTTGTTTACAGCGCTTTCCTTTTGACTTTTCTTTCGATAAAATGTCATTTTCCAATGTCGTCGACATAATTTATCATTTATTTATCGGAGAGACAGGGAAGTCGGTGAAGCCGCAAGTAACGTCCGACGACATGTCATGGCATTCACAAAAGAGTTGCCATTGAATCTTTTATGAAGAACATTTTAATAACGTTTGATTCTATTCTGGTTTCCCGCAGTTGCCTGCAGCACAGGTAAGCGACAGTCGCTCTTAAAGCTCAACGAATGTTTCCTCACTCCAACCTTCTTATTCTGTTGTTCACAGTGACAGTTACAAAATGCCAAGCAGCACTGAGAACGCTCCAAGCCTTTCCTTTCTTCCGGCCAACGTGTCTATGCAAAGAGCCAGGAGTCGATCCCGGTAAGATTTTAATCAACTCCCACCAGCCCCTCGACTAATGACTTGTCTGTTTATCCAATGCAGACTGCAACTACTTCAGAGACTTTCTATTCGACCATCCTTGTGGGTTCGTGCTCAAAAAAGGTAAGAAGCGAAGTTGAAAAGATTGAAACTTTCTGCTTCAAACTTTAAATTGAGAGCTCGATCGAAAATTTAAATTTCTAAACAACGCAAAGTACAAGTTTAGTCGAGACCGAACTAGAAGATTCGGAATAATTAGAAGACGAAAGTTTTCTCTTAAAAAATTTGCGTGAACAGAAAATATTTTCGTGACTGAAACTGATTTAATTTTCCCCTCACGGCGGGGTGACCAGCGCAATGAGTTGAAAGAAGAACTTCAAATGAATTTGAGAAACTTTTGCGTAAAGTAAACTTTTGCCAGTCTTTCTCTTAAGGCTGTTGTAATTAAACGCTGACTTGGTCGACTCCTTCTCAATTGTAATTACAGCTAATTACGCGTTCATTATTATTCTACAAGATTTATGTCGTGTCTAGAGGCACTTAAAGGACGCTAGCGGTGTAAAGAAAGTCTCGTTCAACTTGAGCTGCAGAAACTTTAAAGCGCTTCGGATCGAGTTGCGCTTTCGACGCCTCATTGCTGCTCGCAATCCACGTCAAGTACTTTGCATTCGGCCAGCGATAGAAAATTGACCTTAATTGAGTCATGCAATCAGCTCGTGCACTCGAGTTGAAAATTCCACGTAACTTTAACTTGTGAATTTCTACTTTCTCAGAGAAAGATCCCTACCCAGTTGATGCACTGCCGACGTGCAACCATGCGCTGAGCGTGTGTCAACAGGAGAGAAAATGTATAAAGCTCTTCGAAGACTTTAAGACACACTGCAAAGTTCGTGAGAACAAATGTCGAATGGAGGACAGGTTAGTGGATGAGCTACCGACATAGTGGAAATGGGAAAAGTGTCGGATTCAATTTTCGGAATAGTTTTCTTCTCTGCGAGTGACTTTTCGATTAGAGAATTTTGACAGCTTTTCCATCAAGATTGGAAAATGGATTCGTGAAAACTCATTAATCTCCTTTTTACTCCTCCTCACAGAGACGCGTGCCATGAAGCTTGGACGAATCTCCGGCTGTCTCCAATGTTCGGCTGCATCTGCCCCAACAACCACATGAAGAGGCGATGTGATAAAATATTTAATGTAGTAAATCATAACCCATGTGTCGGTAAGGAAAACGCTTTCTCACCTTCACTCCAAAGAGTGAGACGAATAATCTTTTCCATCTCGTTCTGAAAATGCTTTTTTACATGAAATGTTTTTACTTATTCAAATACTTCTTTCTCTGTGTGTATTTTCATGAGGTTTTCCTTCGCTCTGTCTAACGATAGAACGATCTCTCTAGCTTTCATTTTCCTACCTCTCCTCACGACTAGTCTTGCCACAGACTACTTGAGACTTTAAGAGATAACATGACTTGACAATTGTTTTCTCCATTCTTATCTTGCTCCTTTTCGATTCTCATTTTCACATTGAATTTCCTCTCCTGTTTTACGTTCCCTGTAACATTTTTTCCGTGTCCCGATCAATGACGAACTTAAAGTTTTTCAGTTAAGCTCACAGTCACTTATCTGGTTTTCATTCTTTTAAACTGTTCAGGAACTTCGTTACAATTTCTAAATAAACGATGAGTCTTTAGTCGCAATCTGGATTCAACGGTGTACATAATACAAATAGAGTGAAGCCTTGAAAGGTAATGAGTCCATTCAGCTGAACCATTTGAGTCAGAATTCACTGTAGAGCCTTCTGAGCGAAGTTTTTTAATCCTGGAATTATTTGATTTATCAGATTAAGTCTGGAACTCTCAAGCTTTTGACTCGAACCCCTAATCATGTCCTAGCTCTCTAGGCAAGTCGCTCAGCTATCGAGATCGGAATTGTACAAACCGTCGCATGCAAATTGCGTGACTCTGAATGTGACGAAGTTTCTGAACTTTCACAGTTGTCCAAAGAAAGTTCTATGAATGAGAGCGATGGACAGCAATCGTAGTTCGACCATCAGGTCCACAGCCTTGTGCATGCATTCACGATAGTCATGAAAAAAGAAAAACTATCAGCTTCGACCATTTATGTTGTTTTGCAATGAAAAGGAGAATTTCCAGTGAATTTGAAATTAATAGCAATTCTCGTAATTTTTATGGGCGAGACGTGAAGGAGTTTTTATCTTGTTTTCGTAGCGCAAATGGAGAGCCCTAGAAGCATTCTTCACACCCGTTGCTTTGTAATCGCGATTTAAAGCCTTTTGTGCAGGAATTCGATCCAAGATTTCCCCTCTGCCAGACACGTTCAACAATCCGTCGAGTTGTTTAGAGGTTTCAAGGCGACCGAGTCGACTTAAAGCTGCAGCTTCAACTTTCCGACTCGACAGGGTCTTAAAGAGATGTTCCAACTATTTCTCACTCAACACTGGAGCATTTTAAATGTTGTCATTCTTGCTGAACACGAAAAGTTTGCCTTCTCTTCCCTCGTCTCCGTCTCGTAACGAGAAATTTTGCCGATACGTTGCAAATAAAACGTGATGCGATCCTCAGCTCTCGTTCCCTCTCCGAATGCATTTTCTTTCAATTTCTCTGTTTTTACACAATTTAAGAAATGAATTTTTCACAGTTTGTGCTTCGAGCTACATTTAAAAATGAATTTTTATTGCTATGAGAACCATAAATATGGAAATTCAATATTGGATTTCGCTTTGAAATTGCTTAAATTTCACCGAATTGCGCTTTTAATGCACAGAACGTTGTTCTCCAGCTACACGCTGCCCTTCTGCGCTGCTTTGCCTACAAGCGTATCGAAAACGGGGAAAACTTTAAAGATTTATTGCCCTTGAAGAAGACTTTTTTCCCTTGTTTTTCCCCGACGAGCCAAAGCCAGTGAGGAACAATGTGAGAAGTGCAGTCGGTGGAACTCGCAATCTGCTGCTTGACTCTAATCGATTTCTACAGAATTACATAAACATGTAAACGGTGTCGAGTAAGGGGTTTGGTCATTCGAGGAAGGATGTCGCTACCTCTGAAAGCTTTTTACCATCTGAAAATAATCCCAAAGATAGACGAAGCTTCTTGTTACGCTGTACTTGCTTCACGGTTTTCTGAACAACCGTTGACAACGATCAGCCTCAGAAGCTTCGAAGTATTACGATACTTCCTGCAACCATCCGTTTGTGAAAACGTTGCTATGGTACAGTCACATACAACGACCAACCCCTGAAACTCAGTTTAGGACAAATTAAGCTTTGACTTAATTTAGGGGAAATAATTCGTTGGGCGAAAAGAAATGAGAAAGCGCTGCGATAAACAAGATTTCCCTTCAACCCCAACTAATGCAGCCCGAGAAAACAAAATTGTTTGGCCAAGAAACATTGCCGCAACTCTAAGCGGTATTCGGTGACTCCTAATGGCTTTTGCCATTAATGCAAGATTCCCCCAAATCGGCAGATTAAACATTCAGGTCTCCGCCGAAGCCTTTCGGCGCGGAAGTCTTTCCGCAATTCCGCTTCGGAAAATGCAGCGTCGCTGTTGCAGTTTTAATCGCTTTTCTGTTATCGTTTAAGTTTGTTGCTGGTAGCGCTTTCGAGATGTGAAAATGTTTATGCACCAAATTAAAATCACATTTAAAATGAGTTTGTGTTATTCTTGCAGACGTTTCAGCACTTGATATTTCCTCTGGCACATCAACTAATTCCATTAACGCCAATTATTTCCCAACATCCGACTGGATTGGTGAAATCCGACCCCGCTCTCGATATCCCTACTCCTTTCCCTACTTCCTGTATCCCCCCAACCACAAAATCCCTTTGGCGCTCGCCTCTCATCGTCCCGATACGTCTCCCTATGATCTCAATGCACAGTACAACCCCGACGGCACCAAGATGCACTTTAATCGGATTTCTAATCACACAATGCACAAATTTCCACAGCACCATGTTAGTGAGTTTAATGTCAGTAATAGCAGTGATGATGCACACGAGGGACGCTCGCAAACGACAAAGGAAATGCGACGCGAGTTTATTGAAATTGGTGAGAATGAAAATATTGCACTTTTCCTTTTCAATTTCACACACAAACCAAGCAAATGCATGAATCTCACCTGAACACGAGTGAACTCACCGAATAGCGCGCAAAGCCCCAAGGGAGCGAGGAGGTTGCGACAGCGTTGAAGAAACAACAGCTAAGCTTATTTAAATTGGCGCCGGGATTCGCAACCCTTCACGCCCTTGGACCGAGCGATGATTGCCTTTCATTTTACTATTATGCCTTACGTTGTTTTATGAACATTTTCTGTTCTTGTTGTTTGAGCTTCCCGCTCGTCATCCGACAAAAGGCTTTCCTCTTCACTCCCCTCTCGTACCCCCAAGTGTTTCATCTTCAAAAGACTTCAGTTTTATGCTATCTTTTTTTCTCCCTTCGTTCTCTCATCGCAGCTTTTGTTATTTCATATTTCATGATCCATTTAACTGCAAAGAAGAGAAACAACTGAACGTAAAGAGCTTCATATCCCGAAGCGTTCTATGTCTGACCCTGTTTTGTAGTCTTTCGCGAAACGAGTCGAGAGATCGACGCGACATTCGACTTAGCTTTGGAAGTTGGAAATCTGTGTAAGCTGATTGATCGATCATCTGAAACTCTTTATTACGTAGTCACCATACTATATCTGTCTCTCTACTTACACTCGATGTTCAATGTACTGTGGTGTAGTGATGTCAAGTAATCATGAATCTAATATTAGAACATTCTCGTCGTTGTCGTGGGAAAGTCTTTGAACTTTTCCCTCCCGCGAACGACAACTCAGCACGTCATTTCGCCTGTGAAATTGATGAGATTGTGAAATTTTTATAAGGAAGAGCGTTTGAAGGAGCAAAAGTGCTTCGTCAATGACCTAAAGAACAAGCGTTACGACGAGCTGTTCGAGCGAATTAAAGTGAACTTTCAAAGAGCTTTGTCAATGATGGAGACATTTATGAGTCACAAGATAAATCGCGTGGTAAAGTTTAAAGGTTGAAGATGATCCACGTGGTGATGACATTGAGTGTCTGGTTTAAATATTTTCTTATAATCTATGTAAATTTATGAGGCAACACTTTGACATTTCAACCCTTAAAGAACGACGCGATGTTTGCTTTAGAACATTTTGCTACCTTCGGGTTGTTTTATTTAAATGGCCAAGCATCAAAATCGACTCGCCCGACCATTTAGACTTGGAGTAATTACTTAATTAAATTGATTAGACAGATAAGATAAGGTAGAGACAGCTCTTCTTTTATTTTAGCAACTCTTTCAATCCAAGTTCTTCTGCTTATCTTTTATGTTGTTGTTGACTCACTTTTTCATGCAATTTATAATGAGAATCTCGTCCTAGCCCCCGCCTCTTCGCTTTTTATGTCGTTTAATCAACATAATTAAAAGTGAAATAATTGAGTGTTGTCGTTGCCGTGGGGACTTTACGAGAGTTTTCCTTGGCACTGCTTGAAGACGAAAAGATTTGACAGATGCTGCATTTGAAATGATAAATTTAATTACGAATCGCTTTGATTCGTCACGCAAAAACTTCCTAATTGAAAATTGACACAAGAAATTCCCATTCATGAAACTCATATCATCGCGCAAAAGAAAGAAAAAGAAACTGCCGGAGTGAGTTGATTCACTCAGAACCAAAAAAACACGAGAAACTTTCAGAAAACAAACTTAAAGAGTCGAAGTCAAAGTTACAAACACCTTCACCCTTTCATCCCCTACCAATTGCAGTCCGCGCGATGGGAATGAATGAAAACTACAGCCGAATGCTGGACGAGAACATGGCACTGATTGAGATTGAGACACCTTTGATAGCGCCATCCAACTCGCACTTTCGTCAACATTACAAAACTGCACTCTATCCATATAACATCACATCACAAACGACTCAATCGGGCGGCGGAGGAGGATATAATGCGGCAAACGAGAACGATTTGAACGGAAATGGGGAGAACGACGGACACTTTAATAGCGTGGAGAAACAAAGTAGGTATCAACACCATCATGTGTCTATGTGAGATCGGCGACAGAAATGGTTGTGGGAAAGGCGGTAACGGAAATTAGTAAACGTCCTTGAGGACAGAATGCTTGGAATGCTGCTGCATAGCTAGGCCGAGCTCTTTGCGCTTTAACGTGCGTGAAATCGATGAGGGAAAATCTAAATTCAAAAGTTGTAAAACAGAAAAATTGGCACTCAATCGGGACTTTCTTTATCTCTCCTCCCAGCTTTAATTTTGAAAACTTCTTTTTTCTTTCTTTTGCTGATTTGCCACCACACAGCAATCAACATTAAGTCACTTATGCTTTTGACCCTCAATCATGCGTAACAGTCGCTTCAACTTAGTAGATAGGACTGATGGTATTCTCAGTCACTTTGTAAATCGTTGCACACTCGATGGCGTATTTAATTTGTTCTGGATCGTTTCCTCTCGAGTCAGCGTGAGACTTCAAGTGTCTCCAAAATGAACAATCTCGTAATTAGATATCCAGATGCATTGATCTCACTTGTAAAGTACTGAAACCCCATCCGCCTCATTTGCATTTGCCATTTCATCATTTGACTTATTAAAGACACAAGCGATCCGCATCCTCCTTCCATTTGTTTGTTTTCGCCTCATTGCATAATTTTTCAGGTGAAGATTAAATGATTTCCTTCGTCATTGAAGACGGCGAGGAGAATTATGGGAAATCGGGTGAATTTCCGCGTAAATAAATTATTCACTTTTGGCTTATTTTTCGTTTCGCTCCCTCAAGGAGCTTCGAAGACTTTTTATTTATTTCCAACAATGAACGAAAAGATTGTGCTTGCCAAATTATTATTTATGTATTTGAATTATTTAGGAGGTTTGCTCCCATTGCTTTTTACTCGGAGCAACACGGGAGCTTCGGAGGAAATTGTTTATTTTGATCTGCTTAATAACCGGGATCTCTTTAAATTCGTTAACTGAAAACGTTCCCCTACATCGAGAGCAACAACTACTCTTGAGCTACAAGAGAGTGTTCGGTTCGTTTTGCAAATGAAATTTCCGATACGATTTGAAGTGGTAGATTGCATTAGGTTTCATCGAAACCATTTAAGTGAAGCGGAATAAGGGAAAAGGATTATTGAAAAGTGCAAGGAAAGGTTAATGACAATTGGAAAGTATTCGAAAGCGAGTAAGATACCATGTTCGTCTTTAAAAAGTTGTGGAATGACTAATTTGGTAACAGATATTTAATAGAAGTTGTCTGGTAATTGAAATCACTCATAGTTCTCCATTTACGAGGATGGACAGTTTAGGAAAAAGTCAAAGAAAATGATTGGAAAACAAATGTGGTAAAGCGTTGAAAATGGATGAAATCATTCAACATCTGATATCGAACAACATCGCCTATAAATTCCGAATAGATTCCATAAAATTGATCAACTGAAACTCCAACAAATCATTATTCAAAACTGTTTGAATTCAAGTCGTTGATTACATTTATACTTACTTCAAACAACATACTAATTTACGTCGAAGTTCCAACCAGATAATCTTGATCAACCCTTGATTAACCCCCCAAAGATTTTTCTACTGATAAAAAATTCCCCTTTGACTTTGAAACTATCTGCTCAACACTTTCACTAACAACTTTTATTCTTTATGAAAAAGTTTGAATCATAAATTGAGGTTCATTATTCTGAATATCATTTTCCATTATTCTCAGACATCTCGTTTAATTTCCTTTCCTTTTTGGTTTATCAATCGTAAATTTCAGCCGGAAAATGATTTTTCACTCCGCAGATGAAAACTCTTTCTCATTTCCATTTCACGAATTCATAAATTTCGAACTGTTTTTTCAAGAATTTAAATTTATGCATGCAATTAAGTGCACATTTTCTCTCTTTTCGTTGGTGCAATTTCAATTTTTTCTCTCGCCCTTTTCGCTGAAGTGAGAACTTCTTCCGCGCTTGGGCTTTTCTTTGATATTTCTTGTCTCACCACTTTTCCTTTTGCCATTCACGATGAGCATTTTTACTGCATCTTCCTGCACTTTAAAGCCCTCTCGTTATTAACACTGACATTATGTTCGGAAGCTGAGTGCGGGCTGAAGAGTAAGTTATAAATTTCCACTAAGCTTCCACAATTCTTCGCCGCCTGCTTCGCACAAAAGGAGTGGCTTGAAGGCACTTCCAAGACGATGAAAAATTATGGCTTCGCATTCACCTCGAGTTGACGAGGCTGCTGCGACGGGAATGGGAACGAACGAACAGATATCTTCATCAACAGCAGAGATCACCTTTGCCTTTCGAACCGTCTTCAAACAGAACGAAGCACAAGGCACCGAAGGAAAATCTTTCACACTCTCGAACACCTTTTTTGTGATGCAAACGAGAAAAACAAGAAAACCGTTTTTTCTTCGTCGGGGAAACAGACAGGAGAGATAAAAGCCAATTTGATTGAGTGATTAGATCGATTCCCATTTATCATTTTCCCCAACAAAAGGCGAGAAAATGAAAACGTTTTTCCTATTAAGCAAGAAAGGAAATTGCGAGATATTAAATGGCTGGAAGGCCTTGCTGCTCTCTCTTTCTGCTTCCATCACCTCTCGAGTCAGTTTTGATTCATTCGCAAATTGAATGTCTTTCGATTTTGTGAAGAACGTCCGATTTCTGTTGTGCTTCTTGACAATTCAATATCGAAACTGAAAGGGAACTGTGCGAATTATCTGAAGGGTCGTCGAACTGACACTGCTGTGTGACTCGAATCTATCAATCGTCTTTCTCGCTTCTCTACTGTTCCAGATTCCGACGATATTGAGACTGATCCCGAGTCCCATCCAATCCATTTCCAGGTAAGCCTTTAACATTTCACCCGCTTGTCTCGATCGCTCACGCTAATTAATCTCATCAGAGTACCTGTCACATCGCCCTCGACTCGTGTCGTGACGAGTCGTCATGCTCAAGCTCTCTTCAAACTGTCATTATGCACTGCGACATTGACCGCTGTAATCGTGGCGCATGCATGGAGTCGCTTCAGCACTTTTATCGCGACGGTGCGCACGAAGACATCAGCCTCGATGCTGCTCTTTGTCTCTGCCGTAAGACGCCTTCACGATACGATTCTTGCATGCTGGCGAAAGAGAAATTACATCCAGCCTGCGCTCAGAGACCGCCCGACACGACATCAACGCAGGCGACGAACGGAGCAATTTATAATCCGCTGCCGGCGTGTCACACCATCGCCGACTTGTGTAAAGAGGATCCAGAGTGTCGGTAAGAAATTGTTTGCGAAACATCGCGAAACCACAAATCGTTAATTTTGCTTGTCGCTTGTGCAGCTCTCGGCTGGAGATTTATGAGCAAGCGTGCGCGTCGGATTCCGTCACTGTGAGTTGAATTACAAGGTATTTATTTCAAAGCTGATTCGCGCCTTCGTCTTAGAAAAAATGCGCGGGCAAGACAAGTACTTGTCGAGTTGCATTGCTCGGCATCATGGGAACGCCGTTAAGAACGCTTTGTGCGTGTCAGGGCTCCGATTTGCAACAGCTATACGAATGTCTCGGGTGGCAACGACTTCTCTGGTTAAATCCATGCGTTGGTAGGTCTGCTCTTGTTCATTTACTTGGCAATTCAGCTAAAACTTTGAACTCACCAGTCGAGTCACAGAAAGACTTTCACGTGAAGCGTCTGACCGAGCTGGGTCTGCTGGTGACAACAACAACCACACAAAGGACGACCCAACGAATCACGCAAGCAATGACAACATCTACGTCCACTCTGGCAACTTACGCCCCAATAAGAATTACAATAAAAGAAAGAGAAAGACTGCAAACTCCGGCGCCACCAGAAATTGTAAGCCAACACGTTTTAAACCTTTCGCATCTAAAATTGTTTGAACTTTTCACTCAGACTTATCACCGTCCAAGCGAGCCAGAAGCTGAAATCGAAACGAACTACGTTGACAAGGACGATAACTACAATCCTAGTGAGCTCTTTGAGCACGACAATAAAGATGAGGATGAGTTTTACGGCGGCGTTACCACCGAGATGCTGGAGATGGAAGTGACAACGCTTCTGTCAACCACAACGACAGTCGAGACCACGACAATTCCAATCAGTGAGTTCAGAGCTTGTTCTGGTTGCGAACACAACTTTTCCATTTGCCGTCGAATCCAATCATCTGATCTAATTTAATCTAATTCGCAGGATATTGCATAGTTCAGCGACCACACACGGTCGAAACTCAGTTCATCGCCGAGGGAAAGAGTCGAAGGGTAAAAGATTTTTGAAACGTTTTAACACTCCCCAAACATCCTGATCTTGCTCTTTGTGCTGTTGTAAGCCGCGCTTGGTGACATGAGTACTCAAGCGCTGGTTCTTCAGCTCTTGTGAAAACCCTGCGATGCAAACTCTCATTAAACAAGTCTAACTCTTAACTTCAAACAGCTTTACATCATGGACGATCAAGAGTGCAGCGAGTTGTGCTCATGCGGCGCAGAGACGCTTGCTTTGTCGTGTCACGCTCTTTGCGTTCCGCTTCGACCGTGCAGAACTTCATTGGCGTATTACTCGCATGCAGCTCCAGCATATCAAGGTGAGAAGTGATTTCACAGAGAAAAGGGAACATGAAAATGAAATTTTTGCTTCTATCGCTCCAAAGCATTTCGAGGTCGATGCTTGTGCTATTCGGGGCGTTTTATTTGCATGCGGCCACCGCCCGGCGAGTACAAGGTAAACTTCCTTTTTGCAAATAAAATTCTCTAAACGTTTTTCTAATGAGAATTTTTTGAATGAAACTCGATAGCTTCCTGGTGGCATTTTCCTCCTTCTCGGCTACAGGTTGGTACAGACGAGTGCGGTAATTAAATCTGATGCTAATAATTGACTTTCGACAGCTCGACTGACGAGGCTCTGCTGCGTCCACATACGAACTTGGGAGTGCAGGATGCGGTTCGATCGTTGCAGCAGTACGTCACCAGGCACATCAATAATCAAGTGAGTTCATGCCGGGCTTGCAGCCAACGTCCATTGATTTCCTTGTACTTCCTCAGACTCAGTGCACGCTGTCGCTCTTCAACATCACCGACGAAAACATAATTCTGTCCGTTCGACTTCCGTTTGACCAAAAACTGTCTACAGTCGAAATGTTGAGGAAGGAGAAGGTAAATTAGACCCACGACGACGAATTCTTTATTTATTCATGTCATGTAATAAATCGAAAAGCGAGAGAAATATAAATCAAGCCCGCATTATGTCGCGCTACTAATTTATTTTCTATCTCCGTACAGCAACACTGCACGTCGATCCTCGAGACGATAAGTCATCACATCAACAACGAGTATGACGAATTGTCGGCCCATCGACTGCTGAGCATTTTTAAAATGGCTGAGGTGCAGGTCATATTGCCGGAGGTGAGCGGGAGTGAGAGGCGAGGCGCCAATTATCTTGCTGTCGCCGTCGCGTTCGTATCGCTACTGTTAAGCTGTCGATGGAGCGGCCGTCAAGCTACCCAAACGTGACGATAAATTGGAGCTCCGAAGATGTTTTTTTGAACTGTTTTTATCGTAATTTTTGATATCGCGAGTGACAAAAGCAATTTATAGTTGAAACAAGTTTCGTAAGGATTGAGCGTTGGAAGACAAACGAGGAAAGTGTTTCGCGTCATAAAATTCTGCGCCCGCAAAAAGCTGTCATGCTTTCGTCCCCTCAATTAAATTTAATTTCTCTCTCTCTCCCTCAAGAAAGCGACAAACTTTCATTTCGAATTCTCGACGCAAATGTTGCGACAAAAACATCGACACAAACGATTAAAATTGCCATCGTTCGGCGGCCACAGCCCGGAGAAAATTCCCTCTCGCTCAAGGAAAATATTTTCCTAATTCGCTGAAATATTTGAAAATCGTTCATGAGTGAAAACGGAAAATACTCAATGCGCACTTTATGAAAGGGAAAGGGTTTAAGTGGCCGAGGCGAGTTAAAAAGCGTGAAAACGTCTTTGGCGGAGAGAAGAATTCCTTTTCCTCCCTCCACCGACAACCCAGCGGAGTCATTTAGTGTCGGAGCTCGACGAACAATTATTATCAAGACTGAGAGAACGGCAAAAGAGTTTCAGAACTTTCATGACTTTAGCTGGAAGAGGAGCAGTCGATGATGCGCTTACCAACCAATTTTCTTTTGAGATTCGACACGCTTTCGCTACCAAAGTCAAATCTATCGAAACGCTGAATTTAAAGTCGTTGGAATCCTTTCAAGAATCTTCTAACTTAAGAAAATAAACTATGTCTTCTATTAACATACATATCAAGCTACATATACAAGAAATGGTTTAATATTTAAATTAGAAACGAAAGCTCGAACCAAACTCAAATTTCAATTGACGATTTTACATTTTTGAAATGAAATGCAGGTGGAGAGCTAAGGGAATTATCAGTACTTGAGACTCAGATGCAGCTTGGGGGTCGTTTATGAATGATGTCGTTAACCAAAAGAAAAGGTTGGAAAATCAGCAGTTAAAAGGCGACTGCAGTTACGATTGACAAGATCTATGAAGACCAAACCTGCTGCTTTAACACCGTCACTACCAAATGATCCCTTTAGCGAAGCATCGCGTTGCAAATCTCTTGATAATCTCCTTGAATTGTTGCTATTAAGTTACGAGCTGAAATCTGTTTGCGAGATTTTTTATGAACCACAAGCACTCTCATTTACTAAGTTGCACGACAAAACGTCCGACGAAACATATCCCGAATAGTGTTACAAGGAGAGACACAAAGCATTAGCCACACATGCCACATAATTTATGTTTAGCAGAGAGATATTCGTGAATATGTTTACAACAAAATTCTATGAAAAGTTAGCGGAAAAGTTTAAGATAATTTTCGATGTGGATAGCGAACCTGCAGCCATGGCACAGCATAAACAATATACGTAGATCGCACGTCGAACCTCAATCACATGTTTCAGTTCCGTTTCGAAGCTTTCAGAGCAACCGATTGGGCCAGTGAATGAAAATCTCGTCTCGTTGGAGAAAAACGCTTAATTTCATAAATTCGAAAACATTTTCATAAAGCGAGAAAAGTTAAAATAAAAATGATCACAATCATGAAAATATGTCTTCCTGAATAAA
This sequence comes from Smittia sp. YW1114-2, assembly GCA_033064975.1. NCBI lineage: Eukaryota > Metazoa > Arthropoda > Insecta > Diptera > Chironomidae > Smittia > Smittia sp. YW1114-2. Next base: position 15,003,703 of record CP093833.1, read on the forward strand.
CAAGTAAAATTACGATAAATAGAGAAACGTTTTAAAGCATAGTTGATAACATTTATCCTCTGTACATAGCATCGGCGCAAAATTATGGAAAATTATGTAAAAGTTGAATGGATTAGCAGAATTAATCAATCGTTGTTACATTTGAAGAAAACTGTTTCGACCGCAGACCATTCCTTCGACGATCACCAAATAATGTTGAGTTTAAGAAGGAAGATTACTAGGGAGTTTAAATAAAGCGTGTCTTGATTTGCAGTTAGAGTTAATTGGCTTAATTGAATTCCAGTGGTGTAGATGAGACAAAACAGTGGGAGTTTTGACCTTTGATTGAGGGTTTGTTGGTCATTGAACATAAAAATTAAGGCGATCGACCAGAGAAGAAGTTGACTGATCATTCATCAATTTGTCTCGAGTAGTTTAGTACTTGATTTGAATTAAGTTAAATTTCGATTGCATTTCGCTTCTCTGGCCAGTTCGAAGTGGCGAACAAGAATCGAGTCACTGATCACACAAGAACCTGAAAGTTTTAGGTTGAAACGGCTATTGTTCATTCAAGAAATCAAACCCTTTGGTCACTATTCTAGTCACTGTCCATCGCATCTACGACGCTGGGTTCGCAGCCAGTTAAGTCCTTAACTCTGTTATTAAACAAGCAAAACGGAACATTCCAATTCATCAAATCGGATTTTTTACTCCTTTGTCCCCTAAACTCATAATTAGACTTATATGCGTGCTATTAAGTAGGTTATGATTGTAATAGGCATAATTATTATCAATTACTGTGGACAAGGAGTATCGATTGTTTCTATAAAGTAAAACAAACGCGTTGTCCTGGTGGAAATAAATTATAGAAATGGAATTAAGGAGCGAGTAAAATAAAAGCTGAGAGAATTTTAAACCAAAGACTTTAACTTTTGGGGGTCAAAGCAGTTGCTTGCCGAGGTTTGAGTTTCAGAGTCAGTGAAGCTTTCAACTTTAAAAGAAAAGCTTCAACCAAAGCTCTAAGATTGTAAGTCAATTTGAACTGTTACAGATGGAACAACTCAAGCAGTTTCGCAGGCAACGGACAGACTCCTTCATAGTTTATTAGATTTCTTTACTCTCCCCAACACATATCACTTCAATTTCCTCATTACGTCATGCTCGGATACTTTTGCTCGGTCTTTCCTCATTGAGACATCAGGAAGAAAGGTTTTCGGTGTGGGAGCGGATGGATAGCAAGACAGCAAGCTTTATCGATTGTTAGACAACTTAATAAAAGAAATAGAGGAAATGTTCATGCCAACGCTCACTTCTCCGTCTTCGGTGAGCGCAGGAGAAAAACATGTAGTCGAGCGAAATGGGCGAGTAATAGCTGTGTCCACTTAGACTGCTTACGTTGCTTGTTAGAAGACGATCGAGCAAATCGTTCATCATTCAATCCGTTGACCTGGCGAATGTTAATTAATTCATGAGCCAAGCTTCGAGATTCAATTCTGGTGGAAGCCTAGTGGTTGGAAGGAGGAGGACAGTTTGGCATATAAGCAATTAGCTCACCATAAAAGAGCGGGAAAAATCAATTCTCACTTCATTATTAACAAAAAACCGGCGAGTATATCAATAAATGTGTTGTAACTCCAGGTGGCCACGATTCCCATGTTTAATCTCGCATCAAGTCATTTCGAAACGAATATCCTCGCGTATATGCGCGGCTTCGATGAGTGATGATCGTGTGAATTCAATTAACGCCTTCCCGAGTGAGCTTTCACCGCCGCTCGGTTAAGCCGTTTGTGGTGAAACACTCGACCAAACTATTTCGGATAAAAATCGTTTGAAATCGAATTATATTCTCGTCGATTCGGCTCGGTCGCTCCACTAAGCTTTTTGAAAGCGATACTGAAAGTCCTTGAAGCAAAAGCTCGAGCAGTATTTTTAGTTTTCCGCTTCTGTCACTCTCGATTGGCAATGACGTTGATAGCTAGTGAGGAGAGAGCGAAGTCAAGTGATTTAAGTTGTTTTGGGCCTTAGTAATATTTTATGTTTGAGATTTGAAAATTTCCACCGGCGAAGAGGAAAATTTCAGTTGGCTGCTGCTAATCGATTGCTCCGTTGAATTCTCACATGCTTCGATGGTTACTTAACAACAACGTCGTTGATGAATGACGAATAGTTTCGCCTGATCCAAGTCAACCTGACAACTTAGCGACGTTTCTCGTCTGCGTTCAATCAACCTAAATAAAACGACAATTTCATTCTCAAAGGAACATTTCAAATTAATAAAAGCTTTGCATTCGGGGGAAAGTTGGGAAATTCGACGCGCAGATCTGAAACATCATAAACAACTCACAGAGGAACGGAAGAGTGAATCGCTTGTGGAACTTTTTTAACAGCGGGTGGAAGCTTTAGGAAGGCTGGAAAATGATTAATTTGAAGCTCTGCTGGTGGGCAGTTAATGTCGCCGCGTATCATGAAAAAACTGCAACGTAGGATTTATTTAACGGCGGCGAGGTGATGACAAAGTTTATGTCACAGTTTCGCGAACCTGACGGATTATTTTGCGACTCCTCCTGGTTCACGCTCCATTTCCACTCAATGCCGAGCGAGAAACAATTCAAAATTCATTGCTGAGGATGTCTCCTCATGAATATAAATTTCTTTTCTCATCTTCAAGGCTGCCAACGACTCTCGATGGAGAAACTTAGTTGTGAAAGGAAAGAAGCGACGCTGATGATTACCGAATGAAGTTAACAACTCAATGAATTTTTGCGCGGTGTTTTTGGCGAGCCATTTGAATAATTTGGTTGAGTGCACTGACTGCTTTGAGTGAGGCTGAATATCTCAAGTTTGAGTGTCGCGACATGGCGGAGTGACACGCGCTCCGACGCCCTCCTACCTGGTGTTAATTAATTTGTGTCTGTTTCATCGTTTCTTCTACCTCCGGAAGTAATTATCAAGGAAGTTTAAAGAAGACGAGAGATTAAGATGCCGTGTCGACGAGTCTCTTTGTAAGAGAATTTCAATTAATTAAAAAAATAAACAAGCTTGATCCCTTTAACTACCTCAACTTTCTTCCCCCTTTCTTCCTCACAACGGAAACTTTTCTTTCGCTATTGAAAAGTAGCGAAGAGTCGGAAGAGAGAACAACAACGTGTTTTGCCTGCTTATTAGCCTTGTTCTCCTTTAACTTCTGCTTTCCTTCAACGCGTGTTTTCAGAGGAAGTTGGTTCTTCGGGAAACCGCCGTTTAAAGCTCTATTAAACCTCCTGGTTGGCAGTTCCTATGGAACATGTGTTGCAGAATTCAACGCTGAAATGAGATGACCACTGGGAGCTGTGCACTTACGAGATCAATAGCAATTCTACCCTTTACATTCCCCCAAAAACCTCCTCGAACTGCTTCTGCCTAAAAATCTCTTAGATGCCAGACCAGGTTTGCCCAAGCCCTTGTCTGTTTTTCTACGTCGAGCTTTAATAAAGCGCTCGAGGCTGAAGAAAGCAAACTTTAATTTGTGGTTAAGGATTCTAGGAATCAGCGCCTGAAGAGATTTAACCCGCAGCCAGCCTTGAATCCCGAAAAAGATCCGAGTAACACGCGCCGAGCACGCATGAGTTATCGAAGATAACTGAGGAAGTTTGAGCTTCAATCGGAGAGCAACATTAAATCTTCATAATTGGCAGCGTAAAAAGAAGAATTACGTAAAATATTCAAGATCCGCTCGAGAAAAAGATAGGAAAAGGAAATTTATTTAGTTAGGATTTATGTTTTTACTTCATTCGATGATAAATGGCTTCGATCCTGAGTGACCAGAGTGAGAGAATTTTCGGCAACCCCTAGATAAAGATTCGTTGGCGGAAGCTTTCCTGCAATTGCACTGAAGTTTTGAGCGCCGTTGTGGGCGATTCGGACAGCGAAAGGTCCGACGCCCACATCAATCACAATTAAGAGATGAACGAAGTCTTAAAAGGAAAAGTCAGGCGATGGGTCATCGAGTAAATTGAGAGGAGAAGTGATTTATAGCCACGCTTCTGCGAGCTTCAGTTTTCTTTCGCGTCGGTCGCAAGGTTTGTTGGCGAATCACTGTATCGACATTCAACGTCTACGCAGTTCTGAGGGTGAGCGGGTGGTCAGCAAGAAGCCAGCAGACTTTCGGGGGTGAGGCGAAGAAGACGCTAGGTTTCTGGCAACGTAGTTTTTCACGCTAAGTAGTAATTGAATAACGCCTTACTCTATAAATCAAAGAAATGTCGAGAGATGAAGGAAAACATGCTGCGAGACATTCACGCTTAGTAGTTGGGAAGTGAAATTTATTATTTCTGGCCGAGGAAGTTTCGCAACATTTTCGTAGGAAATATTCGTCGTGTTTTGTTCTACTCACTAGGTTCAAGGTCTGAAAGAAAGCATAAGCATGAAGCCAGATAGAGTTGGAGAGTATGGGAAGTTTAAACTTTAGATGGAAGATCACGAAACGTCTAATGTTCTCAATGAATTTAAAAATGAAACAGAAACGCTAACGATCACTCTGAATTGTGTTTCACAACGAGGCCTAGCATTCGTAGCATAGAGGGTTGGGGGGTTTTTCTGACTGATTTTCCAACGATCTTAAGAAAAGCTCAACGAACCGGGTTAGCTTAAAAAAGCTCTTGTGGATTAAGATTAAATTTAATCTAACTCTGCCAAGTCGAAGGATTTGAACTAACTCCATCTTATATAAATGAAAAAGCAAACGTCGTGGAAATTTCTTTAGGAAATCTTACGATTCTATCTGAGGAGATGGCGCTGGAACGAAGGAGAAAACAATTTTGTTTTAATTTTTCAGTTTTTTATTTTCACTCAAACTTCAAACTCCTTCAACTTTCTTTATGTTAATGATTTGAAGCTGAATGACAATTGTTTGAGCTCGACTCAAGATGGCTCGAGGAGGAGACATCACCGCTGCCCATCTAATCAATGATAACATAAGGCAATATTGTCAAAACTTCATCGTCAAACGACCGAACGTTCATCACTTCGTGCCACTCGCGGAACTCAATATCACTTTTCATCTTAGCGCCATCAAATGGCTTCCCGTTCTCGTCTGCTTCGGGCGGCGGCGGTGGCAACGATAACGGCTTGCTGCTGTTATTAGTTTTTGGTATTCTGTCGCAGGTGAGAAAATCGTAGCGAGGCACGACGCGCTTCCAGAGTCTGTGCTTCTCGTAGTCGATGTTCTCGAGGTCTTTTGAATAGTCTTGTGCCGGTTTCTCCTCGGGAATTCCGTTGTAGAATCCATTAATGCCATCGAGGTATCGATTGTGGAGACGTTCGACGTCCTTCATCGACACAGGATCGCGTTGGAAGTGCGCTCGAGCTGGGCACATTGGATCCTCGTCACACTCGTAGTTGACGATTGGCACACGTTCGACTTGTTGCGTCGGTTCTGGTTGTATCAGCAGAGTTGGTTCAATTCGCGACGGTTTCACAGCCTCTTTGTCAATCTTCACTTCGATGACCTTCGATGTCGGCTTCCTCCGAACCATTTCCTCGATGAGGTTCTCGTTGGCATCGTATTCTGGGTCGAATATTGACTTAACAGCACCGCGCGAAGGTATAATCGGTAACTTGACATCGTCATCGTCCACAGCACAAAAGTCATCAGTCTCGTCGTCGTCAGATTCGTCTGGCTCCTGTTTCACGTCACCTCCGTTCTTAAAGACGGTCATTGGAGGATCTGGAACGCCAGCGGTCGCCTCTTCGTCGCCCACATAAGTTATCACTTCACGAAATGTGCAAGTACATTCGATTGGCTCGCCCTGCTTGTCAAGAATGCTGTACTCTTCGAACGAGTCCAACGCTGCTGCCTCGAAGTCGATTGGTGGCAGTTGTGCACGCAGCTTGGCAATCTCTTCTTCAATGTTTAAGGAACGTGGGGTGGACGAAACGATTGGCTTCTGTAGAGATTCGTGAGACTCCTCTTTGACTTCAATCTCTTGCTTGATGTTTCGTTTGAGTTCGTCGCTTTGCAACATTTCAGGAGGCGACGAGAATGCTGAGATACCTACAATGCAATCACCCCAATAATTTCACATCTCCAACGTCATTAAATCGCATACTAACCTCGATCCAATGAACTCGAGTCAACATCGCCATTCTTCCAACTAATGGCTGAGTTCTGATGGAGCTCGAGCATCTGTTGAAGTTCGACGGTGGTTTTGTTTCGCTTGCCAGCGGACAGCGCAATTTTCTGCTTGATTTCCGCTTGGAAGTCAGGAATGTTCCCATTGAGCATCGAATCGATTCCTTTCGAGCCCTTCTTGCGGCCCCGCTGCTTAGGCACTGCGACGGGAGGCTGTTGTGCAGGCACGGTGGGAATAGGCGGAGAAATGTGATGATTGTTGTGGTTGGTAAATGGTTGGAGCGACGGCGACGACGAAATTGCACTTGGGCCCGATTTCTTCATCATTTTCTTCCTGTGATTGCTACTGTCGTCCACGAACGGCTCCGTTGTGAGTTTTCGCTTGCCCAACAGCGACTCCTGACTTGAGTTTGTTCCGTTGAGATGGGAAACAAGAGGAGGAGCAGGAGAAGTCATTGACTTTATGACGGGGCCATTGTGATGATTCATCGACTGTTGTTGTTTTGGCAGCAAATTCGAGAAGCTCGTCGGGCCGTTCACCACTCGCAACTGGTGGTTTGACGGTTGACTAACGGGTGGTGACTGCGACTGCGACGTCATGAACTGAGTGTCGCATGAGCCCTGAGACATGTGTTGAGGCGACGAAGGCCTTGAGGCAGTCGCGAGCCGCTGTTTCCATTTCTTTAAAAGGTTCTTGATGCGTTTCGCGAGAGCTTGATCGTTAGCTTTGTTCTGCCTTAGCGCTTGAAGGTCTTTGATGATCCGAGTGTTCTGCAAAGGCAAAAGACGAAAAATGGATGACGATGTAGAGAAATTTCGAAGCTTCATTCTACCTCTATTTGACTTCTTACCGAGACACCTTGGAAGGATTCCTGTGTGATGTTGATTGCTTCGAGACATGATACCACTTGCAAGACGTCGCCCTCGTTAGTTATCTGTGAAATGCGAAATTAAATAATTAGGTTGCCTTGAGGAATTTCAGTTGAAGATTAATCAGTCAGCGAAGGACAAAAATGGAAAGTACCCGCGTGAAATTGTCGTGGAAGCCTCCATGAACCGATTACAGTTCATTTCGGAAGATCCAGTGAGTGAAAATTGAGTGCAATTCGAGATTTTCGTTAGCTCGTAATGCTTCGCCATTTTGCTTCTTTGATTTTTTATGAGTAAATTTGCTCTCGTAAATTTCCGCTCGCGACTCTCGATTCGCTCTCCCGACTTCACCCGAAGCCCGAAGTCGCTTTGCTTGTGTGCGTGAGATCGCGAGCGAGTTCGGGAACAACGAGTCAAGCGCTTACGGAAAGCCACTGTCGCTTAGCTCACTCGAGGGTAACGCGACGAGGCACGAATCGATTTCACTACGAGAGTTTTTGAGCATAAAAATTATTTTTCGTCAAACGCGTTCAGTCTCCTGCTTGGCTTTTTCACAGCGATTCAATAATTTCATCATTTTTATTTTTCCCTCATCTTTTTTCCGTATAGAACTTTTTTTCTTTTCGGGTTTTTTGTTCGTCTTTGAAAATGTGAAGTGAAAAAATCCGTAATGGAGTTTCAGAGACTTTTCGAAATTAAATTGGGAGCGACTGAAAAGGATTAAGGACACTCGAACACGGTAATTATGCTCGCCAGAGCTTTCAGTTTCATTTCTTTTATTCCATTTTTCTCCTGTGACATTTGATCGCGACTTCCCATCGGAATTTATTTACTTACATTGAAGTTTTCATCCAAGGCTCTCGATAGTTTCTGTGCCAATTCTTTGACGGAAAACATAATTTCAGCACTTTCAGCCCAAGGAAAGTCTACTTTTCTCTTCGAACCGCGTACGAATTTACTTTTTTTTTCTTTTTAATGGATGGCACGAGATGGGGAAAGAGAAAAAATGTGGAGTTTCGGTGGATTGTGCTGGATAATCCGCTTCGAATCGAAGTAATTGTCTCGTTTCGGGACTAATTAGTGGTGTAAATTGACAAGAAAGCGACCGGAAATCCTTTAATAATTTTTCAATTTCCAGACTTTGAACATACGTCTTTCTCTCACCAACTCTGCGAGTGTACTGAGAACTCCAAGGGGCGAAGAACCGCAGGACAGCCAACGGAAAACGCAAAGCTCCGCGCGATTCGCAGTGATAAGTTTGAAAATGTTTCGGTCGTTATTTTTCAATAAAAGTTTATGGGATTATGAGAAATGTTCCGAGTACTTTAATCAGCAATGTGAGGCCGCCTCGTCGCTAGGAATTAAGTGTAGATTGAGCTAGGAATTTATTGGATCGTTAACATTGTTAAAAACCAATCTCAGCTCTCTGTTATATCTCTAGGCTCATTTTTGTTATCATTATTCTTCAGACATCGCGTGTCAATTCAAAATTACCATTTCACAGACCCTAGATCACACCGACCCTCGCTCTCCCACACCCTCAGACTCCCGTTCTTCCTACTCAAACAAACTAGTAAAATGTAAAAACAGTTTTATTGCAGCTCAGTGATAAATGACACGTCTAAGATGCAGAACGTTGCTCGGCACAGTGGACATGAAGCCGAGTTTCTCAGCCAAGTTTCCCTTTCGCTTTCGTTTTGGCGGCTTGCGAACCAACGTCCTAAGCAGCTGACGCACCTGAAAGTATTGTTCACTGAAGGGAACTCTACAATAATATTCGTTATTGACGTACCACATGGGTCGGCAGAAACAGTTTGTGCAGTTGAGTTCTCGCTGCTCAGAACATTGTTTGTTGATTTTGACGTCAGGAACTTTCAGCATACACGCGAAGCAAGTGTCAGTAGCTGGCGGAGATTCATACTTGGGATTCTTCCCAACCTCGGCAACGAACACATCGACGAATCGATCGATTAGAGAAGTGTGAAACTTGACGGAAGACAGAACCACGATCGGCCGATTAATTCGATCTTGCAAATCCTTAAAATCTAGAGAGTTTATCCGAATTGCGAAGCTTCGAACGCCGGTCCTCGTTGGCTTCACTTGGATATTGACAAACTGCACAGAGTCGAGCGGGTCTTGCATTGAAATGCTGTGTGAATCGCTCTTGTCTGCTATCAGCGCCGTGTCTGACTAAAAATTTGATAACAAATGTAAATCAAGCAATTCACGGTTTTCTCGTTACCTGGTGGGCGAAGTGAACGAAGTAGATTCCAGTTTTCATTATCCAGTTTTCAGTCGCGATGATCTTTGTAACTGAGCTGAATCTTTTCACCAGCTTGTCGTTTCTTCTATATTCGTTATTGATCTCAGACGCAACTTGGCTCCAGCTCTGACCAGAGTTTGAATATTTCTGAAGAGTTTTGCTGATCGGATGATTTTGCCAGTTGTTTCTTTTGTAGTAATGAAGCAGAGCTACAACTATAATTGGTAGAATCACAGCGAGGACTGACAGGAAGATCCAGAAATATTTCAACAGCGAGTCACCGAAAACGATGCCGAAGTAAAGGTAATAAATGATGAAGTAAACGATCGGAATAACCGAGTGAACTAGCAGCGTCAAGCACGATCGATTGATGTGATATTGAACGAATAGAATGTTCTCAGCCCCGAGTTGTGACGAGAAAAGATTTTCAATTGTGAACCCTGAAAGATAACAAATGTAAACTTAAGAGATTCTCGGTTTGCTTAACTCACCCGATGCACTGAACTCTTGGGGAGGATAGATTAGCCCGAATAAAACTATGATGTAAAGAAAATTGAAAGCAATCTCTCCCTCGTCCATTTTTTGAAGGAAGTTTATTAAATAAATTTTTGATGTTTTGGTTTGCAATTCTGCGATTCGCATCGACTCGTGCGTTTCAAATTACAAAAATACGTTAGAAGAAATTGGGAAAACCCAGCGGAGGCAAATCAACTAATAAATCCTTGTAGTCCAAGAAATAATCAGACGGTGGGCCGATGTTTGCGATAGATGTCTCTTCCACTTTAGGGACAGGTGCTTCTTCTTTAGCGATGGATGTTTCTTCCACGTCGCTATCCTCGCTTAAGTTTAGCTCAAAGTTTTGGCATTTTGGCGTAGACGAATCGCTAATCACTTCAACGTCTGAGTCATTGTCGTCGTCGTTTGTGAGATCGACGAATGGCTTTGCTAGGTTCACAGTCTTTGCTTTCTTTGCCTCCAACTCATCTGAGACGTCCTTTAGTCGACGTTTAAGATTTGTGTTCTCGTCTCGCAGTTCGTCAAGCTCGTTAATGTATTTATCGTTTATTCCGCTGATTATTGAGTAAGCTTGCACCTTGAGAGCATGCGAATCTGTCAGTTCCTTGAGCTTTATGCTGGAAGATGATTTCATTAAATCTTGTAATCGAAGGGATGATCTGAACATCTGAAGGCTACTTACGCTTGATCTTGACGAGACTGCGTCAGCTCGTACTTTATGCGCATGTTTTCAAACTCAAGCCTGTCCTTATCTCTCTGCAGTTCTGTCCGAGCTTTTGCTGCTTCTATCGCGAGCTTTCGCTGCTCCTGAAGTTGGTCGAACAACTTTCCAGTGTGGAACTCATCGTCTTTTGGTACTACGTTTAGGTAAAGTCGCTTTAGGCTGCGGTCTGTGTATTTCATTCTGCATTCGGGACATGTCATTTGTTTCGAGCTGTAGCAAACGGACGAGGAGATTTTTAAGTCTCGGAAATTTCGCGTTACAGAAATGTGTTACAGAAAGATGAAAATACTTACGAGAGCTTCCACTCAGCCAGGCAAGTTTTGTGGAAGGCATGTCCACATTTAACAGCTACAACTTCTTTATTTGGTTCCTCCTCGAAGGAGTTTATGCAGATAGAGCAGCTCACACTCATCGGAAGTAGAAAGAAATAAACTGAATAATGAGCGATGGCGAAAATGAGTAAATGTAAACAAACCACTGCGATTCGCATCAAACGAAGGTTTTTATAATTGAAAATGAAATGTTTATTGACATTTTACTCGTTCAACGAATTGCTGAGTCATAACTTCAGTTTCTTTAGCTGTTGGCTTTATCTTCCTCTGAAAGTTCTTCTAGCTTGACCTCAGCAAGGAATGGAAAACTGCAGAACGAAGACGGTCGAAAGCTTTCAATCGGTTTGACTTGTTGCTGAAGCTTCTTCTGCCGCATCTTGGCTCGATAGCGGCGAGTTCGTTCTCTGGCTTGTGCCTTATGTCGTTCGTACAGATCTTGATTGTTGGGAAGGCGGAGGATTTCCATTCGTTTGCGACGCCTTTCCTGGTATCTCAGCCATTTGTGACAACTTGTGAAATCTACAAATTTAAATGAATAAGACTTGGTTGCTTAAAACAGAGGATGCGTATGACTGCGCAGCTCTGAGATGCTTCAGGAGATTTCAGAATTATGAACAGGCGTATCGACAACGATATCTCTTCGACCTGGAAGTTTCCGACTTAACTCACCGTTTCTAGGTAGTTCAGAAGAGGCAGATGGTTCTTGTCTCATGTCATGAACCCTCTCGACCGATTCTTCATGATTTGTTTGCTCGTCTTCAGGCTCAAAGTCGGGATCTTCCTTTATGAGAACTGGGACTGCCGGTGAATCTGTTGTGACGACTTCGGGAGTTCCTTGCGATTCGATTATCAACTTCCTGTTGCATTCGTCGATTTTTATCGACGTTATCTGACATTTCTCAGCGTAGCTCTCGATGATTTGTTCTATTTTGTGGAAAACTTTGCTTGGTTTCTTGCTGTTTCGCACTTCAGATCTCAGCTGATTTTGTTCAGTTTCTCTTTGATCTTTCGTCCGCCCAAGCACTCGCAGTTTGAACAGATAAAATTTCAAGACTTTTTCCTTACAGTCCAAGCAAACTTCGTGATCGTTATCATCTCGGGCGATCTAAAAACAGAGCAATTTGATATAAAAAGCTTCGAAATTTCAATTTACATACTTGGAAAATCTGCAGCTCTTTCAAAATCTCTCGGAATGAATGAAACTTCGATTCTACACTGATGAAACTATCGTTGATCTTGAAGTACTGGCTAATATCACTGCTACCACAAACAGCACACAAGTTTCTTTCAAACATTTCCACAAAATTTCTACTCATTTTGTATGCACAAAATAATTTTTTGTTTTGTTTTGTTTTGCAGGAAAAATATTTAAAATGCAAAATGTCGTTAGAAAATTAGAAAATTGTGAAATATTTCTGATGAAGCTAGGAAAGCAGATAATTGAATATCTGTTTCTTGTAAAAACCGTAAGAGGTTGTAAAAACCTTAAGATATTGTAACAGGAAAAATATCCTCAACTTCTGCCTCAAAAAGTCTTTGGGTTAAACTAACAAAACCTCATCGCGATCTCGTGTCGAGTCTTGAACTTGACTTTCAAATTCCTCGTCACCAACTCCTTATCTCCTCATTACTAAGTTGTCGATTAAAAGTATATTTCCACGACCTTTAAATCGTTGGAGATAAGACTAATTTTATCGTCAAGTTTTCTCAAAGAAAATCACAACAAAGAATTCAGTTGAAGCTTCGATATTTCCTCAAGCTAATTGAATAGATCTGCGACTTAAATTTCCAACTCTAACTTACAAATTTATTCTCAGTTTCAAAAAGTGGTCAAGAATTCTTTCTCCTCTAGAATGTCGAGCGCACGTTGCTCTTAATAAGTATGAACTGTTTATTGTATTTCTCGATTCTCTTCTCATTTGTCTCAAGAGTTCGTTTTACAACTGAGATACCTTTTATCTTATACAACTTCTGATAACGTTAAACAGCCTGATAATACATCGTTGAGATTCCGCAAGCTCATTGACGTTTAGTGAGAGATCGAGGAAGCAAGTTCGGGAGGAAAAATGAAACTGCCGAAGAATTGGGCTTTCACTGCTTTGAAAATATTCGTGATTCTCGCTTTGGTCAGTGCAATCATAGTCGCAGTTGTTATCACGACAGTCTCAAAGAATGAATCAGAAGGAGCGATCACCACCAACGGAATCGAATGCGCAGCAATTGGAAAGTCAATCGTGAAAGCGGGAGGTTCCGTGGCAGACGTAGCGGTCGCCACGATCATCTGCGAAGGAATCACTTGTCCGCAATCTTCTGGGCTAGGCGGTGGCTTCTTGCTTACAATTTACATCAAATCCACTGGAAAAATCGAGACGTTGAACGCCAGAGAAATCGCGCCGAAGCTTGCAACTTCAACGATGTACGTAAATGATTCTCGGTCGGCATGGCGCGGTGGAAAGGCTGTGGCCGTTCCTGGTGAGCTCAAAGGCTTATGGGAGCTGCACCAGAAATACGGCAAACTTCCGTGGGCGAAACTAATCGAGCCCAATATCAAGCTGGCAAGAGAAGGTCACATCGTTTCGCCTTATCTCCAAAACATTTTCGCAACCGCTGAAGACGATTTGCTGGACGAGCCAACGCTTCGCTCTATCTACATCAATCCACTCACTAATCGAACCTACAAACTCAACGATAAAATCAAACGTACAAAGCTCGCTGAGACTTTAGAAATTATGGCAAGCGAAGGCGTCAAATCGCTTTATGGAGGAGGCACGCTGGTATCAGAATTGGTCAAGGAGATTCGGGAGAGAGGTGGAATAATAACCGAAGAGGATTTTCTTGATTATAGGTGAGAAGGGGAGGGTGTCATATATTTAAAACTAACGCCAAACTTTCTCCTTCCAGGGCACGATGGAGCTCTCCAGTCCACACTCAACTCAAAGACAACAGTACTTTCTACACGTTCCCACTTCCGAGCAACGGCGCGATCATAATTTTCATCATGAATCTCTTGAAGGATTACGACTTGAAGCACGACGCGCTCTCGTACCATCGTATCATTGAGGCATTTAAGTTCGCATACGCCAAGCGAACGCTTTTGGGCGACGAGCCGTCTGATGAAATTAAAGAGATGATGCGAAACTTGACGAGTGTCGAGTATGCCGAAGAGATAAGGAAACTTATCAACGACGAAGCGACATCTGAAGATTTTCAGTATTACGGAGCTAAGTTCGAGAATCGCGAAGACCACGGTACCGCGCATCTGTCGATTCTCATGCCGAATGGTGACGCCATCGCTGCGACAGCAACGATCAATTACAAGTGAGTTGTTATGAGACTTGAAGAGTTTGTAATTCAACGGATTTTTCTAGACTTGGCGCGTTTTGGCGGTCAGAGTCAACTGGAATTATTATGAATAATGAGATGGATGACTTCTCGACTCCAGGTTTCGTTAACATTTACGGCATCCCGGCTTCACCGGCCAACTTTATTCAGCCAGGGAAAAATCCGCTGTCGTCTATGGCGCCTTCGATGGTTATCGACAAACTAGGAAACCCAACGTGAGCAAATTGAAAGTTTTGACTGCTTCGTTGCTAACAATCTGGTCATACTAGGCTCGTCATAGGAGGAGCTGGCGGGAGCAGAATTCCAACAGGCGTCGCGTTCTCAATGATAAAACATCTTTTCATGAATGAGTCGCTGACGGAAGCGATTAGCTCTCGCAGGCTCCACCATCAACTAGCTCCAATGGATCTTCTATACGAGACAGACTTTGATCTGTCTATCGCTGAAGAGTTGAACCAAAAATACGGTCACAGGATCGTCGAAAATAAACCAGATGGAGGATTTGCCGCTGTTGTAGGCATTTCTAAGAAGGATGGAGTGATAGAAGGCGCCATTGATCCGCGAAGAGGAGGCGCGATTGAGATTTTGTAATAATAAAAATATGTACAAAGAATAGAACTCTATTAACTTGCTTCGATTTTTCGCTTGAGTCGACAGATAGTTTGAGTTCAAAACGATTTCCGGTGGTGGAGTTGGATAATTTGCTATCAAGAAGCGAAGCAACGAAGTCTATTTCGTTTCATTTGAAACGACCAAGAAAAATTACTTCTCGAAGGTAAATTCGTAATACTTCAAATGTGTCGAAACGTTTGAACAAATGTGCTTGATCGAATTCCGATGTGATCATCCCATCCCGAACGCTGAAATCGAACATCTTTGTCATTTCAATGTTCAAAGATTACGCAGTGCTGCCTTTGTCCAACGATGGACTGAAATAGGCGAATGAATAAATAAATAAATAAATAAATTCAGATTTTCAATGAAATCCACTCAATTTGAGCTCGTCAAAATCTGATACTCCTAAGATTGTCCGATCCTTTGTAGGCTACAACTTGTAGATGAGCCTGTCGGTGCTACAAAAGAAGACCTCAGAAGACCTTGGGCTTCTTGTTCGTCATGAACAGAGCAAGGCTGAAACTTAAAATCGTTCCTCCTGATCATCAGATTCTGACGTCAGCATCGATCTTGAAAATTGTGTAAGCGTTTAAAGAAACAGATATCGGCAATGATACAAAATTGATGTGGAAATATAAGTATTTGTGACAAGCTTCGGATCCCCGAAATTGAATATAAACTGGTGCGAGAAGTTTTAAAATTCATTAAAGTTCCACTTTCAACTGAGAAAAGATATCCCAAAAGGTTCGCTATGAAGTTCATCGCCATTGCTGTTGTGTTCGCAATCATCGCTATTAACACGCGTAAGTAACCTTTTGTAACTTAAACGTAAACTATCTAAGTGGGTACTACTGATTTCACAGTGCCTGCTTCGTCTGCGGAAGTAAACGTCAATCTCGATAATATTGGCGGAGCTCTTGAGTCAGTCGCAAAGCTTGTTTCGCCTGATCTTATTGCTGCTGTGACGGACCAGCTTGGACGTGTTGGCGTCATTGTGAGGTGGGCACTGGTACCTGTTTTTGTTATAGTTTGGGCAGTCTCGTTTGTTGCCACTTACTTACTTTTTATAGTTGGATTAACAAAAGTTAGTCCAATTGAAACTCTGCAGTATATTAAGTTTTGATTTATAGCTTTTTCGATTCCTTGACTTTCGATTTTCGAATCTTGTCACAACATTGTAAAAGTTTTTTACTGAAAACTAATAAAAGGAAAATATGGACATAAAATAATTGAAAATGTTTGGAAGACCAAGAAAAAATATTACAAATATTTATAACGAGCGATTTGTCAGGTAAAATGTGCTTAAACACCCGCAGCGTTCTGCAAGTTTTCTTTGCCAAGCAGAAGCTCCAATAATATTTAGGTTGTAGACAAATGTTATCTATCTATTTTCCTGTAAATTAACAAATTATTGAAACTCTGACGCGATCTTCCTTCTCATGAAGAGTCCCAGAATTTGGTAGAAAACCCCTTTTTTATGTTCAAGGAGGAGTGTGGGCTTTCTATGTATTATCCGAAATATCCGAGACTCGTTATGTGCTGAAGTTCCCTTGAAAAACATAAACAGAACAAATCTGTTTCTATCTATTTTTTCTTTTAATGTTTCCTCATCTTTCTTAAAAAAAAGTTATGACGAACTCGACGAAATCGAAGGACTGCGAGTCAGACAATGTGAGTTTAACTGAAATGAAGTAGAGCATATCTGTAAGTAAAGATGTTTTAGGAGTTTTCGTCTGACTCAAAAAGCCAGACATCATCGCGTCCCGTCAACCGAAAAAAGAAAGCGAAGCGTGGAAGGAAGTCGATCAAGCCTTCGTTCAAATTTATTTCGTCGGTGACTGAGTCGTCGGGCAGCGCGATCTTTGCCATTTCCTTCAACCATTTCGTCAAAAATCGTCACATCTTCGCTTCAGCCTCAAAGAACAAAATCTCGATTTACGAATGTCTCGACCCAGAGGACTTCGAGCATCCAATGAAACTGTTGAGGGTTTACAGCGAGCCCGACAAAGACGAAGTATTCAACGCCGTAGCCTGGAGCGTAGACGACAGTGGCCCGATCCTCTCCGCTGGTGGAGTTAAAGGCATCGTTAGAATAATTCAGTGCAACGGCCAACCGTTGACTTGCTACAAGAATCTTGTTGGACACAGTAAGCGAATCGAATCAATCTTAATAGTTGGAATTATTGAAATATTTTCAGCTGGAGCGATCAACGACATCAAATTCATTCAAACACAGCCACACTTGCTTCTGACGTGCAGCAAAGATTATTCAATCCGCCTCTGGAATAGCAAGAACTCGACATGCATCGCAATATTTGCGGGAATTCGAGGGCATCGTGACGAAGTTTTATCAATTGATGTGTCCGGTGACGGACGAAAGTTCATTTCGGGAGGCATCGATCACAATATTATGGTCTGGAACCTTCACTCAGCTGATCTCAAGGAGAGAATCGCGAAAAACGAAGACGTGGTTGCATTCGGCAGAACCGCCTTCGCATCGATCCGCTTGCATTTTCCTGACTTCTCAACGCGAGATGTTCATGGGAATTATGTCGACAGGTAAGCTGGAAATCTTGTGGTCGCTCTGGTCTCACAGTTGGTTTTCTTTTCGTTAACTTAGCGTCAAATGGTTTGGCGATTCGTTCCTGACAAAGTCCTGCGAGAACAACATCATTTGGTGGAAAGCCAACGACACCAACAGCAGCAAAGGATTCGTCGTGTCGAAACTTTTTACTTTCGATCTCATCGAGTGCAATCTCTGGTTTATGCGAATGGAGCTCGATCTGTCAATGAAGTGGCTCGCCGTTGGCAGCGAGAAAGGCAAAATATTCGTTTTCGATATGGAAACAGCCGTTCCAACAAACAAAAGAAGCGCCCTGGTTCATTTGAAGTGCACATCACCGGTAAGACAAACGAGCTTTTCCAAAGACGGAAAAATTCTAGTCGCTTCGTGTGACGATGGCTCAATATGGCGATGGGATGCAAAGGGACAGGGAAACTAAGTTCAGCTTAGCGTCTTCGTTGAGGCTAGAAGAGACATTAGAGATCACAAAATTCAACTTTTTGACGACATTCAGTCAAGAAATTCTTTATCAATTGAAACTAAGCAAGACTTCAGTTTCTGTTTTTTCTGAAACCGTTGTTTGTTCACTAACCACGTGGTTAATCTTCTAGCTCAAAGGAGTGAAATCCCTCAGACCAATTCGACTGAAATAACTAAATGAAAGACTTGATTACCAGCTAAGATTAAGAAATCACTGCCAGACTAACTGACGAAAATAGTTTTAGACATTTTATATGAAGCAAATAAAGTAGTAAAAGACTTCCAAATAAAATTGGAATAGAAATTCGTTCTAATTATTTCAAGCGTGAACTCTCCGCATTAGGTTTCGACAATAAGTTGAGCTTCGCATAAAAGCTCGCGGAACTGATAAACGTCGCGAAAGAAAATCATCGTCTTACACTCAAGTGAACTCTCACAGCTGACTGAGCGTTTGGAGCAACAGGTGGGTAAAGCAAAAACGGAGAATTGCATGCAGAACAAGTTCACTTAATCAACATGAAATCGATTGTGTGCAATTTATGCGCATTCTCTGATCGACCAAAGTCCGCTTCGAAGTGTGGAAAACTTTAAATAATTAAAATATTCGAGTACAACGTTCGTGTTGGTGAAGAAATTGCTTTTTGGTTCGAAGCTTGGCTCTGTATTTTCTTCTGTGGTGCTCAAAAACAAATGTTCCACTAATTTAATGCTCTCCCGGGTGCTTTCTAGGCCACTGCAATCCACAGAAATGACGACGATGATCGCGGGCATGAACAAAATAATTCGCCAGAACGGGTAAGTTAGCGACGAGTGGACAGACCAAAGTCCAAGAGCTGAAATAATCGCTTTATCAGTGACTGATTTCAAATCACAAAACTGAGTAAAGTTTCTTTCTTCGTAGCAGTCAGAAACAGCCTGAGACGGCCCATCCAGCGTTTGCCCGCAAAGATATTTTTCCGGACCTTCACTTGCTCGATGGTCCATTGCAGATTTATAGACGACAAAGCTCAATCGACTGGCGAAAGCTCCGATTGATTGTTGAGGATGAAGACTCGTGGGACATTCGCTACAAAGTCTGGAACTTCGTTCAGAGCCACCCTCTGTTCGCTAGATCGCACGAAACCCTCCCGCTCGACGAGCAGCGACACTTGGCGACCAAGAGAGTTTACACTCTTTTCAACGAGCAGTTCTACGGGATCCAAGAATACATGGCGAGACCGGACTTGTCAGGAAAGTTCACCTCGGCAATGATTTCGTACGATCCAAACGTGTCAGTAAAACTTTCATTGGGCTTTGGAATGTTTCCTAATACTCTCAGGTGATTTCACTCTTGACTTCAAGCTAACGATTGAGAACATTTAATTTTAGATCATTGGGCTCTGATCGCATAATGAATATCGTGATTGATAACCAGAACGCCGAGAACTTCGGCTGCTTCGCGTTGACAGAGATTTCCCACGGCAGCAACGCTCGAGGCATGAGAACGACAGCAACCTACGACATTGCGTCGAAAAGCTTCATTCTCAATACTCCAGACTTCGAGTCGGCAAAATGCTGGGTCGGCAACATGGGAAAAACTGCGACTCATGCCATCGTGTACGCTCAGCTTTACACTCCAGATGGAACTTGTCATGGACTAAATTCTTTCGTTGTCCCACTTCGAGATCCTAAGACTCTTCTCGCTATTCCCGGAGTGACAGTCGGCGACTTGGGAGAGAAACTTGGCCTCAACGGGATCGACAACGGATTTGTTCTGTTCGACAACTACAAAATTCCGAAAGATTATTTGCTGTCCAAGACTGGCGACGTGGACGACGCTGGCAACTTCGTATCACAAATTAAGGACCCCAAAAAGCGAATGGGAAAATCGCTGGGGGCGCTGTCAGGCGGAAGAGTCAACATCTGCGAGATTACCACGACATATGGCGTCAAAGCTATCTCGATAGCGACTCGGTACGCTGCGTCAAGAAAGCAGTTCGGACCAGACGACAGCGACGTCGAGTTTCCGGTTATTGAATACCAAGCACAGCAATATCGTCTCTTGCCTCATCTTGCAGCGATCTACGCTGTGCAATTCTTCTCCACCTACATCGGAAAAATCTATGGAAACATGACGATGAAGATTCTGACGGGAGAAGACATGGCGATGGACGGTGTGGAGATGCACGCACTTTCTTCCGCTGGTAAAGCAATTTGTGCATGGACCGTGAGGGATGTCATTCAAGAATGCAGAGAAGCCTGCGGTGGACATGGATACTTAAAGTGTGCAACACTCGGTAAGACTTGAAGACTTAAAAGGTTTATGTTGCTAATCTGAACCACTTAAGGCGACTTGAGAAACAACAACGACGCCAACTGCACATACGAAGGCGAGAACAATATTCTGATCCAACAAGCATCGAACTTCTTAGTCAACAGCCGAGCCAAGGGTTGGTCAACTTTTGCGCAGTTCAACCCAGCTGGAACCACAGCGTTTTTCAAAGACGGTGAAGCGATTCTGAAGTCTAAGTGGACGTGGAAGCAATCACAATGCGTCATGAATCCAGAAAGTGAGTGCACTAAATTCAAAAAGGGTCAATGATCTTATCGCGTCAATAACCTTAAGAGGTCAAAGACCTTTTATTTAAAAAAGCTTGCTAGGTCATTAACCTGAATTTCCTTCGAATACTTCTGAAACTACCGAGAACTTTCCAACAGATTTGCTGAAGATGCTCGACTGGGTTTGCGTTTATCTACTTGAAAAGTCCCTGGAGCGTGTGCAACAATTAAAGTCAGCAGGTCAGTCGCCGTTTGACGTCAGAAACAACTCGCAGGTGTTCTACGCCATCAACCTTTCGATAGCTTATGGACAACGATCGATATTCAATGCATTCTATCAACATGTGCTGTCGGTCGAAGCGTCTCCTGAGCGCGACGTTCTTATGAAGCTCGTCTCGCTCTACGGCTCTAACATCATTATCAAGAACTATCTTGGCACAATGTACGAAGGAGGATTCGTACAATCGGGAAGCAACGCTGGAGATCTTCTTCGCGCTGGAATTCTCGAAATTCTGCCACAACTGAAAACTGAAGCTATCAGCCTAGTCGATGCCATCGCTCCACCAGATTTCATCTTGAACAGTCCTCTGGGCATGGCAGATGGTCGTGTCTACGATCACTTGAAGTCGGTCATTTATCAAACGCCCGAGACATTCGAGAGAGTTGCGTGGTGGGAAGATGTCGTGCATCGCGACTACATCAAACCAAAGCTTTAAGTCTGAGGTGCAGCGACATTGGTATCAATTGCTTTATAAAAACGGTTGTGGTTCAAAGAAGTTAGAATAAATCAAATTTTATTAAGCTTCACCTAGCAGTTTTTGTATCTCAGCCATTGACTTGGCTTTCGTCTCGATCACAATATACTTCGAGAACAAAATTCCAATAAAACTTAGCACTCCGAACATCCAAAACGTTTGCCCCATTCCAATAGCATCTTTGATGTATCCGAAAGTTCCTGTTACGGTGAACGCCAACGACCAAGCGAACGCTCCAGTTATTGGACTGGCAATTGCATTGTATTCCTTCGAGTATATTTCACTCATAAGCAGCCAAGGTAGCGGCCCGTAACCAACCGAATAAGCTACCAAATGGGTGCACAGCGAGACCAGCGGAAGCCAACCCAGCTTTGAAACGTAGCTCGGCTCAACATCCAAGATGTAAAAGTAAACACCGAGAACGATCAGCATCAAGCTCATTAAAACACTTGAGGTCACTAGCAACAGTTTGCGTCCTAGTCTATCCACAAGGAAAGTCCCAAGAAGCGTCGCAAGCAGCAGAACGGCTCCAATGATGATCGTTTGATAGTCAGAGTCGATGTCCGTGTTGGCTGCCTGCGTTACACAAAATGAAAAACTTCATTTCAACCGAAACTAAACTCACTTTGAAAATTGTCGTTGCATTGAAGATGACCACGTTGATGCCACACATTTGTTGAAAGAACATAAGACCGATGCCAATGATTAGAGCTCGTTTCGTGGCTCGTCTTTTAAGCACAGCGCTGAACGACGTTTTGATTCTCTCGTTCTCAACGATCTCATTTTCCAGCGCTTCAATTTCCCATTGCGGATTGTAACTGTCGCCTCGCAGCCACTTGTAAGCCTTCAACGCTTCGTTGTTCCGCTTCCTAAATACCAAATACGCTGGGGACTCTGGCATGAAGATGAAGCAGGCAACGAATGCGATCGGAATTATGGCGCAAATCACATTCGTCGTAAACACGCTGACAAATGCGCCGATGATGTAAACGAAGAGGATTCCAACGTTGACGAGCAGTTGGAAGAAAGTACCAACAATGCCTCGGATTTGATTCTCTGCGATCTCAGCTGAGTATTGAGGCGCCGACACGCAGAACGCTCCACCCGCCAGTCCTAGCATGAAACGCCCAGCAAACAACATAGCGAAGTTCTTCGCCCAGATCACGAGTCCCCAGCCGATCAAGAACGGAACAACGAGACTTATCATCGTCCACTTTCGTCCGAACTTCTGCATCAAAATTCCAACGGGCAAACAAGAAACTGCGCAGCCGATTGTGATTATCGATCCGGTCCAGTCAAACGCACTTTGGTCGATGTCAAAGTAGCGATCATCGCCAGCTACTAAACGAGGGCCGACAGGAGCCGGCCACCCTAAAGCGGCACCAACAGCGAAAGCTCCACCTGCCGCAGATAGACCGGCAACGATTTGCGGCCACTTGAGCGTTGACTGAACTGGAATTTTTGTATCTTCCATAATTTTGATAGCTTATCGATGACCGAATTGGACTGAAGTTGACACCTTTGAATGTTCTGATAAACTAGCTTTAGCCAGCGCTCCGTCGAGCCTTTATAAACTTTCCGATTGAGTTAATCTTATCAATGTAGAGACGATGCAGTTGACGAAAGCGCTGATAACTCAACGGACAAGCCCCGAAGATTGCGAAAGGTCGCGTGAGCCCTTAATCGACACATCAAAAATCAGGTCGCGCTTTATCACTTTCGTCGTGAGATATGATCGAGTTATTCCAAAAACGGTAGAATATTTTAAACAGAAACTTTAGTTGACACTTAAATAAATAAAAGGATTAAAAGCGATCAGTCATGTTATAGCAATGTCTTTCTCAATAAGATGTTGTGTCTCTTAGTCTCGTTCTGGGTTAGCTTTGGGACGGTTCTTAACATTGCGCCGGTAGTGAAACGCTGGAAGAGAGGTTGAGATATTTAGAGCATAGCTGAACTCATAAGCAAGCCGGTCACTTACTGCTCAACTGGAACTTCAGCAAACAAAACATCCGACTTGGAATTGATGAGATAAACTATGACAAACGAGACGATCATGACAGCGAATCCAACAGCAAACGTCATGGACTCGTGTGTAGGTGAAGGGCGCAGGAAGATTCGAGCTGATAGTTCGTTCCATGTCGATTCTGTCCACGTTGAGTATTTGTTGCTTTTGTAATTGTAGCCTTCTTCAATGAACGCTGGGCTGAGAGCCAGGCTGAAGTTCTGAGTCGTCACACGACACTCGCCAAGATGTTTGCTCCCTGGGATCCAATACTGAGGCAGCTCTGTGCAGTTGTCCTTCGAAACGTTGATTTTTTCACTCAGAACGAAGCCCATCACGCGATACGCCCAGCCAGTAGCCTCTAGAGTAAGAGAAGCTTGAACACTGATGTATCGCTGAGGCGGGTAGTCGCTGCCGTAAATATGTCCTTGAGAGTCGAAGATTGCATCAAACAGTTTGCATTTCGTCGATGATAGATAGCAGTAAAGGAATTCGTCGACGAGAACAGGACTCGCCACAAGATTATTGTTGTATTTCTGGCCCTCGTGCAGCATATCATAAACGCCAAGTGCAATCAGCGACGCAAGGTTTCTTATCTTCATTTGAACAGACGTCTGAGCGAAGCCAGTTGATGTGTCGATAGTTGGAATGTCGTCAAAGTCTTGCGAGGTGTTGTGGTAAGTGAAGTTAATGTTGGCCGCGTCATCAAACATCGAGTGATAAAATTTGTTTTCCGGCTTTTCTGTTGCAATCACAAAGGCAGGAAAACTTGAGTTTTCCCGTAAAAACGTTTGCGCTGACACCGGTGGAATGTTGTTCGTTATAATCTCTGAGAGGCTTACGTCGAGCTTCAATTGATTCTTGTAATAGTCGATGGACTCCATGAATTTCTTGCCGTAGTCTGTGTCAGACAGATGAAAAAGCTTAAGGTTGTCGAAAGAGTCGAGGGCGCCGATGTCGATCATCATCACGATGTTCTCGAGCGTCAAAGGTTTAGTGTGAGTCAAAGGAGACGGGAACGCGTCGCCTTGTTTCAGATCGTAGACGAATCTCTGCGAGCCGATGTAGTCGTAAGATTCTCCGTTGAACAACATCAGCATCACGTTGACTTTGTTCTTCTCATACATCTCGGAAGAAGAAACAATCTTACGCAAGTAGTGACCGATGGTGACGAGTGTGGCCACCGATTGCAACGAGTCCTTCGCGCCTAGTCCAAGCCCGTCGAACATCGACGTTGTGTCGAATCGAGCAGAAATCAGAATGATCTTCTCTTTAGTTTCTACCGATCGGTTCTCTGGGTTCACGATTTGGCGTGGGAAGAGAGTTCCGTAAATGTTTTTGCCTTGGAGTGGATCGCAATAGTGAACTTGATTGAGCACCTTAAAGATTTCCGTTCGTCTCATACAGATTTCAGAGTTTCCAGCGGCCGACATGAACGATTTGACTTCGATGCTGCAAAGCGAACGAGCATTCTGAGTGTCAAAGTCTTTGTTGAAGTCGTTGAAGCACTTGATAACTTTCGCTGATTCGTTCTTGTCCGATAGGAAGATGATTGGGATCTCAAAGTTCTCCTGAAGCAAACCCGTGCCGAAAGGATTCCACGTAGTCTCCGGCTTTCTAGGGTCGCACACCGGTTGCAAGCTGTGTCTGAAGAACTGGTTGGGGCAGCTAGATTCCTGGCTGAATGACGTCATCCCCGTCGTGTCGTTCACTAGGACGATCGCTGAGACGTATTGAGAGTCTCGCAAGCGAAGAATGTTGGTCCGAGTGAACAGACTTGGAGTGACAATAGCTGCGTAAGGCGGTGCTGGAGGATTTTGCGTCAGAAAATCAAAGTCGGCTGGACCCTGAACGAGATGAAGAACTCCAACTGAACCCGCCGACTTTCCTATCGCTGGATGATTCATAGAAATAAAATTTTGTGGTGCGAACAAAGTGACGAGTAAAGCTTACACGAGCAGCCAGTTTGATGTGTTGCGTTGAGACGTCGAAAGCACATATTGCCTCTAACATCCTCATAGATTTTTTTCGCGGTTCTATCACTTAAAACTAGAGAAATTGGTTAGTCAACTTCCTGGCGATATTTCAGTGTTTTTCGATTCACTTCGCTTACCTAAGTTGACTGTTATCACTAAGAAAGTTACCACGATTACTTGAGCCTTCATTGTGCTCAGATTTCTTTGAAATTCGATTGAAATCACTTTCAAAACAAAGATTGATCGCTGAACTCACTCAAACTTCGTTGAGTGCGTTTAGTTTGCAAAACATGGAACTATCAAACAGAGAAATCGCGCGATACAGCCGTCAGATAATCCTGCCAGGCGTCGGTGTGAAGGGTCAGAAGTCGCTGAAGCAGTCGTCAGTGCTGGTGGTTGGAGCCGGCGGGCTTGGATGTCCAGTTGCGTCGAACTTGGCTGGCGCGGGAATCGGTGAGTGAAATCTGATAAACAAAACTGTTCTTGACGTTTGTTTCATCCCAGGGACGATCGGCATCGTTGACTACGACGAAATCGAGATCACAAACCTTCATCGACAGCTGCTGCATCGTGAAACGGACGTTGGGAACTCCAAAGTCGAGTCAATCAAGAAGTTCATTACGAATTTAAACTCTGACATCAAAGTTGTAACGCATCAGGTGGTTCTGAGTTCAGCTAACGCTTTGGATATTCTGTCGAGCTATGATGTCATTGTCGATGCAACAGACAACGTGGCCACTCGCTACCTGCTTAACGACTGCTCTGTGCTGCTTCAGAAGCCGCTGGTGTCGGGATCAGCTCTGATGTTCGAAGGCCAGCTGACCGTTTACAATTATCGAGATGGACCTTGTTACCGTTGTATCTTCCCCAAACCGCCACCGCCTGAAACTGTTATGAATTGCGGAGACGGAGGCGTACTTGGAGCTGGTAAGATTATGAGAAGAAGTTTGTCCGATCGGCAAAAACTTTGATTGTTTCAGTAACTGGCGTCATCGGGTCGTTGCAGTCAATGGAAGTGGTCAAGATTCTGCTGAATCACGAGTCAGTGATGACTGGAAAACTCCTTCTGTATGATGGAGCCGCTTGTGCCTTCCGAAATATCAAATTACGAGGAAAAAGAAGCAATTGTGAAGTTTGCGGAGACTCGCCGACTATAACGAAGCCAATCGACTACGAACAGTTCTGCGGGATGGCCGCGACTGACAAGGATTCGGGGCTCAATCTACTTAGTTGCGATGAAAGAGTCTCAGTCGAGGAATACAAGAAGCTCAGTGGAGAAAATCATCTGCTGATCGACGTCCGGAGCCCCAACGAATTTGAAATTTGCCAACTCAACAATTCCATCAACGTTCCAATCAAGACAATCCTCGCATCCAAGATCGACGAGGAGTTCAAGCAGAGAATGGCACAGAGCACAGTTTTCGTTGTTTGTCGACGAGGGAACGACTCGCAGCTAGCTGTCAAACACTTGGCCGAGAAATACAACATCAGAGCGAGAGATTTGGTTGGCGGGCTTCACGCCTGGACTAAGACCATCGACGACACGTTCCCAATGTACTAGCAAGCTAAGCTTGAGTCTCAGTTCACTAGACAATAAAGCGAATCAATCGATACGAAGCAACTTAACGCTCTGTTTAAATTTGTTCAGGCGCATTAAACATCGCAGGGCTCAACCCGCAGTTTTGTCTAAATTTCTTTTTCCTACGTGGAATATTTTCTATCTGTAGATTTTTAAGGAGATACAGCTGATAATCGTTTCATTTGTTCGTTCTCCGCTGGCCAAGTGAAACTAAAAGCCTCTGGTGAGTGTCAACAAACGGAATTTGGTGTGGAAGTGACCGAAAGTCGCTGGAAAAGTTTCGAGAGAAAAGTGAAAGTGCAGAAAATATTTTTTAATTCTCCTGCAATTCCAATTAGGTCAGCTGAATGTGTTGACTTCAAGTAGCATGACATCGCAACATTTCAACAATGACTGGGAGGATTGGGGCGATTGGGGGGAAAACGGAGCTAGCGGCAATGCCAACAACAACAATGTTGCAAAACCTTTGGTCCAGCCTGTCGGTGTTTCGCAGGTGAACATCCAATAGACTTTTGGAAAAGCTTTATCCATAATTGCCCTCTCGTTTTAGCCGCACCAGAGCTTCGCTCCACCTCCAACGAACGCACCAATCTACTCGCCGTTCGCTTTCCAACAACCAGCTTTTCAACCACAACAAACAAGTGCTCAAGCTTTCCACCAGCCAATTCCTCAGCCACAAGCGGCTAATTTCCCACAGCAACCAGCTCAAGTTCATGGGATGCCGCCAAATATGCCGTCGCTACCCAACAACTTCTTCAAAAGTTCCGGCGACAACGTCAACAACAACTCAACGAGCTCTGCATTCGTTCAAACTCCACCGATCGCGTCGAACTTCTACGATCCATCGCAATCTATGCATAACGTTGCTAGCCATCAAACAGAGAACCCATCACTTCAATACCAACCGCCGACAGCTGTGAGCAGCTTTCAAAGCTCTCAGCAGCCCTTCATGCCTTCGCCTTCCACTTCACCCATGCAGCTGCCGCCTCCACCACAAAGCGAAAACATTGCGGACGATTTGTACACATCAAACCAACAGAAAAATCTGCCGGCTCCTCCGCCGAGCTTCGCTTTCCAAAACAAACAGCAGCAGCAGCAACAACAAAGGAGCACGTTTGATTATCAACCAGCCAACAACTTGGATTCGTTCAACGTGAATAGCTGGCAGGTTAACGGAGTTAATCAAGCTTATCAGCATAATCAAACACCAGTCGCAGCTCTGGAGTCGTTCAGTAACCATCAGCAGCTGCCAGCAGGTGTCGATCACCGACAGGATTCCTCTGTGTTCGGATCAAGCTCAAGATTCTTCGAGAACCATGAAGTCGCTAGTGAAGTTGTTCCAGAGATTGCTTCGCAACTACAAGCGCCACCGTCGACGATTCCCGAACCGTTCTACCCGGAAAATAGAGAACGGCTTGATGATGTATCAACACCGCCAGGAAGGTCGTCGTCTTTCACAGACAGACACAACTATTTAGTCACTGGGCAGCTGTCTCAAGAGCGCATTAGCTTGCCGCATCAACAGCAGCATCACACACAAATAGAAGCGATCGAGAGCAACGCAGAGGATTTGCCGCCGCCAGGATTATCTCGAATGGTGGTAGGTCAACCAGAAAATATCCAAGATCAGAGCTCAGTGCCGCCGAGGTCGAATCGTCAGGTCACTGGGACCGAAACGTCACCGTCGAGCTATTTAAACTACCAGAGACAAGCGGACGGCGAAGTGTCCCACTCGCCAACACCAAATCCTTTCTCTAACACTCTTCACAACCACTCGAATGCAACTGAAGTCACGTCATCAAGCGATAGGAATTTGTATCTCGTGGCGGGAGAAAGCGACATGAACAACCAGCGAGTCATTCCTGGTGTCGAAAGTCACAGCAATATCCCGACAAATGTTGTAACGTCCATGCAGAACCTTCACATTCAACAAGACGATTCCATTCTGACCGTGTCGTCAGGTGTTCACGAAAGAAATTTAAACGTAGATGGAATGGAAACAGTTGCGATTGATAATCAGTCGCGCGAAGAAGATATTGATGGAGCCAACGATAACTCGGAGAGTTTAGCAGTTCCACAAATCGATCATAATGCATCGAATGAGCAAGAATCCGACGTACGCGAAGAAGCGATCGAGGGAGCGAACGCTGAAGTTGACAAGTCAAAGGATAAGCAAAAGTCTGACATTGGATTATCGTCTGAAGACAGCGAGCTTCGAGCACTCGAGGCGACAAAGACGAAGCCGAAAGCTCGACGAAGCAAGAAATACGACGATGAATCGAACGAGTCAGAAGTCAGCGAGAGCGAGAAGCGTGAATACAAGAAGCATCCTCGAGATAAGCCGTCGCGTGATGACTACAGACGTCGCGATGCCGACCGTAGGCCCAGGAAACATGACGATACCGACGGATCTAAATACGGCGACACAAAGAGAAGAACCGACGACGAAGAAGAGTATCGAAAAGGTCGCAAGAAAGGCTCAAGGCGACACCAAGAAGGCGACGAGGTTGACGACAAGGAAAGGAAGAAACGAGAAAAATACAGAGAGTCAAGAAGAAGTAAGACAAATTTTCATCAATTTTTCTCATTGATTACGTTCAATTGTTTTCTAGAAGATTACGCTTATGACGACGATCGAAGAGAGCGTCGACGTCGTGAAAAGTATTACGACGATGAAAGCTACGCAGGCCGCCGCAGCCAAAACACTTCAGATCGCGAGTATCCTGATCGGTACAACCGACGCTCGAAGGATCATCCTGACCGAGCCAGCGCTTACTATCAGCAATACGCTGCCTACGATCCATCCGGTTACAACATGAACTCGTATTACCAGCAGCAACAATACTACGAGACGCTGCGCCGAACGAACCCACAGGCTTATTACGAGTGGTACACGAAGTATATGGCGATGATCCAGCAGCAGACCCAAGGACGGACACAACAGCCCGCTGAGGATGTCGGCGGGTCAATGCGATCGGGCTACAGCTCAGGCAACGAGAACCGGTAAGACAGTTCATCTCTATTTACTCTCGCTTTCCTTTTGCATTTGAATTTCCTTGCATTGCGTGACATTTTTCGTTTTATTTTATCTGTTGTGTGAACCCAAATGTTTAGAAACGGAAGTCGCTTCCATCTCGGTGGTGACGTTTCGAATCCTTTGCGAAGCATGGACACATCGTTCATTGATAACACCGACTATCAGTCGCTCCAAGGATTCGCTTCAGCTGTTAAGGACATGAACAGCACTTACGCGTCGCTCGGCTATGGCTACGACGTCTACGGCAGGTGCGGTGATTTTATTATTTTATGGTTTGGTTCGAGTTCTCTTCAACTGAATGCACTGAATTCCACTGCTCTTCGAAAACGTTTTCTCCTTATTTAATCAACTATTTATAATTGCAGAGACAAAACGGCGCATAACGAAAGCAACGAAGGTCAACGATCGACACCGAAGAAGTTCCAATCGCTTCATAATTATGTGAGACTAAGCAACGGTCTCATGACGACGTTCGACTCGTCAAACAGCGGAACGGTCAAGATTGAGAGCATGCCGATCTCTGACAAGACACGACGCTCGCTCCAGTCGTATCCTGGTCCGTTGGTTCGAGGTGTTTCACATAAGAAGACAGTCATCGAGTTCTGCGAGGATAAGATGAAGCAAGACCAGTTGATCACTGCTTCGCAGCGAGCGTCTTACTCTTTGCTGTGGAGTTATTTGATCCTTATGCTCCGCCAAAACGGGAACTACACCGAGGGAGACATTTCGGAATTGCTGATGAAGAACTCGGCGGAGTTCAAGCTGAACTTGGACGCTTCGACTGTCGAAGACCAAAAGAATACAACGAATGAAGACAGCACAGATGTCAGCGAAGGCGAGGAAAACAACTCGGCGAGTCAAAGCCAAGAGGAAACGACCGCCTCGAGCATGACCGACAAAATTGTTATCCACAAGTTCCGCGACTATTTGCTGTACGGGAACATTAACGACGCTTTGGATTTCGCGACTGACAACAACCTCTGGGGTCACGCGTTGTTTTTGGCATCGAAGGTTGACCGACGTCAACACGCAAACGTCATGCTGAAGTTTGCCAACAAACTGCCTTATAATGATCCTCTTCAAACTTTGTATCAGATCATGAGTGGGCGAATGCCAGCGTGCGTTAGCAACCTCGACGACAAATGGGGCGACTGGCGTCCTCATCTTGCAATGATCATCTCGAATTGCACTGACAAGCCTGATCTGGTCAAACGGTCGATCATGACGCTCGGTGACTCGTTGGCCAGTCGCGGCGACGTCTTCGGCTCGCAGTTCTGCTATTTGTTGGTCGAGCCGCACTTCAAAGAGTTCAGCGATCCGTCGTCAGACTTCAAAATAACTCTGCTTGGCACGACGAACCAGAAGAGCTTCAAGGACTTTGCGACAGACGACGCGATCATCATGTCGGAAGTGTACGAGTACGCGCGCAGCTTGAGCGAAGAGAACTTCTTCGTGCCGGCCTTGCAAAAGTACAAGTTCTTGTTGGCAGGAAAGATGCTCGACTACGGAATGCAGTTGAAATGTTTACTTTACATGGAACAGATATCGAAGTGCATTGCGATGCAGCCAGACGTCTTCGACATCAACTTTATATCTCGCGTTTATAGCCTCGGGGATCGTTTGAAATTCTATGATCCAGTCATGGAAAAGTCTTACGAAGATAACTTCAACAACAATGAAGCTGACGGCTCTGAAGATCAGAAGTGGCTTCAAGATCTTGCGTCTCTTCTCGGCTCTACCGATGAGAATAAATATCAGCAACAATATCAGCAATCGCCTGAGGAGCAAACGCCGCAACATACAGTTACTGATGCTTACAATCCCATGCAAGGAATCTACGATCCGATGAGCCAGCACCAGACACCGACGCATGTTCCGACGAGCTACGAAGGTGATCAGTATCAGACTTATCAGCCAGAGCAAGCTGCAGCAGCCGAGAGTTATACTCAGTATCAACAGCCTCCGCATAGCGAACAGCCTTACTCGCACGAGTACAGCAACCCGATTCAAAGTGAACAGCAGAATCATTATCAACCACCACTTCCGGCAGAACAAGCTCCTTACGATCCGAACGCTCACAGCAACTACCAGCAGCAGCAACCAACAGCTCAGACCGATTATGGCGGTTACGGTGGATGGGATCAGGTGAGTCGTTTTCATTGATCTTCTGAACGAGATCTAATAAATTGCTTCAGCAGAACTACCAACAACAACAGCCACAACCGACGATAACGATGGGCAACTCAGTGTCGAACAAATTTGAGAATAACGCAACGTCCAGTGTCGTCGATGGCGCTGCCAAGAAGCCGCAGGCAAGTAAGCAGGAAAGCGACAAAGCGAAGAAAGCGCAAGCACCGGATTCTGCAAAGTCTGGATGGTTCGGGGGGATTTTCAGCAAGCTTTCGATGAAGCCGAAGAACCAAATGATTCTTCCCGAAGACAAAGATCCAACTGTAAGTTTTCCGCTCAATTTAATCGAAACTGCTTCAAAACTTCAAATTTCACAGATCGTTTGGGATGAAGCGACTAAAAAGTGGGTGAACAAGGATGGAGACGTCGCTGAAGCTGAGAGTCTTAAGCCGCCGCCTAAGATGAGCGACATGATGGGCGGACAAGCGTCGCCAATGCCTCAGATGCCTGCAATGCAACAATACTCGCAACCACAGACACCTGCCCAACCACAAGCCACTCCAATGATGATGCAACAGCCCCAGCAGAATGCTATGCCGATGGGTCAACCACAACCGCAGTTACAAGCTCAACCACAACTTCAGGCTCAGCCTCAACACATCGCTCCAAGCGTGGACAACGCTGGTCAACTGCCACCAGCGCCTTCAGCTCCCAACATGTTCAAAATGCAGAAAGGAAGAAGTAAGCGAATGGCCTAACTAGCCAAACAATTCCAGAACTCAACTTCCTTGCTTTCTAGATTTGAAAAAGTCCTACGTAGACATTCTGGGCAATTCAGGGCAGACGGTCTCGCAGCCAAAAGATATTGCTCCCGGCATGCAGTTCTTCAATCCCGTTCAGCAGCCACAACAGGTTTGTCCATTACATCATCTCCGTCGCGCTGTTGCTGAAGCCAAACTTTCTTTTCAGTTCTACAATCCAAACGATTTCAATTGATGAAGAGCCGGAGACGGTGGTGAACTAGAAAGACGTTGAAGGTGATACAGGCTGAAAGCGAATTCATTTCAAAGTAGAATTATTAATTAGGCGAAGATGCGCGATGATCCGCTGAGTCTTAGGTAGCAAACTATCGCAATACATTTTCATGTTATCAAGTTTTATTATATTTTCACAAGTTTGTCTTCTTCCTGGTGATTGATTTATTTCGTCCGATTACAATTAAATGTAGATTTTTGTTGAATATCTTCTTGCAATCAATCAAGTTGCTGGATATGATTTGAGAGACACACGGGCAAGCCCGACTTTTGTTATGAGACAACTTTATTCAAGTAGAAATGGTTTAATCTGTGAGATGAAAGCTGAGAGTATTAGGATGTGGAATGATAGGGAGGAAAGAAAGTATAACTAGACTAAGCTGGGAAGGCAGAGGAGTTGGAAGGTTCAGATATTGTGGGTTCACATTTGTGGATTGTTTGTCAAAAATCTAGGCAGTTTTAGGAGCTGACTTTTATGCTCTAACACTGTAGACCTAAGGGAGACCTTAATTTAGGATCTAAGTGTTCAATAGGCCCTCAGCCTTGCAAATTAGTGAGGCCACCCACCATTGAACGATTAGTTCAACTCCAACCTCTTCTCCTTTGCCTTTTCGCTTGTCACTTTAGATAGAATCGATTCAAATAATTCTCTTGGCTATCAAGAATACTTCGAAGCTTAGACCGAGAGGAAATCAAAGTGGAGCCATTAATTAATATCGATTATTATAAAAAAATAAAAATATTATCTTACAAAACATTAAACGGTTTCATGAGTTTGAATGTCTGCGATTCGCAGGTTTCGTAGATGTGCGCCCTGCGAATCGGAGGGAACTCAACTACACAACTTAGCGAAGTTAAGAGAGAAATTAGAAGAAATCAGAAATCATAAGAAGTTAATAACAAACTTATCTGTCGTCGCTGATTGTTATCGAGAAACGTTCGCGGTAATACGAGTAATCTTAGTGGTAGCAAGTTGTGCCTCGAGATATCTGCAGTTGAAATCGAGAAGACTTTGGAAGAGTGAAAATATTTTCCACGAATTGTCGCTGTATTCTGCCTGATAAGAGGTGATTATTCGACGGTGCGGGTGTCCAGCTATGCTAGCTCGTGTCAAAGGATAGTCAAAGAAAGCCGCGGAGCGAGAAATTCCTTCAAATCAATCCACATTTATTTTGGTGGTGTTGGTCGTCTTTGGCCGAACCAGAAATTCCGACGATTAAGATTCTCGCATTTAAGGAGGTGTCTTGATCACTTAGAAGTTAATGCAAAGCTCTTGGCAAAGCGATTAACACAGTAACACTTTGAATATTGTTCTCGTGGGCGTGACGGAACTGACGGACGCTTGGACGGCGATGTAGACGTGTCCCGTAACACGAAACCTAATAAGATTTCTAATATCTCAAAATATGCTGATAAAAGCGGCTGAAAGAGAGTTGTTCTTGATGTGAAATATCCTTTGACGCGAGCGAGCTCAGTCGAGATACGGACGTGGGACCAATCGGTGCTCCTGTTAACCCCAAAAAAATACAATTCTCGTTTTAGAAAAACTCTTGGCAGTGAAAGAGTGAGAAGCAGTGCAAAGAAAGAAATGAACTTTTAACTGACTGCTGAGCTTAAGAGCTCCAGAGACAAGCGACTTTTTGTTATCATTTCTGTGTCCTTATCAGTTATACAAGAGAAAGCCCCAGGCAGTAATTTGTTGTCGATTCTGGGCACAACTGTTTAAGATAGTGATTCACTTATCGACTTATCTCTCCTGAAAAGATGAGTGCTAATCATCAGCAAAGCTATCAGCCCAACATTCAGGCGCCTCGCTTCACTCCACAGCAGTACACACAAGGTGAGTTGAGAAATCTATGTCGGGGAAAATGTTCCTAAGAAGAGAAATGATAAGAAAATTAACGAGGGATTGGAACTTGAATGTTCTGCTAAGATCGTGGGATACTTGGGGAAGTTGTAAGCGAGTCACAGCATCGATTAAACGCACTAGATCGCAAGCGGTCAACTTGTAACATAATCTAGACAGGTCTGCTAAAGTTGATAGACTTTGGGAGCTAGTTGAGGATCGGCTGGGGGGATTCAACGTCCATCCAAAGTGATCCAATGGTCCTACGTCCCTTCAGTTACAATCCAACACTTCTGCGAGTTCACAATCACTGGATTACAGTCCGGTAACTTGCACAGCAACTTCGTGGTCACCCTCCTCGTCTGCTAAACTCGCTCTCTCGTCTCTCCCTCACACAGCAAAACGGGCGCCCGTGTTCACATGAAACCAACACAAAATGTCGTCTCGCTTAAGTTTTCGTTCGTTCGTCGCGAAGCTTTGAGATTTTCCAGAAGAAATTAAATTCAACGCGAAACTTTCGGTTCTTCCTCTTTTTGATAGCGGAAAACTGAAGCAACGAGAGTGCATCACTGATTGCAGTTGAACTTATTTGTGGCCCGCAACGGGCGGGATCGAAAATTGCGATTTTCCTCTTGCCTTGCTCCCTTACAAAGGAGAACAAAAGAGAAACTTTTTCGGTGGAAATTGTGAGTGAAAAAGTCGAGTTCGAGGTTCCGAGCCAACGTCAAGCATCTGAATTCCACCTAAACTCCACGAAAGTCGCCGAATAATTTGGGAATTCGGGCTTGGGAAGTGGCAAAGTCGAGCGAAAAAAATCGCGTGGTAGCACGAGCCACATCCAGCTGGATGTCTCTGCCTCGATTCCAGCCGCTGGTCTCATGAGATAACTCTTGTAATCTCATCGCCGACGGCAGCTGCCACGACAAAATCGACTCTCCCTACATCCGGTTTGGCTGGACCCAAAAAAGAAAATCGATTTGGACGAGAGGAGAAAATTAAAAGTTGGCGAAATTGGGTGCAACGCGCGTGTGTTGGTGAGCGGAGTGTGTAGAGCGACATCGGGCACATGTGAGCCATGTTTTCTCCGTCGCTTGCTTTGGGAATTCAGGCGCTTGACGATCGAACCGAAACGGACGACTCAGGACCAATCCTAAAGCATAAAATCTTTCTTTCCAGTCTCCTCCGCCCCGATCCAAACTCTCGACATGAATTTGTTCCATTGAGAACATTCTACCAACGAGCCGCGTAACTTTAAAGATCACGGTTTAAGATTTGCCCGGCTTCGAAGCCAAACACAAGAAACGTTCTTTGGGATTTGGTTCACGCACGAGAACCACTAGAGTTAAGTTAGATAAACACAAGTGAAATGAGTCTGCGGAACTTTGTCTCGTCCTACCCGCAACTGTCGGTGAACGGACCGCCGCCGCCTCATCATCGCGTTCAGGCACTGCCAGTTAGCATGGCAACTGCTCTGCAACAGCAAATCTCACAGCAGCAAGCGGCTGTTGCCCAGCAGCAGCAACAGAATCAGTCACAGGGATCGGCGCAGTCGAACCAAAATTCTGGTGGAAACGTGCAGCCGTCGTCGTCACACGAATATCAACTCGCACCGTGCCTACCATTTCACGCGCCATCCGGTGCTAATATTACGCAAAACTATATCAGACACTTGCCGAGTAAGGATCCTTGATCGCTTTTTCCTCAATCTCTTTACGTTGCGTTATACTTTTCTTATCATTTTTTATCGCATGGAGAACATTTTTGTTTCCGCATGAACTCTTCGTCTCTCTTTCCACTCCTCCCTCGTTTATTGATCTGAATCTTAATGCTTTTAGATGGCGGTTATGCTCATCCACAAGGGCAGGCAATCTACCAGACACAAGGTGGACCACCGGGCGTTGTTCAGAACCAGCAGCCCTCACAAACAAATCCTGCTCAATCGCTATCCAATCAACAGAACCAGGCGCGTCTCACGCCGATGACACAGCCAACAGCTCCACCGACTCCTCCAAACCAACAACAGCAGCCACAACAACAGCAACAGTATGCAGTGCAAATGGCACCGCAAGGCTTGCAAACAGGCGGAAGTGGTAATGGGAATCCAAGAGCTCAATATCGTCCACAGTCTCAAATCCGTGGTCCGGCCCGTCAGCAACAGTTCATTTACGGACAACACGTGAACGGCCTTCAGTACGCCACTGTTCCATTTGTATTTCCTTCCGGGCAAATTCGGACGCCGTATGCCAGCTATTATGTCCAACAACCGTTCAATAACTATGGCCCCGCACCACAAGGCTATCAACAGATGCCAGTGGTCTCATCGAACGGCCAGCAGCGTCAAAGTACGCCACAGGCAGCCGTTCAGACAATGCCACCGACACAGACGAATGAGTTCTCCAGCTATCAAGGCATGGAAGTGTATCAGCCTTCGATGCAAGCCCCGGCAGCTCCAGCGCAGCCACCGCCACAGCCCCAACAAAAGACTGTTAAGAAATCGGGAAGCAAGGCGATCACAATCATCAATCCGAACACGGGCAAAAGCATCTTCGAAGATGACACGACAGCAGGCGGAGCAAATAGTGGAGGTTCTACAAGCTCAATAGCCACGGTTGACAAGGCCATAACGGCTTCTCACAACGAGTTGAGTAATGATGAGGCTGTTGAGAAAGACTCGCTGTCTACGACGACAGCAGAACCATCGACACCAGTTGTCAGTGCTATGAGCGACGGACCGAGTGTCGACATCACTCCGAAACATACAATTAACAAAAGCAAAAAAGTGTAAGTAGTCAAAAACGCAATATGTCGATGCGCAATAGTTTCATTGTCTTCGTGTTATTTTAGAAAACCGCCAGAGCCCTTACCAGTGCCGCCCACGCAGCAGCAGCAACAGCCGGCAACCTCAGCCCCAGTCAGTGAGCCTCAACCTACAAAGTCATTGAAGACCGAAATCGAGCCCGAGCCAATAATTGCGCCGGCCCAAAAAGACAACGAGAACAATAATGTCGCGCCAGTCTCCACACTCCCAATCGTTCCAGTCGCCGTCTCACCAGAACCGGTAGCAAAAGTTGAGCCAGCTAAAGTTGTTACGGTTGCTGCGCCGTACGACGTCAATGACACCAACAACAATAATTATCAGAAAGCCGAACAGACTTTGCCCGAGAGCAAAGAGAAAGTTGCTAAAGAAGTAACTCCACCGCCTCCCGCAAAAGAAGTCGATCAAGATACCAACAACAACTCGACCGATGACAAGTCAGTGATGACTTCGCCGAGCATCCGACAAAACGCCTCGCCAGCTCCAACGCCAGAGGTTGAAGAGAAGTCTGCGCCGTCACGCAAAACCTCAGTCATCGACTATGTCGTTGGCCAGTGGTCGCCAGAGAACACAGCTGGCAAGAAATACTACACACGTGACCAAATGTTGAAGCTCAAGGATCTGCCGATCGCAACGCTGACTCCACAGTTGAGAGTCAGTGAAAATGTCGCCAACACGCTAATGAAGAACAATAAGGAGACTCTTTCAAACACACTCAACCAGACGATGCCTATCCCGAGCATGACAGGCGGAATGCGGCAATACGATGCGATGACCTCGCTGACGCCGAAATTCATCACTCAACAAATGGGCGGCGGTCGTAATCCTCAATATCAGAAACGTTCCAGTCAGCAGGGAAACAAGCAGCAAGTGCCGAGCAGTGGTCGTGGATCACAAGCCGGAATTATCAAGCTAACTTTGAGTCTGCAAGACGATGTTAAGCTCAACGAGGCTGAGAACGCATGGAAACCATCTCATCTTGTTAAGAAACAGGACATGACTGAAGAAGAGCGTGTTACGGATGATCTGCTGAGTCGCTTCCGTTCCATGTTGAACAAACTCACAGCTGAGAATTTCAATTTACTTGTAGACCAAGTTAAGACTTATAAGATTGACACAAGCGAACGTCTCGACGGTGTCATTAGTCTTGTGTTTGAGAAGGCTATTTCTGAGCCAAAGTTCGCTCCAACCTACGCGACCCTCTGCAAGGAAGTGGCGAATATTACAACGGCGGGTCAAGGTGATGGTGTACAGGCAAAGAAGAACACGCTCAAGGTCAAGCTGATCACGCAGTGTCAAAAGGAGTTCGAGCGACACAAGGAAGAGTCGAAGGTGTTTAATGATATCGGAGACCAGATTCGAGAGATAGAAAATATCCAGGATCAAGCGCAGCGCGAAGAGGAGAAGGCTCGACTTGAGGAGAAGCATTACAGAGTTCGCCAGCGGGCAAACGGAACAGTTAAATTCATCGGCGAACTCTTCAAGATTGACATGTTGACGTCAAAGATTATGCGAACTTGCATCGAACTTCTTCTGCAAGAAGTCACTGAGGAGAAGGTCGAGAGAGTTTGTAAGCTTCTAGCAACGATTGGAGCTAAAATGGAGAAGGCAGATGGAAAACAGACGCTGGATCCCTACTTCCAAAAGCTTAGCCAAATGCTTCATCCATCACACAAGATTATCAAAACCTCGCGAATCAAATTCGAAATTCAAAATCTCGAAGATCTTAGGAACAACAATTGGAAGTCGCGACGAGTCGAGGCGACGCCGAAAAGCTTCGAGCAGATCCAACAAGAGACAGAGCACGAGCAGCAAGTAATCAACTTCCAAACGCGACAGAATGCAAAGGATGACCGTCAGCGTAATAACCAAGGCGGCTACAATCGACGCCAGCAACAGGACAACGACGGATGGCAGACTCAGCAAAACAACAAGAGCCGAATGCAACCCATGCAATTGGGGAAACTTTCAATACCAAGCGCTAACGACTCTGCTCCCAAGTTCGGCAATCCAGTTGACTTTCAGAAGTTTATGACGTCTGCGCCGACGATGCCTTTAGGGAACAAATTCTCAGGGTTGCAAGACAACGATCCAGCAGACTCTCGTTACGGTGGCAGCGGCGGTGGATCAAAGAACTCCAGCATGGAACGAGGCGGATCACGCTACTACAATAACAACGGCGATCGGGACAACCGTAACGACGGCCGAAACTATTCAGGACGAAACTCCGGAAGCAATCAGGGAAGTCGAAACTCATCGCAGATTCGATCGCGCGACAATTCAGGTGGGCCAGGTGGACCTTCTCGTAGTCTTCAAGCGCCTCGTCACCACCAGCAACAGCAACAGATTGTCTCTAACATGAGCTTCAGTGGGATTGTTAAGCAGCCAGTGAAGCCGCCACTTGCTGCAACGCCATCCGAGCCAATGAGCCGCAATGACGTTGAGAAGAACTTCAAGGAAATGCTGAATATCGTCAATGCTTATCGCGACGACAAGCTCACACTCGAAAGAGCCGTAGACAGCTTGAAGGTCGTGAATATCAACAAAGATGTTCTCGTAGAAATCTATAACAAGTTCCTCGATGGAAAAGACATCGATCGTGAGAACCTCATGATGCTAATCTGCGAATTGATGAAGAACTCGAAGCTCACGCGAGAAGATAACCTCGCTGCACTCATCGAGACGATGGAGTTAGCGCCGGATATGATGTGCGATGTGCCACGTGTGCGTGAATACATTGCTCAATTCCTAGGTAAGTTAAGATTGAACTTTTTGCGAAATCATTTCTTAATCGTCTTATCCTTTAGCCGAACTTCTCATTGCTAAAGTCCTCACGTTCCAAGAAGTGCTACAGATCTGCGAGGCGGACATGAAGTCAGACGATGAATTCGGTGGGAAAATGCTGGGCTTTATCTTCAACGCTGTCGGGAAACGACACGTGGCAGGAACTTTGCATGAGATTGTCGATGCAGCAAACTGTGATTTGGGTCTTTTCATTAAAGATCGAGACTATAAACGATGGCTCGAAGCCAATGTAAGTAGCTTCAAGATATCCAAGTGATGTGAGTTTAACTTTGTTTCTTCCACCTAAAGAAATTCACAGCCGCAGTGCAAAAGGCATCTCGTGGCTCCAGTGACGTGATAAAGTCAGTGAAGCAGCTTCTAGAACAAGAAAAGATAACCGGAGAGGTGATCGTCGATCATATTAACGTGAGTTCATTCCATGAGAAATTGTCCAGTGATCGTAATGTTCTATAAACTTGCAGTCAACGAAGTGTTCAATCGACAAGATCTTCATCCGCGATCTTACCAAAGCCATCATAGAAAATTGCTGTGAAGATAATCCGGGACAGGCTTGCAAGGTCCAAAACAACCGTCTCGTGATTCTCTCGCTCGCTCTTCAACGCTGCATTGACAACCAGCGGGAATTAGAACTCGAATGTATTAATGCGACTCACAGCTTTGCAGACGAACGTGAATATCCACCAGGTAATAATCTGACCTTTTGCCATCGAGCTTCGCTAACCTTTCGATTCGCAGGGCTTCTGAACACAATTTTCGATATTCTCTACGACAATGATGCGCTTTCCATGGAGGCATTCGAGGAGTGGAAGAATGATCCGCAAGGCAAAGGAAAGGGTGAGCAGAATCTAGTCGGCAGTTCACCGACTCTTGACTAACTCTCCGTCGTTTTGTAGGGGTCGCAGTCTGCAGCACGCGTCAGTTCTTCACCAAATTAGCTGAAGAGAACGACGACGAAGGCGAATACGCCGAGGAGGCTGAGTCGTGAGATGAGTGCGCAAGATAATTAAAAATTCAAAAGAGAAAAGAGTGTTAGGAACTTAAATGAATGAGAAAATCCTGTACATGTAGCGTGCTTTAGGTTTAATCAGGAAGAGATAAAACTTTTGCAAGTAATTTAGCGGAAAACGAAGAAAATAAAAATATTTCAAATCAGCTGAAGACGAGACGAGAGGCGGCAGGGGACGACAAGATGAACGAGAGCTCGTCGCCGATCGGAACTGTAAATACTTTTGGTCGATCGGCGCTCAACGAGACGGAGGATAGACGCCCCCGCGCCCTCTCCCCCCACTTTGAAGATTAGGAAAAAATTAAACTTTTTTATAAGAAAAGGAGGAAAAAGCTGATGAAAAAATATAAAATACTTTTCTTCTCTGAAATCATTAAACACAAAAAACTATAACGAAAGATTCTCAAAACTGACGGAAATTCGCTTCGAATGACAGACGCGCATTCAGCTTCCTTAGAAACTCAGACGAAATGTAAATAGACGAGAAGAAATCGAACAAGAGAAAAGATGTTAGGCCTGGAACGCTTTCGGGCTCGCTCCGCACATGTCGGAGCGTTTTCTTTGTGAATATAGTTAGTGATTAATCTAATTTAATGTCCAACCCGCCCTCCCCCTTCCTCCCATGTCCCCAAACTTTCTTTGAGTCGATTTAAGCTTTAGACGGATCGACGCGCCTCGGTTTCTGTTTCATCCTCCACCATTTTCTAGTTGTTTAAGAAGCAAAATGCATATTTGTTATGTGCGACACTTGACGATTTCTATCGTCATTGGTATCGCAGTTTTACGATGAAAACAAATTAAATAAAAACCAGAAGAGAAGAAAAGAAAGAAATTCGCTTTGACTTGATGCTTTGACTTGGAAGCGTTCGGGGATTTTTGATTTTCAGACACAAAAAGTTTTGCACTTCCAAAAGTCCAAACTTTATTTTATTCGGCGTTGAAAATGTTATCAAATGTTTACGGAAATCGTCATCAGAAGATGTAGGAAAATCCATTGGGAGGAAGCAACGAAACTGTTCAAATTTACAGGTAGATTATTGCAAATAAATAAACAAATATTCCTCAGTCTCAGTTCATCAGTCGATCAGTTATGAAAAACTTTCCAGACTATCCAACTTTCAAAAAAGCTTCACAACTTAGAACGAGAAATATTTTGAAGCGAACAGAAACAATTTGCCACCCACTGGGTGGAAAGCTTAGCATTATTAGCAAGCTTTTAATGACTTACGAACTGCCTAAGAATATTGTTGATGTGTGTTCTATCAAAGTTCTCTTCATCATCTTAACCGATTTACCATCGCGCGAGCTTTTTCTTCTTACCTTGTATATTTAGTTGGTCAAACATTGTACAGGTAAACCGCTGTTATACACCATGAGAAGCATTAAATCGACGTTCAGTTGTAATTACACCGTCGCTAAGGTGATTAGTGTGAAATCGTTTGTACGCAGTCGGAACATTTCAGTCGAGAACTTCAAGCACAATTCGAAGAGTCGCCGACAGTTGCACCGAAATCAAAAGTAAATTAGAGGAGTCGCGAGTTTCTCTCCGTCCCGAACTTCAGTCACTCGGCTCAATGTTTACATTACGCCGCACTCTCTTCTATATTTTATAAGTCGTCCCACTGATAAGAACGCTCATTGCATTTCTACTCTTCTCAGTGATACGAGGCACTTCTAATAATAAGATGGAGAAGACGTTTCTTGGGTTTGACCTGTCCACGCAGAAGGTAAGTTGCTTTGTTACAGTCGATCGGTCTTGACCTTTGAGCCTCGTAGATCGATTATTGTGCGAAGATTCCGTAAGAATCCGTAAGCGAGAGTTAGAAATGACCTTGAAACGTTCTCTGCTGTTTCAGCTTAAAGCGGTTCACCTAAGCTCCAAGCTCGAGATTTTACATCAAGCTGAGGTCAAGTTCGACGATGACCTGGGCGAGGAGTTTGGTGTGTCAGGCGGCGTTTGCCAGGGCAACAACAAGAACGAATATTACGTAAACCCAAAGATGTGGGTGAAGGCCCTCGACACCGTCATGGATCGAATGTATCTTGAGGGAACGAATTTCGCGTCGGTCGTTGGCATATCCGGCTCAGCTCAGCAGCATGGATCGCTCTATTGGAATAAGAGCGGCATCGCCACGTTGAAGAACCTCGATGTAGACAAGTTCCTCTACAATCAAATAAACGAGGAGTCGTTCGCTGTGAAGCGAGCGCCAATTTGGATGGACTCAAGCACGACAAAGCAATGCGAGGAGATCGAGAAGGCGGTTGGTGGTCGCGATGAGATGGTGCGGATCACGGGCTCGAAAGCCTACGAACGATTCACAGCGGCTCAGATTAGAAAAATCTTTCAACAACAGCCGGAGGCTTATCAAAAGACGGAGAGAATCTCCCTCGTGTCATCGTTTTTAGCTTCGATCTTTCTCAATGACATCGCCCCGATTGATTTGTCCGATGGATCTGGAATGAACCTTCTTGATATTAATGAACGCTGTTGGTCGAAGAAATGTCTCGAAGCCTGCGCTGATGGGTTGCACAAGAGACTCGGCGACCCTGTCCCAACCAACAGTGTCGTAGGAACCATTGGCAATTTCTTTGTTCAACGTTACAACTTCAGTCCCATGTGCAAGGTCGTCGCGTTCACAGGCGACAACTGCTCTGCTCTCTCCGGGCTCAACCTCGACGAGGATTGCTTGGCCTTCTCACTGGGTACTTCAGACACTGTAATGATGTCACTTGACAGCCATCCACTTTTAGAGCACGGCCATGTCTTGATCCACCCGACAGTGAACGGTCGATTTATGGGCCTCCTCTGCTTCAAGAACGGCTCTCTCGTCCGCGATACTTTTAAAAAAGCTGAAGCGAACGACAGTTGGGAAATATTCAGCGAGCTGCTGGTGTCAGCACATCGCGGCAACAACGGTTACATGGCGCTGCATTACCTTGCTCAGGAAATTCTGCCTTTCGTTGCTCCCGGCTCTCTCCGCTGGTCTCCCATCGATACTTATGAGAACTATACACAGCGTCCAGAGCTCATTCAGTTTCCGACGCAACAAATCGAGATCAGAGCTTTGATTGAGGGCCAAATGTTGAACCGAAAAGCGTTCGCTATGGACATGGGTTTCAACTTCGGAGACAACGCCAAAA
The DNA here is from genome assembly GCA_033064975.1 of Smittia sp. YW1114-2. Lineage (NCBI taxonomy): Eukaryota > Metazoa > Arthropoda > Insecta > Diptera > Chironomidae > Smittia > Smittia sp. YW1114-2. Next base: position 15,048,163 of record CP093833.1, read on the forward strand.
TCATTGCGACTGGCGGTTCAAGCTCCAACAAATCGATCTTGCAAGTCATGGCTGACGTCTTCAACTGCCAAGTCTACATCAAAAAGACTCCCGAAGCTGCTTGCTTAGGCGCAGCCTATCGAGCCAAATACGTCGTGTACCTTGAGGAGGCGAAACAGGCTGGCGATACTTACTGTAACTACCATGACTACATCAAAAAGTTCTGTGATAACTCGCATCGAGTCGCTGGCCCCTATTGTGACAGCGAGCAGATTTACAATCCAATGCTTCAACGCTATCGAGAAATGGTCAAAGTTATGTTGGAGCGACAAAACTAAATCTGACAAAATTTACAACAGAAAGCTTTGCAAAGCTTTATCACCATCAGGTGGCTAATTCCTTCTCTCTCAAAGAGAACACTTTGTTTCATAATTTTCTATGGTGAATTTATTTTTTGGGGGTCGACGGCGATCCAATACGTTTGAAATCTGAGTTTCCACGCGGGACAAAATAATTGCGGTGCTTAATAATGAACTTGGAATTTTATTGTTTTTGATCCACGCTGGGCTAAACTTGTGGACATTTCTTGAGCTTTAACTTACATTCCATTGGATGGTTATCTCATAAAGTGACCAAGACATTCCACTTAAGGAATTTCGCTTAAGTAACAAACGCTTAAAAAGCCGTTAGACAATTTTGTGTTCTTCAACGGCATGTGAACAGAAATAAATAAGAAAAAAGTTTTCCTATCAACGTCGCCTCGGATTTAATGCGCTGATCGTATTAGATAATTGCTTTTGTTCCAGTCGCGTCAATCAACAGTTGATGGAGGGAGAAGTTGTCGCCAGTTCTTAAGACGCAATCGACCACATCTCGAAGCGTTGCCATGATCTCCCCCGTGACTTCCCATTGTTTTTGCCAGCTTTAGATATCCCTGAATTGGGGCCAAAGAGACGACGCCGCCTCGCTGATATCAGTAAACTTTTTGATGTAATTCCTAGCGGAGGAAACAATGAAGGCGTCAAAGGGGCGCAAAAGGTTTGCGCCAAGACGACATGATGTATAGAATTTTCGTCGTCGTCGCGAGAGACTTTGATGGCTTTTCGTGCAGAGAGCTTGTGACAACAGAAAGAGTTATTAAAATTAATCGACTTGGATGAGCGGCGGCTGTGGACTTTTTTAACGTCTCCGAGACTTTCCGGAGAAAATGATTTTCCCGCCAAGCTGTGATTTCAGTTGTCGCCACTCGGTTTCCAATTCGGTGCCTGCATAATAAAATCCATGAAACATGAGTCGATTGTGCGAAGTCAACATCGCCACTGATTCGCATTCCAATCCAGAGAGGAAGACTGGCGCTGGCCAACAGACGACGACGCCGAATTATTTTCTCCCTCTTCGGCTTTTTCCTCAACTTCGGGTTGAAGTTTCTCTCGTTTTTTCCTGAGCTTGCAAATTCCACTGCTGACGCATTGAGTGTAACAGCAGCAGCGAGCTGCAATGCTCTGGAAAATCGTTTGATATACGACACGAATTTCTTTTCTTGCGACTCTTCGTTTCTGCTTCGTCTTGTGGTGAAAGGGGAGACCCGATGAGCCTAATTTGCATAATTGCACGCTATATCAAAATTTATTGGCTTCTTGCAAATGAGCCGAGTCGTTTGTTTCAATAATGGCTTGTTGTTCGCTCGTCTCTATTTGGTTCACGTGGTCGTTTATGTCAGGTTGACCGGCAGAACAGTTTTTATGTGGTCGAAGAGTCGTAAAGAGTCGTTCGCTTGACGACTATGCTGTTCGTCTCGCGCAACAGGTGAGCACGAGATGATAGGAGAGTGAGGGGACTTTGCTATCTCGATTGACTTCGTGGAAAAGTTTCGAGATTGAGATGGAGTCAAGCAGCCTGGCAGCAACTCCAAGCTAACGGGGAAAACATAAAATCTCTCGTGATTGGCAAGAGAAGACAAACAAAATTATCATTATTGAATGCCAGACGCAAAGACTGAATAAATAAAGCAATAAACTATAATCGAGCTCAAAGAGCCATTAAACGAAGGACTTCAAGGAGACTTTACGTCTTCCAGTCTAATCTCTTGGACCGAGAACAGCGACGGTCAGTCGAACCACTGTGGAGTCACACAAGTTACTCGAACAGAAGCCAAAGCGATTGCCAGGTTTCTTCAAACTGAGGCAAGAGATGGAAGTTAGTTTCCCTTAGCGATAAGGGCATAGTGGATGGGTGTAATTGGTGAGTTCATCTGTGATTGGTGATGTCATCTCAAACTGCTGAGCTTCAACATCATTTGATCGGAAGTATTCGACACACTCGGAAGGTATCAAGTGCAGTAAAGACTATGGAGGAGTTCACGATGACTATTTATTACGACGATTATTGACTATTTAAAGCTTTTAACGACTCTCAATGCATGCAAAAACGACTACACTCCCCTTGAATCTCATAAATTAAATAAATTCTGCAAATATGCAAATTAGGTTCAGTGGTTTTGTCGCTCCTTTAACCCACGAAAAACCAGAGATGAAGGAAATTGTCATCAATCAAATGATTTTCCAAGGCATTTCATCTGAATGCAGATTCCTTTCAGCTTGACTCGCCTCCCGACACCAGCAACAGAAAAAAGAAAATTCTGCAATCTCATGGAAAACGAGAGAACATTCCACCCGAAGCAGTGGAAAAGTCACTCGTCGTCGTCTGTCGGCTAGCGCCAGTCGTCTTCTCGCGACTTCGAGTCAGTGTCGATGTTGACTTCACACAGTCGACTCATGTTTCAGGATAACAAGGCATCGAAATGGAAATCGAGTGGCGACGACCAATGACACAATTTGGCGGGAAAATCGGGTTTTCTTCCGATATTTTACGAGCGGCGGTGGAGGGGAAAGCGATGATTTAGATTCTCGTTTCTCGGAAATGACTTGATAAATATGAGCAGGGGTGGAGGGCTGAGGAACTCATAAAGTTTGATTGTTTGTTGAGGGGTCGTTAAAACCAACTTTTGGTTCATGCAAGACGCGTCGTTCCCTCAACTTCAACCCCATTACATGAAAAACAATGTGCAAAGAATTTCGACGACTGACGTCTTGGCGCGCCCGCAAAGGAAAAACAGTAGCGATGACTCGCAGCATAAATAAATAGCGTGTTTATGTGCCTAATGATTTATGAAATTTGTGCATGAATTTTAGTTTACAAATTGATCAACGTCCCGCGCTTTCCTTCGAGTGGCGTCGGAGGCAGATTTCCTACGGTTTTTGTTGGAGGGTGCGAAGCAAAGCAAAGCATTTAATCGAATCAAATCGAAATTTTTGGAGAAGGAAAAACTCGTTTGGCGCCCAAAGCGTCGTCGTCGTGGATCTTTGTGTGTCATATTTAATGGAAAAAATCTCTGACTTGGAGCATATGCGATGACGAGGGGTTGTCTCCAAGCTTTATGTCTCCGGCAGCATTAAGTTGAGTGTTTCACGAGCACGGCACATTGACGGAATACAGATTAATTAAAAATGCCGTCATGTCATTCGTTTGGCGGGCCAAACATTTCTCCTCGCCATCGATGGCGGAGGAAGGCGACAAGTTTAGGCGACAGACAAATCTGCGTGGCTCGCTGTTTGATATCAACGACACTCTGTGTAGAAAACATCATCAGAACTGTCGTCAGCCTTCTAGACTCTTCATACTCGTCTCGACGCTCTGGCATGGCGACACTTGTATTTTGTTTTTTTGTTCGGGGAAAGACTTTTTCCGAAAATCTTTCGTAGCCCGCCAAGAAAATAATTTTCCGTTATTAAAAAATCATAAACATAATTGACTTGGGTTGAATTTCGAGGGAGAATTCTTGGCTTCCAAACAGGAAACGACCATTAAACCATAAACATTTCACTTTAATTCCAAACCTCAGCCGAGTCCAGGACGATGATCGCTGAGCTTCTTAATTGGCAATGATTTAAAGCTTTTCCGACGGCAGAGATCGGAAAGTTGGTCTTGGACGTGTTCCAACGATCGCTGACACGAGTGAGATTTTAATGAGCTCGACTGACACACCGCGACATAAGCCGGGTAAAAGTTTTTGAAATGAGAAGGAACAAAAGTTTTGCGGCTTGACGAGTTGATCGGAAAAACTAAATTTTTTTAAGTTGAAAATCTGGAAAGTCATTGACCACAAGTTTAACCAAATCCTTATTTGTCATCTTCTCACATTCACCAAACTATGAAACCTCCCTTAACCTATTTATTATGGTTTATTTGTGTTGAAATTTCTGGAAAATCTCTTTAAAAGTTTATTGTGCTCATCGCACCTGCAAACTTTGCATGGCATTTTTCAATGTGAAGGTTGAGAGGAAGTTTAAATTTTCAAGCGACAGAGGCGGAGGGAGAGATTTCTTGAATGAATCATCAACACGCTCGCTCAACATGACCCATTCATTCGAGTAAAATCCTCTCGTCGTAGTAAAACGTAAAAGGCCGAGTGACATTGATAAAAATGCTGCGCGGGAAAAACGAAGTTTCATGCTTCGATCTGTAGCCTTCGGCATCGAATCTCTCCGATGCGGGTTTTCCTCTCTCGTGCCAACTTCGTATCCGAGAAACTCCGTGAGGAAAATGTAAACAAACCATTTCCACCCTCACAGTGCGAGCACGAAGCTGCAACCTCGAGTTGTGATTCCACCCTCGATGAAGCACATGGAGTACAGATTGCTATATAAACGGCTTCGAAGCTGCGATGAAGTTTAGTTTTTTCGTGAAATTTCGAGTGCATTGATCGTCGCCCGAGTAGCGATTTCTAAGCAATTGAGCCACTTCAAGCAAAAGGTTCCAAAGGAACGTGAATGGAAAAGTTAATTTGGTCGTTCGTGAGTCGCAAGCTGAAGTTGAAAAGACTGTTAAAATATTTAAAAGTGAGACAGGTGCCCGCGAGGAATTCTGATTGCGGTGAGTGTTCGGTTTGTTAAAATATTTTTATTGAAAACTCACGCGGAAAATGTGGTGGAAAGTCTGGGGGAAGCCGCAGACAAGACGAGATCTCGCGAAGCTGTTCGCTCTTCACGCGTACTCGATCGAGCGGGCGATAGATATTTATTAGACATCGCATAAACAGTTCTGACGGCCGTAAAGTGTTTCATTTTATTAGACCGCGTCTGAGAGCTTTCAAACGTGCGATGTTGTTGACGAAAGGCGATCGCCTGTTAGTCGGCACACTAGACTCATAAATCGAGGCGAGAAAGTCTTTCCCACATCATTAAAATCGAGAATTCATCGAAACGTGCCCGGCAGTGAAAAGCGAAGCAAATTTAGAAATAATTTTCGAGTGAAGTGCCGGGCAGGGAATGTTGCCGATCGATCGCAGGGAGAAAAGTAAAAATAAAGTGGAAATAAACACTTTTGTGCAAGATCTATTAATAGCGATGGCGCCAAGATGAAAAAATTGTTAATTAAAGTCAAACACATTTGCCTCGACAGAGATGAAAAATCGACAACCTCTGAATCGAGGAGGAAAAATAAAAATAAATTTATTTGAATATTCAATTCGTTCGCTATTTCTGGAGTTGTTTGAAAAACAATTAGGCTTCTGTTTGGTGGGAAATAGGTTGTTGATGTTTTTGAGTTGATGTGTTCGATAAGTCTGGAGATGGGAAGAGTCAAAAGTCGATTGAGAACGATCAACGAATGAAGAACTAAACCGATTCTTCCTGCATTAGATCATCGGCTAGAAAAGAAATCTTTCATTTTCCCCAAACCGTGTCAACACGACGAGTTTCCTCGACTTATATTAATGACCAGATCAACTCTCTGGGATTGTAAGCCATCGATCTAGCTTGTCATCGGCTTCGACTATCTTGTCCGACTTTACTGCGATGGATTACAATACAAATCTTGCTTCATAAGTTTCTACAAATCACGATTGCAATTTAGAATAATTTATTTCACTACGCTCACTGCTTCCCAAGCCGTGCTAATGACTGACTTTGTTATTGCGCTGACTTTGAGCTGGCGCCTGAAATATTTTTTCTCGTTCTTCTCTCGATATTCTCCGCGTATGCAAATCCGAGTGAATATGAAAAAATGTTTTGCGAACTCCGGTCGAGATTAAGATTTACGTTTTTATAGCGCAGCTCAACGGCTCGGTGGGAAATTGTGCAGTCACTGCAGCAAACAAGCTCGGTAGGAAACTATTTGAATGAGAAGTAATTAACTTGGAAATCAAGAAGTCTAATTGAAACAATTTTAAAAAGTATTTTTAATGGAGTATTTATGCGAGTTTGCGATTCTCATGTGCTGGCGATTTATTTTTTTAGCACTCGATAAATTTGATGGCTCAATTGGCGACATTTTAATCGACGTCATGTCCTTAGCAGGCAGAGCGTTCGTGTCCTCTTCTTTCATTCACTTCTATTGATTTTCCTCGCGCATCCTTCGGCGCCTTTTCGTGTCCACAGCCACTCTGGTCTGTTGGGATTAATTTATCGCTCAGCGTCCACACTCGAGAAACCAGCTGAAGCGTTTTATTTACGCATGTCGAGAATTAACTCGTTGTCTTTTACTTCAACTGCACCTTCAGCCGCTTTTCTGCAACTAGTTTTGTTGATGATCGTCGGAACGATAAAAATAAATTGACTCGCCGGCGCTGATAAACTGCGCGGTGCACGCAATGAGAAACTATCGGCGCGTTTAAATAGTTTGATGATTCGTTAACAGAGTGATGACGGCCACTTCTGCTGTCTCGACAGCAAGCAGTTCGGCGGCAACTTTGATTGATGTGATGCGAGAACCAGTTTCCTAGACGATGATTCACGGCAGTTGCAAATGAGCAGAAATTAAAAGCTGTCGGTGGCAATAAAAGTCTTCTCGGGCGTCAGATAATTCCACCTGTAATTTTCCGATTGCTCTTTGGCCGTCGCTGCGTCGGCCGTTGCCGGTTATATAACTCTTCATCCATCACAATCAATTATCCACCATTATATCGCCAGTCCAGTCGCAGTGTCGCTTCTGACAAAAACTGAAGCTAATTTCGATCAGCGATTGGGATAAGAAACAATTTTCAGTAATTGAGATCTGTCATGATCTTAATGTTTCGAGCAAATATTTACGAGTTTCAGAATTGAGGAAGTTCGAAGGGTAGTTTAAGTCATGAATTGTTATGGCCTTGGCCAATAGTTGAGGATGATAAAGCTAGTGCTTGTTGGCGCAATCATGAGAAACTGGGTCTGCATCTCAGAGGAAAGTAACAAATAGAAATTATCAACGCTCGTGGAATAAAACCTTTTTTTTTATTTTCGTGTTGTGATGTCGAACACAACTGAGTCACGTTAACTCGAGATAACGGGCACAGCTTGGCGCTTAACCATCCAAGCGGCAGCCAAATAAAATTATTGTCGCTTTTATGACTCGTTGACCGTTTTTTGCCGATTCAAGTTGACACAAAACATTAATTTTGTTGTCTTCCATTTGACCGTTATCTCGCTTGATTAATCAATGCAACTCTTTTGTGCTTTTGTTGAGAGAACAATAATTACGGCGACTTAAAGTCGGCATCTTGTTAAATAACCTGAGAAAGGCAAATTCGATAATTTACGAGCGCATCTGACGGGCAGTGCCGCTAAATAATTAAATTATTCGTCTCAATTTACTTCGCATGGCCGACGAACTTAATAATTTATCAGCGTCGCAACTGCGGCGCTCGGACTCGTCATTAAAGGTACTTTCGATAAAAGTTGTCGAGAGCTGTCAAGCCTTTGCCAAAAGAGCGTTACAAATTCCGCAGGGCTGAAGAAGCGAGCAAATTACACCACTCGACGGCCTGTTATCATCAAACGAACTTTCCAGGCTAAACGTTTATTTGTTTTTGTTTTCCCTCCGACGATCTTCGAACGATATAATTAATTTCATTTAATGCTCGGCAATTTTTCATTATTGAAGACTTCGCTTCGTGCCTCTCCTCGAGTGCTTTATCTGAAAGGGAATCTAAAGTCTATTGACTTCTTCAGCACACAGAGCGGCGCGTTGGGCTCAGAGGTTTCTTCTTGCACCTTTCGTCGACTCATTTTTCATGTTTTTTCGCCAACTCAACGACGCCGAACGATTCTTTACCTCAACAAATGCTCGTTGAAGCCAAGGGAACGAGTTTAAGCGTGCATCAGCCGCCACGATATCTCAATGCACCAACATTATTCAGAGAGTTTTCTTTCGGTCTTCGTTCTCCACTCTCGTCTCTTCAACATTGATCGTTATTTCGGTTCGGCAGAGTGGTCTGTTATTAAGATAATGGGATTCATCCTCCGAGGCATAACTTAACTTGAGAGAGAAGAAAACTTTCTGAGAGTTCTTCAAACGATGGGCAAACATAGCATCGAGTTTTGATTACATGGCCCTGAACTCGCTCCACGGTATCATTAAAATTTCAAAATTGTTGCATGCTGAAACGGCTGTCTATGCTCGATTTGTGCTGCACAAATTGTGCAGCAAACTCTTAAGAGATAAGGAAAGAATCATTCATGGTAGTTACAAGTTTGTCTAACAATTCATCTTCACTCACCGCACCCACCAACCTAACCTGCTTGTCTAAGCCTGTGGTCTATCGTCGGCACGATGTTCTAGTAGCTTTGAACCACGAGAATTCAAAATCTTGTAATCCATCTGGACAGCCTGCTTCTGCATGCACAAACGAAAGTTCTAAACGCGATTGAGCGCCGAAAAATAATCAAAAAATTACTTATGATAATTTGAGGTAATTTTCTGCGGAGGAAGACTCTCAATATTTAATGTTTGCGGAAAAATTATGGACGCTCGTTGCTGCATGATGCGTGTGTGTGATCTCTTCCTTCCTTTCTCTTTCGCTCGTCAGTTCGCGGCTTGAAGACAGCGCCGGACTGAAGACAGATCGCAAGGCTCATCGATGAATGATTGAGGACTGTCCGATCGTAAAAAAATAATTTTCTTCATCTCCTTCTTGCAGCAGTAAAAAATTAATTTATTTAAACATGGAGAACGAGCCCAGAAGTTCTTTGATAACTTTTTTGTTTATTTTGCAAGTCTCCGGATCGTTGTAATAAACTGACGCCGCTTTGGACTCTTACGCGACAATAACAAGATATCGCTTCCGCCAAGGAATTGAGACATCACATTGTTCTCATGTGGACTTCTCTGGCTCGAACGCTAGCGATTTTCTTCGAGCCGATGATGTGACAAATACTTTTCTGGGTTGGCGACCGCGAATTAATTTCGTGTTATTTATTGAAGCACTTAAGAGTGCTTGTGGAATGCACTTTATGGAGTTGGGACTTTTAAAGAAAATATTGATACACAAATGTCATCCGGATTGCATCTGGCGCTTAACTGCAGGAAGAGTTGCGGCGTGGCAGACTTATTATCCCAATGTCGCCTTCGCCTTAATTTACAAGCAGCCGAGACGCATCAGTTTAAACAACGATTTATTGCTCGCTCCGAGATGACACTCACCGACACTCTTGCGAGTCAATAAAAGAAAATGAATTGAGTCAACGGCTTTGAGAGTCGACGACGTAACGAAAGGCATTTAATGCAATCTCAAGTGTTCTTGAGATATTGAGGTGCGTAGCGCCACGTAGTCAAATATTTGATTAATGTAGTTGAGTTTGCCTTGCCGAGAATGGCTTCGGCTGTCAACATTAGGCGGCTACTCGAGGTCGCTAATAATAGCAAGTCTCTGGCTGATAATGTATATGAAGAGGAACTGTGGCTAACAGCGACTGGCGTGTTATCTTATCGTATTTTGCAAGATACACAACGAAAATTCAAATTGCTGAGCGGATCGTGAATTCATTCCTTTGGTCTCTTTCGGCGCGCCGTTATTCTGACTAATGAACAATAGTCGTTGCTCTTCCGACTTGCTATTACGACGAGCGAGTCTAGGTCAATGTAGGAATCGAGTCTGAAAGCCGTCGTCGAAAACCTCCTTACCATTTGAAAACTTTTTGAGTTTCTCTAAACCGAAATCAAGGAGAGGCAATGATCCAATTTCACTTCTAGAAATATTTATGACCAGTTTTTCCTCTAAGGTGGTAAACGAACCAACAAACCTCCTACTAAATAATGATAAAAGTCAAGCTTCACTTAAAACTTCTTCAATTACCTAACCTCCGAAGCTAGCCTTAGTCATAGAGCTAGAAAGAGAGAGGCGCCTAACCAAGTGTGTTCATGTCAGCATCAATTAAAATGCAACAAGCTTGAAAAAGATTTCAAACGGCTCACTCACGAATCAGCCCGCAAGACATCATCAATTTCTCATGATCGGCGCTGTGTTTGCCGTTCCTCATTCTACGGCTTTGCGCAAAAAGACTGAGAAATTCTTTAGAAATCACTCGAAGGGAAAATTACATAATGATCGCAACACAAAAGAGGCGAAGCCAGCAAAAAGATTTCGATAGCCTCGTCTCATCTCTCGTCTCGCTTCCTTCGACTTTCGTCCACTACAAAGGACTACAACGCGGAGACACATGCTGTTCTCAAGAATAGGATGCAGACATCAGTCGAGAGAGAAGGCGCCATACTCAGCATACATGCGTGTGTTCCCCAGTCAGCAGAAGTTTATTTGAGGATCCTAATTCGTTTTACACACTTGCATCGTTAACCTTCCTTTTTGCCGCCAAGAGGCTCTCCAAGTGTTGAAATCTTACTATCGGAGGCAATTAGGACACGACCAGCATTTCGTCAGTTTCAACGGAAAGGTTTTCATTCAACAATTTTCGTTTCTCTCCCTTTCCACTTCACTCGTCGCAGCGGCTTAGACTGAGCGGCCCAAGTTTCACGAAAATGCGATTAAGGGAAGATGATAGCAAGTCTCCCAGACACAAAACAGAATACCGAGAAAAACAAACAGAAATGCCTTCGAGGGAAAAATGCACCTTCGCATGTAAATAGAGTTTCTGGAATGACCGGGGTTTTGGGAAACAACTACAAAGGCTGCTGTTGAAGTCACCGCAAAATTGCAAAAGAAGAAAAGTTTTACTAGATCTCGTAGTCTGCTGATATCCTTTACCACAAGTTTAATCTTTGGAGTTTCATAATGAATGTTCAAGCAAGAGTTTGAGCTGAAAAATTGTCGACCAAACTGTACTGAACGAATCCTTTGCCGGCCTCAATCGAAACCCTAGCAAAGTTTACACTACAATCTGCTTTGATTATTTCCTTCAAGCAGAGGAAAAAGACTGTCTTAGAATTGAGATAAGAACAAGAAATCAATTAGGCACAATCGTCGGATTGGCTTCAGGTTCTATCTGCGTCTTTCAGAAAGAAGAAGAGAAAAAAACTCGACAAACGTGTATCGTCGATGAAACCAGTTTCCTGACTCATTCTTGACCGCAAAAAGCTTGAGTTGTCATTCAAAAGTTGCAATTTATTAAATTGGCCGGAGCGCTGTCCGTTCCCCTCCTGTCGTCGATCAGCAAGGAGAGAACGCCAGGAAATCAACAACTGCCTAATTTACCGTTTGATTTATTCACAAGAGACCGACAGAAATGTTAATGCTCCACGTCACACAGCCGGCCATAAATCTTTGTCGCTTGGGAATGCAATTATCATTGGACGCTCATTGCAGCTCGTCTTGCGTGCGCGGCAAATATTTAAACAAATTTTATGTACGCCTGGCGCTGTTCAGACAATTATTTCGTGGATTATGTGTTGCGAATAAACTTTGAGCGATTTCCATTAACGAGCCAGCTGCATCGCATTGCAAGTCTCGTCTCGTCTCGAGGCATTGCGACAAATCCGAGATCAATATTGACTCGACATAACTGCGATTATCACTGCGAGAGCAACGTGAGTGCCGGCTCCGATAAGAATTCCAAATATTTGCTATTGAAATTCATTCGCCATGTGGGCAATCGAGAATCTCTCGAGCTTCGCTCCGCAGCGACGACACGAGAATTCGCGCCGCTGATTTTATTTTTAGATCCCTTTTGTAGTGATGGCGCCTTCTAAACTTGCACATGCCGTACATTCATAAAGAGCAAGCTTCGAGCTGCCGTGGCACTCCTCTGCGGTCGTCGATGTCGACAATAACTCTCGGTCGCGTTCATTATGCATTCACAATGGAGACGAATCGGCGAAAATTAGTCGATTTGCTTGGCACGGCGAAGTCGTCTCGAAAAAAAGTTTGTTAATTTAATTGCCTATTGATTTTTCGTTTTCTCCGCCCGGCGACTCAATTTCCGATTCGGCATTTTATAATAGCTCGGCGCTTGTGGAGCCTGCCGTCTCGTCTCGCGCACGCTTTCCTACAAAGCCGAGACGTGAGAAATGGCCAAACTACATTTACGATTTCGATAGCCGAGAACTTCCAGATGTTGGGAATTTCCTAAACTGAGTTTGAAATGCACTAAGGTGATTCGAACGAAGGGCTGAGGGTTTCAGGTATTTCCCATTAAGCTGGATGATACTGCGAAAGAAACTTAAGACGGATTTCACTGCGCCTGTAGATCGTTGATTAATCTGCCAAACTGTAATCGCCTTTTTTCTTCAACCTCCTTTCCACTGGCAAGATCATAAGTCTATCTAAAGCATTGAATGAATCTCATGTCCGCTAAGAGTTTATTGAAATGTCTTTGACGCTAAATCATTGCTGCAGTCGCAGACGTCAATGCTATTTATTTTATCGCTCGTTTTGATTGCGAAATGCACTTGCATTAAACTGCAAATGACTTCTGCAGTCGACGGGAAACAAGCTCCGCTGTGAAATCTATAAAAGCGCAGGGAACGTAAGAAACGGCGCTTACATATTTTTTCCACATCTCTCCTCCGGTCCTCGGCGGTTGCATTGAGCGACGTCGCTCCGCTGGCTGCATTTGACCGAGCGTCTTCTTCTTGCCGTCGAAATTCTTCTCGTTCACTCGCTCCCCTTTCATTAGTTATTTATTTATTATTTGTTTTACCTTCTCTTCGGTTCTCTTTGGTCTCCACTTCTCCTTCGCTCGTTCGCGCATCGAGGAAAATGAAATCATCTCGTCTTGAATAAATCGCTGGTGAATCAGAGTCGCTTTTATGCTCCATTTGCGCTTGTATAAGCCTAAACAGCATGTTGTTATTAGTTATTCAACAACAAAGAGGACCACGAAGCACCAAAAATTTCGACTCATTAACTTTATTGCCCGCGCGACTATGTGTTTATCGACATATATGGTGGAGGCTCATTCTCCTTTCCCTCATCATCATCATTCATTACTCGCTGCTTCTCGGACCTCATCTCGTTAATTTATTTATGATATGAAGCTCAGAAGAATTTTTTGTTTTATCAAATTCTCTCCGAACCTCGGAGTCTGAAGCCATAACATTAAAGACGAAGAAAACAGTCGATTTCATGCCGGGCTGGCTCGAAAGAATTTCTGGTTTTTGTCCATCGAGACCCGCTCGAGCTTCTCTCATGTTTTCGTATTGAGTCACTCGGAGACCTTTTGCGATTTCTTTTCTTCTTGCCTCGCTCGCGGTGGCTTAAGCGAAATATTTTTTGCTCTTCCTCCTTCGTCCCCGGCGAACATGTTGCAGCGAGCGATGTTCTGCAGCGACAAGCCTCGATGAAGGTAGGAAAAAATGTTATTAGCAATATTAGCTCGTTGCTGTCTTTCTCTGATTCCGATTGCTGGAGCGAGATAACGACGGCAAAAAATGAATGTCAAATGATTTTTTCATGTTGATAGGGCATCGATTGATAGTTTCGACACAACTTTACTTTCAATTTGCTTAATTGCACGGAATGTTCCTCGCTGCGATCCTCCGCTGCCTCGCTCGTTCATCGACTTTTATATCTCGACTTGATTGGTTTGTTTTCGATGATATAATACTTCTCGTTAGTTAATTCAGCGAGCGCTGCTAAGCCATCAAATCGCAGAGATATTTCTCTTAGGAGTTGAAACCAGAACCCGTTTAGTAGAATTTCATTCCAAGTTTTACTGCTTTCGCAACTTGCAGAACTGAAGACCTAGAGTTGATTTAAAGACAGGGAAAGAGTTGAATCACATCAAGCAACGATGATTATTTTAGGATGGTTCAATAGAATCACGAGGTCGGTGAAGTCTTACCAATCCACAACAACTATGAACTTGTGAATTCGAAGCAAACGCTGATCGACATTCCTGTTTATCAAAAGACTCACCCGGTGCAGGAAATGCCAATGCTATAGCCTATCGCGTTTAGCGCAAAGTCTAACAAACCGCCAAGAGAAGAGGTCCGAACGTTCAGGTCAACGGAACTTGCTCATCTCCCAAGCAAGCACCTGCTTGACGTGGTCAGTTGACGATGGAAATCATAGCGACAACGGTTGTAAATTACATGCTGTTCTCTCGAAGCAGGAAAGTATTTTTACTCTCTCGCTTTGCTTCATGTTGATCGTTTTTCTGGTACTCATCGTCGTTTGGTACGGGTGGTCCGAAACTTTAATCGATCAGTCAGTTTAAAGATTCTCTCTTCCCCCTTTTTTGCAAAATAATTTTCTCGTCGTCTCGTTGTCGTCAGTTGTGATGCTCTAAAAATAGTTTCGAAATGAAATGTGTTGGTCGTTTAATCGGCTAAATGCCTAGCGAGCAGGATGACAAATGCCCGAAAAGATTCATGAGCGAGTTCACGGTAAAGTGAGAGCTGCGAGGGTTCTGGGAAGTCGAGATTGTTCACCTCGCGGTTCTCTGAATTTTCCAATTTCGGATGGAAATATTTCTAATTTATCGTAGCCGAATGTCTCAATTGCCATGTGTAAGCGTCTTTGACAACCAACATGAAAGAACGACCAAGTCTATGCGGCGCGCCTGATGATCTAGACGAGAATTGACAGCAGTTCTGATAGAGACACCGAGCTTCCGGCCGGGCGGTCGACGAAGATGATTAAATAAAGCTTGGAGCCAAAGACAACACTCAATGTGTGTGCTGAAATTGTCGATAGGATTGGCGCCAACCAGTTCTCAATGAAGGAGGATAGATCAAATACGAACTCAACTGTTACCATTTGTCACCGGCTTTTGTCGCGCTCGACCAAACTCAATTGTCACAACAGTTTTTTCTCTGTTGATTAACAAAAATTATTCCGGATCGAGTTCAAAGCAAATTTGCATATTCGTCTTATATAATTGAATAAGAAAACTACACGCGGGAAGCGCGAGGCGCCATCGGTATGAGAATAAAGTTGCTTTTTATGACACGAAAAAAGTCGACGCAGCAGTGGCGGAGCGAGTTGCAAATTCCTTCGGCAAATTGCTCGTGCATTGAAACCGCTAACGGCGCTTGTCGCTTGTTTGGTTTCAGCAAATAAAATACGTCCCGAAAGACCGGTGACAATGTTGCGAATGTAAAGCGCCACAGGCCGCGAATTTCCTCCCTCTAATGCAATTACAATTATTTTCAAATCAACGGACAATCTGAGTGCGCCTAATTAGATAAGTTAACGTGTCAGGCCGTCTGGACAGCTGGACAAAGACAGACGATAAATTAAAGCGCCGAACGACACAAATATTACAAGCCAAGTCAGTAAAATGTAATTTATTTCAGCGGTTTTTTCTAAGCTCGGATCGTTAATTTGATTGTGATTGCAATAATGAGCCAGGGTCAAAGCGCGTGAAGAAAAGGAATTATTACATCGACATTGAGCCGTTGGCGCCCCGTCCCTACTCAGCGCCGCAGCGTCGTTCAACAAACGATTGAATAACATGTGTAGCAGAAAGACCCTTCGCCGAAGACTCAACCGGCGACACTAATCTATTCCATGTCTGGACTTCGTACATATGTCCAACTGGAGGAGACGACAACCTACAATAGCATTAGCTGGCTTTTGTAATTACAAGTTTCTGTGTTGCCGAAGCTCGGGAAGAAATCGAGTCGAGAGACGTGTGGGAAAAAAAGTTAATTTTCCGGAAGGTGAATCGACTTGAGTCGAAACCGACTCCGCTCGACTTTTCTTAGAACTTCTCGCGGAGGAATTTAAATTCTCTCGATGGGTCGTTCTGGGTTTTGTCTTCTCCTTCGCTTTGCTTTAGCATGCTGAACGTTGTGAAACGAGATACGAGAACGTTGTTGGAGTAAATAAATTGAAAAATCTAAAACCCAAACTTTGAATAGAAAGATTATTTTAAATCAACTTGAAGCTCAGATTTGACATGGATTGACCGTCATAGTCATTTTAAAATCTCCCAAATACATAAAGTCGTTAACTTCCAGTTACTTTAATCAAACAAGCATCGCAGTCACTTAGCTGCTTTGCCCTCGCCGAGGTTTGTCTTAAAAGTGGCGAACGAGAAACAAAAGGCAGATAATTACAAGACGAGAACCTCTAACATGTTGCACGGGTGGAAGGAAGATGAAGTAAAAACAAACATTCAAATGGTTCACTAAAAAAATGTGTATCATTAAGCAGCTCGAACAAGTTTCTCGAATTAATCCTTTAATGGCGTCATGCTTCGTGATGGAAACTATCGTTGAGAGATCGGCTACGTTTTGTTTCCTCTGTTTCGTCGACCAGTTGCTTTATCAGGGAAACGCATTAGAAGGAGAAGTTGCTCCTATCTCGGCTCAGTCGACAAGGGTCGAGTGTCGTCGACTCGAGTAACGAACAATTTGTCGCTTTGGAGCCGCGCTTTCCAGACGAGCGACTCGTCGTTGACTCTTTATACATCCCAATCGTAAATTTCTTTTTAATTCATTTTATTATCAATTCAAGTGGCGACAATAAGAAAAAGTGTCTTCCACTCGAGACGGCTGTTTGCACATTAATTAATAAACTACATCGATTTCTCGAATAGCTTCATAAGCGGAGTTTACACATATGCGGTGTTAGGCGGGTAAAAATAGCTGCACGCAAGTAATCCAAGTTGAGCACATTTAAATATTAATTACTGCGAGATCATCGCCTACGTTCGTCGCCGCTGCAGCAGAAAAAAACTTATAAATTCAATTAGCAGTTCTGACTGAAACATCAATCAACAGAAGTCTCTGATCAATCGATAATCGTTGTTCTGTGGGACTTGGGAGGTTCATTCCTTCCTCGATGAATTGAAAAGCAATTCGTTTGATACGTCAAGCTAATGGGAAGTCATAATTCACGTTGTTGATTGTTTAAAGAAATAAAGCAAGTCGCGATGACAGCGTCAGAGTTATGACTGAGTTCATGCGTCGTCTAATATTTCTCTTCATTGTCGCTAGAGTCCCTCAGCTTGCTGGCTGATAGCGGAACATATTGAAAAACAATTTTTATTATCGCCTTTGAAATTTATCGGTGTCGTGACCTCCTCGTCGGTGGCGCCTAGTTCTATTGTCGTTCGACAAATTTATTTGCTGCCCTCGAGAGCAATCGCATTCAAACCCTCGGATCGCGCTTGGCAGCTAACTTCGCTTTTCTCACATTTTCTTCTCTCATTTTGTTTTTGTGTGCTCGTCGCAGGCCAGAGAAATCGTTCAGAAGTGACTGTGAACCCAACACGCGAACAACGGATTTACTTTTCGGATCGAAATATTTTATTATTTTGTGTAATTTTTCCAAAAATTCGCGGATCGTCCCGAAAGTCGGTCAGGGAAATAATTTGTCGCAATCGTAGACGAAGCAACTTGATGGAATAATCAATTCGACTGAACTTCTCGACTTTGCGTTACATATCGAACAAAAAATAAATATTCAGTGCCTTCAGGAATTTAATATCATTGAGACAGTTTGAGTTTATCGACGGGGATTTTAATCTGAGCTATCTAGTCGCCCACTGCTGAATTTTGTTCACGACGACGTTCGCCTGATTAGAGTTATCTTCTCATGGATTATTGACGTGTAAGACGTCTAAACTCGCTGCAGTGAAAAATTTATTTCATGAAGTTTATTTTTAAAAAGAGAAAACTTTTTTTTTGTAAGTGAAAATTGCTCGCCATTCAAAAGAAAATCAAGAAAAATAATTCGAAGGAAAAATAATTACAAATCGAAAACCCTCGAGTGCTTGTGAAGAAGTGTCACATATCGGCGAAAGATATCACATATCCGCATAACATAATCAGAAAATAAATCGAAATCAATTGAAGAAGAGAAAAGAAAAATCGATAAGTGATCGAAAAAGAAAAATCATATCGTGAGTGGGAATCAAAGTGCTGTTAACAGTGGATAATTCACCGTCAAGCGTCTTCGATGATCATCATTCCACCAGTAGTGATAATGAACACACAATAGATCAATGTTACAAATGCATTATTTGCGGACCGATGTTTTTCAGCAAAAGGAAAACTTTAGTGAAACGGCTATGGCGCTCGCGTGTGACATCGACGAACTCATCGCGCCAAGAGCCGTTCGCCCCTTCAGATCAATACTATCAATTAGCAAACGAAACAAGCGACGGAAGTTATTATTACTATCAGCAGCAGTCGAAAGTGAATTACAATCGAAACTGTGGACTCGTAAGAGACGAAGCAAGCTCGCTGCTCTCGACGACAACTGCCGTGCTGCGAAACTGTTGCGCGAACTCAAATTCCAGCAGTTCTATCGACGAGCTCGAACGAAGCAGCCAAATTGCGTTCCGCGCTCTAATGTCTCTGCTGAAGAAAGACAGTCAATTAGAGACGTTGCTGCAGGCAATCGTAGGATTATCATCGACAGACGCTGCTTCAAACAAAGTACTTCCTCATCAGCATCAGCCAACGGACTGTGTTCTCGTTCCCCGTCAACTGATTCAAGACGAAGAGCCCCAAGTCTTCGCCTGCCGCTTGTGGCGCTGGAAAGACCTCTACGACCCCAACGAGATAAAACGCATACCCAAATGTCCCAACGAGAAAGATCCCATTTATGTCTGTTGCAATCCCGCTCACTGGAGTCGGCTGTGTCTGCCAGGTATGTGTCGATGACTTACTCAGTTTTAACAACCTCCATGGGCTGGTTTCTGGCATCTGATAAGACACACGAAGCTACTCAGTTGGGTAATGTGTTTCTAATTGGAGTTTCGCAGTGTCTGCTT
Organism: Smittia sp. YW1114-2; assembly: GCA_033064975.1. Taxonomy (NCBI): domain Eukaryota; kingdom Metazoa; phylum Arthropoda; class Insecta; order Diptera; family Chironomidae; genus Smittia; species Smittia sp. YW1114-2. The sequence continues at coordinate 15,067,077 of CP093833.1, forward strand.
ATCCAACTGCTCTTAATTAACATTCAGCTCTACGAGTGTCTATGACATGTCGAGTGGAATTTCAGCTGTGTAAATATAGAAATCGATGACGACACGGAGCGTTAGACAGAAATTATAAATTTTAGTTAATTGTCGACGGTAGAAAAGTTTCTGTTCATGTCATATCTACGAAAATAAGTTGATTCTTATACACCTTCACCATAAGCGCTCAGCTCTGAAATGTATATGCACTGCTATTGAGAGATTATTTATTTTTAATCTATTTTAACTGTGTATATGATGGCGCCTCGCTCGAAGACCAACACACGAACGAGGAGAAGAGGGAAAAATATCGAATGATGTATATTCGTGTAGCCTGCACTTGTATAGCCGGTGAATGTATGTTCTTGCCGCGTTCCTACAGCTCTATAGATCTAGTTTTAGATTTCTGAAACATTGTCTTCGAGCTCCCTCGACTCAGGGCTTTGTCTCGAATGACAGTTTCCTGTCGCCACGTCTAGAACTTTTCCTGCCCTCTGTCCGCTGCCGTCTTCAAATAATTCCGCGATAGCTCAGTTGGAGTTTGTCACGCTAGCTATTTGAATAGTTTACTGACTTTATTGTTTATCAAACTCATTAGCCGTTACTAAGGTTGAGTAGGTAATAGCTGAACCTTGAAGCTAGCCAGCGCAGCTAACTAACCAGCTCCCAATCCACGTGAAGCCAAAGCCCTGACACGACTGAGGCAAAAAAAATCTCGAGCCAGTCGAGTGGGGCAACATGTGCTTGGCGGCAATGAAGTTTCTCCAGACGCTTTTTATCGCGGCCACATTCTCATCGACATTTCTTTAATCAAACAAATCAACGATCATCGTGACTGCTCTCCATTCTTTCTGCAATTTGACCTTTTTTCCTCGGGAATACTGAGAATTCGCTTTGGCCTCTCCTTCGTACGAAGCGCAGAGTGAAATTTTCCAAAAATATCCACCAAGATCCACAACAATATCGAGAGCGGAGGGAGCACAAAGCAGAGCAGAACAAAAAATCTTAATTTAATGTCTATAATTTTTAAGGAATGTTGTTTCGTTCTCTTCGGATGAGAGCGGGAACGAAAGACTGTCGAACGATTAAAAGAATCGGAATTCATAATGTATGGGCAGCGAAGGTATTTAAATTCTGAGGAAGACTGAATGATTTAGCAAGTCGAGCAAGGAATTTTGATTGTGATGTGATTGCTTATTTAAGGCTAGAACTTGGGGATTGTCTTCAACGATAAACAGACGAGCTCTGATAATGACGTTAGCCTTCAATCGATAAATGAACAGTTAAAGTTTTTTCATGTTTCAATAAAGATTTCCCAATCGCGAGGATCTTCTCTTGCATTCCGTCCAACGTTTCCCTCTTGCAAACATCTTCGCCAAAAAATTTACCTAATGAGATCATTGCCAAAGGCTTCTCCTCTTTCATTAACTCTTGTGCGAAACGTGTTTAAGGAAAATAAAAAATGTTAATCCTCTTAATTAATAAGTTGAAAATATACGCGGGCAGACGAGAGAACGGTCGCAGCATTTGTTGATCTACATAAACATCTTAACGATCCTCACATATTCAATAAAGCTTTATAGACTGCCATCAAACAGGATTTGATTTATTGTAGTTTCCGAACGATTGCCTTCAATCATCTACGAAATGAGTTCAAAGACATCTTGTGGCTTGTAAAGTTTTATCATGTCGAGTTCGTAAAACATTGGTGGTGACTTGATCAGCTTCGTTGTCGAGTCATCAATCATAAAGAACAGAAACTTTTAATTATGAAAGCTGCTGAGGCCTGTTGGGTCTTCGTTCAGTTGTACCTGACGCATTGCATGGAAATTAGCACCGCATTGCAATCGCGTTCTGACTTCAAACCAAACTAAGCGATGTCTTTAATCCCTCGCATAAATATTCCGGCCTCAGACCGCGCTCTAACATCGCTCAGCAGCATTATAATTATTTTATTTGCTCGTATTTAAATGAATGAGAAGAAGAAACAGTAAATTTACATTCAACCGAAAATGGTGCGATAAATCATGAGCAAGACGATAAACAACAAGAAGATCCGTTTTGAGTTCCATTCTCTTGTGTTCTTAAAGTAAATATTGTGGTTGGTATGAATGCACAACGTCTGAACTTACATCCTCGCCTTGCGCCTGAGGGCTCTATTTGCGATCGCGTAGGATGAGAATGGGGAGAAGCAAGTGAAAAGACATAAAACGGTCTCATGTGGACATAACAGAGCTATAAAGCTTATGAGTATCTTCGGCGGCGACATCGGGAAATTATTGAATGCGAAGCGGTTAATGAACATTTACGGTTGTCTTCGTTATGTCACATTGTTTGAGTCGCTTGTGGCATGAGAGGAACGCCAATATTTGACGAATTTCACCTTGACTGTTAATTAACATCAACAAAATGTTTTTCTAATTGCAGAAACTCCACCTCCGCCTTATCAGTATGCAATGAAAATAAACGGTAAGTTGCTCCGACAATTGCTTTGAGCTTTATAAAGGCTGCAATGGAATTTCTACTTAAGAGCAGTTGATGGTTGATATGAGTTCATTGGCGTAGCAAAACAAATAGCTGTGGATTGCAGCTCATTAGAGCTAGAGAAGCTACAGGCGCAGAGGATCACTGAGAGTCCAAGCTAAATATTTTGAAATCATTCCAAACTTCTCTGTGGTCATTGCAAAAGATTCTTAATAATCTGACACAATTTAAAATTAGTCGAAAATTCGAGCCTGGCTAATTATCTACCCTGTTGCTATGGACACAATTGAAATACCGGGCAATGAAAGTATATCAGCGACGGTGCTGGCAAGCATACTGACTGAAAAAGATTTTTGTTTTGTGTAACGATGACAGGGACTTGACTTGTTCATATGTCACTGGTCGGTCCATTAGTCTTTCGCTGTGCTCGAGATGTGCTGTTTGTTTGAGTTTTCTCTGCGTTACAAAACTCAATTGTCAACTGCTCATAATTAATTAATGCTTCGGAGTGTCAAATTTTTGAAGGAAAATCTTTCGACACATTTTCGATGATGCGTCGAATGAACAGAAGTTAAGCTAGCGGCTGGATTGGCAGGCGTGCTATTAATCTTCTCTCAGTGGAACTTATTCAAATTGATAAGAGCGACTCGAGGAATGTCAAAGCGAAAACAGTCGGCGGCTAATGCTTTGAAGCCAATTTTATCAGGATTGAGACATTCGTCGCAGAATGTTTCATGTTAAATTATTTGAATCTTCCAGTGGCAGATCAGCTCAAGTCTTCTTAGTGTCGATCGTTTTGCTTTGCTCGGCCTTCTAGCCTCTTCTAAAAATATCTGCTCCGCTCCACTCAAAGAGTTTGAGAGTCTAAATGGAGTTTGAATTGGCCAATGCACTTGAGTCTTGAAAAGTAAAAACAAAAGTTGCTCAATGGCAATCGATCGTAAAGCGAAAGGCCGCTTGGAGCCGAACGGTTGTTTCCGTTTGTAGAGCAGAGCTTGACGATGACTCATCGACGAAATCACAAAGCAGATATTTTCGAAATCGTCTTTGACTCACAGACGCGTTTATAGCCTCGCCGATCGGACATAGAGAAAAGACCAAATATCATGAAAACACATTCACGCACCTAACGGAGCGGTCGCGCAAGCAGGTTTCTTCCGACCATCAGCGTCTTTTGTAGAATTTGAATATTAAGCAGCGAGCTCATAAAAACAGAGAAGAGTGTAATGTCAAGCCACACACCCAACATGAGAAACCAGCGAAACAAAAAAGATTAAAGTTTTCTCATCGCCGCGCGGCTGTGAATTAAGACAATAAAGGCGAAGCATCTCGTTGAGTCAGCTTATCGATGTTTTCCATTCACCTGACAATTTCCCATTGATCATCTTGCTCTTGCCATGTCTCTCGCTTTCAACGGGGGGCAATTTACCTGTCTAACCGATAAAGCATTCCCTTCCACCCTCCCCAGCTCGCTGCTTCATTTGCATGTAAAATGCCAAACGGGTCTCGGCCACTTGCGTGACTTCGCTCGTCGACTGGTTTCGCTAGGGAGAGAAGTTTTGGGTCTAAGTAGGAACTTTTTATGAATGGCTGTTCGGTGTGCATAGCTAGAGAGCTTGTTAGAAGCTTTTACAAAGCGGGCGACTCTATGGAGCCGAGCACAACACAAACGCACACTCGCAGCGACGAGAAACTTGTTTAATTAATTTCTACTCGGTTCTTGTCTTATGATTTATTCGCGTTGCCAGTGTCAATGTGTTGGGAAATGTGTTGCGGCTGTTTGCGTTTTCATAGCTTTAATTGAGTTTCTTTAATGCCACTTAGCGGAGTTTGTCTCATGTTCGTCTCTCCCTCCCTCTGGATCATCATGGCTGCGTGACGAGACGAAACAAACTTTTGCCAAAATGTTTTCGAAGCAATTAGCAATCGTAAAGCGGCATCAACAAAAAGTTTCCTCATGTCGCTCTTCGAGCACCCTGTCGAGTTCAATCCAAAATTCAAGCGTAAAAATTCCATTATGCCATTCCCGGTCCGATTCGACGAAAACGCGTGTTCATTTCAAGTGGAACTGGTTGAGAGTCTCTAAATTAAAAGTCTTCGGTCGTGGAGAAAGCAAAAGAAAACATTGCGTTGCAGTTCTGGTGCGCTGGCTGTAAATGAAGCAAGAAATCGTTGCAAGAACCTCCGAAAGAGATTTTCCTTCTTCCTTTCCTTCGTTTCGCTTCTTCAAATTCTGGCTCAGAGCTGCGCAAACTTTTCTGGTTGTGACCAGACGTTCTGGCAGACTCAAGGTACTGGCGCCGGAGCCATCCAAAGTCTGGCTGGGCTTTGTTCCTCACAAAGGTTTGCCTCAATCTTTAGGGCACCGGAGGTTGTTTCCAGTCTCTCGAAGCACACGAACTGCCTTGCTCTGCTTCTTAGTTTTTGTTTACTCAAGAACTTCGACAATTGCTTCTTGTTCAAAACTTTTTCGTGTTCTCGAGCAAACAGCGGATGAAGACTAACGACGGAGCATGTAATATGGACATTTGTGCTTCTCGAAAAGAAAAAAACGCAAGCTGAGCTTCAATAAACTAAACTATCAGTGGATAAAGCTCAAAAGAGAATCGTGGAAATGCTACAGCGTTTCGTAAGGAATTCCGAGAAGCGAAAAAGGAAAAAACTGAGTCGCTGGAACAACAAACATCGCTCCAAGTCTGCCAAAGGGTTTTATTGTTGTTTATCCTTTAAAAACCAAAAACTCTACGAATGGTCCTACTGGAAAATCCCTAAAACATTCAGAGAATATCAGCGCAACGGAAAAATAAGAGCAAAGAGGGGACGAGCATGGAAATGCTTGGAGTTTTTATGCATTTTGTGCTGCGCCTCGCATTCTCTTTAAATAATACATCAACCTGATTCGCGTTCTTGTTTCTTCTTTCGCCGAAGCTTCGATGTCCATTGTTGATTTTTGCTCGATCATTGCGATCGCGAATATTTTTTTTATCAAACTCCATCGATGATTCCAATGATAATCAACATAATTCCTTGACGTTTGTTTGCTCGCCTCGTGAGAAAGTGCCGAAAGAAACTTTTGCTCAATCAAAAATGTAAATGTTTCGGCTTAGCGCGATCCGCTCGATCAAACGCGCTACAGCGCCAGTTAAAACCTGAAATGCGATCGCTAGCGACACAATGCGAAACGGCAAACAGAAAACAGCGACTACAACGTCAAACAAATAAATAAAATTCCAAAATTATACGCGACACAGATGATGTAATTCAGTCGACGCTGAGCAAACACCTGAGTAAAGACAGAACTTGAGACAGGCGGTCAGAGCAAGCTAGAAACACAAGGCCTTCGCCTCGAATCGGGATATCTTTCGCAGAGAGAAAGCTTCTTGCTGCTTGTCGCAAAACAGACTTTGTAGACTGCAATCAGACCCTTCCGTCGTGTTCAGTTACTTTGTTACTTTTCGAGGAACTATTTTATTGGCTTTTAATTGCTTTAGCCTACGCCACTTCGCTCGGTCAAACAATACTCAACGGATACTCAACTTTATTGAGGTCTCTTAGATTGTATCGGTTGCTTCTTAGCCTCCGTGGAAAGAGTTTCATGGCCGAAGATTAACGCTGTCAATGAGAGGCTTCAAAAAAGTAGCTCATTCAACTAGCTCCTTCACCGTTTCTTCTCTCGCATGAACCCCTTTCGCTCCTTTGAACTTTCCAAATTGCTGACAAATGTTGACAAAACTCTACAAAATATTGCAACCCTTTAAATGTCAGTCGTAATCGTCGCTGATCGCACCCGATTGTTCGACTCCACTTAATCTCGCGCGGCTATAAAAATTGTTTTCATTCTCTTGGACTGAGGCATTCGCTTCATTTGCGGTCGTTAAAGTGCACTTGCAGTAAAATTTTATTACATTTTTTGATGCTCTTGTTTACACGACCGCAAAAACCAAATCGAATTCCACTGATAACAGAAGCTGCGATAATTGCAAGTTCAAGCTTGCTCGAATAACTGCGAAGCCGATCGATTTGTCTGCTAACCGTTGGACTTGCAGCCGCTCGCTAAGGCACTATACCAACGGCCAGTCTCGAAATGGAATTGCGTCGCTGCAAATTCTTTTAATAAATCGTTATTCGCCGTGTTCGGAATCAATAATTAATTAATCATGAGACTCGCGCTATCGCTAGTCAGGCTGATCGATTTCTCTCTCACTTGCTCGATCGACGATCGCTGCTTTGGTCTGAAACTTCCAAGAAACTCAAGAACCAGACATCAAGTTACACCAAGATGGTTGAAGCGCCTTTGTACTCTCTTTATGGCTTGTTCATGTTCGAAGACAGTCTATAATATATTTTATTAGTTCCGTCGCTCAACCGGCTCCGTCGTCTTCATCGCATAAACACATCTTGCGATATAATTGATTGTTTCTTTCTTATTATAAAAATATTAAAGAGTTGCACGAAAATCGGCGAGGCTCTAATGACTGACTTCCCTGCTTGGCAGTGTGTCATTAGTCTTGTTTGGCTTTTAACGAGATCGCAAATTGCACAATTTCGTTAACTCGAAAAAATGATGACATGAGCGGCTGATAGCGTCGCCTGTCTCACCAGGCATTTGAATTTTCAATTGCCTGCAATTAGATTTCTGCTTCCAGCAAATTAAATCCAAAACGGTTTTGCAAGACCAAAGAAGCTTCGTGTAGTTGGCAAATTATCGCTTCGACCGCCATCAAATGAATTGACGCGTTCCCACGGATGCGCTGAGCTTTTCACAGTAAATTCATACGATGCGATCAATCTCATTTTCCGTGTAGAATGGGAGGCTCCAGTTACTGTCGCCAAGCAGAATTGTTTGCCTTTCACAGTTTACCAAGAAGGTTTGACTCACGTGAACGATCAAACGTTGACACACGCTCGACAAGGGAGCGACAGCGCCATGAAACTTTCAGCGTTGATAGGAAAGTCTAGGAACTGGTCGTCTAGTCGGAGGAGGTGCGACCATTGACTAAGATCACTAAGGTCATAGCTCGTTCACTTCTAGCTGGTATTCTGAACATCCAACCATTGAAATGCAAAGCTTTATCTTTAAGGGCAAAGCTTCTGCGATTGCTTTGCTATCATTCCAAATTGAGGCTTAATCAAAGAGCGAAAAGAGGCGTGTGGTGAACTCTCAAGAGCGGATAAGCGTTGCACGGGCCCGATGAAATCACCAGAAGATAAACGGCGATAAGTTACTCACACCATCGCTGATCATTCATGAAACCTCGTCCCTCATAAATATGTCGCCGTTCGTTTTTGTGAATGAAAAGCTGAATGATAATTCGCTATTTATCTGGCTGCGAGAGAAGACTGAGCACTGAACTAACAAACTGTCTTATGCAAATGACGGCGAGGCGAGTGATGTGGAGAGCTAGGGGAGGGGGGGAGGGGACATGATACCGAGTCGAAGAGAAGAAAAACTTTAATTCTATATGGCGACAGAAGTATACAAAGCGATTAAGTTTGTTGTTGCTTCGTCGGCGTCTCATCAACTCGAGCCTGCCATAAAGTGAGCTTATTCTGTTATCTCCGCTGTCGCGGTTAGGCGTTGTAAACCCCAAACGAGGGTTTAATTTAGGGAACGAATTATAAAGAATGCTGTTTATTTAAATACGAGACATCGTCTCCATTGTCGATTAAAACAATCTCTGCGCATTCTTCAAGCTTAAGGCACTTCATTTGCATTCAGTTGCGAACGGAGCGGAACTCGAGCACCGGCAGACGGTGGAAAAATAAAAATAATCCCCATGAAAATGAACTTTAAGCCGCTTCTCCCGGCTCTAAAGACCTCGTCTTCGGCCACGAGCGAAACTAAATTTCCATTGTAAATGAGATTTTCAAAATGCGCGAGGATTTGCGAGCTTAATGAACTTTTATTTTATCATTTCGCCAGTTCGCTCGAGAGAGAGAAACTTATAATCCGCGTAAGTTTTCAGCGACGCTGGGATTAGACGCCGCCAAATGTTTCCTCGTCGCCATCACATCCGACACTCTGACTTAATGATGATCATTCATGATTCCCCCGTTTTGCTTACAGACAATTCAATGGATCAAGACGGAGGCTATAGCAAGCAACAGATTGGATCGCTGACGACGGACGGTGAAGGTGAGTTTCAAAACCATTACGCGACGTCTGGAATATCCAAAAACTGACCTTCAGCCAACTCATGCAGTCGACGTGATGGACAAAAACACAATTTTTCTGTCGCCGACTAATCAACGAGTCGAGGAAATGCAAAGTCTCGCTAGCCGACAGCGAAGCGACGAAAAAATTCACTTGGCGCTGGCTGGCTCTATTTACTACACACGCTGTCGCGTTCACCTACAGAAGGTTTTACCGTGAAAACAATATTCGTGCCGAATGAACCCACTTCTTGTTTGAATAAACGTAAGAGCGGCACACAGAAACAGCGCCGCGCTTGTGGAAAGTTGTGTGAATAAAAGTGATATGAAGGCCGCCTGACGATTAAGTATGGTGACGTTCTGGCGGTTGGCGCCTGTAGTATTTCGCGCAAACACTTAAGGCCACAACGGGTGGATGAGCGCACTCGCGTTCTCCAAGATTTTTTCCGCATAATATTAGAGAGAAATAAGCCAACGACTTTACTAAGAATATTCCTGATCAATTGATCAGCGAAAAAACAGAAGTTGAATCTTAGAACATCAAATCAGATATGGATATAATGACCAATTATTTGATAAGCAACACGACAACTTCAAGTCTCACGACTCCCTAATTTATTATGCGGTGCTGTGTAAAATTCAACGGAAAAACTCATATGACAATTTGTCGCGAGAAAAGACTTCGTGACTCTGTTCGCTAAGAAACATTTCAGCTGAAATCGCAAGTTCCTGCTAATTCCGACATGGCGAAGTTCGCTCCTAAGACCCCACCGAATGATCAAAGCGAACTCACGATCGTCGTCTGCCTAACTGTCCGAAGGAAAAACATTTCCCAACCTCGTGCTCTGTGATCGCTAACATCTCCTGTCGCTTCCAACTCGAGCACACAAAAGGCACATTGATTGAAGTGAAACCGACAATTCTTTTTCTTTTCACAATGAAAAGCAAGAAAGCGCGATGAAAATAAACAAGCGGCAGATTTATGATTTGTTTGCCTAATATTTTCCCTCCGACTTTCGGTCTCAGTCGAGAGTTCTCTGCTTTCACTAGCGTAAGAGAGTCGGCCATCGAGAAAAGCGGTGAGGAAAACTCCCCACTCACCTCATAATAGCTCCCGAAGGAAAATGCAATCAAGCTAAAAAAGTTATTTCTATTTCCTCAATTGACCACGTGTGCCTTCTTCCATCTTTTACCTTGAAAGCTTCTGACATCATCGACCGTTCCATGCTGACCAAACTAGCGCTTTTCCTACTTTTCCGCTCGACACTTTACACAATTTTCCGCTGAAAGTGCTTCTCAGTGCCGAGCCAAGTTCGCGATTGAACACAACCGGGAAAGAATGAGAAATACACAAAATTAGTCAGATTACCTCATTCAGGTTATCAAAGCATGACTCTGGCGTCGCTTCATTGTGAGAACTGCTGACAATCTTTTAATCTGAAAAAGAAAAATATTTTCTCGCTTCTCTTCGTCGCGCTCTTCTTTAGTTATGTCCCACAATCATCGCGATTGCTTAGTGAATAAATTCTTAACCTGGCACCAGATTGCGATGCTCAGTTATCAACATTTATATTCAAGGAGCTTCGACTGTGTGTGACAAAAGTCTCATTCATTTAATTAATGATGTAATTTATGAATAGCTGAGCTTTAATGAAATTCTCCGAGGGCTCAACCGCCATCAAAATTTATGGTTTATTTATATATTCGTCTCGCGCGTCTCCTCCGCATAAACGCGGGAGCGAATAAGAACCGACCTGCAGTAGAGAATCAATCAATTTGAAGCACACCTTGCTCGTCGACGGCGACCCAGACGCAATAATTGATTTTTCGCGCATCAACGTGAAGGCTCGCGCGCGCCACTCAGCAATAACAACGTCCTGCGATTCTCTAATGAAAAGTTTCCTCGTAAAATAAATCATGCACTCAGAAAATGAATATTAATATAAATATTCATTTATTAAAGGCGCACGAGAATGAAAACGCGAGGCGAGACCGTGTATCGTAAAACGATAACATAAAGCGGGCGCCAGGATTTTCTACATGCTTTGCAGCTTAAAAAAAGCGAATAGTCGAAATGTGCTGGGCTTGCAAATGTCTGGGTAAGCTCGGCGAATTGCGTACGAGCAAAATAAATCGGGCAGCGCCATGTCGGTTAACGCAATGCTCTCGTAGAGAGCTTGAACTGGACCGCAAAGTCGCACCACAGAATATTAAAATTTAGATCTCGTTTTATGACTCGAGGCGAATATGAATCAAAGTCGATGCTGGGGCTTCGTGTGCGAAGTTTTTGTGTGTTTTGCTTGGCGCTCCGCGATGGATGTCACAGCATGTCAAAGTGAAAATCATTGCCGTGCTAAATCTCCAAGTTTATTTTCTTGAGCGCGTCTCGGTTTTGTCCGCGAGCGATGAAAAATGTCAAACAATAAATCATTCCAGAAGCCCGAAGGCAGTCGCCATGTTTACAACTGCGATGAAGCCAGATCGCCGAAAACAGAGCTAAACTATCAGCACTTGACGCCGGACAATAAATTGGCTCTTTCACAATCTGGAAAATGTCAACGCTGATCCGTCGATCCACAATGCGTAGCTGAACAAACTCCGAATCTTCTTCAAATCTTTCCTTCTAAAAATAAATCAAAATTAATGATTTAAGCGGTTTCGTTCTCATGGGCGAGACGCGATAATGGACACGTAAGATTTAATGAATGGACCATCCACTCGAACCGGTTTCGTTTCTGCAATTGACTATTTTCCCATCGCCGCAAAAATTTCTTCCAAGAACGTTTCTGCCTTCGTCTCTTCTTTGCAACATTCCAAGCAGGGAATTGGCTTGAGTGTTCTAGAAGGTTTTCGGAGGTTTTAATCAAACAATGGAGGGCCAATGAATAGAATTTGATCAAACAAGGAGCTAAGGTTGATCAGATCAAAGTGATGAGATCATATGTTGTTAAAGATTTGAGAAAAATTGCATCTGAACCTACAATCAGAAGGTTAAAAGGCAGGAAGGTTTTAAAGACTTACCCAATACCGAATCATCTCAACATTAAAAGAATCATGAGAGCTTCAAAATTATAGAGAAGAACCCTAGAACTAGCGGAGCACTTTACCCGCTGATTCTTTTTCGTTCTCATCGCTTGAGAAATGATATCGACGACGAACAAGCTACGAACAAGACTCGCACAGCGCAGGGGGCAATAAATTCGCTAATCACATTCTGGACATTCACATGTATCAAATATCAAAGACAGCTTAGAAGGAAAACATTGATAATGGCTTTTGAATATTTTTCGCATGTCGCGCAGATGAAAACGAATAAATTTGGAAGCGTTTAACTGTGTGGACCGTGCAGTTAGCGACACGAATTGAACTCCACACGCTTCGCTATCGAAAGTTTATTGAATAATTGGGAGCTTTCTTGTTTCGCTATCTGAAACGTCAGTTTAATGACATTTGAGCTTAAATGCTTCTTCATCCAACTGTCGCCACGTTGCCCCTCAGCAAAAGATATTACACTAATTAATTGATTATCTAATCAGCCGCCTGACAATCGATATCTAACAGTGTGTGTGCAAGCCGAAACCGTTCGAGATTGGGAAGAAGCGCCGCAGCTTGAGAAAGACGACTACGTGAGGTCATCAACGGCCGCGACAAACATCAAGATAAGGGAACGGCGCTTTCCTTCGCATGTCGCGGAGAATGACAGAAATAAAAACTAATTCTCACTGTCGGCATTATCGCAACGGAGAATGGAATAGCGTTCATCCGGGATTAGAGCGGAAAAGTGATTAAAAACCTGTGAATTGGTGTCACGAAGAATCATGGCGACACTTTGGAGCAAGAGAAACGTGAGAAACTTGCGCGAACACTCCTCGCAAATTGCATTTACGGCTATGCAAATGTGAACGAAGCTCATAAGCGGATGGCGATTGGGAGAGGCGTTAAAGGGTCGCCGTTAAAGGTTGCAAAGCATAACAAGCCTAGACGACAATGTCTCGAGACACCAGAAAAGAAATCAAACGAATCACTACAATGTAAACGACGATTGGCATTGTCGAGACGAAACAGCGAGCGAAGGGGAAACAGAAATTCGATTGTGATTGAAAGAAGTCGCTGAAAAGAACGTAAGCGAGTAGCTGGCAGGCAGGTTTCCGTTAATGGAGGCATAAAAAGTAACGATCGTCAATTTAGCGACAGCGATAATTGCAAATATTGTTGATAAAATTAATCGTTGTCGAGAAGTCGCCTAAGCGACGACGACAATGTTGCGCGACGATGCCTGAAGGTCTATAAAAGCCATAAACATAAAGCATCTTCGCATGATGTAAATGTGACTACGTCGTGCGAGAAACTGACTTCTCACGGATCGTCGCCTTTGATCGCTTTTGAAAATTGTTTTCACTCAACCTGTCAACGCAATGCTGCGCCCTCTCGCAAGCCTCCGATTGAATTTATTGAAGAGCCAATTTTCTGTTGCACAACTAACGATGGCAGTCGAGACGTAGTTTTAATTACACAAGCCTGTTTTGGGTTGATGAACTTACAGCTTAGGCCTCGAGCTCTTCAGTCAGATCGAGTCGATGATGATGGTGACAGCCGAAATCTCTTGTCAACATAGTCTGTTTGACAACAACAAAACATGAAACTAAGCCGAGGAGTTGGGGGAAAGGAGGGCGAATTTAGTACGCACTTTAAGTCACCGAAAATCCGTTTCATCACCAAGACGATAAATTAAATCGAAGCGACACAAAGTCAAATAAATAAAAGTTTTATTGCGTAGCACGGGTTTGGCACTTTAGCGATTAACAGTCTGCGGCTGAGAGATGAGTCGACGGGGCGGGGAAAATCTATTTGCGGACTGGCGGATATCAAAATTCTAGGAATTTCAATTGGCATTCGGGCAATGCTCGTCGGTGACTTTACATTCATTCCTCCCACCGATCGTTTGATGTCTTTTAGTCTTTTCTTTCTGCCTCGTCTCGCCGTCGATGTTGATTATTTACAATCTCAATTTGCATCTCGCGTCAACATTGATGGCAAAGACAGTTGCATTCCGCCGAGAGCAGTGGCGGAAGTTAACGAATTCGATCTTTGATTAAATATTTAAAAACGTTCCTTCATCAAACATTTTTATTTGAATCTCATTAATTCATTATTTCTCATTCACACTCGATCCGATCGGCTGGGAAAAAATGGCCAGAAAATAAAAACAAAAGAGCAAGAGCTAAAGGTGTGGCTGCTTAACGAAGCTGGGCAGAAGGAAAACATTTCCAAACCATTATTCATCGGTGGCAGAACGTGAAGATTGTCTCTGAAGTTCCAGAGTCTCTGGCTACTATCAAGCAGTTTTTGCTTAAGGAAATTCTTAATTACCTCACAGATCTTTTATGGAGTTGCCAGGCGCGGTGCAGAGTCGTTGACTTTTTGCTGACTGGTTCGAGTTTAACTACTTGATCTAGAGACTTTGCGTTGTAGGGTGTTTTTACAGAGTCTTGCTGACTCAAGCCTGAACACCTCGATCGCTTACTTTCATTCTCAAGATCGCTGAAATTCGAATACCCGGGAATAAAGGAAACCCAATTTCCTCTTGTTTTTAAGACTTTCTCGTCGAAATGATTAAAATCAACATGAGAAAACCGTCATCCGTCGTTTTACGAGGCGCACCAGAACGAAGAAAAAAAGATCTTAAAATCTTTAATTGATTTTGACCAAAAATATATTGCTCGTGAGATTGAAATCTCGTCGTTGGGCTAATGAACGAGTCAGATTCCCCTACGCATCGTTCCACTGCACGATGATTAATTTTTTTGTCGGGAGGCCTCGTTCGCTTGTTTGTTGTTAGCTGGAAACTTCAATTTCGTTTTCCTCTTCGTTTGATCTTTCGTCTCTTCTCGCAGGGCAATGAAAGCCACCTACCAGCAACAGCACTGGAATAAATTTCCATTCCGCTTAATTAAAACTTAGAACTCAGTTGCCCCGATCGTATAGTTTAAAATCAGCATGATAGCTCGATGATCAACATTCGAAGCCGACGAGATTGACTTCATCATTTTGCGTAAACAATTTTATTTTCTGTTCGTCAGCGCTGCAGTTCTGTAATTGATAGATAAGAGCGTAAACGTTGCGGGTGCATGAACAACGTCGGGCGAAAAATGATTGCACAACACCGCGTGCCAAGTCCAAAAGTTCTAAAATGAGATAGCAGCTCGCCTGTGTATGATAACACTGGGACTTAGAAGAGCGCCACAACAAGAAAATAAAATTTCAATCGACGTCTTGCTACCTCTAATCGCGACGCTACGTTGCCAGCTGCGCGCCAACAGAATGTTGCGAGTTATTTTGGCCGACGAGGGAAACTGAAAAAAATTCACACCGAGTCACGATAAGACAAGCAATGTCGTCGAGATAACTAACATTCGTCTCGAGCGATTTCTTTCCAAGCGCAAACGAGTGTTGAACTTTTTACCACAAAGTTTCAAGGGCCTTCTGCGTTTTGACAAGGTCAGGAAAGCATGACGTTCGCTGATAGCGAGCAAGCGGCGGCTTCAAAGGCGGGCGGTTATCGCTGAAGTGCAAGCCTGACAGTCATTCGCAAATCTGCGCTTAAGCTCCGGCTCTAAACTCCGCTTTGAGTGAGCATATTAGAAAAACTTCGCGTGGAGAAGTGTGCGAGTGTACACAGAAACTCCGCTGGCGCCGCTTCAGTACAGTCGTAATAATATTTATTTTAAATGAATAAAAGAGAATTATATCGCGCCATGGCGCTTTTTTCATGCCCCCGAAAAAAGGCCAAGTTTGTGTTCGTATGTTTCTCTCTTCTCTTATTTATTTCCATTAGCACACACGTTTATGGAACGATCCATTGAGTGTATCCATGCCTCGGCTGGTAAAATGTAAATAAATTTGTTGCTGCCTCGCCCGCCACCGTCGATAGAATTTTCCGACGCTTTCACTATTTTCACGAAAACATCGATGGGGGAAACAAACAAAAGATATTCTCTTAATCATCAAAGCTTTGTGAAAGCGTGTTCAGAGATTCCAGCTGCGGATGGTGGAGTCGTGACGGCTTCTTATGCTTTAGTTACCAGGTATTCGAAGCCTCCCAAACCTCTGGCCGCGCTTTAGTCTTTTTCAAGAACCTTTGCCATCAATTTTCTTTCTCTTCCCGCCGACAAGACAAGAAAATATTTTGAATTTTCCCCCTTCGGAGACTCGACTTTGAGCGTCTGCGAGCGCGACTTTGATTTAACATGTGAAATTCGAGAAGTCAGATTGAAAATGTAGTCGAGGCGCCACTTGCAAAGAAGGAGTTCGTTTGGTTCTTCTTCGTTCGACGCGAGGAAAGTTAGAGAATTCTTTGCGAGGCGGTAGCGTTAGCTTTGATTAATCGCTTCAGTGGGCAGTAAATCAAGCGCAAATGTAGTTTTCGATTTCTGTGGTTATCCTCTCGCTTCATGACAAGTGGGAAAATTTGTGTCATTGTGATGTCGGAATGTGTTTCCCTTCATGCCTCCTCTGTTTTCATCACGGCGGCGAGCAAAAGCACCCGCCGCAGCTGAAAAACAATTTTCGCCGCGACAGTTGTGTAAATAGCCGCGAGAAATGTTCATTAATAAATGGATTTCATTCTGAGAATTTCTGGGGTCGCCAGGATGATGAACAGCGAGCAATAAGAATAAGGTGTTGAAATGTGATGCTGCAGTTTATTTTGCGCAGAGCTCGTGAACAGCCGAAGAGGCTCTGACACATGAACAAACTTTGCAACGATGCGAGTGCGAGAAGTCTATCGAAGCCAATTAGCGCTGAAACCTTCTCCATTCGTTACTCTTTGACACGTCCCGCAACTTGGCCTGGACTCAAATCAAATTATCACGTCGTCGCAATGTGTGCGCTATGGGTAGGAGAAGGCTTGGTGTCTTTGAGTGATGTCGCTGCTGGCAAAGGAGTCGTAAAGATGCTTATCGAGCCCTAGGCATCCGTAGCTCATTAAAAAACCCACTTAATAACCAAAAAAATTTTATTGGAAACCATTTGGCGATTAAACTTTGTTTTTCTGCTAATTTGGATTTGATTTTAATGGGAAAATGGCATCACAGGCGACGAGCGAGAAAAGATTAAAGAAGAAACAAATCGAGACACTCATCAACATTTTGAGTTTGACTTGTTGAAATGTTCCCCAACCGGCTCTCTCGAGCCCTGGCAATTGAATATTAAACGAAACGAGATGAGGTAGAAATTGGTCAGCCGGCGTGGGTGGTCGCTGAAAAGTGTTTTGAAGCGCAGACGAAAGAAAAATTGATAAAGATTTTCTCGTCTTGTTAAACTCGAAAGAACGAGAGCTAATTTACTTTTTGCTAGTTGCTATCGAGCAGAGTTCTCCTGAGTTCACTCAGCACTGGACTCGAGAACATCCACCGGCAATCTTGTTTCTTCTTCGACTTTCCCTTCCTCTCTTCGTTCTCGATGTAGTAAGAAACTTTTTCCGAGAAAAAAGGTCACTCGAGGAATTTCATGAATTGGATGTTCAGTGCTGTTCTGCCCGTCGCCGGCAACTCTCAACCGGCATTGTTCTCAAGAGCCACTTAAGTATCATTTTCCATCGAACAAGATGATTTTCCTTCCTTCTCTTTCGTGAGGGAACTGCACGCACAGTCCCAAAGCGAGCCCTATCCATAAGCAGAATGAGAAAATGTAATTTGATTTTAATTGCATTGTTCCAGAAAACAAAAACCCCGAGCACGAAGAAGACTACGATGATGTTTAATTTCGTTTCCCTCTCCGAACTGCAATTGGAAAGTCGAATGACGAGCAGGGGAAGGAGCTTACAAGTCTTTCGGTGCACAAGAAAGACTCAGATTATCATCAATTCTCTTCTCTTGAGCGTTCTCTGCCGTTTAAATTGCAGAACAAATATTGAATTAATTGCTGAGAACGAAGATAATTAAAGCGATGCGCGTACAGTTGAAGCTCGACGTCTATAACTGTAATGAAACGCGAGATGACAAGATATCGTCTTACACGGAAATCTACTCAGTCACTCTCGAGATTGTTCACTGTAGCGATGTTAATTGGAAGCTCGAGAAGCGCAGCAAAAACGAGAAGATAATGAAGCGAACCAGCGAGGAGAAGCTGGGCGTATGAATCATAATTAACATCGAGTCGCGAACGAGCGAAGAGACGCGACTCCGGTGCTCGTAAAAAAGCAAGTGTATGTTATTTACGATGACTCAAACGCTTGAGACCGTCAAGCCAAGCCGTTTCGATGATTTTAGATGGCAAATGAAATAAAACGTCTCGGATCCATTCAATTGCCAGCAACGAAAGGCATCTTCGCTTCAGGTCTCTTTTGATGATTCAATATTAAAAAATCGTCGCCCCCCGTCCATCGATTGACCATTTGCCATTCGCAACGTTTTATTACACGGCAGTTGGAAATGACTAGACATTGACTATTTGAGTTGTTTCGGCTGGCGCCTCAAGTCGCGATGCGTCTGTGTTGGAAGCGAAGCGAGAAGAAGGAAATTGTGTGAGAGTCCACACAATCGAGCCGTTGAGTGAACATACACGCGTGTGGGATTAGGAGGCTTAAAAGAAGAACCAGAAGAAGACGAAACATGCTTGGGAATTCACTTTTCTTTGTAACGCGTTCAGGTTGATGCGTTCAGTGTTGCCAGTCGAGCGTGAGAGGCCACTGCTCCCTTTGACGCAGCCTTCGCCTTAGCGAGCAGAAAAAACTGCTGCGATGACATCGACACCGTGTGCGACGAGTGGCGCCAACCTCTTACGGAATTTCATTCATTTTCTCACATTCTCAATTGTGTTTTGTCGTGTTTCGCCTTAGTTACTTTGAAAGTAAAATTGGGGTCACACGATGACGAGCGAGCTGACTGGCGAGCATTATGAGTCAATACTCGTTTGTCTTTCTTTTGTTGGGACATCGATTGATGTAAAATCCGGCGAAACTCGTTCTCGAGGGACGTCAACGACATGTTCACGTGTCGACACCGTCGAGCACTTCAAAGTCCGTTAATTAGTAATTAAATTAGTGCATTTTAATTACATCCACTGCCGCCGTCTCGTAAACAACTTGACACGACAAAATTAATGGAAGATGGAATTAATGGAGTAATGGAAGACTTTGTCACTATTTCAAGCACACTGAAACCAGTTCGGTTCCTTTGACTGACCCTCTCGAAGCCATTAATTGATTGCTCATAAACGTCGAGCTTACCCCGAAAGCGAATGGAGCTCACGATGAGCCTTGAGACTAAAATTTGCAAGCGAGTCGGAAAAAGTCTTGGCGCCAGTTCCTCGCCCAACTATTGGCGCGTTTAATTAGCTTATTTCCCGCACCGGCTGCGGTCGAATATTATTTCATGTGACGCCGACATGAAGCTCTTAAAGGCGAATAGCCTCAAATTGATTGCTTCCTGTCGTTAAAGATTAATCTGATAAAGCCCGCAGACGTGCAAGGGTCTCTCTTGACACATCTCGGACCATGTTAAGAGTCAAGTCTCACTCGTTCCTTCACTTCGTCGGAGAAAAAAATGCTTTTTGGCACCAAAAGCAAAGGAACGCCACAAATTAACTGATCAATTGACGGACATAAATCATTGCCATTTTCGTCTCACCGCACGCCCGACGCGGTTTTCAGCCTTTTGTTGTTCTCATGCCCATCACGACGTTCGCACATTAAAATAGCGGAGGAAAAGTTGGTGTACCTTGAGAGACGGCTTTGACGGACACTCGCCATGATGGCGAGTCGGTAATCCGCTGACACTGCACTCATGATCGAGTCTCGCAATTTAATGTCTCAACAATTTCCTCAGGAAACGCCCAAATGACAATTTAATGGCTTCGTATTTTTCGAGCAAGTCCACATTCCTCGTTGTCATAACTGTTCACCCGACTAAGCGCTTGAAGTCAGTTGGCGGATGAACTTTCCGTCACATAATTGATTGACCATTTTCCTTTTTCCAATTTCAGATCTTTCGGCATCTGGCTGGTGCGAGTTGGCATACTGGGAGCTAAACGAACGCGTTGGCTCGCGAGTGCCGGTCGAGGAGTCTGCATTTGATGTCTTCAGCGAACAGACGCGCGGTGCTGGCCTTTGCATACGAACCTTAGCACAGCAACGTCAGACACGAACCCCTGAAGCAGTATTGAAAACGAGGGAAAAGATTGGACTTGGTGAGTTTGTCGCTGCAATAGCTAACTGTGACTTAATTAACGAGTTCTGTTGTTCCGCTTGTCAGGAGTGACGTTAAGTCGAGAGATCGATGGTGTCTGGCTTTACAACAACTCATCATCGCCAGTATTTGTACATTCACCTACGCTTTGCGAAATGGATTCCAGAACCACAACCGTACACAAGGTGCCACCTGGCCATTGTCTTCGTGCATTTGATCCCCTTAAGTAAGTCGCATAATTAATCAAACAATCTGCCAAGTTATTAATCTGTTGATCATTTTTTAGAGTTAACGCAACAAAAAAATGGCCATCGCCAATTTGTGGCATCCAGCTCGGACCAGTCGACACACACAGCGTTCGAATAAGCTTCGTCAAAGGCTGGGGACTCAACTACTCCCGACAAGATGTTACCGCCTGCCCCTGTTGGCTCGAAGTGCTGCTCAGCCGTAATGGTCTCCATTGTCCCTGTCGGTGACATTTCACTTACAACTTCGGTTAATTTCAAACACAAAGACACAAAAGAAAAAAGCTCCAAAAGTGAAATTCAACATCATAACGCATGCCAAGGTGAAGCTTGTCTTTCGTCAAATACTGGAAAATCGCCCTCACAACGTGCTACAAACAATAGGAAAATTAAAATTGAACGCGAGTTTGGAAAATGAAGGAAAACGAGGAACGAAAGCTCCCAACCACAAGTCAAGAGCTTCGTTAGCATCAGTCCGGAGTCCGGAGCTTCAACGCTAGAGAAACAAGTTTGAGCGATTCGACTAAAGGTGGCGCCGATGGCCCCAACACACCTCGATCGCCGATTTAAATATCTTGCTTTAAAGACTTAAAGCATTTATTTAATGAAAGTTTACTGTGTTTTATGTTTTGTTTTTATGATTTATTTCTCGGAGGAATCATACAAAAGTGCTGGAAGGATGGAAAATGAATTCTCAATCGTGCCTTTGCCACTTGTGATGACTTAAGTCGTTCGTGAAACTGATTTTTCATTGGCGCTGGTGAGAATTCATTTTCCAAGGCAATATTTCGTTTGCGTAAGACTTTGGCAAACGTTGATATTGCTTATGGAAAGATTTATAAATTTGTTTTGGAGATGTTGACGACGACGAAATGCCGTCGAGTTCCGACTCGCAAGTTGCGGACAAAAAACTTGAACGCCAATAGATTTTGTACTTCACTTGAGATTTTTGTACTACGATGATGATGAGAGGGAGAGCGAACTTACGAGTCGATGTCCTTGTCGATTAAACATCTGATCAGAGCAGAACTCCATTGTATGATCTATGTAGTGATTTTTTATTGAACACTGTATGAACCCAAGCAAGCTCTTGGCTGCTCTGACTGATCATTGATCTGATGATGACTTTGACCCTTAAAGACTGCCGGGAAGTTAGGCTGTGCAAGCAGAACGTCCCTCTCTTGTCTGATTCTCGACCTAGACGCTGATGCTTTAGAAAATGTAAAAAGGCAGTTGAAAGTGATCAAGAACTTTTCATATTTATTATGTTTGATTGTCTCTTGGGTTCGTCGGAAGTTGTGAATAGAACTTGTAATCACAAACAAAACTTGCTTATAACTATTACAAATTATTTTTATACGAGAAATGAAATGATTAGTCAAGACCGTTCATTCTATTTTAAAAAGAAAGTTGATTTCCGTACTAAGGCCAGGAACGACGGCAGTTGCAGAAGGCTCTTGAGGCTTTACCAACAAGAATATTTTGTCCAGTAGTAGTGTCGCTTTGTAAAGACTACCATGAATTTAAGCAGCAGTTAGACAATGTCATGATTACTCGTGCCTTGAAAATCGTGATGCAGCAGGAAAAGTCCAAATCAACCTTGGCTGCTTTCGTCACAAACTTGCCTGCACTGATCAGTCAAAATGGGTCACGAGAACTTGCAATAAAATTCAGTCAGCAGATGATGAACTTAAAAATATATTTTACACTCGACACAATGTAAATTTGTAGAAAGAAAAGGCTTGAGCCAACGGGCCAACGATTTGAGAAACAAAATGTTTGTTAATGAATAAAATTTATTCATTTTTGGAGAAAAAAGAAAATTGCCTGACAGTTTTATTACTCTTTGTTCCTTTTCAGTGACAATCTTAATCTAAATTGCTTAGAGCAGCTAAATTGCACTCACTTAATCATTACTTGGTGGCAGTCTTTTTGGCATATTTCATTCAACGGAGTTTTCGTCGCGGAGGTTCGGACTTGATAGCCTAGACGTCCCGGCCAGTATACCGTCCAATTGATCCGAGAGAATCTCAAGCTAATTTGCATTCGCTTCTGATTCAGTTGCTTAACTATGAGAGAGTCAAAGTAAGCTAGATTATCAATCCGAACCCTCTGTAATCTCTGTGCAAACATCAAAACACCATCGCAAGATTTTGAAGCAGACGAAATGGTGACGACACGCAGACTGGCCGCTTTTTTGGGCAATAATGATGCCGGAGACATTTCGACAGTGCCAGGTCGCATTGACAAAGTCTCGTCGCGCAACTTCCTGGGCCCCCCCATTCTCCGTTGTCGATTGCTGAAAGAAGATAAATTAAATCATTTGCTGAGCTTTCGGGAGCTTCACGTTCTCACCGCATAAAGGTTTTCCTCGGTAGCATTTCCAGAGGTAAGGAACGAAGTATTCAGTGTAGAAAATGCAGTTGGCTGATGTGTAGCAATAGTCATGCGCCTTACAGCAACGGTCGATCCCATCAAGCGCTCGCCCTGAGCCTAGGAACCCGCAGTAACAACCGTAGCCTTTGTATATCAAAGGATCGCAGCCAGTAGCGCACTTGATCATCGAGTATAGATGCAGCACTCCGCGCTTTGATCTTCCCTCGCGGTGCGACTCGCCAATGACTGTTGAGTTGCTGTAGAGAATTAGGTTGTTAGATGGGAGACAAGTGAAGAGACTGATATGGAAAGCAGACAATTCACCGGCTAATGCATTGAGATAACAGATAATTGCTTTCATTGCGCCGTTAGCTCGTGCATCGGTGTAATTGCACTGCAATCGAATTAATTGGATATTGACACTGACAATGAAAACGATATTTACACGACCACATAACACTTCGTCTGTTACCTAAGACGCAACGGCGCTTGCTTCAATGCTCATGTAATTATCTAAATCATGAATGACTTTAATATTTTCACGAGCGCGACTATGAAAAGTGAAATTTCGTGAAATATTTGCGGCTTGGGATCTTCGATGCTGAGTGTTGAAAACGAGTTCAATTAAACGATCGCCAGCTCAAAGCTGCTACGCCCATTTCGTAGAAAATCCGGAAAAGCGAGAGTTTACGTAACGATTCTATGGAGCGATTCACGCTGCAGCATTGAAGAGAGTACAAGAGCTTGAACTTGAATTGAAAGGTTTCGCAATTATTGAACACTCGAAGCGATCGTGAGTTTTGGCTTTTAAAAGCCCAAAATTGATTGTAAGACTAAGGCTCATAAATTATTTTGAAGCTTCATTTCGAGTCTAAACCTCCCAACCCAAGAAATTATGTCAATCGTGACAGAACGATTTAGTTTCATCGAAAATCCTTAAAGGTTAATTAGTCGCGTAGGTTTATTTAAGAAGAGCTTGCATAACTTCACTTTCTAATTCTTCCGACATCTGCTCAACCGCATCTTAACATGGAATCAGCGATGGTTCAGATTGCACATGGGAAAATTAGCTTTTGATTCTTTCTTCGCATGATCTTGCTCGCTTCATGTGTTCATTGTGCAGTGACGTCAGAATTAGACAACAAAGCCATCCCAGACATGCTAATGGAGAAAATGGTTGCAGTTGATCAGAAAAGGAAGTCCACAATGGCCTATTACACTACACGTAAGAATATGTCGCAAATCATCGCCGACATGGAGACAATGGCATGGCTAATGTCTTTGCTGTGAGCTTGAGATTGAATCTGTCATTAAATGTGCCTTAAATGATACACTTTCGAGCTGTTGCGATGGAACACAGAGATTGCCCTACATTTCCGATTATGCAACGCTCGCGAAACTCACTTGTACTTCCATTTCGTTGAGTGGCCGAAAGGATTGTTCGCCCGCGCTAAGAAGACGTCGTTATCTCCATGCTTGTCGCGAGTGGTCGTGATCGGCCATCGAGGTTTGTTGTTCGGCAATCTGCCAGTTTGGTTCAGCAAGATCTGTTCGTCTTGCAGCAGAATCGAAGACAATTGATCAGAGATTTGTTCGATCTCGATGTCGGCCTCTTGTGACGTTCCCGAAGGCTTTTTGAAGAAACTGAACTTGTCCAAGTGACTGAAACTTGACTTCGGCGTTGTCGTTTGCTTCGGCCTGTGGGAAAGACAAACTAATTTATGCTGAACTTGACTGAAGGTTCGCGTGTCTGTCTCACTTCTCCCGCTTCGGTAGCTTGTCCTTCGAACCAGCCACACTTCCTGTCCATCCACTGAGTCCCAACTCTTCCCATGCGTCGTCTTCGCTCGTCTTCTTCGGTTTGAGCGGTTTCTTGTGATTCACTTTGACAGGCGGTGCTTGTGTCAGTCGTTGGTAATCTTCTCGCAAGTCTTCGTCGACTAAATCTTTGTTCAGACTATTCATGAGCTCGATGAAGTCTTTCTCCGATCTAACGTTCTCATCAACAATTTTCTTCATGTTATCGTCGTAATCATCGACGTTGCCGTTGAGATTGTTCTCGAAAATGAAGCTTTCATGTCGCAGCTCGTCGAATATTTCTTCGCTTTTGACTTTAACCGGATGCTTGTTCGACGGAGACGTTTGCAGGTTCTCGCTTGACTTTGTAAATTTATTGACGTTCGTTATGTTCGGGAAAACGGCAGCGGTGAAGTCGCTTTTGCGGAAAACCAAGGTTCGGTTGTTCTTGTCCGGTAAGCGGAAGACGTATTGCGGGTTTACGTTGTTCAAGTTGAAGATTGACGAAATGTATTTGTCCAATGTTGAGTTCTCAAAGTGCATGTTGAGAACTTTCTTGATGTGACTCTTCATCTCGTTTGTCTGGTGACGGAGGACGTTAAAGGGAAGAGGGAAATGCTTGATCGTCCGAAGATGACGTCGCTTGCCAGCTGCAAAACAAGATTGTAAATACTCAAAAAACTCGAGCGCACTCGAGACGACCCAGACGACTTTTCTTCCTGCATCGACACAGCTTTACCAATTATCGCGCTTTGCGGAAGTCTTTCTTGCGTCTCGAAGCTTTACAAGCCCGACTTACCATCATGCGTGGCTGTGAATGCAACAGAAGAGAGCAGCGAATAAAACAGCAAACTGTTAATCGTCAATTTTTTCTTCATTTTGCGATCTTTATGGATCTCAAATCGATTAATCTCTTGATTTCTTGTTACGCAATTCGTAACGATCACTTGGCGCTTATTTAATTTCGTTTCACTTATTTAGATCACTTTCGAAATAACTTTGCCATTTTCTTAAGCTTTTTGTTCCGCAAATTTTCACACTCATTTGACAAGCCACGAGAATCGTAATCACTAGATCAGTCACTGCGAAGTCAGCAGGATTGATTAATCTTTCATCATGCTGATTGTTGCATAATTAAATTATGACAATTTTCCTCTAATCTCGTTCAACTTCACTGACAACGTGCACTCGCCGCAAGACTTGCACCGACTTTTTCTCCAGCCGCCGCGTCGCGAATCTGATCTGCAACTGAAGCAGCGCAATTGAAAGTAACAGTGAAATGCTTTGCTCAAACATTGGCTCGTTGCTTACGGGAGAAAGAAATACGAAATGAAAATGAAACTCGCGAAAATTTATAGAGATGGAAGATCGCTCAAACTCGAGCAGAAACATCACAGCATGAAATCATAAAGTTCATTTAGTCAACGTGACCTTGAGCTGCTTTCCACGATTGTTCCATAATTATTCATTCTATGATTTCCGTGACAGTATTCAGCAACGTTAATGAGAATTTTCTAAACTGAGATTAAAATCATTCACATAACGCCGAAATTAATGTAAATCCGCTTGCGAAATCTGAAAGCACAACAAAAGTTTTTGCAACAATTTCGGCGAAACGCAACGCAGAATTTGCGGAAGCTGAACCTTTTGTTCCCAGAACATTCAGACATTGCATCACAATTCACGTAATTAAATTCTTAGTCGACAGTTCAAAGCAGCTGACAGATGAAATCGGGAAGATAGCAAAATCTCACTGCTGACGCTCATGTCGAAGATCCAAAGAGATCCAGTGAGGAGTAAACATATTTTACAAGCCACTTTGATCCTGTTTTTGACTTCACCAAATCCTTGTTATTGTAAATTGGTTCCTGCCATTGAAAATGAAAAATATTCATTTCAATGAAGCCGATGAAAATCTGACGAAGCTTTTAATCATTTTCTCCCATGCATGGCCAAATGACAACCGAGCACGTGCTGTTCAAGAGAGTCGAGAGCGATTTGATTCAATGACGTAGGTGCGAAGAAGCTTCGTGCACACATCTTTACAGTTTAACAGAATCAAGACGTTGCCATTTCTTTTATATTTTTTTACGGTTCCTTGGCTTGTTGATTGCCGCGGAATATTTTAGCTCCAAGTGACTTAGAAAATTCCCAAATTCCCCTCGAAGGCGAACGTCCAGTGACTTAGAGTAAACAAACAACAAGATAAACACCGCATACATAAGACATCTTTGGCCGCAAACCTGTTTTGAGAGGTTTCTCTTTTCAACGGTGTCAGTCTGTTAGAAGCTTGAACTCGTCAAGTACGCATCGTAGTTCATTGAAGATGGATAGTAAATTTGTCGAGAAAGCTCGAGTGGAGTTGCGCGAGGACGAGCTAAGGAAACGCCAGTCGCTCGATCAGTTCCGCGAGTGGCTATCAAAGCATCCGTTCTTAAAAGACGTTCGGCAAGGTTCGTGGACTCTTCTTTGCTGCTGTGGCGGTTCATTGTAAAGTTGTGCCAAAGTCCAAATCAGAAGAGAATTCTTCGCGCTTGAGCTATGAATGTTGTGATACCCTTGGCAAACAGTTATCCGCTAACGAAACTTTTCTTTTTAGATGACGTTTATCTTCTCCAATTCCTCCGTGTCCGAAAATTCAGTTTCGATGAGGCCTGCAAAACATTGGAGCGCGCTTATCTGGCTCGAAAACGTTATCCGCAGTTCTTCGAAGTCAACAAAGTGACCGACGAGAAAGCCATGAATCTCTTCAATACTGGGTATTATCAGCAATATTTTTGGAATAGAAACGTCATGACTGTCTAATTCAACTTTGCAGGTATTGTTACCCTTTATCAGGCCGCGACAAAGACGGCCGGAAGATTATTCTGATGCAGACGAGGCGACTCAACACTGACATCTATTCAGTCTACGATGCCATCAGACTGTTCTTTTATGTCGCGACAGTTTTGCTCGAGGAAGAAGAAACTCAGATCTCTGGTTTGGTTTTCATTTTTAATCATGCTGGGATCACTTTGAAGCATATAATGTCACCAGTCGATGTTAGAGACTTTATGGAGTTTGTCAAGCACTGCTCGTCGGCAAGAATCAAGAACTCTTATGTGGCAAATCTTCCTTCGTTTGCGAACTTTATGATCGAGCTTTTCAAAACAGCGATGAGCGACAAGCTCAAGAAGAGATTGTTCATCTTGAAAAACTCCAACGAACTTAAAAATCAAATCGACAAATCTTTGCTGCCTAAGGAATATGGCGGCACGAGAACTGAAGCTGAAATGATGCAAGACTTTGTCAAGCTCCGCGAATCGAAGCGCGAGCAGATCCAGAAAATCTTCGACTTCACAATCGATTGGAACAAAGTTCCGATGGAGAAAATTCGATCTGACGATGTGTTCGAGACAGTTGGCAGTTTCAGGAAGTTGGAGATAGATTAAAAAGCTATGGAAGCTAAAACATTTCATAAATTTAATTTTTTGTTATAACGGGCGGGGTTTTGTTATACGTTGATAAGAATAAAAGTCGTTTAGCACCCTAATGTCAGGGGCAGGGTTAAGAACAAGTTTCTCAAATAACTTCTAATGAACTAAGTGAGACAAGAGAAATAATCGAGCTGAGAACCTCAGACTTCTGATTCTCAGCTACCCCTTGACCTTGCTTCTACCACAAAGACCAGCACCATGTCTTCAATAAACTTTTCAATGCAAGCTAAGGCTTTTGATTAAACTGAGGCGAAAACAAGGTTCCACATTTTAATTTGTACCGCGAACTGCGTCAGACAGCAATAATCACATTGTCTAATTAAAGACCACATTGAATTGGTGTGAGAATTTTACGATGAAAAATTCATTAAAATTCTGATCTGATCGAGCTAATCGCACAGTTTCATTCCTCAGTGGCTTCGATTAGGTCGTTGAAAGTTTCAGCTTGAAAATGGATAAAAAGTTTATCGAGAAAGCTCAAAGTGAGCTGCGTGAAGACGATCTGAGGAGAAGCCAAACGTTGGCGCAGTTCCGCGATTGGCTGTCGAAGCATCCGTTTCTGCAAGGAGTTCGTCGAGGTTTGTAACGCCTAAGTTGAAGATTCTCGTGTGCCTTACTGATACATTTATTAGATGACAGTTATTTGCTTCAATATCTTCGCTCCAAAAAATTCAACGTCGAAGAAGCCTTTAATTGTTTGGAAAGAGGATACTTGGGCTTGAAGCGTTACCCTCAATTTATGGAGCACGATCAGAAGAAAATCGACAAGCTCTTCAGTCAGGGCTACTGCTACCCGCTTTCAGGAAGGGACAGCGAAGGACGGCGAATCATTCACGTGCAGACTGGAAAGCTCGATCCGGAAGAGTTCACTATCAACGACGCTATTCGATTGTTCCGCTACGTGGTGATCGTTCTTATGGAGGAAGAAGAAACTCAGATTGCAGGGATAATCTGCATATTCAATCACGCTGACGCGACGCTGAAGCACTTGGGCTCTCCGGTTGAAGCTCGCGACTTTATGGAGTTTGTGAAAAACTGTTCAACGAGTCGGCAAAAGGCCAATATCGTCATGAATCTTCCGTCTTACGCGCTTTTTTTGCTCGACCTTTTCAGAACTTTGATGACTGAAAAGTTGAAAAAGCGATTGTTCGTTTTGAAAAGTCCTGACGAGTTGAAGAACCACATCGATCAATCGCTGCTACCAAAAGAGCTTGGTGGAGTCAAACCCGAAGCTGAGATGATGGCAGAGTTCCTGAAACTGCGTGATGAGCGACGAGACCTCATCGACAAGGTCGTCAGCTTCGAACTCGACTGCACAAAAATTCCACCTGAAAAGTTCTTAACCAGTGACGAGCATGGCACAGTCGGAAGCTTCCGGAAACTCGAAATCGATTGAAAGCTTTTACTTTATTCCCAAACAATTTTCTCTATCCAACTTAAATAAGAAGAAACGCGAGTGTAGATCGCCGGTGAGTTCTTAGCTCCGCAATATTTTCCATGTGAAGTCACCCCGATTACGTACGAAACGCACCTGCTGTCATCATTAGTCACTTGAATCGGCCCACCAGAATCTTTAAAAGAAAAAGCTTCATCTCTAGCACAGGTTCGAGAAACTCTTCCACACTCACCACCTTGACACGTGTCCTTGCCTCCTTTCAAAACTCCAGCGCAAATCTGATTCTTGTTAATTACAAGATCATCGTCGTCTTCAAAGTTTTCAATGCAAACTGAAGTTGGAAGAATATCCAACTGAACCTTCAAAAGCTCAGGCGAGCTCAGCCCGCCATACTTAGTGAGACCGTATCCCGTAGCCACAGTTTTCTTCTTCCCAATTTTACTCGTCTGCCACAAGCAAGCTGGCCGAATTCCTTGTGGACCATTGAATGGCACGTTCTCCCATAGTTTTACGACGGCAATATCGTTTTGTGTCGTTGTTGGATTGTAGTTTTTATGCACAATAAACTTCTCAATTGTAAAATCTTTTGCTTGCGTAGATTCAAGATTTATGGCATTGAGTCGGACCACAGAAGCGTTCGAGCGACTAGGAAAAGATTTTATTGGTCAATTAGAATGAGGAAAATAAAGTTTTGTCTCACCCGTTGCTTCTACAATGAGCCGCAGTTAGTAGGAAGCGTTCGCTGATCAAGCTCGCGCCACAAATAAAAGTCAAACCGTTTAGGTCTCGATAGCCGATCGCCGCCATGTGTGGAAATTCTCCTTCGTTGGCTTTTATGCCTCCTACAATGAGACCGGTGCTTATGTCGCACTTTGTAGTCGAAAGCTTTTGAACAGATGGCAATCCCAGCGATAATCCACCGAACGTCAAAGTTTCATAGGAAAGTTTTTTGTACTCTTCGCATTCTGCAAAACAAAAAGTTTAACTCTCCGTTTCTACGAAAATAAATTAATTCTTACTTAGCGCACTGATCCTTGTCTTTGCATCTATTCTAGGAGATCTGGTCGGGACTCTTGTCGTTTTCACTCCCCATATTGGGCTGTCCTCCTGCTCACTTCCAAAGAAGCTGAACTGTGCACATGCCACAGCAATCAGCAAGACGATGGGCACAACTTGACAAAAAGCTTTCATCTTCTTACCGAACTTAATTGTTCAATGACTTCAGCGAACTGAATTAGAACCGCAGTTTTCTGTGGCTTTTTAAACAACGTTGCGAAAACAAGAATCAAAAGTTTTGTAGTTTTTAGTAAACATCTCAAGATATCCAACGATCAATATATTCTCCAATGGGAATCACCGAGCTGAGTCATCTCAAATCTCGAGGGGAATCTTCGCTCGTTCTCGGAAAAGTTCCATTCTCTTTAGACTTGAATGTAAAACATTCTCAGTTTCTGTGGTCGTACAGAAACTGAGAATGTATTACATTCAAGTCTCATCGATTAAAGGTGAATCGAAAAAGATTGGAGTGACAATCAGGTAAAGAGTTGCAGTGAGAGTCAGACCATCGTCTGCAGCCGGCTTTTGAAATAAGAAAGAACCGCACACAGTTGCAGTTTTCAGACCGAATTAAACTGAAAGTCTGCCTTGTTCAGTCTGCGCTAGAATTCCAACCTGATAAGTTCATCCTAATCATTTAGTCGAGTCAAAGTTGATGATAAAAATGGAAGTGATATGTGAATATAAGAACATTTACGACGATTACACATGTGTTGTAACATCAACAACAATCACTGAACAAGCCCAGAAGATCCAATCTTTCAAAGGGATTCATCATGAAGGAAAGAGCAATGCCGACGTGGAAACAGTTTCATTCGAAGATACAGCAGTTCATTACGTTCCACGTGGTCTAAGCGTGCATTTTCCAAGTATGACGCGGTTGGAAATTTGTAATTGTGGACTTAAAAAAGTGACAACACAAGACTTGCAAGGACTCGAAGGTTTAACTGAATTGTGTTTGAAGAGTAACTTTCTGAACACGCTGCCAGATAACTTGTTCATCGGAATGCCAAACCTGGTTCACGTTGATTTTGATGAAAACATAATAGAATGCGCGTCATCAAAATTATTGGAGCCTCTGGTCGGCCAAGCTGGGCTTCAAGTCTTCATGCAAAGAACCTACCGGATAAATGAGTTTTTCTCTGAGGGAGACGAAGGTTCATTGGATTCGATCGAAGAACTGATGAAGATAATCGATGAGAAGTGCCTGAAACCTGATTTGTCAGATTGCACTGACGTCGACGACTTCAACGTTACTGTCAAACACTTGTGGACTTCCAGCCGTTTCTCCGACTTCACAATCTTCGCTGGCACGAAGCAGTTTAAAGTTCACAAGGCCATTTTGGGAATGAAAAGCTCAGTTTTTGCTAAGGTATTCGAGGATCACATTGACGCCACAGAAATCAAACTTTCAGAATTCTCTGCAAGCGCTGTTGAAAGTCTGCTGCACTTCATCTACACCAAAGAAGTTCTAACTGACGAAAATGCCAAAGAAATCTTTTCAATTGCAGCCAAGTTTGAAATGCAAAAGATGAAATCGATTTGTGAGAAAATGCTTTGCGATCAGCTCGAGGAATCCAACGCATTTGAACTCTTCACATTAGGGCATCTTTATTCTGCGGAGGTTCTGAAGAAAGAGGCGTTCAACGTTGTTGCCAGCACGTTACCAGATGATCTACCAGAAGGATTCATGGAAAATCCCGAAAAGTTGAAGAAGCTGATCAATGCGCGTCGAGAGTACTTAAAAGTTTTGAAAGATTGATGTAAATTATTAAGCAACAAGCTGTGAGTTCATTAAGATTCAAATTTTTCTACAAAAAAATGACAGGAAGTTAATTCTTTGGGTCAGTTTCGAATTTTTGAGTCGAGTTTATTTCTCCACAGAAGATCCGTTTAATGGATTCAACCCCAGACATTCCTTTCTATCCAATCAAGATACGATGACACACGAGCGTAAATTCCTGGCGAGTTTTTATCTCCGCAGAACGTTGAGCCGTAAGAGGTGACGCCAATTAAGCTGAACACGCACTCATTGCCGATAGCGATTTGAAGAGGGCCACCTGAGTCTGTTGGACGAGATCTTGAGAACTTAGTTAGAAATGCAAATGAAAATCACAAACCTCCACCGCAGGTGTCTTTGCCTCCTGCCAAAATTCCTAGAAAAAATGTTCAATAAGAATAATTTAAAGAATTCCTGTGGATTCTTGGCCAGCCCGAAACTCTGCAAAACCTGTAAAAAACTCACCGGCGCAGAGCTGTGAGTTGTAAATGTGATAATTGTCTTCGTCTTTGTACGCCTCGCGACACCTTTGATTGTCAATGATATCAAGTTGAACTTTCTGCAGAATGTCTGATGTCATTCCGGCAACTTCGGTGTACCCTGGGAATAAATTTCAATTCGCAATGGCTCAAGCTATTCATTGAAGTTGTCTCACCCCAACCAGTTGCAGTAGCTCTCGGTTTTGCGATTGATTCCGTTTGTTGTAAACACGCAGGTCTGATCGACCTCGAAAACCTTGCTGAGTATTTCATCTTCACCAGCGCGATATCGTTTTCTCTCGTCTCAGGATCGTAAGCTTCGTGTTTAATGAACCTTTCAATAGGAATTTCTACTTCGTCGAGGCCATTTTCCCTTTCTTTCAGATTGAGATCGCCAAGTCGGACCATTGTCGGTGAAACGCGATCGGCTTTGCTGCAATGTGCCGCCGTCAAGACAAAAAGCTCGCTAATTAAACTTCCGCCACATGCAAACGACAGCGTTCCGTCTAAATGCGGATAACCAATGGCGGCCATGTGAGGGAATTCAGCTGGCTGAGCGTTGACTCCTCCAACCACGAGCCCTGTCACTGAGTCACATTGAGTGAATGTTATGTCTTGGGACGACGCCTCAAGAGAAAGTGACACCACTTGAACTTTCTTCTTCACCAGTTCCCCGTACTCATCGCACTCTAGAACCAGAAAAGTTAGACAACTGAAACTGTTCACTGTTATGCTGCTTACTTCTCTTGCTTATCCTGTCTTGGTTCTGCTGAGAGATTGGCTTTTGCGTCTGAGAGATCGGCCTTTGTGTTTGAGATATCGGCCTTTGTGTTTGAGATGACGGCCTTTGAGTAAATTTGGTAGTCTGAGGCCTTTGAGTCAATTGCATGGAAGTCTGTGGCCTCTGAGTTTGCTGTCCAAAATTGTTTTGTGGCCAGAACTGATTCTGTTGGAAGTCTGGGAAGACGAAACTCTGCTGGCCAAAGAACGGGTTACTTTGTTGGTTCCCTTGTTGAGGCTGTTGACCGAAGAACGGATTCTGCTGATTCTGATTGCCGAATAAAGGAAAACCGCCGAACTGACAAGAGAATTCTCTGCATGATGTTAACATCACTGCCAGTTGAAAGATTGAAATGCGCATGATTTTTAAAATCAATTGTACAGCTTCAATATTTGTTTGCTACGCGGTTGACAATTTATGAGACGCGAAGGCGATAACAGATGTTTCTTCTTAAACGTTCTACACGAAACTGGACATACTAATGAAGTCTCTCGTCTCAAACGATCGTTGCTCGAATCGGGAGTTGGAACACCATACAACAAAATGCGGCGATCATCTAGAAGGTTGCTTGAAGTTTAATAGTTTTTGGTGGTTACGGGATCGAAAGATATCACGTGGCCGACGATTTAATGAAAATGTTAGCCGACTGTTTTGTAATCTTAACATTTTTGCTAACACGCTTCATTGATTTGAGGAGTTTTTGACGGAGACATTTTCTAGTGTCCAGCACACAATATTTCAACTCGCATACGTGCGGCTCTTCCTCTCTCGCTTCGCTCTTTTCTGGTTTTTTTTACGTCAAGCGATTATTGATGACGACAAATGTGACGACTTTAATTATAACTCAACTGACTTCTAAGATCAGAACAGAACTTACCGCTTCAAGATGTGCTTTAGTCACGTACACAACTTGTTTATTATTGCGATATATTTTGCCGTTCAATGTCGCATCAGCCTAAGCTTCCTTTATACTTCCAGTGAGAAACTTTAATCGTTGAGACATTCAACGCCTTTTCGCGTTTATTCATTATAGTTTTGGTAACAGTAATTAATCGTTTCTTGATGTAGTAACATAAAACATTTGACACTTTTTAAAGCTTACGATGAAAATTATGCTTATGATGATGAAAAAGTTGATAAGAAATGTAATAGTTTTTTAATTTAGTTTCAACAGTATATCGATAACTGTTTGGTTTTTAGATTTTATCAGCAAGCTGATATGCGACGACGAGATCGTTGACGGTGCTTCCTTCAAAGCCGTTTTCGTCACGTGAGAACAACTCGACTTCGTACGACTGAACCTCTCCCAAGCCCCATGGAATCATCTCCGGGTTGTGATCCATCTTCTTCAAGGGTCGAATGCGCTGTTGGCAGATTCGTCGGATGATTTTCTTATAGATCAAGTCGGTCAAGAAATTGTTGTGAGGCACTTTGACTCCCATCAAGCGACAGTTGACGGCTTGGAATGGCATCATGTTGAGGATGTCGGCCGGGATCTCGTAGACGCGTGGCGGCTCCTTATGGAAGTAAATCATCTCTGCAGTGTCCACGCAAAAGCACAGCGTCGATTGCTCACTATGTCGAATGATCTTGGCTCGATTCATGTCTTCGTCTTCAGACTCCACTAAACACATTTTGCCCACGTCGACGTCCTCCATAAACTCCAACTCCATGTCATCTTTCATATCGTCCAGTTTCTTTGTCAATTCGTCCCATGCGTCGTTCTCGTTTATCACTTGAATGAAGAAAGAGCTGCAGCTTCCAAAGTTGCACACGCAAACTTCGTACTCCTCGCCAAGCTGGAGCTTCATCCAGTCTTCGGACGGGCAGGTCGGGTTACTTCAAGGAGAGAAGGAAATTCATCGTGAATTTTTCAATCTAACAGAGTTCAACGATAGTTTTCAGTCTCAACGGAGCCTCCTTGGTTTCTCCAACGAAGCTTCCATGCTTAGGCTGCGCAGGGATAACAATTGGCGCGTAATCTCTGGCCGTACAAGCCGTTCCATGTGAGAAACGAAGGAGAAGTAGTCATTGCAGGTTTTTGACTCTGTCTAACCAAGGATTACACCAACTAACGCTCAATGAAAACTCACATGCTAAAGCTGTTCAGCTTTTCTAATATCTTGTCATCATCGCTAGACTCAGATGACGATGCGTATCGTGTTTCCGGAGACGGTTGCGTGGATAATTCCTCGTTCGATTCTTTCAAATCGCTCAATTGAATTGTTTCTTCGACGCGTCTGTGGCTTGGTTTGACACTTTCCAAGTTGTTTTCCTTCTCGTTATCGGCCATACTTATCAGATATCAAATTACAGCTTAAAAGAGTGACGCAAACTGAAATTAAACACGATCGAAGTTTGCTTCGTTCGTTTGATCTCCCTCTGAGTTCAATGAACTTCAAGTCAACTGCCCCGCGTTGAGTCCCAAATTAAAATAAATCGCGAAATGGACGAGCAAATCGAAGAGATCAAACCGTTGATCCGGTCAATCTTGCTGGCTCTAGGCCGTCGCGCGTCGAAGCTGGAATTCCTGAGGGAATATTTCAACACTGAAGGCGAAAGCTTCCAAAATATTTTGCAAAGATTCAATTTGAGTTTCTATCAGTTCATGAAGCGAATGCCGGATGTTTGTCAGGTTCTCACAATTGGCGACGACGTCTACATCAATCGCGTATCGACAGAGGAGTCAAGCCATATGGATCACTTAACGATTGAGAAGCCACGAAAGCGATCGGTTCCAAGTTTCAGGTTAGACTCATCTTGGCTCCAAGTTTGATTTCCTTTAATTAATATTGAATTTATAGAAGTGCATATGGATCAAATACATTTCCTCGACGCATCAGCAACAT
Source organism: Smittia sp. YW1114-2 (assembly GCA_033064975.1). Classification (NCBI taxonomy): domain Eukaryota; kingdom Metazoa; phylum Arthropoda; class Insecta; order Diptera; family Chironomidae; genus Smittia; species Smittia sp. YW1114-2. The sequence goes on from CP093833.1 coordinate 15,103,156, forward strand.
GCTTCCGCCTTCATACGTCTCACAACACAGCAATCCTTACCGGTTCGGACAACAAATGAGATTGGGACCTAATTTAATGCGACCGAGACCTTCTGCACCTTTTCGATTTCAAACAACATCGAGGCTTCCACCTCCTCCTCTAATGAAGACAGTTGTGTACAAACCAGGAACTGATGAATCATCGGTCTCTTTCAACAGCACTGCGAGTTTTCCTCCGAAGAGAACAGTCAACTACAAAGAGGGACGACCAGGAGCTCCTCAAAAAGTGACTGTCAGTGTCACTAGAGCTTCGAGTCTTCCTCCTTTACCGCCGATGAAAACTGTCGTCTACAAACCAAAAGAAACAGAACCACCGTCGTCGATGAAAACTGTCGTCTATAAACCAGAAGAATCCGAACAAACCTCTGCGTCTATCAACGAAAGAACGCCAATGAAGACAATCGTCTACAAGCCAATTGAATCGAATACCAACGATGTGGTAAACGGACATTTGCCTAGCCCTCAATCGACTCTATCATCCAGCAAATTTTTGAGCCCTACCAACAGTTGGAATTCGAGATTGACAAGACTCAACTTGTCTTCCGACTCGCTCGATAGCTGGAAATCGTCGAGATCCGTCACGTCAAGTGTCGCGAAATGCAATCCCAGTTTACCGACAACAACAAGCAGCGATAGCTCGAGAACCAGCTCAGCTTACAGCGTCAGCGAATTGAAATGTTCTGAAAGCAAAGAAAACAAGAAACCAAAATTTCGTCCGCTGAAAGTTCCGTCATCGTCATCTGCCTTGTCACAGAAGTCAATCGCTGCTAACCGAACTACGCTTGACAACATAGAGAAAGCTAAAGATTATATCAGATCTGATCGCCAACTGACCACACTGTCTGATAATCCGATGATTTCCGTTGGCTTCAATGATAATCCAATGAAGAAAAATTCAATCTCGCCAGGTAAAATTCGAGATGAAATCGCGATCGCCCGATTCAGAAATATTCGTCCACCCCCTTCACAAACATATTGGAAAGAACGCAACTCAAGCAGCTCGTCGTTGAACTGCAGCAGCTCTTCCAATTCATTTGATGCAACACCAAGACATCTGAGAGTTAAGGAACAGAAGCCGGAAGCTGAGCCTGTGCACATCCAACGCCCTCAGATAAAAGCTGTCAACAATCCGATGTTCTTCAAATTGGACATCGTCGACTTAATTTCACCAACAGATTTCTCGTTCAAATTCCATTCGGATGAGCTCAACGGGTTGACTGACGAGATGAAGTGAGTTGTAAGGTTCTTCGCAACAGTTAACAGCAATTATCTCTCGTTCCAGCCTTTACTACCGAACCGGAAAGGGGTCAACTCTGGTTAAAGTTGTTCCAGGTTCTTACGCGGCTCTGCACGAAGGAGATTGGCGTCGCGTTACTGTTTACGATGTTGAGGGGGCTGAAGCACTGGTGGTTTTGGAAGATCTAGGAATCTCGGCCAATATCAACGTCACAGACATTCGCTACCTGGAGAAATCGTTCCTAGCACCGATTGCTATGTCTGCTCGTGGATCCTTGTTCGGCGTCAAACCAAAGTCGAACCAAACTTGGAGTTCAACTGCAATCAACGTATTCCAAACGATCATGAAAAACCCAGAAATGTTTTGCACGATTCGAGGACAGAACGAGAACAACTTCGCTTTGTCCGTCACTTACAAGAAGGAAACTTCAGTGGCTAACGTTCTGATTCTCTTAGGTCATGCAGAGGCTGATACGAGCGCAGTCGGCGCTCATTTCAACTTTGTCCCTTCCAGCTAGACTTGAAGACAATTTCCCTAATAATAATTTGTCTTTTGCCTTTAACAATATAAGTCAAATGTAATAAGATGAAAGAACTAAATTCAGTTAGATAAGCAAAAGCAGACGAAAGTTAATGATGTAAACTAGATCGAAAGACAAATGAAATTAACTGTAAATTAATTTAACTGTTACAACTGAAGTCAATATTTCCAATAAATACAAATTAAATCAAAGTTATTGCATTCAAAGCTTACATAAATATTTAATTGCAGCGGTTGTACGTTCAATTGCACCGGTTAATCACTGCAAACAAATTGGGTGAAGATTCAATTAGACAAATTGAGTTTAAATCTTTATTTCATCTACCAGTAATTGAACTGGGGATATGAATTTCTTTGTGGATAATGGTTGAATGAACCTTGAGGCGGAATAGAGTATGAATGTCTCTCTAAGGGATACCGCGTTAGATCTTGTGAACGTGCTTGCGCGGGCGACGTGTTCCAAACTTTGGATTCAATCCAATCGATGTAGAACGAGACTCTGGTGTAAATTGCTGGAATGCCGAACCCACAACCTCTTCCGAAAGAAGTGACGCCAATGATATGAGGCACGCATTTGCTGTCAGGCAGGAAAACTTGAATTGGCCCGCCGGAATCTAGAATTGAAGGTTCAGAGACTTTTCGGCTTAACAGTCACTCACTTACCTCCTTGACAAGTGTCGCGTTTCTCAGCTCCTAAACTGCCTGCGCAAATTTGACTCGCCGTACCAACGAGTGGGTTCTCAAACGCATCCCTACAGACGGTATTGTTAAATATCTCAAGCCGAACTTTTAGGAGATCGTTAGACAGTGATCCTTCGTACTCTACGGATCCGAAGCCTGAAGCGATGGTCTGGGAATGCAAGAGCAATTCCTGTTGCCATAGACAAGCTGGCCGCACATTCGAACTGAACACAACTTCTCTCATCAACTTTATCAAAGCGATGTCGTTTTGGTTCTTCAGTGCATCGTAGTTTTCATGTCGGATGAACGATTCTATAGCAAAGTCCTGAGCAGTCCTAGATCTCAAGTCAACTGCGCCAATCCTTACGAGCGATGCAAGCGATTGTCTGCGAAGTTATAATGAAGCAAAGACTCAAGAAGACAAGCAAAAGGTTTTGTATTCGGAAAGCTTGAAAGACTTCGACTCTCACCCGTGTGATTTGCAATGCGCCGCTGATAACACAAACTTCTCGCTTATTAAACTGCCAGAACATCCAAACGCGATTCCGTTCTCAGTTTCATAGCCGACTGCTGCCATGTGAGGCAGTTCACCCTCCCGTGCCTTAACGCCTCCAACGATCAGTCCCATTGACACATCACAGTTGTCTTTCGTAATTGTGTTGATGTCAGAATCGACCGACAGTGAAGCGAAATTTATAGCTTCCTTCGCCAGCGTAGAGAACTTTTCGCATTCTGGAAAACGCGTTTCAGTAATTGAGATGAAAATCAAATTAAACACCTACGCTGCTGACTGATTCGAGTAGCCGGCGTTAATGTCTTGACCGACAAATCCTTATCTGGCGAATCGTTGGTCGTGAAACTGTTTGATGGAAACCTCGAGGGCTGGACACCAAAGCGTCCTTGAGGTAAATTGTCGTTATACTGATTCGGAGGGTTGAACGACCGTTGCGGCGATTCCTGATATTGTGGGAGTTGCGGTTGATAGTATGTCGGCGAGTGGATTGGCTGCTGATGATACGGAGGCGAGTCGAGTGGCTGCTGATGATAAGGAGGCGAATAGAGCGAGCCTTGCAAATTTGGTTGCTGCTGATGATAAGGAGGCGAGTAAATCGAGCCCTGCGAATTTGGTTGCTGCTGATAAGAATTGAAGTTCGATTGTTGGGGGTAGTAAGACTGCTGCTGAGGGAAGTTTGGCGAGTAGCTCGATTGCGAATGTTGAGGATATCCAAATTGCGTTTGAAACGGAAACTGACAATTGACTGATTTCAGAAACCAGAGAACCAATATGACAAACGATTTTATTCTCCGCATGTTTGCACTGTGTTCTTGGAAATTCCCAGCTCGTTATCACTTGATTCTCAAAATACTTTTCTGTCCCACTCGAAATCTTTTCGCGTTTATTCGTCAAAAGCCAAAACCCAACTGATTTGATTTATCTCTACAAGAGATTCTTTATAAACAACGACGATTTCGTCTCTCGAGAAATCTCAATAAACGGTTGGGAGATGTTTGATGTACACTTGGGGGTTTGACCAAAGCAAGAGTTTTTAAGAAGAAATTTTTAACAAGTGTGATGGTGATGATGGTATAAATTTATAGGTAGACGGACTAGATTCTCAAGAGCGCTCCTCTTATTTGGCCATGAGCTCGCCAAGCGTACGTGAGCGATTTCATGTTAAAATCGTTTCTTTGAGATGTTCAGACGAGCCCAAAGACTCCAAGTATTTGATTCATTTCTTTTCGTCAACACCCCAAACGAGTCAACAGTGTGACGCACAGAGTCGGGATTTTACTGGATTTTCATATGGAAACGCCAGCACGTGCGGCCGTTGATTCATTGAAATAATTTTATTCTTTCTCATTGGTTTGCTCCAAAAACTAATAGTAAGAAGTTGCTTCAGTTAGATGACGAAATTCTTGGTGGTGTGACGGATAACGAAACAAGTTTCTTCACCTCCAGACTTTTGTTTCGATCCAGTCTAGATAGGCTGAGACGCGAGTGTAGACCGAAGGCGAGTTCTCACCGCCGCAGTAGCCGCCGTATGATGTGATGCCAATTATGTAGGAAATACACTTGTTGTCAGTCTTGACGACTTGAATGGGACCGCCGGAATCTATCAAGAGAAACATGATTTAAGCGATAAATCGATTGCAGCAGACGCATTGGGATTGCTTGCTTAAATCTGATTCAAATTTTGGAATAAATTAAATCAAATGACGGTCGTTTGTGGCGTCAAACGTGGTAAAGTTTTGGATGTTCTCACCTCCTTGACAAGTATCTTTGCCGCCTGTCAAAACGCCTGCACACAAATGATGTCTGTCGATCACCGTGCGCTCGTCTTCATAAGCTTTTTTGCAGAAATCATTATTGACGACGTCAAGCTGCACCTTCATCAACTCATTTGATATTGATCCTGAATATTGAGTGTAACCGAAACCCGAAGCAATGGCTTTCGAGTCAAGAAGCTGTTCCGATTGCCAGAGACAGGCCGGACGGATCTTCTGCGGCTCCGTGAATAGCACAGTTCCCACTAATTTAATCACAGCAATGTCGTTTTCCTTTGTCCTTGATTTGTATTTCTCGTGAACGATGAAGCTTTCTATTTGATAATCCTGGGCTTGAGGCGCCGCCAGATCGATCACTCCAAGCCTGACGATTTGTGCTAGCGATTGTCTGCAATCAAAGATTTTGTTAGAGGGTTGAGCTTAGATAGTTTGAGGTCAAAGAACTTTAGAGAAAGCTTATCAAGCCTTGGTCTAATTAGAAATCTGCTTCTTGAAAATGATTAGCATCAACCAAAAGTGTCCCATCAAATCTTGTATCTCTTTTCCCCCCTTTTTCATCTCCAACTCACCCGTTTCTTCTGCAATGCGCCGCTGTCAATACGAATTTCTCGGATATGAGACTCCCACCGCATCCGAATTGAATCTCTTGGTTCAAGTTTCGAAATCCGATTGCTGCCATGTGTGGAAATTCGCCGCTGTTAGCTTTGATGCCTCCAACAATCAGCCCCGTGCTGATGTCGCAGTCGTCGTTCGTTGAGAACTCGTGCGTTGAAAAACTGAGACTGAGCGATGCGAACTGAACTTTCTTCTGGACGAGTTTGGTATATTCAACACATTCTAAGGCACAAGAATAAAGTTTCAAACTCTCCATTTGATCCAACGATCTCACTTACTTGTCTGACTGATTCGCTCATTGAATCGATTCTGCTGTGTAACGAAGGCTGGCGGATCAGGTTGTTGATACGGTGGCGTCGTTACTCTTCGGTTTGTCGTGAGCTGACCTTGTGGACGTTGCTGACCGAAGTTGGTTTGAGGGCGCGGATTGAAACTCGCCGGGTTGAAATAACCACCATCGTCGGGAAAGACGAAATCTTGGCCTTGCGCGACCGTCAAAGCAAGCACGAACACCGTGAAGCTAAACATTTTCAGATGGCGCCAGATAACTTAGTTTGCGATAATCTTTTATTTCCTCCGATCGTTTAAACTCGCCGACAAACAAGAGTTGCTAAATGCGATTCGCTACTCATCACTGGCACGTTGAACTCGAGTTATATATTTTGCTAAATGATCGGCGCTCAACTCAATCGATTTTTGGGTATTTCCGATGTCACGTTCAAGAGCACCAACGAGTGCGGATATTTGACTGTCTTCAACAAAGGTCGGAGCGAAACTGGAAGAGTTTGTTTAAAAACAGTTTATGAAATTCAAGTTTCTCAACTTGGTCGTTCTCTTTCGGTTGATTCGTCATTGGGTTTTCTTGTGTGTTGAAGAAACCTCTCTTCGTCGCCTGGAGATCTTAACGGTCCCTCATGCGTCATTTAATAAATTGTCAATCTCGAGCGCGACACTGGCGTGGAGAATTTCCGTTCGTGAGTCACGCGTTGTTGTGCTTGCAACCTTAGCAAGGTCGGTGGATTTATGGGTTTTCAAAATATTTGCTTTATTAAACTTTGTTTAACGGAGGATGCAAAAAATTTGTTTAATCGTCAGAAGATTCAATCGATTCGTCGGCCTCGTACAACGTTCTGCTTTCTGGTGACACTACAAGACTCTTACAGCTCAAGCCGAAGAACGTTTTTGGCTTCAAATGCTTCTCACGTGCGGTGAATTTCCAACCGATGTGCGTCTCGCAAACCTAAAGGAACAGTATTGAGGAACAGTCCGATTATTTGAGCTGAGTTACTCACGTTACAGATCGCGATGTGCCATGCGTAGCCGGGGAACCAAGAGAACTGAGTTGATGGTCGGTCATACAGCTTCAATGCATTGTCACAGCTTTTGAGAACAGTCAACGTCTCGTGAATATAACCAGCCGGATTGCAGTAGTTGGCGTTCACACTTCCTTTCGCCATTGCAAATATGTCTGAGTAGCTGGCGATTTTTGAAGCGCAACGTTTGCAGTTGAAGTAGCACATCTGAAGGGGAAAATGTTAGAGAGCGATTCAATATACGCAGAAGAAATACTTACAAAGTTCAACGTCTCTCCAATCAACATCATTCGTTGGTTGACGCAGTTGCTAGCAAAGATTCTAATTCGATCGATTTGGTTCAGTGGAACATTCCTGGCGAGCCAAAAGGATTTCTCGATCGGATCGGCAGGCGCTTCGAGGCTCAACATCGCCAGAAACCTTTCAATCTTCTCGGTTATACTACCAACGGAGTAATGATTATAAACAAACTTTGGCCACTGACTCGAATATGTGAGAATGTTTTTGATTTTCTCGGTTTGCGTTGAGTTCTGCGTGAATCGCTTGAGATTGTTCGAGAGGCTGAGGTTGATAGGATCGGGCAGGTTGTATTCGGGGAGTATTCGGACCTTCGCGTAGTGTTTCTGGTTTCTTACAGTTGTCAGCCTGTCGTCGTCAGTCTTCACAACCATAAATCTTTGGTGCGCCTTGGACTTGATCGTGATATGACCGTACTCGTTCACTCCTTTCTCGAACACTTGGCACGCGACTCCGTAGCCCGTTGTGTTGCCTGGTGCGTCCTCTACAATCAATCCGAAGGCTAAGCCCTCGCTCGTTTCTGGAGTGCTGGCGAATATCGAATCAGCTTGCATGATCATCGGGATAATCTCGCCTGGGAAGACAAGCGAGTGATGGCGACAAACGGGAAGTTCGTAGACTTTGCCCGGCTCGTAGACATTTGTACCTATCACTCGGTCCATGTTGTCGCCTAAATAGCTGTGACTCAAGGGCAGCTCATTGTCGAATATCCTCGTTTGAGATCTCGTTGTTTCTGCGCTCTCTTGGACGTACTGTTCAAACAAAGCGTCGCCTCGGTCATCAGAAGTCTCAATGTTTGCTTCACCCTCAGCTTCCATCGAATCTCTGGCCTGTTCTAGTATCACTTCGAATTCTTCATCTGTTTCACTGTCCGAGCTCGCGTCAATGTCGATGAATTGCTGCTGCGAATTTAAAACGGAATTGTCCAAATCGTCCTCCTGGACTGTAGCGTGTGACATCAGTCTGCGGAGTCTTGACGCGTGAGATCTTGGCTCATCCGCTGATGAATCCCTCGATGGCCCAGCTCGACGACTTCGATTTTCATTTGATGACGAAGATTCTATGGAGAAGAAAATAAATTTACGCTTAAGTTTGAAGACAAATTCGATCGAAATCTCAACAAGAACTTAAGGATCAACTTGACAATTACCTTCTTCTCTGTCATCCATGGTTGAATTTTATTTTGTTGCGACACAACTCAAATCAAAACAAAACTTTCTTCTTAGCTTCGCGACCGTTCGTTGATTCCTCGACCCGCTTTACCTGCGCGCCCGTCGATTGCAGAAAGTAAACAAACTTTTAAACTAGAAAACAGCTAGGTAATGGCTAGTTAATTGTGGTTCGCATCAATGACAAAAGATTCCAAGTGATAATCATGGTGAAGATAAAGTTTAAGATTCCTCGAATAAATTTCGGGGCCAAAGAAAACTTCGATTATTTGATTTTGTGTGTTAAGTCGCTCTGCTACAACAAGCACTTGAACCAGAGCTACGTCGCTGGCAAGTACATATCTACATCTGTTTGACAGTGTTTTGACAGCCAGTTTGAATTCACAGATATCTGCCTTGAGCCAATCTTCAAAATCGTCGACAGCAAAATCTTCAGTCGGTTTCTCGGTCCATTCTTCATCGTTGCGGTAACTTAACTTCTTTTGCAGATAGCAGGATGGCACTCCAGCATTCGAAAGTTAACACGCTCTATTTACAGGTCACTTGCCTCACGGCCGCTTATGTTTTTATTTGCTACTTTGTTGGATTGCCGTGGTGGTGGAGCAAGTCGCGCGAAGTGACCGTGTTCCTAATGATTGTAGGCAATTGGCTTTTGCTCAACGTGTCATTCCATTACTTCATGGCAGCGAAGACGAACCCAGGAGCGCCGCCCACTGACGAGACGTACAACGCTGTGAGCATTTGCAAGAAGTGTCTGATACCAAAACCGCCCAGAACTCACCACTGCAGCATCTGTAACCGCTGTGTTTTAAAGTTCGATCACCACTGTAAGTTGTCCTCAGTTGTCCTCAGAAAGTGAGCAGTGCAATCTTAACCCATCCTGGGATCAATAATCAATCTGAAAAGAGCTTTTCGTTGACCAATAATTCCATTGATCTTCCATCTAATTAAAAAATTCGTTCCAGGTCCTTGGCTGAACCAATGCATTGGGCATTACAACCACCGATATTTCTTCCTTTATATGATCTACACAGTCATCGGCGTGGTGTTTGTTATGCTGTTCGGATTAGGCATCGGTTACGAAGTTCTTTGGCTTGGAGATGGCGGCGGATGGCAAGAGGAAGAAGTGGAAAAGTTGCAAGGAAGCCCAGTTAGGTTTAATCTGTCGGGTCACGCGATCCCAGTGACAGAGATTGAATACGCTGACATTGGAATTGCACCGGCGAAGCACGACCTGCCGATCGGCGAGCTCAACGATCCTGTCGTTTACAAATGTATTGTGTTTATGGCTGTAACTTCAGTCTGTAAGTTTTCCGTCCAACTGCATTGGATAGAAATAATGTTAAGCTATCTTTGCAGCGACTTTCATCGCGCTTGGTGCGTTGACCGTTTGGCATTATCGACTCATTAGCAGAGGCGAGACTAGCGTTGAATCGCATATAAACAAGTCGGAGACGAAGCGGCTTGACGCTCTAGGAAAAAACTTTGTCAATCCTTACAACTTTGGGAAGAGCGGAAACTGGAGGCTTTTGCTGGGTTTGACCAGAGGACGGTGAGTTGCCTAAAATGATGTGAAAAGGCCTGAAATATCCGACGTCTTAGTAGATCATTCTGGCGTCACGTCCTGCTACCGTCAACGCACATGCCAGAAGGAGACGGCGTCCGATGGCTGACAGTCTATGACGAAAGCGATTACCGAATCAACGAACACAACTTGTGAGATTCAGCCGAGGATTTAGCTTAACACCAAATACCAGTAGAGCGAAGTCATTCCAAACCAGTTTTGTAAGTAGAGCTTGGATTCAATTCCATTCAACTTTATGATCATCGACCTTGACATTGTTAAAATAAAATCAAACATTTTGATCTCTCGACTTCGTTGTCATTCAGTTCGACCAAACTTTCGCTTCGATCCAGTCAAGATAATACGAAACTCTTGTGTAAACTCCTGGCGAGTTCTTCTGGCCGCAGAATGGACTGCCAAACGATGTGATGCCGATGACGTGATAAAGGCAAATGTTTGATGGAGTTGAGACTTGAATCGGTCCACCGCTGTCACCGTTGCAAGTGTCTGTAGTGTAGAGAAGATTAGAGGTCGAGCCAACTATCAGTAAATCAGTTTTACCTTTCAAACCCTTCAGAACTCCAGCGCACATCTGACTGCTAATGATTCCACGATCCAATCTTCCTTCCTCGAAAAAGCTGTCGCACTGATTGTTGTCTATAATGTCGAGCTCGACTTTCATCAGCTCGTCTGATGTTTGACCAGCTGCTTCTGTGTATCCCCAGCCAGTTGCGATGGTTTTCGTGTTGTTGATGGTTGAAGTTTGCCACAGGCACGCTGGCCGGATGAATTTTGTGAAGCTGAATGAGAAGAGCATCAACAAATCTGATCACGAAGAAAGAAATTAAACTTACCTGACGTCTCTGGCTAGTTTGATCAAAGCAATGTCGTAGTAGTATGAGCTTCTCTTGTATTGCTCGTGCGCTATAAACTGAGCTATCGGCACATCAACTTCTGTCAATCCATCGCTTCTCGTTTTCAGATTTTGATCCCCGAGTCTCGCGATCGAAGGCGCTGTTCCATCAGAGCGTCCACAATGCGCGGCTGTGAGTACGAATTTCTCTGAGATTAGAGAGCCGCCACACTTGAACTCCAAAGTTCCATCAAACGATTGCCATCCAATCGCGGCCATGTGTGGAAATTCCCCGTTCTTCGTTTTCTCTCCTCCGACAATTAACGGAGTCGTTGCATCACATTTTGACAGTGAAATCGAGTGCGGCTTGCTCGAGCCCAAAGATAACGGGTTCACAAAGACCTGTAATAGAACATTGCAGCCGCACATCATCGGGAAACATTCACACTCACTTTCTCTTTGGTCAGTTCTCCGTATTCTTCACATTCTAAAAATAAAAACTTAGTTTGCTCGCTAACTTGCGTTTGACCGTTTGACTCACTCTGAACGCTGATTCGATTCTGATCGACTCGATTACCGCTGCCGATGTTAGGTGCGCTATTTGGTGACTGTTGAAATGAAGTTTCGCCACCATCGAGCGGACAACAAATGACTGGAACGCCACTCAAATAGGCGCAGATCGTCAGCGGCACGCCGTGCTTGTGCTCTTCCCGAGCTTTGGGGCAGCTCCTCACATTGCGACACACGCCTCGACTGTTGTCGTACTTCCTCACGCATGGATCTCCCTCTAAAACAAATAAATTCTGTTCAGTCGTTGAAATCTTTCATTAAGTTGAAGTGCGCGAGTGACGTCACAGAAAAACCCGATGCGAGTTCGTTCTAAAGAAAGCAAACAAAATCATTGTGTTGACTTTGTCAATTACGGAAGCTTGACACTTCAGGCGATAGCAGAGATCAAATGTCAAAGCGAAGGTCGAGTTTGATATCGAAGACTTTTGCGCGATTCACTGAAATGAATTTACCGAATTCTGCTCGGACAACACAAAGCACTGCGAGGCTAATTAGAAGTGAACTTAGTGGAGAGAACAACATCTTATCTCGTCGGGCGCTTGAACTGAACTGCCGTTGATGAGCTTAAAGTATTCGCTCATCGATTGCGCTCGCGAGGAAAATGCGATCGAAATGTTTGAAGATCACAGTCAGTTCCAACGTTTCCAGGTTTGCTTTGCATTTGAGCTCAGCTTCGTTTAATTATTTTGCTGAACTTATTCACCTGCTCGACAGTCTTCGATTTATTTATGAAAAAAGTTTTTTTGTTTGTTGATTTTAGACTTTAGACGAAGTCGTAGTTGGAGTCTTTTCGACGATTTCAATTTGGAACTGCAACATATTTCAACGGAAAGCTTTTCCAAAAGCTCACGAAACAAGAGATTTATCAATTTTCTCATGCACTCCACCGCGGTTGGTACAGCAGATCCATGCGGCATGGACCATTCCCACATAATGGCAAATGTCAATAGTTTTCCTCTTTTTCAGAAGTTCAAGTTTCTAATATTTAAAGATTAAAAGATGATAAGATTGTTGGCAGATTTAAGGATGTGTCGTGACTTTGTACCGAGCTCGTGGCCACTCACCCGGCTTATCTGATTCTGATTAAAAGATGATAAGATTATTAGATGAAGAAAAAGTCGAGTTTCATAGGAAAATTAAAAAGGAAATTACTGAGAGAATGCTTTATTCAAAATTGGGTTGAATAAATGCTTTAAATAAATAAATAACAGGAAAATTAGAGAAGTTCTGGCTTTCAACGGACATAAATGAAGAGGCTGTAATAGAAACAAAAGTCCTAAGACATATCCGCACTCAATGTTTAAGGCCATGTGCTTTGCCTTAAAGCCTTAAATATGCGCCTTAGTGAACCATTTATCCAATTTGATAACGAAAACTTTGATGGAAAATCACAAAATAAATGTGGGGCGGGATGGCAGAATTTTCGATACGTGATCGATTCACCATTTGATTCAATCATCTTAGCCACTAAACTAACTCTAAAGACTCCAGATTGAACTATTCCTGGAGTCAATTCCACAAAGGCATTCCACAACTCTCCCAGTTGTTCAAAGCCGTCAAGTTCTTGTGTCCGAAATCCCACTTTTGGTTGACATCAGTCAAGCTGCAAGTTTCCAAACTGACTGAATAATCCTGCGTGTTCGCTTGCAGACATTGAAGCTTCCCAAGGTTTATAAGCTGCTTAGTTTCCTGCCGTATAGTGGAAATAAAGCAAAAGTCAAACAATACTGTTTTGACTCACCGTTGAGAACCGATAAATTTGATCGTTTGGTTGGTAAAGACATTCGTAGAAAACTCCGTCGCCCAAGCAGTTATCATCGTTCGTCATATTACGTTTGATCGTTCGATGCCAGGTCAAAGTGAAATATTGTTTTTTTGATGGACTTGTCAGGTTTCTTGAGCATTCTTGAAGGTAGATCCGATCATTATTTTCTCCATAGGTCTCAAGACAAAAGTTGCCAGCTTTGCTTCGTATCGCTCCCGAGGCAAAATTCGGCTGCTCTTCAATTGGAAAATGCGTGAGAATCTTTGGTGCGACTTCGTCTAAATAATATTTGAAAGGCTTGCAGTTGAGTCTCTCCTTGACCGAAATTGCATTCGTCAAATCGCCGGGATCAATTTGAAGCCTCTCAGGATGGTTCCGGTAAAACAAATACTTAAACTCGTCGAACCAAACTTCGACCAGACGTCGCAAGTTCGTTGTGGAATAGTCAATCCCATTCATGATTGAAGAATATTTGTGGAACAATCTGTTCAGATGACCTGAAATAATTAGCAATCACTTGATGGCAGTTCGGATGGTATTGCCAAGCCAACTGACCAACTCGCGAGCAAGGAACTTTCAGCAAATTTCCCCCGCATAGATGAAGCTTCAATGACATCTCGTAATTTTCACCGTTGAACAAAAACATTCCTTCGTCGTATCCTCCAAGCTCGAAGAAATATTGACGATCGATTGCGTAAGCTCCGCCTGTTTGAACATCAAGAAAATCGTCATGTGAAGCTTTGAAGCGAAAGCTCACCAGTCATCACAGCGAGTTGATGATTCTCTCCAAATACTGGATATTCATCTTTCGGCAAGATGAAGTAGTGATAGCGAAGGTTCCAATCAAATCCTGTAGAACAAAATGCCAAATAGGTTTCCGATTGATAACTTTGTTCTCGTCACCTCCATCAAGGTTACTCGCACTCGGTTTGTACTCGAAACTGTCGTAAGTTATCGCATCGATGCATGGGACTGTTGCAGTAGTTCGGTCTAAAGCGATGGGTTCGAGAAGTGGTGGCAGCCAGTTGGTCGTCACCTCCATGTGCGAATCCAGGAAAACGATAACATCGCCGCTGGCTCTCCTTGCGCCTTCCATGCGACTGACGATCAAGCCGAGTCTCGATGGATTGTTAAATATTTTTACTTTTTTGGTAAAATGCTTGGAAATAAAATATCGAAGGGGCAAGTAGAGCAAGTAGTCAGTGCTGTAGTCGTTAATCAAAATGATTTCGTGCAGAAGATCCCTGGGCGATCGATTGTAGATTGAGAAGAGACACCGCAAAAGCACCGTCAATGCTTCGTCATAGTAAACGACGACGACAGAAACCGAAGGCAATTGAGCTAAATATTTTCTCGTCTTGCAGCTGAAACAGATGTTGCTTGTTTCATAAATTTTATTTTCAGATGATCGCTTACACTTCATCTCGAACTTCTTGAATACTCCGCGTCACAGAAATAGTATCGCTGACGAGAACGAAGCAACCGTCGCGGTCAAACAGAAATTTGTTCTCCTCAATGTCAATAGGATCGGTTAAATTAAACCCGCTACGTTCACCAGGACCAATCCGCGAGTTCTCGTAGCTAATGAAATCGTAGTCATGCCAGTCGATTCGTTTACTTTCATTCGATAAACTTTCACTTAAAAAACTATTTGAACTTTTACTTGACTCGCATTCGTCATAAAGAAGGATGAAACACAAAGTTGAAACAGTGATCACGATGAACAATCTTTTCAGCCAAAGGCTCGAGATTCGTTTAAACCACATTTATCCTTTCTTCCGATCGGATGACTGAACGATCGGAGACTGAGAATATTTTTGAAACAGTTTTGAATGAGACACTTGTTAAGCTTCCAAGTTATCTTGTTCCAGAACAGCTAAATAAACAGTCGATAACGGAGAAAATCAAACGCTATCAATCAATTTCACTGAAATTATTTTAGGAGAGTTTTTTTAAAATACTAAAATAAAGAAACTTGTGAAGCTTTTAGGAGTTTTGATTTTCAGAAAAGTTTCTGCATTTTGCAGGAAACAAATACCAGAAGCTGTGAGGAAAGTCCACGCGCTGAAAAATCATTTGAAAGATTCGAGATGGCAAAGCAGAAAATGCAAAATTGATTGGTCACATCAATCGATTATTTACCTGGCTTCCTGAAATTTTAAAAGCTCTCAACTTAAGATGAGAAAATCTTTATGCTCGTGACAGTTTGCCGACCACTGAGTGGAAAGTTTAGCATGAGTAAACTACAGGGTGCAATTAATCAAACTTCTTATCATCATCTGCTTATTACGCAGAATTTCAATTGAGCCTGAAATCACTAGAGGAACAAATCATTTCCACTTTCTTCCGTTCCAATTCAATCAATCAGCGCTGTTCATTACATGCCCAACTTTTCCATTGATTGTCGAGCACGTCGAAGCATAAACAAAATGTGCCGAGCTCTAACTTTTAAAGTATTGATCAAGCAGTCCTCAGCAGTTATGAATGAATGTTCCAATTCCCAAATTTTCAATGTTACGCAAACCTTTCGCCGGGCGTTATTGAAATGAATAAAACAAGGGTTCGCTCGTGAATCGGAGCCTCAGTTGAGCGAATCGATTTCCCCCGGTAAAAGAGGAAGTTCTTCAAATAAAAGTCGAAACACTTTTAGGGGAACGATTCATAAAAATTCGAGAAAACACCTGAGGTGACGCCGGTGGAATAACAATTTCCACACACACTTGCACTTGTTCGGGACGATTTTACGTTCGTCGTAGCAGCGCCTAAAGAGTTTTATTAGTTTTTCACATTAAATATTGATGTCGGTGCAAAAGTGTTGTCGTGTGTTTACCTCGGCTGCACGCTTGAGTCTGAATTCATTGTAGTTTATACATGCGGGACTTCCAACCATTGGAAGCAACTTGAGCGTGCATGGGAAGTAGAACGGATACGAGGCAAAGCCGAGTAGTTGAAACTCTTTCAGTAGTAACTGGCTGGCGAAAAAGAAAACATCGCAGCAGACTTCGACCGTAGACAGTGTTTAGAATCATTTGCCCGAAGATTATCGAAGGACAATTCAGTTAAATTATTTCAATGTTGAGTCAGAAGAGAGTCAAGGATCAGGTGGCAAAGAAGTCGTCGGCCGAGCATGACGAGGACGATTTTTACGATGACGACTTCGAATCGTTCGACTACGTAAATGGCATTAATGTGGGTTTGAATGAAGCTTGCCAAGCAGTGATAAATATTAAGGGTTCGCTTTCAGGATAACCTCGTGACCCCTTCGATAAGCACGACTTCCACCGCTCAATCGGTCACTCCTGAAACGGACAGCGCTGGAAACAATCTGAACTCGAAAGGCTCACCCGAACATGTGGATTACGAGCTGCTGAGTTCTCTGGGGAGCGAGTACACGTATGCAGACGAGGAAGACGAATCGACTGGAAGCCAGGCCTACGACTTTCGCCTGTTCCACGAATCACTTAATGGCGTTCCGATGGTCAAACAGAAACGGTAATGACAAATCGGACAAATCGATTCATACAAACTCGTTCACTGTGATGGATTTTCAGTTTCAAGAACGGAACTCGAGCAAGCCTGACGTTCTCCAACCAACGTGTCCGTGATATCGAGCGCGACAATCAACATTTGCTGAAGAAAATCATGAAGAGCGGACCAACGGGCGATGGAATTCATAACAATAAGCAAGGAACCAATGTGAGTTTCCGAGCTGATGCCGAAAGCTGCTGGTTTCACTTTCGATTTTTCTTTCAGCGTCCAACCGTCAAATCGGCAGCCGAAGTCAACCGCAAGAAGAAGCAGCAGCAAATCGATTTCGAGAATTATTTATTGAAGCGCAAGTTGGACAAGATCGCCAGCCGTCGCACCACGTGGACCTGAGCTTTCCCTCTTTTCGTCGTCATCATCGCATCGTACAAACTTCAACTGTTTCTCAATCACGAATTTATCCAAAGACTTTACAAAGCTTTCGAGTGTTAAAATAAAATTTATGAATGAAGTGAAAGCTCCGAAATTCCAGAGCTCTCCAGTGCGAAGCTTTTCAATTAAACTTTCCAGTTCTGCAATTGAGCTTTCCAGCCGCACAGCCACACATTTCCAGCGGAAGCTTTTTCACTCGCTCACTTTGAATCGATGAAATCGTTCTCATTCGCGAAGTGTCCAATGGAAAACGTGGACGTTTTCCGGAAAATCGGATCAAAAGTTTTCTTTTCTCTCATTTTTCTTTGAAGACTTTAATTTGAGAAGAAACCGAACTGACAGAAAATGTGATTGGGAAGTTGTCGGAGTTGACCAAGAAGTGATAAAAGGCAAAGCACCAGAAAACGTCGTTGTCGTGTATCGGCGAACGAATAATCTTAAGGTGTTTTATCGCAATGTGATTCAAGCTCTCAGTGCGACAGACGAAGGAGCGAAAGAAATATTTATCGATTGATATGAAAGTAAAGGCACAAGAAGAGGCGAGAAGAGGAAGGAAAATTGTGTGCGTTTCTTTCCTCTTGTCGGTCTTCGTTTATTGCGAGCGAACGAGAGAATTCCGTGAAGGGAAAAACTGTGCCAGTGAAAACAGAACGAGAAAGTTTTTCGCGTTTAAAGACAAAAGGCACACGGCAGAAGATAAATATTTAAAAATGTGACGAGGAGCGCGAGAAATAAATTGGCGTTGAGCTTTCCTCGCCGAACGCAAGTTGCAGATAAATCAAACGTCAAGCGAATTCGTTGGACTAATCGAGCCGCCTTCGCCCGCAAGCAAATTGAACTCCGACGCAGCCGACCGACGGCCCAGCTTCTTTCGGATGATTTATGGAGATACTTGGCTTACTTCCTAATGCAACGATTGCGACATCATTGCTTACTAAGAACTCTAAGATTGTGCTCAGCTGTCCAACTGAAAGGATTTGTTCATTAATGATGTCTCTATTGAAGATGAGCCTAAGAGCTCCGTTCTCATTTTTCATAAGTCAGCTGTCCTTTTATTATGACCTTCCTCCTACTCCCTTCGTTCCGTTTGACGGCATTGAACGAGAGCTAAATAGGTCGGAGAGATTTTCGTTGTGCTAACGAGAAAGTTTATGCATTCAATGTTTATGCAATATGCCTTGATCAGAGCTTGCGGTAGGCGAGTGCAGTGATTAACGTTTTCAAAATCCTCCCCGTACTCGGTTGCATGTTGATCCTCATCGAATGTTAATGATTCTCGAACGAACTCAAGTCGAACTCGTGAAACTTTAAAGCGAAGCATCTCAATTGAATTTATTCCGCCCTCGCCCCCCAATCGAGATCACAGATTTTCCTGCTACGCGATGTGCTGACGGCTTCGTCGCATTCACTCGCATTCATTTGTTTAATAATTCACATTTCCGCGATTCGTGTTTATACTGCAAGTCGTTTGGCAGCGATTCACAAATGGAAAGCCCTTGAAGTAGCGCTGTGTCTCTGATAATGAGCTTTAATGGCGCGTATGGGTGAACACGAGGGATTAAATTTGTTATTCGAGCTCATTACCGCACCGCGAAACGCGTGCTCGTTGCGCTAGCGGTGGCAACAAAAAAACAAACGCGGAGCAAGAGACCGAGAGAACTCTCTTTGTGATCTTTAGCCACATTCGCTTCCGAGCGTGTGTATGGTTTTATGCTGTTTTTATGCAAATATTTGCTCAACATGTAGACATTCTCCCTCGACGTTGCCAAAAACACATTCCTCGCCCTCACCCTCGACTTGCCCGTGCTCACTCGCTGGCTTCATAATTACCAAAATGAGGAGAAGTTTGGAAAACTCGCATTAAATCAAGAACCGAGAGAATTTTTAGAGCTCGCTCGCATTAAGTCGACGACTATAAAGTTTGCAATAAAATTTCTGCATTAAAATCGGAGATTCAACACGAAGCGAGGGATTTCATCACGAAAGCTAACAAAGTCGCTATAAACTCGACGGATTTCCACAATGAAATTTTCATGTTCAACAATCTTTTCACATTACTTGCCAGAACATTAAACCAATTAACCGTGAACAAGCCAAAAGGTTTGCTTGCGATTAATGGCAGTAAGCCCATCGTCTCCTAATTCTCTTTGTATATAATCATATAAAGCGACTAGCAGTGGGAGTTTTGCTTCTTGAACTTAGACTTGAATGAAACACATGGCAAACTAAAAATTTAGTGTTTCAAATACCCGTCAAACCTCATTAACCACTTGGCAATCTTTCAACTGAAATTGCCTCTTCACCTTCCAAACGTTACGAAACCTTCTCTATAATTATTGGGGATCCATCAACGATCAATTTCCCGCAAAACAAACTTTTCAGCTCCAAAGTTAATTTAAAGAAAATCTGCCAGGACTGCCTGGAGATAAACAATTTACTGACGAGGAATCGATAATCGATGTGGGAAAGGCGGAGGCAGTGAAGGAGAGGATTAAATGGAATAACCACAGTGCAAAGCGATAAATTTTCTACTTGTATCAGCAACAAAGCAAACATCGAATCACCTCAGGGTAATTTACTTCTCCTTCGTCAAATTAAAGCGCCGCACTCGAGTTGCGTAACAGCTTTTCACAGCTTGTGTGAGTTTGATAATCGTAAAGACAAACAATTAATGAAAGCTTAAGATGAGGCAAGGAAAGTTTGCCCGAATCACAATTCGACAGTTGGATAAGCTGCGACTCGCCTCCTTTGTGCGATCGTCGGTTCTTTTTCGTCGTCTTCTCCCTTCATTCCCATTAAATATAATGACTCGAGAGCCTTGCTTTGCTCTCATCCCAGCTGATTCGACATTAGCGACGTCAAGGGCTTTCATCCTGCCACTCAATCGAGCCTGGCGATTATCTTAGAAGGCGCTTTGTGCATCATTATTCAGACAGTGAAAGGAATCTCATCCTTTTCTCATCCCTTCAAACGCAGAGAACATAAAAAGCGATACAATGGAGCAGAGACAGTTAGCGACCAAGAAAGCCTTTGGGATTGTTAATTAGTCTATGAATGCAAAAGATTGTTTGCTAACACGGGTAACGTCTTCCCTCGTCAAAAAAGGAAAATTGGTTTAAGAGAAAAGAAAGCAGCAGTGACGATGAGAGAAAGCAATCGACCGGCTGTTGTCGAAGGGAGGCCGAGACGAGTCAATACAGTGAAGGCAAAATAATTGGCCAACGAGTCGTTAGAAGTGGAAATTACAACGAGCAATTATCGTTAAACTGAATCGCTGCCTGGCGCGAAACGCTGAGAACACGACGAATCAATTGGGAAAGAATTCACGATGATGATAATGATTGTTCGAATCGTCTTGAGATTTCATTTCGCGCTCCCTTCCGACCCCCGGCAGAGCTGTGATTGAAATGAAATTCGCTCCACGTCATTTCGCTATTTAAATGTGAAGAATTTTCCTTTTCAATTCCATTTCCGCTGAGTCAGGCCGTTGAGGTTGCGGAAGAGTCGAAGGAGCGGGGGAGGGAGAGCGAGTAGAGAAAGCTCATCTTTTGTCAGCAAGCCATCGTTACGATTGTTGCGGAGTACAAAGGTGCGAGAGAAGCAAAAACCCCGAAAGAATGAGTTTGGATAATGCGAGAATGACATCCGCTGAGTGCTCGTTGCGGGACGGAAAATTTGCTTGCGGAGGATTTGCCTGGCTAATGCTCGTGTAATGTGAACGTGGCAAACCGATGTGGCGCTCGAGAACGGAAGCTTTGAATGACAAAAATGGAGAATGATGATAAACGTTCAAAATCCTTTACAATCGCTGGCGCACGCTGTTCCTCGAGCAACGACTTTTAAAGCAAACGCGTGAACTTCTGCTCGTGTGCCTTGCGCCTGAAACCGCCGCTTCGAACCGCATAAATAAAAACATTTTTCTTCGCAGGATTTTGCTAGAATGATAAATTTAGTATTTTAATAACTTCGCAACAAACATAAGTTACCGTGACGTCGAGGGAAAGTCGGATGAGAAAAATGTGAACGTGGAAGCGCGAAGCGCGCGGCGGAATTAATAAGAAAAATATTATCAAGCGAGAAGGGAGCGAAGAAGCTGGAGAGAAGACGAGTCGCGCCCTCCACTTCCAAATTATGAACTTGCCGAAATTAATCACAATAAAAATTCGCAACAAGCTCAAGTTATAATGGTTCTGAGCAGTGAGTGGTCTCAAGTGGAAGTGATCGATTTGAATCATGATGGATCAAGCTTGTGCGGACTGGGATTCATCCTGGTAGGTGGCAAAAGCACTGGCGTTGTGATAAAGGCGCTCATCCCCGGCGGCATCGCAGATCGAGATGGTCGACTTCAATGCGGAGACCACGTCCTTCAAATCGGCGAAGTTAATCTTCGAGGTGAGTGGTTGAGCTTTCGTCTTGAACCTGTCGAGTGGAATTAGTTGGAAATCATCGACAAGCGTTGGGGGATTTATCATTGAGAAAAGCATCGATGAAATTTTACAGAAAACTCCCATAAAACTTTTGGTCTAGTCAGCAATTTGAGATGGACGCGGGGTAAAATGATTCATGCTTTCTCAAGAATCTATTGACCATGTGTTGAGTTGTATTTGGAAGACTTCCTGAAACCTTCTTGACGTAGCCAATCCCCCAACAAGCATCTTGTTCACTCGTTAATCTCTTGCCCTTTTCTCTTATCAGGCTTTAGCAGTGAACAAGTGGCAATGGTCTTGCGAGGAAGTCAGCACAATGGGAATGTCCGATTGATTGTTGCTCGTCCAATCGAGCCGACGTCACCCGACTATCAAATGATAACAAGTACAGCTCCCATCATCCCTACGAAGCTTCTTACCGGGGATCCCGAGGAATTAGATAAGACTCTTCAGTCAGCTGGCTATGCAGCATCGCAAGCGGCGACGTCTTCCACAATGGACTACATCGCCAACTCAAGTGTGATGGAAGCAATCGATTGCGATGACATCATGCAGCTTCCGACGCACATCGAGGTCGTCACTGTAAACAACCACGAGAACAGCATCCTCATATCACCAGCCTCTATGAATTTAAGCCAGTCCCAGCTAATTGCACAATATCTTGATACACCTGAAACTGAAACATATGAAGTAGAATTAAGAAAAAATGTTTATGGCCTTGGGATAACCGTCGCTGGTTACGTGTGCGAAGAGGAAGATTTGTCTGGGATCTTCGTTAAGAGCATCATCGAAGGAAGTGCGGCCGAGTTGAGTGAAAAGATTCAGATCAACGATAGGATAATCGCTGTTGATGGTCGCTCGTTAGCCGGCACGTCAAACTATCAAGCCGTGGAGATTCTAAGAAACACTGACATTGCTGTGAACCTAACTTTAGAGAGATTTTTAAGAGGCCGCAAGTACGAGCATCTCCAAGTGGCGCTCGTCGAAGACCGCTGCTCCCAGAAATCGCTTCCTGCTTCGCCTTCAGTGACCACGCTTTCGTTGTGTCAGGCCAAGTCCGATGCGGACTCAATCGTGACGGAATGTGGCGAGTGCGAGATGCATCCAGAGCTCGATTACTCTAGCGGTGACTCGAACAGCGTCGTAGAGAACGGAAACGAGAATGGAATCGAGGATGAGCGAGAGTCTTCCGATACGAAGGTCGACGAGAACGAAATTCTCGACGATGTGGAGAAAGAGGTTGATAATCAAGGAGACGTGACGCCGGTGAAAACTATCAGCTTAGACTCGATGGCGAAGGTGTGGCAGTCGGATTTAAATGGTGACTATAAAATAGTTGTAGCGGAGGTGAACAAACTGTCAGGATTAGGAATTAGTTTAGAGGGCACTGTCGAAGTAGAAGCTTATGGCGTAGAGATGAGGCCGCATCATTACATTCGTTCAATACTAATCGAGGGTCCGGTGGGCAAGGATGGTCGCCTGAAAACCGGCGACGAGCTTCTTCAGATTAACCAGCATCGGCTGCAAGGTTTACGTCACACTGAGGTCGTGAAAATTATCAAGAATCTTCCGGAGAAAGTTAAAATTGTCTGTGCACGTGGCACGTCTGCACGTGAGGTCATAAACACTTCTCAAAATCCTGAGGCCTTTGAAGCGCGAAGCATTCTGGCGCAGAGCTTAGTCCAAAGCTTATGCATGCCTGGAACTTTAACGACCAAAGCATTATCTGAAAGTTCTCTCTACACATCGAGCACTGCAACAATAACCGACCTACAGAAATCGAAATCGATGGAGAACGTCTCCGGCTTGGCGCTGTGGACGGAAGAAGTGACGTTCGTGAGTCTCGAGAAGACAGAGAAAGGCTTCGGATTCTCCATCCTCGACTATCAAGATCCGCTCGACTGTGACTCAACTGTGATTGTCGTCCGTGGTTTGATCCCCGGAGGTGCGGCGGAAGGCGCTGGCATAATCTTCCCCGGCGACCGGATAGTCTCTGTTAACGAGCATCAGCTTCGAAACGTGTCGCTCGACGAAGCTGTTCAAGTCCTAAAAGGAATTCCGCTGGGGATAGCACGAATCGGTTTATGTCGACCATTATCAACGTCAGATAACAACTTATCGTCAAACAGCATCACGCCGACGACGTAGCTAAACGTCATTGATCTGTTTTTCGAGCTGGAGATATGAAGGGAACGAGATAGAGCAATACTTCGTATTTTGCGAGACCAAACACACGTTAGAGCTAGAGATTGATGTCGGTGTGGGTTGAGGTATTCGACCAATTTGTGTGCTGTGCAATCTCAAGTATTAGATTGTCAAATTTTGATTAAACGAATTTTGGGTCAAACTCGTCATGTCGCTTGATTAATTTTGTTTACACAAGTCCAAAATAACTTAAAATTGCGTCGAATTGCTTTGCAATTTCATGAGTCAACGACGGAGTTCGAAAACACACAGCCAACCTCAAGCTCTGGCCCCAACAACGACGAAAGAAAATTTCACGAGACAAGATTATCTTAGAAGAAGAGGGAGACGAGAGAATCTTTTTAGATAAATCCAATTAATTTCGCGCTTACACTTTGTATGATATCCTAGACTCTAGACGAATGAAAACGATTCTAAAAGCAGATCATGTTAGTTAAGGATGAGAGATGAAACAATTTCCGTTGCCCTCATGATTCGCATGTAAGCGATTAGCGTGTAGAGCGAAGCACCAAAGTTTCAGTGTGTCAAACAGCACATCGAGCTATTCTGTAGGTTCCAAAGACCAAGATTTTTCTAGTTCCTTTCAAAACTCCTCTGCTCTGTAATCCTTCATCAAAACTCCTGGCTTTTGCCACACTGCACTTTAGGTGAGTCGCTCTTAGGCAGTTCGCTGTAATTACTTTTCCTTAGGATGAAATCTCCTTTTCCTTTTTCCCGAAACAAAGCTTTACAAAATTTTCTTGGAGAAATGAACTCATTAAAGATAATTAGTCCTACAACAAACTATATGAAAATTCACTGAAGATAAAAGAAATTGAAAGAAAGTTAAGTTTAACGAAAGAAAAACTTTGCTGTTCTGAACTTTTCCTCCTAATTGATCGAGAAAGTTTCTCTCTTCTTTTTCCAGCCGAGATAAATTTCCAATTTCAGGGAGTCAAATCGAGAAGATAAATTTTTCAGGATTGCTAATTGCACAAATGAAAAGTCTATGTTGAATCGACTTTAACGAGGAGACAAGGCAAACTCGATGGAGGGTTGCAACATCGGAAACTCTTCCAGTGAGCGATGGGAATTTAATGAAAATGCCTTCGAGCTGGGACATGTTTCCTTCCTTGCGACAAATGTACGACGAGTCGTCGACGACGGGACTGCTTAACATCAAAGCTCTAATAGCGCGAGTGATGATGATGACGACGACGGCAAGGAAGGAGCAGCAATCTCCTCGGAAATAATTTAGTTCTAGGGCACCGTGTGAAGGAATGTCGGAGATATTAAATTAAGTTACCGATACTCTCTCCCTCTCCGCTGTGAACGACAGCGTGATATCGGCAAACTGCTATGGAGCTTTTGGCTGAAAATGTTCACAAGACATTCTGAGAGAGTTTGATAACGATTGAATTTCCAACGAAGCCTCAGAAGCTGTCAGAAAAATTCCAGGAGGTTTCGTACGAAGTCGACGTGTGACGAAAAAACGAGATGTCTGTTCAGCTTAAATTTTCAACCAGGAGCTTTCTTCAATTTATCAAGAACTCTTCACTTTCCTCCGGAACGCTGAGTCCATTTTCTGCAGCTTTAAGTTTGAAGAATTTCCCTCGTAATCTCTGAGAAAGTGAAAGAAATCTTTAAGATTCTAAAGTATTATATTTCGTCTTAGCTCAACATGTCTGTTCGTATGTCTTACGGGACGCAGACGGATTGAAAGAGAGAGAAAATTAATTAAAATTGCAACGAGCGGAGATTTTTTAATTACTCTTCAACTGCAGTGCTCACTCGGCTTTGCTTTTATTTTGTGACGAGCAGCGTCTGAAGAGCTTCGAAATGATTTTGCCGGTGATATAGGTTGCAGCAATCGAAAGGACGAGGAAGATAGCGACAAAGTCAAGGCAGAGCTGTTGATGGATCGGAACGGTTTTGCCTTTGAACTCGAGGTGCTTCGCGCCTTTGTGACGAATCACGTACTCAATCCAGAACATCGCTTTCTCCAGCGAAGTGATTGGCTCATCGTAGACTAAGTCGTGGAGCTTCTGCATGTTTCGCTTGAACTCAGGCTGCGTCGCTTCAATGATTTTGTCCCGCAGGTTCTCTTCGTTCATCTCCAGCAAGTCCAGCTGAACTCCAACTTTGAGCTTTTCAAGCCGGTTGGCATTTGCGTACTGGTCGCCGAGGAACGGAATGACTAAGACAGGCACTTTGCAGTGAATCGCCTCCTCCATCGACTGATGACCGCCTTGCGTGATAAACCTATCAAGTAATAAGGAGCTTTTAAAATAACTCGCCTTGGGTAAAGCTTAACGAACTTACAGCTTGATTCTCGGGTGTTCGAGTAAATCGCGTTGCTATCGGAAAAATAAAATTTGTTGTGAGCATTTGAGGCCTAAAACAAATTTCCTCGCATGCTTACCGGAAGCCATTTTGATAGCATGACATTTTCCGGCTTGTTTTCCATTTCATTTGTTTCCCATTTCCATATCACATCGTAGTCGAGCGACTCGAACACTCGAAGGAACGTTTTAATATATTTCGGGTTGAGTTTCGACGCTTTGACGTTCGACCCTAAACTCAAATATATCACGCCATTCCTCTTGGACCCGTCCAAGTATCTTTGAAGGTCGGTAGGCAGCGGCTTTGCCGGTTCGATGTGTAGGAAGCCAAGTTGAACCGTCGTAGGCACGAGTGGTCGAATGAAGCCGAGAGCCGGATGCGTGTTGATCATCAGGAACTCGACACGGTCGAGAAGTTCTTGCGGTGACGCCTCGATCATCGGAAAATAGGTTTTAATGAGATACTTGTAGCGATTGAGAATATCTGGATTGATCACGACAGTCCATGCGACCTTGGCCATAATCTTTATCACATTCCACCTCTCGAGAAACGATAATTCGTCGAGATAGGGAAAGAGAGCAGCCTCGTTAACAACGAATGGATTCACGTAGTTGCCCTGCGACATATGAAAATCCATCGGTGCATCGAACGAGTTGAAGCCCATGAGCGGCGCGTCGTAAAGTTCGGCGAGCGCATGATAAGGAAGGAAACCCATCGATTCGACAATCACCAAATCGAACTTCGTCCGGTTTCTATCCTTAATCAAGTTCTGAACGTCGGGTGAACTTAGTTGCAGCACGAGAACGTCGTAAATCGTGTGAGCGAAGCTCTCAATCATGTTCTCTATGCCAATGTTGTTCTCCTTGTACGATACAAAGTCGAACCCATCGTTCCAAAGTTGATAGGAAAAGCTGAGATCTATTTGTGTGATGTTGGGGTGATTCATTGGGCGGGCGTCTGTCGTAAGAAGTGTGATTGTGTGGCCCCGTTCGACGAGGCTGCTCGCCAGCCTCTTCGCGGCAATTGTGTGTGAATAACTCGGCGCTGGGAAGACCATCAAGATATTTGACCCAATCACTCCCGAGCTCGCCAGCGTCGTGACGATTATCAGTAGGCTTGCGATAAGACTCTTCATTTTATCACACGCGAGACACAATTTTCCTGTGATACTCTTGTTCGTTAGAGGTTTAAGACGCAACTAACGCGAGTTACAGACCGAGTGAGTAATTTTTGTTTGAGGTATTGATGGCGTTGCTGTTATCAGCTCGTTATCTACCCGTTCAACATGCGTTGTTATCGCGGAATAAAATCAATATGTACGAATGAATCATTTCTGCCTAATCCAATACACCGATAGTTTCGACTGCCTGTCATCCAAAATATTTGCTGAAATCAGAGACGAGTCACGGTCGCGCTATGTTGAACATTCTATTGTGTCTGTAATTACGGTGGTGATGAAAGTGCCGGGAACAGTTATGCAATGATTCACGGTGCCATCGCAAGGCTTATCGCACGTATCACACCTTCACATGAAACGTTTATCGCTTGGTGCGCTTGCACCTTTAAGCTGTTATCAATTGCCTAACAATTAGCCCAAGCTGTGACTTCGGCAAACAAACTGAATAGAGACACCATAGCTAGCATTTCGACCTTTAAAGAATATTGCGTAGGTGCAAAGTGTAATCACGTGAAGTTTCATTCCTCTTTAAGCTGATGAACGCCAAAGCGCGTTGCGAAGAAGGCGTGAAACGATTCCCCTAAGGAGATGAAAATATTTGTTGAGCGAGTCGCTTTATGAAAAGTTTAGAACAACAGAATTATTCAGTTGAGGTTGAGGTTGCCAACTCTCGGTCGAAGGCGGTAAGGGTTCAATGATCCAATGGGGAGCTCCTTCTATTTCCTCAGGATCAAGTAGCCGATAAACTTTTAGTTGAAAGCTCAGCCGACACACGAGAACTCCAAGTTTCAACATAAATCCTCCGTGTCTGTTCACTCACCACAACACAAGTAATCGAAGGAAGCTCCAACAAGCGTCGGCCGCAAACGAACCGAAGCTCAAATCTCGACAACTCTACTGCAAGTTTATGTTGGCGCCGGCGATGCGTTCAACCGCAGCACTTAATTTTAAGTACTTTATCCGGAGCATAATTAAAAGCGAATGGCCAAATTTAATGAATTGAAAAACAGGAAAATCAATGAAAGCTCATTACGCGAAAGTTTTGTTGGTAGGGTGAATGGACAAATAGCCAACTGCAGTATAAATCAATTAAATATTAATTGCAATCGCTTTAAAGCAATTTGGCTGTGTTCAAACTTCAACCTCTGCCTGACATTTGATCTGCAATCAACATCATTAACGACATTGTCTGCTACTGACAAGCCGCGCGAGGTCTGCAGAAACATTCATCGACCGGCTTATTAGTCATTCCGCTTAAATGAACATCGAGTGCCCAAATTATGGCCGATGGAAATCAATGTCGAGCCGCTCGACTCAGGCGAATGCTCGCCAGTAAATCATTCATCGCAGCATATCTAACAAAGCCCAAAGCGACACTCGACACCTGCCGATATTTCACCCTTTACCGCGTTGTCACAATTTGTCCTGAACTCGTTCGCTCCACTCGGTCGGGATCAGCGTTACGACATTCAATCAGGATAGCGTCACGCTGCTTTTTGTTCGACCCGTCAACTTTTATCGACTCGATTGAGGGAAAATTTTCGAGTGAAATTGATACTCGCGGAATTCAAAATTTAATTTGCAAACAAGATAAGTTCATTAAAACTTCAGCCTGATAATTTACGAAGCGGAAAGGTCGAAGTGCACCGTGTCAAGTGAATTTTAACTTTTACATAAGAAACTTATCCCGCACAAAACTTTTAAACTTTCTTAGATAACTTTCATTGCAAGCTCATGGGAAAAGTTTTCAATTAAATCTCCACCTCGTGTGAAGGTGAATGCCATTAGCATTTTGAACACGAAGTGCTTTTCACTGAAACTAATTCTAACGCAAACAAACAAGCTCGTTAGAGAGGACATCGAAAAGCTCTTCTCGGAAATCTCATGAAAATACTTTGTGGTTGTTGTTAATGAATGAAACATGAGTTCTGGGAAAGTTTTCAGTTCCACAAAAACCATTTCCCTACCCTCGCCGCTCCATGGAGCAAATGAAAAATCCATTTGTCAAATCAAAATAATTTCCTCTATTAATGGAACACTGTGAATCACGAGCTGTGATGTTGTTCATCGTAGAGCCAACAAAATAATTTGTTCCAATGAAAAGCTTTCGCTGTTGCTTCAACAAACAATGAAGATATTGATTGAAGCGTGCGACATAAATTGTGATTATCAATCTGGAGTGTTTCAGTGTGGTGCTTCAGGAATTAAGTAGGAAAGGGAAGTGTTAAGCGGAGGAGCTTCGCGTCATATCTCTGATTTAAATTAAAACAGTGCAAGCTGATAAACTCTCCAAAACTTTTCCGGTAAAATCGTCCACCACGTGTGACCAGTCTCAGTGTTATAATTTTGATCAGATTCCAATTTTTGGCACCTCGCTACGATCTTTAAGCTAGTGAGAACTACCAGGCACTGTTCCAACGAATCAGCAACAAATTCACGACAAAATCTAATTCGAGTTTATTCATGCAAGAGAATGCGGCGCATGTTGATTCTTTCAAATATTCAGAAACTGTGCCAGCAGAAATAGGAGCTGTTGCAGCGACATAGAAATAGAAATGCAGTGAAAGCAGACTTGAAACGACTAGGAAAATCAATATTTGCTGATTCTTTCGCTAGACACTCTCCAGAATCCCTCAATGTGAACATTGAAGCTTTCAGTTTACCGTGAATAGAATATTTAGTCACCGAATCCGTCGATGCATCCCAAGCTCAAACTGCATGAAAATGCATAAAATTTTATTAGAGATAATCTCATTTTTCTCGTCGAGCGTTTTCCCCAAAGCGATTTCCAAATATTTCACTGTCG
The DNA here is from genome assembly GCA_033064975.1 of Smittia sp. YW1114-2. NCBI lineage: Eukaryota > Metazoa > Arthropoda > Insecta > Diptera > Chironomidae > Smittia > Smittia sp. YW1114-2. The sequence goes on from CP093833.1 coordinate 15,132,940, forward strand.
AGCGCAGATTCGCGTCAAACAAAATGTTAAACAAGCGAATACAACAAAGCGTAAAATTCGAAATTAATGTGAATTTATTGTACGAACGCCTCATTTTTCCGTCTGCAATCTTCATCATTAGAGAAACTTTATTTCTTGCTGGTTCCTTCGGCGAGGATGATGAAACCTTCATCGCAGAGAGTGGGGGAAGAAAATTAAATTTATGGAGATTTTTACAAGATTATGTGTCTGTTGAATGCCGTCGACTCATAATATTTATGTACACAGCAAACTGAACTTAATTTTTTCCAGCACGACTCGAAGCTTGCGACAGCTGAGAGTGGAAATTATTTAATCACCACTTAACCGTTTATTAATTTTATAATTATGCGCTTCCATCCTTGGCGTTCTTCTGGCATTGGAAACACTTCAGGACTAAGTCCGCTCGGCGATAATTATTTATGTATTAAAATGCTCCTGTTTGAATAATAATTAACTAGACAAATAACGAGCGGTGGAAGTGACAGCTGTCCGAAGCACGGGTGGCGTCCTCTTGCAATGTGAGAAAGCAACGAAGCTCTCACTGGCTCGCATCTAGTGACGGCAAGTTCTGGACAAAGAGCAGAATTAAATGAATTTTTTTATCATGAAAAGTCATAAAAACATTTCATACTTTTCAGTTACCTTCCGAGCTTCGTTTGCTATTCAAATAAATTCAGTGGCAAAACCCCGTCCGCTCCGATCAACGAATTAGAGATCATAATAAATCTTTCAGATGTAAATTAAGCTTCGACCCGCGAGCGCTAGTGAAACAACATCAGCGAGCTGAGAATTTGAAAATGATTTCTGTAATCGTCTCATCGCCGCCTTCACCGGCACTTTAAGAATTTAATCTACTTTCTCTCGCCCATTTACTGGATCGGATAATCTTTATTTGTGTCTGTATTACCACGCCGTTTCCTCATCGAGACATTGTACACAAATCAGCTGCTCTCAACTTACAGCTCGAATTACATTTTATTGCTTTGACAAACAAACTCGCTTCCAGACTTTTCACGACCCGCAAAAGCAAAGTTTTTCCGCAAGACACGATGTCGTCGCCAACTTTTTGTAAATGGAAATTTTCTGACTCGTAAAGCATGCAGGCACATAAAACGCTCCAATATGTGCTTTCGTCTATAAATCATATTCGCTTTATCTCCTTTTCCGTCTCGCATTTCAAGGCTCTCCGAGTGCTCTGCCGACCTGATATGAAGACACCAGCAGCAATCTAAAGCCGATTCCTTATTCCAGCAACGTGCGGCACAAAATTTATTTCATCCCAACTTCCGATAACGTTGAGAGTCATGTGGACCGGTCTCGAGGATTAATTTCTGGTGAAAGTGACAAACTGTAACGATTACTGACCTGTGAGAGTTGCTCGTTTCGCATTTACGGTCGCACTTTCTCGATGTTTCACTTCTGTGCGTAACGAAGCAATAAAATCCAACGCACTTTGTCGATATTTTGTAAACATCGTTCGTCTTCGCATAGCTTGAGCCATCAGAAATTTGAGAACGCTCGGGAGGGTACAACAATTTCCATTTTAGCTTTCGTTGCAGGTCTCATGGGTAGCATTGAGATTTATTTATATTGGAAGCGACGGTTCGTGCTCGACATGCAAATGTGATCTTCTGGACTTGGCTTGGAACTCCTTTCATGCTCGATGAACTTTCCGAAATTGCTTTTTGATTGATTAATTCGAAGGATCATCGACATTTAGTCGACGTTTCAATTCGGGAAGACATTTTTGTGACGTTCCGCTTTGACCGCAAAAGGGATTCGTCTTCGGGGTCGTTTAAAAGGAGTGATTAATGGCTGAAGGCGATGACAAACAAGTTTCGTCTAAGCGACGCTCAAAACTCTTTTCTTCCCTTTGTGATAATGAAATCCCTTTTCATGTTCTCGCTTCAAAGCTCGAAAGTCCAAAGCAAACAGACGAAAGTTGTTTGTATAGACGAGGCTAGTCAAAGCGTTTGCTTGCGTGTGTTGCTTGTTGAAATCGAAAACCAAGTGCGAGCTCAAGGCTGATGGTGAATGCTAAGCAATCAGGAAGGTAAGACGGTTGAATGAGGAGAATTATTCAATGTGCCTTAGCAAGAGCAAGAAGACTCAATGCATCGAAAAGTAATTTATCTCCGACAGCACGATGAATCGATCCTTTCAATGTTGGCAAACTCATCTCGAAATTAACAAGGCTTTGCACTAAGCCGGATCATAACTTTCAAGAAAGCATCGATTTATTTCTTCCGTGAGATTTTCTCTTGCACGAGCCGAAGCTTTTGATGAGAAAATTGAATTAAACTTCTTGGCTTGACTTATTGCCGCTCTCTCACTCATTGACAGTAAAACCTTTCACGTTATTAAGTCCGAAGTGTAATGCGATCGAAGAGAAGATTAATTTATTGTTGTCATTTTAGTCAGTTTTGGTGGAGATTTTGAGATGTGATGTAAAAATAAAATCAACTTTTCACTTCTTAACTGATCGACTGTTGAACTGAAAATGAAGACTAAAAATAATTTATCATTATTGCTTAGATTTGGGATTGAAGAACGATCCTCATGCTATCGATGTGTCAATAAAGACCCGTAACATTCACAACAGTTTCTGAAAGCTTCTCGGCTAAGTACTCGCAAAAATTCTTTACATCTACCTCCTATGGAATGCGATATTGAAATATGTTGGTTCATCTCATTGAGACTACAATGAACCTAAAGCTATTCGTATCAACATTATAATGAAACGAGACGGTAGAAATATTTAAAGCTCGCCGTTTGATGCCCGAGGCAAAAGCATAGCTCGCCCACTTTATAAAATTTAATAAAGCTTTTCTCTAAATCTGCAATCTCTGGAGATTTAAAAAGCTTTCCGTAGCCATCGGGCTCACTAGGAAAAAGCTCTCGTGCAAGTTTCGTCTTCGTTGCAGCAAAGATTTTCATTCAATTTGGCGAAATATTTCACATTCAAGATAGAGCGCCCGTTTTTGCTCGTTCCAGATCTAATTTTATGATGTTTATTCGAAGCTCTCTGTTCAAGCTTGCTCATGAAAATCTGATAAAGCGCCAGCAATGACAATGCATTTCGCTGAAATATCTCTTCCGTAATCGATTTTCGAGGAATTTGTACGCTTCATCTCTCTCGCAACTCGACAACTTTGGGACTGACTCGGCGACTTTCGTCGAGACAGCAACAAGCCAAGAAGAAATTCCCGCTCGTAATGATCTCTAAATTTTACAGCATCGCTCACCCACAAATTGACAATAAAGATTTTTATTCTTGTCTGACATCATCATTAAAGATTCGCCCACGCTTCCCCATCTCGACATCCATCATTAAATAATTTGCCGAATTTTATGTCGGAAAAATATAAATTTATTTCGTAATTTTCCATAAGATTGAAGGTTGACAATTTTACCTGTGAGCCATCGCTCGTTGTGTGTGTGTGTGGGATAACGAAGATTAAATGTCCCGAGATTTATTCGGGCTGGACCTTAAACTTCATTGAAATGGACCCGAACGGAGAGCAAACAATGAACTATGCGAAACTTTTATGCTCACATAACTGACTTGCTAATGAGAAAATTGCTTTGTTCCCGATAACGAGCTCCTTCTAATTAAACAAACAAGGGTCCTATGGTTTAATTAAATCGCTTTCCGGAAGCTCCAGCCGCTTGAATAATCAAAGCCAAAAGTTGCCTCGCAGGCGTAACGTAGCAATAAAGTTGGCTAAATGAGAATCCGAAAGGAGTTTGTCGAATGACAACGAGGCACTTCCTCCGCTCCGAAGAATGAAGTCATCAAAAGATATTCCGACGAGTCGCTTCCATTTCTCGAGGAATATATCGTTGACGAGTTCTCATTGATTCTGTTTTCATGTTTTAATCGAGCTGAAGCTTTTGAACTCGCTCGAAATGAGCAAATCGTGCCTTGTTAACCAAAATCATCTCAGGAAATTCGCTTGTAGCCTCTTGAGCTTCGCTTCGTTTGGTAATCAAATAAAGTAGGAGCGTTGCTGGGACAAAGTGCGTTGCCTCAATAACATCTCACTAGGAAATTGGTACTGAGTCGGTCGCGGAAGTAAATTAATGATCTCTGCTTTAAATTGAAGCTCCGCAATGCTTTCGCTTTAATGAACTTTTTGCAAGCGAAGAAGGTTTTGTTAGCACGACGACAATGATTTTTACTCTTCGCCATTATTCACCGGCTGTTAATTACACCGGAATAACGACTAACGGAAGAGCGTCTAACCCTCATTAATCACACATAAAGACAAACGACTCCATCAAAAGCTAGCGCGCTGAATTCATGAAGCGGAAAATGCAATTTAAATGGGAAGAAAAATGCGAAAATTTCTGGTTGTTGAGCGAGGGAGTTACAGCACATCAGCGCAAAGATTCATTCACAAATGTAAGGAGATTGGCAGGAGGTTTCAAGTCATATCAGGAGCCCCTAAGAGTTCCGTTTTTGACCATTTCCGAGCTTGACCACTCCACAAGTTTTCTATTAAATTCTCAGCACTTACCAAAACATCCAAAAGTTTCAAATTCTGGTATTTTGGAGAAACAAAGTCTGGTAAAAACATTGTCATCTCATCGTCAACTGTTTTGATAACAAATATGAATCATTTGTTTTATTTTTATCCAGAAGGCTTTAAGTCTCTTTTAATTAGGTCAGAACCAAACTAAGAATGCCAGCTCAATGTTTTCTTTATGCTCCTCCATAGCGTTGGAGTCGGACAATTGAAGTCTGCACATCGGCAAATTAGGTCAGGAGTTTTCAACTAAGATTCGTCCTCGATGTCCAAACCCTCTGCACAGGCAATAAATTCACTGCAAATTGCGATTTAATTGAAATATGAGAAAGCGACTTGGAAAGCTCGCGAGAAATATAGCGAGAGCGAGTGTACAAATAAAACTTAAAAGCTTTCGTGAATTTTTCATGGTGCAAATTGCAATCTACGATGAATAAATAATAATCCAACCCCAGGCGAATGCCGCTGAAAAACAAGTGGATAATTCAATGAGCGCTGGCATCGTGAATATTGCAGTCGAAGCGATGCAGAGGTCAATCAATGTTTCATGCAATGCATCTCTTTCAAAAGCATTTTAATCAACCTGCGGCTGTAAATGGATTTCTGTGTGAGGTGACTACAATGCGCTGATTGAACGAAAACATTTCGAATCGTGCCGTGAAATTCAATAAAATTTGCATTGTCATGACGCGGGAGAAAAAGTTCAGGTTCAGTCTGTCACTGACTAATGTTCCGCTGCCAGAAAAGCTCGCAATGACACATTAATTTACTTCTGTTTGCGCATAAAATTTCGCACATGAGGAGACAGACACAGCTTGATTTATTGCTAGTCGAGGACGCTTGTACGCGATAAAGCTAACGAGAAGGAAGCAAAGCTCAGCCGTTGATGAAGCACCGAATCTAGAAATTATTGAAGCAACCATCAATTGTTCTCGGCTCAAGGCAGAGAATTCTGCTGAATATTTGATCACTCCGGCTCCACCGCCTCCGAAAGCGGTGAATATTTTATGTGTCTTCGCCTCTCTGCCCGACGTCTCTTCTCCTTTCACCGCAACACGACGAACTTGTCCAACAGCTTGACTCTGACTCTGATAAAAGCCAAAAAAGCGGATTAAAAATTTAGCAGTCGAAGCAGGAAGAGCGAGCCATCTTGGCAGCACTTGTGTCATTCGTCATGTCGTAGATGCAATAGTTTGACGTCAGTCTGTGCTCGACATACAAGAGATGAGAAATGATGCCGAAAGCAATGTACACAAAGTGTTAAAGTTCTCTCCGACTATTACGGGAGAGAAGTCTCAACAAGCCATCTCCCTTTCCCCCCAACAATCCATTTGCCTGAATCGTTTTTGGTCGGACTTCGATGCAAACAATCGCACTAAAAGCAACGGGAATGATTAAGTGCTGCTTCCAAAGCAACACTGCCACGATTCATTGCGAAATTCCCATAAAGTTTTACATTCACGAAAAGCACTTTGCTGGCGCGAATGTTTCTGTTGTGCCCGAAGCGACAAAAACTTTGTACTTTTAAATTAAAAAGGATTTTGTGGTTGGTTAACAGCTCATGAGCTTTGGAAAGAGTTTGGGACTGAGCGTTAGATCAAGCTAGAGATGGTTGGAGCTTACCAACTTCACAGTCAGATCTTAACACATCGATCGCTTTGTGGTTTCTAGTCCCTACAAAAATAACAGAACTTTCGAACCCCGGATCCAATTTATCTGATTAAAATTGCCTCGACAAACCCGACGAGTGGTCAGCGAGCTTGCATGTCTGTTCGTATGAATCGCGCCACTGCAACCTGCAATCGACAACGGTTTTGTTTTGAGCATTTTGTGCTTTTGCCGGTCCCATTCGACCAAGATCAAAGCTTGTCGAGTTAGCAAACTTTTGCAGATGTGAATCGCGAGATTTATTCTCGTCAAATATTTTTCTTTGCTTTGGGTAGAATCTGTGTACGCTAGAAGAAGACGGGAAGCGTGTGATCTTAATGTGATGTGTTCGTCACATTTGCTCAGCCATTTGCGCTTTTCATATCAACACCGCCAGTGATGCAAACCGAGAATCGCGTCGAGTCAATATCCGAGTTCAGTAAATAGAACGAGGCAGCGACGTTGATGGCAGCGGGTAATGCGTGAGAGAAGGGGAGACGGCGAAGAATGAGAATATTATGTTCAATTCATGTCGTTCGAAAGAATAAATTATCGCATTTGATGATGATTATTTGTAGAATATTAACGGTTGGAGATAACGAGGTGAAAGCATGAAGCGGGAAGCGAATTGCTCTCGACATTCCCCCCTCGCATTTCAATTCTGATGTCGTGTCGAAATTGTCGTAATTCCTTTCGATCCGTCAGCGCGGAGAGGGAAATTTACAAACGCCGGCAAATGTCGGAAGAGCGTAATGCAGCAAAGTAATCACCAGCTCGGAACTCCGAATTATGCTGATTTATTTTCGAGACGCTCCACTCACATTACTGCAGTCATTCGGCTTTACGAAGCGGATAATTTTAATTCTCGTTTTCGTCAACTTTTCTCATTTTCCTCCCACAGATTAAGTGGATTGGTCGTAGGCGGAGGTTTTGCTAAAACTTTGAAAAACACCACGGAGATTGCAGGAGGTGTGGGAGGTGCAGAGGGATCGATGCGTGACCAACGTTTCATTGAACACAACACGAAAGTTTTCATTGGTTTAAATTTACATTTTTAACTTTTCTGTAGTTTTCAAGGAGCTTTCTCGATGCCCAACTCCCGTACAAAGCTTTACATTCTGTTTTCCATCTCAATGAAAGCCGCGTTGTCGTCGGGAGTAACCTTTAGTCACATCTCTCTCTCTCTCTTCTCGTCGTTCACGAGCCGAGAATGAATTTCCTTACCTTGCGGAAGAATATGATTTGCTTTTGAACGGCATTAGCTCTTAGAAGCCAATTATGAGATTGAGGAAAGTGCTCGGAGCGTTATTATTTATCACGGATTAAGGCGTCACAGGCAAGGCTCGAATTTCCGAGGAGATAAGAGAATTCTTCCGCCGCTCGCTCCCATTGAGCACATTTCGGTATTTATGGGAATGTTTGATGTTTATCATAAAATTTGAAGAAATTAGGTTACAGTCATTAATCATCGTCACATAAAAACGTCCAGGCCTCTTGACCGTGTCATTTCTTGGGAAGCTCTTGAAATAAACGGAAGCTGAGGGCGCCTCTCCTGCTCCCTCATTCGACGAGCATGTGAAAAGACCACAAACTTGTCTCATTTGGTTTCATTGCGGAGCTTTTCATTGACAATTCAATTGACGTCGGGCTTTATGCCTGAGCTCTCAAATTTCAATAAGGACGAAATTACGACAAGGAGCATGCGAAATCTCAATGAAAATATTTTATTAGAGTTCATTACGAATGTAAATTTATTCATCAAGCGGAGACGAGAGTTTTTCTTATGTCGCAATATTAAATCATAACGACGGCAAGTTGTCGGTTTATATATTTGCATTTGCCTTGGCATTGACGACAGGGGGAACATCCATTGAAGAAATATTCGCCCGGTTTAATTCAATCGTGAATAACAGTGAACATTCCTTGCACTGAAATTAGGGAAAGAATCGTTATGCACAAAAGCATATGCAAGTCCCGCAAGTCAGCATAGAAACTTTCCAACAAAAGACTTCAAGGTTTGGAGTAGATTTATATACTTCAGGATGCAGATCCTCTTACAAGACCTGGAGCAGGGGCAGTAGTTTAACAGGTAAAACAGTCGGTTCCTAACCATTCAACTCCGGGTTCAAATCCCGGCTGCTCCGTGAGCCTTTTTTGTGTCGCTGAATTCATGATTGACATAAGAAAATGATTTTACAAGTTTTCAAAATTTTCTGAAAACTATTGCGCAATTCAAGATGTTAGAACTCTTTTGAGATCATTCCAAAATCTTGTACCATAAACATAAGTTCAAATTTCAGTCAAATTATGTTAGGAAGTGGCAATAGTTCAAAGGTAGAACGAGCAGTTCCCAACTGAAGGATCCGGGTTCGAATCCCGGTTGCTACAAAATTATTTTTTCATCGATGGCAATGCAAAGCCGCTTTGAAAATTCAATATAATCAACAGTTCTCTTTCAAAAACCTTTCGTGATCAGTTCGAGTTTATTACAATTTAAATTTATAATTTATAGTTTGAATTACAATTTAAACTTGGTGAATTCGAGTCGGAAGTGAAAATGATTTTTCATGCAATGAAAATATTTGAGTTTCATGTTTGACGATCGAAAATTGCTGGCGCCAATTCCAACGAGCAACTTCAAAGGTAAACTTTGCTTCTTTGAAAGAAGTTCTTTCAAACTTAAAAATGATAGCAAGTTCCTCATTTCCTTTAAACTTTTGCCCGCTGTCCCTTCGATAAGACATGAAATCCTTGGCAAACAAAAATGACAAACGGGTTTTTCATGCGAGAAGTTTCCTCAAATATCCAGTAGAGCAGAGCAGGAAAGTTACAATGTTCCGTGTCAAATTAACATTACGACCAGGCAAGTCCGTCCATCAGTTCGCCCCTCCGACCACTCAACCGAACAGAAACTCGTTTCTTCATCAAATTCTCACATAATTCCGAAAGATATTAGACAGCGGGCGGAGCAGCGAGCCCAAAACATTCCGAACGCTCATGTATGCTTCCACTTCAATGGTTTCTAAACTGATTCCTAATTAATAGGCTTTCGTGCCTGAAATATTCAGCAGGTATCATGGAAAGTCGAAGGGAAGAATGTGGACGAGAGCATGAAAGCTTTAATTAAAGAACTTGGGGTTTGGTTCCGTGAAAAATCGATGACCGTGTCTGCAAACTAGAATCGGCTATCACCTACAAGTTCACATTTTAATTGCGCCCAATTTCAGGACACGCAACGTTTCCGCGTACAACTTTTCGGCAAGTCGTTCGTCCTTTGCCAGCTCGCTGATGTCGTTGATTTCACAGTCGCTAATGTGTGAGAGAGAAAGAGAAACAAAAGTTGAATTAAATGGCAATGGAAAATGAATATGTGTGTTGTCAAGGTTTATGCGAAAATGAGACAGGCGAAGCTTTCCGAGAAGTTATAGAACTCACAACGACACGTTCCTTTACTCGGATTTCATGAAAGTTCTGAATGGAGTACGAGTTGAAAATTGAGCTCTTTATTATGCATGAGCTGGAGACGAGCACTTTGTCGTGCAGAAGGAATCGGAGAGACGCGAAGAGACGAATGCATGTAGATGGCTTGTTTGTTGGCTCCAGCTTTTCAAACACTACGTGAATCTGCCCTCTTCGTCTGTTACCTCACGAAATACTTTAAAGCAAATCGTTCATTTCATCAGGAATTAACCTGAATCAACTTCCCTTCTCGCTAACATAAAGAGCCACGTAATTTATGGACAGCCCCTTTTTATATCTTCAAAACGACTTTTATCATGTTTAGATAATAACTTTCCATTTTCCACCTTAAGCTTTCCCTTCCCCCACTTCGCTCCAAATCCAAATTCAGAAACATTGTTTTTGTTTGCTCGGATATTTTAGGGAGAGAGCGGAATGTCGTAAAGCAATTCAATTTTCCATTCCGAGCAACCGCCAAACAACGGTGGAAGAAATTTGCCATCGCTCGAGCCTTAAACGGTGAGTGAGGGGAGTTTGCCAAGCTCTCCCAAAGGCTCTGAATGAATAAACGCAAACAAACATTTCCGGTAACACAAGTTTTTTTATCATTTATTATCGTCGACTCAAGGTTCCCCAAGAAATCATGCGAACGAGGAAACATGTGTAATGATGTTGATCCGAAATCTAAAGAATTTCCTCCAGGCGGAAGTTTTCTTTTTTAGAGAAAGGCAATTCACTTAAAACTTTCCACCCTTCACTCGTCCCATGCTTCGTGCTTCGTCATGAGGGTAATAAAGCATGAAAATGAATGAAAAATCACCCAGGTGAGCAGTCGGCGAGGTGGAGCATGTGGGAAACAACGAGTTCTCTAGTTTCGGAACACACTGGATCAAATTGAAATCCTCGGCAGGTAATAAATGACTTCTCAAGCGAGATGATGAATTTATGTTCCTTCCGCCTTGCTCCCGCGATAAATTTCTTGCAGCGCGACAGAAATAATTCCAACGACTCGGTTGCGACAGCTAGAGAAGTCACGATCAGCAACTAATCCCGACGATGCTATCAATAAAAGTTTCTGTCAAATGTCATAAAGAGAAACGTGTGGGCGATCTCCGAAGGAAGACAGGCAGCTCGTAGTTTGATGTGACCGTCCAGAGCTGGGTCAGTTGGTCACTCCTCTGAACAGGAGCAAGTACATCAAGACGTTTTTAGAAGTTTGACCCTACTGTACTAGCTCGTAGTTTCAGATTGAACCCAGTTCCGCCTTGTAACTTCAGGCCACGTCAACCTGCGCCCTTCACCCATCGCCCAGCCTCCTAAAACATTTCGCTGCTGATCTCTCTCGAGTCTCAAATTTTACTACAAATTGAAAATCCTGTTGACTGGCGACGTTCAAATGACGGTAACGCACATAAAAGAGATTTAATGTTGTTGAGACGGGAGAAAATGGATTTTCACACAGCATGTCGCAAGCTCATGTTGAATGGCAGAGCACGACGAAGGCGAAAGGGTGAAAATGAATTTTTAATTTCAAAAATAATGGAGAAAGTATCGAGAAGTTTAAAATTGAAACATCAATTATTAAAAGCCGTTGCTCCTGACACGTTGCAGCTCAATTTGCAAGGAAGCTCTCGATCGCAGAAGCAAATAGGAAACTTTTCCCTTGGCCTCAACCCTTGTCGAGAGCGCTTCAACTTTAAATTTGATTTGGCAACAATGCGGGGAAAAGTTGAGATTCTTTGTGTTGTCAGTTGAGACGTGACGAATTGTTTGAGCAACAATGTGATTACCGACAAACTTTGCCGGAAAGAAGGAAAACTTTAGATTGTTAGGGTTGCTTCGACGTCCCTTTGACGGCCTCCCAACGTTCGAACGCTAAACTCCCGGCAGTTTCAATTCAATTGCAAAAAAATGTGTGCTTAGGATTGGGATCCGCTTAATTATTCAAATATTGACGCAGCTCATTTGCCGAGTGAAAGAGTGAATGGAATGCTCGGCCCGGGGGGTTTAGCTTGGCCATTGTTTGTAGCTGAAGGCGGTAGGGCTTTGTTTCATGCTTTGTTGAGGCCTGCCAGAGACTCAACCTTGAACTTTTGTTTCAGCTATAGTTGGCCGAATTACTCAATAAACAGTTGAGGTAACGTTTCCTTCGCTACCGCAGTCAAGAAAGCTCAGCAACGAACATAACTTCAGACATTTATTCCACCAAAAAACGAATTGATTCGCAGCGACCTAGAAAGCGAACCAACTGCTCAGCCCAAGCGTGATTTCTTCTGCTTCATTCAACCGCATTTGTTTGCTGTACGGAAATAAATCTTTGCTCGTGCGTTCCTCGAGTAATTTACTAAATTCGCCCTTGAATTATTAAACGGCACATGCCATTCACTACATGCGAGTGTGGTTTTGTTTCCCTTTCGCTCGGACTCGAGCCTTTGCTTCGAAGGAACCACGAGTAGCAGGAGAGCGAGCATTGAATGAAAGAAAAAGGGATTTATGACCGTCGGGCAGAGAAGAGGTGCTGATATTAGAATTAATGATAATCCCGACGGAAGAATTTCAATGAGGTTTCCATTCTTGCTTCTCAGCCGCTGGGTCAATCTCGTTACGTATCGACAGCAACAAGATTCCTCAATTTTCGGCGCTTAAGCTAATCAAACTCGGCAAGTAATAAAACTAATTAATTTAAACGAAATTCTCTTCCGATGTCGCTCTCAGATAGGAGGAGAAGAAAAGATTGACTTAACGAGCTTGGGGGAAGTTGGCGAAATTCAATTATCGCGGCATTATTGCGTCGGAAAGGCCGCAGGAGCGAACAAAGTTGATTGATTCTACTGACAAGACAAAATTTTAAATTAAATGTGCCGCATAATCTGCGGAGATAAATCGATGAAATTTAGCTTCTTGCTGGGGAAAGAAATTGTCAAGCAACTTTAAACTGTGCCTAAGTTAGATTACACCTAATGCAGGTGGAAGAGAGGAAGATGATGACGTGGGAAAAACTTGGATTTGTGAAAGGATTTGGGCTTCAAATTGCATGCTACAAAATTCAATTTTCTCAACCCCAACTTGCTTCCATGTAGAAGTTTCCGACTTATTCAGGTCACTGAGTGATTGTTTCAATTTCGGTTTTATTCAATTGTGGTCGGAGAAGTTCTGCCGACTAATTCGATTCGGAAATTTTACACTTCAGGCGCAGATCGAGATGGAAAGAGACTTTAGACTTCACCGTTAAAGCTTTTTTATTCAGCGAGAAAATCTCGGAAAATTCAGAAGGAAAAGCTTCATAGGAATTTTTCCAGTTCAAAAGTTCAGTACAAAGAAGGTGATTTTGTATCTCACAACTTTCATCTTGAGCAGTAGCTTGGAGAAGGTGCCAAGGGCTGTTGAAATTTTGACAGAGGTAGCGAGATCTTCATCAAAGTGATGCGGCCACTCATGGCTATTGATTGGTTACAGTTATACGAAGTAAACAGTTTACAGTGAATTCCAGGAGGTGTCCAAGCCCTAAGGAGTTATTGCAATTTCCGAACCCCTCCGTAAAATTGTCAAATCTCTCCTAAACGCTCCTTTCGCTTGCGTGACCTGTTACACAATGAACAGCCAAAATCTCGCGCAGCACACTTTCCGACTTTAAAAGGACGGGAAATGAAAAGTGTTTTGGGCTTCGCCTCTCTCGCCGGCGAGATAAGAAAGGAAATGAAATATATTTTGTGCTGTTCGCGATGCCGCTGCTTCGTGTTTCTTTTTCGCTGAATAGTTAATGTAGCAAATCGGGCGAGGAAAGAAACTTGCCGTCACTTCAGCGGCAAAAACGCGATGAGTTATTACGAAAGAGATTGGTTATCGCAAAGTATTGAGGATAAATCTTCCGCTCTCTTTATTCGAGAAGTTACAATGTCACTGACGAGCTGGATGCTCGATAGGAGAAGGAAAGAGTAAATTGTTCAGACAGAGTTGAAGGAGAGTTTAATTACTTTCAAGTGTTTTAATTGCACGAAAGAAAGGAAAATTTATGAAAGGAAATGCGAGAATTTACGACTTTTTAACGCGAGACAGCTTCTTGCTCTGCAGAGTCGACAGCTTTAAGCGGTTGGCGAGGTGAGTGCCGAGGATTTAACACAATGAACTTCTTTCAGCAACTCAGCTTGAAGACAAAATTTACGACAAATTCTCAACTTTGTCGCCCGCTGTGGCAATCGGAGAAGCAAAAAAGCTCAGACATTCCACGAATTTCCATCTCTGCCGTTTTTTCTTGGCTTGTGGCTTTCCATATACATTTGCTGAATACATTTTATGTTTCGCGCATGAATAAATAATTAAACTGCGGCACTGCGTAACATTAAAAGCGCTCGCGAGAGCTTTTTGCGGAGCTTCCGGAAATCGTCGGTGGCTTTCAGATTTCCTCCGAGCGTCCTTCGAATCAAGAAAGCAATCTCAATGGAATACCGAACCCTTTCGATTTAAAATTCCCCGCTGCAGATCCCAAGACGCTTCGAATATTTAAGGAGAAGAAAAGCATGAAACTCCAAGTCGTTTCTATTATTCCGTGTAATCTGATTGTTGTGAAGAATACTGCCTTATCTGCTCCTCGCAATTGAAATTTCGATTAAACTTTTTTCCCCTCTGCATGCGATTTATTGTTGAGCAGCGTAAAAATTGAGGGCGGAAGAGAACAAAGTCCGGAATTATGGTGAAACTTTCTCCGCATATTTCTGGTGAAGAGCGAGAAATGATGAACCGAGACAATCCCAATTTGACACGAGGGCGACCGGCGTTGCGATACGAAATGTCGGAATGTAATTTTGATGTCGCACTACGCCCAAGAGACTCGTCCGATGCTGGGCGAAGTCAACCGGATTCATTAGCAAGCGGAACGTGAGAACTTTTCTCGAGGACCGCAGCCGTTTACCTCATCTATCCGTGAAGGGTTTGCGAGACACTGAGGCGCAACATGTTTCGCCACTCAAAGCGTCAAGCCGTGTATGAGCGTCGTTAAGATGCGACAGCACATAAATGAAGAAACTTTGCGCCCCAAACCCGAACGAATGAGTACAACAATATTTTGACAATTTTCCGAGGAAAAATAAACTTTCACGACGAGCGGTGACACTTCAGCGCGATCGTAAAGAGCGAGCGGCTTATAAATATTAACGAAAAGTCGAGATTTTAGGATGAAAGGAGGCGGAGAGCCTCGGGAGATGTTCCACGTGACAGCAACTCGAGTTTTAATTTAGGAAGGTTCAGGGCGAGTAATTAACGACACAGAAGGAAATTTGCTGAGTTTTAATGATGATGGAAGTCTACACTCTACTCACTTGAAGTATTCGCCTGATGTTGATTTAATTTTCTCGTCTGTGGCCAGGAAGATTGCGGTCTGTGCTCCCAGAACGGGCGTTTTCATAAAGATCCACATGCACGGAAACATAATCAACCGGGCTGAAATCGCTCGCATGATTGTCGAGTGACGCATGTGCTTAGTTCCCCGCACCAATCCGGGTGTAAAGCAATTAACAGTCAGCGACGTTGCCTTCAAAAGCTTCGACAGTTGTCGCGTCCATAAGTTGATTGCCAGCTTCGAGTGGGCAAAAGCTTCACGTGGATGGAATTCCGGAGCCAGATTCGTAATGCCCAGAGGATCGTCGATAGTCATTCGACCGGCAGAGTAAGCGTGAGCAGTCACGTTAATTATTCGACCTTGCTTCGACTTGCCCAGCATTGGGATCAACAAGTGCGTAAGCAGAAAATGGCCGAGATAATTCACCTGCAGGTGCGTTTCAAACCCGTCCTGGGTCTTCGCGAAAGGATGAAACGTAACACCCGCATTATTTATGAGAATATCCACTTTGGAGTAGTCACTTTCTGGAAACGAGAAAGATTTATTGACTCATTACGAAGCGAAAGGTTCGCTGGGGAACATCGCCAAACTCATAAAAAGCTCACCAATCTCCCCCACCAACCGCTTCACATTATCAAACGACCGCAAATCAAGCTGCCGAACGTCGATTCGTACTTTCTGCACGTTCTTCATGATTTGCTTCTTAGCTTTCTCTCCACTCTCGATGCTCCTGCAACACAGAATGATAATCGCGCCACGTTTAGCCAATTCTCGGACTATTTCCTGTCCGATACCACCATCACCGCCCGTCACTACAACGACGAGATCGGTAACAAGATTGCCGTTCGGGCAGTACTGCCCGCTCATATACGCTTTGATTGTCGTTGCAAGGAAAACTACGCCGGCAATGATGAAAGGCCACCAGCTGCGGAAGGCACCCTCCTCCATCGCGTCCTCTAATTGCGCCTTGATTTCATCCAACATCGCTTCGACCTTTTTTATCTCAAATCTAGACTTCTAATTAAATTCCGCTGCTCCGCAAGTATCACTGAACCACTGAAACTACCGACCGCTCTCGTCACACAACCTCGAATGGCTTCAGCTCTCGCATGTGATGCGGCTACAGAATTTCGGGAGAAGATTTAAATTAGATACCAGGGTTTCGGGTCGTGCAAACGCATGAGAGTTTGGGAATCGCATGAAACAAACCTTATTGAATTATTCACTTTGCTTATTCACTTTGTGGATGAACACGCTGAAGAGATTTCAATTAGAATTTCACCGGAAGTTGAAGATGAGTGGCGATGGAAAAAGAACATCGCATGATTAATTGGTCTGATGAAAACTTCTCGAGTGCTAGAATTGCTATTCAAGAAGACTCTCGGCTGTGATTGACCCTTTCGAACACGTGCTTCTCTCTGAATTGGTTAATAAGTGTTGGCGGCCACTTATTAGCTTCGTCGAAACCTTGCGATCGGAGTTTTGAAGTGCGATTTATTATTCTGAGATAAAACGAGACCATCAACCAACGCAAAGTCATTGTGACTCTTGAACCTTTCATGTGATTTCCGGGCTTAGATAGAATAGGTACTTAATATTTTTAAAATGCCTCTTGATATAACGAAAGCTCTCTCTGTTGAATATTCAAAGCTTTCACGAAGCTTTCAGTTTCAGTGTGCAGATGCCGTTGGCTTTGAGCTTTCGAAAATCATGGAAAGCGTTTCGCATCAAAAATATCAATCGACAGCCGTGTTACGCAACAAAGTGTTCCATGTTAAACAACCGCAAATGAACTTGGAGCTTTTATCGAATATAAACAATGTTGCGTTGGAGCTTTTTGATAAAACAATTTAAAAGCTCGTATTTAAAGCTCGCGATGAAATCGAGATGAAAGATTGAATCATTTCTATTGATTCTTCAGAGAACTTTTGAACTAAAATATCTTGACAAACGAAAAATCTTTAAATGTTCAAAATAATTATTGAAACTTTCATCTTAGTTTCTACTAAAAAGCTCAATTTTATCTTCCCGCAATTTCCAACTCATCCGAGCTTTGTAAACTTCGAATTTTCGAATGTGTCGTGGAGCAACCTCTCCGCGTTTTGGAGCCCGCGCGATGATGTAAAGAAGCACAAACTTGTATCCATCAGTTCATTTGGCTTTCAAGTTTCGAGTGATGCGAATGTGCGAAAGAATAAAATAAAGATTTGCATAAAATCATCCAAAGTCTGGTGGATTCGAGTGGTGATCATGGTGTAGTGACTGTGAGTGGCTTCCTGAAGCATCGCGCAGAGTGCACAACCCGATAAGAATCTCGAATACATGCGAAAGAAATATTGAAGGAATAGTGAAGGAATTCGTGAACTTTTGAATCGGAACTTGAATCATACGAGAAAAAAATTCAGGTGTGTAGATTTTTCTTCTTCTCCGCTGGGTTGAGAGCGAAACGTTCGCCGATGACATAAATGAACTTTAAGAATTCCGTTCGCGAGTCTCTGCCAATTGCTAGCGTCGTGGTGAGAGGCGATATGCAGACAGAACAACTTGTCCATTTACGGGGAGCGCGGAATTTGTCATCATCATCGGCGACGGAATATTTTCGCTTTCTATTGTTCCATTGACATCGGCTTGACGATTGACGATGCCACCGTCGATGGGATTGATTGACTGAGCCAACAACTCGCGATAATTTTCGTGCGAGCAATTACGGTGGGCCAGGGATTACAATTCAATCAAACAGGATCGTCAAATGGCAATCAACCAAATGAATATGAGTGAGAGAACGTCAACGTCCGGCTCGCGGCTTGCGTTGAGCCTCGACGGAAGTTCAATGGTCAGAGCAGCACAAATAACATAAGAAGAGTCTTTGGGTTTATTTGCAATGTCAAAAAGCCAAACCAGAAAAGCTTCTGTCGTTAGCAATACACCTCAGAGACTCAAAGCCCCCGTCTCCTCTGGATAAGTCAAGGCTCGATTGCTAAGCAATCCTCTTGCTTGATGATCCGTTGGGTCGAATCCAGGTGCTATATCTTACTGTAAACATTGCTGAACGAATTGCAGTCGGGGCAATGAGCGATTCCAAGGTATTTGGAGTAACGGTACAACCGAAAAAAAACAATTTTTATGTGCCACCTCGTCTTCTTCACTTCTTTCTTCGCTCTGAAGCACGGCGCAAGAAAATATGAAACCGAGAAAAGAAAGTCGATGGAGAGACGCACTCCGTGCTGATTCGAAAGGAATGAAGTCAAAACAAACAACGGCGACGCTAGATTGTGAAATTGGCGGAAAGTGTCGCCTGGGGATGTCGGGGCGCTTACGAACGGTCGATTAATTTATTGCACAAAGGCTAAATGGGATCGCTCGTCAAACCGCGGATGTAAAATTCACGTGCGTCTTTCCGCCGCGTTCTTCTACACGTTTCCAGCCCAGCGAGTTTTCCATTGCTTCGTACGAGGGCGGCATAACGCCTTCCTAGCGCTCAACGGGGAAACCTGTGTGAAATTCCGATCAACCGTCGGGCGCGACTTGAGAACTCTGAGACAAATGCGTAATCGAATTCCTCGCATGTTTCCTGCCTCCCTATGAGGCACAACTCGCTTTAATGTATTTCATAACTTTGTTTGCATAATTAATTGAAAGTCTCGTGCATTACGAGTTATGCTGGGACGTTCCTTCCGCAAGAAAACCTAATTAAATCTTGTTCCTCACACTCATCTCCTTTAGTCCCGCTTCAATCTCGCGAGCGCAAATGATAAAAATAAACTTTTCCCATCACGATACGCGTTCGATGTAATCGGCAATAAATATGTTTACTGAATAACTCGCATCAACCCCAAACTGTTCGGGAGAGACGAGAGAATCGACACAATTAATTGAGCTTTGAACGCAAAGCATGTGCTTAGCCATCATCGTTTGAGCATCTTGATTTATGCCTCAACTCGACTGGACATCAATTAGAAAGATCCCATCGTTAAACTTCCAATTGATCTATTTCCTCTTGCATGACCTTCGTATCAATCGCCAAGCACACCTTGACTCGTTATCATCGACTCTATCAGTCTAGCGATTAATAGCCTGAGAGTGGCATCAGCTTCATAATTGCAATTAATTTCTCAAATTCGTTCAGACACATCAGCAAAAAGATGAAGTCATTTTCCTCGGCAAAACGTCTCGCCAGACCGCTCAAAGTCCAAATCATCCAGCGCGATTCATCTCAACACGTTCTCATTGCCCTGAGTAATGACTGCGAAAACATTTTTAATTTCGTCTCGTTTAGATTGCTTGGCCAGCACTTCTCCGAAAGTTTATCATTCCGTTCCTTCGACCTTTCACTTGTTTGCCCTCAGTGAACTTCTTTCTCTAATTGCGAGCCGAGTTTATTTGCTTTCTCAAAAAAGGGACAAAGTTGTAAGCATCATTCAAGTCGATGAAGAGAAATGTTACTAATGGAGGCAACTGGGGATTAGCTTGTTGAAAAGCTTTTGAAATATTCAGTAGCAGGGAGTCACTTACTGATTAAAACCTGCAGAAGTTTCATGGGTAAAGACGTCGACCATGTGTGCCTCAATCACTTTCATCTCACGAACAGAACAGAAACTGATTTCTGTTTACCGTGAAAAGCCTAAGAATTCAGGATGAAAATTTACGAGGCCGCTCTGGGATTTAAAAAAGATTTTAGCGGATTTTCTAGGAAATTGTTCCCTCGAATAATCTTTCGAAACTTCAAATGTCCTCGCAATGGAAGTCGACGTTAAGCCTGGCGAGCGAAGAAACGCTTCTGCTTCTATCGCCATCAAAGTGTAAACAACGCTTCTTATCGGTAAGTAAAGCTTCAGGCCATTAAAGTTTGTCTAAACTTAACGAGAAAGTAGAAGAAAGAAAAATCTTGCCTCGCCATCCATGACGAAAGATTATTCTCCGCTCCTTCATTCCCCCGCCCGCATCGCCTGCTCGAGAAGAATGCTAAATGTATCTGCCGCCTATTATCAGCTCCTCGTTCACATACTGCTTTCATGGCGATGCTCAGCGATATGATGGCTTTCCTTCGTTAATAAGTTTTAATAATGTTTGCTCAGAGTCTCGCTGAAGTCGCCCGATCTAAGAGGGTGGAAACGTTGACATCTTGTTGGAATTGCACAGTGAAATTGCTCTTTGTTTGATGGCATCTCATCTTGTGGTCTCGTTGCAGCTTGATTCAAAGCTCTAGCGATGAACAAAGACGAGGGAATTCCTAGAGAGGACGCGATTCTTAATGAAGGATTCTGATCGAGTCAAGTCCATGGGCGTTGAACCACTAAATTGAGGTTGTTTTGTGTTGAACCCAAGAAGACGCTGATGGTGAATCGACCGTTGATAATAGCTCCTGTTCATGAGCAGAGCTATTTCGAGACAATCTCTCAGCAAGTATCGACAGAAAGCTTAAACTCAAACCGAGAGTGCCCGGAGAGTTTCCTGTTTACAGAAAGCTCGTCGTGTAAAATCGAGCAGAATGTTCAGGGGAAAAGATAAAAATAATATTTCTTAGAATTTTCATGAAGCTTGAAAGTCAATTCCAAGATGCTTGTCTTATTTTCCCTCGAGCCCCTCTTACGTCGAAGCTAAGTAACGAAAACTGTTTCTTCCATCCTGTAGTTGCACATTTGGTGATGAGAGATTTCCATTTGGGTTGGAAGAAGTCGATAAAGATAATTATTTTACTGACCTTTCATGTGCTCACTTTTGTGAGAGAAAGCTTCGAGATGAGGAAAACGTTCCATTTGCAAGATTGCGGTCGATAATTCTTCGATTTTCATGCAGCATCTTGATGATCTGCAACATAGAAGCAGGAACGATGGCAGGAAGGAACGAACGAGGATTATTCCGGCATTTTCACCTTCCATTACTCAACTGTAAACCAGAACATCAAACACTAGTTGATGGGTAAACGAACGGACGAGAATGTTTTGCAGCTTCTCGATGCATTTAGCCAAAGAGTTGCGAACGAGGCAAACTTCTCTAACGTGTTACCATTGACTGCAATAGGGAAAGTTTTAAATTAATTTTAAAGTCTTCAGCTCTTTCTGCTGATTCATGAATGAACGTCTGATTCAGTTGAAACTCGTTGCCTAGAAACGCTCCAGCGTGGGATGTTTCGTTGTCAGAATTTGTTGCTGCTTCGACCTCGTTACATAAATCTGGATTGTCTGCATTTGCAATTCATGGTTCGCGTTCGCGGAATTTTCTTCGCGAGCGTCATAGAAGCAAATCGGTTTACACTTAAGCTCTTAATTGCGTGGAAGCTGCGCTATATAAATTTCAATAATCGAACTTTAACGTTCTCCAGATCGCTCACGATGAGAGGAAAATGTGCCATCACGTGAAGTTTCAACTGTCGTTGATCACTCGCACGGATTTGTTTATCATCGAGCGTGCATCCATCGTAGGCGCGTAGCTCGGAGCGATGCCAATAATGGATCCGAATGGAACTTAATTATTGTTGAGCATTATTGTTGAGAATATTCGACAAATTGCGAATTATGATCATCGTTCACGAAAAATTTGATTATATAAATTCTTGTGTCGCGTGGGCGGCGAGAGCAGAATTAGCAGTCGTCTCAATTACGGAAATATCTTGATCGATGAATTCACTCGGCGTTTTAGGAAGTTGAACAACACGAAAACACGACCGATAATCCCTGCGGCTTCTTCTTCCATGTGGACACAGCATATTCACAATCGACACATGTTTTCCCTTTTTATGGAAAATTCTGGGCGGATTTTTGTGGACACCATAAGCCGTAAATCAATCTTCATAATCTCGGCCATC
The DNA here is from genome assembly GCA_033064975.1 of Smittia sp. YW1114-2. Classification (NCBI taxonomy): domain Eukaryota; kingdom Metazoa; phylum Arthropoda; class Insecta; order Diptera; family Chironomidae; genus Smittia; species Smittia sp. YW1114-2. Next base: position 15,154,736 of record CP093833.1, read on the forward strand.
TTGAGGCTACTCACAGACAGCAAATTATATTTCGATGATGGAGATCTTTTCAGTCAGCAGCGAGATTTTTCTCATTTTTTGCTCCGTCATCCTTCTTGCATTTCAAATCCAGGATAATCAGATTATTGATAAATCAATTACGAAATAGAGACGAGCTTGCAGGGTAAATGATGGTCGAAGCATCTTGTTGCACATGACGGGTCTATCTCTCGTCAGGCTGTCAATATCCACTTCTCCGAAACTCCGATTGACGATTACCAGGGCTCAAAGATTTATTATTCACGGAGAAAGAATCGAGAGCCTGTTGCTATCGCTCCATCAACGAAGCGCGCTGTAAAATTTATTATTCATTGAAAAAATTGTTCTTGCTTGAACCAGATGATCCGCTGCTAAATGGGAACTTCAAACTTCTCTTCTGATTTATTAGCACTTCAAAGGATCCGACAACTTCGTTCCATCGATAACTTCATCAATTTGCGAAGCGATTCAATTTAAATAAGAAATCTTTTTGAGCGGCAAGTCAGCCGTGAAAAATTGTTTCCATTATTCCTCCCAGCAACCCAAGTGGAAACATCAGAAACTTTCCGTTTTCCTACTGCAGGCTTTCTGTCATTCTTCTTTAGTTTGACGCACTTCACTCGAGCAGACGAAATGGATTTTCCCTGTGCGCTCGTGCGCCCGCATTTCGTCAAACATTTAAACGTTCACTTTTCTGGGATCGCGACACTTTATCGAGCTCAATACAAGTTCAAAGTTTTCAACTGCTCCAGGGCTTTCCCGGGCACGTTCTGATAGCGTTGAGTGTTTCGAGACGACGATTTTCATCGAATTTTAATTATCTTTTTGTCTCCGAAACTTTCCGACACTCAGACAAATTGGAACCGTGACGAAGAGATTTGCCTTCGCCTCTCAGCAATCGGCGGAGCCTTCGTCACGAGAGGGCGAAAGCCGACACGAACTTCCACACGAACTTTTCTCTTTATCCTTCGTCAAGCTCCCTCATTCGCTTTCGGAATAATTTTTCGCCGCTTAGTGGTCCACGATATCGATTTTCAGTTTCCCGCTTCCTCCATCGAGTCAAGAGCCTTTGTTGACTTTATTGCGGTGAAATTCAATCAAAAGCTATTTTCGTTTGCAACGACCGCAAGTCGATTTGATTCAGAAGGACCACACAAAGGAAACACGGAACATCCATTTATTTCAAATGGAAATCAAGCCGCTTATTCATCGGCCTCTTCAGCGGGTCTAATCAAATGCTTGTGGAAATAGAGACGGCTGAGAGATGGAAGGAAGAGATTTCTTCCTTTCCGGGAAAGTCTGTGTAATGAATTTCGGTAGAAGCTCAAACGTAAGCAAACAAGGGCACGTCGAAGTTAACAATCTCACATTGCGGTGGGTCTGGGTTTGCTTTTCTTTCCTCAAGTCGCTCCTTCTTTGTCTGAGTGGACGAACAATAGGAAAATGTTTACGAAATTCGATCAGCGAAGTGAACTTTAACGTTATTGTTCTGCTGCTATTGCAGTCGACATGGAGCCATTCGTTTCTGCAGTGGAGCAGGTCGTAAAGTGCTGGCAGGGGAAGATAATGGCGATTGATAATCATCTGATATTATGAACGGAATCAATAAAACTCGTCGCAGCTCGAGGTGGCAACTCGTGTCAGGAGGGAAATTGAATGTTGTTTATGCGATCTCCAACGTTGTTTGTTTTACGACGATGTCCTTTCCCCGCCATCTAAATCGCAATGTAGAAGACAGACATTGTAAATTCATCGGGCATTAAGCTCGTCGCTCGCGAACGAATGTAAAAGCCATTGAACGAGCATAGGTTCATATAAAATTTATGTTGTAAGCTTTCATTGTTGTCAGGGTTGTGAATTGACGGGTGGACAGGGTTGGGAATCAACGCAGCCGAAGCTTTTGATTCTGGGAAGTTTCGCATTAGTTTTATGATTGAGAATTTCTGACCAAATAGCAGATAAGAATAACTCGCGACAAGCTAAGCTCGGCTAAGACCTACTAAGCTCAAACTAAACTCCGGAATCTTTGCTGTCGCACTTCCCACACGCTGGTTCTCTAGCAACACTTTGATATATTCACGGCATTGAACTGTTGAACAAACAACATAAATATTCCGAGCAGAAAGTTTTGCGCAATAAATTTGAACTCAACCTAAGTTTAGTTTGTAATCGAAAGGCTTGGCACGAGTTAAAGGCAAAGTTGGTTTTGATGTGTCGTTGTTGATTTGTTTTCCCCGAAGTAAGGCACGCCGGTATGTTGTCAACAAGCCTCCATTGACTTTTGCACTCAGTCGTTACAGTCTGCGAAGGCAATCGCTATCCGATTCGCGGAAAGCTCAACACTGATTCGAATCGAAGTGACTTTCTCCTACATCGATTACTTATTTATCGTTGCTCGTGCTTCTTATTTTAGATCCATTCATTCCAGCTTACACGCAGTCATCGCTGTTATACGATCGCGTAATCTCGTGCCAATCTCTGTTTGAGGACTCGCGAGAGTGCGAACCATTTTATTGAGCTTGCGAGCGTAAAATTGAATGTAAAAGTTATTTAATACGCTTCCGATAATCTTGATAAGGTCATGGACGGCGAGTCAATAAATATTACCAGGCAATCGACCTGCAACCCACGATGACGAATGGACTTCGGAAGAGTTTGGGAAGCTTCTGGTTTCGAGTCAATCGAGAATCTCCGGTGCTCTATGGATCGAGATGATAAGATTTAGGATGCCCCAGCTAAGCCAACCGGCTTTTGGATCGAATATTCAGAGTTATAACGAGCGAATAATTTCTTTGGAGACTTCTCCATCTTAAACAACCGCTCCAAGAGTGTTTATTTTCGATTCCGCAATGAAAATATCATTTTTTCCTTAAAGGGAAGCGGAAGATGAATGAGATGGAAAATTTCGTTTTCTTTGTTTGGGCTCCTACGAACTTTATAAGCAACAAGGAGAATTTTACGCCACGTAATTCATCATCTCCGGGCCGTTGCCTTGACTTGAAGTTAGGTCGAATATTTCACCGGCTTCATCGGCTACGGGGCAGTCGTTAGCAGCGACTCGCTACTTTAAGCGGAAGACTTGTAGGTTTGAGGGAGAAAGAAATCGTTCAACTTGCCGACAGTGATGGGACGTCAAGGTGGAAATGAAAATGTTAAACTTAGGGTAGAGGGTTAGCCAGTGGATCTTAGCCACCAAATGAGGTACTTAGAGCTTACCACCTGATGAAATAATAATGGAAATTGCTTTTGAGGGTTCAAGGGTGTAAATTAGACTTAAAATTTTACCAGACCTCCGTTGTTATTGGTATTACCAACAACGTTATTTGACAGCGAGCACCCCGTCGATGATTACATTTCCTTGCGGTTGAATTGCAATCTCCTTGAAAGTCTTCAACAGATGCTGCCGTCGTAGAACTTGATGAGATGTTCTCAGAACTGTCGGATTTGAAGTGGAAGGAAAAATTTCATCTGAGAAAACAGAAAAGTTTCAATGGGGAAACTTTCTTTGAGACATCTTAACTCTCAAGCGCCGGATTGATAAATCTTTTCGATAAGCGGCGGAGCGAGATATGAACATCACGTTGTCACACCCTTCGCCACCTACTTCATAAAGCTTGTTGCTCCGAATCACGATGACTTTTTAATTTATTCAAGCTGAGATTGTTTTCAAAAGCGTTTTCTCTCTCGCTTCCGTTTTTGTATCTCATTCGCCCCGTCATAGAAATCGCACTCATTTCCCAGCCCTCGTCCTCCTCCACACGATTTCCTTGTCGACCAGCAAGGGGAAAAGGCTCAGTCGCTATTTCTTGTTGGCTTCGAGAGCTCCCAACGTCTGAAGAGACCCTTCGTTTTAAAATAACAAGCTTTCATTTTCCTTCATTACCTTCGAAGAAGCCGCGGTTGTTTTTGTTGACTCGCCCGCTTCTCTATCGGGTTACCTTCACGTCTATAATTTCCCTGAATGAATCATCGAGACGCTGATTGTCTTAAAATGTTATACGAGAGCTATTGTTGTTACAGAACGCTACTCGAAATTTCTTATTTATTCTTATTGGGAACTAGAACTCGAAGCTCCATCACATCTGAAAGAATTTACGTTGGATCCACGTGGGCTTCAAAACAAATATGATTAAGCTCCCATTCCGCATGTTTGACTTGCCACGAGCCTTCTTTAGCTGAATAATTTCGCCGATCGTAATCCTACTCGTAAATAGGCGCAGAGCCTTCGATTTAGTGTCGAATCTGAAATTATGTTGATTGTTCACAATTTAATTTTGTTGTCAAACGATTCAAGCAATCGAAACAAAATGATTTTCGATTGCAACGTGAGCTTAATTCGCTGTTCGAACACGAGGATTGATTAATTTGCTTAATTCACGTTGTGAAAACAAACGAAACCTAATCGACACTAGTCACGAGCCGTTACGTTGTTGTCTCAGCAAATAGCGCGACAGATTGACCGAGTCGGATAATGGAAAATTGATTGATAATGACTTTACGACCAGATCACGTCGAGTAAGATTTTATTTCTTCATTTCTCCTTCTTTCAGGTCCTAAACAAACGAGAGATCTTGAAGGCGGAAGAGTCAAACAACGGAGACCGAGCAACGCCTCCTCACTTCCACCCTTCCTCTCCCCAAGCCCAACAACTTCCAAACTAACGAATCAAGAGAAATTCCATTAAATCTGAAGCATGGCCGGACACGAAATTGGTTTTTTATTTCAATTCGGAACCATCCGGGAAATTGTCACAACGAACGCGAACACGCTGACGCTCAACAAGCTGAAGGATCTGGCGTGCGATTTCATCAACACAAAGGTAAGCAGGCGAAACATTGTAACAGTTGTTGAGGAACCCGAAGAGCTGCTTTAAGATAATGCGGCATCGTAATTAATGCGAGTTGAATGGGATTAAAGGGCGAAAGGCTCCTTCTCCTCCCTTTGTGTGTTTGACATTTCGATCGAAAACAAGATTAGCTCTCGAGGCTCTGAATAGACTTCTTGTAAAAAGCTTTTCCTAGCGAGCAGTAATCCGAGATGGAAATCTGTTAGAATGCCATCATCGTGATTAATATACAAACGATGGGAACCTTTAAACGACCTTTAAGCACCTGTCGCCTTCCCAATATTTTCACCTGTTGTTTGCTTTGGATGAGCGAAGGCGTTTGATGGGAATTTCGTGGCGCCATCCAATCGTATTACGAAAGAAAAGGGAAAACCAGAGCAAACGATATAAAGAATCGGCGTAACGTGAGGCCTAGCATAGCTTTATCTCTACACGTGTCGCGCTGAGCTTCGTGTGGAAGCTCGAGCAATTATTTCCGGAGACTTGTTCCATGTTGCCAAAAGCTTTGTTTGGATTCGTTTATTGCTTCCTCGATAACGAGAGAGGAATTTTTTCCCATTGAGATGACAGCTGGAAAGCAATTTTTAACTTTCTTCAACAACTTTCTGCTTAATTATCACGTGCAGGAGTGTAAAGTCGAAGCAATTAAAAAGTTTAATTGCATCATTTCAAGTTCATCCTACAACCTAATTGAATTTCCTGATGTTATTATTTCGACGAAGAGAGTCAATGAAATTTAATTTTCCAACATCTGGTCGTTAGAGCTTTAATGATGCTTCTAATTTCCCATAATTTAGCAGCGATGTTGTCTCGTAGGATCGAAGAAATTTCTCGCGGTGTCAGATTCACCTGCTGGATTCAGATGGGGTTGTGAAAGAACATCGATTGAAAGCTCCGTTCAGTCTACCGAAAGCTCCTGATTTAAAACTTCTAACCAATTGTCTGAGCTTCTGTAACTTCACGCTTGGAAATTCCTTGAAGCCACCTGAAAGCTTCTGATTAGACAGGTGTGACAGCTACAGAAACACTTAGACAAACATTGCGAAGAAACATGTGACTAAATTTCAAGAAATCTTTGGTAAATTGGCAACAAATTGATAACTTTGCGTACACTCGAAAACCGCTCTTTCTAAGCTCTTTAGTTTAGCAAAAAACAATTTCGGCTCTCCCAACCCCTAATGAAAAGCTCCACTTCGATAAAGGAAAGCTCAACTAACCCCGAATGCGTGTCGTAAAGCTAAATCACGAAGTTTGTCGTCGGTAAACTTAAGTGAAGTGTAGGCGAATGCTTTGGTTTTGCCTTCACACGTAGTGCTAATTAGCTCCTCTGGCAACGATGTTGTCTCAATTCAGGATCAGCTTAATTCAGTCGTTCACTTGTCGAGCATCATCATAAAAAGTTGGAACTTTTATCGTCGCTTCGCTTTTGTCCTACAATTGCCATTAACATTTGTTCTCATTTGGTGAGTTGTGAGCGTTTTGAAAGCTTCCATTATGCTTTCCGGGGAGAACCAACCGAGGATCCAGCCGGTCTAACGACAACCGACAAGCAAAGCTTTGTGACTCGACAAGTTTGCAAACTCAATTTGGAAATAACCCGACGACCAGAGAGAACGGAAAATCCGTCGAATGTTTTTCAATTGAATCACGATTGTTATCATTCGCTTAAAGGCTCACTTAGGCACACACTGCGAAGATATGTTAAAGCGCCCGCTTGCTGCCGCATTGTCTGGCTGCCTCCAAGTTTGATCAATCTCAAAGTGATTCCGCTCGCAGCCGAGCAAGCGCGATTTATGGCTCGTGTCTCTCACAACCGGCTCGGAACAAACTGCTGAATTATTTATGTAAATTCACTCTTACATTCGGACGAGTGGCAGTAAAATAAAAGGTTTAGTGCTGAATTAGAAACAAGTTCTCGACAAAAACGATTTTTCATTCACAGAATTTATCGGAGCCTTTCGGGAGCTTTCACATATCTTTGATCCACAATGGAAGCTTTGGGAATTCATGAAACTGATGACCCAACTCGCCTCCTCCCCCGGGCAGATTTAGCTTTCCGCAATCATTGTCGCACTTACTGCATTGATTTATTAGCACAAGGCGAGCGCTGGTGACACGACAGCTGAACAAATCCTTTTTGTCTCCCGAGGAGCGAACGATAAAACGAAACGAACAAAAAACTGTTAAATAAACATTCGTCATTTATTACCACTTGGGAGAGCTCGAAGCTCGAGAGATGCTGCTTTTAGCGATTGTTGTCCTCTCGACGCTGCTCATAAATTAAGCAAATGAACCTTTTGCACTTCATCCAAGTCTCTCGTTGTCATGTCCTCGTCCGACAGTTTCCTGTCGCTCATTTTGTTGGCGAACGTCTCTTCCTGCGGACAGTCTCATTTTGCAGTTTTAGCTCGAGTCGAGCTTGTGATTCAAGCGAAATTAATTCTTAACGGAAGTTGAGCGAGCTTTGGATTTCATGCAGCGAGTTTATTGAAATGCAACTCCGTTGCTGCGATGAACTTCTATCGACTCATCTAGCCGCAAATGGGATTCGTTCAACCGCAGGGAGCCTAACAATTAATTTGAAATCAAATCGGGGGGAGGTTTGTTGACAGCCGGATTTATGCTACAGTCGTCCGAGATCTCCTCAGAAGTTTAAATTATGCATCGAATTCATTAATTCACTTCACGTCAACGTTCAACCTTCTCGGCTTCCTCCCTCCGCCTCAGGCATCTTTAGAAAGCTCAAAAGCTCATTATATAAGCGACTCCGATTCAATTAACTTGAGATTGCTAGCCACAACCAGAGTAATTCTCTGATAAGTTCAAACCGCCGCCGAGATTATTTACTCGGTCTACTCGCTCTAGTTCACTCCGTTGCGTAACAGCTTAGTTCTTATCGCAGGTAGTTCGAAAGTGGAACAAAAGAACTTGAGATTAAATATTCATCCGTGAATTAACATGAAATTCTCGCTTCCTCATTCCCCATCGCTCGTTCTCTTTCATCTCATCAATTTTTTATAGGACTGGAAATATTTCATTCTGATTATGTTGAGATAACTTGCTTCATTTGAGATTTGAGTTTAGAGAGTGATTGCGAGTAGCTCGAAGCGCGGCCCATGATTTATCGGAGGCAAAGTCAAAGAAACACGCAAAGTTTACCGATAAATTTTGGAATAAAAAGCTCTCGCCGTGCGTGTCATGGAACTTTTTCTGTGACAATCTTAACTCGACACGAACCGCGTCGCCTTAATTACACCGAAGCCTAAATCTCGCTGCTCGATGAAGAAGAAGCGAGATAATTAAAAAAGTTGATTTCATTAAGCTTCCGCAAAGACTGTCAAATGCTTTAAATATTTACACAATCAATTAGAGTTCGGGAGGGAGTTGCGAGCTTATCGTTTTCTTTGTCCTCGTCTCAGCTAGCGGGAAAACCGTCGTGTGCCTTCTGTTTCAAATTCGAATATAACGTGGAGGGATTTTCTTCTCAGTTCTTCTTGTTCGAGGAGAAGGAGGGAGAGGTTGAGTCTATAGAAGTAACGTGCTCAACGATCTAACCAGACCTTGGCCCACTTAGTTCCGCGAGAATACAAGCCACAGTTACCTTGAACCATTTTTCATTTCTCTTCGATGCTCCTCTGGTCCTTTTCGTCGCAGAAAAACAAACCCTCGAATATGTTTATCGAAATTTAAACTTTTGGTTGCCTTTGAAGTGCCCACGGGTTTCATGACTCGAGCTATCAATGTTCACTGAAGTTTTAATGAGAAAAGTGTCACGAGAGGTGACGAGGGTTGGGAACGGATGTTCCGCGTTTGTTGCATATGTCAGTGAGTGTAGTAAGCCAGCCGCATTGCCTTGGAGAAGCTTTCATGCCAGACTTGTAATTCCCATCAATGTTTAATTAATGTGAGAGTGTAGCAATTACGTGTAGTAGATAATTTGATTACAAAGAATTACGTTGTTCAATGAGCGTTCTTCAATCTCAGAGCTGCTAGCTTGTCTCTCCACGCGCAGGATGTTACGTCAACAGCGCAATGGGATTCCGTTCAATTCGCAATTAGCCAGCGAGAGCAAAAACGTTTAATTCGGGAATGAAGCTTGTTCACAAGCTGTGCCTAATCGGCGGCTATCATTGGAATCGAATCGAATGACGAGGCAGCCGCGTCATTTCAACGTCACAGCAAAGGTGAACCGACATTATGATAGCGATCGCCGCCTCCCTTTGGCCCCGCCGGAGAATAAATTCAATTGAAAATTTATGAGCGAGGAAGCACTTTGAATGCGATGTGGCAAATTGATTCCGATAACTTATCGCGACGTCTGCTCCATTCACAAAAATATTTCTCACTTTATCGAACCGCGTCATGTTCCCGGCTCGCTCGCTGTGCATTGATAAAACACCCGACGTAGTCCCATGACGTCTGTGTAAACACTGAGAGCGTGAACGGTTTCGTTGACGGCAACGATTGGCAGTAGATTCGAGTGGCAGCTTGGTGAAAACTTTTCCTAAAACCTCCCAAAACCCCCGCGTTGATAACTGAAACCGCGTTGAACAACTTTTAATCAACTGCTGAACAATCGGAGTGAGTTTGAGCCAACGAAACCTCATTCTTTCTAAAAGCTACCACACACCTAAACCCCCAAAATCCCTGCCATGAGAAAGCAAAACGGATAAGTTTCATCTAATTTCATCTTTATTGCGAATTGAATTCTAGCTTCAAGAAGCGACAAGCACGAAGCTGGAGCGTTTGCTTTCAAATTAACTTTCAAAGGGGGAGAGAGCTTTTCAAGCGACGTAATTGTATTGATCGTTATCACACAAAGTGTGCCGCAATCCACTCTGGCTCTCGTAGATGTTCTCACGGAAATACGGATAGGGCGACACGATAGGCGCTGGGCATTGGATGACGGCTTCCTCACGCAACTTTGACATTTGCTTGATAATACTGAAGTACTGAAACACGACGATCCAGGTGCACAAGTCGACTACCGTGTAGACGATACAGAAAGACCCTGAAAGTAGAATTTCATGTTTGCTTAAGCCGCTTTGATCTCGAGCCGCTCGCGCTACTTACAGTAAAGCGTTTCGTTTATTGCAAATCTCTCGTATAACTCGCGCCATCCCATTATTATCAAGACGCTGTTGACGACCAACGACACAACGACGTCGAACACCATCCACGGAACGATGAAGTTCGCCCGGTTCTTGATGACCCCGGCGAAAAGTCCAAGGCAAACGAGAAGGTAGATCGTCGCTAATGCCGTCCCGATGGTGAGCTTGAGAATCGTGCTCGACGCCAGCTTTGTCGCTGAGTTCAAACGGACGATGTCCAATGTCTCGCCCTTGTTGTTGACCGCTGGGTAATAATAATAATCCTCCATCTCTCTCTGGTCGTCGATGTCTTCCATCAAAAGCTTTTGGGCCTTCTCAGCGTTGATCAGACCCAGCAACATCACAAACATAATGACATGAGCAATCAACTGCAAACGGGAGCACCGAAAAGCTATTAGATAATCACTTGTCTGGGATTGAACTTACGATTTCATAAATACTGATGAGAATCGCCGAGAGTCGGAGGTTCTTTGGCGAGATCTGAACGCCGTCGATCCATTTCCTCGGGATCAGTAACATGGTGAAGTTTCTCGAGCTTTTGCAGGTTCAAAACTTAATTTTTCCGGCCACCAACTTTTTCCCAAGCCATCCTTTTGCACAATGACGAAAGCGCATGAGCGGAAAATTTGATTTTTCATACTACGACGTCTGGTGGAAAACTTGGAAAGCTTCGAAGTGACACGAACGGATGAGAATGTTCGGAAGTCAAGCGGCTCTTGACGAATGAATGAATGAACTCGTTAGAAAGCTCTTCGGGTCAAGGGGAAGTCCTTGACTGTCTCGTCACTAAACGTCTTGTTCAATATTCGTTTCAGGTTCCCGATAATGGCGTGAACCACCTGGCTGACCGGCTGCTGCTCTTCCGTCACGACTACAACTCCAACAATATTCTTCAGATGGTCGGCTCGCCGTCGGAAATCGTTGACGAGACGCTCGTGGAAATCGTTTTGACAGCCAACCGTGAGTTCATTGCTGTCGTTCTGCGAACGTTTATATGATTCTGATTTCTTTATCTCGTGTTGTGAACAGCTGTCGTGTACAATGCCCTTGACAATGAGATTCCGTTGATTCGGCCGCATGCTCTTGTCGTTCACTCGTACAAGACGCCGACGTTTTGTGATTTCTGCGGTGAAATGCTGTTCGGTTTAGTTAGACAGGGACTGAAATGTGAAGGTGAGTCGTGCGACTTTCTTCTTTCAATTAGTTTGTTATTAACTGGGCAATCCACAGGTTGTCAGCAGAACTATCACAAGCGGTGCGTTGTGAAAGTTCCCAACAACTGCAGTCGCATCGATGTCACGAAGAACCGCTCGTCAAGCGCGAATCACGTTCAAACGCCGCGCAGTCCCTCCGGTGGATCGAATCATTCGGCCAACGATGACCAACAGTCGCTGCTGAGCGGCAGCGGAACTTCACTGGTAAGGAAAATGCAGCAGTTGATGAATGACATTGCAAACTGAGATTTGCTAGCCCTTTGTGGTCCATAAAGCTCACGAAAGCTTTTGAAAGTTTGCGACAAATTCAAATCGATTCCGTCCGAATCTCATTGACTAGCCAAATAGAACTTTAACTTTTCGTAGCTCGTAGTTGGTGATGGGATCTGTGATAAGCTTCTCTAATTAACCACCTCTTCTCATTCCAATTTTATCAGTTTTGTAACTCGAATCTCTCAGCCTTGGTCTTAATAAAAGCGAAGTCGAATCGAACAACGTGTTTTACTCTTTTTCTTTTGCTCCTTGGGACTATCAGATTACATATCACAGATCCAATCCCACGCGACATCCGACAGAGAAATCTCAATCGTTTAATCTCTTATTCATGCAGCAAGTTCCCAACGCTCGAACAAATCGCTCGGCGTCAAATGGCAGTCGCACGGGGACAATCACTAGAATGAAGATTCCGCACACCTTTCAAGTGCACACGTACACGCGACCGACAGTGTGTCAGTTCTGTAAGAAGCTCCTTCGGGGCTTGTTCAAGCAAGGACTTCAGTGCAACGACTGTCATTACAACGTCCACAAGAAGTGCGTCGAGTTGGTGCCGAAGGATTGCGAGAGCAACTTCCAGGTCGACATCAACAGTGAAATGGGCAGCGTCGCGGGCTCGTTGAACGAGAGAGAATCGATTCTGAACGAAGCTGAAGATAGCGACTTTGATGAAGCCACTTTCAATAGCAACTTTAATGCGGCCAACCGAGAAAACGTCCCGCCGCCCTCGATGACGAAAATCAACGGCAAGAAACTTGAAGTCATCGATGACAACTTTGACGCCATATCAGAGCAATCGAGACATTCCGAGTAAGTAAATCTCTAGATTAAAGACCCGTGCGGGTCATAACAAGTAAACTGCTGACAAGTTTCTCTAATCTCTTTCACCACTTCGCAGTGCATCGTCATCTCCAAGCGCCAACATTCCACTCATGAGAATTGTACAATCAGTAAAACACACGAAGAAGCGAGACGGTAAAGCGATCAAGGAAGGTTGGCTTGTCCACTTCACAAACAAGGATAAAACTGTGAAGCGGCACTATTGGCGGTTGGATTCAAAAGCAATCACGCTGTTTGTGTCGGATCAGGGAAGCAAATACTACAAGGAAATTCCGCTCAACGAAATCCTTACCATCGACACAGCACGCAACATGCAGGCGGGTAAGTGCGAGCATTAATCTCTGTGAGCTATGCGATTTACGAGCGCTCTCTCGTCCCTTGTTAGAAGTGCTGCATTGCTTCGAAATCAGAACAGCCAACGTCGACTACTTCGTCGGACAGGATCCGCTGTATAACTTGAAGGAGAACGAGCCGATGCTCTCGCTGCCACCACCCGACTCAGGTAATAACTCAGCTAACTTTTCAACAACTGTCGTTAAGCAAAATTATCGTTGGCAGGTGTCGGAGCCTATCTCGCAAAGAGCTGGGAGACAACAATTCGTCAGTCACTTATGCCAGTTACAAACACTTCGTCGAGCACTGAACAGTCGACCGAGCCAGAGGAGCGAATCACGGACATGAACCAGCTCTATCAAATCTTCCCAGATGAAGTTCTGGGCTCGGGTCAATTCGGAATTGTCTACGGTGGAGTTCACCGCAAGACGCATCGAGCTGTCGCCATCAAAGTCATCGACAAACTTCGCTTCCCAACGAAGCAAGAAGCGCAGCTCAAAAATGAGGTCGCCATACTTCAAAATCTTCAAAATCCCGGCGTCGTCAACCTCGAACGAATGTTCGAAACGCCTGAAAGAATCTTCGTCGTCATGGAGAAGTTGAAAGGTGACATGCTCGAGATGATTTTGGGTGTCGGGCGTCTCAACGAGAGGGTAACGAAATTCCTGATTACGCAAATTCTCGTCGCGCTCAAGCATCTTCACAGTCGAAACATTGTTCATTGCGACCTGAAGCCAGAGAATGTTCTGTTGAGCTCCGACGCCGAATTCCCTCAAGTGAAGCTTTGCGACTTTGGCTTCGCGAGAATCATCGGCGAGAAGTCTTTCCGACGCTCGGTGGTTGGAACGCCAGCTTATCTCGCTCCCGAAGTGCTGCGCAACAAAGGTTACAATCGGTCGTTGGACATGTGGTCGGTTGGCGTCATCATCTACGTATCGCTGAGTGGAACTTTTCCTTTCAATGAGGACGAAGATATCAATGATCAAATTCAAAATGCCGCTTTTATGTATCCGCCCAATCCATGGAAAGAAATTTCATCAACTGCCATCGATCTCATCAACAACTTGCTGCAGGTGAAACAGCGCAAGCGTTACACCGTCGACAAGAGTCTGCTGCATTGCTGGCTTCAAGACCCAGCGACGTGGCACGATCTCCGCAAGTTGGAAGCTCAAGTCGGCATTCGTTACCTCACGCACGAGTCCGACGACAATCGATGGGAGCAGCTGCAACAAAGTCCCACACAACCATGACCTCATGAACACAATTTAGAGGAGAATAATTGTCAGGAATGCGGTGGAACTGACGACGGTGGTAGGGACAAGAGCGATGAAGCTAAGGGTCGCTTTATGGAGGCGATTTGTAATTCGGTTCGTGCGTATCTGTGTCGTAATGTCAAGGCCTAAATAATCTTTTAACAACCCCCAAACTCCTTACCAACTCTCCTCCTAATACAAATTCTCCATCGTCGAGCGCTCAAAACAAAATACTCAACACAGTCTTCATCCGAAACATTCCGCAATTAGATCGTAAGCCGAGAAGGGGAAAATCTCACGGGAGCCTTTGTAAAGGTCGTCCGCAGAAACCTTTTCCCTCCCCAACCCTTCGCCCTCATCTCATAATGAATTTCAAATTCCAATTAAGTAAGCACATGAAACAATCCTCTGACGGAAACGTCGTTTAACATTTCAAAAGTGCCTGAACAATAGTAGAAACACGATGTGTCAAAAAAGACGAGAGCAACGCAAGTTTTCCCCCCACACCGCCCCCCTCTCGAACCTGTTGAATATTTTCTGATCATTTACTGATGCGAGTTGCCGGTGACGAAATGTTAATTTAATTTAATCTGATACTTGGTGTTGATAAGCGCAGGAATCTTTTGTGTCAACCTCGTTTGCTGTAAACTTATTTCGTTGATTCCACTTGAAACGAGAAGTTCCAAATAAAGAAAAATATAAAATTGTTCCTTGGAAAAGCTTGAGGTGTTTTTTCTTGGGAGGAAATTGGATTAAGGGTCACCCGCTTTTGGTCGAATTTCAGAAGGTAAGTGGAATGTCGAAGACACTATGAGTTCGTTCGAGCTTACTGGAATTTCCCACGAATTATTTTTGTGAAGAGCTTCCGGACATCTCGAGCAGCCGGACACATTGCCGACCTTTCTACAACAAAATTGATGGTAAATGACTTGAAGCAGATAAATCGATAGGTTTGGAATTCAGGTTTGAATTAATCTAAAGCGAGCTCTCAGGTTTTGAGAACGTCAAGCGTCACAAACAGCTGGCAATCTCCGCTGATCCTCTCGAAACTTCTCATTACAAGCTTTCAACTTTTATCTAAAAAACGTTGACCACGTGTCTTGTATCACTCTCATCTTATTCCAACTTCTTGTCTCGCCTGTGTGCATCCACCTGATCAAAACTTTTCCTCTTATCTTCGCTCTGAAAGAAAATAAGTTTTCCTTCACGCTTGAGGTAGCGCGTGACATGATGAAGACTTGTCGGCAAATTGTTTCTATCTGCATACATGTCTCACACTTTTCTTGATCTAATAAATTTGTAAATTGAGTTTTCGCGCGCTCGTTTCGTGGAACAATTCCGACTTTAGTTGGTCTTCGGAGCTTAGAGACAAAAGATGTCGGTTCTGCTTGTGCTTCTTTTTGCTGCTAGTGGCTTTTGTGACTGGGTCAAGCTGCCTGAAATCACAAACTCGCCGAAAGGTGTTAAGATTAAGCCTGTTGGATCTTCGGTCTGGGATAAATCAGACGTGTTGAGCTCAGTCTTCTCGTACGATCAATCCAAGTTCAGCACTCCACCGAGTTTACTCACAGCAAATCCGACGCAGAGGCTTGAAAGCTCAAAACGATATTTGATATCAACAGTTACTTCGAAAACTCTCGACTTCGTTGATAAGATTTCCGATCGCGTCGACTATGACGAGTTTGATGGGCAGCAAGTGAAACTCGCGTCAGCTGGAAACATCAAGCAAAGTCGGAAAGTCGCTTACTTGAATCAAACCGTCCCAATGCGAGTTATCCCAATCATCCCACAGTTTAACAACGTGGAAGACGATGATGATGGCGTGACGATATTAGATGAAGAAGAAGGCTTGAGTAGCTCGGAGGAAGCCGCTTCCGATGAAGAGTTCTACGAGTACGAAGAGCTGCCAGCATCGACATCAAAGCCACCGCGCAAACGAAAAACAACGACCCAGAAACCGCGACGCCGTGTCTCTCAAATGACAAACACCAAACCGAAGCTTCAAAGTCATTTGAGCTTTACGAGTTTTATTAAGTTTGTAAGGAGAATTCAGGAAACTTTTTCGACGCGAACGGCCAAGAACATCAACGACAAAATTAAAATGCTGCGAGACTTTCGCGACAATTTGCTGCTCTCAATCAACCAGCGTATTAAGAACTTGTGGAAAACTAAATCGAAGAAGCAGCCGAGGGTGAAGAGAACGTTAGGATGGATGGAGCCGTCAGGTGGAATGGATTTCCCTTCGGCTGAGGGAGCTTTGCTGTCAATCTCGTTTCTCACTTTCGCGGTCTTTCTCATCAAACTCGTTCTGGTAAATTAAATTAGTTCTTCTCTTGACTCGCGGTGTAACTTTCCTTTTAAAATCTTCCAGCAAGTTATAAAGACAATTAAAATGAAAAAATATGCATACCACAGCTCAGTCAACGGCGAAGGCTACCAAGCGTCGAACATTGTCATCAAGCGAACTGCAAGAGAAGTTTATTCCAATCAATTTCCCGACGATTCCATTTTCACTCAGCATTTCCTCGCCAGTAACTTCAACAACTTTCAACAGCCAATCTTCCATCAGAATTTCGAGAAACTCTTGTAAATTGAATTATTATTATGTACGTTTATTAGTTCTTGTACATTAATGGCCTTCAATGTGTAATTGCTCTAGTTTTTGAAAAATCTCTTCGAGCAAATCAAAAGTTAAAATTGAAAGCGAGCAAAATCTTTAACGATTTTTCATTTGAAATTATTTGCGTAACGAATCGCAAATATTTCTTGCGTTTCGCACGTAAACAAATTTAAAAGTTGTAAATTCTTCATTAGTTTGAATTAAGTTAACTCAGGAAATTCACAAAGGAACCGCTTAAAAATGACCGAGGATGATTTAGCGAAGAAAACTGCATCAGGAAATGTCCGAAAATATGCAGATAACATCTTGCCTATGGTAAATTTTGATTTTCTCTGGAATCGCGAAGCTTGTTTTGACTTTCAGTTTTAATTTTAGGCGCGAATCAAGAAAATCATGAAGATGGATCCAAATATCACTGATAACATCAACACAGAAGCTATTTATGTCATTTGCGCTGCGACTGAACTTTTCATCAGGCATTTGGCAAAGGAAGTTTATGAAATGGACAAACGATGTCTAACTTATTCGAATCTCGCACAATACATCCAAGATGACGAGAAATTAGACTTTCTCCACGACGTCGTGCCGAACAAAATCACAGTCAGAGAGCTTGATCCTAAACCTTGAAGTCGTTTTCATTTCTTTTGCATTTCAGGTCAGAGAATACAAGAAGATCCTGGCCGACGAGAAAGTGAGAACCGTCGACGGCATCTCTGATTCTGAGGAGAGTTCGAGCGAGGAAGAATCGGAAGAAGCAAGCGAGGAGGAAGAGGAAGACGACGAAGAACAGAAATAGAATCTCGAAGCATTCCATGTTGACTCAAATTCTCTTTTAATAAAAGCTTACATGTTTGAAAAATCTGAATCAACTTCGAATTCATAGCGAGATCGTCTGGAACGTCTTGGTCGTATTGGTAGTCCGTTTTCGATCTGCTTTTTCTCGTAAGCCTTTCGGTTCCATTGTCGTTGAAGTTCCTTTTGTCGTATCAGTTGCATTCGGTTCTCCGGTTGCTTGAGACGAGCTCGAAAGTCTCTCATTTTCTGAGCGCCGTAGGAAATCTGAGATTCAGGAAGCCCGCGCTTCCCTCTCTTACTGGTTTGAGCTCTTGACGGTTTAATGGAAGGTTCGAATGTGGCGTAAGTGTGTTGCACTATTGGCTGCTCTTCTGGCTCTTCTTTGATTTCGACGGCTGCATCGAACAGTTCGAAATGGTCGTCAAAGTTGCTTTCTTCAGCTTCACTGACAGGCTCTGACTTGATCGTGGTTTCTGTAGCTTGGGAAGTTGTTGTCGTGTGTCGACTGTGTTCACCTCTGTTTGTTGACGGTGTTTGTTTCTTGTGCAGTCCTGTGGCTCTTCGACTCTGAACTTGTTTAATTTTTCGTCTAAAGTGGAAGAACTTCAGAATTGAATCCTTGCAATCCCAGCACAGCTCCAAGGATGTTTCGCATATTTCATCAATCTACAAGCAACCAGATTGAGCGATTTATTCTTGATATGTTCAATTACTTACATCGAAATCAAGGGATTCAGAAATTATCTCGCGGTACGAAATTATCTCGCCATTGTAATCGACCAGACTCTCTTTAATACTGAAATACCGATTCACATCGTTACAGCGACACACAGCGCAGCTTCCTTCTCTAAAGGATTCACTCACTCTCGACGTGTTATCCATTAAATGTACAAAACTTTGATTTTTGTTTCTGAGAAAAAATTTAACTTAAATGCGAATCGCAAAAATTTGTAAACAAATGTGAAATTAAGAAATCAAATTAATTGATTTAAAGATGTTGTCAAACGCTATTGTTGGCTCACACAAGCTTGTTCTGTTCGTGGACGAAGTTGGACTTGAAAGGCATTCGCAGAAACTTCTTGAAAATCTTCTGATTGAGCAAAATGTGAATTTTGTTAAATTCGATGGAAGTTTCGTTTTTTCTTCGGCTACTTCCGTGATTCTCGAGCCAATATCGAAGATGGAGCTATATAACGACAGTGCAGCGATATACTCGACGATCCAGACGCTCAAGCTTGGTGAGAACGTCTCACAAATATTTTGCTGGGCAACAAGCAAGAACATCAACGATCGCCTCTTGATTCCGTTCCTTGAGCACTTGTGCAACGTTCTCGTTACTGTGAAATCTCCCAAGCATCTGTCAGTACTAACCAAGCGAAAGTTCGGTACTGTCAAGCTCAAGGAGTATCAGCATGAACTGACGCAGGGAAAAACAGCGATCGAAGAGCTTAAAGCGCCAGTAACAACCACAGCAATTCCAAGCTCGACGGTGAATCCTGAGACTATCGGCACGTTCAAGATCGGAGAGTTCAACGCAGAGGAGCTGAAGGCGAAGCAGAATCTTAAGCTTCCCTTTGAACTAATGTGAGTTTCATCTACATAATCTGTTGCACAAGACACCAAAAATATCTTTGATTTCAGTGATTTACCGCAAGAAACTCAGCACAAAAAGCAGGAGGGAAAGATCATTTACACCCACGACAGGTAACAGTCAATTTTATTGCCTTCTGTACAACTAATTGAGCTAATTTCTTTTTCAGCGTCGATGATTTTGATGAGGAAGACGATCCTGATAACGATTTGATTTTTTAATGTCCACGTTGCCTAAATAAAATTTTCAAAGTTCTCTTAACTCTTCGTCTTATCCCTCTAACTATCGTCTTATGTTTGGACTGATCGTCGAAATCGCACTGGCATAGTTGCATTGAATTCGTCTTCCAACTTTTTGTAGAGCTTGTAAATGACGTGGAACTGATAAACGAAGAACGGGAGAGCGATCAATCCGCTGACGATTGCTATGGCATTCGGAATCAAAGCTCCGATCATAACACAGGCAACCGACATAACGGAAGCAATCATGAGGAAAACCGCCATCGGAAAAACACTAGCATGATTTCGCTACAATGATAGAGAGAGATCGTTGATCCTGGATCCGTCGAGATGTTGTTAGCTTACCTGATGGATGCCTTGAGTGCACTTGAAGGCAATGAAGATTTGTTTAACGAACACGATTAGAAAAGAAACAATGATGAAGATAATCGCTGCAATGGTAAAGAAGCCTTCAAGATCAATAGTGATCAATTCTTGGAAACTTACGTCCGCAAGATTTCGTTAGATCTTTTTGATTGCAACTGTGGCGAGCTACTGTGAAGTAGCCAACTAAATTAATGACCCCGAGCGCGACGATACTTAAGAAGAATTGCATCCACCCGATAAAAAGACCTGTCAATGTAATTAAGTCAGTGGAAACAACCACGAGGAATCGAACAAACCTGCCGACTCAAGCTTAACGCGTCCACAGCAAATCTCGGATTGCGCCATTGTTCCTTCGTTATTTCTAGAAGAATGATCTTCATTGAAATCCCTAAGGGAAATCCCTCGTTAGACTTACGGTTAAAGTTTACGGTTAATTCGATTTGCTAGAAACTAGAAATGCTGATCGGTAATCTCGCAAAGTCCACAGAAAGACGATGAATAGGACTCGTGGTTGCGAACTGACTGAATGAAACAGCAAAGAAAGTCTGAACGAGCAAAGAAGAGAATCGATAAGCGCTCTAAATCCTTTCGTCGTAGTGTCGTGCTCTCTCAGAGTCAATTGAGTGGAGTTTAGCAGCTGTGACGGCTCTTTCAAGCAGCATTTCTTTCAAGCCTTGAAGCCCAAACTGAGCCTTGAACTCTTCCTAAGTCATTCAGCTAGTTCGTGATTTATCTTCGCTGGTGTGCGGAATTTCATTTCGAACAAAGTAAACAAACTTCAAAGAATATCGGACTGCAATTTGACTGTAAAATAAATTATTTAAACATGGAATATCCGTACAAAGTCGAATACTCAAGCGAGGATGTTCCTGTTAAGTGCAGTAAGTGTTATCAGCCTATCCCGGTGGGAATGCTTAAGTTCGCCGCTCGAGTTCAGGTGAGATTTATTTTTACTTTCGAAGATTCCTCAAATTTACTTCGGTTTCTTCATCAGTCGATGAAGCAAGATGCCAGAGTTGATCGTTGGCATCACGAGAAGTGTTTCTTCCAAGCTCACAAGCCGCGCTCCCAGGATGACATTCAGAACTTCGAGCGATTGAAGTACGACGATCAACTCAAGATTCTGATGATCATCGACCGCAGTTCCATCGAGACATGGAAGAAAATCGCTGACAAACGAGCAGCAGAGAAGCCGCTGAGCCCTAACGCGATCGCCAACTTTGGCATCGAATACTCCACAGTCAACGACAGCGCTTGCTTTGTCTGTCATGAACAAATTTTCCGCACCGAGATCCGCGTCAAGAAACTCGTCTACGATAGCGAAGTTGCTGCTCAATTCGGCCAAGAAATCCGTTGGAGCCATTTGGATTGCTTCGCCATGCAGCGAGATCTCTTCGGCTTCGAACTCGCTGGTCGCAAGCTGCCAGGATTTCAGAGCCTGTCAGATTCACATCGACGCTATGTCGACGAGATTTTACCGTGAGCTTAGCAGATGACTTGATTCCCCAACCATTGATTCAACCGCAATTTTCTTTATAAATCTTTCACAGGAGTGTCAGAGACGACGAACCCATGGATGAAACAATTTCTTATGACTCGCTGGAAACCGAAACTCTTCCATTGACTAGCCAAGGACTCGAAGAGAAGATTGCGAAGCAAAACGCTGAGCTGCTGAGAGTCCGACAGGCTTTGGAGAAGGAGTGCTCGATCGAACAACTGCAAATCTTCCTAGTCGCGAACGATTCGGATGAGCTCAAAGACAAGGACGAGCTTCTGGACCGCTGCGCTGACTTCCTGACGTTTGGAGCGCTCTACAAGTGCCAAAAATGTTTGAACGGTGACATGATCTTCAATAAAAACGGATATGTCTGCAACGCAATGATCAGCGAGTGGGTGAAGTGCGGAAACTTCGAAGCTCAGCCGTTGCGATTGAAGAGCTTTATTCCTCAAGACTTGAAGCACAAGGTCTTCTTCTCAACTTGCGAGCCTCGCGTTGAGGATCGAGCTGTACGCCCAACATCCGACAGAAAAAGAGAAGAAACCGAGGAATCAGTCGGCGCACGACCGGCGAAAGTCGCGAAGATTGTCCTGAAGAATGGCACTGCAGTTGATCCGCAATCGCGTTATGCTAAATCAAGACATGTCTACAATCACAACGGAATCCTTTACAGTTCCGTTCTCGGCTTAACTGACATCGAGCTGAACAAGAACTCTTACTACAAGCTTCAAGTTCTAGAGTCTGATAACAAACCGTTGAAGTATTGGGTGTTCAACAGCTGGGGCCGCATTGGCACTAACATTGGCGACAAGCTGGAAACACCGTTCTCTACCGCCAAACCTGCTTGCGCACACTTCGAACAGCTTTACGAGGAACAGACTGCGAACAAATGGAATAGCGGCGAGCCATTCAAGAAATATCCAGGAAAGTTCTACCCGATCGAGATCAATTACGAAAACGACATCAACGCAAACACTTCCGTTGCTTGCCGATTGTCACCGAAGGTGGAGGAGCTGATGAAGATTCTGTTTGACATTAAAGCGATGAAGAACGCGATGAAAGAATTTCACTTGGACCTTGAAAAGATGCCGCTGGGAAAGCTGAGTGTAAAGCAAATGCAAGATGCGCTCGAAGCATTGGCTCAGCTTGAAAGGGGAGTAATCAACCAATGTCCATACCCCGAACTTGTCGGCTTATCGAACAAGCTTTACACTTTGATTCCACACAATTTTGGACTGCGCAAGGCTCCCGTCCTTGACACCGTTGACAAGATTAACGGGAAACGTGAAATGGTGGAATCTCTGAAGGACATCGGAAACGCTTACAACATGATGACCCAAGGAAATGCTGACCAGAACCTGAACTCTTTCGACGCCTACTACCGACAGCTAAAGGCGAAAATCCAACAGCTCGATCACGCTTCGGAAGATTTTAAAATGATTAACACTTACGTCACTAACTCTCAGGTTCACGGCTACAAAATTGAGTTGCTGGAAGTGTTCAAGGTTGAACGAATAGGCGAGGAAGAACGATATGCTCGATTCGCCAACCTGCACAACCGTCAACTTCTGTGGCATGGCTCAGCAGTCACAAACTTTGCTAGCATCATTAGCAACGGCCTAAAGATAACTCAAGTAGTCAACGGCAGCATGTTCGGACGAGGAATTTATTTTGCCGACATGATCAGCAAGTCTCTGAATTATTGTTTCAATCGGCTAACACCGGCCCGCCCTGCAAATTCTGTGTTGCTGTTAACGTTGAACGAAGTCGCTCTCGGTACGACGTACGTTCCTCCAATGGCTCAAAACATCACGCAGCTTCAGCCAGGCTTCCATTCAACTAAAGGACAAGGCGCGACCATTCCTGATCCAAACGGCTACATCCAGCGAGCCAATGGATCTCTCGTTCCTTTGGGTCGTCCTATAAAAAGCAACCTACAGACTCCTCTTCTTTTCAACGAGTTTGTCGTCTATGATGCAGCTCAGGTCAAATTGGAATATCTCGTTCAAGTTATCATTCGCTAATTCACGAATTCCATCTATTTCAAAAACTCGCTGTATATCAAATAGATCTGAGTACAATTTAAATAAACTTTATTGACAAAATTCATTCCAATGTTTCACTCTTTATCATTGTTTTTTCACGCCATCGCGAAATTAACTTTCTGGCCTGAGTTTTAAAATCCAGGTCCACAGCCAAAGGCAAAAGAAATCGATATGGAAAAACCGTTAAATTCAAATTCCACGTGCGCCGAAGTAAAATTCAGCGATTCGCAGTTTTGTTTTCCGATTCGTTTCATTCAAATTGTAAACAAATCGTGAGAATTCCTTTCCTGGAATTTTCCAAGTTTTAAGAGAAATTATGGAAGTTCAAGGAAGCGGCAGCAGCTCAAAGGATGAGAAGACATCTGATGTCAAGAAGGAAGTCAAGAAACGAAAGAAAGTATACAAGAAAGCGCTAGTAATCCCGAGGCAGAAATCTCTAGGCGACAATTTGTTAAGTTACAAGATTCCTTTGAACATTTACGAGAAGTACGTAAAGGAAATCAACAGCGATGACAACAGCTGGAGACAAACAGTCCGAAAACGATGCCATAAAACTACTTACGACGGGTTCAACACGAGCGAAGCTCCAAACAATGCGCCGAGTCTTCTCGTTGCAGCGAAACAAGCTTTCGAGGATCGCGATTTCAAGACGTTGATTGAGATTCTCGCCAAATCCTTAAAGATAAATGACGCCGAGATCACACAGCAGGTTCAGGCGTACATGGAAAGTAAGTACATCGAAGTCTCTTTGTCCTAAAAACTTTCAAACTTTTAATTTCCTTTAGTTGCAGGATTTCAGGTTCCAGATTTTTACTACGACAACGGTAGACCAGAAGACGGAAGCAGTTGGATGAATTACACAAGCGACCTTTGATTCAGCGCCTGAAGTCTTAACAGAACAGATTAGAGGATCGATGGTACCCAGGCAGATTGAATAACTCCTACGAATAAGAAAGAACTGAGCTGAAGAAACGATGCGACGTTGAAGACTGAAACAATTCACTAGACATTAGCTGAAAGGACAAAATAGTAAAACAGTTCGTTTAATGTTTAAAGAAATATGAGCTTTAATGTTCTTCATTCAGTTTCAAAGTATAATTAATTTTCTGCTTTAAATTTTTTTCCTTCTTTTCTTGATTATTTTCTTGTTGCCATCATCACAAAACCATAAATAATATGCGGTGATTTTGGATGCTGAACAGTACATTGTGATATGGACGATTGTAAATTTACAGAAGAGGAGAAAGTAACTCGATTAATTAAAGAATAAGGGTTGAATAATCCTTAAGTGTCTAAAAATATAAATTTGTTTTAATTAAAGTAAATTTCGCGATGGGTTGAGGGGGCGGTCGATCGGTAGCTTGCGTTTGGCCGAAATTACGAAATTTTGCTAAATTTTGACAAAGGTTGGTTTAGTCTCTTGATCGCCGATCGTCGCCGTGCCCCCCGAATCCCATTCAGATGTGGTAACTCCTTGCTTTTGCTTGTTAAACATATGAACAACTTGCACTTGAAATGCAATCGCCTTAACTCAAAACTTTTTACAACTCGCCCGGCTCTTGCGCCTTTTTGTCGCCTTCAACTTTGTGGTTTGTATGTTAAAACAACATTTAAAAAATATTACACATCAGCTCAGTAACTCATAATCATGTTAAGCTTAAAGATCTTACGAAACTAGAATCGCTTCTCCTTTTCTCTTGTTTCATTTTATGTGATCACTGCAAAAATATTCCGTGAACTTCTCCGGATCGTCTCCAGATCTCTTGAGACAACAAAAAATAGAATTTGCTTCAAAATATTTTCTTGTATTTTGTATTTGTTTTCAATATATTGCGATGAAACGTCTTAATCTACTTGGATTCCTTCTCGTCCCGTCTTCAGAAGCTTCTCTTAAACGATCGTCTCGATCCTAAACATCCAAAGAGAAAGTGTCGCTTCTTCTTATCGAACAACTTTCCTAAGAAACTCCTTACGAATCCTAACGTTCTTCGCGATTCCCATGGGCTCGGATAGTCGAGCGATCGAGTGTTCGAGCCCAGTGCGAACTTTAAGCCTTAATTAAATATTTTTCTTCTCAATAATGGCATGATAAAGAAATATGTCCCTCAGTTATTAATATCGAATATCTTTTCATCTTTGTAATGTAAAACAGATTAATGAGCATTATCAACAGTTTGTGTGTGTGTTTGTGTTTGCGATAATCTTTCTTCTTAAGATGAGAGGAAAAGGGTTTTGTCAACAAAGTTTTGTATGCTCCTTGGCATGGTCCATAAAAGTGGTTAGGGTCGAACCAGGAGGCTTGAGCTTTTCTCATTTCATTCCATGGTCAATCCAGAGCGAAAGCTCTTATATTTTATCCTTGAACGTTCCAAAGCGAAAGCACGGAGACGATCTAGGGAAAGCTCTATCAAAGCTCTGTATTGTTTCCTCGAATTGAACGAAGAAAAGCTCAAATCACCTTCGGTCTAACAAAAAGAAAACTAGATTTACTCGATCCTTAGATGAATTTCTTTAAGAAAATACTTCTGCCTTATCAACTACTCGTGAATATATCTCCTTTACTCGCCTTTACTCTTATCTTAATCTTCTTCTGAATTAGTTAATTGGAAAGCCGCGCGATCTTCGCGAAAACTTCCAAGAGATTTGGAAACGTTCACGAGTGAGATCGCGGCGGTCGGAGCGGTTCATGATTCCTTCTTTGAAACGGGGAAGAGACAAGACAAGAAACTTGAAACTTAAACTCGCTACGATTATAGAAAGAAGAACACTTACGACTTACAACATTTATAATGAATATATTTTCTTTCTTTCCTCCTTAAATTCTAACTTTACTCGCAGATAAAATTAATAATAAAAAAGTTTGATTTCTTGATTTTTATTTTCACAATGATTTTTCACTTTTTTTGCGTGGAAATCTTTTCCAGATTTTTTTTATTGAAGTTTCATTTTCATTTTTCGCATTGTAACATTATTGGAGATCGCTTTAAATCTTTGTTTAAATATTCCTCTTAAAACCAGGGGTGGCTGATCAATGGCCTTGTCGACAAGCCGTGGCCTTCGGGACAATGAAACTTATCGAGTCTTTTACTGGGCAGAGCATCGCAAAGTTAGTTTTGAGACCTGCTGAATCAACCAAGTGTGCAACGACAAACTCGCACAGGAATCTTCAAGATAATTGGAGTTATCTCATGTCCATCTGGTTGCCTTTACTGACCCTACGGGTTCATTAACCCATCGAGGTAATTAACCCTGTGAGTTCATTGACCCTTAAGGATCACTGACCTGAGAAGATCATAGACCCTCAGCCCCTGCCTAAAACATTGTTTTGTGGTGTTTCCCGAATGATTCTTCAACTCGTCATTTAGTTCATCGAATGGGCGCTGAGCCTGTGAGGCCCTCATTCGCTTCCGCTTAACATTTGTACAAATAGGCAAAATTTTATAGTCTTTTTTCATTTCGATTTTTTTCATAATCCTCTTGTGTTGAGACAACCAGAAATGATTTCTTTGCTGTTTGCAGGAAGCTGGGTTTCTTCGGTTTGCTGGAGGAGGGAGCGGGGGAAATTTGGATTGAAGGTGGCGGCGGCGGAACAAAAATTTTTGTCATGGAAAACTTCAATTCTTCGTCAGTTGGACTTTCGACTTTAATGCGAAACGATTAAGATTATTGGTAACTGAATGGGATTTTCTTTTAACGCGGCCAACCAATGAATTCTAATCTATTTTAGAGACAGCGAGTGGAGTCTGTAAAACGGGCTTTGCTAATTCATTACTTGGCAGATATTTCTTCTTTTAATTGGAGATCATTGTTTTGTGATTTAGCGTTGCAGATTGAAGTTTATCTGTTCGTCGGCTGCAGCGAGTCGCTTGACGCTGTCGATTCCTTTAGGTGCATGATTAGTCTCAAATCTCGAATTTTTAGTCTTTTTTACGATAAGTCTCACATTTTTTTCGAATTGTTTTGTTCTGGACATGGATTGGATTTCCCCTCAAATATATAAAAAGAAAACGCGCGATGGGAATGAGACGAGACTCAGTCTGGAATCGACGAGATCAACTGCTGGGCAGCCGACGGGGTTTGAGTTGACATCATTTCTCGTGTGTATGTTGGATTGAGTAGAGCACGTTGTTGCAAGTTGTGATGAGTAAGCCGGGAAGCTTTCGATTGGTAAGCACCAGCTTGCAAGGACGACATCATCACCATGACTCTTGCGGTTTATCAGTTAACTTTATCAGCACTTTTCCGATTAGCAGTTTTTGGGTTCTTCGCGCAGTGAAAATTTTGTCGAATTTAAATTCTTAATGTAAGGTCAAAAGTACGCACCAATTGATTTTAATTCACAATGCAGCTTCACGATTCAATTTACTTCGAATAATAATCTTTTTTGCTTTAAAACTACGCGATGTTATCATTAAAAGTTTCCTCGATTATTTAAACTTTAAGTCTTGGCAGTGAGAAAATGTCCACAGAAAGTAAAAGCGATGCTCGATGTTCATCCGCCGCCCATTTTGCGGGTCAGCATTTCGATTCATCGTGAATGGCTGGAAATTGTTACAGAACTAAGGTGAGGAGCTCGTTGGGCTCCCCGTGGACTTGGGAAATCCTTGCGGAAAATTAGGAAAACTAGTTTCAGACTTTTTGATTTGATAGCAAACTAAAAACGAATTTTCCAATTTTCCGATTTTTCCTTCTTTGCCTTTTCACTGCCAACTCTTCAAACTGAATTCGTATCGCCAATCTCGAATCTTTTCAATCATTTGCTGTTCGCTCTGTTTCCATTTTTCGTGTCACAATTCGGTCATCAAATTTCCTTGCGGGCTTTTCATCTCGTTCCAACTTGTTGGACTCGATCGCGATCTTCATCCGCCTTGCATTTCATTTCTTCTTCTTTCACATCAAAATGCATTTCAGCACGATGTACGCAATTAAACTGCACATCCACTTGTTGAATGCCTCCAACAGTTTTGTTGCTTCTTACGATTAACGCTTGTTTACTTACAATAATTCTGTGTGTTTTCTCTTCTTCTTCGCCCGGTTTTTCTTTACAAGATAATAAATAATTAGGTTTTTAGTTCATGACAATTGTTTTTTCTCCTCGCCTCTCATATTGGCGAGAGTGAGCTTCTTAGAAAACAGAACAACTATGCTCGTTCGCTTCTTTCAAGGGGCTGCTCGAACTGCTCGTGGGTACGTGTGATCAATTTGACGATTTGATTTCTACTTTTCTACGTTGAATTCTAGTCAAAAGTTCTGCACGTGTTTGTTTAGCTCGCAATTTTATGCTCACGACATTTTCATATCGAGCAGCCCCGTTCGTTTGTTTATGAACAAAAATTATTGTAATCAACTCGCATGACGATTCTCTATATTCTTGCGCAAAATTCAATTCCAAGCTTTACTTTCCAATCGAGATTATGATGTTTGCATTTTCGTCTTCATCTTTTTTCTTTGTTTGCCACCGAACCTAATTAGATAATTCTAGACAGATAGAATGAGAAAGGAGGGAACAATGCGTGATGCAACTACAGCGCTATGACTTTCCTAATTTCTAAGCCGCTCAATCAACAATCGTTCATAACTTTTAAACTCTGAAATCACACGTCAAGGGTGGAAGGGAGTGGGCGGAAGTAAGAGAACTCACATAGAAGGAAGGAGCTTATATGCGTAGCACAAAAAGAATTTGACGGACAGCAGGGTTAGATAACCTGCATGGAAGAAGGTGATTGGGGATAATGCGTAAGGTGAATAAGGGAAATTATTGTTTTTGAACGAAAGCAGCGACAGTTTGTCTGAACAAACAAAGCAGAACTGTCGAAAGAAATCGCACCCGGGAAGTGAGAAACGAAAGAGCCCAACAATTGCCATTCAGTCATCACAATTTTCGCTTAC
The DNA here is from genome assembly GCA_033064975.1 of Smittia sp. YW1114-2. Classification (NCBI taxonomy): domain Eukaryota; kingdom Metazoa; phylum Arthropoda; class Insecta; order Diptera; family Chironomidae; genus Smittia; species Smittia sp. YW1114-2. The sequence continues at coordinate 15,183,667 of CP093833.1, forward strand.
AAACAAGGAACAATAGCGTCAAACTTAAAACCAGCGTTTTCAGCGCAGCAACTGTACAAAGAGAAACTGATAAACTCACGAAGGTTTGTGGAATTGATTTCTTTCTTTATGTACACATCAAAAGACAGAGACTCGAAAGGGAGGGACGCGGGAGTCGCCGAGATCAGTGAAGACTCTGCATACAAAGATCAACGGTCGCTCTCCCAATGCAGACCCATCACTGACCTTTCCCATCGAAATAAATTAAAGACAACAAAGTGGAAACATCATAATTATCGCCTTAACGTATTCCTAAATAGATATATAATTAGCTTTGTAATGTATAAATATTTTTAATATATTTTTCTTTTCTCAAGTTTGTTTTTTGCATCCTAAAAGGACTTATCACTTACGCTTTATCGAATAAATTTGCTTGATTTTCTTTCACGTCTAATGCGATGCCGTCGGTCACATCGATCGCCGAACCGGCCGACGACCAACAATATGTCGTCGAGCGCTTTTGAATCTTCTACGTAATTACTCGCTAAAAGTTTTTCATTCTTCTCAATCTTTTTGATGTAAATTAATTGCAAAAGTTATTAGTTATCTTAGGGGGCAGCACTTGTTGCTTATTCAGTAATTGTCATTCGTTAAAACGGCTGCACGCCTTCTTCCATTTGCACTGAGTGCACCACGACTCGCGGTTGTCCATTCCGTACACTTTCCGACACTTTTTGTTCTCACCGCGCGTTCGCCGACCGGGCGAGACATGCGAGCGAATCTTCCCATGGTTCTGATTGATGGATTTGGTGGGCGTGTGAAGCATCGCGTTGCTCTGCTGCGGTGGCGGCGGCAGTTGGGGTGGAGAACTGTGAGATAATTTCGTGATTGATCCTTGTGATGATGGCATCGAATGATATTGTTGAACCAGAATTGGATAATTGGCTTGGGAGTATGTTGGCGATGGATATGGTGCGTACGAAGTGGACGGCCGCGGCGACAGCTTGATGTGCTTGTGGGGCGACGTCTGTTCGAAAAGAGCTTTAGCAAGACACTCTTTGACCGAATCACTGTCACTTACCGGGCTCGGTTGTGACCACGCCGCATAATTGTGAATCACAGTATTGCTTCCCGACATCGGAGCCTTAACGTAAGTCTGTCCATTGCCCGAAGACATCAGCAAGCCCTGGCGAATTGTGCCGACAATCTTTCTCTGATATTCCGGATCCTCATGCGGTGGCCGAGCCATGTCGCTGTGGCTCAACGTCGGAGGCAACGGCGGCGATGAGTTGGCAGCATCCATTTCGATGGCTTCGTCTTCATCATCCAAATCCGTGTAGTAGAAATCCTCGTCATCTTTGCTTTTTGGCCTGCCGAAAAGGAAGAAACGAGAAATCATTAAATCATCGCTCGAGTCAATCGCGTTTCGTGACCAGAAGTAGAAATAATTGCGCGCTGCACAAAGTCCTTGAGCTCTTCACTAGATATTCTTGCGATCGCATTGCGCATCTGGTTAATTGGATTCAATTTCCTCATTTGATGTGTCATCATTCTTGTTCGCACTCGCAACTGATTCACTCGCGGAATTTACAGTTAAGAGTCGTTTAAAGATCATCGCTGATGGAACTAAATGGAATTTTTCGCTCAAATTATAGTTTCACGTTATTAAGAAGGCTGAGAAAGTCTCGGCGTGACTTGATCGCTTTGCGGCCGGAATGTCCTTCTCTCGCAAGTTGAAGTGCAAGCGGTTGAAGAATTTATAAGCCAATTGTCGTTGATTAATGCTTCGGAATCTGAATGTAATTTGCCGTTGAAAATGGCAATCAATGTCTAATTGATCTCCATCTCATGACGACGACTCGACGGCGCATTGCAATTTCTCTCGAGCTCATAAACATTAACGAGTTGCAGCTTCTGACTTACCCGAGATGAGCGTTGCGAACATGCAACTTCACTTGTTGATCCGTTACAAAGGTCGAGCCGCAGTTCTTCCATGTACACTTATAGATTTTAGTCTGCAAAAAGAGAAAAGAATGCGGTTAGTTGAGCTAACGTGTGTTCAATTCGACGCTTTGGGCACACACTCTTGGCCTCGAAATCTTCCTAAACGTAGGTCTAGCATGAACATAAAATCTCCGGCGAGAAACCTTGAAACTTCGAGTTTAATATTCAATGCAGTACGCGTAGAAATATTTTGTGTTTTTCCGAAAAATCACTGGCCACATGTCGACCGCAGTGTTTTGATTAGACTTCATCTCCCAAGATTGTTCAAAATATTCCTAAAACTCTGCTCAAAGTCATCGCGTAGCAAACCCTCTCAACACACAAACGCCAGACATTTTTCCTCAAAAATTTGAATGCAAATCGTCTCTTTGATCGCGAAGGCTGAGAAGTGAATTTTGAATTCGCTTCGTGACCGTGCAATAATTTTCAATGAAGTTTTGTTTGATTTCAACGCGCTTAGCTGCCAGAAAAAGTGAAAACTCTCGTTGCTATTGTTTTGCTTCTGGTGCGTCCGACTTGGGCTCGTGTTCCAGCGTTTACTTTTCGGCAACAATTGGGCAATTAATTGTTAGTTGTTTAATTAAGGCTTTTTTCAAACGTTGTAATTTTTTCGAGTACTCGCTGCTTTGAATAACAAAAGAAGTCGAGCTCATCATGGAACCGCATTACACGAGCATTGAGCGGTGACCCAATTTCATTTTTCAAAGCTCGAGTTTTATTTTTCTTCGCTTCAAACAAATCGACCTTGCTTTACATCGAGCGAGTGAGTGAGACTCGTGCGCTCAAGCGACATGGCTGAACATTCATTTTCCTCCTCTTCTTGCTCCTCGCTTCTGCCCAACAAATCTTGACTCGACGACTTCTGTCGCCTGTCGCATTGAACTAAAACAAATTGTAATTAGACGATGCCTTGGTCGATGCCCCAGAAGCTATCGGGAACTTGTTTGAACTTAAATTCCATCCGATTGTCACATAAGCCCGAGTGAGTTGTTTGCGCCCCGACAGTCGCTCTGATCATCAATCATGTTCGACGCGCTTCATCGTCCACTCGTCGGTGTCCGTGACATATTTTCAACGCCCAGTCTCTTCGCGGCTCCTTCACATAGCCGAAGAAAATATGTTGTTTGATTTTCGTGGCGGCCGAAAAATTGAAACGAAACTTGTAACGACCTCGACGGCGTTTGGCGTGAACAAATTGCTCTATGGCTGCCGCCCAAGCTGCCCTCTACCATAGAACAATCCATCAGCAAACGGGTTTGCAGAGCCTCGCGTCATCACGGCTCTTCTCTGCTCTGAAACGAGCTTTGTCAATCAACATTTTTTGTTTTCGGCAAGGCCGTTTCCATTTTGGATTCGAGTCGAGTATGCCGTGAAACCAAACACACAAAATGCCTCGAGAAGCTCTTTTGCGAAAAAGCTTTATCGGACTCTGATGTGTGTGTTTGTGTGGCACATGAATTAATGATCTACGCAATGAATAAGCGAAGGGGGGAGCCGACAAGTCGAGCAGCAGAGCTGAACACATTCTCAGATGCGGAAGTTCAAATTTAATTGAAGTTTGAGAACGGAAAATTTCGCTCTCGCTGTGTTGGTGCGCAGATGTTTTCCAACTTTTCCCTTCGCTACTTTTCGGGAAGAATATCGATTTACGTAATAAATATTTTCCTCCCGCAACCACAAGCTCACAGTCGAACAAGTGTTGGTGCTTTATTATTGTTTTCCTCCTCGACAGAAGAAAAAAGTTTTCTGCTCATGTTGATGATTCGCGTTGACCCAATTTCGATGTCGCTTTTCGCTTCAATGGCGGTTTCTGTCAATTCAACTATTCGAGCCGTCGATTATCGCTCTGCCCTGCCTTCGATCCATCATCAGCTCGCATGGCTTCCGTGTGAATTGAACATTTGGTGGGATAAGACCGAGAAATCCTTGAACCATCGCCCAACCAGAAAAGCTTCGCCTTCCTTCGTGTCCTTGGCACATTCCAGGAAATGAAAAAGCTCTTCCTCCTTATTTCCCGACCCAGTAAATAGGGAGGAAAGCAGGCCGTGATACCGGCCGGTGGTGTTTGAGAAGGGAAACACTTTGGTGCATGCTCAGTTGGCGCGGCCTCAACATTGTTGGAGCTTCCTCGCACTGCGGAATTCAGGTCAGGCTGACTCTGAAAGTGGAGCTCGCATGCAACTTGCCGGTACCATCCGATGCCCTACTGACCTAATAAATAAGCGATGCACTCCCCCGCCTCTCATTCTGCATCCTCTCGGAAAATTTATTTTCGACATCGTGGAAATTTGGGTCATGAAAATCACTCGCTCGTTCGCTTGCACGAGCCAGTGACAGTTTTCACAAGTTTGCAGTTTCGCTGCGCGCCGCGAATCAAGTGCAACAATGTTTATGAGTCAACTCTCGTTCCGCTTATGTCGCTCGATTTTCCACCTTGTTTACAAAACGCTTTAGAGTTTTCCTCATTTGCTCCGCCATTTTCGCCGATCTGGAATCTCATCGAGCCGAAAACCGGGAAGAATGTCAAATGAAAGTCGAACGGACGGGTGTGCGTGAAGCTTCAGCTTACATCATGCCCCAGAGTACGCAATAAAAACTCCGTTTGAACCCGAAAAGCAGCTCATTCCCTCTTCCTCCTTATCAACGCCACCCAAACCCTCAACAGGGAAAATCGAAAATTCGTGAGGATAGAATTAGGTCATGGAGCGGCTGTTGGTGTTGGTGGAGCAGTAAATGGAGGAACGGAGCGTGTTTGTTTGTCGACTCTCGTGTACATATATTAATTCCGCACTCAAGAAACCAAGTAAATTTATGCCCTCCATCTCCCTAAAGACTCTCGAAAATTGGATCTTCACATGCGGGATCATGACTTCCTAATAGCTTTCCATGTTCGGTAAATCAGAGATTATTTTTTCATCCATGAAAACTCAAGGCGACTCGCTGGAAACTCAATTAATGAAATCCTTGACCGACCGTTCCCTTCCGTGGCCCATCCGCTCAGCCGCAAAGCATGAACCTGAAGGAGGTTGAAGGGGAGTCGAGGGAGTTTTGCTATTTTTAGATGGAGTTGAATCGATAAAGCGCTCGCTGAAAAATCGTTCATGTCCCCACGATAACTCGTCGATCGCTTCACCTGTTACGACGGCTAATCGCTGTCCCAAGGCTTCCCATTTACATTCAATTAAAAAGCAATTTTCATTGGGCCATCCCGAAAGCGAAGCAATGCGAGTTTAAAAATATAATTTGTCGGCCCCACTGGGCTCGTGGTGGTGTTTGCACAAGCTTTCAAATGTTGCAAGCAAAATATTATTATGCATGTAACTGAACTGACCATTTAATTTTAGTAACACAATTAAAGCGTGTTAATGAGAAGCGGCGCAACGCTCAAAGCCTTGCGAAAAAATAAGAAACTCGCGAATGTTAAACGCAAACGATTCGTGTTTATTTAAAAACATTTTTTTTTGCATAATCTCGCGGACACTTTGCGTCGAGAGTCATCGTTGTTTATGGTTTTCGAGACCTTTGGTTGGAGAAATTTCTTCGTTTACTGCGTAGTTGCTTTTCTGCTCTAAAAGGAAATCTGGATGGGGAGAATTTCGGGATGGGAACAAACGCAAGCTGTTCAAGGCGAGAATCATTTTTCTTCGTTTCATGTTGAAGGGGGCCGAGGGAGGTTCGCAAAGTAGGTTAACCTTCTCTCGAACCATCTCCACTCTATGCATAACTATTGTCGAAAGCAGAGCATACATCGTGACGACGATTCAATGTTCTGAAGCATCGCAACATCACAGTGACATCATGCGGCTTTTGTCGGTGTGCGGCGACTCAGATTGCGACTGTGTTCATGCTTTCGACCGGCATAACATTCCAACGTTTCCCGTTCTTGTGTTTACATTTTTCCAGAAATGGCGCGCAATAACAACGCCAGATTCATCTGATGTTGTTGGGCGCATGACGACAAGTAATCATGTGTTCTTTGTTGATGTTTAAGGGAATATTTCCTTTGCTCCCTGCTTTACATTGTAGAAAAAACATTTTCCATCGATTTTTTCCGAAGGATGAATCTCCCTCTCCAGAGTTTCCGAGACCTTCCGAAGCGAAGCTAAATGATTTTTCCCGACTTTCCCGCAACATAAACACCAACTGCGTAGTAACATTTTCTTGTGCTTTCCATCCTACGCAGAAGAAATGTCTTTGAGTGGGAGGGCGAGCCGCTGCGTGTTCGCCTAAAAATAAATCTGTGCCGTAACCCGTGACGTCGTTTGGCAGTTTGCAAGGGTCGCAAGAGTAATTTCCCCTTGTCGGATGCATTTCGATGCAATCAAAATGGAAGCGCAACTTGATGTATTTTTAGATCGCGCCCGACTTTGTATCCAATCAATGGGCTGTGAGCGAGGAATGTGTCGCTTAGAATGCACCGCGCGTTCGCTGTGGCTCAACAATGAAAGCAGAAACGCCGTTCTCCGTCAGGCGAGAAGCCGAAATATTATGTTGGAGGGAAATGAGAAGTAGTACAATGAACCTAGCCGGCCGCATACGCTTTTAATTGTCGTGTTAGGCACTTCCTTTGTGCATAAATTAAATAACTTTTTTCATCGCTCGTCACAATAATAATTAGGGTCTAGCTTGCATCTATTGTGCGACCGCTCGATGATACCCCAGCTCCAGTTAATTGCGGCATGCTTCAAGCCAGTGATTAGGCCGCGGGCCCGTCTCATGCACATAAGCAATTGAATTCACGAACGTAGTGGCCGGAGCGAGCGCTCGACAACAAGTGACGTCATGGGACTTTTTTTTCACTTCCATAGCGCAGCATTAATCAACAGATGAATCACGAGATTTCCATTCGTTCGCTTCTTAGAAGCGCAATTCTAACGAAGAGGAAACGGTTCGATGACGTCGACGATATTGTTTTGCACAATTTGCAGAAAAGTTGTCGAGGGCGGCAGAAAAATGCGAGACATGAGCGTTGAGTGGGTGTGCGTTGGCGGATGAGGCAATGGCGGCTCCTGCAACAGCGTGGGTCGTTGAATCGCCGTGGATAAATTCGAAAAAGAAAACTTCCCTATTAATAGACACGGCGTGCACATCAAGTGGTTGCTTTCGCTCCCATGCCGCGCGCTCAGATGATTCACTCGTGCTCCGGCCGGCGATTGAATTACCAAGCTTAGGAGCTTTGCGATTTATGCAGACATCAGAATGAATGATGCAATCTGCATATTAACTTAAACTCATTTTCCACAAGTAGTGTTGTTGCTCATTATGATGTCGTGTAGGAGTCTCAGAATATTTTGAGTTGATTTGGTAGCTTTTCTGTGCTATAAAGTTCAGGACGAGGTTCGCACGTGGTAAACGGTTTCGCAAGAAAACTGCGAAAGTCACTCCACGTGCTTTACATTACGGATTTGATTTCTTAGAAGGTTTGAGAGTTTCAATCCAAGACCAAACCCCCCTAAAGTCGTCACATCTCTCATTCAGTTCGAAAATAATAAATTTCAAGACGACGTTGTGTACGTTCTTGGAAGCATCTTCGATCTAAAGATAAGACTGACTGTCGTCTTCTTTCATTCATCATCAAACTGCCTTCTCACTCGCACACTCGTCATCTGACTGAAGTCATATGGCGCTGGGTCGATTGTATGTAATTATGGCGAGCTCCGGACGGTGATGAGATCGCCAGAAATCTCTCTAAATCCTTGTTGTGTCTACAACGGAGTTTGTTTTCATTCCACGAGCCATTCGAAGAGTCGCCGGCTTTTACGTCGCATTTCTTCTCCCCATTGCGCTGGTGTGTGTAGCTTTAATTCTTCTCTATAAACATTCAGGAAAATGAATGTAAAGGTTTAATGACCCTCTTACTCTAGAACTTCTTCGCTCACTTATGCTGCTACGTTCTAGTTTTTTTCTTGCTCACTTTTCGGGTGATATTCGTTTCGTCACTGACCGTCGCCATGAATCACTTCGATGACTCGACAAGGGCAGAGCAAATCGGTTTATGATTTGTTATCGCCGTTATCTTGCAATTCAATCCCTCGCCATTGTCTCTCAGGCCTCAACTTCTGTTCCGAGTGATTTCATGCTCACATAAATAAATAAATTTGAATTTTATGCTAATAGCTCGTGTAGTATTCCGTTGGCTTGCTTTGACATCTCACGGGTTTTCGGTTCAATATTCTCGTTTGGGGCTTGACACGTTTGAACAGCAGCGCCGTGAAAACAAGACTTTCCATTTAGATTCGGTGTTTTTCACGCGGCGCAAGATTCCGGGAATTCGAATCCGGAGCTTTAATCCCCGTCGGGACGGCTCGGAGATGCTCGGCGAAAGGTGAATGAATTTGGCATGTTGCGCGACAAAGAAGACGAAGCGTAGTCGAGTGCACAGCCGAAAAGTTTTCTTCGCAGCTCAACCCGAGATGTTCAATGATCTCCAAATCATTTTTCATCTCGCACTCGTTCGCTCGCCCAGGCGAAGCGGCGCAGACTTGCGATGGAATAAGAAACAATTGAACTCAATTTCAAGGCCACGCCGATGTCATCCACCTCATCGAGGAGCGCGAAACCGAACAGCCAGAACAACATTTGCGATATCAAAACAGCTCTCCACGGTTGTTCTGTTTCGCCTTCGTTTTACGTTATTTACTACGAAAGTTTTTCTTTCATTTAGTTCTCGCTGCTGTTGCTGTGATAAAAAAGGAGCTCAAAGAAGAAGATCGTCGTATGGTGATCCAGAGGCCGATGGCTTCACGGGGCCTCAGTGTAATGAACCCAGCGATGCGCTCCACATTGCTCTTACGTCGTTCGCTTGAAGGGGTTTGGCGAAAGTCTTCGTTGAAACCTCCGAAGTTTTACAGAACACTTGAAACCTCCTACCGAAGAGTTGCGATCGAAAACTTTATTGCAACTTGTAATGAAATTTTATATATTTTTCTCGTAAAAACGTTGGCCACGTGTCACCCAAAATATTTTGATCAAAATCAATGCTAAGCACCTCCCAAGATCTAATAAAACTCTAGCATCTCTTAACCTTCTGCTCGCTTTCCATCTCTCCGCAACTTCTTCTAAATCTTGACGATCCAGCAAGTCAAAAGTTTGTAAATAAAGCGTAGAAGATGCCGGCTGGATCGTAGGGCAATAAACAACAGTAAAGTTGTAATAAAATGTTCCCCGACCCGGCCTTTTCTACCTGATTATGAGACACATCTTCGCTCCGGCATATGTGTTAGCTAGCTGCGATTACTCCGAGTTTTTGTTTTGTTTATGCTGAGGCAATGATCGCATGCGAAGTGAGCCTCGACAAAGGTTAATGAACACTTGATTCCGCTTGGGCTTACTCGTTGGTTTAGGGTTTATGGACTCTGCTTGTCTTTTCCAAACGCAGTGTAATTGGATCGTCTTAAAACGATGAGTCATATGCTTGTGTGCAACGAACCCGCAAGTTCCTGAAGTTTTCAATTTAGGTTGATAAGCGATAAAGCCATCAACTGCATATTAAAAACTCGTAAACTTCAAGGCCGCTTGTGGTCGCTTGTGGCATTGGAGCCAACATGTTTATTACGAGCGGTCTTCGGACCCTCGAAACTCTTGAAAAATTCCAATTAGTTTGTGACCCGCGAAGCGATAAATAAGAAAATCGTTCTCTCTCAAGACACCGCGAGCTAATTAACTTTGTATGTCGTCTAAGCCACGGATACTTCGGTGGGAGTGGCGTGTGTGCCAGCTGATGGAAATCATAAAAAACTCGACCCAGCAAACATCTGAGAAATATGAGATTGCTTTCTGTTTCCTCTCAGCATGTGGAAATCATATGAGCTGCACACTGCACGGCCCCGGCAAGGCCTGTTGTGTGCGTGTGCAGTATTGTCGGCGGCTCTTGCTTTATGCATGTACGCGCGCAATGCTTCAGATATTGAAAGGAAAAAAAATAAGGCAATAAAAATGTCATTCACCCTCGAATTTGTGCAACAAAAGCGCGCACCGAAATCCAGTGGTGTTTACGCTCGCACACACGGCCGTTGCCGCTTCTTCTCTTTCTTTTTTCATCTCTTCTGTTCACTCGGCAGAAGAACGGATCTTGGTGCCGGCTGAAACATGTTGATGCGCGCTCGGGAAATCTCGACAGTCATCATAAGCATGGAGAGCATAAATCGGGCGCCTTGCGATGTAATTGACCTCGGAGATCTTCTCGCTGCTCTTGTGTCAATGAGCTTTTTTCGATTTCTCTTTAACACGAAAAAGTCATCAGAAGCTTAAGCGAGCGAGCGCACTACTCGTTACCACGCTGGATATTTATTAGCCTTTTGTTCCAAGAACATCGACATTCGTTGTCGAATTAAGTAGCCCCATTATTGCGCATTCCCTCTGTGCGCCTGGAAGCGTTTAGCGAGGTAAATCTTGTGATTGTTAATTGTAACGGTTGCAACGTAAATGAATCCAAAGAGGCAGTCGTGACAATGATGGGCTCGCTAATAAGGGAACGACTACTTGTGTCCAGAGCTTGGTGGCCATCGGAGATTCAATCAACTGCAATTCCTAATCGATTCAACTCGCTTGCCCACGGTGAGAGACGAAAGAAGAAAAACTTGGGCAATTGACCTTCGAAGGCGACGGCCAAGAAGAAGAAGCGACTCACTTATTCATGCACACAACCCCGAAAAAATGTAGATTTAATGAACCTGACCGTCGACGGCGTGTGAGCGAACGAACGAACATCTGACGCAACCTCCAAAAAAGTCCGCTGACCGCTAGACTGCGAAATAATTTATTGGGAAATCCGTGGAATGGAATTATTGCTTCGTCGTCATCGCACCAAGTTGATGACTGGCTGATGTAATTAGGAGGCCACTCGTGAGTCTAGCCAGCCAGACATCAGTCGGTGTATTGTCATGATAATGAACAAACGACTTTTCTTCTTCCACATGCTCGTTTTGAAACTTTTTGCGCCGCTGCCTTGTCAGCTCAACCCGGCTGACAATCCCTCAGATCGCGCTTATCAGTTTAGTTTCTTACGAAATGAAAATGTTCCCGCAGCTTGTCGCTGTGTAACTTTCAAGTTGCTAATCAGACGTGTGACGTCAGCCGGGGAGTAATTAAATAAACGAAAAGGGAAACGTCAGAAGACTGATCGTCACGTGGACGCAAGCAGTTGAAGGTGTTGGCCGACGATTGTGCAACGTGCCGGGCGGCGAAGTCAATACTTTGTGAGGTTCAAAGTCTTTATTCCCATCGCAGGCGCGCTTCACGTGATTCCTTTGACGGATTATTGAGGTTGTCTGTTTTCATTTCTAGTTCAGCGATGAAGCTTTGAGACTGCTTGTCTTGCCTGCAACGCAATTTGTTGCTAGGAACGCTACTTTGTAGCAACTTTGTGTACAAACGCGCGAGGCATTGCGTCAACAATCATTACACCTCAACCCTAATTATCAAGTTTCTTAGTTGCGCTTGCGGTCGATTGACATTTCGAAACGTGCCTAAAGCTCCAAGGGCTTTTCGAGTGAGTACTCCTCGTGCACGGTCTGACGGTCGTTGGCTCTACGAAATAATCTCTGCGAAATCTTCTCAGAAAATTCCGAAACGCAAAAGTAAAAGCTCGAAGCTCGAAGGGGGAAATTACGTCGTTCTTCGCTGCGGCGCAAAAAGCGTAGTTTGCCTCACTATGAAATTTGTTGAACCCGCAATGGCATCGTCGAGCTGCAAGCTTTCATCCCGCTTTGGCTCCCTTTATCGCTCCGTCTCACTCGCACGCTTCTCATGCAACCTTGAACCTTCGTTGAGTGCATTTTCCTTATCGATTTTTCCCCTCCTCTACCTATCTGCTCGTTTCTCGAGTTGTGCAAAGCTTAATTGAGGTTCGCTTCAAGCGTCAATGCACCGATTTGGAAGCATTTCGAGCTGATAACGTGCAGGAGCTTGAACTCGCGCTAGGAAAATAACTTTGCTATCGTCGACAAAAATTGCATTAGGGCGAGTAAACTCTTATCAGTTTCAATGTTTTTGACTCCTCAACCAGGCAAAGCGGGGCGACATTTCCCTTCGAGGCAAATTTGGAGCACATCAACGGTGTCGATGAAGCTTGCACTCTATCGCGATGATCACAGCCGAGTGTAAATGAATCGATTTCAAAACAAAGACAGCAATTGTGTCAATTGCTCGATAACCAGACAAGTTCTCGTTATTTATTAACAAAGAACGAAATGCAGAGCGAGAATCATTTGTCACCGAAAGTTGAACGGGGGTTCGTCATTGACAAGAGAGGTGTCACATAAATGGATTTGGATGGTCACACGTGTTCCATTTCGATTTTCAAAGGTTTTGGGAGTTATTTCCAAAGAGTTATTTAGCTACCGGCAATTAACTTCGATAGCAAACTCTGTCGACTTGCGGTGCGGTGGTGAGAGAACGAGCACATCGACAAGGTCACCCAACTAAATATCTGATAGCGATGTGTGTTCGCTTATCGTATGACGTCAATTTATGTCGTCTGGTTTCGAGCTTTCCGCTCTATTGTCGTGATTGCTTTGCACGCTTCACCACTGGAAAAGCGGAGTCTCGTTCGAGAACACGCGCCATCGATACCAAAGAAAATGCTCAGTTCTGACATTCTCGACTCACTCGAATCATTTTCTTCTTCCTCGTTCCACGATCCGAAGGTCATTAATCAATCCAACAAAAGAACTTTTATGCGAGCTGACAGACATTCAGGTGGATAATTAGGCGTTCGTTTTGAGGCTCGAGCGAGTGCAAATATCGCCGCCGCCGCGATTCGTTCCCGGGCCGAGCGAGAGCTGATCCGAGGCAATTGTATGCGCTTGTGTGATGAATCGCAACCTTGAAAGTTCTCGCTGCTGGTTGCTTGCCGGTTTTATATTTTCGCACACATACCGAGCGGTGCACTTGGCACTCGGTCGATATTTGGTGTATTTATGAATTAATTTGGCGAGTCTTCGGGTGTGTGAGTGGGTGAACGAGTTTTTCATGTTCGCAAGAAACTCAGCTCTGCTCACTCCTCAACTGACGAATGACATTCATTTCGGCTAATTATCTCTTCTCCTTGTCACTCTCGACCGCAAGTCCCCGGCCGCGACATTCAACCAAAGTCTCGCCTTCGGGATTCCAGAGCGAAGCCTCATCGAAAATCGAACAGCTGACGGATCAGATGATTTGCGATGGCCGAGGCATTGAATTCTTGTCGCTGCACATGCTACGACTGAAAGGCATTTTTTATGGCTGTGCCAAGCGGGAAGCTCGAAGGCTAGCCGAGCACGAAAAGTCAGCAATGTATTTTTATGATCGTTTTTGCAAATATTAATAGCGAAGCCGGTTGGCCGTCGCAAATGGAAAATTTCTCATCGCGGGCTTGCATGATGCATGAGCCGCAAATCATCTGTCAATTTTTGCTTCTTCTTCATCGACACGTTCAGTGTCAAGTTGAAAGCCGTTTAGAGGGAATTGCATCACAAGAATTGGTGCGGGGTGAAGTGCTGAGAGTCTTTTATGAGGGAATGAGACGAGGAAGGTGCTTGACGTGGGCGATGTCGAGATAGAAATCATCAACATGAGCTTATTGCGATGATGACCTCGAGAACGGCATTTAATAGCTTCCCTCTCTCGCTTTGTGTTCGCTCAACTGTCAGCTCAATGAGAAAAGAAATCGATTTTTCCGTTCAAGAGAAATCGCCGGCTCGTGTTCCAGTTGCATAACCAATTGCATTGAGAGCGTAAATTGAAAAATTGATTAGCCGTCGAATGACATAATCGCGCTTGGGCTTCAGCTTCGACTAGGGCGTTACAACGAAGAATTTGTTGAGGGAGTCGCTCGATTCTTGGCAAACATCGCCCGTGCCTATTTATACATCGCTCAGCTGGTTTTCGGTCTTTTCATTCGCGAGTCGATTTTGCAAGCCGCATTGGCTTACTCACTCCCCCTCGTCGAATCTCGCGAACAATTATTAAATGGCAAGCGAATGTAAAGCCTTCAATAATAGAACAACCGATAGTTGTTGCTGTAAAACTGAACGGCACGTGTAGCTGCAAGCTCAATGCCAAATGCACACAACGACGCTGAGTGCATCCAGAGCGCAAGCGGCGAAAAGTCTCTCGCTCTAGCTCGCTTCCTCCTCTATTTGCGATTGCATTATGCAAACACTTTTTCAAAGTGCACAGCGAAGCTCTCAAGCCGGCTTAACGAGCGTACACACGCCGCGTACAGTTCGAGACATTTAACTGTTATTTAACTGGCATTTCATTTAAGCAATGCCAGCGATTGTTGGAAATGAATAAGGAAAGGGAATCGGCATTTAATGAAACGCAGCTGAGTAGAGTTTCTTATGAATATTTCAGCGCGGAGTTCTGATGAAAGCAATTAGACGAAAAAAGCTGATAACTCGATGCACGTGTCGAGAGCCAAGACGTTGAGAGTTATGACGACTGTTTACTTGAAGCAACACGGGCGAACGTTCTCGATCTGCATGACTTCGTGGCTTGCACTGTTTTGTTTCATCAGGTTTACTCGCTCGGTTGCAACGACTTAGCGAGCGTGAACCGTGAAAACAGCCGTCACAAAAGCCATCAAATGCAAGGCAAAAGTTGATAGTTTTATCGCGTACACGAGACTCGTCGAGCTCGCAAGACATTCGCCATGGCGATCTGGAAACAACAAATTCCCTTCAATGCCAACGTTGGTCGACGGCGCAGCAACAAAGTTGCGCGGGCCATTTAAATTCTGATTAATTGTTTCGCTCCGCGGAGGCGAGAGCCGCGCGACATCGCGCGCATAAAATGCAAAAGCCCCTTAGAAAGGTCAGAAGCATCATTTGTCACACTTGAACTTCTCTCCCGGCTTCTGCCCAATTTCATCTCGCGTGTGCATGACATAACGCTTCAAATGTCGGTCTTCGTCCCCCCGTGACGCCATTGCTACTCTGACGCCGTGATATTTTTAGCATTTGCTCAGAGAGGAAGAAGACGAAATAGACGAGCGACAACAAAAAATCAATTTTCGAAGGTCATCTTCATCAACTTCGAGGGAACAGTGAACACAAATAAGTCAGAAATAAATTGCTTTTTCGGCTTCAAGCGACCGACCGGGTTTCGTGTTCGGGCGATAAGTGGAATACCAGAAGAACCCTGAGAAATCACCAGTCACTGATAACGAAGCCCGAAGTCTCTCCTTCAACCGGCGACTTAAGTACAATTCTCAAAGCAAGGAAAAAGGGGGCAGAGTCATCTGAACTTAGAAAAATGGAATTTGAGGGCACCGTAATGTAACGAGGTATTTAGATGGTATTACCTCTGATTCATGACAAAGAAATTGCGATTGGGTCGTATCCGATCAGCCTTGACTCACCGTTCTTCCCTAATTTGCTTTGTGCGGTCGAGCGACGGGGGCATTTCCTTCAGTCGAGCCAGGCTAATTGCAAAACTTCCCCCGACCTCGCCTCGCATTCCGACTCGTCGCAGCGACGATGATAAGTCGCTCTAATATTCCACAATTTCACACCATATTTACAATAATTAATTTTTAATCGCTGGCGACCCAATTTGAATGGCGGTTAATGCTAACGACGACCGACGAATAATTGTTATCAATGTGAATTGTTCACACATTGTCGCATCGCGGCGCGTCGATTTAGATTGCGGCGTTTAGTGTGTGCTCGATTGGAGGAAATCAGTGAAGCCTTGAAGGCTAAGCTTGTACTCACTCGTCTTTTGCGCGGCATTTCTTCGCCGTAATCCATGACGATGCCTTCGTCGGATGTTGACAACGAGGTGGTGCGCTGACCTCGGCGAGCGTGATGCGGCATGTTTATCTGGTTCATTTGCAGCTTGATTTGATTCGGCTTTGCGGTGTACTTCTGGTCATTGCTGCTCGTGCTGCTGCTACTGACGTTGCCGTCATCGCTCAACGGTGGCGATGACGAGCCGCTGCTATACGATTGAATACTGTCGCCCGGGCTATTAAGCAAAGCGCCTTCCCAAGCTGTGAAGATCAAAGCACATTAATCTCCGATTGACGTGACATCATCAAACTGCGCCATCGCTAGATGCGCGCGACTCGTTGATTTTTTTTGAAAGATTAAAGAAGAAGACTCACCTTGACGCGGCGAGTTTGGCGAGCACGAGAGGCTCATTAAAACCAAAGCAGCATTGCACTCATCCATATCGTCACCTCCGAACAGAAACTCTGCCTCGTCCTGCGAGAAAGAAGTGCGACGTTTGCGCGATCTGTAACGAGAGTGAAAGAGCAATGAAAATCGATTCTCGGGTGAAAGTGTGAACGGGGCGATTCGATGAAGTTTTCACATTTTGCTTTCCGTTATCAAATGCTCGGGCTCCATTAGGCTCGCGGTGTACGGAAAGGCCAGGCTGGATTATGTAACGATCGTGTTATCGGAATAAATTAAAAGCTTTTGTGGAGGAGTGGAACAGGCTGGTGGAGCGCGCGCGGAGAGAGAAACACCTCGATTACCTTGAACAGCTTATGTGCTGATTCAAACAAAACTTTAATTTATCTATCCGTCGTTCGAAAGACTCTAAGTTCATGTTTGCTTGCTGTTTAGGAGATTTCGCTGCTGCCGCAAAGTCAAGCCGCGGCGACAAGACGAAAACAGATGAAAAAACTTTATTGAAATTCTGAGTTGGCTCGTGTAGAGCGTAATCGACTGTTCGCTTCCGCAATCGCAACGTAAGCTTTGGCATTTTTTTTCGTTGTTTATTTCGAGTCGAAGATGTTAGACCATTGAACGTCATACACCAGGAAACGCACGAGGCACTTAATCAACTGAAAACCGGTAGATTGCTCTCTCGTCTCATCGTGATCGCTCTGTCACGTCGTTTCCCTCAACCGACGGTCGGTAAAAGCCTGAGACAGAGGCAACTGTGGCTGACTCTCGAAAGCTTCTCGCGCACAGCCCGAAGGCTACCTGCTCCATTCGAAGCGAATCAACAAGAGAAATCACGAGGAAAATTGCTCGAAACGAGCATGAAAGAAAAAAACTTTCACCAATCGCTTCGCAAATTATGGTTTCTTCGACTTCTTACACGTAAAAAAGCTTCGCGAACGTCTAATCAATTGTCGAGCGATTACTTTGGGACGTAGACTGAGTCGAGTTGACAAAAGCGAATGACAGCAGCCCGAGAAAAACAAGCCAGAGGACACAACGCGAATGATTTTTATTTTTTCGATAAATTATCAGTTAATGCCGACTTCCGTCGATGTTTACTCGTGCGGATATTGAAACGCGAAAAACATTATTAACAACAAACGATAGCATTTCGCGACCGAGGTGCCTGACCGATAATTTCTACACGGGCCTTCAAGTTCATTTCGCGAAAACATTCGGACGTGTGGCGAGTTGCTTTTCATTATCGCCAATGGCAAGCACCGGCGCTGACGTAGATCGAGAACCTTGAAACCTCCTGACTCCTGTAACACCCCAATATCTTATGCAGCTTCATAGAAACCTCCTAAAAATTCTTCTCAGCGTTTTTCAACTGACAACGACTAAGTTCTCGAGCTAATCTTACAAGAACGTCGAAAGAGAGTCTTGAAAATCACTACACAAACTGTGCAGTACACACGTCACTAATCTCGTCGGGCGGTGCTAGTTGATCGGAGAAACTTCATCTGTTTATTCGGGATTCCGTAACATCCGAAAAATTTCACATTGAGAAACGTGTCGACACCGCGATGCCGAAAATACATTCAGAACTAGAAAGCCTGTCAGCAAGAAAAATCGCTGCTCGCGGAGAATTCCCCGATTTTCGAAAAGAATCTACAAGGTTAACCTAAACGGAGCTGAAAATTGATCTCGCGCGAGTCATCAAAGCGAGCAGATGAAAAAACCTAACGGCGACTCGCATCGATTGAAGCCAAGTTGGAATTAAGCGGCGTCACAAGAGCCCGTCGACGACCTCGACTAGAGCTCAAACAATCGTTGTGGATGTTTCTCATCTATCAGGTTCTCGTTGGCGGTGTCGCGATGGTTCTACGCTTGAAAACAAAGCTCTACGCAACGAGCTCTATTCTTAAATTGAAGCTGAAGGCCATCGTAGGAAATAAAAAATGTAAACAGTTTGAGTATTGTTGTCTTCATTCGGATCACTCGGAGCGAGGCGAGTCGAGTTTGAGAAATGATCTAACCGGTTGGCAAGCTAATTCTAGCCGCAACATAACAGTGAATGCTTAATTCATGTCGTTGCAAACAGGTCGAGCGACGATCGGCCATAAAATCAAACAGCTACTGAGCATTTCCAGTTCATCGTCGTTGTCGCTTCTTACACACGAAAGACTTTTGATTTTCCATTGCAATTATAGAGTTTTTCTCGTCGCTTGTGTTGGTCGATTTTATGAAGAGAAATTACAAGTTTTAAGCGAAACTTTTTGGCTCGTGAGTATGGTCAGGATCTTGAGTCTCGAGACAAGAGAGAAAATGAACGACACCCGGTGAACTGGGCGTCGAGTCAGCACTCGTTTAATGGGCTGTCGTGCAGTTCACTTTGATGATAGTGTTGGCCAACAAAGAAGCTTTCAACTGAGTTGTTGTAGAGCCAACGCAGAAGGTTTCACTGCTTTGAGAAAGATGGTCAAACTGATGGATCGGCCAACGGTGGGCAGAAAAATTATTAAAACCCGTTGAAAACTATTTTAATTTCACCTAATTGTTTTATCAGAAATTGTCCTAGTAACACGACGAAGCAAGCAAAACTGATGAACTGAATAATAAAGACACAGAACAAATAACTGAAACAGCAGACAGTCTTAAAGAAGAAGCAGAAAGTGCGATCACTTCCAAAAAGCGCAAGTCGAGGTTGTTTCAAGGAGACTGTTTGCGACTTACGCCGCGAAAAAAAACACTCGCATGAAGAGCTTTCCGAGACGACGGAGCGAGAAGAAGAAGCTTGTGATACCGGGCGAAGGTTCACAAGGCTGCGTACATTCCTCCATTTCGCACGAAGCTTGAACTCGGCTCTGACGAACGACCTTCCATCAACCCATGAACGGAGTGGAAGAAGAAGAGCTCCGCTAGACTCCGCTGCCAAATTGCTCGCTTGCTTGCAGAAAATTCCGCTGCAAACCCAGACAGCCAAAATGTTGTCGAAGGTCATGTCGCGCTCGCTGTGCCGGGGCCAACGTTGTGAATGTGTGCAACGATTTTTTGCTCGCGAATTTCGTTTTCTGCACCGCGTGTGTGTTTCGCCTTTTCTGACGATTTCATTTTGCCTCTTATTCGTCGTCGTCGCAATGCTCTTGGATATTTCTCGACAGACTTTATCGCGTTACTCAAAATGGCCTTTGTTTGTTCTCGCTCGCTTGTCGATTCATTTTTCGCGAATATTTATTCACCCGACGAATACGACGAAGCTTTTCTGAATCGATTCCTGTTGCGGGGAGCTGCGGTGCTTAGCCGAGTCGAGCCAGAGAGGAAAAATTACTTTTCGCTTCTTCTTCGACCGTTGGATGATTCACAATCATGCAGGTGTCTGTCTCTCGGCCGATCGAACAAGATGTAAGTGATATTTTCGTATTCTGGCGAAGCGAAGGGAAATGACCGAGTGCTCGTTAATTAAAAAATCGAGTCCATTATGCATTTAACGGGCAACGGTTCGTAAAAAGTAAAATGCGAAATGAGATTTATGCGACCGTGGGGTTGAGTACGGAAGCCATCGAATCAGTTCAAGTGTCGCTTACCCATTCTGCGTGAACGGCATCGGGACGTCAATGCTGTGCGATGACGAGCGACGACGGTCGCCGGCCATGTCCGCCAAGCGTGCAAAGTCTGTGTCGCGCTCCTGATCAGCCAAACGTGGCGAGCGGCGTGATTCCGACAAGCGAACTTCCTCCAACTTCTTGACCAACTCGAACGATGCCTGCAATGGAAAGATGAAGAAATATTAATATTGAGGATTTAATTACTTCACCATCTCTGGTGAGAGGCTAATTGACTTTTTATTTCACAACAGCGCGGCGACAATTTAAACCTTGGATGATTAAAGGAAAAGTTTGTTAAACTCCAGACACCCTCAAAGCCATCGGCATCACTGAGTCAAAGTTCTCCTTTCTTTTTTTCGGGTCTGTGTTTGAATAAAACTTGTGTTGATGTCCTGAGACGACGAGTAAGCGTCTCGCACACACGATAGCGCTCGCACACGAAATGGAAGTAAATTTACTGTGGAGTTGGCTTCGCCTCCTTGCCATCCGAAAATGCAACTCGAATGAAAGAAGTTTATGTGTCTGTAGCATGGAAAATGAAAGGGTTGAATGAACACATAGCAGAAGGAGTGCATTACTCCAGATACTTGTCCCTCTCTCTCTCCAGTAAGCAACAAGAACATTTCCCGTTCTAACCGACAACAAGTGGAAAATTCGATGCGCTCATCGCAGTGAAGAATCACGATGCGAAGAAGGAATCGCGAGCATTAACATAAAATTGTAGTCAACAATCGTCTGACGCCGAGAGACAAGAGGAGGTAAGAAGGAGACGGCCATCCAGAGATGATGATGAAGCCCGAAAATCGCCAGCGAAAATCGTTGCGAAGCAAGAGAGAAGAGAAAAAATTGT
Organism: Smittia sp. YW1114-2; assembly: GCA_033064975.1. Lineage (NCBI taxonomy): Eukaryota > Metazoa > Arthropoda > Insecta > Diptera > Chironomidae > Smittia > Smittia sp. YW1114-2. Next base: position 15,204,207 of record CP093833.1, read on the forward strand.
AATCGAAGCCAGAACAACAACAGCGCTCGCTGAAAAGCCGAACGTGACTTCGGCAAGCACGCAAAATTTTCAAAGTCGAATCATTCTTGACCTACCGCATTTGCTAAAAAATTGCACCGTCTTTCTGCTCTCCGCTCGACTCTCGACTTTGTGTGCTTGTGCACGACGAGAAAGATGTGCAGGAAAAAATTCATATCGAATTCATTAGCGAGGTGCTTGCGCCTTCTTTCGTCGTCGAGCAGATGTTCGCGAATTCGGGTCTGAGAGTTTCTTTTTTGTTAGCGAGCCTAGGCAGATCGTCTGAATATCCGACGACGACTCGTTCGAGCAGAGAGTGAGATTTCCTTTATTTCGAAAAGGGGCGACGGGATGTTAGTCACCGCAGGTCACTTGTGAAACTCAATCCGAAACCGAGTGGGACTTTGCCGGTGAGAAGCGAGACGCGTCCCAAAAAAAAATGTAAAATGCCATCGATTGTGCACGTCAAAGAGGGCAACAAACTCAGGATATTTTACATGCAACTTTGTGTGAGAGTTCTACATCAATGTTCGTTGTAAAAAATCGTTTTTCCTCTGTTTAGGTTGAGGCGAGGATGGCGATGGAAGGCACTCGGCGAGAAAGAGAATTTCATCACTTTATATAAAGCTTCTCGCTTCGTGCTATCCAAGGCAACAGGATGAAGAGTTGAAGAAACACATGAGCCGGGCGGCGGAGAGACAAACAAACTTTCAGGCTGTTTGCTGTCGAGCCGGCGCTCTGATCCCCGCTGCAGTTTCCTTTTCCAGGAATCGAACGCGATTGCATTATCGCGCGCAAGTTTTGCGGCTAACACGCTATGGCAAATTACCCAGTAATTTCCACCCAACAACGGTTTCTATCACGCCAAATGTCTTTCCTAGTTCTACCGCATGCAGAGTCAATGTATCGCCAGTTAATTGCGTCAAATTAGCTGGTTGTTTTGTTGCAAAATTGCGGCAACAAAGAGCGACTGGGCCGGTGAGTCAACGGCCAGACAACGCGAGCAAGAAGAATGGAAAAGCCATTTGAGTGATTAAACTTTCATTAATCCGCGAGCGCGACGTTGTCGTCACGTTGTGAAATTGTCGTCGTGTCATCACCATTGGCGTGTTTGGAGAAAAGATTACTTCGAAGTGAAACTGTTTCACCTCCGCTCCGTTCCTTCGCCTCAAAACGAAGCTCGGCAATTAAGAAGGCAATAATCCCGAAAATCATGTGAATCACTCGACGGGATGGTTGTTGCTATGCGCGCATTCCATCGCCGCGTCTGACAATGATTAATGTGCAGTTAATCGATTATTCCGACAACCCGTTCGAGCAAACATTTCGTTAGTGCAGGTGCCAAAGCTTTAAGCCGTTGCTAAGTTGCATCGAATTTCTAATTGGAAAAATAATCAAACGAAATAGAAAGGAGAAAGTTTTCTTGGGATAGCGAGCTGTTGAGTTCCCGATAGCTAATTTTTACCGTGAAATCGATAAAAAGCTATCAGCAGGCCTCGATAACGAAAATCCCTTGCGCGTGGTTATGTGTCACCCCAGCCCTTCTCCGCCCTCTTCCTAGAACAATGCGATGAGATTAGCTGCACTCGCGATTGCCCCTAAGTGGATCGCGCACATCGAGCCAAAGTTAGTTAATTAATTCCTTTGTTCAGGTAGCTTACAGCTCTCGGAACAACAATGAATCGAAGCTCTTTGTGTTATGTTATTAATTCATATTTGATATGAGAGCATTGCGAAGCGAAGTACATGCATGGAAGTCGAGTCTTTCTCTCCTCACAGCTGAAAGTGTTCATGCATCAGAGGACGGCTGAGGCATTGAAGCCAGATAGATATGTGGAAATATCCGCTCTCGCAGATGAACAATGATCTCGAGCGAAGCGCGCGCGAGCGATGATGCAAAAAGGCAACGCGGCGACTTCTAGGGAAAAACGCTGACATTTCGTGAATTTCTTTGTTGCAAAGTGCACAACTGTCGCTCCAGCATCTTGACATTTATTCAGTTTTTCCGATGAAAATCACGCGCTGCGACTGCAGTGACATTTGATTGGTATTAACTGAAATATTGGGCGCGAGATATTCGCTAGATTTTAATAAATTTTGCGCGGGAAAATTTCCGTTGCGCGAAAACAATTTTCCAGCCGCTCGAGCGAGCATGACTTTCGAAATTTTCGCATGAAAGTCTTAAGACTTTACGTAAGGAAATCGTTTCTCGTGCGATTGAACTCGTTGCGAATGGAAAATCAGAGAGGAACGAGAGATAACTGAAATTGTGCAGACCTTCGCTGCGTGCATCGTTGCAAAAAAATAATAATTTACCCTTTCGAGGCCCGCGAGCATAATTTTCATCTCGTCTCTAAACGTTGCAACAATCGCACAATTTATTGCAGCGCTGAGCGAATGGCCGAGGCATTAAATCGCGAGCCGAGAATCTTTGGAAGTTGGAGAGAATAATTAATGAAATTACAGTCGGAGCGAAGGGAATTTAGAAGTTGCTAATCGCCCTCGCTGCACTTTGAACGTTCGCGTGTAATTGCAGTCTTCGCAATCCAACATTGAAATATCATAAATTAGCAAGCGAATGCGAGGCCGGCAAACAGCCCAAGAATCTCGTGAGGTCATCGCAGCTGCAACGCACGGAAAACTGATGAAAAGCTCCAACGGTTTCCTTGACAATTTCTCCCTGATCGCTTCCATTTAAGTTAGAGCGCGCGCGGTGAGTCAACCATGAAATTCCCAGTTGAGAGTCCAAGGACTGATCGCGATTGGTGTACTTTGAGCTCTACCTTGAGCTGAGCTTATGCTGGTTTATGATCAGCGTTGTTTCATTTCTCGTTACATAAATCGCTTGTTAGCGAAAGAGTTTGAAACTTTGAATTATGCAAAAGCGGCTGGCAACTGCCTGGCGAAAGGAAATCTCATGGCACTGCTTCGAATATGTAAGCCTTCTCTTTCTCGCTCCATCCATCTTTGTGTGGTAGAGGAAGCGGCAAAGTTTCTCTTTCAGCAATGAAATCAAGTCGGATGGTTACATAAAAGATGACGCTCGATTGTTTAGCGCGACGAAGAAGCCGAAAATAGCTCCGATCACTTATTTGCATCACTCCAAAGGCACAGCGGCGGGAACCAACCGCTGAATGACTTTGACTGTCTTGGGAGTTTCCCGTGCGACTTCTTCTTTCATTCGATGACATTTGCTCGTCGCGATCCAAAATCAAAACGCCAAATGGAACGAGGCGCTCGCTGCTGGGTGCGAAAGTAAGTCAAGGATTTTACGGAATTTGATTTCCATACTCGAATCGTGTTAAACCAACACAGCCATTTACTTATGGCTTCGACTTTGTCTTTTCGTGTTGAGCAAACATGTCAGATGGGCGTGCTTGGTGTGTGCAGCGAGCAGGAAGTTACAACGAAGTGGCGCCGAAAAATGGTTTTGGGCGAGAAAGCCATTCGCATTGCGAAAAATCCGCGGCGAGTTAATTAATTCAACGGCTTCCGGATTCGATCGAACAATGAGATCGCTCCGACTTCCTTGATCGATTTTCGCGAGCTGCTCCCACTCACTGAGACATTTGATCTATCGAGCCAATTCAGCTCAATGAGCCAAGTGCTGCGCTGCCTTTTATTATTTATGTAAGATTCACTTTTCGTTCGCGCGCTCCGTATGAAGCTTGTTTCGTAAAGAGTCGCTTTGGCATTATTGCATCTAAAGAGGTGACCTACTTCGGCCGAGCGGCTTCGAGATTTACTACACCGAGCGCGATAGAAAGAGAGTCAAAGCAGCTGTTCGCTTGATGTTTTTCGTTACTTTCAATCATATGGAGCTTGAAGAGCCGCGCAGTTGAAGTGGAATACAAACGCACATGAACATGTTGCATAATTGCAAAGAGAGAACACATCGAATTAACCTCTAAAGTCGAGTTTATGGAATTGAAATTAATTGATGGAGTCGTCGAGTGACGATGAACGAGGAAAACGAGCAAGCGGTGAAGCTCAGCGAGAGCTTCAAGGAAGTCGAGATAGTTTGAATGCTCTTCGATGGTTTCTCAACCGTTCTAATTAACACATCCCAATTAATATGCAGCGTCACGCGGAAGCGCGTCTTTGTCTTTCAAGTCGTTGATTCGCTCACACATTTTGTTTGGGGTTGAATGCTGAGGGAGTTTGTAGGCATAAGATTTGAGCTTGACTATTTGAACGACGACTCAAGCGGCATTTGATTTTCATTTGCCAGAAGTCGAAAAAATGTTTATTGGGTCAATAACGACTCGTTCGTTGAGCGCTCTTCGAAGCCGGCAAAGAATGTTTTGTATTTTAATTCCAAATAAATTATGATAAAGTTGGATTGGGGGCAGTAAAAGCCATTGCATAGCAACAAACACTCAATCGAGGAAATGGCTGCAGTGCTCAATCGGCACATGTGAAGAAAATAAGCCGGAATTGTTACATAAAGCTGCGAGCCGATATTGCGCCTAACAAGCCCAGCTCAATAATTTTCATATTAAAGCGACTTGATTTCACATTCCAACGCAGTTTTGCTTTCTGTCATCTTCACGCCTCGCTTTGATCGTGCAACTCACACCAACGATTCGCCGCTGCGTTACGTAAATCCGAAAAACTTCAGAGAGTCAATTAAATGTGATCTTCAAGGCCCGGTTTAGCCTCGATTCGAAAGATCAGCGTGAAGGCAAATAGGGAAATGGATTGAGATTGTCTCCGCAGCTTAAATCGTCCGTCAACATCCTCGGACTGGCGCCGACTCGTTTCGAGTTCATCCATCAAATCACGAACGAGTTTCTCGGCTCGTAAATGTCCAGCGCTTGATGCGGTTGGGCAATGACTACAATCAACAATGCGGAGACATTCTAATAAACTTCTCTTTCAACTATTTTTCTCTTTTTTCCCATCCGCGTTACTCGAACCAGCTCGGGTGATGAAAAACCAGCAGCAAAGCCGCTCATATTGAGGACAAACAACACAAGCGCAAATAGTAAAACTACCGCTAAATAAACAGTCGCCGCGTTGAATCCGCGAGCTGATGGATTAGCCATTTATAACGCGTCGAGTATCGCTTTCATGCTCCATGCTCGCTTCATAACTCCATCAGCTCACGCCGTAAACGCTGAATTTTAATTAATTAGATTGCAAGCTTACAATTTCGCACATAAACTTTCAATGCTCGAGTGCAGTTCGGTAACAGTTAGTCACTCGGTAAGAGAGCGCTCGATCGCAATCCGACACAATTACGTGGAGTTTCGCAAGTTTGCTGTTTTTTTCGAAGACTTTCTGCTGTCATTTCGATCGTGGCACGCACAATTAAAATATTTGATGGAAAAAATGTAATTCGTGCGGCTCGAAAATTAGCAAACATAATCGCGGCTCGACGTTTCTCGTGGAGGGAAAGAAGATTTAACCGCGCGCCTTGAATGGAAAGTAAAAGTTTATTCCCAAAAAACGAATCGAAGTCGCTGGTTTCTTTTCACGAAAACGCACAGCTTGAAAGCTATTATGCCATGGCCCGGCGGAAACATTCAGGCCGAGAGCGAGATAAAAAAAATCGGTTTTGATTTAAAAATCTCCGCGAGATCATTCGTTTCGCTGCTGAGTGTCATAAAGCATACCAGTTGCTCAATCGGTCTATGATCGGGACAGAGTGATCATGGCCTAATATTTAGTCGCTTTGAGAAATCACATTTCGAGCGCAAAGTATGATTAATTACAGCGTGGTCGAGCGCGCGAAGCAGGAAAAATAATTGCAGAATTGCAGCGAGTGGTGACCAAGAGCCCTACAAAACTCGTTTGCAGTCGACTTAATGTGAAACCGATGAGAAAGGATTGAGCCAGCGAGGCGGTGAGCTGTCGCTAGCTCCATTAATCCGCTCATTATTATGCATTATTAGCTGCCACAATTACTGCTATAGCGCAATTGCACAACTGATTTCCTCAAATAATCCTCAATGACAATTGACTAATCGGCGAGAATTGTAATGCGTTCGACGATCCTCGAGTCGAATTCCGTCTCATGACTCAAGCCCCCAAGCCTCGATTTATGCACGAACTTAATTTTTCCGCGATATTACTTTCAATTTAACATTTCAATGCACCGAAACAAAGCGAGAAAAATGAATACAAAATTGCATAATGCAACTTTGAATTAGATTGGAAGTTTTTTGTGTAGAATAAAAGCAAGAAAAACTTAGGGGACTGGGCAAAGACTCTGCTGTAGTTCGTAGGTACTGCTGAGGTTTTAAAAGTTTTGATAGTTTTGAATTTCTAGTTTGAGGGTTTCTTGAGTTGTCAAGGAGGTTTCGAGCTTTCCGACTCCCTAAAAAATTGATATTTATGTCTATCGAGAGAGGTTCGGTGCCTTGTTATTCCAAGCACTCTACTTCACGTTTTCTTGTGCATTAGGCGAATAATGCAATTTCCAATATGTGGATGGAAATATTTTTTTTTTTGCTCAAAATTGATTTGTGCGATTTGTGGTTGCTCGAGAATAATAATGTTTTGAGCTCGCAATTATCTTTTCCGAGTGATTCAAGTCAGCTGAGTTTGAATGCCACAACAATTACTAAGATGTGACTAATTCTCAGAGCGCTTTGGGCTTCAGCTGCTTGCAAGGCTGAAGTTGTTTCGCAATGGAACTTGCGGTGTTTTCTCCTCGGTGATTAAAAGTTAAGGAAAGTTGCGCGCTTCTTCGTCGTTATGTCGGTTTAAATGCCTGCCGATGTTATTGGAATTCCATTCGCATATTTTCGATATTCGCTAAAGCATAAGCAAAGTCCGCTGGAGTTTGAAGCTCGTCAAAAGATTGTTAGAAATAGAGGTGAAAGTTTTTCCTCTCTTGCTTCGTCGTCTTTCTGTTATTTCTTTACCGTTACTATAACTATCGTTTTATGGATTTTCGTACTTTGTTGCGATTGCCATGTTTATGTAAGGCATCGGCTGATTGCTAAAGCAGCATATCTGTTGCTTCAAGCCATACGCTCAGGTTTCTCGAATGGCGTTCGAAAGAGAAACATCGACAGCGCCTGACAGTGGATGAAAGTCAGCTTAAGTCAGCTCCAAAAAAACGAAACTCAGCTTTGACATCAAGTAAACTTACAAGCAATTTAGAGGAAAGCAGTTCTGGTGTGTCGAGCGAACGACGAAATGAGAACAACGAAATGGAATTATCATCATAAATTTTCGGCTTTTTCAGCTTCAGCGTAACTGTTTCTCTTCTTTCATTAATTTTACTCCAGCCGAGCACTTAACTTAAACTTTCGATCGAAAGCGAGCGAGAGGGAAAAATGCCGGGTTTGAAATGCCGGTTGTTGGATGCCGAGTCAATGTTTGAGTTTGCCTCTCAAGGGCCTCGCGCAAAGCTACAGTCGAACGCGGAGCTTGACGCGATAGACAATTATCACATAAATCAACTGCGACTGCGATGTGGCCTTGACGCTTTTTCGCGTATGTTAACCTTGTCGCTGATAACGAGCTCACACATTTCAAGGTCCGCTCTCGATAAGACTTTTACACCACGCAGTCTTTTGTTCATTCATCAAATCGGCTTCAACAATCGGTTTTCCCCCGCGTGACGTCGCAGCGTCAGAGGCTTGATAAGAAATTTCGGGAGAAAAACAAGCGATCGTCGTAAAATTGTTTTGTTGTTGACTCTCGACGTCACAGTTCGCCCGTGACTCACACGAAGGCAGAAACAAGTCGAAGAAGTTGCGCAAAGCTCGCAAACAAGTGACGTCACTGTCAAGCGGTTAATTGCTTCTTACATTTTTCGTCGATTCATCGCGCGCGACTCAGGCAAATGGCGTAGGAACAGTCAGACCGGACCCTCACCATTTAAGTTAATTTACTGTTACTCGGTTGACTTGAAGATTAATTCGCAACCTTTTCGTTGAATTCCTGCGGAAATTCCCAAGAGATGCCGGAACCACTTCGAAGGGGCGATAGCGATCAGCTCTTTGTATTTAGGTGACCGAGGGTAATAATTATTGGAATGTACACACAATGAGCTTGCGAGCCGAAGCCACCAATTAGATGCTCGACTCGCAGCTTTTGCGGTAAATGTTGTAATTCAAGTGTAAATACACCGACAGCGAGAGATCTCGCGAAGAAGAAAGTCGAAGCTGAAAAGCCTAGTGGATTGGAAAATTATGTATGAGCGGAAAACGTGTTCGCGATCGAGCGATCATTGGATTGGGAGAAGCACGCAAATTTCATAAATTTCCTTCGCCAGTAAAGCGAAGACTCGTTGCTGCGCCATCAACGAAGCGACGATCATCTCTCGATTGTTTCTCATCACACTGCGCCGCTGAATGTGATTCTGCTTGACCCATTTAGAGAGCAAAGATTTTTTTAACATAAAAAATCCGCATTTTTATTTCTTCTTTCTCGCTAGCGTCAACCGCAAGTGGGAGTCGCCGCTAATGCGATGGAAATATATTCCGAAAAAGTGATAACTGAAAGTGGAGACGTAAGTTGTCCCATCGCCCCTCCTACAGCTGTTCCAGCTCTAGCCGTTATCGAATCGCGGGATTGCAAGTCGCAATTGAAACTTCAAGCTTCTAATTAATCTTAGAAAGGTCAGGGGATGAGGCAGCGCATTCGATGCGACACACAACTCATATTTTTCGATTGTGCATCGCCTCGAGTGCTTTGCGTTGTTTACAACATCATGAAACCGGCTGCTGCAGGTACATGTGATCGGAATGAATTCGACGAGCGAGCGAGAGAGAAAGGGGAATTGAGATAAATTGTGCTTCGTCGAGGTTCATCAATCAATTGTAAGAAAAAAATATTTTGAGGCGAACAACAAAAGCAGAGCTCAACCGTCCTCGCCTAATCTGCTTTCTTTCGAAGCCTAACAACAATCTATTGCGCATTCTTTCTGCAGATATCGAGTATCTCCATTCACCATTCCCAAGATTATTCACTTTCTGTTTACGGGCATTATCACGAGAGCTCTTCTAGCGAAACTATAATTTCACTAATAGATAACGGCAACGGTGAATAATCGTCAGCAGGCAGCTCTATCGCCTTATACGAGGTAATGGAAAAGAAAAGAGAAACAACCGTTTGATACGCATACACGTGCATAAGAGCCTCAGCATCTCCCCGAAGTCTTCGGGCCGAAGAGCCAACGAAGCGAAATCACGATGGCAGCGGCTTTGTAACATGGAAATGGAAATTTCTTTGTGTCGCTGGCTCAGCTTGCGGGTGAGATTGCAGGCTTTGTGCCCGCGCCTCGGAAGCATGACAATCGTCGATAACAATTAACGGCGAGATGACATCACCCGAACCGATCCCCGCGCACGGCGAGTGAATTTTCTTTTCGCTATTTTGCGCATCCATCTGAAAGCTCATTAAATAACAAAGAGTTGTTTCACCGTTACCTCTTCGCGTTTCTTTCTTCTTCTCCCACCGAAAACAATTTTCTTCTTCCACTCGCTTTACAACTCGCTTCTTCTTCTCGAATAAAATTCATTTTCTTTCCGCTGCCTTTCAAAATAGACTCAGCAAACGTATCTGGGATGACCGCAACCTGAACGGCGGATCGCAGATCGACGGAGAAACTGCTGGAGCTGACGATGATTGTAAACTTGTAAACATGTTGTCGTTCTCATGGATTTTGCTTTCCGCTCGCTTCTTCATCCACAGATGATTTTCTCGGCTGATCTCGGCCTAGGAGTTGGCCATCGTAGGAGTTTTGCTAGCGAGAAAGCGCTCGGAACGTTTGTAGGTTTTTCAAAGCCGGAAAATTGTTCACAAGTTCAGAAGGTTTTTAAAAATTTTGTTTGAATTTCTTGAGAAATCTTCCTCATATCAAACACCCCCAACTGAGTCAGCATGCAACTGTAAAGTCAACTCGTTGATGAAACATCAAACGTATCTTGCGCCACCTTCGCCCGAGGTCTCTTTTTTTTTCGTGTCAATGTGACGGACACTCGAGCGCGCTTTTCCAAATCAGAACGGGGGCCATTCTCCAACTAATCAAGCACGCCCGCCCGTAAACGGCTGCGACAAGTTGCATTTTAATTGCAATTTTGTCGCAATATCAGTTTCAAAGCCGAGCGCGAGAAAAAAAGAGCTTTAATTAATTGAATTACTTAAAAATAGTTTGTCTTTGCAACACAGACACTTATGAGTGTTGCTGCTTTGAGACATTGCAGCTGGCTCGAGCGGCGGCGGTGGGGAAGTGCAAGCGGCAAATTGAGGCCATGAGAGCAAATGCGCCGCCTCGATCGCCCCCGAAATGTGCAACAGCATTGCACATTTTTGTCGGCGTGACCTACATGCCGATCGTGCCCCAATTAGTTACTTTAGTTTCGCATAGATTTCTATTGCATAATTTTCGTGAACGACTAGAGTTACCTTGTAACACTTTAAAGCCATTTCTGTGCCGTTTCGTTGCTGGCTTTTCAAGAGAGGAAAAAAACTTTAATTTTGCACAACGCCATAGGCGATTGATTTGGCTTTTCTCGATCGAGCGGCATCGAGCGGCTTTGAGGGATTGCTGAGCGTTTGCGTGGTTCGCCATAACTCGCCGAGTCAGATACAAAGTCAAACGCGAACGGCAGAGCAAAGCGAGGGAAAATTAGCCGTTGAAGAATGCTCGACGCGCTTCGAGGGCTGGTGCTTGACGCGAGAGAGGTGCAAAGTGGGTCATGCCGTTTCCATTTCAATCTCCGTCAGTTATGACATATTTCCCTTTCTACCTGAAAATCCATCACGCGTGCTTGCACTCCGCACTGTTGTTTTGACTTCAATTCCTCCGCACGCGCTTTTCTTCTTCGCCAATTTGTTTTTTTTCCTTCCCGAACTTGTTGTGCCTTTGCGTTCTGCTCTTACTTGCGAACTTTGTACAATAACTGATGACGCAACTCCACACCAATTCCGAAAGATAACTCCGTTCGCCACATTTTCGTTTCGCTGTGAATTACGCACCGCGCCGACAATTGTGAACTTGAATGTGCGTTTTCGTGAAAGATGTGGGCGTTGGCGCAAGCGCTGGATCTCTCGCCTTCCAGAAGCTATCGCACGATGACGAAGATGACGATGTTTTTGTTTACTTTCGAGAAGCCTGCTCTCGAGTCTATTAGACGTGGCGAAGAAGAAGTCGCTCTGCGATCCAGGTCGCGAAGTTCCCAAAAATGTTATTTTCCTCTTCTCACTTTTATTCTCTCTCGGTTTCATTGGCGAGCGCAACAACAAGTTTTGCGTTAGATATTGAAGACGAAGAAGAAGTCATAAAATATCTGGCGTGTTTAATTTACGTATGCCGCCGCAAAATATGTGCCCCACAGAACAGACGTCGGCTGCTGATGACGATTGATGATGCTGTGTTTACTCCGGACTCATGTGATTCGAAAGGAGGATTTTCCTGTCGCTCCCCCCACTAACGAATGACACGCTAAGCTCTCGCAACAAACAACAATAATTCGTCGGAATTCGTTTTTTCTGCGCTTCTGATCTTTCTCAATAAATCAGAAATTGCGTTTTCCATTACGCAATCATTAAGTGAACAGCAAAACTGTACGTCGCAACCGCTGCTTCACTTCAATCGAAACAGAAGCTTTGAATTTTAGTTTCAATGCCATTTTTCAGATGATAGACAGTCGCATACACACACTCGAGCCCGATAGCGAGAGAAAAACGTGTCTAACGATCGCACGGAATTCGGCTATGGCTCGAACGTTGTAACAACTTTTTTTGGGTAAGGTTAGTTTCATCAATCATGTCACGCATTCATAAGTCACGAAGAATGCGTCGTAGGCCTGCAGGCCTTGTCGTCGTAGGTGCGACAAGTCCTTCCTCGAACGACATCATCTTCGCTCGACTCCCACACGCTCACACGCACCCCGAACTTTAAACAAAGTGAGTAAGGTAATGTCATTGAAAATGAATTAACGACGAAGAAGCCAAAAAGAAGAAAAATTTGTGTAACTTTTTTACGAGAGAGAAATAGAATGGAAAGGCCTTGACGCAGTCGAGGAGACGATTCACAAACACACGCACTCACGCATACTCGGCACACTTTGTGTTCACGATACGCAGCGCTGATTATTTCGCTCGACGATTTCCAGTCAAAAGCTTCGAGCGGCCAGAAACTTCCGCGTTTCACACAATCACGTTCTCGCTTCATTCACAACATGGGAGCGCGTCGATCGACGGACAAACGGAGGCATGGGGGGAGAGGCGTACGTACGAGCTTTTGATTGTGTTCAAGGAAAAGCCATACGAACGAGCAAACATTTTCCGTCTTTCTCGAGTATTGCGTAGCGATGCTTTTGTTGTTGTACGCCAGCAGCTTTCAAAGCTCTCGTCGTGTGACGTAGCTTTTCAAGGCTAAACGCTTTTTCCTCCTTCTCACTGTGCTTTTTCCTTCGCGATGACCCGCGGAACGAGGCCACCGCTCAAGCACATTTTTCATCCCGCGGCTTAACGTGTCGCGAGTATTTTATTTTTAAAGTGCAGAATGTGCAAAATCTCGAGAACTCACCTCGTTTGCTGTCGCTTGGATTTCGATGGTGACTTCGTCCATCTGCACGTCATGCTCGACGATAGTTCCGCATGTCTCTCGGCCATTGTGAGTGACGTAGACCTTCTGACCCGGCTTCAACTTGACGTCGATGATGCTACCGAAGCCGTCACCGATCAACTCCGAGCAGCTGAACTCATAGATGCCACGGCGCTGCGGACCAAATACCGGATTAGAGTCGAAACGAACCGAGTAGCGCGTGTTCGGTGTAAGATTGATGCAGTTCTGATTGTCCTTGGGTGATGCCGGGGTCTTGACGGCGTGGATCCGGCCTGGGTAGTAAAGGCCATCCTCGCCGAGCGCGCAAACCCGCATTCCGATGATGGATCGCTTCGCCAAACGTTTGCCGGTTGACATTTTATTTAAGAAATATTTTTTCATTTAAGAAACGATTTAACTCTCGCGAGATTTTACGGTTTTACGATGAAGAATATATTTTCGTGATCTCTCTTAGTCAGTTTTCAGTTTTCTCAACAGTCAACGCTTCACTCTCTGTTTCTACCGAAGCGGCTTTCACAAAATCACTCCCGTGTCTTTTTTATCCACACTGGAAATTGCACTGTCTCCAACCACGACTTCCCTAATTTTATTTCTCACCTCTTCACTGTGATCAGTCCTCTGTTCGAACGCACTAGCTTTTATCGACCTTCCGAACTGCTTTGACATAATTTCTTCAGTGTGAGAATGTCTTCCCTCTTGACGATCAACTTTAATACCGGAAAAGTCCTCCGCGTACCAAAAGTTTCACTTTAAACCACCAGAACTTCTTCGAGCTTTCGCGATTGATTTTTCTTGCTACGCGTGTCGGTAAAGTTTTTCTGCCGTTTTCACTTTATTTTTATTTTTTTTGAAAAAATGATAAAAGCGAGCAAACCGAAGGAAAATGAATTTTCTCCTACTCGTTTTCTCGTCTCCTTGTCGACTTTCTCAAAATCTTCTGACTTTTCCCTTAGAACTTTTAGGTGAGCTTTCCTCTCTCTCTCTATTAGCCTCAGCTGTAGAAAATTGTGTCTGACTTCCTCCGAATATAATTTTCAACTGTTCAACGATCGAAGCGATAACTTTGAATGAAGTGGGAAATATTGTACGAAGAGGCGAAGCGAGCGAAACGTCCACACAGCTGCGAGCTCGGTTTGTGATGAAACATTCACACAACTAGCTACCGGCATCAGGAGTTTTCCTTCGCAATTTTACCCGAACGTCATATGCGAGCGGGAGAGTTTTTGTGGGGTGAGCGAAGTAAATCAACAAATGCGAGCTGGTGTGACGGCGGAAAATCCTTCGGCACCAGATAGCGGGGGTGGGGAAGCGGTTTCCAGTAATCATGTACACATACAACCGTCGCCGTTGCCAAGAGAGCTACCAACATTATGGAGAGTCAGCTGATTGCTTTTTTCGTCAACGTTGCGGTGCGTAAGTTGCAAACTCAGATATTTTTAGTCGCGCGACTTTTCATGCATTTTCTCGTGTGTGCGGTTGCGACTTTTCGCCCAAGGGGAAAAGTCGAGGAAGCGCAGCTCGTTCGGAAAACCGTCGTCATTGAGAACATTTCCGCAAGCTCTGTTACTGAGTGCGCGTTGCTTTTTCGGCATTGCTGGGACTAGATGAGTCGTTTTTGGGGTTTTGAATTTGATAAAATTGTTAAATGTCAAATTAGTGACTAACAATTAGTAACCTGATTGACAGGCTTTTTGGGGGAGATTGTTAAACTGTTACTAGACATTATGATATGCGTTTCATTTTAATTCTTTTGGATAACTCCCAGAGAGAACGAGTCAGCATTAGTTCAAGCGCAATTGTTATAAATGCTGTCATAAACGGAATATGGTTTAAACAAATAGAATTGAAAAACGAGAATACTTTTTTCGGTTTACGGTTCGGTTTACGTTTTCAAAACCGAGTGATGAGTCATTTTCTCGGATTTAATTCTGGAAACCGTGATACTTTACTAGATTTTATGCTTTCACCGTTTCTTCGATTGATACATTCTGACAACTTTAATTTACTTGAAAATATTTTTTCTGATCGTCGCATAAATTTAATCGTCAACAAGTAGAAGCGGCCAAGTCAATCTGAATATTTCATTTTCCATCGACCACTTCCGTGGAGGTTCGGGCAGCCGACATTTTCCTATATAAATTCATTTAACTTTTTCTTTCTTCTCAGCGTGCGGATTTCACGCTTGCCTCCTCTGCCTCTCGCGCGGCTCAGAGCCGAGGAAAAGAAAAGAAAAAGCAACTCGAAAAGTTACGAAATATTGGTAGAAGTGAAAGTTGTTTTTCCACCAAAAAAATATCTTTTTTATGCATATAAAGCTTCGTTTTGCGTTGTTGGTTTTCTAATTTCTCTCTCTTGCTAGCTGAAGCCGCTGAGCATCTTAATTGGATTTGAACGCAATTCTCTCTTCTGAGCGCGGGGCTTCAAGTGTCTTAAGTTTCCCGCCGACCGTTTAGCGCAAAATTAAATATTTCAAGTCGCAGTACAAGGCAATGGCGAGCGAGCGGAACGTTTCCTTGACTCGACACACACCCACTCACCTAGATATCTCACATTGCACATTCGCCACCCGCTCAAATGCCCCAAATTGCATAAAAATCAATGTTATCCGAAACTGGGCTGCCCTGCTAAGCTCCACACATATAAGAAGCAATTTACTTGCCTCCATCTCGCTCACGAGCGTCGAAGTAAATCAGCGATTGCAACATTGTTGTTCGCTTTACATTGTTCAGCGAGTGCAGGTTTGTGCAAAACTTGCTTGTTGGCGATGTTACTGCAGTCGGCGATGGTGGTGGGGGAAGTAAATTGCGCCTCAGCGAAAAGTCTCTCGGATTCCATCACTGCATTAAATGTAAATCGTGAAACGTCGTAATAAGAAGTAATTTCCTAAAGCTTGATTGAAAAACTTAATGACAAATTGCACAACTCGACGAGTTCAACATGCTGCCGACTTCCCCTCTATCAGCAGGCCGATCATACCCACACAAAGACTACTCGACACAACGCTTTAACTTTGAAACAGCTGAGATTTGACTCGGCCGTCAGATGACAACGAGAAAACAAATAAGTTTAAAGGTGTAGCATGCAATGATCATTAACAGAAAGCCGCACACTCATTCAAAGTCACGGGCTCTTCTTTGCACTTTTTTTTCGATAGAAACGGAAAGCAAGAAAAATGTCGAAACGAGTTTGCTAAGAGCTGGCAACGAATTTCATTGTTCGAAGGCGAACACAAACGACGAACAGATAATTATGCGAAGGCGAATGTTGAGCTTACTTTCAAGCAGACGAAGCCATCAAAGCCTTCGGCTGACAACACCAAGCGGTTCTTAGGTTCCCAAGAATCCAATTGCGATGCAAGGATTCCTTTTATTGCGCATTATGTTTTCGCTGTTCACCGATGAGATTTCATTTCATCAACAAGAATAGATCGTCACATTTTGCCCCGGGCTTCAATGACGTCAGGGACAGAAGAAGAGGTTGGTTCACTCAACAGCTGATTTCTGTCATCTGTGAGGAATAATCCCCGGAACGAGTCAAACACACACAAAGGCGCATTAACTTTTATGGCCTTTCGAAAGCGGCTGAAGGAGCAAGTTAGTGCAAGAAGGGAAGGGGCCAGCAGGGGTTGAGAATTCGATGCCTTTCTCTCAGGTTTGGTGTCATGAAATATTTCGCATGAACGTCAAAAATCGTTTCCTTTCCAGTGAACTTTGAGTGGCCCTTCGAAGGCCCTCCTAGGCATCCCTGAAGTTCGATGACGAGAAAAATGAAATTGCGTCTTAGATTTCGGGAGAAACATTCAACAAATGAATGACCTAATAATGATTTTCTTCGAGGATGCACCCTCCGTTTGAGCTTCGTTTCGGTGTGCGTTAGATCAACTCGCGTTTGAATAGAAATCCACAGAGCAATAATGCGTAAATTCCCAACACAAACGATTTGACAACGAGCGCTTATGCTCCATGCTCTGGTGTTGGTAGGGAAACATCGCAACATTAATTTTTGTTGTGTTTTCGGCTCCACGTTTCTTGGTGTTCGTGCAGTTAACATAACTCTTCTCTGTGTTATGCTTGACCTAATTTCGGTTCTCGTCGTACACACCAAACATCATAAAACTTTTCGCTGCTAGTTTTTCCTCCCATTCAAGCTCGAAAGAAAAGTCAGAATTACATCAAATTTTAAAGGGCTTCCTTCCTCTCGTTCTCTCGTTTTACATGTTCTAATTATGCAATTCAATGTTTACTGTCAAGATGGGGGAAACGAAGAATTTACATTTAATGATTTAGGTAGATCCGGTAAATTTGAACATGAAAAGAAAACACTTTCAAATATGTTTGAAATAACATTTTTTCCTTTTATTCTTTGTCTTCCTGGTCTTGTTCATAGATTGTATTGATTGTTTAACAAGAGAAATCAGATATTTTCTAGAATCAAATGCAGAGCAAAACTCAAAATTGATCAAACGACGTCATCATAGCAATGATACAAATGTCGTCATAGAAGAAATACAAAATACATGTTGCGTTTACAGTTAGAACTAAAGAAATAAAGCGCAAGATCTTTTTGCGAGAAGGTTTAATCTTCAAGATAGCCAAGTTCTAGTTAGCTGTTACAGATTATAAGATTAATAATTTCTATTGCACGAAATTACCAAGATCAATGCGATATCAATGTTGAGATACAAAAGTTTTAAAGTTCGTCGCTCCGCTCGATTCCCGCCAAACTGTTTCCGTTCCCTCTCAACGCAACACCGGCGACTCAATTCGATTGAAATCAAGTTTAAAGAGAGACATTCAGCATGGGAATTCAAGGATTATCGAAGCTGATTGCGGACATCGCGCCGTACGCGATCAAGGAAACGGAAATTAAAAATTATTTCGGCAGGAAAATCGCAATCGACGCAAGTGAGTTATAGAATTCTCTTAGTTTTCAGCTGTTTATCGTTTTCTCTGATCATTCTAGGCATGTCGCTCTACCAGTTCCTCATCGCAGTCCGGGCTGAAGGCGCACAACTGACTTCGATCGACGGCGAAACAACATCGCACTTGATGGGAACGTTCTATCGTACAATTCGGCTTTTGGAAAATGGAATCAAGCCCGTCTATGTTTTCGATGGCAAGCCGCCTGACATGAAGAGTGGAGAGCTTGTCAAACGCGCTGAACGTCGCGAGGAAGCTCAGAAAGCTCTCGACAAGGCGACTGAAGCTGGCGACGCTGCTGACATGGACAAATACAATCGACGACTTGTCAAAGTGACAAAGGAGCACAGCAACGAAGCCAAGCAGCTTTTGGCGCTGATGGGAGTTCCATACGTCGAAGCAGCGTCGGAGGCTGAAGCTCAATGCTCTGCGATGGTAAAGGCCGGCAAAGTTTACGGCGTTGCTACTGAAGACATGGACGCTTTGACTTTCGGAGCGAACATTCTGCTCCGCCATATGACATTCAGTGAAGCTCGCAAGATGCCAGTGCAGGAGATTCATCACGATAAAGTCTTGAAGGGATTGGAGCTTCAGGAGAACGAGTTCATAGATCTGTGCATTCTCCTGGGTTGCGATTACTGCGACTCAATCAAGGGTGTTGGCCCAAAGCGAGCGTTCGAGTACATCACCAAGTACAAAAGCATCGAAGAGATCCTGAAGAACATCGACACGAAGAAGTATCAAGTACCGGAAAACTGGAACTACGAAGTGGCTCGTGAGCTGTTCAAGAAACCGGAAGTATTGGACGTCGACACGATCGACTTGAAGTGGAAGGAACCGGACGAGGATGGTCTCGTGAAGTTCCTCTGTGGCGATCGACAGTTTAGCGAGGAGCGCGTTCGCAACGGCGCGAAGAAAATTGCCAAAACTCTCAAGACTGCAACTCAGGGTCGTCTCGACAGTTTCTTCAAAGTTCTACCGTCGACAACTCCAACGGGACCGAAGCGAAAGATCGAAGACAAGAAGGGAGCAGCCAACAAAAAGGCAAAGCCAGCAGCCAAAGGTCGAAAGCCCAAATAAGTTTTCAGTTTAATTTTATTGTCTAATCGTTTAATAAAACATTTCTCACTTCAAGCCTGGCACTCTGTAAAGAAACTCGCCGTCGTCAGTGTAGAAACAGTCGCCAACCTGGTACAATTGATCTTTCTTCCATACGTTCTTTGGGATTTTAATTTCTTGTTGGATCTCCAGCGCCTTATAAACCTGCTTATCATCGAAATCTATCGAGACTCGCGTCTCATTTTCCTCAACCACTTTGAGTTTCTTGAAAAACTCTCTGGGCTGTTCTACAGGTTGCACAACATTTTTCTTTTCCTCAGGCAGATCGAAGTCGGGCGAGAGCTTGTGATATTCTTCGAGTGAGACAGACTTGGTGATCGGTTTGCCTATGTTTCCTTCGAGTATGACATAATCTTGCTCGGGGTCTCTTGAGGCATATTTTGGGAATCTTAGACCGCCTGACTCGAGATGGCCAGCGGCACGTTCGGCTTTCCTAGTCGTGGGTTCCTCTGCATATTTCTTGCAGCTTGTGATGATACTGAGGAACTCTTTTCGTCTTGGGTTAGGAACTACAGTGCCGAGCTTTCTGTTGGTGGTCGGTGCTGCCCTGTCGCTGAGTTTACGATGGGAAAACTTCTTCAAGTGTTCAGCGAGAATCGGCTCAACTTCCAGTTCGCCGGCTTTGAATTTTTCCCATGATTTCCTTACAGCCTCGTCGTGTTTGTACACGCGTTTCTCGTCCTTAGGTTGCCATCTGTTCCGAATGATCTTGCTGATGGTCAATGGATCTGCCGGAAATGAGAGCGAAAGCTTGTCGGGCGTCCACTCTTCTGGTCGTTGCTGGTTCAGCTGTCTAATTTGTTCTTTCTCAGACCAAGTAAGGAAATTGATTCCCTTCTCGTTAAAATACTTGCGACCGACAATCAAACTCGACACTCTTTGCTTGTGCTGTGTTTCTTCCCTCTCGAACTGCTTGTGAGCTTCGCCCAGATTCATAAAATCAGAGTCCATCGATTCCAAAGTCTCAGGATCATTTTCGACGAAATCGTCGCTAAAAACCTTTAACCTTCTGCTGATTCCAGGTTCCCTTATTCCACGAACGTAACTCCTAGACAAATGAAGGATCAGCAGCCGCTGACAAGCTCCAGATCCACGAAATAAACTTCTCAGCATGTTTTGAATAATTTTTGTTTACTTTTTTGAATTTTATTTGTCGTTAAATTTTTGGTGAATTCGATTTTGCTCTTCAAATATTTAGCTTGACTTTGCTGAACCTCTGTAACAATCAAACTGACTGGCAGGTGAAGACTAAGGCTTACCAGTTCACCAGCTTTATTCTTGGGGCTTAAATGAAGAAACTTCGTTGAGGTATCGCAATCATAAACCTTATTAAAAGGACTGTGAACTTACAAAAGCTGAGCTCTTGACCTCTTCAATGGTTTCTGCAACTTGTGGAGCTTACCCAGCATTTAAGAGACTCGCTGATTTGAATCTGTTATATTTTCTTGGTTTGTGAACATCGTTATTGATATATCAATAAAAAATTGAACTGGGTTCTTAAAGTAAGTAGAAAAGAGAAACACGGGTTGTTGTTTTAAAAATTGTCAGAGGCCGATTGATGTTGCGTCCGACAGTGTCAGTTGTGTAAAACTTTAGAACTCCGTGTTGTAGCGAAGAACCGGACGACCTGGAAGTTCACCGAAAATCGAGTCAGTGTGGATGCTTCGGGCTAGCATCTGAATGGACGAGGCAATGTCCATTTGCTGGTCGGCTGCTGGCTTCTCATCCGAATCTATTTCATGAATGGCATGGTGGAACATCGGCATCGAGATTGGAGCTGATCGAGCGATGTTGATACTGCCAGAACGTCCACGATTGTTCCGCTTATCAACACGCTGATCGTTGTCAGATCCATCTTCGTCTTCTGAGCCTTCGTGAGAGCGATCAGGTTCGTTCTTCTCGTCATCTTGTTGCATCATTCCCTCGAACTCGAAGACGCCGTCGTCAAAATCAATGGTCCGGACTTGCTGCTGCTGGCCGATTACGTTTGAATGCTTGTCAGAGCCTCTGTTGCTCATCTTCATCGCTTGAGGTAGTTGTAGCTGATTGTCAACCGACTTCTCGTTGATGCTCTCGGGAGTTACTGGCGGCGTCAATTCAATATTGTCAGTTGACAAGGTTTTTGTACTTTCAATAAGTGTCGCAATTCGTTCAAAGTCCTTCTGTGCCCTTTGGCGACGTGCGTTCATTTCCATCGTAAGGCGTTGAATAACTGCCTGGGTTTGAGCAGCATCAGTCTCGATGAAATCCTGAAGCTTCCCATAGAGCGACTTAATGCGAGTGTCGTCGCTGATATTCAGCGGGCAGGTGACGATACTATCGATTGGCTTGAGGATTATTTTGAATGGCATTGAATATTTATCACAGGTCTGCATTGTCTTGAGCTGAGCTTGATCCCGCTAAAATATCGGAAGTGTTAGCTTAACGCTTGGTCGTCGCTAGCTTACAGAACTCACGATAAGACTTGGATTCAACCACATCGTTTCTTCGCTCATCCCGTCGACTGTGGCGTAGACGAACGAGTCGCAGTTCAAGCAGAACTTGACGTTCATCACTGCCTTCTGCTGGTGGACGGTCCACTTGTCCACCTTCTGCTGTTGAACCAAAGCTTCGTGCTGGATCGCGACACGAGCCTTTACCGGTCCGGTTGCCTGCGGGGAACACAAACAAATCAAATTTTATAACTTCCAAGAATCGTTCGGCTTTTTCAGCTGAAATCGTTTGTTGATGTGACGTCGATTTTCTTCTTTTTTGTTGTTGCAATGGCTTTCGGACTTTTTGTTTTTTGCACAATGGAGATTTCGACTCACCGACTTGAGGAATTCGAGGGCTTCGAAGAAGGAGACGTCGCTCACAGCCGCCGAGACGTTGTTCTGGAAGCCATTAGAGTTCTCGACGCTGGCTTTCTCGTCTATTTGACCAACAAAGTTGAGACAATCACAAAAGAAAAGCATTCTCGTTTGCTTTGGAGCTTTGCACTTGATTGGTGATTTTGGGAATTGAATTCGGCGACGCGCTTCAAGGAGAACAATAAAATCCTGTCATAAAATCCTGTGGTATGCACTGATGCTGACGAAATTGAAATTTAATCTGAAGCTTTCCTAACTCTTCTACTTTTCCATTGACACTGAACGTAGTCGAGCGACCCAAATTCGATGGAGGAAAAGTTCGAAGAAGAAAATTGCGCGGATAATTCAAATCATTTTGAAGTAAAATGTTCAATCTGGCGATTGATCTCCTGATAAGAGTTTGATGACCTGATGCAAGGAAGGAAAGCTGACGTTGATGGCAGTGGGCAGCTTGCTTTAAGAGTTCGCTAGCGTCTACCGTCTGATGAGGTCTTTATCGTTGGTAATTGAAGCTCAAACAGACCCTAAACAGGTCAGGTGGTGCCTGACCGATCTTTAAAGTGCCAACTAATTAAAAATTAAATTGTTTGCGTTCAAGATTATCCGACAGTGTCAAGAACATGAACATGATGACTACATTTTAATTGCTTAGGTTCAATTGAATGTCCTGAGTCATGCGAAAGCCTTTCTGGCCGAGCAATTTCTCATTAGTATAGCAGAGACCGTTGATGGATACGTTGGCAGTGAAAATGTGGAAAATAATTTTGCTAACCTCGTGGCTTGTACTGACTACACAAGGCGACATGGAAGACTTTGCAATGCCGAGATATTCGTCACCGTTGTCTAAGGCTGTGACCGACGTCATTAAGAACTTTTATGTGCACGATTCGTCGACTGTTAACATAATCTACAATTCCTTAGAAGATCAAGCGCCAGTTCTAGACATTGTAAATGAAGTTTTGTACCACATTGAAGGCGAAACGACGGTTCAACTTGATAGTCTGGAGAATCCAAACGCGGGTTTGAAGAACGGAAAAAAGTTTCACAACATCGTTTTCTTAGATTCCATGGAATCCTTCGAAAGAATTTTCGCCACTTTAGACTCAGACCACTTCAACAATCAAGGAATTTATTTATTCGTTCTGATAAAGCAAACAGAAAACGCTCATGAGCTGATGGCTTGGATTTTTGAGAGGCTGTGGTCGAGGTTCATAACAAATGCAAATGTTCTGTGGCAGCCTATGGATGTTGGAGTCGAGGCTTTGATGTACACCTACTATCCCTACACGACAATTTACTGTGGCAAAGCTTTCCCCGTGAAACTGAATCAATATGTTAACGACGAGTGGTTGAACGACGCTGAATATTTTCCGCGGAAAATGGAAAATCTCTATCGATGTCCCCTTCGTGTGGCAACGTTTGCTAGCGCGCCTTTTATGATCATTCGTGACACCGGCGAGTTGGATGGAATCGATGGAATTCTGTTGCGTGTCCTGTCGCAGCGAATGAACTTCAACGTGAAGCTTTTATTAAGTAACGATCAATGGGGAAGTATCTACGAGAATGGGAGCGCAACAGGTCCGAAAGGTTTCCTCAACGTTGATTCAGACTGACGTTATATGTCTTTTCAGGAGCGGTCGGGATGGTCATTGAGGAAAAAGCTAACATGACTTTAGGATTCTTGTCGTCTACAGCCATTCGAGATACCTTCATGTCACCAAGCTACGTCTATTACACAACTAAACTGATCTGGATGATTCCACCAGGCAGGGTAGTTTCTCCCTTTGGAAAGCTCCTGAAGCCGTTTCAAATAAACTTGTGGATTTGCGTTCTCCTTATTCTTCTGGGAGCTTTCGTGATTGTCGGAGCTTTAAAGCTCTGCCCAAAGCGCGTCCAAGATTTTGTTTTCGGCAGTAACGAAGATGATCCAAGTTTGAACATCGTTAGAATAGTTTTAGGGGGGTCAATGAGCATGCTTCCCACGAGAAACTTTGCTCGGTCTATTCTCATTATCTTCGTACTTTATTGTTTTGTCATTGAAAACTCGTATAAAGGTGGTTTGATGTACTTTATGAAAACAAAGGTTCGAGAGCCTGAAGTCTCGACGACCAGTGAAATGGTTGAGGAAGATTTCACGTTTTTCATGTACAAGTCTTCGAGTTTATTCGTCTCGAATCTTGAGAAAGTCATGGAAAGATCAGAAATACTCAGCGCGGATAATTTCACTCGGTTGCTTGACCAGATTGTCAACCCTGAGTTCAACGGGGCTTTTCTTACATCGGAAGATCATCTGGCTTATCGAAATATTCACGACTTTCCCGACCGCTATTACAGCCATGCTCGAGAAGCGATCTGCACCAACAACCTCGTCATTTACTTCCACAAGAATTCGTGCCTAGTTCATGCGGTCGATGACAAAATAATGCACTTAGTTAGCAGTGGGATCATCCAGAAATGGTCCACAGGTTTTATTGACAAAAATTTCCTCAAGCATCGCAGCTCAAACTCAGCTAAAGCTTTGAAGCTCTCTCACCTCCTCGGAGCTTTTCAAGTTCTGCTTATAGGACTTTTAATAAGCTTTGTTGTTCTTATTCTAGAAATTGTTTTTAAGGTCTCAACAGAAATGATTCAATGAGATTTTAATAAAGAGATTCCAGTTATAAAATAAAACAAATACAGACTGAATATTGAAATGCATAGTGAATTTTCAGTCGCGCATGTTGCGAGTCGAGCAGTTTAGCTTTCGTTTTAGCTTAACCACCGTGGTCACGGGAATTGTATTTTAATTGTGACTGCAATTTACCTAAAGCGTAAAAGCTTTCAGCGGGTAACTAGAGACAGTCTAGATCAGCTCATCAAGAATACCGGACATGAAATGTGGAGAATCAGTCTGGTGTTTATAGTAGTCACTTCGTCCCATGCGGCATTCGAAGACTTTGCAATGCCGAGATATTCGTCACCGTTATCTAAAGCTGTGATCGATGTCATTGAAAATTTTTATGTGTACGACTCGTCGACTGTTAACATAATCTACGATTCTTCAGAAGAACAAGTTAAAGTTCTAGACATTATAAATGAAGTTTTGTACCACGTTGAAGGCGAAACGACGGTTCAAGTTGATAGTCTGGAGAATCCAAACGCGGGTTTGAAGAACGGAAAAAAGTTTCACAACATCGTTTTCTTAGATTCCATGGAATCATTCGAGAGAATTTTCAATGCGTTGAGCTCGGACCACTTTGACTATGAAGGAATTTATTTATTCGTCCTGACAAAGCAAGCAGGAAACGTTTACGAGTTGATGGCTCGGATATTCGAGAGGCTGTGGTCGAGGTTCATAACAAATGCAAATGTTCTGTGGCAGCCGATGGATTATGGAGTCGAGGCTTTGATGTACACCTACTATCCCTACACGACAATTTACTGTGGCAAAGCTTTCCCCGTGAAACTGAATCAATATGTTAACGACCAGTGGTTGAACGACGCTGAATACTTTCCGCGGAAAATGGAAAATCTCTATCGATGTCCCCT
This sequence comes from Smittia sp. YW1114-2, assembly GCA_033064975.1. Taxonomy (NCBI): domain Eukaryota; kingdom Metazoa; phylum Arthropoda; class Insecta; order Diptera; family Chironomidae; genus Smittia; species Smittia sp. YW1114-2. The sequence goes on from CP093833.1 coordinate 15,229,175, forward strand.
TCGTGTGGCTGTTTTTTCTAACCCACCGTTCATGATGATACGTCACGTTGGAGACAATCAAATTGCGGTTGATGGGATCGATGGAATTCTGTTGCGTGTTCTCTCCCAGAAAATGAATTTCAATGTCGAGCTTTTCGTGCCAAAAGACCAATGGGGAAATATTTATAGCAATGGAAGCTCAACAGGTTTGTGAATTTCTTCTTCAAACATGCGATTAAATGTCAACCGGTCTTTCTTTGTTGCAGGTGCTGTTGGGATGGTAGTGCGAAAAGAAGTCAACCTAACAATCGGCTACTTCGCTTCTACATTAACCCGAAGATTGCACATGAGCTCAAGCTACGTTTACTTCACATCCAACTTGATTTGGATGGTTCCACCGGGACAGGAAATCTCTTCGCTAGAAAAGCTTCTGAAGCCTTTTGACTTCATCGTGTGGATTTGCGTTCTCCTTATTCTTTTGGGAGCTTTCTTGTTTGTGGGAGCTTTGAAGTTCTGCCCAAGACGAATCCAAGATTTCATTTTTGGCAGCAACATCCGCGATCCTGTTCTGAACATTGTCAGCGTAATGTTTGTTGGATCAGTGAACAAACTGCCGCCGAGGAATTTCGCTCGATCCGTTTTGATGACTTTCATGATTTACTGCTTCGTCATCACGAACTCCTACAAAGGCGGTTTACTCAATTTCATGCAGATCACGGTTCGAGAGCGAGAAGTAGCGACAACAGACGAAATGATCGCGAAGGATTTCAAGTTCTACATGTTCGAATCATCGAAAGCTTATTTGACTGGATTGCCCGCAGTCGAGCAGCGATCAGTGTTCACGAGTGTTCCCGAATTTAATCGCATGCTAGACCGCGTAATGGAACCTGGATTTAAAGGTGCGGTACTAACTTCGAGAGATCATCTCGCGTACAGAAACATTCAAGCGTTTCCCAACAGATATTACAGCCATGCGCCCGAAGAGATATTTGCTAACAACCTCGTCATTTACCTGAATAAGAACTCGTGCCTGAAATTCCAAGTGGACCAGCATATTACCAACTTGATCAGCGCTGGAATGATCGACAATTGGGCGTCGATCTTCATCGACAAGAACTTTCTGAAACATCAGAAGTCGGAAAGAGCAAAAGCTTTAAAACTTTCGCAACTTCTCGGAGCGTTTCAGTTGCTCCTGTGTGGACTTTTCATTGGACTAACAATTTTCTTTGTTGAAGTGTTGCACACTCGACTAAAAGCTTAATGTTTCTTGTCGCAATAAAAAAGTTTTATTGAACTGCATCGTGTTGAAAAATAAATTGGTCGAGATATTTACAAGAGATCAACATAGCTTAGTTGGAAGCCGTTGTTGCTTCGATAACTGTCGGGGATCAGCTCTGATTGCGTCTTCAGATATTCAGAGAGTGAGTGGAACATTTTGAAAGACAATTCGTAAGTCACGATGTTGATGTCCTTCTGCCAGTACTTCAGCGCTCGTTCGTCGTCGGCGTTCTCGTTGTTCAGCTTCAGATACATCAACTTAATCGTTTGGATCTTGAGGAGCTTGAAGCTGTCGAGGTTGAGCTTTAACAAATGAAGGTTTCTGTCCATAACTTGAACAAGAATGTGAACTTTCTGATCGTCGCAGATCACCGATTCAAAGATAATCTTCGCGATCGGTGCCACCTGCACAAACCCGTCACACGCCAAATGATTCCTTATCACAAGTTTGAGTAAGCTAATTGGACTATCTACGTCGAAAAAGGTTTTGCCGTTGAACTTGACGGCCTCACACCAGAGCTTGGTGATCGAGCTGTTGCTCTCGCCCAGCAGTTGAAGACACCGCTTGCAGTGAATGATCTTCTTCTTCTGTCTCAATCTGTTCTTATCAAAGCTCTGAGCATTCATCAATAGATAGAAAGGTCCGTAGAAGAGATCGTTGAGCTTAGGCTGGAATTGATGAGTCTTCTCGTCGAAACATGAAGTGGCTGACTCGTTCCGAGCTTCATCGAAGAGCTTTTCGTCATCATGTCGATGGCAGAACCAATCTGATACATTCAGGTTGCTTGATGGCAACTCGAGGATCCTTTTAAGCACTAGCTGCTGGTCACTGTTGATCGACGAATCACAATTGGAGCAAGTCACGGTCGTTACATTGTCGTCGTTGCTATCTACACTTAATTTAATTCTTTGGAACTTTGTGGATTCTCCTCCCGACTTCAGGATCTCTGCGTCGAACTGTTTCTCGTTAGCGGTGATAAACCGGAAGCTGATGAAGCTGTCTTTGACCAACAGCGAGTGGAAGCTCTTGATGTTAATGTCGAAGAAATCTTTCGTTTCGATCTTGTGAACATCGTCGTCGACTTGTATGACGATCTCTGATGGTTTCAGTGACACCTTCGTCTGATGCTTGTCGAGGTTGTTACTGAAGCTGATGAAACAATTCCCGGCCTGGATCCTCGACCTGTGCTCGATCGTCAAGCTTTTGATTTTCAACGATTCCATTAATTGAGCTGCAATCGGGATAACTTGAAGTTGTAGCGACTAATGTTGAAGTGACTTACTTGTTGGAACATCCTGAATCCTTTTTGCTGCACCGTAAAACGAGTAAAATTGAAAACTGACCAAACAAGCGAGCACAATGATTTGTAAATTTTCGAAAGTTGAAATTTTCGAAAAATTCGAAGGTAAACAAACCGAAAAGATTTCAAGCTTTCTCGACTCTAAATGGCGACAACAGAGTCAGTGCTCGACTTTGATCATCATCTGGACCGCTGTCGACTGTGTCTAAAGGAGTTCGACATTGAGGACGCGCAGATTAAGATCACGGCAGCAGTGCAAATGCGATTCGAGGAATTGACAGCGGTGACAGTGAGTACAAGCTTCTGATTAAGTTCCAGTAACATTCAACGCCTCCTTTTAGCTCAAGACAACCGACAGCTACTCAAATGTCATCTGTGAGATGTGCAACAGCGAACTGAGGAACTTCAGCAACTTCAGAAAGGAACTGCTCTTCAAACAAACGAGTCTTCAAGCCTTCGTCGAGGGCGACAATTCGTTTGAACAGTCCGACGTCTACGAAGATCTTGTGCCTTCGATCAAGCATGAGGTGACAGATTCAGTGGAGATCAAAAGCGAGAACAACATCGAGCCAGACTATTCGATGTACTCAGAGTATTACGAGCCAGAAGACGACAATCAGTTGTTTCATGCAGAAGACGCTTTAGAGGACGACAAACCAGCAGCTAAAGGACTGAAGAAGCATTACAAACGAGCGCTCTGTGGACTGTGTGGAAACTCTTACTACAAAGATCAGCTTCAACGACATATTGACAAGGTTCATTACAAAGTGAAACGATGTGAGTTGGCTTAATTATTTTACCGAGGGATGCTGACCTTCAATCTTCTTACAGTTTTCTGCGACGTCTGTGGCTTTGGCAGTTTCCTTAAGTGCAATCTTGCTACTCATATGGGTAAGCACGTAGCTAAGGAGTTCCGCGAGCAGATTCACTGCTCCTTGTGCGCTTCTACTTTTACACGGCACGAGAGTCTGAAGAATCATATGAAAACTGAGCACGAAGAAAATCCCGAAATTCTGACTTGTTTCTGTGGCAAAGAATTCAACTTAAGGCACAAGTGAGTTCTCATTTACCTCAATCAGAGTTCAGTGTCTGATCCTATTCGCTTGCAGACTTACAACTCACATCAAGAGAACGCACAATAACAGAAGAGATCACGGCTGTGACTTGTGTAACAAGCGATTCTTCACTCCGAAAGAACTGAAAGTTCACAATCTCAAATCGCACACGCCTGGCTACGTTGACAAGTCAGAACACTTTTGCGAGATTTGTGGCAAAAAGTATTCAAGCTCAAAGAGTCTAAGGACTCACATGAAGCATCACAGTGAACCTGGTAAAGTTTCTTACAAAAGAATGTTGATTTCTCTTACTGACGCTCTCCTTCGTTCCAGAATTTAAATGTAGTTTTGAAGGCTGCAGCAAAGGCTTCATATCAAAACTACTGCTGGCGAATCATGAGGTACGTAGACGATCACAAAGTGTCCAGGTCATTGGATCAGCTAAATATCATCTGTTGAATGCAAAAAGCTCTTAACAAGTTTATAAAAAGATCGAGATCGCTCACGAATGATTGCTGATTCCTCTCAAAGACTAAACTAGTCATTGACTTCAAACTCGATCAATATCAAGCTACTCAGTCTAACTCTTATTTTCATTATAGAAAATTCACCTCGGACAGCGCGACCACATGTGCCATCTCTGCGAGAAATCTTTCTTCAGCGCAAATCATCTTCGTAAGTTTTCATTTTATTTCAACGAAGGTCTCCCGTTCAATACAAAATCTGTTTGCAGGCCGTCACATAGCCGTGACACACGAGAAGGTCCGAGTGAATTGCTTCGTCGAGAGTTGTAGATTTTCTGTGGGACGGAAAGACTATTTGCGCAACCATATAATCCTTAGCCACCGAGAACTAACAGAAGACGTCAAAAACTCATTTCTCACAAAGATCAGAGACATGAAACTGTAGTTTTATTTAAGAATAAAAACCGAGCTCAGCTTAGACTGTTAAATTATTTCTTTGCGTTCTTCCTAACCGGGTGCACCGGATGGTTCAACTTGCTCAGATCCGGTGGGTTCTTCTCAAGATCTTGAATCACCTTCAAGCCGCTTTCAGCGACTGCCCATTCCTTTGGACATTCTTTCTTAAAGTTCTCGTACCATTTCTTGACGAGAACGAAGTTGTCGAAGCTATAGCCGATTCCTTCAAGGCAAAGCACTGAGGCGACCAACGCAAAATCAGCGATTGTAACATGATCAGCTACGACAAATTTTTTGCCAGAGCGTTTCAGATATTCTTCGAAGACACCCAAAGCGCCTTGAACTCGCTGACTTCCGGCTTCGTTGCGTGGATACTAGAAAGCAAAAATCAATTAAGAAATAAGAAGAACTTGAGCACAAGACGTTTGTACTTCGAAGAAAATCGGCGCCAAAGTGTATGGAGCGACTGCGCTGTAGAAGTGAGCCATGTTATAACACAACCGATGGTTGATGAGAGCTCGCAATGCTGGATCATCCCTAGGATAAGCTTTGCTATCTGGCGCGTACTTGTCGCACAAATATTGCATGATCGCGATATGTTCTGACAGCAAAAATCCGTCGTCGTCCAACACCGGAATCTCTCGTTGAGGGTTCAACTGGAATGGTTCAGTGAGTTCAGAAAATCGTAGCGCCGACTTCAGTCAATTACCTTGGCGTATTCTTCGGTCAGATGTTCGCCGACATTGAAGTTCACTTCAATCAATTCAAACGGAATGTTCAGGTGCTCGAAGGCCATGCGGCAAGCGAGACTTGGCGGTCCATCGCACACAGCGTAAAGTTTCATTATTCCTTATTCTAAAATTGGTAATGTTTCTAGTTAGCCACTTGCACGAACCGGTTTTCTGGAATTCGATCAAGTTTTTTAATTAAACTGATCAAAAGCTTTCTAAGAAGGAAACTGAGACATCTGAAACCAACTGTCTGGAGTTGTGGCCACCATAGAAGATCCTCTCATCCCTACAAACCTTACTCGTAAGAATTATTTCGGTTCCAAGATTATTCACTGATTGCCTCAAGTCTCGTCGAAGAAACAAACTGAAGTGACTTCAAAACACAAAGACAAAATATTTGTACGCGAGTTCGTGGACGATCTGCGCTTGTGTTGGATCACAGATATTTTTATGTTCTACCCGAAGAGTCTTGCGATGTAAGCGGGAGATAATTGCGTCGGTATTTACATGCTAAGTGTATGAGCCGACCGGCTTTTTTGTTTGTTCCAAACACTCGATTCTCTTGTTTTAAAAATATATTTTCCTTCATCCGACGATTGTTCCGACAAATACAAAATTTCTCATTCAAAACATACAAAGTGAAGTCTCTCAGATGAACAACCTATCGATGTTCAATGGAACAGAGTGAAAGTAATTATCCCGATCAGTGCGCATGAACTTTTGACTCCAATGAAGCGTGCGCCCGTTGACTTCCGGAAAAAAGAAAAAATCTCGTTGGGCAGCTCTTGCTCTGAAATGGCGGAAAACAAAAATTATTAACTGTGGGAGGCAAATTTGCAAAACAACAAAATTTTGGAAAGAGAACAAGCGTAAGGTGCACGCGACTGCTTAGTAAATATGTCGAGGTTTCGTGTATCAACGACGTCTTTATGAACTCAGAAATTTTCTCGTCGTATTCAGTCTATGACCCCCGCTCTCCCTTTACTTGAATGGAACGAAACCCCGACGAGATCGTCATAACAAGATCAAATATCTGGAGTGTAACACGTGGCTGGCTTCGGATATCGTTGAAGCCGATCTACGCGACCTTTTGTCGCCAACAAGATCAGTTGCAATTTTTAAAAAACTCCGAAATCATTGAGCAAGTCAAAGCAAAGCAGATCGGCACCTTACGCCGTAGAATTCGTGCATTGGGTGCATCAACTATTATATAAAGAACCAAATGGCTGTAATACCTACATTTGGAAGCAATTACGAGCAAAGGCAAGAGAATACCGAAATAGATTTGTTTAACATCATCATCGTCAAAGAGTGTGAGACAAACAAGAAAGGCATGGCTATGTGCATCTAAATGGGATAAGTTGTGTGCATGTGCATGGTGGATATCAAAATTTGAAGGGGAAAACAGGAATTTCTGATTCTAAAATTATAAAGAAAAATTCATTAAACAAACAACTCTAACGTTTAACGATGGAATTCTACGGCGCAACGTGCGATTGCTTGGGACTTGGAAGGGAGGCGACAGATCGAGTGACTTTATACAGGAAGTTCATGCAAAATGAAATCGGAAGCAACTGCACGAAGCAAAGAGGGAATGAAATGTCTCACCGAACAACTCCAGGGTCGTCTCCCCGTTGCCGAATGCGTTTTTGGCTTTGCAGATGTAGTTGCCGTAGTGATGATGCTTCACACTCTTCAGCTTCAGCGTCGAGATCGTCTCTTCATTGGTGACGCCGAGATATCCGATTTCGTAGTGCTCGTTGCTGTTGAGCTCCTTGTCGTCGCGGATCCATGAAACGGCCGCCGGTGGGTAAGACGTGACCTTGCAGATCAGCTCGGCTTCGTAGCCCTCTTTCTGACCAGTCTTTGGTCGTTTTGCCGCCATCACTGGACCGAAACTGACTTCAAGCAACACTGCTTTGGTGACGGGATCGCCGATGCCATTCGACGCCTCGCAGATGTAACGACCTCGGTCTTCTTTCTTCACTTGTGGAATCGTTAGGTTGGCACCGCTTGAAGATTTCCAAAGTGAGTCCCAAGCAAACAATTTTCGGTTTTACGACCTTACCTGACTGTGCTTGTCTTCGTGAAGAAAATCTCGTCGTTGTCACGTTTCCAGACTATCTCGGGCTTAGGGAACCCATCGGCTTTGCAAAACAAAGTGGCCGATTGACCCTCAGCGGCACGAACGTTGATTTCCATTACATCCAAGATGATTGGCGCACGAGTAACTTGCAAATCGACTTCCTTCGCGATAACCTTTCCCAGGTCAAAGTTGATTTGGCATTTATATTTACCGGAATCCGAAGCGGTGAGATTCGTGATCTAAATGCGAGTAAGTTTGAATTATTCTCGAGTCTGCTTTGACGCCCGTTCGGGACCTACGTGAAGGCTGTACGTGTTGGTATCTTCATCGACGCTGATGCGAATTCTCGGGTTTTGAAACACGGCGAAATTACCCAAAGTCAACATAGTGTTGTCCTTCAACCAGGAAACGTTGATGTCCTTCGGTTTGGTCACCGTGCAGTCGAACGTTAAGCTGTCATCGGGATTCTTGGTCTGAGGCGGCGTGATATAAGTGATTGAAGCTTCCTGTGCGGCGCCTTCGAGTTGTAAAAATTCAATAAACTTCAATCAAACTTCACGATTCAACCAATTAAACGAAATCAAAATTAAACTCTCAAGCTCCATCAAAAGAAATTTTCTTGATCTTCAACGTTCGTTCTTAAACTTTTGTTAATTTATTCTCGAGATTTTCGAGCCTTCGGGCCTCAGGTAACACAGATTTAAATTTCAAAAAGGGCTGCGAAAACCTTCGAGCCACCTTTCGATGACGCTTTGAGATTACACAGCGTCCCCACGTTCACTGATTAACTTACTCAATGCCACCGCCGAAATTATCGTTACACAAAGAAGAATTTTATTGGCCATTGTTGTGCGCTGGTTCTAATTCAAAAGACGTTTGTCGCGATCTCCTCCGGCGTACGATGCGAACGGTTGAAAGTAGACGAGGCAACTGAAGCTCTTCCCGAAATTACAATTTCGGTCTATTCAGGCAGAGGAGAGAGAATTAGGCATCGCAACATTCTCTCTGGTTATGCTTTCGCAGACACACACAATCCATGCTACGCTATGCTGCTGCTCTCCTTTGTTCTTCTCTGATTTATTTGTGCAGTCATGGAACCGTAGCCGAGATTTCACCGTGACTCATTGGGGGAAGGATGACGGTTGTTGATGCAATTCGACTGTGTTTGTGTTAGGAAGTAAATGTGACATTGAAAATTTTCCGTAGGGGATTTCCCATCGCAATAATTATAAAACGAGTTTGCTTATGTTGAAGAGGTTTCGTGAGGTGCGAAAATTTGAAATCAATCGATCGAAATTATAAAATGTCACGTGTTCTGTTTGAACTTATTTGAAATCGCGATCAGACTTCGGGAGGTTGCAGGAGTTTTTACCAACTGTTGTGTGCTACCTCTAAGGTCTTTGAAGTCGCTTGGGGTGAGAGATTTTCAATCGAGCGAAAGCATTAGCATAATTATCTCGGGAACGGAAATGAGACGAAGACATCGGGAGCTTCGAATTAAAAAGCGATCGTTCTAAATGGTTAATTGGGTTTATTGCCTCCTTTATGGCTTCAACGTTTCTCATCGTTATGACAAATTATTGAGGGGAATCATAGTTTAGACAAACATTGTGAACAGTAATTGGGAGCTTATGATGAGTGCTAGGATGAGTTTCTCGATCCCGAGCGACGAAGCTGCCGAGCTGTTTTTCCTTAACTCGTCTTCCGTCAAATACTCGCGGATGAACTCGGTTTGGTTCATCATCCAGTAGAACGCTGGCATCTTGAACTGCTTCTTTAGCTCGTCGCCGACGATCTCTCGAATCTGCGCGTTGTACTCGTTGAGCCATTTTTTCTGCAAATTAGGGAAATCAGTCAGGTTCCCTTTTCTACTCGCAGTCTCACCTCTTGCACGCTTAGCAACGCGCGATTTATAAGTTTCGTCTCGAACGGAACGAGCGTCGCAACACGGAACGCCAAAAACTTTGCGCCTGAAAAATGTTTGTCGCCTGTGTCGATGACTTCGAACACGTTCTTCAACCGAATGCCGTAATTATGCGCTTTGTAATAGCCAGGCGCTACAGTGAAGAAGTATCCTTCCTTGAAGACGTAGGGGCGTCTCGTCTGATAAGCAATGTTGATCGGAGCTGCGGCGAGTCAAGTGACAAATTCAGAGATTTAATTCAATTACTGATTTAATCAAACATAATAGCAGCATTTGAATGCGAAGCATTTCGAGTTAGGCAATCAATAAATCTCTTCTTAGGCCCTGCCGAACTAAATAGAATTCAATTACTCACATTCTTCCACACTCAGAAACGAGCCGATGCCGTTGCCCGTCAAATGCTGGTAATCGTGGCGAGCGTTCCAAAGCGGGCCTCGAATCAGCGAGTCGACTTCGGCTGGCTTTAAGTTGTCGGGAAAGACTAACATTGATAGACGAATCAGTCCGGTCAATATCTCCGTGTACGTTTTCTTCATTTCATTCGTCGGTTCGCCTAAATGGAAAGTTCTAGCGACGCTTGTCGTGCCATCAAGGTATTGCCCGCCCGAGTCGAGTAAGATAAGATTCTGGTTGGTGATCTCGGCACTGTAGTTGACCGGCGGATAGTAATGTGGCTTGGCTGCATTGGGTCCCATAGCTGCAATAGTCCTGAATGACAGTCCCTGGTTCTTCGCTTGCTCGTACCGAGATCGGTCGGTCGCTAACGCCAGAAGTCCTTCCGTCCATTTGTCTCCAGAAATGAACTGTCCAACGAGACTCAATTATTCATTCAACTCACGTTCCAAAGTGCAAACGAACCCTTTCTTCCAAATACGAGAGCGTGTCAATCAAGGCCGCTGCATCTCTCACATGCGCCGCCCTCATTCCATCGCGTTCAACTTGATTCTTCTGAGCGCGCATCGTAATAATCGGAGACGGATGTTCAAATATAATTTCACGGTCGAGGCTCGAGTACACGGCCTCGTTCACTCCCATGTCGAATACGTTGAGACTCGGCACCAGAACACGTTTCCACTTCATCGAGAGGGTTCGCAAGTCCTTCCAAATGTCATTGTAATTTTTTATTCTGCGCGACGCGAATGAAATTTTAATGCGCTGTCGCATGATAATTGAAATCGAACTCACATGACGCAGTCGGTTCGATAGCAGGAATTTGTTTTGAAGTCGAAATGTAGCATCATCTCTGTCTCGATGTGGATCTTGGATCGGTTGGTGTAGAGGATTGCTTCATGTTGAGTAACAATTGCGTAAGCTTTGAAGACGGGCACATATCGGTAGTCGGATCCTCTGAGGTTGAACAGATACGCGATTTCAGTGAGAGACGTGACGACCTGCAATTGAATTGAACACATTGATTGACTGGCGAGTTTTCCCCTCAACTCACCATTGCATCGCACCGGTGCTCACGCAAGCTTTGTCGAAGGGTTTCTGTTTTGTTCTGCCACGACACCCCCGAAAATGAAGAGTTGTGGGTCTTAATGGAATAATCGCGCGGCGAGACTTCAAAAGAAATTTCTTCAATCAGATTTTTCACTTTTGCAAGTCTAAGGAACTCGCGACTCAGCTCGCGTTCCCAGTCATGCCAAAGCTGATGCGGAATCGTTTTTGGATCAGCGCCCACAAAACCATCGGACGGGATTTGTTTCTAAAAACGTGAGAGTCCCAATTAATAAAGTCAAGTGTGCCATAACAAAATTTTCTTACCGCCAACCACATTGATATCGTCGGGTCCTCTCCCATGATGAAAAGTTTCCAGTTACAGTCGAGCTCCTTGTCAGCGATGTCTAAGTAGCTCGAGTCCGTCCATAAAGCAGCCGATGTTAACGTTATCTGGAATGACAGTAGGATTAATTTTGCACGATGTTAAAGATCGAAGAGTGATGGATAAATTCCTAGGAGGTTTAAACTGCTCACCACAGCATCGCCAACATCCCCACTGAACCCAGAAATGAACTGCAGTTTCCCCACCGAGTCGTCGTTTTGATGGTTTTGATGTTCGTCAAACGATGAAACGATATACGCGTGGATAGAATTGCCTTGGGCTGAAGTGCGGGAGCGCATCACATTCCGAAGATTGTTAACTCGTTTCTCAGCTTCGCTTTCCTCTTTTTCCTCCTGGAATTTCTGCGAATAGATTTTATCTCAAGTTTTCCAGTTGATGAAAAGTTAATTGGATTTCACCTGCAGAACATCGCGTTGTTCGCACTTCACTCTGTTTATTCCGTGGATGCTGCCGGCCCATGACGAGGTTGCGCCCAAGCAGACTGAAAATAGAATTTTGCGGAACCAAATAAATCTTCTTGATACGAATTGCCTAATTTAATGCTCAGACTGTGTTGTCGTAAATATTTTAAGCTCGTTGACTCCGCTCAGTGTTTCGCAATCTGTGACTACTCGTCGGGAATGATTTCCATTTTCCTCGTAATTTGTCGCTTCGCCATCTCTCGTGGAACTGAGCCGCATGACGTTTGATATGTCGCGAGCCAAAAGCGTTGATGATGGACCGAGTAATTAGCAGATTTCTCATCCGTTTATCTTGTTGGAAATGAGTGACTAAAGCAGAACCTTGAGGCTGATCGACACGCTTCTCTTACGAACGTTTCACCTACTCGAGCTCCCGATTGCCTTTTTCGTTCGACTAATCTCGAGAGCGCCGAGATAGTTCGATCTAAATGTATTTCAAGTTCACGAATTCGTCACAAGTGCAATGATTTCATTGAGCTCTTCTCTCCCCGCAGTCACATTCGTCTAAACACTTACAAGCGATCCAACGCCAAATGCTCGATTTATGCGAACAAGAAATTCTAATAATAGAACGAATGTTTTGATCGCTAGATTAATTAAAAGATCATCAAGAAAAACCATGAAATATTTCATGCAGAAGTGTGAACGAAATGTTTTGGGAAAGATAAGTTTTTATCGACACGGAAACTGACAGATTGGCAACAACATGAGTGATTATTTCTCGAAAGCCACGTGGTCAACGGGTTCTGTGGAACAACCAACGGATTCAATATGAAATCGAACCGCTGAAAGATCAGCTGCTTGTAGAGACGTCACGATTGATTTTAGCTCAAAAAATCATTTAAAATTCAACACGTTTCTCGAATTAACTTGATCTGTTTTCGTTATTCAAACATCAACAACTGCGAACATGCGTTTGCTTCTTCACCAATTGACCGCAGCTCTCAAACAACTGCGAAGATAATTGACCACACGAGACAACGACAAATTCCTGACGCATCTAATTATTATTTTCCCAAATATTTTTCGTCGCTCTAATTTGCCGTATCGTTTCGATCACGCTCTGACCTTTTATGAAACAATAGAAATATTTTTGGTTCTAATGCGAGTGATCGAGATATTCGAGAGATATCGCTGCGCCTCTTTGAAACTAAGACAAACAATGATATCGTGGGATCGAATATTCTACTTTTGATCGCCGACGTTTATATCTAAATATTTTTCTAAGAAACTGAATTATTTATTATTCGCCCAGCTCAGTTCAAGTTGAAGATCTTGAAAATGGAAAATGCCCATAAAATTCAATCGACTCGAGTTTTGTTTTGTTTACATGGGCGGAAGTAAGGCTGAAGTAATTACATGTTCTTGATGCTAACCAGCTGACTTCGGCTACGCGTGGCACCGCTTCGCTTTCTTCGCGGATAAATATTTCTTCGATCGCTGATTCATGAATGAAATGGAATTGCATGACGGCACCTGTTGTATAGCCACACGAAGTGGCATTAAAAATATCGGGAACGCTCATCTGCGACTTCCCACGTTCACGCGCATTCGAAGGAAAATCTCCGAGTCACAGAATTTGTTTATGCTGTCAAGGTCAGGAAAAATAACCGACGGAAAATATCTTGCGTCTCATCCGAAGGAATCTAATTGACTGCGAAGTCATTAAGCATCATGTCACATCCGATCTGATCGCCGCAAGCGAGGTCGTCCTTACCTGTAACTATGAATATGCGGAGGAGCGAAATATTCATTTCGTAATAGGCGAAGTGAAAACCTCAATGTAGGTCTCGAGAGAAAACAGAGTTTCCCTCAACTTTGATATCGCTGATTGATTTTATGTCTGATCTAATCACATAAATATTTTTTCACCGGAACTTCTTGAAAATCTCTTAAAGGTTTTCTTTTGAAACTTTTCCAATAATTTTTGCGACCGCGAACGTTTTGAATCCGATCGGGCAAAAAGATCGCGAGAGACTGTTTTCACAGACCGATTTTTCTTCTCTGCTGATTGCACGCCAAGCAGAGAGAGGGCGGCTCGTTTTTCATTGACAAATTTTCTTCGCTACAGTTAAAGCGATGTTCATCGTCTGAGAACGTTGCTTGAGTTGTCAGAGACATAAATATTTTTGATTAGATATTCGTTTCGATGTTCCCCAAAGTTCTTGACTAAGATTTTTGCTATATCAATGCAATCAACAACTTTTTCTCTTGTCAGTAGTTTATATTTAAGCTTGCGAGTTCTCTTTTTCGATAATCATTTCTTTTATACGGAAAAATGTGACAAATCGGACAAATAAAAATGTTAAGCTTTCATTCGATTTATTAGTCCAAGTCTGAAAAATAAAGTTGAATAACTCGATCGAGTCTAAGTGTGTAATGTTCAAATAACTTTCGCATTCACATGAGATAAAGATTTTTTGTTAAGTTTGCTCGTAGAAAAATCTTCCAAACTTTTATTTGATTGATACCAAAGAAAAGTTACAAGAAAAATAGGGAGAAAGTAATTAAGATGTTTCCATTAACCGACGTTCTGCAGTAATCCTAAGATGTAGCGGCCGAGATCTTCGTCCTGGTTGTTCCATGACACGCAAACTTTTCGCTCCTCGCTCTCTTCTTCGAGCTTAACGTTGACAGTTTCAACTGTAATCGTTTGGCTGTCGACCAGTTTAACTTCCCAAACGCTGAGCTTTTCTTTCAGCAGAGAGTGAATCTGCTCGATGATTTGCACTGACGGAGTTAGTTTGTCGAGCTTAATAAAAGATGAAAACTTCATGATGTGACGGTTGACGCCAGCGAATTCCTTAAACACGCTGTCCATATCCATCAGCGTCAGCTTTCCTTCCTTCATGACGAGAATTCCATGCATCAAGCGTCTGCGTTTCGGATCGGGAGGTTGCATGTTGTAAATCTTTGCTTCGTTCTTCAGCAGTTGGAGCGAGCAGTCGATCGGAATTTTGAGCGGCGTGCTAATAACGCAGGTCTCGCCGTTGGCTGGTGAAAAGCACTCGATCTTGAATTCATCGCGAATCTTGTCTTTCAGAAATTCCATCTTTGCCGCTTCTCCGTGCACCAGCATAACATTCCGCGGCTGACAGTTCTGGATCAGCTGCATGATTCCTTTCGCATCAGCGTGTGCGCTAAAGCTCATGTACTCGATCGCCATCTTCACCTCCACGACTTGTCGGTTCTCGAACTCAATTTTCTTGGCACCGCCTAGCACTTTGTGACCGACAGTTCCTTGAACGCAATATCCTGCAAAAGGTAAACGATCAGATTTTGCATAAAGTCTCACATAGTTTTTCGATCCTTACCTGGCATGATGAGCATGTTGTTCTCATTTGGCGCCCACTTTTTGAAAATCTGAAGTGACAGACCAGCGTGAAGCATTCCAGGCGTTGCAAACACGACCATTGCGCCAGGATTGTCGATGTAGCCACGGTCGAACGGCTTGATGTGATTGAACTCGAACATGTTTCTTTTGATAAATGTCTTTCGGATCTTTTGATTCGTCCTAAAGTCGGCAGAGTTAGTTCGACTGTTAATTTCATATGATGAAGCTTACCAAGTAATAAACATTTTGTAATAATTGTTGGCTTTCTCTGTCAGTCCAAGGGCGAAGTAAATTGGAAACTTCAAGTTCATTCGCTCCCAATAAGTTTCAAGAAGAATGCAGAGTTCCTAGAGAAATGTTAATAGTTGAGATTCAGTTCAGAAGATGGAAAATAGCCGAGACCAACCTGAGCTCTTCCGAGGGCGAAAACAGGGATGAGAACCTTTCCGCCGCGGGCAACGCACTCGTGAATCTTTTTAAGGAAATCCGTCTCTCGACAACGCTTCGAGTCGCGAATTGTCGTCGCATACGTAGATTCGGTGATGAGGAGGTCAGGCTTGCATTTGTCGATCCACGCTGCGCCGAGATGTCGATCAGGTGTCATGTTGAAGTCTCCCGTGTACACAACTGACTGGTTACCAACGCGAATCCAAAACATGCCCGCGCCGAGAACGTGACCTGCGTAATACGCTTTGATTTCCATCTCGCTGTCCACCATGACCGACTGATGGAGCGTGACGCATGTGACCTTCTTCATGCAGTCTTTGATCATTTGTGTCGTGAAGAAGTTCGATTCGCCCTTCCGTTCCACGGCCACTTTTCTCATGTCTTCCAGCAGAATAGGAGCGATGGCTTTCGTGGGATGCGTCATGTAGATCGGGCCCGTGTATCCGATCATCTCTGTCATGTAAGGCAATGCACCTACAAATGAATGGGTGATAAACTATATGGAAGAAACTATTTTGGCGAGTGACTCACCGACATGATCAAGGTGGAAATGGCTGATGATGACGCAGTCGATGTAAGAAGTCAAAGGTCCCTCAGGAACGATATAGGAGAAGTCGGGGAATCTTCTCTCGTCGTTGTAGCCCATGTGCTGCGTGGAATGAGATGGGAATTAGTGTTAATCGAGTTGCTGTTCAAGCAGAGAAGACTGGATCACACAGACTTGATCTCTGAGTCAAGCTGGATTAGCTCGACTGAACCAATCAAACTTGGCTATGTTAGCAGTTCAAAAGGAACTGCCGAACATGATTTGGTGACTTACCATTCCGCAATCCAACATGACATTCTTGCCGCCAATACTGAGAAGGATACAGCTGCGTCCAACGTCCTGGCCAGCGCCTAGCGGCGTTATCTTGATTTCCGGCATGCTAATACTCGCTGTTTACCATTCGTTGAATTAGCATAAGGCCAAGGTTAGTCGGCGCTCTCGAACGAGTTCAACACGCGATCTTCCTTCAACTGACAACTTTGCCTGACTTGTTACGGAGTCTCTTTAACAATTCCTCAACTTAATAGCAGCGTTAAATCACAAGATATTCGTAAAATCGATGAGAACTGAATCAAGAATTGTTTGTTTATTTCGAAAGCTCGAACTTGATTCGAAGTTAACGATCGACGATTCCAACTTGTCATGCTTCGCAAGCTAGTTTCGCATTCTTTTTCAATCCTTTCAACTGTTCGGAGCTCGTCGACGATGTCAGCAAAATATCAAGCGGTGCAGAAGGGCGCAGTCAACTCGAAGGACTTCCGGGTCTTCTTCAGTAAGTTTCGACCTTTGAACTGACTTAGCGATTAGCGACTTAAGCTTATGATAACCTCAAGTGCAAAGCTGCGGCTTAATTGAAATTAATCGTGGATTTGTAAATGATGTAATCACCGTGCTTACGTTGTCTGTCGCCCCCTCGTCAAACAAAGCTCAGTGAAATAGACAACCGAGCGGATAGATAACGAGATTTGCTTCTGATGTCATCAAGAGACTTTCACCGCGTCATCTATTGAAACGTCTAAGTTCATAATGATGTCAACCTCTGTTTACTTGTAGAGAATGCCACGGGAAGCTTGATCTCTCCCTTGCATGACATTCCGCTGTTTGCCAACGACTCGAAACAGATCTACAACATGGTCGTGGAAGTGCCGCGCTGGACGAACGCAAAGATGGAGGTAATCGATTACGATTGTTTGATTGCGTGACTTACAAGCGTTATCGATCCGTTGCAGATCTCCCTAGCGGATCCGCTCAATCCTATTAAACAAGACATCAAGAAGGAAAAGTTGCGCTTCGTCGCGAACATCTTCCCACATCACGGCTACATCTGGAACTATGGAGCGCTTCCTCAGACCTGGGAGTATCCGGAACACGTTGACAAGGCGACCGGCTGTCGAGGCGACAACGATCCGATTGACGTTTGTGAGATTGGATCTCGTGTTGCTGCTCGCGGCGATGTCGTTCAAGTCAAAATCCTGGGAACGCTCGCTTTAATCGACGAGGGCGAAACAGACTGGAAGCTTCTCGCAATCGACATCAACGATCCCTTGGCTGATCAACTGGAAGACGTCGGCGATATCGAAAAGTTCTTTCCGGGACTGCTACGAGCATCCGTCGAATGGTTCCAGTTCTACAAAGTCCCTGATGGCAAGCCCGAGAACCAATTTGCGTTCAACAGCGAAGCTAAGAACGCTGCGTTTGCCAAGAACGTCGTCGCTGAGACGCATCAGTTCTGGCAAAAGCTTGTAAGCAAGGAGGTTGAAAGCAGCAAAATTTCATGGTGAGTACGGTGAAGGGGCAGAGGCTTGTTGGATTAGACTCAGTAATATCTCAGGACAAACCATCATTCAATCAACCAAAATCAATTCATCTCTTTCAGCTCGAATATTACAAACGACAGCTCGCCGTTCTTGATTACTGGTGACCAGGCTGAAGAACATTTCGTGAAGTCTCCTGACGCAGCTGAGCCCGAGCCCATCAACGAGACCACCATCAACAAGTGGCACTTCGTGCACCTCAAGTAATGATTCCATTCGACCGTTGATCAACGCATCGTACTGAGCACTAGCTCATCAACCTTGAATCCACCACCTCTCAATTTGAATTAAGATTTGCATTTACCAGTGAGAGAAATTTGTTGTCACTTAGAAAAGTCTGGAAAATAAATTCACACAAGAAAGTCATCGAGAAAACGGTTTTGAAGTTTCGCGCATGTCCGGGAAATTCCAGTGAACCGTTCAAGAAAGTCCTTGCAATCCTCTACATGTTTTCGCTGCCTGAAGTCAGTCGATTGAGTTGAATCGGTGGAAAAGTTCGAAGGAATTTTCCTCTTCGCAGAACGTCAGACATTTTATGTTGCATCAAAGTGGAAAAGCTTTAGTGTGGCAACTGAATTTTTAATCGTTTCGGCTGACAGAGAGATCAAGCCCAACGCCCAGTGAAGTGACTTAGTTGGCCTCTGCGAGCCCGAAAAATCAATCTTCCATTTTGGATTACTCAACACTTTTTCGCTCGGACTAATTAAATTAAAACCATGAAATATTCATTGCTGGTTCTCGTTCTCGTGCTTTCGATTTCACTTTTCGCCGAGGCTGAGAACATCTACGACGAACGAGACCTTAAAGACGGGGACGACTTTGAGTTCGTGAACGAGGTGAGTGTCGAGGGAAACTCTGTTTGTTTTCAAAACGCTTAGTCGAAATATCACAAATTGAATTAAGAAAAAATGGCCGAACTTTCGATGTTGAGCCACAAATTGCGCCTCTCGACATTAATTCAATGTGAAGCATCGATCAAATGTCGAGACGAAAATCAATGTAAACGTGAAATCAGCGTCTGATGGTAATTAGCAGCGTAGTTAGAAAAAGCTTTTTAAAAGCTTCAACTGTTATAGAAAAGCTTCCGTCACAAAAGCTTCCGTCCTTGGCTATTCAGATCAGACGGTAATTAATTGCTTATCAAAGCATCGGATCGCTCAGCGTGAATTTCACGTTTGGATGCGACCCGCTCCCATCCCCTGGCTTCTAATTAATAATTAGGCAGTGATTGAAGTATTCATCGATCCGGCGGATATTTTCACGCTCCAAGAAAGTCCTGATTAAACATCAAACTGAATTTTCCTTTACAGGACGAGAAGGCGAGTCAACAGCAGAAAACGTCAATATCCGAGAGGAAGAAGTGGATCCACGACCCGTCAAGTAAGCTAACCAGACATTCCTTTCACTACAGCGCGTTGAACGAAACTAATTTTCCAGACGATCTCTGCAAGCCGCTGAATTGCAAAAAGAAGGAGCTCTGCTTACTCGAGGATGCTTTCACGGCAGTTTGCGTTTCCAAGAAGGAGCTTCACAAAAATAGGTTCGCTAATCCAATCTCGGTTTAATCCATATTCATAGGGAACTTGGCAAACGCTTGAGTTATTCGTGATTTTGATAATCGAGCTTCATTACCTTTCGAGAAAATTTGATGGAACTTTGAAGAGGTGCGGAGGATTTTTGGAAGACTCACATGTTCCAAGTTAACTTCACGTGCTCGTAAAGATGGTCAGTGATTACTCACGCGGCCTATGGATCAAACCTCCACTTCACGTCTGCTGCACATGTTCCAAATATTTCTCTCAAGTTTCAGTGAGTTTGGGAGGTTTCGGCAGAGTTTCTCCGAGCTTGGCCAACCCTCAGTACTCACTTTCATCTCTCGATTTGCATGTTTTTCGCCCGAAAATTTCACTTTTGATTACGTTGATTGATGTTTTTCCTTTTTCGCAGGGATGAAGTTTTAACGAAAAACATTTTCTTAGAGGAGGAGGCGAAGCGCGACGCCGAGGCAGTCGAGAAGGAAGAAAAGCTGCCGGAACCGAAGACGGAATCGACCTATGAGGATTCACAGCCGGACGATGATATTTTCTACGACTCGAAGGCAGACCAGCAGGAAGAGTAAGAGCGATTGAGTTCAATGTTGAGTTCTATTCTGATGGTTTATTCAAATTTAGTAATTGCAAGCCGTGCCCAGTTTCGAAGCCGCTGTTCCTCTGCGGATCAGATAACAAAACATATTCATCATTTTGCCGTTTAGACTACCACAACTGCCTTCATGATACACAAATAAAGGTGTCGTGTAAGGGATTTTGCCCATGCCAAGGTAATTTACCGCATTGCGATGATAATTTTCCTGCTGGCGCGGACCGTTAAAGAAATTAATTATCGATTGCCGTGATTCGTCGAGCCATCACTTCACTTTACATTTCTGTTTCTTCCGGCAGAGAAAGCGGTCGAGTCGAAGAAGCATAAGGCAGCCGCATTAAACGAACAGCTAAAGGCGAAGTACAAGAAAACTGTTGAGACCATGGAAGCTGCAGCTGGCAACACGGTGAGTTTGATAGTGACCGCTCAAGTCAATGACCTAACAGACGCTTGAAAGCCGTTAAAACGATCAATACCTAAGTTGTCAATATTCTTCCTTCATCCCTCAATTGATTTCCTTTGTGAGTTCAACTCGTTCATCCCAATCAAAAACTTCCTGATTGAACCGAAAGAACCGTTACAGCCAATTACTAAATAGCTCTGTGACCCCATACCAACTTTAAGTTGACGATTGCGACACTATTCGTATCACACCTCATTAAAACTTTTAATGCTTTGTGATTACAATGTCGATGTTCACCTCCCATTAAACTCACAGGCGAAGAAGGATAAGAATCGACGATTCAACGGAGTCAACTTGAAGTACACGTTCACACCCGAAGAGATTAAATACGATAACAAGCACTACAAGTACATCAAGTTCACCCAAGAGAACAACCGAGAGAATGTGAGTGTCATGAATAAATTTGATTCGATGTCAACTTAATGGTGCAAACTGGGCTCTATGTTGTTTCAGGACGAAACTCCTGAGATTAAAATCAAGTCAGAGAAGCATAAGGTTCATGGATATAACGAAGTACTCGACAACCGTAAGATTGACAGAACTTTCTATCTCGAACTCACAATGAACTGAAACCGTTTTCCCTAAAGAATTACAAGAGTGCAAAGGGCCGCAACTGACAGCGATCGGCAACCGCCTGCTTGATTGGTTCTCAGTCATTATGGCGGACACGAAGAAGCGACGTCAACAGGTCTTCAAGTCCAAAGGTTTGCTGCTGGTGTTTGCTCTGAACTTTTGATTGACTTTATCTTTCTCCTTTTACTCAGCTTCTTTCGCGCCGTCTTGCAAAGTTGAAGCCAAATGGATGTTCGGACACCTTGACATCAATCTCGACGGACGTTTGTCATTACAGGAACTTTACGACTTGGAGCACGACCAGGTGAGCGCAAGAAGAGTTTCCTTTCAGAATTCAGTTACCAACTTCCCTACAGAATGAGAGATGCATCAAGCCTTTCATCGACCTCTGCGATTCGAACAGTGACAGCGTTCTAAACACTCGTGAATGGTGTCGATGTTTCGAAAAGACCGATCGTCCTTGCGCCGCAGTTCGTCGGCGATTAAGCAGCGACTTGGTCGGCAATTACGCTCCTGATTGTGACGACGCTGGTTTCTATAAGCCAACACAGTGTCATCATTCGGTGGGCTTCTGTTGGTGTGTCGACAAGCACGGAGTTGAGTTTGCCAACACCCGCACCCGAGACAAACCAAACTGCGGTAAATAGCTCGCCCAATCAATTATTTTCCATCTCATTAACTTCAATTTGCGTGTTGCGAGTAGGTGAGGTCATAGCTGCAACTGGCATAACATCCGACGATGAAGACGGCGAGTCTGAAGACGATGACAGCCAAGAGGAAGGAAGCACTGATAGGCTGTTAGTGTTTTAAGGAGACTCTGTTTCTGTTCTATTTTTACTTCGACGTTCAATGAAACATAAATTGATAAAACTGGACAATTAATGTAGGAGAACAACGATTTTCGTGCACACTCTTCATCCTCGGTTTATGTTCGGGAAAATTCTTAATAGTGGCGACCGTTTTGGTTCTAGAAGTGTAGACGTGTAGTTGGTCTCGTCGATGACGTCCTTGTAATTTTAATAAAACTGAATTTTAAGAGAAAAACATTTGTTTCTGTCTAAAAGTTTTCCCTCGAGCTCAAAGAAAACTTTGCTTAATGAACTTTTCTTCTTGTTAAAGTGTCGACAATGAACTTTTAGTGTTTCAGGAGCTTTGATGTAAGTTTCTATGATAAAAGCTTGAAAAATGCTTGCTTACCAGGATGAAAAATTACTTAAAATGATTGAGATTTGGTCAACAATTTATTAAAACTGTTCAAAGCTCAAACACATGTTTTCTTTCAATGATTGACCTGAAGCTTCGACAGGTTTGAAAGGCGAAGTCTATTCCGGCCAAGCCTCTATCTTAGCTCAGTTTGACAGCTGAGAGAGAAGCGTCAGAGCCCGAAGTCCATCATTGATGGCTTTCGATTTCCTGTCAGCCTTTTCCGACTTCCATTCATCCTTAACACACTTTCGTTCCGCACGTTATCGAGCGTTGTGTGTGTTCTCAACCCAGTCGAGTGGAATTATTTTTAAAGGAAGCAAAACACCTGCGACTGGTTGTGATGTGATGAAACATATAACAGGATCAAAGATCGGAGAAAATATTTAGTTTTCGTCGTAAAGGAAATCGTATATAAGGACGAGACATGTTTCTGACAGTGCAGTGAAGTTTGAAGGAGAGTTCAGTTTGGAACGATGATGAAGTGCCTGGTGGTTTTGTTGCTGCTGAGCTTAAGCTTCAAGCTCTGTTTGTGCGATGACTTCCCAAGTTTGTTGACAGCGAACGCTTCGCTAGCGGTTGTGCTGGACCGCGAATACCTCGACAGGCAGTACGATGAAGTCGTGAAAGAAGTGAAAATAATAATCGAGAGAGTTCTTCGTGAGGATTTGAAGAACGGCGGCCTGATTGTCTCGTATTACTCGTGGACCAGGATTAACTTGAAGAAAGACTTCACTGCTGTTTTCAGCGTGACCAACTGCGAAAATACTTGGGAGATTTACAAGGAATCTCGAAGCGAGAACTTATTGTTGCTAGCACTGACAGATCCAGGTTTGTTGTTCGCTTGAGCTTCATTGTGCGCTTACAAACGAATTTCTATACAACTCAGATTGTCCTCGACTGCCTTACAATAAAGCGATTATGGTAAAGCTGTGACTCCATTGACCGTTCGGAGCTTTTTATGAAAAATAAATTCCGACAGATTCCAATGATGACTCCGGGCGAGGAGCTGCCGCAGGTTATTCTGGACACGAAAGCTCAGCATACCGTCAACTGGTAAACCTTATCACATGAAAAGAATATTTTAATAGAAAATATTTAAATTGAAATTAGGAAGTCTGCTGTTCTTCTTTACGACGACACGCTCGACCGAGACATGATTTCTCGTTGCGTGATCGCTTTGTCTAGGGATTTTCCAGCTGAGCAGCAAGGCGAGCTAGTCGAGCCACTTTCGGTTTCAATTTATCGCGTGAGAGATGCTTCGCACGAGTGGGATCGGAGGAAGACTGTGCGGGCGTTGCTCAAGTCGCTGCCAACAAAGTACATTGGGCAAAACTTTATGGTGATAGTCACATCGAAAGTGATGCAGTTTATAATGGAGGTGGCGAGGGACTTGAAGATGGTCAACACAGGTTTGCAAGTTGTCACAAGCGAAAATGTTTTTCTAATTTCCTCACCTCAGCTTCGATGTGGCTTTACGTTGTCTCCGACACCGACTTCCTTGGGAACAATATTTCTTCTATAACACCGTTGATCGAAGAGGGAAACAACGTTGCTTTCATCTACAATTACACTCGAAGCGGCGAAGAATGTCAGAGCGGAATCGTCTGTCATGCCAATGAAATGTTGCGATCTTTTGTATTGGGATTGTCGAAAGCGATTCGAGAGGAAAATGCGGTGTACGGTCAAATCTCCGACGAAGAATGGGAAATCGTTCGACCGTCAAAGCAAGAGCGACGCGATGGCATTCTTGAATTCATGTACGTCGGGATTAATAGTTTAATAATATTTTCTAATCCCACAAACTCCAAAAGGTTGGATAATTTACAAAAGACTTCGAAATGCTCCAACTGCACATCATGGAATGTGAACACTGCAGATATTTGGGGCCGTAAGTATGAATACACTGCCTTCTCGGACGAGACTACACAGGAGCAAATCGGATCACGTCAGAAGGCTCAGACAACCCTCGGAAATTTCAGTCTTAGCAACAGCGGCAGATGGCAACCCTTCGGTGGCTTGAGAATGACCGACGTTCTCTTCCCTCACATCTCTCATGGGTTCCGCAAGAAAATTTTCCACATTATTACCTATCATGTAAGTGGAGATTTTTGACTCAAGGCAGCACGCTTACAAAGCTTATCAATGAAACTTTCGAAAGCCCCCTTGCCTAGAGCTCTATTTGAGACAGGTAAATCTCAATTACAAAGATCCTCCCAGGAAGAACAGGATTTTCAATAAACGTTTTTTCAAAAGCTCGATTACATATTCAGAGTTGTGAAGCTTTCTGAACTTAATCAAACTCTGATGTTTCTTAAGCAAACATGTGACAGCTTAAAAGATTTATAAAAGAAAGTTCGTCTCATTTCCATTAATTTAGAACCCGCCATGGCAATATGTCAGCGTGAACGACACCGGAATTGTCGGTCAATCGAGTGGCGTCATTATCGATATTCTTAATGAGTTGTCCAACAAACTCAACTTCACTTACGTTCTGCACGCTTCGCAAGTCTCAACGGCTATGAACTCAAGCGACGATCTCAACGGAAATGTAAGTGAAAACTTGATTTTCATTCAAGTCACACTTTTTATCATTCGTCTCAGCAGTTAACGAAGGAAATTCACTTGTTGACGACTGACATCCCATCCGAAGTTTTAAATTTGCTCAGTAACAATCAAATAATCCTCGGAGCTGTCGCGAGTACCGTCAATGATAGATATAAAAAATTCATCAACTTTTCCGTGCCAATTAGCATTCAACCTTACAGCTTCATAGTCGCTAAACCCCGTGAAATCAGCAGAATCTATTTATTCACCGCTCCGTTCACTCATGGTGTAGGTTTAAGCATAGACTTTTCAATTCCACGAATTCATTATCCTATCAATTTGTTCAGACATGGCTTTGTCTGGGTGCAATGATTGTAATTCTCCCGCCAATACTTTGCCTTGTCAACCGACTGAGCCCTTTCTATGAGTTCCACGGAAAAGCTCGAATGATTGGCTTGTTTAAAATCGACAACTGTTTCTGGCAAGTGCACTCAACTCGGTCTAGTTACAAAATATGAACTGAAACTCGCTTCCAGGTATATTTACGGTGCTCTCCTGCAACAAGGCGGCCTTTATCTTCCGTATGCGGACTCCGGGCGTATCATCATTGGTAATTAGTACAAATCTCTAGGGAATTTTTGTAATCAACCGTTTCGAATCATAGGAGCGTGGTGGTTGATCGTTATCGTCTTGGTCACTACATATTGCGGAAACCTAGTTGCCTTTTTAACATTCCCGAAAATCGATTTCCAAGTGAAGACAGTCTCGGAGCTTGTGGCGGCTCGTGGAAAGATCAAATGGGGCATGAGAGGTGGAACTTACTTGGAGGATTTCATCAAGAACACGGAAGTGGAAAAGTACCAAATTCTTAATGAGGGAGCGGTTTTCTATCCTGACGAGAACGAAGACATAATTGCTGACGTTCGATCGGGAAAACTAGTTCACATTGACTGGCGCTCGACTTTGCAATACCTTCAACGAAGGGAATTCCTGAAAACCGACAGTTGCGACTTTGCTTTGAGCACCGAAGAGTTCATGGAGGAGCAAATCTCGTTGGTGTTGCCAATCAATTCGCCTTACTTGGAGCTCTTCAACCTGGAAATAACTCGACTTCATCAGATGGGACTAATTGAGCGTTGGATTAAAGAATATTTGCCGCCGAAGGATCGATGCTCCAAGCAAACGTCTCTAATAGAAGTTGTCAATCATCGCGTCAATCTCGAAGATATGCAAGGCTGCTTTCTCGTATTATTACTTGGAGTACTCGGCGGATTTCTGTTCTTCTTCACCGAATGTATTTGGAGATTCTATCGTCGCAGGCAGGAACGAGAAATTATCAAACCATTCACTGAATAATTTCGTCGCAACGGAATCAAGAATGAAAAGGTTAAAAGGCTTCAAACGCTGAGTAGAGCGTGGGAAGTTATCTCGATGAAATTCTGATATTTAAGTATTAGAAAAATTTTTGTTTCGTGAATGTTTGCACAGTAAAATTTATCGAATAAATTGTTGTTCAGAGAAAGGTTGTCGATTTTGATACGACGATGTCTTCGTTCTAAGAAGTGAGACCGTTTGGGACAAGTAAGCTTAAAGGATTAAACTTCAGATAAAAATTGATTCATCAAACATCATGAGGATTCAAAATTCAACACGTGTTACAATGGTGAATGGTTTAACTATTGAATTGTTGACCTCGCGTGACCAACGAAACACCCAGAGGTTCTTCCTTTTTATCATAGGAACTAGAACGATATTTTTCTCATTTAACTACTGAACTCCTGAGAACAGCTCAGCGTGGGATTGATCCCTATTACAATTTCACTACGGGAATGCCAGCATTAGATTGAAGGAAGCGTCAAACTCCACGGGAAAGCCATGCATGATGTCAATTCCTCTCCTTTTAAGTTGACGACTCGACAAGGATCATTCTTGAAGGATGACACTGTCTTAGTTCCTAGCTTAAGTTTAAGCTCGCTATGCCAAACAGAAACTTGATCGTCATTTGATTACACTGCGACTTTTCCATTAACCGCCGCCCCAAAATCCACCTTTCATTCTCGCTTTCATTATTGATTCATCAAGCATGGGAGACTGCACATGCAAACCGTGAGCGAAGGAATTTTTCAGACCTTCGTGTGCGACACACTGAACTTCCTTTCTTGGAAAAAACCAGGTTGAACTTATTAATACGGAATTGATGACAATGAGTTTTGCTCCATGGTAACGCGAACAGTCAAACACACGAGAAGTTCGTCAGTTTGTAAAAGTTTTCGTGGACGATGGCGGACGAAAGTTGGGTTTTCGATTCATTGATTTGCTTTTTGCATTCTCCAGCATGGAACGCAGCTTTGGGCACGTTCATCGAAGAGAAATCGTTGAGTAAGTTAAGTAGTTTGTCGCTGAAAGACTCAGCTCGATTTCTTCTTCCTAGTTTTCGATCCCAACATCGAAATTGACGTCTCCAACCCTGAGTACGTGGCGATATTCGATCAATACAAGAACCTTGTCGATTACATGCTGGGATCTTTCATGGAAGAGATGAACATAACTCCGGAGCAGTTCGAGGTCGCGTGTCTCGAAGGAAAGAATTTGAAAGCGTTAACTAACGATGACTCAGCCGACAGTCACTCGTTCTCGTTCCACAAAGGACTTTTCCAGCAAATCTGGGCTGCGAATGACATCCGAATTTTTGTTCGATTGATGGTCCAAAGGAACGTTGAGATTCAGTTGCAAGCTCTCGACCTGATTGAGAGACGTCAAGTGTCGTTAACGGACAGTGATAATGGCGACGTTGGTCCTCAAGATGAGATCGAAGCGCGCGAGTTTGAGAAAATAGTCGACGCTGAGATCAATCACGATAGTCAAGAAGATAAGCCAGTTGACCCTGACGATAAATTCAAGCGACTCAACTTGATGTTCCAGAAGCAAAAGACTGTGGACAAGGCTGAAGTGATGGAACGAGAGCAATACCTTCGACTGCAAAGGGACAAGATCTTAGAGATCAAGAAGCAAACCCGAGCGAATAAGCTGTACGATTCGAAGAAAGATCGGCCAACGTCAGCACGAGCGGCCAAGAAAATCATGAACGGCGAAGAAGTGATACCTGACGAGTCATCGATCCGATTACGAAAGTTGCTGGCGAAGAAATTACGCGACGAAGTTGTCGATAAAGTTGATGGAATCTAAGTGAATACGTTTGCTTGATCAGCTTGATTGTGTCTGAGTGTTTGTTTTCGCTTCGTTACTAAAGAATTTTATTCGATGTTTGTAGAACTGTTGACTGGCGTTGCGTAAAGAAAAAGAGTTTGAAAGTCTAAATTAATTTTGTTTTATTTTTAAATTATTTTACGTTGACCACATCTTAGGAATTGGGTGTAAAATCCTTTTCTTCATTCCCTTCATCTAAATATTACAGTTATTTAGGGACGCTTATACAACGAGCATTATGCCAAACGGACTTTCTTCTGTGCTGGCTCGCTCTGCTCGGTCTCCTCGTCGTCATCTGAATCGCCACCCTCGTAGTCAACTAGGGACTGAAGGAGAGAACAAGTTTACATTTGAAAGTCTTGATAATCTTCAAGCAACGCTCACCTTCTTAACGGCAAGGGAATCGTCATCACTCTTCGTCACTTCATGCGCTGTCTCCTCCGACTTCGTTTCAGGCGTCTTCTCCTCTTCATTAGTTTTACTATCGACATTTGCAATGACACTACAAGTTTCAGCTGCTTGCGACGGTTGCTGCTCGGTCACGAGTGATGATGGATTGTCTGGCGGATCGTCGGTCTCTCCGAGAGCTTCGGCAAGCTCGAGTGCTGCCTTCGCCTTCTTCTCTTGACCCTCATCTGTCGTCTCTGTCGGAGCTTTCTGCGGTAGCTCTTCAACTGACTGCTCTTCCGGCGATGACGTCACTGTTTCTGATGATTTCCGATTGTTGTTACTGACACTTATGTTATTGTTAGATGAATTGACAGTTGAGGACTGTTGCTGATTTGGTGAATGCGTGTTCTGCAGATGAAGCGACTTCGGTCCATGGCTTAGCATTTCAGCCTTTTTGTCCATCATTTTACCTTGAAAAGGAAATTTGCTGGTGAGAGGAAACTTGAGGAAATGCTTCGCTTACTTATGCTGTTGTCAAGATCTGGTACAATTTTCGTTTCGGCGGGCACATCTTCAAAGTCGTCGTCCTCGTTGAACCACATCTCTTCTTCTTCTGGCGGTTGACGAGTGTCTCGACGGTAACGCGAGGTATTACGCAAAATTGATGGCATCCTTGAACGAAATGAAATTTTGAATTGCTTCGAAAGAGCTTTGGGTGAAGCCGAGGCGAACTTACGAGTCGTAACCCTTCTCCTTATCCTTCAGTCTATCCTGATGCTGGTCATATTTGTTGCGAAGATTTTTAAAAGTCTGAACGTATTGAATCTCGTCGAAGATCTTCCCAAAGTTCTCCACGACGTAGGTGCAAAGTGCCTTGATGTCTTCCAGCTTGATGAACTCGAACAATTCCAAAATCGCCGACTCTAAGAGGTTGTAGCGCCCGTTGTTGCGAATGAAGGCCTCGACGACAGGGGCAAAGAGGTTTCCCTTGACGATATATCTGACACGCGAGACAGATTAGTTGGAGGTTTCTTTTTCATGCATTGCGTTACTCACCTGTTGTAAAAATCGTCCTTCATGGAAATAATTTTGCGCAGGAATCGCAAAGCGCACAGAACAAGGAAGGTATGAGTTGAACGCATAAGGACGAGAATTCGTCGCAACAGATCTTTGCTGATGATGCAATTCTTTATGTGATAACTGTGGTGTTCGACACAGAACGACAAGAGCTCGAGAATAAGCCCAAGCAGCTGCACCGTGTGATAATCTTCGTTTGCTGGCTTGTCGTTGAGAGTGTTGATCAAGAGAGGAGCTGCAAAGGAACGAGGCATTATGACCTTTCACGATTGACAATCAATTGCAACACTTACCGATAAGAATTTGAACCGAGTGTTTGTAGAAAAAGTTGAGGAAGTCTGTCTTTTCCGATTTATTAGCGCTCGCGAGCATCGTTTCGGGATCGAGTAGGATTCGTATGACGCCCATGAGCTGCACAGCTCCGCCCAACTCAGGCTCTGAATCGTTCAGCATTTGTTCGATTGCGATGTTGATGAGACACTGATCGTCCTCTTGATTGCTGTATTGCGAAAGCGTGTAGTCCCTGATCAGCGATGGCGAATACTCAACGATAGTCGTGAGGATATCGATGGACGCAGACTTGATTTTCGAATCTGGTATGTTTAGGATGATTTCCAGTGCAGGCAGAATTCCGAGACTGATCAAACTTTTATAGAAAGCTTCCTTTGCGTGAGGCTGAAGCAGTTGGGCGTAGCTGCAGAACTCTTTGAGAAAGAGCACCGAGTCTCGGCGTTTGTCCAACGGCGTGCTAATGTCGCTCAGTAGGGCGAAGAGATCATCCAAATACTTGTCGTCCTCTTGAATCAGTGTGACAATCTCACACTTGTTGAAGAATATGAAGCTCGACAGCGAGTTCAGCATCGCATCTTCGAACACGGACGGTGCTGGCAGAACGATATCTTGAATGTATTGAACCCGATACGTCTGATGAATCTTCGCCAGCAAGTCTGGGTTCTTGATTTCAATCGGCTCACGGAACTTTGAATATTGTTTGAGATAGTGACGATGCCGCTTCGGCGGTCCGCCCGATGGGTCGTATTCAAGACAGCCGACCACATCGAAGATTGTGTCCTCGGCGAACATGATTTCGAATAGCTGAGTTCTATTTAGTAGGAAGATGTTCTTGAAGATCTCGAAAAGATAGTGAAGTCCCTCCTGATTATCAAGATCTTCGCACATGTGGAAGAGGTTCAGCAGCTTCTTGATGTAGTTCTCTTGCTCCAGGGCTACTGCCAACTTCTCCTTGCGCATTTGTGTGTTTAGACAGTTGGAAATAATTTCGCTAATATCCTCGAGACGAGCTAACTCGCAAGGCGGCAGCTCGACTGGAGGTGCTGAGTCTGGCATATCCTCGTATCGTTCATCTTCAGACTCTTCAACGAGATCTTGTGTTGTATCAACCGACGGATCTTTACCCTGCACCTGGCAAATCTTCTCCCAGATCTCGTCGCATCCGGCTTTCTCTTGAAAACTAAGAGCCAAATCGAAGTTGTCGCCTTCGCTCCAAACAATGAGCGTATCTTGCTGCTTCTGGTAGGCGGTATCCGGTTGGATTTTGCTCTCAAGCAGCAGCGATCCATCGTTCTCTGCCCGCACCAAGAGCGAAATGCCTGAGAAAGAGTCTAATTTGAGTGAAATTTAATCTCGACTTTAGTTCGGTTCGTCTTCGCGACGCAATCTCACCTTTCAATCGGTCAACATAGTTCGATGTGACATGTCCCGTGCCACGGTCGTCCCACTGCCGATCAGCATTCAATGCATAAAGCTTCACTCTTCGACGCGTGCTCGTATCCTGTGTCGTCATTGTGCAGGAATATTTGCGTTTTCTGACAATGCGTTTAGCAATAATTTTTTCGTATAACGTTCAAACACTTAAAGAATGATTAGTTTCCTCTAGACACTACGTCCTCTATTAAAATCGGTTGGTTAACGCTTGTCTTGTATTCAGTAAGCGGCTGCCATTCCAGTGATATCCTAGATTACCTAAATTACGAGAAATGTGTAAATTTGGGGAAAATTATCGTGGCAAGGTAGCGAATGTACACAAGCGGTGGTGTTGTTGTTGTCGTCACGCCGATGATGAATACAGCAGCGTAATCATCTGATAACGAATATGACCTTCGCGTAGACTCATTGAGGAAGGCGTAAGGGAAAACTACTTGATCTTAAGCTGGAGACAGCATGGAAAGTCGGTTCAAGTTGTCAGGAAATGACCGAGTGAGAATTTTGTGCTAACTTAAGTTCGGAAGTGGAATGTAAGCATTCGATCTTAATAGAAGAACGAGTCGAAAGCGTGTGCATTGGCCGGCAATCGAAGGAAAGCGGAGGAAAGAGGAGACGCAGAAAAGATTCCACCGAAACGATGCAAAAATGTTTGGCGCAGACTTTCGCGTGAGGCGAGAGAGCCGCACTGGCTAGAACCGTCCGTGCTCGGTTTCCTGAATCGAAGGAGTCGTTGCAAGCTTTCGCGTATCGGGAATTGATTCGATATTCGCGAAAAATATCCAACCACTCACACACACACGAAATCCCGTGGCACTAACACAGCCAGCGCCGCGTTTTCCAAAAGCACTTTCCGATCAATTGCTACTTAGGTCGGGATCTTTTCTTTTCACAACAATTCACTTCTGTGATGTATAGGAATCGCGTTGCGCGTCGAAAAACTATAAATAATTATTTTCTGAAGCCATTAAAGCGAGAAAAATATTCCATGGAAATGCAAAATGTCAGAGAAGAAACTTCGTTCGCAGTTTGGAGGCGAGGAGACTTTTCCACGGCTCTCGATTGTTTATCTCGTGGCGCTATGATGTTACTGTCCCATTCATGTACACGATATTCACGACTAAAGCGTTGGATTCCTCAAATGAGTTTCGCTTATGACGGCACAGAATAACAAATTTCAAAGACAACAAACAACACCGCGCGTCGCACTTCGCTCCTTTAATTCGTTTGCAATACGAGAACCATAACTGGGACAACACTTTACTTCTATTTTCACCAGAAAGCGATGCGATCTCGCCTTATAATTTCAATATCTCTGTAATTTCAATTCGCGTAGACGCTTTTTTCGACAAGTTCGAAAAGGGAAAAACTTCGTCGGTGGTGACGCCACGGGCGCGGGCTCATCCAAAATGTACGTGCCACGAGCTTGTGTTTAGCCTTCTCATGTGTTTGCACTACCATCTGTTTCATAAGATATTCAGTAACTATTCGAGTTCCAATCACTTTAAACAAAACAGTTATGATGCTTTCTATAAAATGAATTTCATAGTTTTTTGAGATTTGAATTTTGAATAGTTAAGAGGGATTTAGAAGAACTGAATTAAGAGATATTCATAAAAGTATTCTGAGTGCTCCATATCTCAACTTGCTCCCCCTGCTGTCTCCCCTGATACTGACGCTACTTATGGATGAACCCTGAAGTGCAACATGAAGGGAGTTTGTCAAATTTTTGGTTACGTAGTGTTTGAATTGCCCTTTCAGTACAATGAGCTCTTCGGATCTGCAATTAACTATCGTAAACGAATCGCCCAACGTCGCTGAGATCACGCTAGAGAACAAGAGATATGCGACAACTAAATCGAGACAGCTGCGGTGGATTGCATTTGTTGTTGGCTCTTATTCCATTTACTTTGCCGCCTTCAATAGAAATCTTTTCGTTCACTTCCTTGCTATTGTGATCCTGTTTGTACTGATAAAGCAGTTATTAGGATTAGTGAAGCAGGAGATTCTGAAAGTTGTCAAGGACCTCGGAGTAGAAAAGTCGACGGTTCTCGCTTTCGGGAGAAGAAGCAGCACTTTCATTCCATCAAACAACATCCACAGAGTCGTTCTTAATGAAGTTATTTATTTTGTAAGTAATCCATCAGTCTTCTGAACCTCCGCTGATCTTCTTTCGTTTCAGAATCGCGTGATTTTCGTTCTACAGCTGCTCACCGACAAAGATTTCTTTAAACATAAACCAGTCCTCGTTCTCTTCGATGTAACGTCTTCATTATCAAATCAAGCTCATATTTCTCACAAGCCTATTTCTTTTTAGACGTTGCTGCCACCGCTGAAGATCCTGGAAGCCGTTTACAGCCAAATAGATCATTTGTTACAATAAAAATAAATTCAAACAGAATTTAACGTCTTTTGAGATTTCAAAATTTTTGTTTTGATAAGTTTCGCGCAATCGAAAACTTGTCGCACCTTTAACTATTTATTACTTCATTACTCATCAAGGTGGAACTCTCGAATCATGGCTACCAGGCCGAACGAACGTTCTTTTAAACGGTAAGAATCGAATATCGCACGATCACAGAATAATTAAAGAGAAAATCGGTTTCTTATAGATCGATTGACGGAATCTTCACTGCTTTTACAAATCTTAAGAATCAAAGGTCTGGAGAGGTCGAATCAGTCAAATCAGCTCTCTACAATGTTGGCATAATCATCGTGCTGGCTGCTCTTGCCGGTGTCGTGCTTGTGTTGCTTCCATTTCTGTCTCCACTGATGTGGGCGAGTCTCTTCGGCGCGGTGCTGTTTCCTTTGAAGAAGAAAGTATCAAACGCAATCAATTCATGGATAGATGGCCTAGAAGATGAGGAAACGCCCATCGTTGTCGGCGTTGTGCTACTCCCTGTCAAAGGCTTGCTGCAGTCAGGCGAATACATGATGCGAATCCTTATCACCAACATCAAAATCATTGTCATCGGATTGACGACCGTCATATCGCTTCGACTTATTGTCCTTATCGCTCCTGAAGCCTTAGGCACAGCCTTGCTCAAGTTCATCGTCTGGAATCACACGTTTATTGGAAAGATTGTTGGAGCTCTCAATCTGACGTTGGTCCTTGTAATGATCGCAGCATATGGAGTCGCAATCTTCATGCTTTGGAAAGGTTCGTCTGCCACAATCTTCACGATTCTATGTCAAGGGCTCTGGATACTGGTTGCCGCTTATCTGTGCAGCTTCACCGGCTCTTTTCAAGTTGCGGCATTCACAGCAGTTATGATTTACGCTCTCGTTGGCTTTCTTCTCGATGAGGATAACAACAAGAATTTTACTGGAAGTTTGTTCAAAAGATTCGCTGCTAAGGAAACGCCTTTGATCACAGCGGACGATACAGAGCCTGAAGCTTCGACAGAAGTAAATCCATCTACATCAAACCCTCCAGCTACGCCAATAACGCGATTGCTCAAGACGAAAAATCAGCTGTCCGAAATAAAAGCGAAAATGCAGATGAGTTTCCGGCAGGAAGCAAAGTCACAGAAGAAGCCGAAAGAGAAAGAAGTTCAACTCGAGTCTGATGGCTACTTCAGAATTCTGTTCTACGCCTGCACCGCGACAATCCTTTGGACTCAGTTGTGGATATTCTTCATGTGCCTTATTCCGATGACCTTGTACGCACTTAAGGAAATGTGTCGAGCGCTCGGATTTTGGGGCTTCATCGAAGACCGTTGGAGAACTCGCTACTCGCAAGCCTTCAACGAATGGTTCGAGCAACGACGAAGTGCTTTGCTTCCAGTCTGCCTTCCGGGTATGCTCAAACTTAACTCGAAACTCCACAAAACTTTCTGCACGAAGCTGAAATCGTATGTTGATGACATCAGCGCCTGTTTTATGATTTTGGTGCTCGTTGTTTTCTTGATTTTCGTCGGAATGTTCTTCTTCTTTCAAATCTACTCCGAGACGATTGCTGTGGCTCAATTGGGCAGCAGTTTGATCAATAGAACTTTGACGCACCGGCCAGATCTAGTCGAGATGCTGCCAATTAACATGCAATCATTTGACGACATCATCGACAATGCTTACAAGTACAGCAGGACGACAATCGAAGACTATTTGGATACTTTGTTCAACGACACGAATACCGAACAAGCTGAAAAGTTGAAAACGCAAATCCTTAGCGTGTGGGATCGGCTGATACAAAGTTACATGGACAGAAACAGCGAAGCCACTCACGGGCCGAGAGTTGGGATGGAGTCAGTTTTATCAACGTTGGATGAAATCGTGACAACTTCAGGAGGTAATCAGCTTGCAATTACTTGAAAAATCTTTTATCCAAATCCTCCTTTTACAGTTTCTTTCACCGGTTTATTCGCCTGGGCTAAAAGCAACGTCGGAATGTTGATGGAGATATCAGATTCCTTATTGATTGTCTTGAAAGCCAACTTGAATCTGCTCTTCACCATCTTATCGACTCTCATTTCTGTCGTCCTTGGGAGTGGCCATGCAATGCTTCAATTCCTATTCAACACAGTAAGTGATAAGCTAAACCGGTTGTGCATAGTTTTCACGGTCAATCATTCCAGATCATTTTCTTCACGACGCTCTACTATTTGCTGCAATCGAGCAAAGAACGCTATGCGCCCATTGCAATGAACATCAATTCTGCTTGGGGAACGAGACTCGCTGATGCGCTTGAAGACTCAGTATCAAGCGTGCTAGTGGCTACAATGAAGCTCTCGCTCTTCCATGGATTGTTCACGTGGCTCACGCACACTGTAAGTTCATCGTTGTTCAATCGGCTTGGACAATGAAATTTATTGTCTTTTCAATCCAAAGGTGTTCGGAGCTCACGTTGTGTTCCTTCCATCAGTCTTGGCAACGCTTCTAGCAGCTGCTCCGTTCCTCGAGACTTATTGGTGTGTTCTGCCAGCGTTCCTCGACTTGTGGCTTTCTCAGGATCGATTCTACCTCGGGCTGATGCTGTTCTTGGTTCACATCATCATTCCTCCCAACTTCAATCCCATCATTCACTCGGAGATCAAGGGAACTGGGCATCCATACTTGACGGCCTTGTCCATTGGTAACTGATGAACTGCGAAAGCCGTTCGTATCTAATTCAATTTCATTTTAGTTGGCGGCATGTACTTGTTCGGGATCGAAGGCGCCATACTCGGTCCATTGTTGCTATGCGTCCTTGTCGTCCTAAGCTCCATAACTGTCTCGAGCTTGAATTCGCCTCCAAGCTTCACCACTCAGTCATCCGTCGAGGAATCGAATCAGCTAGCATCGCCTTCATCGTAAGTCTTTCAATCCTAATTAAAACAAACGTCAATCTCGAATTCTTTACAGCGATTGGACTTACACTCGAAAAGCTATCGACTCTCCAATGTAATCATTTCAAGCTAACGTACTCAGAGATTAATGCACTTACCGTGATGTTGCTTACTAAGTCAGAAATATTTTTTTATGTAATTAATAAAGATCTTAACGTATTCGACAACTCGAAGTTTCGTCTCCACCAAGTCGACGAGTGATTTGCGCTAGTTTATCGTCGATTGTTTACATTATATCAAGCCTTGTATTGGTGATGTTCCGCCTGTTTTCGAACTCCAAAATAGTTTCAAGGGCTTACTCAATCATGTCAGCGTCCAAGAACATTGGAGTGTGTCAAATGCGGTCGACGAACGACAAACTACGCAACCGAGAACAAGTTGAGACTCTCGTAAGCCGGTCAATAGGAAAAGCCGAGTTTCTTTTCTTCCCTGAATGCTGCGATTATGTTGGAAGCAGCGTCGAAGAGACGAAGAAGCTCGCTGAGCCATTAAGCGGTGAAACTGTTCAGTTCTACAAAAGTTTATGGTGAGTTCAACTTATATAAATTGAAATGATTCTGATGGCTGATTTTAGCAAGAAACATTCGATGTGGATGAGCTTCGGCGGTGTCCACGAAATAGCAACAGATGACACTGGCAAGGAGACAGGAAAGATCTTCAACACTCATATCATCATCGACGCGCAAGGAGAAATCGCTGGAATCTATAGAAAGCTTCATTTGTTTGATGTGGATACGCCGGAATTCAAGTTCAGGGAGTCAAGAATTGTGCAAAGAGGACGAGGGCTGACCAAGCCAATCGACACGATCGCTGGTAACATTGGAATGCTGGTTTGCTATGACATCCGATTCCCTGAAGCTGCAACTTGGTTGAAGAAGCAAAATGCGCAGATAATCACTTATCCGTCTGCCTTCTCAGTCTCAACTGGCAAAGCGCATTGGGATATTTTGAACAGATCAAGAGCTATCGAAAACCAGTGCTACGTAGTGTCGGCAGCTCAAAAAGGCAAGCATAACGAAAAGAGATCGTCTTGGGGTGAAGCCATCGTCGTTGGTCCGTTTGGTGAAGTCTTGGCGAAATGTACCGAAGAACTCGAAGTTCAATTCGTGCAGATCGATTTGGAGAAGATTGCGAAGGTGGAGAGCAACATGCCTTGCTTCCAACATAGACGAGACGATGTTTATGAGATTGACGTTTACAGAACTGCGAACTCGCTTGTGCTCGAGCCTCCGTTTGTATTCGAGAAATATACTATCGATGAGAAAACCATATTCGCCAGAAACGAACATTGTCTCGCATTCACAAACATTCGATGCGTCGTGCCCGGTCATGGTAATTGAATCTTCGTTTTATTCATTCAATTTAGCTAATTCGTTTTCCTTCTTAGTACTGGTTGCAACGAAACGAACGGTTCCTCGAATTAAAGACATGGATCAGCATGAAATCAAAGACTTCTTCCTGTTGACTTGCCGGGTATCCAATATTCTTGACGCTTACTACGACGCCAAGAGCACAACCATCAACGTCCAAGATGGGGTGTACGCTGGACAAACAGTGAAACATGTACATTGTCATATCATGCCCAGACGACCCAATGACTTCCTACATAATGACGAAATCTATTTGAAGCTCGCACAACACGACCATGATCCAGTGGAACCGAGGAGACCGATCGAAGAGATGATCGAAGAAGCGCAAATCTACAAACGACTATTCGAGGAAAATCAATAATTGCATAAAAGCTATCGCACCAATTAATATCACCAGATCAAACCACAATAATAAAATTGATGTACAAATTTAACGGCGCATTCAAATTCAAAACGACGCTGAATCGGGGCGCGAAAATACGAAATTATTTCAGCGGTTAGTAGTTGCACACCGCGACATCCGAGGAGATTTTAAAAGGAAGTTAAAAATCGTCGTGAATCATTCGTCCCCGCCAACAATTCGCTGGTTGTTCATTGATAATCAGCAGTTAAACTATCGTGCATTGAGCAGTGCGCGAGTGTGAATCGCTAAACGATCGGAAGATGCATTTTGAGTTGTGTAAAAGAAATTTGTGAATCATTCTTCGATTTATAGACAATTTGATCATAAACACAAGACAGTGCACAGTTATTGGAGGTTTGTGATCTATCAGTGGCTATCGACAGACCTCGTTAATGGATTATTGATTGGACGAACTTTGGTAAGTCATTAAACTGCGTGAATCACTCTCGAAGCAATCAATTCCACATTTTTCGTCAAAGCTCAAATGAATGTTCCCTCATATTGTTTTTCTCGGAATCTGCGGTGATTTGCATAGCGCTCAGAAAGAGGAAGAGCTTCGTTTTCAAGTGTAATTGAGCTGCTTGAGCTTAAGAGCTCTCTGATGAAGAAACGTTGATCTCGAACCAGCTCGATCTGTAACTACAGAACTTTGCGATCCAGAGGTTCACAATCTAGAGCCATCCCACCCGACCAAGAGATCTTAAGAAGCTATAGCCCTTGCTATTGAGTTACTCGCATAGATCCCGAGTGTCTCGTTTCTTATTCAAGAGCCATAGAACTCATTTAGCTGCCTTGACTGATATCGTTCGCTCTAATGGATCTCTTCAATCACAACTTGTGATTCGTATCCACTTCGATCCCCCATGTAGCTGGAAATAAAACAGTGTTTCGCTTATAAAATAAACACTACTCTTCAGAATCAAATCAGTTAAAA
This sequence comes from Smittia sp. YW1114-2, assembly GCA_033064975.1. NCBI lineage: Eukaryota > Metazoa > Arthropoda > Insecta > Diptera > Chironomidae > Smittia > Smittia sp. YW1114-2. Next base: position 15,268,250 of record CP093833.1, read on the forward strand.
TATTTACACAATCTTGGCGCAAGCGATTCTTGAAACTAATACAGACTGAGGAAGTCTACGCAAAAGCTCAGTGGACGCATCCAGTAACGAGAAACTGATAAATATTAAGCCGTATGAACTAATATCGATAAAATAAAACTGTACGTACACGCGAGCAGCGAGCGAGAAAGAACCTTATGGAGTTGCGAGTTAGAGAACGTCTGATCGAACAACACAACCATGGAGCCTCTGCTCTGGTGTGTTATAAATAAACTCGCAATTAAATATTTGCATTGCAAAGCTGTAAACTACGTCAGCGCGTTTTAAGTTTCGAGCATGAATTCCTCGCGGTGTTCGAATGCCTTCTTAAAAATTAATTCGATGAAGTGTAGGACGAGGTGCGAACGATTGAAATGGGAACCATATCGAATTCGCGATTCATCTTTCCACCCAGCTGATTATCCGAGCGCTTCTTTCAAAGGTCTGCTCAGCGAGTGTCACAGTTAAAAGATAATTCGCTTCCCACCCAAGAAGTCGAACACCTGTTGATGAAATCTCTTTCATCAGAATGGTTTCCAAGCGAAGACGTTCGTGGCCAATCGATTTTTAATTAAAACTTTCACATGCTAGCAATTGCCCACCACATGGGGGATGAGGGCCAAGTGATTGCCTTGATCAAACTGCTCGACCTTTTCCTCTTGCCGGAGAGTCAAGCGAAACCACAAAGTTCAACTTAGAACATTCTCAAAAATCAGAGCATGATAAGAATGTCATGAATTATGAATGACGCTCTTAAGCGTTTTCTTGTTTATCTTGTTTACGACTCGACTATGAATCTGTCGCAAGCATTCCTCCTCGCACTGCTCGAGCTTATTGACAATCCTTCTTCATAAATCAAACAGTTTTCGTGACCCTTATTGGAAACTTTTTATTGCATAATTGTCGTCAGCGCTCAGGCTTGGCATTAAAATTCTCATTTTCATTAAATGAGCTTTGCGCTCTCTCATGGGATGATTCGCTTTGCCTTGTTGTTACATAATCGAAATTGGACTCCTCGACGTCCGCGCGATTCTCTGATTCTCCATTTCGAATTTCGCTGGCGAGTCCGGCGGAGCTTCGCTGGTTAACGTGTCTATAGAACGAAATTGCTAAAGCAAATTAAATTGTGTTCCTTGCAGACTTTTGTGTGACATTGTTTCGCTTCTGAGATGGAAACTAAAGTCTCCTCCTAGGATAGAACCTTGCCATTCTGATCTGCTGAAATATTAATCGATATTTGTTCATCGGAAGACTCTTAAGAAGCGATAGCGAAGACGGAGGGTTCAGCTTTCAAAGGAACGTCTCGCCAGGAGCAAAGTAACATGAATAAGTTAGAGACGCCGCTTACAACGCTTTCAGCACACATGCAGTCGTCATCGAAGTCCCCTAACCCTTCACCAGATCCCGATATCGACGATGCCAGTTCAAAGCGGCAAGCAACAAGGTACTTGAGATGGGAAATCTAGATCGGATTTATTTTTATTTCGCTTTCTCTTCTTTTTCCTCAGAGTCTTCAAAAAATCCTCTGCAAACGGAAAAATCACAGTTTATCTCGGTAAACGTGATTTCGTTGATCATATCACGCATGTTGATCCGATTGGTGAGTGACATTCGAATAAACATTGAACGAATCCATTGACCTCGATGCTCACATGAGTCCTTGCAATTTTAAATCGATGCTCGCTCGATGAAAACTTGTCTCTGACGTTTTACGAGACCGTCGATTCCTTCAAGCAGAAGCAAGCAACGGAGCGAGTTCAAGATTATCTACTTGCGAAGATGTTTCATGCACATCTTAATTGAATGCCAACCAAACCGTAAATGTAGCCATAAACATTTTCACGATAAAACATTGATAAATAAATATTTGCCTCGACTACGACGGCTCTCGCTCTCACAGCTAGGAGGAAAATCGATAAATAAGACAGTGTAAAACTTTCTCGATTGATGGTCGAGAGTCGACGACAAATTGGAGACATGTCGGTAATAAGTGTGTCCTCAAAATGTCAATATAACTCCGAGAGATGATAAACATATGGAGGTGGAGCTCGACGACTCATGCAAAAGATGGATGGAGACTTTTCCTTGTGCTGGCGCAAGTAGATTCGTCTTAATAAAGAATCGATTAACTTAAATGCGAGCACTTACAACGGCAAAGCTCAATCTTGCGGATTCCATGGACTTTCGGTCAACATTTGCCGGATGAGAAGCTCCGCTGATCCACTCACTTAAATAACGAAATCACCGCTAAATAAACTAATTTCCTTGTAATCAATTTTAATTCCAGACGGAGTCGTTCTAATCGATCCGGATTACGTTAAGGACAGAAAAGTTTTCGGTCATGTTTTGGCCGCTTTCCGCTACGGTCGCGAGGATTTGGACGTGCTGGGTCTCACATTCCGCAAAGACTTGTACTTGGCATCAGAACAAGTAAGCGGACACCGTCAGATGTAATTAAACGGTCGCTTACTAATTGCTTGTGTCAACAGATTTTCCCTTCGCCGAAAGAAGCCAATGACCAGAGGCCATTGACGCGACTCCAAGAGCGCTTGATTAAGAAACTAGGACCAAATGCATATCCATTCTTCTTTGAGGTGCCGCCACATTGCCCCGCGTCCGTTTCGCTTCAACCAGCGCCAGGCGACACGGGAAAACCTTGCGGTGTCGACTACGAACTTAAAGCTTTTGTCGGCGAATGTTCAGAGGACAAGCCGCATAAGAGAAACTCGGTGAGATTGGCAATAAGGAAAATTATGTACGCGCCCTCGAAACTCGGTGAACAGCCATCAATTGAAGTCAGCAAAGAGTTCATGCTGAAGCCGAACAAAATCCATTTGGAAGCGAGCTTAGACAAAGAGGTGACTTGACGACTTGTCATCGTTGGCGTGACCTTCTTATATGATTTCCTTTCCCCCCCAGCTCTATCACCATGGCGAGAGCATATCAGTCAATGTACATATTGCAAATAACTCGAGTAAAACTGTAAAAAAAATTAAGATATCAGTTAGACAGTTTGCCGACATTTGTCTCTTCTCAACGGCGCAATACAAATGCACTGTCGCCGAGACCGAATCAGAGTGAGTAATCTCTCCATCCGCCATTGCGGATTCACAGCAGTGTATGAGGTTGTGAGCTCGCAATGGTTGCTAACCGATTTTGTTCTGCAGTGATAATGCCGTGGCACCAGGTTTTACATTGAGTAAAGTCTTCAATGTAAGACCATTGTTGAAGAACAACAAATTCCAACGGGGACTGGCGCTTGATGGACAGCTGAAGCACGAAGATACAAATCTTGCCTCGAGTACATTGTAAGCGAAAACCTAGAGAGAAAGACATTCGACTAACTTCTGTAGATATCATGCAAGATTCTATTGGTTCTGGGGTAGAAGAAACTTTAACAAACTCGTCCTGCATAGTCAATTTGATAGTCGTCGATCATGCGAAAGGAGAAACCTTCAAAGAATCTAAGTCGCAAGCATGCTCACCACGAAAGTGTCTCTCGACTCGAGTGACTGTGCAAACATATCAATTTCATTGCGAGAACATTCAGAGCTTCGGCTGTCCCGGTGAAAATTTTGTTGTTGTTCAACTCTGTCCGCGCCCAAGGATTCCGAACCAACGAAAACGAACGTGAAATTATTCGCACTTTCTTTTCTTATCCTTCTCCGACGACTAAAGGGACGGATGCCAAGTCCAGCCAGGCTTCACCCTCTCGAAAGTTTTCTCTCTGACTCCTTTATTGGCTAATAATAAAGATAAATGGGGGCTCGCCCTCGACGGGCAGTTGAAGCATGAAGATACGAATTTAGCATCAAGCACATTGTAAGTAGATCCTCGCTAATTAAGTTATTTCGATCGTGGCGATTCCCATGAAAGCCGGAAAATGCGCACACCAAATTTCAATGATTGACTTTCGTCAGAGATTGAAACTGCGAAAGTCGAAACAGCGGGTGATTGATTAGTCGTCAGTCACTCAATTGCTCAATCAAGCCGAAAACTCTTGAAATTGAATAATATTGTGTCATAACATTCTTTTCCTCGTTTCAACGTTCGGCATTGCAACGAGCAAATTGTTTTCAGAGAGTGATGAATAATCCAAAATGTAAATAACTAAAACTGTTCTTATTCCCTAACTCTTGATGTTATTGGCTAAAGGTCTCGGTATCAATTCGATGGTAAAATTAGGTAAAGGCTACTTCCCCCACACTAAGCGTTCTAAGCACTTCTCGAACTGCTCTCGAACCTTCTGTAAACTGTCTTACTCTTCTCACCTTCCTCGCCTTCCTAATGCACGAAATTGAGGCTCAGATGATAAGCTGCTTCATTAACACGTGTACAAAGCAACAGCAAGCGTGTCTCCATGCCGACAAACTCATTGATTGAAATGATGATGAACTAAATGTTTTACATCTCAAAACTTCGCTCGTCAATCTCGATTAGTTTCATTGATGGAAATCGCATGAGAGATTCAGTGAACTAATCTTCTGTATCAATTATCGAATGAAAGCAGGTTTCCCACCGATTCATCTAGTCAATAATCTGCATGGAGATGAAATCGGCAGCTTGAACGTCTGAAGGACAATCATCAAATGCCTTAGAGCTACAACCGTCTGTACGCTGTCCTTCCTTTCGCTGTAGGACTTCTTGTATCGTTGACATTTGTTTGCTATCAAACTCATTTAAAGCTAACCATGACTTCCTAACCAAAAGCTTTCATAGAACTTCAATTAAAGGGAAATCTAACAAGTGCAAACTTTTCTCGATTTATTCGACGCTAGAATCGCGGATCCGTCACAGCGGGAAAACCTCGGAATCATCGTGCAATACAAAGTAAAGGTCAAATTATGTATAACACCGTTAGGCGGGTAAGTTCATTGTTGCGCAACTGTAGAATCTCCGTTCGAGATTACAGCCATTATTTATTTCTTGGTACCGACAGAGACCTCGTTGCCGAGCTACCTTTCATCCTAATGCATCCGAAGCCAGATGACATTGACGACAACATCGTAATCAACGAGAGCAGTTCTCCAAATAGCGGCATCAGAAATAGCGTCGGCGACAAACATTCGGCCAACAACTCGTCTGCGTCCGCCAAGGATGACGCACCGAATTTGATTCAACTAGATGGGTCAGTAAAGAAAGATTTCATCTAAAACTCTGCTCTTACATCAGTGAAGTAGACACTTAGTCTCAATGTCTCTCACATGTTTGTTGAAGCGCCACTTTCCCGCGAAACAAATCCTAGCTTTTGCTTTATGTCTCTTGTATTTCTCCTACTCTAGCGACGACACACACGACGACGACATAATCTTTGAAGATTTCGCACGCTTGCGACTTAAAGGTGGCGAAACTGAAGCGTAAACGAACTGTTTGATGCATCAAAAACTTCACGTCCCGGTCCTCCTTGCACCTTTTCCACACAATCACAATCAGACGTCAGCGACCGACTGCGAGGGTTGTAGACGAACTTGCCTCGACGCTGACCGACTTACTTAGAGGGATTCAAACCAAAAATGCGAGGACTCTTGGTCGTGAAATCGTTTTCACCTTATTGTATGTTTGGGATGACGTTGATGAGACGTAAAGACTCTGCTGAGCATTCAAAGTATTATCTTTTAAACTAATGGCAATCATCTGAAATTTTCTCGACTTTGAAAAGCGTTTTCCCGGGAGATTCGCTAGCTGAATTTTCTCGTTCCTTTGACCTGCCAGCTTGAAATTCTAAAGAAAGACTGCAGGAATCGACATTTCCCCCCAAACTTTCGTTTCCCAATCATCACCGTTAGTTGGACGATGCCTCAATGTTAGATTGCACAAAGATTCGAGTGAATCACGCAAAGAAAAAGCTGCACAAGTCGCGTACCATAGCAAAATTCTCCAAATAAATGTCGCTTGACTTTGTTAATTGAATTGAAAAGTTTAACGAAATTTTAGATGCAAATTTACATGTGGGAAAGTCAAATGCTTTGGCGCGATGATAAATTAATCTGTCCCCGCGTGGACCTGTTGAATTGCCAACGCGCTCTTCGCCGTGTCAAAGTTTGAGGACTCAAAAGCGACCCCAAATTTCTTTTGACCCCTCAATCGAACTCCTCAAACTTTCACATCGAGCGACGAGCGATCAAGGAAGTTGAACAAGTTCACGTGAAATTGAAAGCGGAATTTTAAATAACTCTTAACTGAAAAGGTAGTTGCAGCATAAATTTCAACGGAAGACAAAATGTTGAGGTTTCATTCAGAAATGAACTGAGAAAGCTTTAAGCCTTTTGAACGAATTTTGTAAACTTTTCTACTGGAAAACTTTTATTAAAGCATGTTAAAGCGCCACAAGGCTCGTGGAGCTGTGGAGATTGTTGACATGTTTGTTTGCTTCGAAGCACGAGAGAAAGGGAGGCGAAGGCCGATGATTCTTATCTTTTGATGTGGCATTTATTTCGTGTAAGAATCCCGAATTGTCTTCGAGTGACTACCGCGCAAAACCCGAAACGAACAATTCATCTTCCCACAACTTTAAGCATCTATTGTAATCAGCAAATATTTGAGGGGATGGAAAACGGCAAATTTTCTCATGGGAAATTCTCTCGTGAGCGATGGAAATGTGAATTGTCGTCGTCATCAGTTAGATAAATATTCAAAAAAAAAATATTAATGAAAAATATGTAAGGCAGATTGAAAAATAAATGTTGTCCTGTAATTGGGTTAAGACTCATTCAAAGCTATCGATCGATCGAAATGGAATCGAGTAGAATATCCAGACTAATTTGATTACGGAACGAGGGGGCTCGATGCAACAGCACGGTAGAGTTCGCAGCAGAGATCTCGGGTTAATGAACTAATCAAGAACTCGATGCAATCTAATTTGAGGATTGATTAGTCAATCAGTAAGTCAACGACTTAGGCTAGCCTTGGCCCGGCCGGAGCAGCGCATATCTAATCAGAGATAAGCCGTAGATATTCCGGAAAGGCTCAATGCGCTTCTATGGCCAGGCCAACGACTTCTTGATAAGTTCAGTGAACCGGATTGACAGAACAATCTAGAGGGCATTAATTATATTTTCGTGGCATTTCAAACAATCACATTTGTTGTAACTGTAAATTCTCTCGAGGACCTCGAGTCGAGGATAATCTAACAGAAATGGAAGGAAACTAGAAATAAAGAGTAAAATATGATTTCGATGTAACATTTACTGGTTTTATTAGAGATTTGACTTCCAGAAAATCGTCCGCTGCTCCCAACTAACTCGACGCCTTCTTTTAAATTATTCATTGAGTTGCAACCCAAATTTGTACTAATGGAGTCTCGACAAAACACAGAACGAATCAGGTGTTAATAAGAGTGTGTCGATTTTGGACGTCGCATCAAACACACCGCGACAATTCACAGTTATGTCAATTAAAATCGAAGAGTTTGTTGCCTGAGATGTGTGAGAAAATATCCAGAAGCGACTCCTTGCACTCATGAAAGATTTCAGCGCAAGGCTTTCCTGATTCTCCGAGTCTCTCAGCTTTTACGTAGTCGTGATGGTCGCTGTTCACGATACTGTCGTGAGTGGAAGAGGGACTGCAATGATACCCACTGTCGTTTCACTTCACACTGAATCAAACGCAGAGACAACTCACGAGAAGGCAATTTGCAGCAGTTCCCCGAACAGTCCGCTGTGGTGAGTGAAACCCGACTCAGCGACATCGCAAATCGCTCGCAAAACGCACGGGCGTCCCACCAAACCTTTGCTGTTAAGAAGCTTCCCGATTCCGTCGTATAGCAGCCAACGAGACCCACTCGTGTCAGCGAGCTGCTCCTCTGTCGGCTTTGGAAAGTTGTCGAGTTTAGGAATTTTTCCGTCGTCGACAAACTCATCGTCAAAGGTGGAATGCTCGTGGAATTCTATCTCCGAAACATTTCTGAGTTCCTCGCTCCCAACTTCTATCACTTCGCCGTCGTATTCTTCATACCTCTGACCTGTCAACGGATCAGTTTTAGTCTGTCGTCGAAAGCGTCCGAAGGGTCGAAGAACTTGCTGATTCACGGGAACGTAGCCGGGGATGAACCCTGGAAAGTAGGCCGGTTTGTAACCATCTATGTTATATGGCAACTGATACTGAGCCGCGATGACTACTCCGATTGTTATCGCTTCTTCCTCCAACTCGAGAGGAAAACCGAAACCCATGATAAGTCGAACACGTGTAGCTCCACCTCTGAAACGACGAGCTTTAAGATTCGTGAGGCTTCACACCTGATGTTTCCAAATACCTATTGAAGACTCCAAATCTCTTTGCTCTCGAGTGAATTTCCCCATCACCAAAGCCTCCGTTTAAGCCAACGGCAAACACTAAAACGAAGAGTATTTTCAGAACCATTCTGCACTGCTCGAGGAAACCTTCAAGACTGAGGCAACTTTCAAATCCTTGCACTCACTCTCTCTGATGGAGCAAACAAGTTTAGAGATGTTAATTCGACTAATTGTTCCCCCCACAGCCTAAATTCAATCATCTATACCTTGTGCGTCTATCTATGACTTAGTAATAAAGTCGCTTGGATATCTAGATGACCAGTTGACGTAGGTGAACGTTAGTGGTGCTAATAAGTTCTAATTAGCACGATCTGGGAGGTATCACAGATTGTTCCATTCACTTAATGAAACTATAACTTATTCCAATCGAATAGTTTTCAATCCAACTCGAGGCTTATCATCTCACGCATTCATTCATTAATTAACAAACGATTGCGAAGTAGATAAGTGTTCTCTTTATTTGCTTAAATCACCTCAAGCCATATGGCAGTTCTTTGCTTAGATTTTGTAAAGTTGATAGCCGAGGGTAATTTTCAAAACAGTCGTTGCCTTCTCGGAGGTAGCTGGACCTGGAAGCTCTTCTTTTGACTCTGTGCGATGTCCTGAAAGCTTTAAAGCTTCTGGCGAAATGATAGCAAACAAGCTGGACCTTTCAACTTCTGAGAAACGGTCCTCAGTTTAAAAGCTTTCGGCTCTCCAATGTCTCCAATGAGTTCTGAGTTCTTCTCCAACACTCGCCGACTTGTTTAAATATTTACTTACTCGTTTAATGTCGAGCGCAGATGTCAGTGAAGCGAACTCAAGACCCATTGACCTGATCTGAAATATCCCACAAAAGCAAAAGCTCACGGAATCGGATTTAAAGCTTTCTTTATTTTAAATTAGTTTAAATGAAATCTCTTCTGCTTGTGTCAAGTTCGATTTCGTGTGAACAGCGATGATGCCAGTACACAAACTAGGCATTTGTGTACTGGCATCATCGCTGTTCAGTGAGTTTATCAAAATGAAAAATCTCTGCCGTTGTAGTTAAGTCAATTGTTTTATTTTATGTTGTCTGATGTTTGGTTATTCTCAAGTTTAAAACTATTTCTAGTACTTATTGATCATTCGTTTTTTAATGAGGCGCGTTTGCTTAGAAAATGAACCGTGAAAACACTCGAAATCCTTTCGTCGTCTTGGAATGAAGCTCCAAGCGAAGCCTTGCACGAGAAATGTTTAATTTAGAAGATTAAGTTGCACGATAAGTTTGCTTGTGTTAGGAATTGTTCGCAAATATTTTCATTATCTTTCAAATCTAAAATCGTCGAACGCCATTCATGATTTTCATATAAAAATTTCACTTGTGAAACGGGTTAGTTAGCGATAATCCATCCATTCTGCCCAGTCGCATTCAACAAACTTTGACTTATAAAAAAATTCTTCGAGCTCATAGAAAATGCTTAGTTAGAAATCATAAGGATTTGACATCATGATTCGCAGTGTTTAGCTTGAATTTAGCTTCTATCCATCCAACCGCACCTCACTTAACCGTTCGTTAAATGACAATTAACACATACAGCCGCCTTCCGAGTCTTGCTGATCGTTGGATGGTTGAGTTTGCAAGTCAACAGCTGCAATTTTTCAAGTTAAACGGGACAGTGTGTCATTGTTTGAATTGTACTCAACAAAAGGGAAATTGATTTGTAACAAACTGTAAGCATGCAAAAGCTATGTCGAAACAAAATAAGGATTAAAGCACAGACAAGTTCGAAGCACTTTCCATTGCTATGTTCTCACTTAACAACTCGATAAATATTGGTTTGTATAATGATGAGGTGTTGCAAGTTCGCTCCATCTGTCTCATTTAATTATTTACACTTAATATCAAAGGATCGACATGGTAACGTTTAGCACAAGTGTAGCAAATGAAGCTACAGATGTACCGAACGATCCATGCGTCCCTTTACTCTATTAGTCATTAAAAATAAATACTTTTCGATTCGATCGCGTTCTGCAGCGATCGTAAGTCGCTGAAGTTCAAAAAGAAACTTGGTTTTGTCATACAAAAAGAAAACAAGATGCGCGAAAGCTTTTTCCTTCTATTGATGAACTCGAGCGTTCTTCGGTGATTAAAGTTCTTCAAAAATATAAATTGATAACGATCAAACACAGACAAAACTGAAAAATGGTTAACTAAACGATTCAGCATGCACAGCCTCCTTCCGGATCCTTTGTTTCGTTGGGCGCTTCTTTCAGGACGACTTCTTGCACTTTAGAAGAGCACGAAAATGAAAATGTGAAGAAATTAATCGAAACATTCGAAATAATGTGGATAAATTAGAGGAAAATAAATAAACGGCTTGCACTAACAAATAGAATTCGAAAGCTCTAGGGGAAACTTAAAGCTCTAGGAGGAAAAATTTGGAACGAGCAGTTGGGCAAGCATCAAGGGATGGGAAACGAGATACTTACTGTCCTCTGGAGGCTTGTTCTCTGTTGAGTCCATGCCAGGGAGAGCGGCGGCAACGCGTCTGAACAGCTAAAATTTGCATAAAATTACCATTCAAGTCGTGACGCTCGTCCTTCAGCAACTCTTCTTACCTGCTTCACGTTGTAACCGGCTTTAGCACTCGTCTCGATGAACATCACATTCAGCTCCTTCGCTTTCCTTTCGCCTTCTTCCGTCGACACTTGACGTTTATCTGACAAATCAGTTTTATTGCCGACCAACATGATTATAACATCGCTGCCTCGCTCCGTTCGAACGTCGTCAATCCATTTTGATGTTTGATGGAATGAGTTGGCATCTGAAAAAATATTCCATTTGGTCACTCGGCTCATCGATTTGAACAAAGGTTTAGTTACTGGTGATATCATAAACGACAACAGCAACAGTTGAGTCCCTAATGTACGATGGAATAAGCGATCGGAATCGTTCCTGTCCCGCGGTGTCCTTGGTTATTCAAGACGAGATAAATTACCTTGAATGTCGTCACGTTTTATAAGCAAACTCACCCACAACTGAAGCCTCACAGTACGGTCCTCTAGATACATAGTTTTTGATAGGAAATCAATGCCTATGGTTGCCTAGGGTGGAAAGTTTCATTTTCAGTTCGAGAAATTCGTTGGCAGTTAACAGCCGAATTTAAGGCCGAGCTTTAAGCTGTCGTCGTTTACCAACAGGGCTTGTCGTGGAGGTAAATAACGATGATTGTGACTCACCTGATACGTGTTATCGAAGCTATCGTACATGAATCGTGTGATAAGAGATGTTTTCCCAACTAGAAAGGAATCGAAGATGAAATTAGAATAAATTGAAGGAAGAAAGCTCGTTGAGCGGCAGCCTAAAGGTTTGGTGACTGTCGCAGTGACTCTAAGGAATCACAAGTAACGTTAACTTATTCAATGAGTCAGAGAAGCTGAGTAAGACTGAAGAGTTTGAAACGGGAGATTTCGTGAGAATGCTCATTGTTTGAGGAAATCATTGAACTCTGCTCGAAAGTTTTACTGTGACTTGCAATCGCTTGTTCTAAGATGAAAGCTAATTAATCGTGCGTCGTAGTTAGGAAATGAAACGTAATAAAGGATCGAGGGGCGGACGATCCTGACTCTCCTGATTTAATTGTGGTAATGTCACAAGTCACTGAAGGTTTCCCGGGACAAGAACGTTGAGTTGCAGTGGAGGAATCCCGAGTAACTTTTGAATGAAAGTGATTCAAGGCTTCAAGTGACACGACACTGATAAGATAAGTTATAAGTTTGTTCATCGGGAGGTGAGCCCTCGAAGGTGATTCACTGATCAGATGCTGACTTCACTGCTTGCTTCATCGTCCCACTATGAACTTCTTGTTCGCTTAGCTCTTTCTCGCTCCCTCTGTCCTTGTCTCACTCGCACTTTTGGTGTTTTCGTCATCAGTTTTTTTAAAGTGAAAGAAATTCAATTAACGCTGCAGTTTCTTGAGGCCACCAACAGTTCAGAAGGACTAGCGCTGACTGAGGATTGCGATTAACTAGTTTTCGCCTTCGAGGCGTTTGCTTTCACTGCAGTAACAGTAAATTTTCTCGGATTTCGATTTTTACCACTTTGCTCGCCCAGAAACACAAGTTTGAACTTCCGCAGCGGATTCCCGAAATTCTCAGACGACGACATCGTTAAATCGCTTCAACTCTATCACTTAAGGTTCAATCAAGCTTCTCAAATATCTCCACAAATTGCACAAATCAATTTCACTGTGTTCGGCTGGATTGTCGAAACGAAGGCGAAGTTGCGGCGCCTTCGGTCGACGGCAGCAAACGTCGACACATTTGAGGGACAAAACTAAGCGAAACAAGTGAAAGATACAAGAATCGAAAGATGTCAGAAGCCGCGCAAGCAATCAGTTCGTTTCCTCTCCCGCCTGCTCACTACATCAAGCTCTTCACGAACGACAATGTCTCGAAGGGCTACACGCCCAAGCCGCCGTCAGCCAGTTTGATCGAGAACTATTCGATGTTTGGGTTTGTTTACATTTTGTATTTCTTACGATTTCCTTCCGCTAACGATTTCTTTTATCCAGCAACAACTTCTCTAACGACGACACAATCATTCGACCGTTGGAAAGCCAGCAGATCAAGCGACTTTATCCACAGCACTTCGACCGGAAGAAAGAACTGAAGAAACTGAATCATTCGCTTCTGGTGAACTTCCTGGATCTCGTAGATATTCTGATTCAAGCTCCGGAGTCCGCTCGAAGAACTGAGAAAATCGACGACCTCACACTCCTCTTCGTCCACATTCATCATTTGCTCAATGAGGTTTGTTTCAAGGTTTCTGTCTTGTCGAAGATTTATTACAAATTTCTCCTTCACAGTACCGGCCGCATCAAGCGAGAGAAACTTTACGAGTAATCCTCGAGCTCCAGAAGAGACAGCGGATTGAAACAGCGAAAAGGTAAATTACTCAGTAACCACTGCTTCCAAATGGTTAGCCTTCAGATTCAATCTGACTTTAGTTGGAGGCTTCAAATCTGCGGAAGCAGATTAATGTTGTCCCGGTTCCTATGCCAAATACTTAACGCCTGGCCTCTTATTGAAAGCTCACACTTCTTCCAAGAAAATCAGTAACCAATCTAGCCAAGCATGATAATCACTGTCCCCTACATTTTAAGATCTCTGCTTATTCGCTATGCTAACAATCCTTTCTCTCCAAATAGATTCAACTATCACCTGGAGAAGGTCAGAGACATAGTTAACACCGCATTCACTAATCTTTTCCCGCTGGATGAGCCGACTCTGCCAAACATGGAGACTGACAGTTACAACGAGAACGCAGAGGCGATACAAATTGATTCAGTGGATCCTAGCGATCGTTTGATGTGCGAACTCGTTGATGAAATTCCATTTTAAGTTTTGGTGTACGCGTGGAAGTATTCGAATAAATAATTTAAGAGAAGAGTGAAAAGATAAATGTTCGATATTGCCTGAAGGCATAAAATTTCTCCTTTCTCATCGGAGCTTGTGGCTCAGAGACTGTGGTTATCCTCAATTGTTCAGAGAAAGACAAACAGCCAATATTCAGTTGAAACTTTAGAGCGACCTCGAAATCATTGAGAAGCAAACCGAGACAACTTTTCCGGAGGCGCTGTCGAGTCCTAAATCAACATTATTAACTTAATTTGAAAACCTGGTTTAATTCATATCGTTAATCTACCGACGTTGGTAAAAGTTTGCAAATCCGAATTCGTACTTAACAGCAAATCAAAACTGGCTGCTGGACAACAAACTCTCTCGAGATTAATAATTAAGACGAACAAAAGTTGGAAAAAGCCTCGACTAAAAATCCTTTGGGATGCTTAGTGTGGTCGGCCGAACAAAATTGTTTCCAGGAAAATGGTTATCGATGTAGAGAACAAACTAACTACCTCGGTTGGACTTTCCTTATGTATCCACTTTAACTTTATGATCGAAACTTTTCCGCTCAAGAGATTTTCAGGGTGAAGACAAAGTTCGTATTGTTGGTAGAAACTAAAGGTTTTCCATCAGACGAACATGAAAACATTATTCACCATCAATTACCATTAGTCTTCTTGGCAACTCCAAAACTCGGCCAGTGGAAATCTTGATTCTAGACCTCGAGAATTCTATAAATAATTTAATTCAAGGAACCAACTTGTGGCTCCGCTGGCTCGTTGTCGTCGTTTTGTGGCGTTATGTTGACAATAACTCACCAAGAAAAGGGCACTTGAATCCCACTTCTTAAATCACTGCTTTAAACAGACTTTCGTTCTTTCACGATAACTTTAAGTAATTTGAGAAGAGCGTGGATGCAAACTTAGTATGTATAATTTTTCTCAATAAAAAGCTAAGAATTATAAAACGTTCAACTTTCTTGAAACATTTTGCATTGAAAGCTTTCACCAAACATCTGAGTCAACATTCTCATTGAAAAATTTGCTGACTGAGCTTCGATTTGAAAGCCGTTCATGGATTCTAATTGAGGTTGCGCATGCAATTGAATAATTCATATTAATCATTTAGTTTGAGAGATTAAAGTTCAATCATTGAACACATTCCAATTTGTCGGTTGAGTTCGATGTAGCAATTATCCGTTCGCAGGTGAGATTGACATTCTCTCATTAATTGAAGAGGAGTCCGTGCATTTTTAATTTAATTGATTTAAAAATAAATTGCCGAAAGCGACAAAATAATGGGAAATGTAATGTCAAGCAAGGACGAGCGCTCGAAACGATTCTTCAATATTGACATCGCAGGAAGCTTTTACTATGTTGACTAAACTACGCTCATTGGCATTAAACACTCGGGGCAATGAGTGAGCAACTATACCAATGTGAATGAGTCAAAGTTACAAAAGATTTTTGAAGTGGAAGCTGAATCGATTCGGGAAAATTGAATTGCGAAGCTCTCGAAAGCTTTTAATATCGTCGAGAAGCTCGTCCTTTAAGCTTTTCCGGCTAACGTCAAATCCATTTTATACATTTCGTCGGCAGTGGATTTCTTGATTGAAACGAGTTTGCAATTGCTTCCATCGCTTACACATTTAAATAGATTAGTGAAAGCGTGGAGCGAATAATTGATTCATCCTTCAACTATTCTCCTGCTTATTTGTATACTTTCCATTTTAATTTCCGTTCATCTCGTAGGCGGAATAAAGAGAAAAAGGTTCTTGAATTCTATTGCATGTCTGCAGCCGTATCCTTCGATAAGTTCCATTCAAATTATTGCAGTGAAGCGTATCTGATAAATTGCTTAATATCCTATATTTGTAAATCGAGTCAGTCTTTAGCGGAAGATTTTGAAGACAAAGCTTTATTTGTGTCGGTATTTGTGTTGATATCCACAACTGCCGAGCTTATGTTATTACGCAAGCTTTTGTTATTAAAACAGAGCGAAATCTGTCCCTTTTTTTATAGACAAGCTAAACACAAAGCTTGCCGGACAGTCTGAAGATGAAACCTTTCGATTAGCCGTGCCAATTTCCTACGTCATTCCAGATCATGAACCTGCACTGATTTGTACATCTTAATAGGCTCGGAATCTGAACTAATCCCAAAATCCTGATAAAACCGAATTCGAGTACACACTCTGTCGCTTGTAAACCCAATCTGGCATCTGTGTATTTAATGTCAAAGTGCCTTCGTTAAACGTTTTAACCATTATGAGACAAGCAAACATTAGTTTCAATTTTATTGCAACGGCTTTTTAGTCGTAGCTGGAACGAGAAGACATATGAAGCTACAAACTGAAATGGAAAAGGTTCGCAAATTAGTCGTCATAAAATTCATTTCAGCCCTCGAACGAATTACCCAGCAACGTCGCTCCGATCATCAAAAAAGGCGGAAAGCATCCTCTCGCCATCAGCCATGGAAACGTCAAATTACCTATTATCGCACCGGAGCGCCCAAACATCATCGCGAGTGACACGTTCATTGTTCTGGCGAACGTCTGCATTTTAGTGGCTTCAAAGCAAATAAAGATCGACCCACCTTGACGAGGTTGGAAAAAGCTGCACAATTGTTCCCAACAGAGTTGTGGAGGCGATGCTAGCCACCGAAATGTAACCGGCGGAAAGTAGAAGCGTTGCAAAAGTGCTCTCCGCCCAAAATAAAGCAATGCCACATGATCCCGAGAACAGCAGTCCAAAGACTAGAAAAACAGTCAGACGAGGAAAATTATGCAAAATGCTAATTGCTGGAGCTATGCGGCAAGTTTGATGTACGAAGGATGGAGCGCCTTCTGGCAAAAATATTAATCTACAAACCTAAAATGTTCTTGTTGCCAACAGCATTAATAATTGTGCTGGCCAGCAGATAGAGGACGAGTTGTATGACGCTGATTACTATTGAATTGAAGAACATGTCGCCGTTCACATTCTATAATCAAATTTAGATCACAATAACTCGATCCTTCAGCAAATTGAAACAGGTCTTCTCACCGGTTCGCATGTGATGTCAGAGTAATCAGGAACATCAATAATGGTTAACCGCGTTTTGTTGACTTTAAAGTCGAGCATTGTGCATAGATTTGCATCCACGGCATCACCACCGAATGAATGCTCCCTGTCAAACTCGTCAATGATCGCAAAAAGCTGAACAATCCACAGGCGAAACGTGTTCAAACTAACGAGGACAGTTCGGTTTGGATGAATCACTGTCATGCTATTAAACAAACTTTTACAATGCTCACCCGAAAAGAATGCAGAACTGGATTGTGTAAACTAAGCACGCATGGCGAAAATATGGTGGCTCAAGCATCACGGACAATTGCGAAAATCCTCCACGGATCCCATTCAACAATTTCGAGAGTGATTCTCTGTTCTCGACTGGCGCGCTGTCACCTGTTTTAATTTGATTTGCCTTCTCAAACGCCAGTGATGTGACCTTGTTACGCTAACCATTAAAAAAGGATTTGTGTGTGTCAAAAAGTCACTTACCGGATATTTGGCGCTCGCTCCACAATTCAAGCGGTGAATTCTCTGGAAAACTTCTAGGGCGGATTCGTTTCTACCGCGGGACATGAGAAATTTCGGGCTTTCGGGGAGAAGAAAACAAACAGATAAGCCGCTAACGATGCTGGGCAATGAACACACGAGAAGGAAAGTCTGCCAAGTGTGGAGTTCTGAGGGTTGTTCTAGCGTAAGTAGATTATAGTAGGAAAATTTAATCTCCACGTTTACCTAAAACATTGTCGATGATTCGAAAGTTCAAGGACTCGTCAGGAATTATCAGCATGGCAAGTAGTGGAAGCACGATGCTTGCGACGCTAAAGAAGATTCCAACCGACATCATCACTCGTGATCTGTACTTGAGTCCGTGAAACTCGGACAGGTAGGACATGAGAACAGCGAATGGTCCACATATTCTGTGAAAAATCATCGAATCGTGTCGAATGAATAATTGAAATATTTCACACATCAATAAAGCTCACATGAAACCGGACAGAAATTTGAAAACGGAAAGAGTTATAAAGTTCTGACTGAAGGCGCAGCAAATGCTAACCATCCCATCCAGAAGGTATCCATAAACGAGAAGCTTTCGACGACCAAGCACATCGCTGAGAAAGCCCCAAAGGAAGGCAGAGCTAATCATACCTACGGCGTGATGTGGTTTGACATAATCCAAATTATACACAAAAAAATTTGTACTGACCACCGTAGGTTACTGCATTCAATATGCCTTTGTCGAACAATGAGAGGTTTAAATCGCACTCGGCACTAGGTAAGATTAATGACATTGTGGTGGTCGCAAATACGCTGCTGAAGCAACAAGGCAATGCTATCAACAACAGTAAATAATTAAACTTTCCATAACCAGTAGCTTCGATCGCCTGCTCAAAATCTGCTGCCGACTCCGTTGACGAAGCTGCGAACAGAAAGTTTTTCAATCTTAAAGTCTCGAAGAGAAATCAACTGCTGCTCCTGACTGCTCCGGCGCTCTCATGATAAATTTCCTCAGTGTGTGCAAACGGAGCCCGGAAATAAAAATAAATCGCTTTGTTTATTTTATTACTTGCTTTGACATTATAAGCTCATGAAGGCTCGAGGCAGCTTTGCCTACAGTTTTTCAATTATCACGAATGGTTTTCCGAAAAAATTGTGAAAACCTTCAACCGTCACATGCGAGAAATTCAATTAGAAATTTAATTGTTCGGGCTCATGTGTTGCCACCACGACAATTTGTTCAACTAAATTGATTAATCCAAATGATTTAAAAGTCGAAAGCAACCTACGCTCAGCATTTGCTCGATTTCCATTTTCCACTTCCATGCTTTAAGTGATTTAAACTTTCGATTCAATTTAAATCTCGGATATCTAACTTCTCTTCTTCAAGTCTCATCTTCCACTGGCTTACAATTTCTTATCTAACACGATTTTATCTCTACTGTTTACATGAATTAAATCTGTCAAATCGTATGGATCATTGAGTAAGCACGTAAGATACTTACTCAATCCATTCAAGTGCAAAGGAGTTTTCTATTTGTCTTTCGCAAATGAGCAACCCGTGCGAGCTTAGGGCTGTTCGTCTGTGGTTGATGCAAATCTGAAAAAAAGTTTTAATAACATGACGACTCCTCGTGCTCCCTCATCTTCTTGCAGGCTTTTATTTCTCAAACATTCGTAACAAAGTTCAACGAGAGAAAAAAGAGTTTTAAGTCGCTTGTGTTCGCCAGTCGTAAGGGATTGGTCATTGCAATGTGTCTACCATTAGTCTGCACGAAGCTTCAGTAGGAAGAGAAAACAGCCACCAATAAATTTCAGACGTGTCAAAGTTAGAAAAAGCTTTCAAGTCTCATCGGCTTAGTGGTTCTAGAAAGTCCCACGCGCCTCTTTTCAGTCCTCGTTAAGGAGGTTTTGATGTTGTTTTTTCATTAGGGAAGCTTATAAGTTCGCATAAGTTATCAGCGGCAATTTGAGCAATTTCAATGACGATTTTTCTCAATGACCAATTCCCTAGCCAGTCAAGATTCGTTAAGTTCAACATGTAATGTGAGTATCTACGAAGCTTTCGAAGCGACAACATCCACGTCATTCTGATAATACATCGTCAGTATGCAGATAGATGCGTTCACTAAACATCAACAGACAAGCACGCGCGTTCACCCCGATCTGATTCATTAGGCCATTTCTGATTGATGATCGTTGAGCGGCTGCTTTGTCCGGGCGTGAGCAAGCAATTATTTGAGTGAGTTCACAACAGATTCGTCGGGGTTGAAACTTTCGCCTTCCGCTCCGAGAACTTGGTCTCGGCAGTGCTTTTCCTCCACTTAACGGACAAAGTTTTCTGTCGACAGCATGATTGCGAATCGTTTTTCAACATCATTTTATCAGTGTTGTCTTCTCGCTCGCGAGACATCATTTGAAGGCAGCAACAGCAGATAATTTGTTGGAAATAAACTCGAAACCTGCAACGTAAGGGATAATGAATGAAGTTTATTAGCATCTGCATTGGCGCGTGTTACTTTCTGTTCAGCCAGTAGTAAATGAGCGGATTGTACATTGAGTTAGACATGGCTAGCCAGTACAATCCGAGGTAAAGATGCTGCACGTAGCTTGTCGACATGATCTGATTATTGTGATACGAGTAGATGAAGAACAAATGGTATGGAAGCCAGCAAACTGAAATTGATTTAGTGATGTCTGGTGTTGCAATGAACAACTCTGTTGAAGTTGATTACCTGCAAAAATCGTCACCACTGCGACAAACATCCGGACGACCTGGTAGAAAAAAACAGCTTTGAGTCTTAATGGATTTATGGAAATTCGACTGGGCCTCGAGTTTGACGGCTTTTGTTAAAATCTGAATCACGAAATCATCTCAATAGCTCTCGGATATTATGAATCAAACATGAAAGCTTCTTTGATGGAAGAGATTTGCATAATGAGTTTTACCTTCTTTTTTGACTTCATTGATTCCTGTTGTCTCGATGTATATTTGCCTAGAATTGAAGCGTCAGTACTGAGATTTTTCTATATTGAATCAGCGAGAACTGGCCAAGGAAACCTCAGAAACCTTTTTAATTACTAACAGTCTACCAACTACAACCACTTTAAAGTTAGCGGGTTCTTCAAAAAACAACAAGAGAACTTCGACGATAAACTTCTCTGAACTTGGAATAATGAATCCGAGGCTTCTCTGGCTGGCTCGAGACCTGTTCAGGACACTTATAACCCCTGACTCGGTACGTACCTATCGACCGACTTCGCCACAACTCTCGACCCATCAACGAGTAGCACACGAACATTATGGCGATGGGGATGCCATAAGTGAGAACGAGGAAAAGAATGTTGTATCTGCGGGAGGAGATGAAAATTTCGGTTGTTTGCCGCACCGAGAGAATTTTAATTTATTGGGAAATCAATTTGAACGCGCCGACAGCGGCTTAGAGGATTTTTCTTCATCTCCTCTGACAGATTTATTTCCATTTGGAGACGGAAAAAAATGAAGGACACCAAATGAAAACTCAAAAGACGTTTGACAGCATGAAGCCTGTCGATTTGCTGTGCGGGAAGACACTAAAAGGCTTAAAAGCTCTCGCTATCGTTTAAATATCATCAACGTCTGAATGTTCCATATCGTTTTATTACATACGTCGGATCACATCTCAAACGATGACTATCGCATGCGGTTCCCTCTATAAACTTTCTCCTTCTCCAATGACTCGTAAAGTGTATTGATCGAGATATCTTCATTAAGCATTGCTTTATCCTGAAGCTGGCATTCCAGTTAGTTTCGTGAATTAAATTCGAGTTGAGGAGCGATTTGCATAATGAACAATTCTCACTATTGTTCGCCAGTTTCCTGATAAGTACCCGGAGACAAAAGGAGTCGCAAACGAAGTGAGAAGTTCCTTCAAGCATGCAGCGTGTTTTCCGAGCCAACTGCCATTTCCTTTCATGCTTTTTGCGCGTTTAATGTTTTGCAGAGTTGAGCTTATCGTCTTCAGTTTATTTCGTATTTAACTGACTGAGCTTCAGTGCACGCAGCAATGTAAGAAGTTCATTCAGTACGCGAATATTTGCTGAACGACGTCAAAGAAATTTCCAAACGAAAGGAACAAAGCAAATAAACAAGTTCACAGAGATCATTCGAAGAGAGGGAAGAGGAAAAAACTTCACGACCATTGTAAATATGCAAAGGCGCTGTGGGTGAAGGGTGAGAATGAGGAAGAGAAATATCCGAGCGTCTTCGAATTAAAGTATTCCCTTCGCAGCTTTAAGCGTAGGGTGACTAACGACGCAGGGATCGTACTCACATGTAGTCGGTTTGAGAAGTTGGATAAACTCCGTCCGGCCAAGAGATGAAGCACACCGTTCTTGTCTTGCCGTTCATATATCTGTGGGGGTTAAAGGGCAAACCTTTCATGTCTCTCAAGGTATGTACATATGATCTGTGCACGTGTGATGCAGAACAAATTCAATTTGCTGGGAGAAATCTTGAATCGTCATCGGGGAGGGTTTATTTCCCGCATAACTCACTATAGGGGGTTGGCCATATGAGTTCTTCTTCAGGATCTACGGAGGTTTAGGAGTTCCTTGGATGTAGTGGGATGTTGAAGGGATAAATGATAAATGAGCTGCATAAGAAAATTCGGTAAAGGTAATTAGGATACATTTGGAAATGGTTCGGAAGTTGCCATAGGTAAGGTCTGATTGGAGGTAATCAAACAGACCTTGGCTTCATTCAAGCTCTTATAGCGTAGTTCCTTGTCTTAGGAAGTTGTCTTAGGAATGTTTGCAGATCTGATTCGATGGCCAACTCCCTTAGCGCACTCGATTTCCTTCAAGATAGTTCCAAGTAATTAGCAAAATACAACAACAAGAAGCGTTAATCTGGTCGTAAAGGAAAAATCAGTAAAAGGAAACCATCTCCGTACTTCTTTGTTGAAATTGACGAGTAAACGAGACAGGGAGCCGCCAGAACAGAGCTTGCGAGCCATATAATTAGAATAATTATTCTTGCTTTCTTCCTTGATGTTCGGTGTTGCAACGGTCGAACAATCTGCGATAAGTAATGCGAGAAAGAGGAAGTTGAGCTGCAAAGTTACTTTTACAACGAGAAAACTCACGGCGATGTATCTGAAAAGTAATCAAAAAGGATTTTCGCCTTAGAAAAATTCTGAAAGGAATTTCGACTTTGCGGATTAAAACGAACCTGTCGAACGAAATCGCAACCAGGGTGAACACAGAAGCGGCGACCGATACGTTGGCGATAAAATTATTTATAGTACAATACCTGGTAGAGAGAGAAATCATGTTTCTGTGAATGCGAACAACACTCGTCGTGTCAAGCGTCACTTACAGTTGCCCAAACGGCCAGTCTGAAATTTGTGTTATCGGCTTTATAATTTGTTAGGCAAATGAAAGTCCATATATTACCCGAGTCTATCATAAAAATGAAGTTGAAAACGCAATTCATGGAGGCCTGCGAAATACTCCGTATCGGCATGAGTGGGAAAAGATTATGCGACCACTGAACTCACCATGAGAAGGTCTGCGATGCTTAGATTTAGCAGGAAATAGTTGGTGACGGTTCGCATGCGACGGTGGGCTTTAATTAAACTTTATCAGCACAGCTGTCGACCTTCAACATTGCTTCGAGCTTCCTCACCTAGCACAATCCATAGAACTATGCAATTTCCACTGATCGCTACGATTAGCATAGCGCCGAACAATAGCGACCAGACGGTTTTCAAGAGCATTGGCAGCTCGTAAGGCTTCTTGCTTTGCGAGCTAAGAAGGCATTCGGTGATGAAGTCTCTGGAAATTCAAATTTCCTTTAATTAAATTCACGCCAACAGTTGTTGTTCAACTCGAGTACAAAGGCATTAAGAGACTCAAAATGTCTCATCACATCCGCACTACATAAATTGACGCTCAAGGGCGCCACGTCTTATTAAATGACTACATCAACTGTCGAAAAAGTTGCAGCTTGCGCAGAAAAGTTTGAAGCTATTAAAATGTAAATTCGATATCGCTGACGACTAATGTGGCTCTAGGACTCACCTAAGCGACACTTTTAACTCTTTATCCACCTGCTGAGTGTATATCTCGCCGAGAATATCCAAAAAAGAAGAGTTCTCCAGCCAAGTCTCGCTGCGATTTTGCACAGTTAAATCAGGGTACTTGTTAAACACGTTAAGCGTGCAGTTCCTGAGCACCTCGTTTGAGAAGCTTTCGCTCATCTTTATAAAGCTTAGGAGCCTTTCACTAATTATTAATTACAAAGATTTATTGAACGGCAATTCACGAAATCGTAAACATTTTATCCTTTCACATTCACCGACAGCAATCCACAAAATCCACTAAGACGACATTGATCGTGCACTCTTAAGCACCTGATTTGAAAAGCTTCTTACTTCCGTTTATGGGCTCGAGCGCCCTAATTTCTCACTAATTAATTATAAGCTAGACATCTTTATCGATAATCCTTCAACAGTCAATTAAGTATTTGAAAGCCTTCGATTCTTCTTCGCCTTTCACGTTAGTTTTCTGCTTACGGTCTCCCTAATTTAGATAACATCGATCATCAGAGCAGCGAATTAATTAAAATTCCAAGCATGTTCACTCTCACTTTTATCACTCTTGATGTTACGAAAGCTGCCAAAGGTAACAGCCAAAGTTCTGAGCACCGAAGCAATAAAACCAAAAATAATTCCACATCCGACTTTTTTATCCGACCGACTGCGACGGGAGTTCAAAGCTTACTGATACGATAAAAGCACGCAACAGGATCACGAAAAGCGAGAGAGGAAAATTTTCAGAAGGAAAACTGCGCTCTCCCGTTCGCTGGTCGAACTTTGGAAAACTCTCAACCTTTGATTGTTTATTCTTCAAAATCGTAACAAGAGAATTCCATTTCATTCGCCATGACTTATTGATGACGAGCACTTAGCATTCGCTTCAATGATTAATTAGGCTTTTGCTTTTACCACTTTTTAACGGAAATTTAACGGAGAAAATTTATTTGAATTCAAATCTGGCGCCACAACAAAAAGTCTGAAACCAATTTCGCAAGTTTATAAATAAAAATAAACCAAGAAAACACGTATCAACGCCAAATCAATGTAAGTATAACAATAGTTAG
Source organism: Smittia sp. YW1114-2 (assembly GCA_033064975.1). Classification (NCBI taxonomy): domain Eukaryota; kingdom Metazoa; phylum Arthropoda; class Insecta; order Diptera; family Chironomidae; genus Smittia; species Smittia sp. YW1114-2. The sequence continues at coordinate 15,292,617 of CP093833.1, forward strand.
ACGTTAATTGTACAGGAAAATCATGGAGTAAAGAGTCGACAATCATTCCAATCGATGAATTACAGAATTCTTGTTTACATCTCGCCAAATTAGTCAATGAGCCGAAACATTGCTCCCATGCGACTCAACATCGAGTTCGACAGTGACTCAGACGACGACAGTCTTTTCGATCCACACAGTAAGTTCTGATTGCTGTGACTTGCGAGCGTTCACTATAAATTGCGTTTTTGCTAAAAACTTTTTAGGCTCCGAGTCTGAAATAGAAGATCTACGTTTTTCGTCTGATGATTCCGAATTGACTGTGCCTATGAGCGAAGCTTTTGACAGTTCATCGGACGACGAACAACACGAGGCACACATGGATCAACACGAAAGCGACAGTGACACCCAAGAGTATGAGATACCGGCTCGACGAGAAATCGATCTCAATGCCACTGTTGAAATTATTCCTGATGCTGAAGAAGACGACAATGACGTTATACTCATTCCACCGGAGATCGAAACAATCAATTTGTGTACTCAAGCAATACCACATCCAAGCCGGTTCTCTAATCCTGTGGCACAGAACGAAGTTATCGAAATAACGGATAGTCCAGTAATTGATCGCGTACGAGTAATGAGGCCATCTCCACGAGTAGGAGTGCACCGCGGAAGACTGATGATACCAGAACGACTCCCAAGTCAACCACAACCAGGACCAGTAAGACGACCTCGCATGAGTATTGGCACCTTAGCCGCTCCATATGTCTCGCCGCGACGCGACGGTGCAATCTCTAGTGCAGCTGCTGCTGTCGCTGATGCCGCTATCGGAGCCGCTGCTGCTCATCTCGACGATTCTCTCAACGCCACACAAACTCCTCGCTTGCGTATCGAGTGTCCGATTTGCCAAGAAAATGTCGTCAATCGAGAGCCAGTGTCGACTACATGCGGTCACATCTTTTGCAAGCTCTGCCTCTCCACTGCTCTCACTACCACAAAGAACTGTCCTATGTGCCGCAAGAAGCTCACGGGACGCAGCGTTTTCCATCCGATCTATCTCTGCTCTTAAAACAGCGATCTCTTAAATTTAATATCCAAATATGTGCTAAACTGTGTCCAACTAGACAAGTCTGAATAAATAAATCAGGTCGAAACCTAAGAGAAAATTAAAAAGGCTCAATGGTTGTTCGTTAAACTTTGTTACAGATGGTAAAGGTTGAGTTTGAGTCCAAGCGCAGCCAAAAGCTCTGCGGATTAAGATCTGAAAACTTTATGAGTCATTCTCGAGTCGAAGCAAATTACAAAGTAAGAAATTCAACTCAACTTCGATCATTAAAAAATTTGGCAAACTTGGGTTTTTAGACTTTTTTTTATTAAAACTGATTGTGGTTATAAAATGGTTCAACACAATGCTTCAAATCAACCAATTCTCTTGTATTTCCGTTGCACAATGAATCTGCCTCGGTTTCGGAATTAACTGTTGGTGGATGAATGATAGACAAAGAGCCAATGGAGACGGCAATGAGCCCATAAATAATGAAGAGCTCTAAAAACTTCTCATTAATGATGAATTACGATAAGTGCGTGTATTTATTTCCTCTAAAAAGTGATAAGGAGAACCCATCCGGCTGGATCATGGCTCCGCTCGCCTTTTCATTTTTTGGTTTCGATTATAATTAAGTGGCTGCACTTTGAGATTACCAAGTAATAAGATAACGTGCATGTGTATCAATAATAGATCAATAGACTTCTCTGTCATATATTTTATTACATTCGTCAAGGAAGCTACGGGACCTCCGCTGACTTGTCTCTTCTACTGTCATAGAATAAAATAGAAAATTAACATTCAATATAAAAATATGCATTAGTCGCGCTCTCTCGATTCTCAAAAAGTTTGTGTTCTCAGTGATCTCCATTTTTTTGTGTAAGTTTGTGACTATAATTTTCTTCCTGATAATTCAACACTTCCCTTTTTGATTCTTGGTTAAGTATGGATTGATTGTAGTTACATCGAATATTATAAGTTCAATTTAATCATACGGGTACGACAGTTCCATGTGATTTAGCTACTCAAAGACTTCGGAATAAGTCGATGGCCGTGGAAGAGTGAAAGGAGATAATTCTTAGCTTGAAAGCTCTCATGAAGTTGCTTTTCAGTGACGGAGTTCGAGCTTTTTTCAGAGCTTTGCAAAGTCAATGCAGATCTTTCAAATTTCTTCGACTATCTGTTTTGGCTCGAGCATCGAAAAGAAAAAAGCTCGAACGACCTGACTCACTTGTCTCGACCGTTGTTCCTCAATCTAAATGAAGGAAAGCTAAGTTCGCACACCCAACAGTTTTGACGCTGTCAGGTTTCTCTCTCTACTGCTAGAGAATAATTTTGGAGAATAGAAAAGCATTTCGCGGTTTGTGTCACAATCCATGCTGCTTGCTCGAAGGATTGATAAGTCTCGCTATAAACGTAACACTGACTAGACAGAGGATCCCTTACTCTATTGGGGTCTAACTGGATGTTTTATTATCTAATACTCTTTGAAAGTGTTTTAAATTTATGTCGCCTGGACTTAATTATTTATTAAGAGATTTCATTGAAGGAAAATGATTTTCTCTACAAACATTGAGTGACCCTTGTATCTGATGTAAGTGGAAAACAACTATTCTTGCAACTCGTTCGTATTATCTTAGTGGTCAAATGCTTCACAAGCACGAATAAGGGAAACGTTTTGTGGGATTGAATCCCTGGGAGGAGAATTTAATTAGCAGAAATCAAAAGTCTACTCGCTCTCTGAAGCTCCAAATGGTTTCATCGGAACCCACGTGTGTGTGGAAACTCAAAACTATTTACATTCTTAGTCGATCCTCGTGAGCTTTCTTCACGATTGCCAGTTTCGAGTGCGGGGATTTCGGCGAGAGTGTTTGGTAAGGAGGATCCTTAGTTCCATGCAGAACCAGCGACCATTCCTTGAGCCACCCTGTCTGAGTTTCTTGCGAGTTGAAGCTCACTTCCAACAGCCAAACGCCTTGCGGGTATTCACCCCAAGTGTGTGTTGTCATGAACGGCCACTTTGTGAATCCGTCGCGTCGATCGTCGTCGTTTGGTCGTTTGCTAAGGATCATCGATCTACGAGAACAGAAATTATTTTAGTTTCAAGCCAGTCGATTCGTTGAGTCTATCAAACCTGGTGCCCATCGGAGAAGTTAGGAACATCTCAAGATCGCCTCGTCTCGTGGAGTTTGCTGTAATCACAGCCTGGACGTGTTCAAGATAATTCACTTCAGTGTCAGTGCCTCTGCATGCGCTCGTGTCGATTTTAAGCAACAGTGACCGTGATGATGGAATTTCCCTGGAGAATAATATGAAACGTAACAGTTTCAGCAATCGACAAACGACTAAAACTTACTGCAGTTTAGTGATGGAGCCAGCTTCGCAGTGATATCGTGGTGGGACAGTCTGCCACTGCTTTGACAGTGTCACCATGCCGCCAGCGTCTAGCACGCCAAATCCGAACAAGTGATTGAACTCGAGTCCAACGCCATTCATTGTCCAATGGAATCGGTTCTTAGCATCGTACAGCGAGTTGCGCTTCGACGTGAGAACTGTGAGATGTTGGATGTCACGCCAAGTCAACGTTGGTCTGAAATAAAAAGAAATTAAGACTTTAATTAAGAGAAAGATTATCGCAATTACTTTGCTTCCAAGGCGAGAGCGAAGACGCCAGCTGCTTCAGGAGCCGCTGCTGATGTCCCAGAATGAGTTGTTGTGCATTTTCCGTACAAATCTGTTGTTGCGACGCCAGTGTTTGGATCTTTGGCTCCGTTGCTGAAGGTGCTAGCAAGAGTTGAGCTACAACTTTCATCGTAATGCGCATTCTGTCCATCGTTGATGGCGCTGTTGATCGAAATGGTCCACATGGAGGCTGCATAGCCATCACAGTTGCAATCGTCTTCCTCGCCACCGTCACCTGATGCCCAAACGTAGATGTTACCGAGTCCTCTTCGACCTTCATTCACTCCTTGAACGATAGCACGCATCGTCGCGTTTCTCGGTCCGTCGACAGTTTTCCCATCGTCAGTTGGTCCCCAAGATGCGCTGTAGATGTCGATCTTATGAGGCTCGTGACCCATCGAGTTTGCTTCAATCAAGTCAGTCTGTAATTAAATGATACGTAAGCCACAAGGGATCAAATAGAAACTAAGAATTTCATACCATGTACGGCTGATCAAGCATCCGAATGCCAGCGACTTTTGAGTCGTAAGCTACGCCAACACCGCAAATGTCGTTATCTCGAGCTGCAGCGACTTCACCAGCGCAGCGAGTGCCATGACTGGAAAGGAATTCGATTTTCTAGTTAGCAAGTTTCAAGCTAAAAGCAATTTGCCGAAAACTCAATTTCATCTGAAAGCTCGAATAATCGTTTGTCTGAAAGCTTACCTATTGAACCAGTCGTCGGTATATCGAGGATAGGGGAATGGGTCATTACTGCTGAAATCGTAGCTTGCCTCAGCGTTCTATAAATAAATGAGAATAATTGTCAGAATTATCACGCCGAAGAAATCTTAATGAGAGCAATCAATGTAACGAGCAATCAATGTTCAAGGGGTCGCTTCGTTTCGGGACTGAGCGCTTGTTAAGAAAACCTTTCTCATTTTATTAAAATATTTACTTACGTAATTGAATTTAAGATCCGGATGCATGTAATCGACGCCTGTGTTGGACGAGGCCATGAAAGGAAAATGAGCCAATGAATAAATCGAGCACATAAAGGCATCTATTGAAGCTGCTTTGTTATTGCCACTCACCATCATCCATAATCGCTGTTGTAACATTCTTCCCGGTTATGCCTTGCTCCCACGCAGCTTCAACATTCAAATCCAATCGCATCTTGCCGCCATTCTGACCAGTGTTCCGCAAGTACCACTGCAGCGGAAAGTAGGGATCGGTCGGTATGTTGCCGGAGGTTTCTGGCTGCTTCTCGCTCTCTACGGGATAGTTGCTGATGACTGCAGGACTTTTAAGCGTTCGGAAGCCGCGCTTGACTCGCTTGAACCCAGATTGTTGAATGGCTGTGTGAATCTATCAAGGAGGAAAGTTGGAAAAGGTTGAGCGACTTTACAATGGAAAAACTTTTTGCAACCGCTGACGTGAATGAGAATTTAGTGGAAGTCGACGATCACGTTGACGCTAAGAAGCTTTTCCTCCTCATTTGCGCCGGAATAACGACGTGTCTCGCTCAAAATATTATTCTGCTTTAGGAACCTTTCCGATCGTAAAGGCGCCCAAATTGAATTTTTAACGAGAACATTTTTTATTCATGGAATTATTAACGCAATAAATTCACGAGTCGTTAGATTGGGCTGGAGGCTTTGTGACGGCAAAACGACGCATAAAGTATGTACAGTTACAGTAACAAACTTACCAGTGGCTCCTTCTTCAAAAGTCTAGTGTGGGTTATGCTTCGTTTGGATCGAACGTGCGGCATGGACGAATGGCGAAAATGATATTCCGTTCCCGAGCTGCCTGGCAACTGCAAATGTGGAAATGAAATCGAATAATTAATTCAATCGCTTTGAGAGATTTGCTGTGAGATAGGAAGGTTGTTAATCACAGAAACTTTTTTCTCGGAGCTTTAGTGCTTATCAAGGACGAGGTTGTAATGAAGAGATGACACAACGGTCCCCTGCGGGTCTACAGTTTTGCGAAATAAAGCTTTGGCTATCAATTTCGGGATCCAAATTACTAATCAAGGCTCTCGATTCAAAAAAGGTTCGATGTGGGTCTGGTAATTATTGGAGCGATTCAAGTGGCAAAGATGAAAGTGGTTAATCTCACACGTGGTCAGGAAGTAATAAAGCTTGTTAAAGAAATCAGAGGATCCCAAAGCTAAAGCTTTTTCACATTCCTAGAAATATTTTTTTCGATTTCCTGTCTCGCTTCCCAGATAACGAAGCAAGCTGCTGAAGCTTTAAATCAATTACGCGTGGATGAAGCTCACGAAAGCTCAAGCGATTTGCAAAGGATTGAGTTCTTCGTCAATCCATTTCGATGAAACAAGAAACGTCTTGCATCGAATGACGCTGAGATATTTTTAACTCGGTGATTTAGTAACCTGAGATGTTTTCCCTAAAGACTCCGCTTATTATCGCAAGGCAGAGTTCGGAATTGTCTTGCAGCCTTGTAAATCGTTGCGTTGTAAACTCCATATGGAAGAAATCAGTTCCACAACATGAGATTCTATTAATAACAGACACGCATTAACGATGTTTGTCCGTTGTTATTGTCGTCGCTTGCGATATTTGCTCTCATCTTTCAACAAGCGAAAGCTTTTCCCCTAAAAAGGAGAACCTTGAAGGTGTCTCGGCGATTGAGTTCGGAAGTTTCTCTGCCAAACTTTCGACGAAACTCTTCCATATGGTTTCACATATCAACGTCACACGGTAATCGCTGCTAATTAATTTCTCGCTTTCCCCCTCCTCGTTCGCTGAGGATCGCAAGCATCGTTTTCATATTTCGGAGTTAAAGAGAGAGTGATAAATTTACGGCACAGTGAGCGTGGGCCGCTTGGGAGGAGATATCAGATGCGATAAGATAAAACATCGCAATAGGCAGAAGCTACTCACCGGTCCAATGTTATGGAAGGAGTTTCGTTTGGCGATCTCATGAGCGGCTTGGCTATCCACACTGCGCTTGAAGCGAACTAAGAACGAGCTGGTGAAAAGCTCAGGCGATGACGCACGAGCAAATGATAAAACATAAAGTCCCAAGAGCAGGGAACACCATTTCTCTGGCATATTCTATTCAGCTTCGGTCTTTATATCTCGCTTGTCTGAAAAGATTTTTCTCTCGTCAATTTCACAAACAATTTCACTTTGAAGCTCAATCAATAAGCGGTTCACACGCAGTCTGAAAGCCTCGATTGATTAATTTTCACGGCACATTAGGCAGCGCAATTCAAGATCCGCAACGAGTCTCGAGTCGACTTCCTACGATTGAATTAGGAGAACTGAACAATTTTCCTCTTTCCCGAAGGGTTTGAAAAACTTTCTTTTATTTTCGTAGGAAATCGATAAACGCCAAAGTTGGACGTGCGAATTGAGGAATTGTCCACATATGTTGTTTCTAAGGCGACTTGGCCATCGACAAACTTTTCTCGGGGAAACTTTTTCCTGCGGGCTGGCACTCGAGACACTTTGCTGGGACCGCCGAGAACTTTAGCGAGCTTTCAAGTTCACAGTCACAAGCGACGAGAGGTCCACAACAACTGGAATTTCTCCAACTCTCGCGATCAATCGAAGCTTTCACAGTTAATTGAAAATATGTTGCTTATCAATCACCATTTTTTCGCCCTTTTAGCCTGTTCGAGTGATAAAAAGTGAATGAATGTGCGTTGACGGAGAAATTTTCTCTGCTTATGAGATGGAATTCGCTATCATGCGCAATCGTCGCCCTCTTGAACGTCACAGCCGACAAGTGTTTCCATATATGTCGAAGCAATCTCGCTGCCGAGCTGACAACGACTTTCCGTTAATAAGACAATTCAGAATATTTGATTACTCCTCGTCTCTCTATCTTGTGTCGACGACGACGAGCCACCAGAAGCGAGCTCGACACCCCGAGGCTCTCATGGCAAACTGTTGCATCTGTATCGGTTGGCTTTTCATTCATTTTCTCCTGGCACGCGCACATTTTCAATTATTGATTGCCCGTGTGTTCGTGACGCTGACGTCATTGTGGAAAGTTTGTCTTCTCTCTGACAATAAAATGACATAAAATGACATAAAATCTGCTAATGCCATGCGACAGTTATGAGCAAGAACAACAGATTTGCGGGGCTTCAAAGTCATACTTAATATGCGTTATTAGTTGCGTCAACAAATAATTTATTGCCGAGCGATGAATAGCAATCGACAGGCATTAAAGGCACTCGTTGAGACTCTGCAGTGGCTAAGCAGGTGAAATATGGCACGCGCTGTTATCAGTGGGAAACGTGATGATATCAGCTTCGCGTGATAGCAGATGATTTATGACGGTACATTAGCGGGATCCAACAAATTTGAATTCCATTAGATACAACAGACGCTGAGCTCAATAAAGTTTACACAAACGTGGCGCAGCCTTGTCAATCTTTTCATCATCTTGAAGCCCTCCCAATGAGAAGCCTCATAAATCATTTTTACAAAAGCACCCCAACACCACTGACGAAACTCGAACGGCCCACGCACTTAGCATCTCATTAACTTATCGCACCATCGAGTTAATGAAAAAACATAGAAGCCAGCGCTTGATTGCAGATGATTTTCTCAGGAAGCTTCAGCACACGAATTTGCCTTCTTTGGCTTTCGATGTGTGACAGAAATAAATTAGCAAAGGACAAAGACATAATTAGTAATTAGGCTGGACCCGACGAAACCCTTTTCAGCCCTCTGAACTCCTTAATGTTCTTGCTTTAATGTCTTTTAGTATCAAAACCCTCTTTATAAATTCATGTTTTTCCAGCTTTAAAGCTAAGAGCTTTTTATTGTTTCATGGGAACTTCAGGTACCAGCCGGTCGGCTTTGTATTATTTACGAGGGTCAAGTTTGGCTATTTCTATCTTGTCGTTGACTTCAGTCTCTGTTGACTTTTCCTCAGTCTTTCTAGCGCAATGCGACGCTTCTCAGCAATCTCTTCTTTTGTGCATAATTTTTTGGCTTCTTGCGTTGACATCTGAGGGACGATTGCTAGAGGAACGATGTAGATGTTTATATTTAGATATGAAAGATTTCCAGCATCGATTTAACTTACTTTGTGGCTGATGGGTTGACGTCGTCGGCAGACTGTTTGTTCGTGCAAGCGGCTTTGACTTTGTCTCAGGTACAGGCTTAGTAACTGGCACGTGTTGAGTCTGCCTTGAGACGACTGGTGGCACGTAGGAGGAGCTTTTCTTGAGCAAAGCATCAAGTGGAATTGAGTTGAGTATTTCGTCGTCGAAGGAATCGTCCAGATTGAAGTCAATCACATTCTGTAACAGTGATGCTGAGGATGATGGAAGCTCTATGCTTCGCTGGCTCTCTTTATTTTCTTCTTTCCTGATTGTTAGTTCGTTATCAGAGTCGAAGTTGAATAAGAATTCATCCGAGTTTTCATTCTCTTGAATTGTCGGATTGAACCCCCGAGTCTCGGCTGAGTGAGATTTTCTTTCTGCTTTCGTGTGAATCAAAGGCGACGAAACGTGCCGCTTCATAACACGGACTGGAGTGAGTGCTAAGCTGTTGGCCGACCGATAATTCCTTCCAATAATTCTAGGCGATTCACAATTCTCTGGTTTGCCGTCCGTCCATGCAACTTCCGACTGACTCAGGAACACGTCGCTATCGTCCAACTTCTGCTTCTTTGATGGCGTAGGTGAAAATGACATAGCTTACTATTTAATTAGCTTAACTTAATACTCGCGCGATATTTTAACATAAACACAATGAATCGGTTCAAACGTTCCCTTCGAATTTGAAATCCTGGCAACCGTTAATCTGAACCGGTTGGATTTATACAGAAAGTTTCCATCCCCGCGTGAAAAACAACAAACCCGCAGCAAAACAAATAAATTAAAATAAGCGACAATGAACAACTTCCACCTGCCTAACTTTAATGTGAAAGATCTGATGAAGGAAGCAGGCAATCAGATCAGCACTCAGATGTCCAGAGTCGTTCAGGTGAGCCGGGAAAATGATTTTTCTTTAGCGATTATTGATTATATTGGAAAACAGCTCACGGAAGAGAAACTGAATCTGACATCGGACATCACAGCGCTTGACAGTCACTTTGAAGCCTTGATTGAGAGAGGCGAGAAGACGAAGACCCTGACAGAGAAGATTGTGAAGGATTGCGAGGCTTGCCTTGTTCCAAATCCAGGTAAGAATTTTGGGCGATTTCAATGAAAAGCTTGCTGACTAAAGTTTGTGTTTCAAGGAAACCGGGTTGAAGACTTCATATTCGAGAAGATTGAGAAGAAGAAGCCACAGCGACTGTCAAATATTGAACACCTCGGCTTGGATATGATAGAAGCTGGCGGAGATTTCGGCTGCGACGGCGCCTATGGAGCGGCGCTGATCAAAACTGGCCAGACAGAACAGAAACTGGGCCAAGTTGAGCGCGACTTCATCGCGAACGCAGGAATGTGCTTCATTCAACCGCTACGCAAGTAAGATTCGACGATTTGTCACAGTACAGACTTGTCTCAAAGTCAAATCTCACCGAAGGTTCCTCGACGGCGAGATGCGAACGATATCGAAGGAGAAAGGCGTTCTGGAGTCGAAGCGATTGGATTTGGATTCATGCAAGTCAAAGGTTCGCAAGGCTAGATCTTTGATTGGGCAACAAACTGTAAGTTCAATTAATATTCTTTCGTCATCTTCCCATTTACACATCTTCGACTTAATTGAGTTCAACTAACAAAAGTAATTAACATTTTTCGTGTCTCCATCGCTTCTCGAATAAATTTTTATGATGTCACAACTAACAATAGAAAGAGGGATTAACTCCTGAGCAGATGCTCGAGCAGGTACAAATCGTTATTTGATAACAGTTCGCCCTCCAATATAAAATCGAATGAATCTTTTGTATGTAAATCAAATCGATTTCCTTCTCTAGGCTGAACAAGATCTACGAGTGGCTCAGTCAGAGTTCGACCGCCAAGCTGAAATCACGAAGCTTCTCCTCGAAGGCATCGGCTCAACTCAGGCAACTCATTTGCGCTACCTCCACGCATTCGTCGAGTCTCAGGTCCGATACTACTCGCATTGCAACAAGCTCATGCACGAGTTGCAGAAGGAACTGTCAAGGTAAGGAAGCGTCTCAGTGTATTCGAACCATAAGCCTCTTGTCAAAATCTTTTCTGTTTGATCGTTATGGGATTCGATGTTTGTTGGTTTCTTTACTTCATCTAGCGTTGTCGAATGAACTCCTTTACCCTCCTTTAGTTTCTCTATCTCAATACGACACTCGACTTAACAACAATTTTCAAGTCTAAAATCGTAGTCCAATCAAAACTTAAACTTTTCAGCACCAGACCATCGACGCCCCGACTGCGAATAAATAGCGAAGAGGTGGACATTGCGGACAGCTCTGAAGATTGGAGCTACGGAGCTCCGCACATAGAGACCGTTGACATAACAAGAGTCTAATCCTCACTAATCTCTCCCGCTTTCTATTGCCCGAAACTCTCAAAGTTCTTTGCTGACAAGCTTTGGTTGCGCATTTTATTTGCTTGTTGGTTAATCTTTAGTTCGAAGCACTTAGAGTGCGTCGTTCGGTCTACATTTTTAGTGCGAAGTTATTTTGTTTTTGGCTTCTTAGCAATTCTATCGCACTTTTAGATAAAAATCCAAAGAGATTTCCATATCAAAGAAATTTAAAACTATTCAAACTCGAACAAATGAAACCGATTTTAATCATGAAAGACAAAGTAATGGAAAATGTCATAAACGAAACAAATTTCCACACGACAGTTTGGATGGCGATGGTGTAAAGTACGAAAGCGTGTGCGTTGACGACGACTCAAATCGAAATGTCATCGTCCAAGCGGAGCCGTTGAACTATCAGCGAGCCAGAGTCCTTTGCTCGTACGACGCTAAGGACAACTCAGAGCTCAACTTGATTTCAAACGAAGTGAGTATGACTGAAGAAAATTGCTCCATTGCCGCTGATTCCTTTCTCTCCAACAGGTAATCTTTGTCGCCGAATGTACGCCGAACAACGCCGACTATATGCATGGAAAGCAAGGCCTGTTGAAGGGTCTCGTGCCGAAAGCTTTCCTGGAAATCCTAGACGATTAAACCACACTCGTTACCACTCGTATCGCCATATTATCAGAGTGATTAGGACCTAAGGTCCTTAGACTAAGAGAAAACTATTTATTCGACACCACGGTTTGTGAGCATCGATTGCTCGTTTAACAGAAAAGCGATCGAAACAGAGCAATTCAAATTCTTAATGTGCACATTTCCCTGCCAGCTAATATGAACTCGATATCAATTAAACTAAAAGGAATCTCGATGTTACTCAGATTTACATGTCAGTCAACGTTTTAATTATTCTCCGAGATTCCCACCTGACACCAACTTACTCTTCTCACCCTTTAACGACCGTTGATAAATTTGTTGGCTAGTCCCCTCGTTTTATCCAGTTGAGGAAATCTCGCACGCTTAGAGCAACTCGATAGTTTATTAATTTTGATTGGTAAGGATCCTAAGATTTAGAAAAACTTATCACCAACCAAACCTTCTGATTGGATGGTCTTGGTCCTGTTCAGTGATTGACAAGTTGCTCTAATGCTGGGCAAACCCAGCAGCGTTGCTCGAACTACAGACAACTGAAGTGAGTCAAACAAATCTGCTTGATATCATCGAGCTAAATTCCTTTGGCAGATCTATCAAGTGCTCAAGCTCATCCTCAATTTACCTTTTCCCACTTTGCACCTTTGAGGTCGCCAGAAAGATTTTAATTCCGGAAAGAGATTCAGTCGCAAAGCTCTCGAAAACGTTGACAAATTACCATCAAGTACCTTAAGGCTTATAAGAAAATTCCCCAAAAAGAAGAAAGATATTTAAAGGAATAATCAATTAACAATGAATGACAAATAATTAAGTGAACTAAGTGATGTAGAAAGCGCTAAAGACAGTAGCAGCTTAGAACGAAATTATCTAAAGTTACGTAACGTCTCAACTCCAAGACAGAATTGGCTAAGCAAATTAATTTCCAATCGATCTTAACTTATCACAACAAAATTCCATTTCGATCACATTCGATTAAATTACTCTTCGTGTTGGATCTTCTTCCATGTTCTCCTGAATCGAACGTATCTATGCATTTCGTTAAAGCTTCTGAAAGTAATAAAATACTCAAAACAAAGATTCGCTTCCGGTTCGTTTCATTTATTTCAGGAGATTGAATTCTGACGCTAAGGCACTTTAAGGTCTACTAGCATCAACGTTCGAAGATGCTCAGTCCTTCAAGGAGTTGTCTTGACAGGTGGATTTCACTTTAAATGGAGGGAGTTAATCAGCAAAGTATTTGTTTCAGAGCTGATTCGATGCTGTCGAAATGACAACGGTAAAATGTTTAAGGAAATTCAATGAATGATTGGCAGACTTAGCTTCATCTTCAGTCTTACTTGTGGAAGTTTCGGTCCTTCTGGAACTGCTTGCGCAACATTGCATTGCGCATGATCTCAGCTGTGTGCAGCTGAAGCTGTTCAAACGTCGGACCTGATCCGTTGCTCTCGAAGTTGAACGGGTTATACGCTTCTTGGTTCATCAGAGCGTGGCTGTTGTAGTTCCGATTGTGCGAAGAAGCATTGTGGAAGAACTGAGGAACTGACACGTTAGGGAAGGATGGTTGCTGCTGACCCGGGCGATAGCCTCTCAACGCGCTCTCAACATCAGCGATTGTCATCATTCCACCTCGCCCTTGTCCGTAGTTGAAAGTCTCCTGTTGTGCCATGTTTCGCTTCCACATCTCAAAGAATGGATTGATGGCAACTTCGGGAGTGAATCCGCTGTTGTAGCCGCCAGAAGAGTTGAACGACGATGATGCTAGAGAATTAAATGAAGGTTGATTCCGTCTTAAACATAAGTTCGTCCTTACTGTTTGAGTCACCGTTATGACGATAACGATTGAAGAATTCGTTCTTCTGGTGCGAATCGAAACGATTCTGCTGGTTATAGTTGTTTTGACGGCGATGGAACTGTGGCGACGCTTGCTTGTGTTGCTGGCGATTGCGACCAAACTCATCATAAGCGAATTTGTTGGAAGCGGCAGAAGTCGAAGGGCGGTCAGGTTCATTCTCGAAGGCTGAGGAGTCCGTCTTCTCGGCAACGTCATCGTCAAAGCCATGCAAGTCAATCACGTCATGTCTTGAAGCGGGGAACGAGAACCATTCCGGTTCGGATTCAAGATACTGCTCGCTATTATCAGTTTTCTCTGTCAACTTGCTGCTGTTGTGATCGCCTTTATCGCTTCTTGTTCTATCCATTGATCCATCGTAGGATGATTTGGTTTCATTCAACGATAAACTAGCATCCGACACGTTGTTTTGAAAGTAATTATTCCGTTCGGCCGCGCATGAGTTGCCTTTGGCATTTCGGAAGAACTGATTGTGAGGACGCTGCTTCTGATAGCCCAACGATCCAACTCCCATACGTGGCGGCTTGATAGTTGTTGTCGTTGTGATGTTATCGAAGATGCTCCTGTGGAATATTTGTGAGAAAGGTATCCTATGATAATTAGGAGTCACTCACTTGTTATCATACGACGGCAGCTGGTATTGTTTGTCGAGCGTCTGCTTCTGATCGCCCCACGACACTCGTCTGGCGCCTCTCGGCGACGCGTTCTTCTTGCAATCTAATCATGAAACAGGGCAAAATAACAGAATAGTCACAAGGTTTGCATCTTTGTCCTCACCTCTTAACGAAGGAATTTCTTGAGGATACAATAGAGATCGATGATAGTTATTGAGAAGCTCAACCAAATTCGGATTCCAACTTTCAGTCGATGCGTTCGGCAAAAGTTCGCGCAGCTTTTCAAACTGCTTGGCCTTCTCTTCTTGATTCTCCAGGCTTTGTCCTCGAATATCCAAGCGAGAGATATTCTGAAACGTTTGATAAGGCGGCGGCACTTGCGCGGATTTAGATTGTTTAAGTTTTAACAACTCGTCTCGACGATAGCGCGTCAAGTTAACTTTTGATGCGAAATCCATGACGGCTGGATCAACAAGCTTCAAGTCTGGCTCTTTGTTCAACGGGGAAGCTAAACGTGACGGTAGAATGAGAATATGATAAGAATACTGAAGCGTGTTCACTCGACGCCATTTTGCTGATGGATGTTTGGGTCGTTTTCAACTCAGTAGACCACAGCCTGATAACTTGTGGTTATCTATTGCGATCGCTGTTAACAGTTGCATAAGAGAAAACAATCGGGTTCGCTCACGAGTGACAATATCAGGTTGATCAAGACCCATTTCTTTTATTCACTAGACTGCTCTACTCACCCGCTTGCAGCGTTTGTCCTGTTGAAACTTGGGCTTCAATTTCAGCGCAAGAGAATATTTTACACTTTGACGGCTCTTGAATCTCCATTATTGAATAACATGCAACTCTTAATCAAGAAAACTCTCACCAGATCCAACACTCAAAATCAATGGCGGAAGCCAAGCGGGGTCGACAACTACAAAATGACGGCGGGGCGCGAATCATTTGAACCTCCAACGGCCGTTAAAAGGATTTAAAGGTCAATGAACTCTCAAGGTCGTTTGAGAAACATTGCAAACAAAGAGGGAAAACGATAAGAATTTCATTACAAACTTCATTTTATGACTTTACATCTGTTTAAGATACTTCTCTCCAAGTTTTAGTTGATCATTTGCTGTTAATTAAACGTTGATTCGTTCTTAGCACCGCTGAAGGTTGGAATAATAATTTCTTGCACAACGGAAACTGCGACAAAGATGAGAGAGCTTAATATAAAATCATCTTGCTGCTGATGCCAGACTCAAAGAAATCCGTTTGGTTTCCTGACAAGCTCGAGCGTTGGTCAACTTCTGTAATGCAAATCATGGAGTTTGTTTGCTTCAACGATCAAAGCTTCAAAGTTTTTGAAACATTCCGTAAAAGTTTTCTCCTGACAAAGGTAAACGAAAACCTGAAAACGAAAGCTCTGTGAGTCAGTCGCCAAATGACAAAGACGGGCTTTCAAGATCGTTCAATTGTCGTCGACTGTGGGAATTCCTGACAATGTTTATTTCGTCTCGCGATAAACAAACTTGAAGAAAAGCCGAGAAGGCGATCGATCCCGATCGATGAGCGAAGAGAAGCAAAACAAACATTCGGCAGAAGAGCCAAGAGAATAATTTATGTAATGTTCAGAGCAACATAAGTTGTTTCTCATTCTTTGCGATTTCCCCAACTGAAAATATCTATGCGAATGTGTTGAGTGTTTCTTGCCGCGATAGCTTTCGTGAAGATGATCTGAGAACGAAGAGAGACGCAGCGAGCTGTCGGTCAAGTGGGGGACGAAAATATAAAAGCCGAAGAGAACCAACGGAGTGACCACATTACTAGTAATCCGTTCTAACAGTGATCAGTTCGCAGTGATTTCATCGTGTTATCAAATTTACCTTGAGAATTATCAGTGGAAGTTTCAAGTGTCGCAATGAAATATTTGGCCATTCTCCTTGTGTCTGTGATAGGATTAGCCGCTGCAGGTAAGAATTGCGTTCTGGTGCAGAGATGTGACGAGACGATGATGCTAATATCTTGCTAATGAAGTCATCCACTTCATCGCTTCTTCGTTCGCTGTGAAGCTAAACGTTTCAATGACCCAGCACTGGCTGTGTTCGTGACTTCTTGTTCTAAGTAATTCTTGATTACGATTGACCAAAGTCACAGGCTTTGTTGTGATTGGATGTCGCACTTGTAAATCCCCAAAGAACCGGTTTCAACGAAAACAATTTGTCATCAGGAAAGTGGAGCCTCGACTGCTTTGCATAGAATTTCAATTGGCTGGAAATTTCTTCTTTCTGATCGCTTTCTTTCGCATCGTGGAACCGAGCCAAGCTTAGTTCTTTTCGCGAACTTAACCCGTTCGCTAACTAGTACAAGCATTAGTAGTATCACTTCGTCAAGGCACGATCGCACGTTCGAGATCCACTGCTTGACTCATCATCCGTTCTCGAGCTGGCCTTGATAATTTTTTTTGCATCGTACACGGATGATTTACCTTCTTGCTCAATTCGCTACTCTGTTGATTAATGGGTCGTTCAATAAGGACGTTCTTAAACTGTGAGGGAAGAGGTAGTTTGACAAATATCGCTGTTTATTATGTTTTGGTAATTGTGTCCTAATTCAACCAGAAAAATAGAGGATGTTGTTGAACAAACCTAATCTGTCAGATTGTCTAAAAGCAATTTGGAACTTTCATGCTCTATTTCCCC
The DNA here is from genome assembly GCA_033064975.1 of Smittia sp. YW1114-2. Taxonomy (NCBI): domain Eukaryota; kingdom Metazoa; phylum Arthropoda; class Insecta; order Diptera; family Chironomidae; genus Smittia; species Smittia sp. YW1114-2. Next base: position 15,309,557 of record CP093833.1, read on the forward strand.
TCACATTTTAACAAAGATCCTCGATGACGTTATTGTTCAACGGCCCCTCAATTATCATCCGTACATGCTTCTCTTACTAAATAAAAACTCGAAGGTGTGAAGCCATAAAAACCACAAAACAAACGGTTTGCATGTTTTCTGTAGCGAAAGACTCGTCGTCTTATTTAACTTGAGAATAATTTGTCTACGAAATTTAAAGTGAATACACGCACAAGTTGATGATAACCTCTAGGAACCGTCGTTTCATCACCAATCACAATCAGAAATTCCCATTCGTTAGACTTTTTCTCCGAAAGATTGAATTGATCGGTTGCCAAAAATGGTTGCGACTGGAAACTAGCACATTGCAGGATTCACCTTCATTTGAGGTGTTCGATTTCTTCAACAGATTGGTTTGATAGCCAAGTTTATAAGCTGCAACAATCTGCAAATCCTTCTTTATAAAATGTAAAAAATATTCTAAACGGGATAAAAAATATTTGAATTTTAATTTGTCATGTGCCACTGGTGGTCGATGAACCTTTAGATCAACAGCTTCGAGTTGCTTGAAAGACCAACAATTGAAATTTATTTCTGTCTTCTCTTAGGATCGTACGGCGAATACATTCCAAAAGCTTTCTTCATCATTGACGAAGATGGAAACGCGTCACCTGCACGCCCAATCAACGCGGTGAGGAAAATTTTCTATTTTCCTTCTTCAACTTTTCTTTGAACTTTCTACCAAATTTTAGGAAACTTTGAATCGCGTCCGTCGTCAAATTCAACCAATTCAACCGTTCGGCCAGCCTGGCTTCGGTTTCCAGCCTTTCCCTTTCCCAGCAGTTCCGCTCGGAGGTCAAGGACAAGGATCATTCGTCTCGTCGTCTCAAACATTAAACAGCCGATTCGGAGAAGATGAACCAGTCGTGCAAGGACAGTCAACTGTTTTCTCTTCAAACAATGGCCAGTACCAACAGCACACAACCAACGTCCGCCCCGACGGATCAGTCACCTATAACAAACAAAGCGGTACGTCGCACATTTTAATATTCGGTGGCATGTCTGTTCCAACTTGAGTCGGCTTTCAAATGTTCATTGCGTAGAGAGAAGCTTAAGCGTTGAAAACCTGGAAAAGTTCACTTAAGCTATCGATAAAGATTATCGAGCTAGACGAGAGGCAAATTCTTCTGTCCTTTCTAAGTTTCGTTTCCTATCTTCCAACTCAATAACATGTTGTGAGTCACACATAGCATGAGGCGAAAGACGTTCGAGACCGCACGTAGCATGGCAAAAATTTCATTTGGATTGGTTGAATTAAATTTATATAAAACGATGAGACTTTAATTAACCAAATCCGTGTATGAAACTCTTTCAGGTCGCTTGTGAACCCGATGATGCATCTTCCAATGCAATCTGCTGCTGATGTCATCGCAATTTATTTTCCTGATTTTGTATTTCTTGATGACATATGAATAAAAGTTAGGCTCAAAGTCAGTTTGCAACAGGAACGCGAATGCTTTCTCAACTCTCATTCAGATTGATCGGAAGAACGTTAAGAAAATAAAATCTTTTTCGTGTGTTAAAGGTCGCGTGAAGCGTCAGCAAACTCAAACTCAGTCACAGGATGGACAAGCCGGACAGCAGCAACAAAGTCAGACACAATCTCAAGGTGTCGATAGCAGACAAACCAACCCATCAAACCAACATATTCCACAACAAGGAAACCAAGGTCAAGGACAATCACAAGGCCAGCAGCACCCACAAGGAAACCAAGGCCAAGGCCAGCAGCACCCACAAGGAAATCAAGGACAAGGCCAACAGTACCCACAAGGAAATCAAGGCCAAGGTCAACAGTACCCACAAGGCAGCCAAGGACAAGGCCAACAATACCCGCAAGGAAATCAAGGTCAAGGATACCAAGGCCAAGGCCAGCAATATCCACAAGGAAATCAGCAACCAGGTTTTGGTGCACCATTCGGATTTGGCGCATTCGGACCAAACGGGTTTCCATTCGCCCCTGGATTTGCTTTCGGTAATTGATCCTGAAAAATGTCAATTATTTTTGTCTGTCAATTATTTCTTTTTATGAATTTAGCTCCTTTCCCTCAAGTCGGATTCCCACAACCAGCAGGAGCTTTCGGAGGTCCCGGTGCATTCCCTGCTGGCGGCGCTCAACCCGGCCCAGGTACGCAAACAATTCAAACGGGAAGCACGTTAGACAATAGATTCGGTGAAGACGGAGTCCCAACAGTCACCGGGGGAAGCCAGACAATCACAAGCATGAATGGCAACTTCCACTCCACTACAAGTATTCTCAAACCTGACGGACAAGTGATTACGACACAGCAAAGCGGAAAGTTCCCAGAGAAAAAGAATTAACGCGTTAAGCGATCATTTAGTTTGACTTGAGCCATCACTCATTGATCATCAATTTTACAATAAATCTTTTTCGATTTGAATTGCATGTTTCTTGTCCATCATGTCATACATTGCTTGATGTAGCATTGCTTGATTGATCATTTGAATAGGAAAGCATGTTTGAGGAATCGTTGGACGTCGTTAACTAGTGCAGGATAGGCTGATGTCGTAGTAATTATGACTGATGGAGGCATGTGAGGGTTTAAATGAAACATCTTTATCATGTAGCATGAAGACTTCAAGCTTAACAAGCCCCAGAATTGATGGGAAGTTTAGGATACTCCACAGGCAGCCGACTAGATTCTCGTTTCTCTGACGACGACTCGGGCACTTCCGGAGTCTCTGGTGGCACGACTAGCTTCTCTAGCAACAACGGAGTTTTCCATTCGACGTCGAGTGTTCTGGGTCCCGATGGAAAAGTTCACACTCGTCATCAGAGCGGTAGACATTAAATCAGATGACTTGCTGGAGCTTCAGAATCAAAGACTCTATTTCCAGGTCGCCATTACTAACACGAGAAACTGTAAAACGAAAGATTGAGTCGAATAAATCGAGTGATTTTCCATCATAGCGGTATTTTTGCGAGCTTTTATTCTGCAATGAAATATGTTTTACATGAAAGCTTTTGACTTTTCGAATATTTTACAGTCTGCCTGAAACTTTAATTGAGCATCAGCAACTTCCCAAGCTCACAAAATCTCAGTTTTGCTTGTAGAAATTGCGAGAAGGCGTTTGTCTAACTAACTGCAAGCCCACGAACATCCAAAGCGATCCTTGTTTCACATTTCAAATATTTTTATTTGCCTTAATTTACAGGATTTAAAGCATTTTTGTATTCAATAAATAATCCAAGCATTTTGTTTCTAAAAGTTGATTTCAAGGAGGAAAAGCATTTACTTTATTTTAGAGTAGTTTGAAAACTTATTCATCGAGAATATCTTTTTGTTTGGGGAAGATTGCAGTTGATCGTTTGTAGAGTGACTTTCGTAGATGCAGTTGGCAACTTGGAATGGATTTCATGACTTTGAAGGAGGTTTGGTTGCTATACTAGGTCTCTAGACGCTAGAGGAAACCTCTGGCAGATGACAATTTGGCCTATCTTGACTGTAAAGCCAGCAAGATGAATTTATCCCACTGTTAAGGTGCCAGCTATCTCTACAAAAGTCACAGCGGATTTCCAACTTCCTTCTATTCAAGTTTGTTTTACATCGACTTCAACAGGGACTGACTTGCTGTTCTTAACAACTTCCCTCACCGACCTTCTAAAGCGAGTTTCACTGATATAAATTTCTAAGTTTTCGTGTGAGTTTCATCGAAAGCAAAACTCCAAGATCTATTTCGGGAAACTTATTCGATAAGAGAGAAAAAGAGTCGGAAATTCTACATTTGAATTTATGGTTTCGTGTTTACTGGGAGCAGTTCCTGCGCTCTTATAGCTACGATCAATCAGGAGAAGTGTAATTTGATTCTCAATAAATTTTAGCCGACAGAGAGAAAGCTCATTTGCGTGTCGCATGAAATGTCTCCACCCTCGAATGGGTTGTCTGCCCACAACTCCGTGAGAATTCTTTTCCACTAAATATTCAATTAACTAAACGAACTATCAAGAAGAAATCGATGGCAAGTTCTTGTTAAAACGAAAACGTGCAATCCATTTGAAATATATTTGAATGCTCTTTTTTGTTTGTTTTCAATTGCAGAGGCTCGAAGTTATTCTCTCGAAGGGACAAAAAAATAAATGTTTTACAAAATAAATTCAGCTTTCTCATTTGTTGTTTCACTTTGAAGATAAAACTAGAAGAAAAATTATAATTTAATTTCACTGCTGTGCCCGACAACTGCTTCACTGAGTTCAGAGCTTAACGACATTCCCATATTTTGATCGTTTGATCCACGCTGCCGGAGATGACGTAGGGATGTGATTTATGCATGTCTGTGGAAACGCAAGGTTGCTGAGTGTTTGAAACGAGCCAATCGTGGAGTGAACTCACCTATTGAAGTACAAAAATGTGAATGTGCATTGAGCGTCTTCAAGCAGCGCTTGTTGCGAATGTCCCAGATGCGGATCGACTTATCATCGCTGGCTGTCAACATATATTTGCCGCCTGGATGAAATGCGATGCCGCGCACCCAGTTGTCATGTCCGTAGAGCGTGAACAAGCACAATCCCGATGTGACGTCCCAAATCTTGATGGTCTTATCGCGCGAGCCCGAAGCCAAGAACGGGCCTGGGTGGGCGCCTTTCTTGTTGTCAGCACCAGCGGCTTCATTGATCGCTGCGGCCGCAGATTCAGGCGCCCAAGCTATGCACTCGACAGTGTGATCGTGTTCACGCAGTTCGATTTTCGATTCTTTGGAATTGATGCACCAGACGCGAACCGAGTGATCGTTGCTGCACGAGGCCATCAGCGATCCGTCGACGTTGATTCGAATCATTCGAACCCACTCGCGATGACCTGTGTATGTTTTCACGCAATATCCAGTTGACACTTCCCACATCTTGATCGTCTTGTCTCGTGAAGCTGACAGAAGGAAATCACCAGCGGGTACGAAAGCTACTGATGACACGTTGTGGTCATGACCATGCATCGTCTTGACACATTCGAATGTTTGCTGGAAATCCCACAACTTAATCGATAAATCCGAACTGCATGATGCTAAAAGAACATGAGATGCGTTAGTTAAACTTCGAAGGATTGCAACGACAAACTCACCTAGCAGCTTTCCTTGTCCATCAAATGCAATGTCCTGAACCGAGTCGGTGTGTCCTTTAAGCGTCCTCTCGTATTCGCCGGTCTCAAAGTCCCAAACTTTGATTGTTGCGTCTTCCGATGCCGACACCATCATGCTGAAGATGGGATGGAAAATCACGCGGTTAACTGTCGCCCGGTGACCCGACAACTTGAACTTCTCGGGGTGACGGGGAATCCATTCTGTCGGAGTTCGTTTGGCCTTCGTCGGCGCACCTTCAATCAACTCTTTCTCAGTCTCGCTCAGTTTCGCTTCCAACTCCATCACCTTCTTCTGCAATCGAATGACTGAAGTCCACTTTTTCTCCAACAAGCCGTGATATTTTCGTTCGATTTCCGTTGGCACTTCGGCCTCTTTTCGGAACACATCAAGCGCTTCGCTGTAGCCATTGGTGTCCAAATAATCGGCAATCGCTTGGTTACTAGAGTTAGGAGAGAATCAAGATTAGCTGAACTGCGATTAACCATTGCGAATTGTTAATTAGTATTGATTTTTTTAATTAGTAAAGGCCCGCGGAAGACTTTTCAACGTTTTGAATGTCAGCGCAAGGCCATCAGTGGTTTTTCCAAACGGCAGTAAGAATCGATATTGTGACGTCAAACCGAAAAGCGCTTCGTCAGCCGCTTTCCACCCCCTCAAGCTTCGAAGCGGTGGCGTGTCTGGCTTTCGCACTTTCTCTCCCGTTTGAGCTTGCGCATTAAACAGTCGCCGCCAGCATGAGAACGTAGTCCGGTGAAATTGCATCATAAAAAAATGGATTTACATTCGTTTCACTGAACGACATAACTATGAAAAATTCATTAAAGCGGCGAATAGTTTCATAGAGCAATTGCATGTTTCTCTGCCACTCGTTCACCCTCAACCTTGCTCGAAAACTTTTGTGGGTTTGTTCACCCTAAATCTAGCTCCGGCATTTCAAAGGTTTCCCTTGGTTCGTTTCGGTAATACTCACAGCTCCTCGCGCTGCCTATTAGACAGAACCATTTTCATGTTTTGCCCAAATGCCACGAATAAGTCGAATTACTCCTGAAGAACCTCGACTCTTCTGTCCTTGTCAGCCTCTTCCAAACAAGCTTCACCTGCGAGAATGAAGAACGGTCGACTGCTGGAAGAATAAAGTAGAAATTCACTGGTTAAGCACTTGATAAACTTCCGGATTTTTGTCAATCTTGTGATTTTCTTCTGTTCGCTCGGGAGTTTCAGTTCCAGCACCGACAGCACAATGGACAATCTGAGAAGCGATTTTTTGCCACGCGAGAAACACAAAGTGCAATTTGCATCTAATTATGTTGATTTCACGCTCTTTCTCCTTCATTGACATCAATAAACCCTTCGAGCCGTTAATTGTTATGCCGATCTGAGCCGTGCGATTTCATTTTCGACTCGGAATCATATGATTCGCCAGAGCGTCGGCGAGAGCAGTTTCAATTAACATTGAAAATTTGTAGGATTTGTGCCAGAGAAACAAGAACGAACGCGGGCTCGAAGAACTTCTTGCTACATTTTTCCTCTCCGTCTCTCGGCTTCATTCATGCAACTGTTATTTCTGACACAGTTACGATCAAATGATTGAACTCGAATCGGCCGAACGATTTATTTTCGCGATGAGCAGCAAACGGCGTCGAGGCCCTTGACAATTTTTTGTTTGACAACTAAGACCGACTTCGTCTGTGTTGTCTTTCCTGACTCGACTGACCAATATGGCTTTATGTCGCAAGCACACTCGTGTAGATTCAGTTGCGTCATTCGACTTAGTGGGGCTGTTCGATATTCTTTCACTCAGCCGTTCAGCCCCAAAGTCGTCACTTCGAACTTGTTTGGATTGATAATTAAGATGGCAGATTAGTGCGAATTATGTTAATATTGTTTGTCTGCGTTCCGCGCTCAGAGATTAGTATGTGGCTACACACTTTTGCACAATATGGCTCAGAAATACGCGGATTTGTTCCATCACTTGCGATCTCGCCAAAAGAAAAATATCGATTGCGACTGAATGTGTCATCAAGCAAAATAGAAGTCTCAGCAGTGTCTCGATCGTCTTTACGACTCTACAACATTATCACGAGCACATTCGAGGCCAGAACAAGTTGCACAGAGCCCGAATAATCGAAACGTCGCAAATCCAACGCTTAATCAAAAATATTTTCAGTCGCTTTGTTAATTTTCAATTTCCAGCGAGCTGCCGCGATTTATCCACTCAAATTCGTGTTTCACTTGTTCCTGATTCGCTTGTCTCTCGATATTCGATACTTACAAGCTTGAACTGTTCGCTTGAAGAGGATAAAACTGGTGAATCAAACTTTTTCCTTTTTTCACTGAAACCCTTTTTGAAACTACGCAGAAATTTTCGCGTTTGAATTCAAAAATTCTCGTTAAAAACGATAGCGTGGCAAAAGACGTTAGAAAACATGTCAAGTTTCGTTGCAAGAAAAGTCAAGTTGGAGTCAAGTTGCGATGGGGGTGGAATTTTTTGCCCAAAAGCTCTGAGGCAAAACTTGGCGAGGAAAAACTGTCACGAATATGTGGAATTACATCTTGAAGAACATTGACTCTTCTGTCCTTGTTACTGTCAACATGTCAACTTCGAAGGCCGGGCGAGACAACGACGATTGCGATTGAATCACTTATGACTGAAGATTGTTAACAGCATGGCGAGACCCTAAATGATCGAGCTTCTACATCGAATTTCTACAGTTCTCGAGCGATGAACAGAAACTCATGATACTCTGATGACAAAGTAACATTTCTGGCTTCTTGGAATAAGTCTCTGAAACGCGCATGCTGTCCACGAATCGCTCAAAACATAAAAGCGTCGAATTTGACTAAAAGCGTTAGTTGCTCTGAAAAGTTGAAAAAGAAAACAAGGAAAATATAATTTTGGAGCTTTTTATTTACAAGCTGCTTAAACGGTTTAACTCAATCCACAGAAATGATTTCAAAGACTAGCAAAAGATAATCTAAAACACTGTGGCTGCTGACCAGTAAAGATGTTTTTGAGCCTAGAACTTGAAGAGAGCAATTCCATGACAGATTTTTTCATCAACGAACCAACGGTCGCAGGTTCTCGAACAAGATATAGCTGATTCATGAGAAGCTCTCTTTAGGTTCTAGTTCAGTTGCGTCAGCATGTTGTTGATCGGCCACCATCGTCGCGCTGTTGACTTGATAATTCACAATCCGCTGTAAATGAACTAGAAATGAAAGAGAGCAAACCCATGACAGATTATCTTCGATTTACCAGCGGGCATGTGCAGGTCGATCCTGCAGCCGCCGCGCCTGTCATAGCTGAAACATGAGAAGCTCTCTTAAAGTTCAGATTCATTAGGCGTGGAGTTTTATCACTCGTCGTCGGCACTTTCCACTTTACACTTTCGAGCTCGAGCTGTTATCGTCATGCGGCCAACTAAACAACGAAACGAGAACTGTACACAGTTTTCGGTATTTCTTGAGCGATAAGGAAAGCACACCGAGGCAGGGAACAAACTGACTTGTGCTCTTTATCGCCAACCTGTACACAAAGCAAACAGACGGCAGTTCAACACTTTTACGAGAGGAAAAGGAATTTCGTTAACACAATCGCGGGGAACAAATATTTTCTTAATGATAGTCTCGGCGTAAGGAGACCAGCGCGACTGAGTGCGGCGCTTGCTTGCGTTCAACTGTCTACAGGTAATTTCGACTTTATCGTTAAGTGATAAGGCTTCGACACTCTGAAGAATGTCGCCCGGCAGCTCGAGATGTGAAGACGTTAATTGACGAGTAACGAAAAAGCTGAATGGAACTCAGCGTGGTTCACTTAACACCACGACAATCGAGTAACGTCTTGCCCTGTTCACGATTTCGAGTGATAAAAGCAAACAAAACTCTCTCGCTCGATAGATAAAGTGCGCGGTTGCAATCGCCGTCGTTTCTAGGTTGCCATCTCAAATATTTACTTAAGAGACGAAAAATTTGTACTTGAGCGGTTGTTGAAACACTCGAAAGCTTTTTCGTGTTGAACAGATTCGGCTACCGCTTCAGGGAGACCGTTCCCCGATGCTGATAACGAATGGGAACGCCAAACACGTTAAATAAATTAAAGAAGTCAAAACACTCTTTCTCGCAATCTTATCGAATCGATTGCCCTTATCTTTAATTAGTTCGCATTAACTTTGCGGTTCCAAAGCGCCGGAGGTTCAGCCAAAACGTCCACGTGGTTTTATTAGAAAACTGTGACGATCGATGCTATGAAACACTTGTCGTTGACGTCGCGACAATTGCTGTGACTCACAACAAGTGTTTTCAGCTATACAACTCGTGGCTTGTAGCCACCTAACACGATCGCTTTAGCCCACTAGACGATTTATTTTTTGGAAAACTGCAGCAACTCGATGCCAAAGCCTTGGCCGAACTATTTAAATTAACATGTTTTCTCTCCGCAGCTCGTCGGCTACTTAGCGCAAACAAATTTATGAGAATTGGAACCGTCAACAGTCGCGTTTCTTACTCGATCTTCTCTTATTCACCAATTAACACTTAAACCCTCTCGCGCCCGAAAAAATCTCACAAGCACTTCCACCGTTACTGGTTGCAAAATGAAGTGACGACTCATCCACGGTTTCTTTATATAGCTTCTCCTTCCACCGTTGCCGTCCGATGCGAAGAACGATAGCGATAAGAATGAGATTGGCTGGAGCTTCGAGAGCGCGCACGGTAGGAAAGACTTCAGCGTCGGTTCTGTTGGTGTCGAAAGAGCTTCACGTGACACATTCCAATGAGCCCGATGGAGCACGCTGCTGATCTCCTTATCGGAAATGCCTGTCGCTCGAGACATTGTAAAACAACTGACTTAGCAGAATGCAGTGGAAAACTTATTTTCGGGGCGACACGTCTTGATAGGTGCGAGAAGAGAAACGAGCGATCACACAATATTTGCACAAGACCTCAAGATAAGCTCTGAAATATAAAGTTTCAACATTTTAATTAGGGCAGAGTCTGAGAGAACAAACTTGGTTGTCTGTTATGATGAGCTCGAACGGCGCAGTCTTGACGGAAGAGCCATAAAAATTGAACAAACAAGCGCAGACTGAAAAGCGTCGAGTCGTCAAGCAACCCCTTGAGCAAATTGAGTTAATTAAAATCTCTAATCTTTTAACAAATTGGGTTGATGATTTATTTGAGCTGAGATAGCGAGCGAGTACATTGAGATGAGGTTGCTTTGCACCTGACATTATCGCAGTCACTACCATTCATCGGCTTCCTCAAATACCTTTTTCGTTGAACTCTTCTTCTTGTCTTTCTTTGACTTCTTTGTCGCAACGTCTTGGGGTTTGTTTGATGGAACTTCCTGTGGTTTCTTAGGAACTTGTTGCATCGTTTCGTCATCAGAATCAGCCGTACCGCTGAGGCTAAGATTGTCCATGTTGATCTCCGCAGAATCTTTGTCGTCGATTAAGTCTTGCTTGCAACAAAACTCAGTGGCGTACTTTCCATTCACATCGCAATCGTTCTCGCAAGTGTAGACGGCGATCACTCCCCAATCTAGCTCGTAGTTCTTCAGCTCGTTGAGCATTTGTGGCATGATTTGAAACTCGAATGTTCTAGGACTCGAACAGATGTTGCATTTCGGGACTTTCGATGGATTTAGGATGCCAACATCAGAGATCCACAAAGGAGAGCCATGACGATTGTACCGAAGCACCTGAGTCTCGTACGATTCAAGAGCTTTCTTGAATTTCCCAAACGTCTTATCTTCTTTCGTCTCAGCGATGTCGTTGAAATCATTGCAGTCGCTCATCGCTCCAGCGTTGCCACTCTTGACAAGAGCTTCGTATTCCTGCAAACGACGTTTCTCTGCTTCCTTCTCCGACTCGTTATGGTCTGCGTGCTGTTCCTCCTCTTGTTCGATGACGATTTCGAATTCCGGGAAGAGAAATTCACTTGCTGGCGCATCTAACTCGTTCGAGGCGTCGCAAAACTGTTTGTGGATCTTCCAGTCCAACTTCTGATGGAGCTGACCACAGTAACTGACTTTCTTGCATTTCCCACAAATCAACGGACCTCTGAGTCCACAGGCTCTACACAATGCCACTGAAGGTTTGACTTCCGGTATCTCTACGGTTTCGTCGGCCGGCACATCAGGATAGAAACTGTTGACTAAAGGCAATTGACTGCGAAGCACTTTGATGTTTCTAAAAACAAGGAAACAGTTACATATTATGCCTGCAACTGATAACGATCTTACCCTGCCTGATTTGGCGTACAGCATTTGCCATTTCGACAAACGAAGACGAAGATCGTTCGATGGAAAGCATGCGATTTGTGTTCTGAACCGGCGTATACTTGACACAGGAAAATGCATGGCTCCTTGCAGTAATCACACAGAAGATCCTTCGTCTCCGGGACATTCTGTAGCTCCAGAAGTGCTGGCAACGCTCCTGAAACGAGGTGAAGAATCGAACACTTGATCTTGTACAAGGAATTCCAACTATTTACCTAATTTTGAGGGGAAAAACCTGTTAGTCAGCAGCCATTTGTCCTGCTCTTCGGCGAAGCCAAGTTGTACTCGCTTTTCTTGGTTCGTTGACATGGTTTCCGCTGTCTAAATCCTGATATTTCAGCCAGATAATAATTCAAAACAAAACACACGAGATTTGTTCTTGCGTTCCCCGTTTAACAACATCGCGTAGTTTTGCCCTGCAAGGTTTTGAATTATAAAAAACCGTTAAGTGCTGCTCGGTTGACAGAAGTTCTTAAGTTTTATAACAAATTTTTTATTGCTTTTTGTGGGATATCTAACACGTCAAAGTCAAAAACATATTTGCAACTAGTAATCCGTAGTTGTTCGAATGTAGATTCGACCTGAAGGCATTTCAACATCGTCGAGTCCTTTTGGAAATTGTTTCGATATTTCATCCTGATTAGCTCCAGGCAGAACCATAACTTTTTCACCAGGAACCCAGTTAGCAGGGGTTGCGATGATTTTAATACGATCCGTGAGCTGTAGTGAGTCGATGCAACGAAGAATTTCGTCTACATTGCGTCCACAGGAAGCCGGATAATGCATCGTCAGCCGAACGCGTTTATCGGGGCTAATGATGAACAAAGCTCGAACAGTCAGCGCAGATTCATTATCAACATCTTTTTGATCCAACATTCCAAACCTCACTGCTAATTCACGAGTTGGGTCAGCGATAATGGGGTAAGGGAATTCTCCGCAAATGTCTTGACAGTAGTTGTGAATATCGTTGACCCATTCAACATGCGACGAAAGATCATCAACTGAATGAGCCAAAATCTTCACATTTCGCTTGGAAAATTCAGGTTGATGAACAGCGATTCGACCAAGTTCCGTCGAGCACACTGGAGTAAAGTCAGCTGGATGCGAGAACAGCACGCACCATCTGTCGAAGCTCAACGTTAGAGCAAAATCTGGCTGTGATATGAAAACTTACGAGTCTCCCAGCCAGCGATGGAAGTTGAATGTTCCTTTAGTTGTTACTGCTTCGAAATCAGGCACTGTGTCGTTGAGTTTCATCTTGCTGGAATGAATGTCGTCAAGCAACTACAGTCGCAATTTAAATTGCACCTAAAATATATCGTCGGCTCCCCCTCCCTTCAAAATACATTTTAATTCATTCATCAGTTAACGTGTTTTCATTCAACACTCTTCAATCAACAGCAGACTCATTGATCGAGCTCGTTGGTCGTGACTTAATTTGTTTCTCATTACAAGTCTCCCTAAAGAATTTATGGAATTATTATTTGCCTTTATATTTCTTTCCGCTGATTTTGCAATTGATTAACAACGACGAATATGTATTTACGCTACTCCACACGACACTGCACATAGCAAGAAGAAACATAAGTTGTCTTCCTTAGGATTGTGCAATAAAACCGCTTTCTTGTTGTTTCTTGTCAATGTCATTTACAGTTGAAAAGATAAATTCGGCTACGCAAATTTCAAGAAAAATATTTTTCAGGTAAAACGAGATTTTGCTCCTGTCGCAGAGTTAAATTAAATCATTACGTCGTCGGCTTCGCTGTGGCTCCCGATGCATTCAAACAAGCTCTGTTCCATCGTATGAAGTCTCTTTTAGGGGCTGATGCATTAAAACAGTTTGATCGTGAATTACAATCTAAGACGCTGGAACTCTGAACAGAGTCAATGTTCTCAATAATATTAATAGTATTCTGTTTCTCGCTGACATGCTGCATCGACACTGGAATCATCACGCTGTCCTTATAAGCTCGAAGATCTCCGTCATCGTATCAAACTGATCTAATAAAAAAATGCTCCTTGCTTCCAACTTTGTAATTACAAAGATTGAAGATGTGAGTCCAAAGTTCTATCGTCTAACTAAGTAATTATTAGTTTCTCAACGTTATGCAGCCAACGATCCACTCGTGATTTTCCCCTTGAGTCGTTCATTTCGTATCCGCGCGAAAACAATTCCACTATTTTGTGATTCAAACGAAAACTACGCAAGTGGTAACGATTCTAATTAATAATTGATTGATCTGGCTTGCCCATCTAAAAATATCTCGTGCAGACCGGTGACGTTCCATTCAGAAAAATCAGTTTTCATGATTCAACTTCATCCATGAGCGCCGCGGTTTGACGCTGTGTGTCATTAAAAAAAAAAAATCAGAGATCAACTCCGATTTTAATGTCTAACTGAGCTTGTGAGTCGTCGGACAAGTGTAGAAACGCTAGAGATTTTAGTTAAGAACTTTGAGCCATTGGAAAACTGCAGGTAAGGTGAAGGGCTTCCGATGCTCGGCTAATTAGTAAAATCGAAGGAAAGTGTCAAGGTCTGCTGCCTAATTGCACTTGGCAACTTTGAACGGCTGACGCAGCGAGTCGGAAAATCACAAAGTTCAAAGTCCTGTGTTTCCACAGTCTGATAAGGAATCGATCATAAGAAATCCCAATTCGTTTATCGCTGAGAAGCAAGTTATTGATAACAAAACGCCTCGATTGTCTATGCAGGTATTCAGTGTGAAATCAATCGTGCAATGGAGAGAACAAGCATCATAAGAATCGTCGTACTGCTGACTGTGTCGTCGTCTGGTGAGTGCTCTGAATTTTCGTTATCGTAGCAACTTCCGACTTGGAAATCGTTTCGGAAACAAGACATCAAGCAAACGCTTTGTCAGTGACTCAGATCCGTGATCGCTTAGCGTTTAATCATTGCTCAATCTAACAACAAGCGTGCATGTCTATGGCCGTGTGTGTGAGCGAGACGAGTCATTAAAAATCAAAAGTTTACGCAACTATTGACCTTTGAAATCGCGGCTGGTTAATTAGTTTCTAGCGGAGAAATTGCTACGTTCGCTGATAAACCGAGTCATTAGATTGTGTCAGAACGGTTTTTCTTTGTGATCTCAGTATTAGCGGCTATTAACACAACAGACATCACAATCAACGACATCAAGAATGCACTGCCCGAGGGATTTTCTCTTCCGCCAAGTGTCGACGGGATTGAGCTACCAAAAGCCGAAGAGGCGGTGAAACTTTTCAAGGACAAGTGCATCAAGGTTTCGGGCAGCGACGCAGCTTTTGAAGAGGCGAATGTAAGGATCAAAAGCTCTAGCTACTAGACAACCGTGTTATTTATTCTTATCATTACAGCAAGCGTCAACCAATCTCATGGACTGCGTTCAAAGGCTGGTCAACATATCTTCGCTTCCTGATGAGATTGAGCAAGCTAAGCCCAACGGGAACTTAGATACTGTCTTCAACAAGTATTGCAACAAGCGCAGCGAAGCTTTGGTGTGCGTTGATTCGTTCACAAAGTCGCTCGATCCTTGCTTGAATCAGGAAGAGAGGGATCAGAAAGTTGTGTTCGTCAATATCACGAAGAGTCTTTTGGAGTTCGTGTGCCACGAAAACGGCAATCAAATCGCTCTCTTCATCGCTGAAGAAGGTCCAGAGTGCTTCACCTCGAAGCAAGACGCGCTTCAAGACTGCTTCAATGCGACGATGGGAAATTACTTCAATAACGATATCCCCTCGATCGACAACCTTCCGTCGTTGATTATCAAGGAAGAGAACTGTCGCGATATGGACAAACTCGAAAGTAAGTTTTACGCCCTCCATGACTTCATCATTTTGTAATTGTTCTTATCATTTTAGCGTGCGTCGTTCGCGAGCTCGAAAAGTGTAAAGAGTCGACACCAGCGAATCTTGTCGAAGCTCTGTTCAGATTTGTGCGCAAGGAAACGCCTTGCAAGCAATACGCGAAGCTAGCTGGCCCAAAGCCTGGAACCAATGCCAGTGACATCACGAAACTTTCGATAAACGTTTTAATAGGAACATGGTTGATGGCGCTCTTCGCCAAAGCAATCGTCAGCTCGCAGTAAGAAATTGTGTCAAGAAAGTCGTCAACTTTCATCCAAACTTGCCAACGCAAGACCAAAAATAGTCCAGGACCTTTTGTAACTGTGCATTGATAGTTAGATAGTTAGGTTTGTTTATAGTGGTGGCGATGTCAAAGGTTTTAGTGCTTAAGTGGATGCTGGTGACTTTAAAGTGAAGGCAAGAATGTGACAAATCGCGGTGATCAGTTGAAATCACTAATTCGTCCCTGGGTTGATCCTAGAGATTATCCAAATTTATCTTAATCATTCTGACGAGGATCAACGAACTAAGCTTAGGGATTTCTATTTTCTTAATCAAACATTTCCAATCTTCGAGCTGTAGCGAAACTTAGGGATCGACAATAGAAAAGCGTAAACTTTATTCCCATCAACAATTAACAAACATGGCATCAAATGCATAATCAATCTTAGGAAACTTTTCTATTCTCGGTGTGACACAACTTTTATACAACTCGCTCCTACCATTTTAACATTTTCAACTACCTACAACTCACTATTTATATGAATCCATCGCATCAAATGCAATGAAAATTAAGTGTAAGCAAAAATTGTTACAAATCAAAATTAAGACTAAGTAAACGAATAAAGAATTGGAATTGATTGGCGAAGTTAGCGGCGCTTTCATCTGAACAAACGCTGCTTGGAATATTCCCAGATAGGCAATGACCCCGTGACGTGAACGTTTAAGGATCTGACGACTCCGCATTGTGGGATTTCAATTGTGAGATCGAGGACGGAAAGGAGGTCGCAGGGAATTCCAGTTCGCTCGTTTCTAAAACATTTTAATCAGCAACAACGTTGCACATTTTACATACAAAGATTGAAGATTTAAGTCCGAAGTTCTATCGTCTAACTAAGTAATTATTAGTTTCTCAACGTTCTGCAGCCAACGATCCACTCGTGATTTTTCTCTTGAGTCGTTCATTTCGTATCCGCGCGAAAACAATTCCACTATTTCGTGATTTAAACGAAAACTACGCAAGTGGTAACGATTCTAATTAATAATTGATTGATCTGGCTTGCCTATCTAAAAATATCTCGTGCAGACCGGTGACGTTCAATTCATAAAAATCAGTTTTCATGATTCGACTTCATCCATGAGCGCCGCGGTTTGACGCTGTGTGTCATTACAAAAAATAAATCAGAGATCAACTCCGATTTTAATGTCTAACTGAGCTTGTGAGTCGTCGGACAAGTGTAGAAACGCTAGAGATTTTAGTTAAGAAGTTATAGCCTTTGGAAAACTGCAGGTGAGGTGAAGGGCTGCCGAGCTCGGCTAATTAGTAAAATCGAAGGAAAGTGTCAAGGTCTGCTGCCTAATTGCACTTGGCCACTTTTAACGGCTGACGCAGCGAGTCGGAAAATCACAAAGTTCAAAGATCAATTCGCTGAGAAGCAAGTTATTGATAACCAAACGCCTCGATTGTCTATGCAGGTATTCGGTGTGAAATCAATCGCGCAATGGAGAGAACAAGCATCATAAGAATCGTCGTACTGCTGACTGTGTCGTCGTCTGGTGAGTGCTCTGAATTTTCGTTATCGTAGCAACTTCCGACTTGGAAATCGTTTCGGAAACAAGACATCAAGCAAACGCTTTGTCAGTGACTCAGATCCGTGATCGCTTAGCGTTTAATCATTACTCAATCTAACAACAAGCGTGCATGTCTATGGCCGTGTTTGTGGCAGACGAGTCATTAAAAATCAAAAGTTTACGCAACTATTGAGCTTTGAAATCGCGGCTGGTTAATCAGTTTCTAGCGGAGAAATTGCTACGTTCGCTGATAAACCGAGTCATTAGATTGTGTCAGAACGATTTTTCTTTGTGATCTCAGCATTAGCGGCTATTAACACAACAGACATCACAATCAACGACATCAAGAATGCACTGCCCGAGGGATTTTCTCTTCCGCCAAGTGTCGACGGGATTGAGCTACCAAAAGCCGAAGAGGCGGTGAAACGTTTCAAGGACAAGTGCATCAAGGTTTCGGGCAGCGACGCAGCTTTTGAAGAGGCGAATGTAAGGATCAAAAGCTCTAGCTACTAGACAACCGTGTTATTTATTCTTATCATTACAGCAAGCGTCAACCAATCTCATGGACTGCGTTCAAAGGCTGGTCAACATATCTTCGCTTCTTGATGAGATTGAGCAAGCTAAGCCCAACGGGAACTTAGATACTGTCTTCAACAAGTATTGCAACAAGCGCAGCAAAGCTTTGGTGTGCGTTGATTCGTTCACAAAGTCGCTCGATCCTTGCTTGAATCAGGAAGAGAGGGATCAGAAAGTTGTGTTCGTCAATATCACGAAGAGTCTTTTGGAGTTCGTGTGCCACGAAAACGGCAATCAAATCGCTCTCTTCATCTTTGAAAAAGGTCCAGAGTGCTTCACCTCGAACCAAGACGCGCTTCAAGACTGCTTCAATGCGACTATGGGAAATTACTTCAATAACGATATCCCCTCGATCGACAACCTTCCGTCGTTGATTATCAAAGAAGAGAACTGTCGCGATATGGACAAACTCGAAAGTAAGTTTTACGCCCTCCATGACTTCATCATTCTGTAATTGTTCTTATCATTTTAGCGTGCGTCGTTCGCGAACTCGAAAAGTGTGAAGAGGCGACACCAGCGAATCTTGTCGAAGCTCTGTTCAGATTTGTGCGCAAGGAAACGCCGTGCAAGCAATACGCGAAGCTAGCTGGCCCAAAGCCTGGAACCAATGCCAGTGACATCACGAAACTTTCGATAAACGTTTTATAGGAACTTGGCTGATGGCACTCTTAGCCAAAGCAATCGTCAGCTCGCAGTAAGAAATTGTGTCAAGAAAGTCGTCAACTTTCATCAAAACTTGCCAACGCAAGACCAAAAATAGTCCAGGACCTTTTGTAACTGGGCATTGATAGTTAGATAGTTAGGTTTGTTTATAGTGGTGGCGATGTCAAAGGTTTTAGTGCTTAAGTGGATGCTGGTGACTTTAAAGTGAAGGCAAGAATGTGACAAATCGCGGTGATCAGTTGAAATCACTAATTCGTCCCTGGGTTGATCCTAGAGATTATCCAAATTTATCTTAATCATTCTGACGAGGATCAACGAACTAAGCTTAGGGATTTCTATTTTCTTAATCAAACATTTCCAATCTTCGAGCTGTAGCGAAACTTAGGGATCGACGTAGAAAAACGTAAACTTTATTCCCATCAACAATTAACAAACATGGCATCAAATGCATAATCAATCTTAGGAAACTTTTCTATTCTCGGTGTGACACAACTTTTATACAACTCGCTCCTACCATTTTAACATTTTCAACTACCTACAACTCACTAGATTTATATTATAAATCCATCGCATCAAATGCAATGAAAATTAAGTGTAAACAAAAATTGTTACAAATCAAAACTAAGACTTAGTAAACGAATAAAGAATTGGAATTGATTGGCGAAGTTAGCGGCGCTTTCATCTGAACAAACGCTGCTTGGAATATTCCCAGATAAGCAATGACCCCGTGACGTGAACGTTTAAGGATCTGACGACTCCGCATTGTGGGATTTCAATTGTGAGATCGAGGACGGAAAGGAGGTCGCAGGGAATTCCAGTTCGCTCGTTTCTAAAACATTTTAATCAGCAACAACGTTGCACATTTCATGATCGAAACTCACCCGAGGACTAAAACGCTTTTCACCGGAATTATGGCATCTTGCAGTGGCACGCTATTTCCACTCTGCTCAGCTCCCACAATCGTGTAGCCTTGCTGCTTCATTCCGAGAAGATAGTCCAAGAGCTGATATGGCTTGATCTCCGAAAACTTTAACCAACTCTCAGCAGTTTTGCTCAGCGCTTTGAACTGAGCATTTTCAGTCAACACCAAGCTTTCAATGACGAAGTTCTCGACGCCGAAAATCTCACAAGTCCTTGCCAGTCCGCCGAGATTAGGAGCTTTTGTGATGAGTGAAGCGACTACAACAAGTCTAGACTTAGGGTTCTATAATTGAAGGAAACGTTATTGAGTTGTGAAGCCAAATCTTCAATTCGTCTCACCAGAGTTAACTGCTGACTGCCGGCATGCGTGAACACCGATGGAAACTCGCTCAACACTCGCTCGCTTGGGACTTGATACCTGAACGGCATGTACTTTTGTTGCAGATTCAAGGAACTTGCTCCTTTCTGTTGCAAATTCGTGAGACTTCCTCCTTGAGATCCTAGAGATGAACTAAAGGACCCTCGATGAGATGTTCGCTGCGATCCTTCCTGGCTTTGGCTGTGGGTGATCAATGGAACTTCGATCTCATCTATTAACACAATAGCTTTTGCATCGATTTGCATGTCGGCCAGTTCGAAATATATCGCTTCACAGTCGTCTGGGTAAACGATAATTCCATCGAATGACATTTTGGTTTTCTTGACGATTCGACCATAAAAAGTTTCTTCACACAAGAGCAGACCAAAGCTTTGGGTGAAACGGAAATCCATCAGGAGATTTTCTATGTAATGCGCTGCGTTTTTGAACTTTATAGCTTCATTGATTATTGCACAGGAGCTCATGGTGCATGACATGGCCTTGCTGTCTATTGCGGGGAAAGAAGCTTTGACATGCTTTTGAACGATAAGAATTCCTGCTTGAGCGTACGAGCGAACTCCGAAGTTCTGTCCCATCGTGAATGGCATTACGGTGTCGTGGAATGTTTGCAGTTTCGAATCGGCTATCAAAGAGATTGGCAAGTCATCCGTTACGGTGAACGCATCGGGAAGTCGAATCTGCATAACTGCGATCGCGATGATGGACTTCAACGCTGGAGCTTTCAACTTGGCTGCTAGGCTTGTGTCATCAAGAAGGTCAAGTATGTTCGGTCGATGACGAGCCAAAAGGATTTCTATTAGATATGTGACGTTCAGCTGATTGTTGACGAAGAGAATCTCGTGAATTAATATTTCAACAACTTTCTCTGACAAATGGCTGCAGAACACGAGCGCCTGAAGACTGTGAAGCTTCATGCGGTGGACAAAAGAGTTGGGAAAGTATCGCGGCTTCCTGTCGCTTTCTATTTTGAAATTTGCCATCATTTGTTCGACAATCGAAGGCAGTTCGTTCTCGTACTGAGTCGCAAGAACTTTCGCAGCAACTAATCTCAAGCGCTTTCTATCATTGATCTTGAGATGATTGCAATCAAAAATGTCAGCAAACTCAGCTTCGATCTGCCATCCAACGGATTGGTCAGTCCTAAAAGTTCCAAATTAGATTCAAGTTAATAATTCAACAGACAAACTTACAGTTGATCCTTGGTCAGAATGTCCATCTCGACAACTTTATTCACCAGCAGCTTGTTAAAGTATTCCCGAATGGAGCTCGGTTGCAGCTGCATTGATTGGACAGCATCGACGATAACATGCAGCAATTTCGAGTGATCGCTTTGGACAAGTTTCTTGAACCCAAAGTTGAGACAGTCTTCAATGTACTCAAACCATTCCGCTTGAAGTTGATGCTGAGTGTTCTTGATGAATAGATTTTGCAAAATAATTTTAACGAAATTGAAAAACTGCTGATGCTCTCCTTCGGTGGTGAATCGAATCCAAAGACTTCGAGTTGCGTTGATGACGATCTTGAGGCTCTCTTGGTTGTTTCGCCAGATTGATGACCATTTCTCCGACCCACAAATGTTATTAAGAAGCTCAAAAGTTATTTTGTCGTAAGTTTTATCGTCGACAAAGCGCGAGAAAGATTCTAGGAACTCCAGAAGCTCTGAGTGAGCGAGTCCAACGCCAGCAGTAAGCTGCTTGTTCAAAATGAGATAGCGACATTGAACAGCTGTGATGGAACCGTCGTCTGGCCCAGCTGTGCAACTCACAGATTTGTCAAATATCTCGCGATGTTCCAGAGCTATTTTCATAGCGATCGACAAAGCGAACTTGAAGTCACTGTTGCCCTCAGCTTGACGTTTTAGAATTACCAGCAGCTTCATAATTGACTTTCGGTGGTGTTCCTCCTTCGGCATCAAAAACTTCATGGCCTCTTCGAAATTTTTAATGTTCGTATCGAGGCTGCTGATCTCGTGGTTCTCGATGTTTCTGAAAATCTTTTCCCGAATTTCATTCGCCAAAGTTTCAATCATTTGGTTGCGGTTTGATTCATCGATCGCCTCTGCATGGAGCAGTGCATTGAGTATAAGTTGGTCGCTGTGTTCCAACGCACGTGTAGCTTCCTTCAACTGATTCAGATCCTTGTTGGGGCAGTAAGCGATCATAGCGAAGCTGACAAAGTCTTTGGGCAGCGATTCGTTGAAAATAGCTTCGAACTCTTCGGGTTTTATCGCAGCAAGGCACTCTCTGAGGCTTCTGTATGCTTTGCCAATGTTGAAGATGTTGATCAAAATCGGGACAAGCTTTTCAATGTGGATATGTTGAGAGAGCTTCGTGACTATCGCGGCAAACTGAGCTTGAACACCCATTCGAATAACGAGATTCTTCACTCGCTTCGGAATCAATTCAGTTTGCTTCAACAGGTGGGTGAGCAAATGATGATCAGCATTGTCTGAGCTTGTGATGATCTTAGCGACGATTTGCAATACTTTATAACAAGGCACGGACATCCAATTGATTGCTATCAAGTTGCGGATAACCATATCGAAGTTTTGTACAATGAAATCGTTGAGAAAATTTAGATCGACGCAGTTTTGATCTCCGTCAAACTGGCACGATGAGTTTAGGGCGTTAAGGATCACAATAACCGCTGAGTCGTCAAAGTTAGTCGTAGACGCCAAGACGAAATTCAGCCCGCGGGTTTTAACTATCGAACTGTCGTGAGTCACAATGAATCGATTAAGGATGAAAGCGAAGTCGCTGTACTTTCGAGAGAAGTTTAGTTTTTCCAGTTTTTGTAAGTGCGGCAGTATAATGTGATGCGGCTCTGTCAAACTTTCTGTCAGATCGGCAAAGATCTTAAAGCTGTCTTCGTCTTCTTTAGAGAACTTGCTGTATTCGATCAAAGTCCGAATCAGAAAAATTGCTCGTTTTCTAGCCAACGGATCTGAACTGTCGAAAAACAAGCGCAAGAGTTCATGGTCAGCAACGTCCAGGTTCTTCTCGCAGATCTTTCCAAAGAAGCAGCAGATAATCTTCTGCGCAAGCGGGTCCAGGCTTCGTTCAAAGGACTTTGGCCTGATATATTCGAGGACGGACATGCAAATTCGATCTTTTCGATGACATATTTCGTTAATCACGGTGCTGTTTGAACGAGAACTCGTGATCAGTCAGTGACTACTTGAGCCGATGGAGTTAACTTACATGATACTAGAGAACAAGTCGGACTCACGATACATAATGAAGCAAAGCTGGAGCGCTACATCCTCGAAGAAGTCTTCATTTTGAGGTTGGCTGAAGAAGTCTGTCGTTATCACAATCGCAATGACTCGTAAAGCTGACTGAAGAGTATCCGGATCACTCTGTTGTAGCGACACAGTGATCCACAGCTTGACAACGATGAACCTTTCTTCTGTCAGCAGAGCTTTGAAGACCGCTTTCCCATTTGGAGTTTCATTGTCGCGGATGCAATTCCAGGCGATATCGTAAACCTCCTGTTTATCCCTGGCCGATGACAACCGTCCGCTTTTGATCAGCTGGATCGCCGCTTCCAATGATTCCTCTTTATACTCACTCAGAACATCGATGAATCCATTTGGATTCTCAAAATAAAGCAAGAAATATTCGTAAGCCGACATCGACATCGTGCGTTTGTTTTGATTGTCGCTTTTGCCTTCTGGCCAGCGCTTTTGCCTTTTGGTAACTTTTCGTCCGTCGCAACTTTGTAGCTCAAACAACAAAACTCTGAGCAACTCTAAAGTCGCAAATATATCTCAGAAATATTATTTAAAATCCTCTTAAAATGGTCAAACTAACGCCGGAACTCATCAACTCGTGCATGCAGTACATCAACCCAGTTCGGGATCGAGAATTGGACTTGCGCGGTTTGTTATTTCGCTTGATATTTGTGATTCATATCTAAGTGAATTGTTTTTAGGATACAAACTTCCAGAAATCCAGAACATGGGCGCAACTCTTGATCAGTTTGACACGATTGACTTCAGCGACAATGATTTGAGAAAGCTTGGCGGATTCCCTTATCTACAGCGGCTGAAATGTCTCTTATTGAACAACAATCGCATCGCGTAGGTTTGCCTTTATTTCCATGCTGAAGGTTATTCAACGATTGCTTTCGTTTCAGTCGAGTCTCCGATGATTTATCTGAAACTATTCCCAACATTGAGAGCTTGATCATGACAGGAAACAACTTGCAGGAGCTCGGCGACATCGACCCGCTGGGAAAGTTACCGAAGCTCACAACGTTGTCGCTTCTCACGAATCCAGTGGCCAGCAAGAAGCTCTACAGAGAATATCTCATCTTCAAGTAAGCTCCATACTTTCCATTACATCAGTCTCGATCTAATGTTCCTGATTTAGATTACCAAACCTGCGTTTGTTGGACTTCAAGAAAATAAAGCAAAAGGAGCGCCTGGAGGCAACGACATTCTTCAAGAGCAAGAAAGGAAAGGAGATGCTCAAAGAGATCCAGAAGAAGGCCCGGCTCAGTATCGCTAACTCCAACGACATCACCAATAAACCGAAGGTGCAGGCAAACACTGCAGACATCCAGAAGATCCGTGAGGCGATCTCGAAGGCGAGCAGCTTGCAAGAGGTCGAACGGCTAACGAAGATGCTTCAGAGCGGCCAGATCAGCAGCGAATTCTTAAACGATGATGATCCCATGAACTAAAGGTAATTTGGTATTGCCACTAATGAATTCTCTTTCCCCTCGACACAAGCTAAGACCAACGTTGCTCCTTGGAGCTAATAAGAACTAGATACACACAAAAGTCTTAGCTTTTATTCCATGAAACAATTAAAAGGGAAGCGTCGACATAACAATGAATAAAAATGAAATTAAAATCACAAACATTTGTCTATCAAAAGGATCCTGATCGGTTAATGTGGAAAGTTAATTGAGAGTGTCTAAATATTCCTTCATGAGTCTCGACGTGAAACGTTTAACGAGTTTCTGGGCGCAGAACGTGTTGAGATCGACTCGTTTCTTTGGGTCCCGTTGCAGCAACAACACCAACAAGTCCTGAAGGGCGGGATCATAATTCCGACGAGCGCAGTCGATGACTGGAGGAACGAAATGAAGCACGGGATTCAGAATGCGCGCTTTGTCCTAAAACGACGACGAACCTTTTGTGTCAAACGGTCGATTGATAAGGGAAAGCACAGTACTTACAGCCTTTGAGAACGGGTAGCGCATCATGGCCATTTCGTACAGAATGATGCCGAGCGCCCAAACTGTGATTGAACAACGGTCATTAGATTGTTTTACAGCAGTTAAAGAACTCACCGTCAATCGCCTTGTCGTAAGGACGTTGGAGATAAACTTCCGGCGCCATATAATGAATCGTTCCGATTGCAGTGTGAAAGTCGGGCGATCCTTCGCACAGTTTCGAAATGCCGAAGTCTGCGATCTTCAATCGATGATGAGCGTCGACTAAAATGTTTTCCGGCTTCAGATCTCGATGTAAGATTCCTCGAGCGTGCAAGTGTCTCACTCCTACAACGGCATCCATGAAGAGAGCCAGCAAGTCATCCTGCCCGAACTTCCAGCAGTTTTTATTAAAGTTTTGTATCATCGTCCTAAGCGATCCCCTCTGCATATATTCCAGCACGAAGTTCCAGTCTTGTGACGTCTGATAGAACTTGATGAGGCTTAGGATGCAAGGATGTTTGACCTTCGAGAGAATATCAAACTCGGCCTGGACGGACTTGAAGTTGAAGGTCAAGTCGTGCCCAATGGCGACCTTCTTCACAACGTGTGTCTTTCCTTTGTACGTGCACTTGTAGACATTTCTACGAATGAAATCGCTGGTGTTACATTCAACCGTTGCCACCAGCTCGATTCACTCACCCGAAGCCCCCAGAGCCGACTTTCTCTAGAACTCTCACGCCATATTTCTGATCTTCCATGGTTAAGGTTTAGGTTTGCGATGTCTTCCTCTCGAATCACTGCAATTGAATGAAACAATTTCTCGTCTCGGCTCCCGCGCAACTTCAAATGATTGAACTGAGTTTGAACTTCGGGGTCGATCGCTGGTAACGTCCCGGTTACATAATTTGCAGTTCTCTCGTTCGGCTTGAAAACATTAAATTAAAATGGGAAATGCGTTCGCATTGTATTTCAAACCCGAGGTGACTCCCCACCCAGACAAGGTGTCAGCCTTCGATCCAAACTTTGGCTTCGCTGAGCCTCGGAAGGAGCGCGGTGAGCGATTTCTCCACAATTTTCCCTTGGATCACTTTGACTTTGTTTATCTTTTTAGTGATGATCGCCACGGAGGAAGAGATGATCTCAGCTAAGCTGGAGATGGAAGAACGTGACTTCTGCGCCCACAAGTTGATTGCTTACAAAGCCTGTCGAACTGATGTCTGGCCGTGGGTTTACAAATGCGCTTGGGAGAAACACGACCATTTGAATTGTGAATACGAAGAGTAAGCTTAGTTGCCTCGATCTTCAGCTGCAGTGACAAACTGTTCCTTTCAGCTACATCACGCGCATGAAGGATTACGAACGCGAGCGACGTCTGATGGAGCGCAAGCAGAGAATCGAGAAAAAGCAACAGCGGGAAGGCCTGGCAGCCTAGAGCTTGTTAATCCCTCGAGCTGATGGTCTGGCTGCTCTGTTCATCTTTCAATATCTTGTAATCGATTCTAGGGAAAAAAGAAAATAAACAAAAAATTATTCGAAAACTCAGTTCGACGTGACATCATTGGGGATACGAGAAACACAAGAAAATCTATCGCGAGTCTTTAGCTTCGTTTTTAAATAGTAAACTACACGGGTGCGATCTTAAATGGCTGGGAAGTCGAGTCTCAGTTAAACGCGAGTGGAAATAAGCCTAAATAGAAAAGTAATTAACGAGTGAAATTGATTTTTTATAGAAATTCATAAATTTTTAATTGGAAACTCAGTGCTTGCGGTAATTCCACAAGCGATGGTGTCTTCAGTGCCTCGTGATGCTCGAGTTCAGAGAATTCAATCGATCTGCTTTTGGCCTACACCGAAATACCTCGATTTTCCTTCACAAATATTTTCTAATCCTCAATTATTTATTCGTCTCTGTTTTAGGTCTTCGCTCTGGTCTTCGTGTAGCTTGGGAGGAATATTAACGAAAGAAGTATGTCGACTTCATCGACATCGTCATCGCCACCGCCTGAAGCTGATCCAGACGATCCGCTATGCATTACCGAAGACGACAGAGAACATTTTAAGGAGTCTGAGACGAAGAAACGGGCAGCGTCGGATGAGCCTGACAGCTCGACGAAAAAGCAAAAGACTGACGAGATGTCGGATAGCAATATTGAGTCCAACGATTCGGGACATGTTGACGCAACGGCTCCCGACTCTCAGCAGCCGCAGCCTCGAGACGACGACGAGGAAAAGGAGTCGAAGAGTTCGGATGAAGCTGACGAAACTCCCAAAGACGACGATGAGTCAGAAAAGGAAGTTGAAGAGTCTGAAGAGAGTATAACGAAGAAAGACAAACGAGATACGCAAGAGCGAAAAGTGCAAAACCTACGCAAGAACATCAAAGACGTGCTGGATGAATCGCATCTCGATGCAACGACACTCGCTGCACAACGTTTGGAGTCTGAGAGATTGGCTCGCGTTCAAGAGCAGCAGCGCCTGATTCGCGAGACTCAACGTCAAATGGCAGCGGAAAAGCAATCGAACAAAACACAACAGAAAGTTCTTTCACTGCTACAAGGTGAATCGTCTGACCCGCATGCGAGTTCCGCAATCGACCTCGACGATCCGCTGCTTGAAAAGTTCACTCTAGGCTCGTCGCTGAATATCACACCAGCAGCCAAGGCGGCCTTGCAGTCGATCCAGTCGCTTATCAGCACCGAAGATCAAATCCCGGATACCAGCGAGTCCGACGACGATGATGTCGTTATCCAGCCGGACGAATCACTGGACAAATCGAAGGCTGTTGTAGTCGATAGTTCGTCTGACTCTGACGACTGCATCATTCTCTCAGACGAAGAGGAAGAAGAAGATGATGACGATGATAACAACAGCGGCGAGCACACAAACGATGCCTACAACCAACGCGACTCTGAAGGGCGGGTTGTCGTCAACATTGGACATGGAGAGAAGGAATCAAATATCTACGTTGCACCTCAGATCGCCCGCGTCATCAAACCTCATCAGATCGGCGGTGTCCGTTTTCTCTTCGACAACATCATCGAGTCTATCGAGCTTTTCGATAAATCGACGGGATTTGGATGCATATTAGCTCATTCAATGGTGAGTTTGAGTCGCGAAACTCGAGCGATTGTGCTTATAACAATTTATTCGTTTTTAGGGACTCGGGAAGACTCTGCAACTAGTTTGTTTCTGTGATATTTTCTTAAGACATACCAACTCAAAAAGCATTCTCATCATTATGCCCATCAACACGCTACAGAACTGGCTTCACGAGTTCAACATGTGGTTACCATTGCCTGAAGACGCTGAGAAAAGTCCTTTGGCCGCTGACGGAGAAGTTCGGCCAAGACAGTTCAAGATATTCGTGCTGAACGACAGTCAGAAGACTTTGAATGCACGAGCTAAAACTGTGCTAGAGTGGTCGAAGGAAGGCGGCGTTTTAATGATGGGCTACGAGATCTATCGGCTACTGAGTTTGAAGAAGCTGAAGCCGAACAAGAAGCGGGGAACCTTCGGAGGCTTAGACAGCGGTATTTCGTCGAACGAGGATCAGAAGATGTTCGATGACATCAACTCAGCGCTCGTCAATCCTGGACCAGATCTGATTGTATGCGACGAGGGCCACCGCATCAAAAACGCGCACGCAAGCACATCGCTGGCTTTGAAGCAGATCAAGTCGAAGAGACGAATTGTCTTGACTGGATATCCGCTTCAGAACAACCTGCTTGAGTATTGGTGCATGGTGGACTTTGTGCGTCCGAGTTATCTTGGAACGAAAACCGAATTTAGCAACATGTTCGAGCGACCGATTCTAAACGGCCAGTGCATCGACTCGACGCCTCAAGGTAAGTTGAATTGTGGAATGGTTAAACTGAAGATTCGTCTAATGGTCTCGACTAGGCCATTGACCGTTACCCGCTCCCATTAATATGAAAGCCCCTTCTAACTTTTTTCTATCGTCTCATCCCTTAAGATTGCAAGCTGATGCGCTATCGAGCTCATGTGTTGCACGCACTGCTGAAAGGATTCGTCCAACGGAGATCTCACACAGTGCTACAGAAAAGTTTGCCTACGAAAACTGAATTCGTTCTGCTAGTTCGAATGACTGCATTCCAACGGAAGCTCTACAACGTGTTTATGGACGAGGTCGTGAGATCCAAGAAAGTTCCGAATCCGTTGAAAGCTTTTTCTGTGTGCTGTAAGATCTGGAATCATCCTGATGTGTTGTACAATTTTCTGAAGAAACGGGAAGAGTTAGATCTTGATATTGAGATTGATGATGCTGAGTCGATAGGAAAGAAAGAAACGCTGGCGAGCATCAAGAAGAGAGGAAGAAAGGCGAAGCCCTCGACAAAGAAAGAACTCGAGAAGGAGAAGGTTGAGCCCAAAGATGAACTCGAGCCGATCAAACTTGAGCCGAAGCCTTCGTCTGAGCCGTTCAAGTCGCTACTGAAACCTCCAAGCAACGACAGCGCATATTCGTCGAATCAATCCATGAGCAATAGCTTCGACTCATCGTCCGGAAGCTTCAACTCGAACTCACAATATCAGAATTTCGAAGGAAACTCTTACCAAAACTACAACTACAACAACAGCGGCTCAAACGGATATCAAAACTGGAATGGTGACAACAACTACTGGCAGAACAATTACTACCCAAACGATTACTCGCAAAACTATTATCAGCAGAACTCTTATTCTAACTATTACGGAAACTCTAACTATCAATCGTTTGACCAGAAGCCGAGCTTGCCAAAAGTTGAGCCCACAGAGGATAAAACGCTACCAACAGTCTTGAATGCTCCAAGCAATCGGAAGAATGACGGAGGACTGTTGGCCGATGTGATCAAGGAAGAAGCGCGAGAGCTTCTTAAGAAAGACTCGAAGGAGCTGAAGGACGAAGCGGAGACTAAAGAGATCGTTGCAACTAGAAGCTCGCGCGATGATGGAATTCCTTACGACTGGGCTGTCGATCTGATGAAGGATTACGTCTCGGACCTAATGGAGAACTCACCAAAGATCGAAATCTTCTTCTGCATTCTTGAAGAAAGCATAAAGCTCGGCGATCGCTTGCTTGTCTTCTCTCAGAGTCTTCTAACTTTGAATCTGCTCGAGAGGTTCCTTCAAAGAGCAAAGATTCCAGACACCGATTCGAATTGGGCGAGAAACGTCAGTTACTTTCGGCTCGACGGAAGCACGGCAGCGTTAGAGCGAGAAAAGCTGATCAACGAGTTCAATGCTAATTCAAAGGTGAAGCTTTTCCTCGTGAGTACTCGAGCTGGATCTCTTGGTATTAATCTGGTTGGAGCTAATCGAGTTGTGGTGTTCGATGCGAGCTGGAATCCATGCCACGATACTCAGGCTGTCTGCCGAGTCTACCGCTATGGACAGGAGAAATCCTGTTACGTCTACCGTTTCGTTATGGACAACTGCCTGGAGAAAAAAATTTACGACCGTCAGATAAACAAACAGGGAATGGCAGACCGGGTGGTTGACGAATGTAATCCTGACGCTCATCTTTCGATGCGCGAAGTCACAAGTTTGTGCTATGACGACGGAGTTGATCCTGAGGTTTCAGACTTCAAAGAGAAGATCGACAAATACGAAGACTTAGTCGCGATTAAGATTCTCGAACTGCACGCGAAGTCGTTGACTAAGGAGCCGTTCCAACATGAAAGTCTGTTGGTCGACCGTAAAGAGAAGAAGCTTTCGATAGCTGAGAAACGACTGGCTCAGCGAAGCTACGAGATGGAGAAACAAGCAGCGACTAAACCAGCCTTCAATTACAATTCAGTAGGGACAAACTATCGAGCATATCGAACTCCTGATGGATCGATTGTCCACCGGCCAGTGGCATCAGTAAGTGTCGTCTATTCACTCTACCGGATCGAATGTAATGAATTTTCTTCCAGGTTCGACCAATGCGAAGCGATTTCGGAGAGAACATTTCAACTACTGCGCGACCCAACAATCCTCGTCCCAATCGATGGGTTCCAGTCGAAGTCTGGCAAAGCAAAGGTCTAACTGCTCAGGAAATGACATTGCCTCAAGGTAACTACTGTTTAACTTAGTTCAATAACTTTCTAACTAAAACTTGAATTATCACAGATGTTTCGATTCAAACGAATGCAGCAGACAAATCGAAAATTTATCTGAAAGCTGGCCAGAAGGTTATCGTTCTGAAGTCACCCAAAGGAATTTGTTTGCAGTTGGAGAGTGGAAAAGTGATTGCGATTCGTGCGTCAGTGAAAGGCGGACAACAGAATCCTGGGTTCGAGCAGAAGCTGGGCAGCTTTTCGGAAAGTTCACAGCCCAGCAACTTCCGGCCTAACTTTCCGCCTCGAAGTGTAGGCGATGTGATTGACATATCAAATGACGATGATGATGATCCCAGTCCAAGATCGAGGGACGCAAGCCTTACTCCCAAAACCCAACTTCAGCTGGAGAACTTGAAAGTAACGTCGAGTGAATCGTCGTCGAGCAAACCAGTT
Source organism: Smittia sp. YW1114-2 (assembly GCA_033064975.1). Taxonomy (NCBI): domain Eukaryota; kingdom Metazoa; phylum Arthropoda; class Insecta; order Diptera; family Chironomidae; genus Smittia; species Smittia sp. YW1114-2. The sequence goes on from CP093833.1 coordinate 15,340,794, forward strand.
GAAACTCCTGCGGACACTGTCTATAAAGAGAAGGTGGTTTACAAGCCGAATCTCGTTCCAAGAAAGCCTAAGCTGCCAGCGACTCAAGCAGCGCCGACTAAAGACATTCAACCGATCAAACCTTACGAACCGGCATTCCATTCTCAACGGAGACCAACGCCACCGACCTGGAACGCACGGAAGAACTATCCCACCTCAGTTCTCCCATCAGCATCGAGTTTCGGAAGTACAAACGGTGGCGCTAAACCTCAGGCTACTCATCTGATTGCCCGTAAGATTTTCCTATGCTAATGTAAAGGTCCTATTTAACATTTCTTCTCCTCAGCATCAGACAGCGCACCCACACCTCCGAATATGTCAAGAGATCAACCCGTCGATACGTCTGCATTCCATTTGCCCCCAGGAGACCCAGCCGCTTACGCGCCTCAGCACTACAACGAACAAAACGTTTATCATAGCACGTCATATCCTAATCCCAATTACCCTCAAGCACACGGTTCTAGCGGCTACAACTATCCCTACCCCTCTTCTTATATAACCCCGCCAAGCAGTTACCATTACCCACATCAAGCAGCCAACGTCCCATACGATCCAAACTACAGTCAGGACTACAACTCAAGCAGTTACAACGCGCAGCAATCATTTCCAGCCCAAGCTAGCGCGGAACCACCTGCGCAAGCTCCTTATCCAACGCAGTCGTCGAATTTCAATCAGTGGAATTATAACGGACAGTAAACAATTTCTTAGCGAATCTTCCGTGTGAGCCGCACAAGCTTTTCGGTTTGAGATCTGCACAAAGAAAACATTTTGTAAGTGATTAGGATGTTAAGAGAAGTTTTGCTGAAGCCGAGCGATGATCATCGAAATGAACAGGGAAAATGCTCGAGACTGGCCAGAGCGTAAAAGGAAACTCGCCCGATCCTCCAGTATTAGCTACAATCGTTTCGTTATGCTTCATTCCCTCAACGCAATAATTTCTTCTCCCAATTGATCAAACTAATAAGTCTAGCGTTACTGGTACAATTAGCTGAATTTTAGTAGATGAAAAATACCTTAATTAATGTGATTTTCGCTGTCAAATGTTAGAGAATGGTAGGAAGTATCTGGATAACCGAGTTTTATATAAAGACAAATCAGTTTCAAGTTCAAGCATTGAGCCTAAAGAAATTCACTGTCGAAAAATAAAAATTACAAACGAAAAGTCGACGGCGTGGTTTCTTTCGCGATAGAAAAGTAATGAAGACTTTTCTGCCAACTTGATTGAGTTGGTTTTGCTTCATCTTCTTTCAGCTGGTAGGAAAAACCATCCCGCTCTTTTAACTCACTTTCCCTGTTAGCTTTGATAGCGTGGAACTCGTACAAATTAGCGTTGTTAGTTTTGATGTTTCTCTAGGCAAACCTTCACCAATCATTAAACAAACTGCAAACCTCTTCCAGAGTTAGCTCAGTTGACATCACTAATGTTTAAACGTCTACATCAGACAACCCCTCATGAGAGCTTTTTGTGACACAAAAGCTCTCGCAAGGAACGAAAGCTCATCGGTTCGACATCTGCGCACGCGTCACTCAAGGCCAGCCCATCAAACGGAATCCAGCGCTCTGATTTGCCAAGAACAGGCCATAAATTAATAAATACAATCTGCAATCTCGAAATCATCTCTTTTATAAAGATTCCGTTTTCGCCGCGACTTTATCAGTGCTGAAATATCTAACGCGATTGACGGAAGAGAAACTTCGTTGCTGAGTTGTCAGTTGTTGCAACCCGTGGATTATGTTAATGCAAGTGATTAGTTTATGATTTTCCTGGTGCGAAACGAAGTTGATTAGATAAGAAAAAAGTTGGAAACTAATGATGGATATTGAGAGCAAAGATGTAAGGACAATCGCCCAAGAAAGTGACGAAAAAGATTTGTCAAAAAGTGTCAAATGGCTCAGTAAATATCCGAATCGTAAATCGGAGTCGCCGCGATTGCCAAATTATTTCTCGCAGTGAAAACCGCCGCTTCTCCCGCGTCTTATCAAATCAGAGGATGTAAAGCAATCTCGCGACGGAAATCGCAGCGAGGCAGCGGAAATTCGTTACTCGGAGTGTGAACACAGTGTCTTGGTGGCTCGTGCACCTCGCTCAACCATCAGCCAACTTTCAATTTCAATATTTTCAAGATCGAAGGGATTTCCGATATCCGGTTTCGGGATCTGTCTGACTCGCTGCCATGACGTAGGGGGAGGAAGAAATCGTTTCTGTTTCGCAAAGCCATGCGTCGGCTTCCTGCTGCGACACCCGAAAACAATTAGTGTCATTTAATTAGCAAACTACTCCATTCGGAGCTGTTGAATGTGTTACCGGGGGGAATTGACACTCGTCCGATAAACTGCATGCTGCTTGCGCAAAACTGACCCAATTCCAATTGAAATCGATGTGGTCGATGATGTGACGAGTCGGGTGCCGATGTCTCAGAGCTCAAACAGAATGTGTCGACGTTTTATTTGTTCAATACACGAGCCGGGGATGACTTTCGATAAACTATGACAGAGAGACAAAGCTAGGCTTTAAAGCGGAGGGAAAAGTTTATGAAGACATCAAAGAGTCGATGTTTGGCACCTTTTGTGTACACTCACGTCAATTAACTTAATTGACATGAAATGAGTTTGTTTTAAAGGTGAACTTTCTCTTTAACTTCTCCACCTAGCATGCCCAATCTGACTCGCCTGAAAACGTTATGCCAGTACAGAAGTCGCGGATGTTTGTCAGCGACGAGCACCTCGATCATAAAAGTCTTTTCCCGCCCGCGATGTATGCTCACTTGTGCGATGTTCGCCAAGAGTCGCCTGAGGATGACAGGAAGAGAATCTTGCAGTATTACCCACAGAGCCATCCTCAGTTCCACGCAATAAACCCCCGAACGACATCTCCTATCTCGCCGAAAACTCCTTTCACGACGCCTCTCTTCCCAGCCCAGCAAATCTACAATGGTCATCACATGAGCAATCTGCATGAGGGTAACTGACCCAGTTAACGTTCTAACCCGTTTACCAACTCGATCCTTTTGACTTAGCAGAGTACTTGAGCAACGAGTATCGGATCAATCGAGAGATTTGGCCGCAAGAGACGACATTGATCGAAGATCCATCGCTAGGTTGGTTCCGTTGTCGACAGAGAAAAATTATTTCCTAAAATTTAATAAAGCGGCTCGCTCAGGATGTTTGCCAAAGAACGAAATATTGAAGAGAGCGAAATCTATTCAGAGGGTGAGACCGAAGAAGCTAAACGAGACCTGGAGGAGCCAACAACGAGTCACTTAACTTGAACATTTGAGAAGCCACGAACAAGATTTCCTGTCAAAAGATACAATCAGAACGTTATGAAACGAGAGTCGGCGGGCGGTCTGATGAATCTGTCAGTCATACGACGAAGACATCGAGGGAAAATTTGTCGTCTTTGTTGTCTGACTGATTCAACTTTTAAATAATTTTCCTTTCATTTTCTTTGAGCAGGTAAAGAATTCCGGGGTGAGCGATCATCGTTCCTGGAGTTTCCCAAGCCAGCCGTTGGACACACTTACTACAGGTTCGATTAAACTCCTTTGAAATCCCAGTGGGACTCACTGAAGAAAATCATTTTCAGACTGTCCAATGCGTCAGTTCCCCCAGCGTCTCTGTCGCCAGGTTCGCCGGCGCAGTTAGTGAAAAGAGAGTTTAACGAAGGTAATAAGCTATTAATAACTGAAGATATTTATTGGTGGCACTTGGTTTAGTTTGTAGACACTGTGATAAGTTTAAAGGCCTGAACAAGCTCGTAGACCAAAGTTCTCTTTCACTGCTATCTTACTTCATGCCAATTAAAGCCTCAGAATTGATGATTTAGTTTTTGATGCTCCAAGTAACTCACAATTGTCTTCGTTGTTGCACTCGCCAGTGGTTTCACCATTTTCCAAAAATGGAAAAACTTTTCCTTAGCAAAAACATCACGAGAAACTCTCGTCAATCCATTCCATTAAATACATTATGTTCTGCATAAATATTTGATGAACTTTTTGTTATATTTTCTCGTTCACTTTGCTCTCGCTCACTTGGCTGCTCGCGTCAGTCAGCGGGCGTTTTCTGTAACGCGTAATGAAAAATCCATCAACAGTCGAAAAATGTGAAGCGAAAAATCATTTTTATTCATTATTAATTTCTGTTTCATTGCTGCTTCATATCTCGTGGCTGTAAATCCGACAATGTCTGAATTATCTGGGATTTTCTGCTGTGCTGCTATTCGCTATGCTTTCCTAGAGGGTTGACCATTGCGAAATACCTAAACACCTTTACTCCTTAGTTTCTAGAAAATGTGTTAACTCAGAGCCTGAATTTTAGGCTCAAATTTGAAGAGAACGAAGTCATTGAAATATTCTAGATTTGAGTTTCATTTAAAAATTAAAGGGGAGGAACAGGCGAAGCTTCTTGCTTTTGATCAACGAAACTCAGCGTCCAGAAACCTCCTGGTGTTGAACTGAAATAAAACTCGTGAAAACTTAGTGAATTTGTTTTAAAAAAACGAAAATCATTGGCCATGTGTTAGCCTTACAAAAGCATCAAATGCTTCTCATCAGATTACATTCAACGTTACCTCTCAACCTCCCACACACTTCCAACCCTTGATGCTATCTCCGTTAAAAACTCCTGTGACCAACGACTTCGACCCTCCGCTTAATTCGCTTTCCTTTTGTTTTCCGATCTCCCTCCCATTCGATGGAAGGTAAATAGATCGAGGGATGATACTGAAAGCAAAACAAAGTTTATCGTTTAACAAGTCGAGAGGAGCGAAGGGGTTCACATCTCTTTATTTATTTATTCTGTTGATTCATGATATTATGTTGTTATGTATGCCGTTTATATTAAAAGACTATTAAAGTCAAACACGATGGCAAACATTGAACTCCTTTCTTTCTCTGGAGCTATTTAGTGAATAATTGTGTATTAATGAGCCGACAATCCCTTGTTGTATCAATCATGCTTCAGATGAACTAATGAAATTTTCACGACGTGGTGGGTGGAGAGGGAGGATTTTGTTTTAAGGCTAATCGCTCGTACTGTTAATGACTTTCATGAGAATTTTCCCTCGACTTGACGCAAAATCTTTCCAATGGATAAATAATTGAAAATTCCATTCGAGGACTTGCTGAAATGTTTTCCTTGCATCTCGTTGGATTACCGCGGCAGCGTCGTCGTCAATTTGAAAAGCCGCGATTGATTTTTATTATGCAATCGACGTGTGTCACGCTTTCACTTCTTGGTGATATTTTAATCTAATTTACGTGGAAATTTCTCCTCCGCGCGAGTTTATTTTCTTTCAATTTGAAATTATGGTTTTATTGTTGAGAGTCGCGGGAGAATAATTCTAACTTCATTACTGCTGCATGTCATGAAATGATTTCTCTCCAAGAATTCTAAAGCAGTTTCAACGTATTTTCTAGTCGGTTGGCATCACTACAATTTTCCCGATCACCAACTCTACAACTCGTCGCCCTCAAATGCGCTCTACCCTCACCAGCAGCAACCAGACTCGACGTCTTCGTCCTCAATCCACCACCAGTCGAATAGCGAGGTCGCTTTCTACAATAACTCTGCTGACTCTTCAGACTACGTTACGACGACCTCGAATCACTCACTGACGCCGTCGATTGCTAACGGAAACTTGCAAAGCACTGCCCTCAATTCGGGAGCTGTCAGCTTTCAGCAAAGACGAGGCTCGCTCCAGCTATGGCAGTTCCTGATTGCGCTTCTCGACGAGCCGAACTCAAAGTTTGTCTTATTAAACTTCTCAATTATTCATTGCTTAACTTTTTGTTCTGCTAGTTCTTGCATCACATGGACTGGTCGTGGGATGGAGTTTAAGCTAATCGAGCCAGAGGAAGTCGCAAGGCGTTGGGGTATCCAAAAGAATCGACCTGCCATGAACTACGACAAATTGTCGAGAAGTCTTCGGTATTATTACGAGAAGGGAATCATGCAGAAAGGTGAGAACAAACAGCTTTTCGTGCTTTGAGTCATCGCTTGTCGTTTCAGTTGCTGGCGAACGCTACGTTTACAAGTTTGTGTGCTCGCCTGAGGCGCTGTTCAACATGGCTTACAGTTCACCAGCCGCCGAAAGTAATCGAGCTTCCGCTGAGAAAAATGTTTACTTCAGCCAGAGTTATGAATCGTCGTCTTAAGTTTCTCGTTGACACGAGCTGAATAAAACTCCTAAATTAATCTCATTTATTCTTTATTTCTTTTCTCGTCATTTGTAGCTTGGGCATTAAAAGGTTTAAATGCAAACACAAACTTATTTTATGAGCTGCAGCTTAAGCTCTTTCGGGACGACAAATTTGGAATATTTAAGGGAAAACTCATCGCTTAATGTTAGAATGAAAAATGTAATTCTTATGAAGTTCAATACGGTCTTTGTCGGTTGCCACCTGATGATCGGTCGCTCCCTCCGGAGCCACGCATTGGTCCACTTCTGTTGAAGCCACCGCCGCCGCCACGGCCTCCTCCGCCTGTTTAAGATTCGATTTGTTGTTCGATAGGAAATTTTTGTCTGATTTCGCTTTCGATCGACTTACCGAATCCTCCGCCACCTCCGCCTGATCTGTTGTTGTCTCTGAAGCCTCCGCGACCTCCACCACCTCCTCGACCGCCGCCGCCGCCACCACCGCTGCCATCATCAGCTTTAGGTTCTTTGCATCGGTTGCATTCGTTACGCCAGGCAAAGTTTTTGTTTTGACAACTTTCGCAAGTCCAGTCGCCTTCGCGAGCTTGTCCGCCGCCTCCAGATCCTCCGCCACTGCCAAATCCGCCGCCTCGCGGACCGTCACTTCTTGGGCCACGATCGTCGCCTCCCCCGAAGCCACCTCCACCTCGTCCGCCTGTTTGGTTGAATTGTTAAGACTGTCATAATGTAAATTCAGTGTAAATTTACCTCCAAATCCGCCGCCGCCTCGTCGTCCGCCACCTCCCCCACCGCCTTTCTGTTGCCAAGCGTTCGTGCGTTGAGCGAGAGAGACTTTTATCTTGTTGCCATTGAAGTCTTTTCCATCGAACCAATCAATGGCTGAGCTAGCTGCGGACGGATCGTCGTAGGTGATTGTGCATTCTCCTTTTCCAGTGCCAGTTTCCTTGTTCTTGTAAATCCAAATCTTTGGCTTCTGAGTGCGTCGATCCTTCTTGATGATTCCGATTGATCCAAAGTGATCGTTGATCTCTTCCTCAGTCACGTCTTCCGTCATTCCGGCCACGAAAATCGTGTCTTGCTGGGTAACAATGTCATCTCCTCCTATAAAAAGGTTGAAATAAACATTTGTTAGCTCGTGTATCGCATTAAATTTCTCATTTCTGCTTTCTTAACTAAACTTAGAAGTCGTCTTTCGTTACACAGATATTCAGAGGGAAGGAAGAACTTTGATGAACAACGACTACTTGACAAATTTCATAAGCAGGAGATAGAGACTAGCTATGTAACGAACTGACTTTGCACTAATTCAACGCCTCCAAAATGAACAACACTTTTTCAATATCTCGAAGAATTGCTTCGTTGAACAACTTTCGCCATTCGGAGTGACTTTTGGATTTGTTACAGTTAGGAATTAAAATAATTATTGTTACCGAAAGGCATATTGCGGTTTGTTACCTTTGAAACCACCTCTGTTGCCACCTCTGTTGATATACACATCATGAAATGAAACCATTGGAATTGATATCTCGCGCCGCAAACTCATGAGTCCCCGTTTCCCGTGACTACTCAAGCGAAGACTCTTAACTTTGCGGAACACTCAATGATTGAATAGAGCTCAAGATCGCCTTCGAGGTGAAAGCGTCGAGAACTTTAGAGAATCTTGACGATGACGATTTGGTTTCATTGTCCGTCGGTGAGGTTTCTTTACACTCTTTGGATTTTGCGATTTACTCATAACTCTTTCAACCTTATAACTCTTTAATTAATAAATAAAGGTTTGACATATTTGTTATTTTCATTTGATGTGACGGATGTGGATGAGCCAGCTGGAGATGCAAGGTAAATTTTTTCGACTAGCTAAGATTAATCAAGGACTTTAGTATCTAAGATGTCTCTTCTTGCTCAGCCCTTGTATTGGCTATCGAGAAGGCTTCTCTAGGCTGACTAATCTCAATTTAAACTACCAACAATCATCCAGCGGGCTCTTGTTGTCCATCGTGATAATAATCGCGTCGCAAGATTTACCTTCGTTTGTTTCTTACCAATTTTTGTCGCAAAAGTTTTATCGATTGTCTTAAACTCTTTAAATATTCTTATTTAAACGCTCTTGGAGTCATGAGATATTTTGCGGGAGACCAGATTCGAATAAAGTGAAGCAAAGCGATAGAAACCTACCCAAAACTTCCGCCTCGGTCGTATCCGCCTCCACCTCGTCCTCCTGTTATAAATCGAAATGTTAGTTCCTTCATATCTCCTTGGTTTCTAGTTAAGTTACCTCCGTATCCACCACGTCCGCCCGATTGGTAATCTTGAAGAGAAACAGCAGCAAGTAAGTTTAAGGTTACACGAGACTGGCAATTTTCTTTACCCGAACTTCCATAGCTATCCTGACCATAACTTTCCTGACGCGGTGGTGGGCCGCTATAATCTTGATATTCTGATGAGCCGACGCGGGATGAAGGTTTCATAAAAGAAAACATTAATTTCATGTATCGAAAAATGCACAACAAAAATTCCAACTTATCCACTTGAAACTTACGATTTGCCATTGTGCGCGATGCTAAGCTTCAACCGCGAACTTTTAACTAACGATTGATTAATAGGAAGCTGATGAATTACAGCTACTTTATTCAATAATTAATTTTTTCGATTTCCGATGCTCCCTCAGTGATTTGAGTACCCCGACAATCAAATCGCGTACTTTGACCCTTCGCGAAGTTCAAAATTTAAACTTTCAAATTCCGTTAAAATTTCCTAACAAATTTTCTATTTCCATTTCTCTGCAACTCAAAAGAAAATCAACTCGAAAGCGAAGCCTGTTGATTTGTCTGTGTAATTTAGTTTTATTGAAAAGTACAGATAAGTTGAACGGTGACCACTGGAGGAAAACTGATTCAAGCATGATTTAGCGCATACGGTAAGTGTTGTCTTCTTCCACTGTCGAAAGTTCGCCATTGAATGTTACTTTGATCCCAAAGTCCAAGTCCCTGTTGTTCTTCTCGTTCGGCTGCATTGAGAATATTCCTTTTATCTCCTCGCCCTTTTTGGCTGTAATGTGATCGTCCAAGTAAAACACGGTTTGCTACGAAGGAATAAGAAATTGTTAATGTGATTCGATACTTTAAAAAGAGTTGAAAGCAATTTACCTTCCAGTGAGTATACTGCGAATCGGGCGAAGTGGAAAATCCGAGACGCTTGTGGCATTTCGTGAATTCAACATTGAAGAAGGTGACTAACGCTTGAACGAAGTCATTTCGTCGCACTGTCAAGCGGAATGGACTCTCGAAGGCCAAGTCCTTCTTTTCAACTGTATACAGATCGATTTCCTTTACCAAATCTGAGTTTGTTACAACCTGGGGCATAAATTGTTGATTTGTTATCTCGTTAAGTTATTGTTTCGCTTAAGTACACACCTGTTTAGGGTCCACAACGTCAACCAAAGGCTCTGTTATAGCCACCTTGCGAATGATTGACATGTTGAAGCCATAAACCTCGTCCCACCAGTTGATCTTATCGTCCTTGTACTGTCGGTCTTCGATAGCAGTCACGAACAAGGTGCAGCGGTCAGGGAACATCATACCGTTCTCTTTGTCAAGCCACTTGTCGCGAGCGTACAAGACGGTATCCAGCATGGATTCGTAGAACAAGCAATAGCCCATCCACTCAGATATAATGATATCGACCTTGTCTACCGGCAAAACAGCTTCCTCGACTTTCGCCTTCACCAGCGTGATGATGTGACTCAGGTTGTTTGCCTCAATGATCTTAGCGGAGTAGTCGGCAATGTTGGAGCACTCAACCGCAATCACACGTGCAGCTCCCGCTTTAGCGGCAAACATCGAAAGAATTCCGGTGCCGCTTCCAATGTCGAGGACAGTTTTGCCTTCGAACAAATGCTTGTTGTGGTACATGGCGTTCCTGTAGGAGAGCGTCCGCACCTCGTCTTTCAACATCTCCTCGTGGATGCCAAAATGAGCGTAGGAATCGAAGTAGTAATCTCGCGATGTCATGTCTTCCGGTTTGGTCGTGCTCAGCTGTTTGTCTTTATCGTGCGGGTTTGAGATTCCGTTCTCAGCGGGTGTCACCTCCATTGGAGCTGCCTCTTGCGTCACTGTTACCTCCGACTAAAGCGAACAAAGGGAAATCAGTTTGTCTCCCGGCGTTTACAACAATTCGAGAACCAACACAAACAAGCTCGACGGCTTTTTTAACCTCCAAAGCGAAAAAGTTAATTTGTCAAGTTTGAGGAGAATAATCAAAGCACTGGATGGTGTTAGCTTCACAAGAGTTATTTTACGGATTGAGTGATTCTCATGCGCAGTTAATTAGAGATTTAGATGATCGAAGTTTCAATTGTGAAAATGCTCGAATTGATTTGGCTCGTAATTTTTAATTGCAACGCCTAACTCACCATCTGATCGGCTAATCGTTGACTGGATTGTGTTGGGAAGTAGTCTATCTAGTTCTTAGCTTGCTTCAGGCGTGTAATACTTGAAATAACTGCGGAGCTGTTTCACTGCAATTGACGAACTTTCGAACTTCGAATATCGAAAATTTTCTTCTTCCTGTTTACTTCACGCGATTTGTTTTGCTCGAGATTTAAAATGGTTTTTACATCAATTGTAAATCTTGTTCGAGCTAAAGGACCCGACTCGTTCTGGCGGAAGCGAAGGATCTTCAAGCTGGCAGCGGTGAGTTGATAAATTATCGATTAGAACGAAAGTTTGACGGAAGTTTTTTTATTTTGAAGCATTTCTATGGCCGCAGACGGAATTGCTACAGTATCGCGATCAGAGGAGTTCATAGAGCATTGCAACACGCAGCGATAGGACGAATTCTCAGGAAAAATGACATGGCAGAGGTTTGAAGACGGTGACGATTCCTCGAAATCAATCTAATGAATTTCCGCTTTCAGCTGTGGACACATCGAATCACGTCAGGTGCTGAACAGCACGGATTATCGTACCGCGATTTCACCGAGAGCTTGCACAAGAACAACATCCAGATCAACCGAAAGGTTCTAGCCGAACTTGCTGTTTGGGAACCGGCGACATTCGAAGCTCTTGCGAAGCTTGGAGAGCCCGAGGAGAAAAAGAATTGAATTGATTTAGACTTAGGGATCTCGTAGATGAATAAAGCTTTTGAAATTGATAAGCCTCTTGTCTTCTCTCCGCAACCATGAATCTATCTGTAATTTTATAGTAACCTAACTTGCAGTTTCGAACTTCGAAACGAAAATTTTTGTTTTGGAAAACTCAAATTAGTGAAATATGAGGATCACAGCGAAACTCAACCGTCAACACATTGACTTCATGTTCAAGAAACATTGGCGTGTTCAAGGACAGCGAAAGGTGCGAGAAACAAACGTCGAAGCAAGTTTGCTGGCTCGTGGATTGACCGTCTCTGATCCGAAGGAATATTTTGCGAATCTAGACAGAAAACCAAGAATTCAGTAAGTATAGCTGTTCTCAGTTGATGGTCGTTCGCTTAAACTTTGCCAATTACCGTAGATTGAACATTGACGACGTCTTCGAGAAGCCTTTGCCGGAAGATGAGAATCATCCGGAATATCAAGCGCAAGGCTGCTACGTGTTTGGCGATACCAACGTTCTTGTACAAGGAGTTTCCCAAACGCAGGTGCTGCTTAACACTTTGGTCTTCGATGAGTTGCCAGAGCAAGTGGAAGAAATGTTTCGCAACGTGAAGATCCCGACTGATGTCGAGAGATCAATGCAGCAGTCGGTTCTCGTCTCGCATCTTCTCGATGCCGAGCAGAAGAAAACGGAGAAGATTGTGAACCCTTTGCGACCCATGCGACCGTATCCAAGAGACTACGGAATCACCGAAGATCGCAAGAAGTAAATATCTCTGATTCTATAAGGAACTTTTTCTAAAAAGTACTTTCAGCTTGCTCCTGTCGACTCGTCTTCTGAATCACTGCGAGAGATTCCAAGGGCGAATCCGAACTGCCGATCGGAAGACCATCAACGGCGCATTGTTCGTCGTTCCTTTTGAAAAGGACGGCGACAAAATTCAGCTAGAGTTGACTGCAGAAACGCTCATGTCATCAAGGAAGTCAATTCAAGCTTTCTCGCCGAGCAAAACGCAGGAGGAAAACTCAGAAATTCCGGACATCTTCCCCCTAAAGCAGACCGTCTCCATACCAAAAACGCATTTCTACAAGACTCAGAGCGCCTATCGTAAGTCGAGTTAGTTTTAAAGGTTTGATATATTTTTATTGATCTCTTTTACAGCGATTAAGCCGAGCAATTCGTTTTCGCATCCTCACACGATCTTGTTGCACTATTCGAAGCTTCACGTGAAGAATTTGTTTGCCACGCCGGTTACTGATGATCAATTTGAGAGCCGTGCGCTAATGAAAGGTAAATCCTTTGCTCAAGCCATATCTTTTCTCCTTACTAAGCTGAGCTTATTAAAGGTTTCGCTGCTGCTGCGTCTCGAGCTCAAAGTCTTTATGGAAGCAACGTGAAAGAGTTGGAGCGACCGATAACCGTGCAGGTTGTACAATTCGAAAGCAAGAGAATTCAATTCGGAATCTTTCAACTCAACACGCTCGATCTGAGCAGTGTAACTGGAGCGAAGAACTTCTGGTTCCGTAAGGCGTCGATGAATCTTTACGACGAGTGTCGCTACAAGGAGGGACGACCAGCGCTCACGAATTATAACTTCGATGTGTTTCGCTTAATGAACGTTTTCTACGGCAATTAGTAATTAGAAGATGCGATAAAGATTAAATAAAACATAGAACCTTAGACAACTGTTACGTGCGAGAAATGAATAAATATTTCAAGTTCAATAGATACAATCGATCGGTTTCCTTAGTGAGATATTTGTTATTTCTTGCGCGCTATCGAACGATAAATTTTACATTTGGCCCTGAGAAGCCCGTCGAGTTCAACACCTTCCCACCCGCCGTGTTGACTTGGTAGAGCGCGTCAACTTCCTTCACATCACCGTTGATAGTCGCCAAATGGTTAGATCCATCTAGACTTATTTGATGTTGGCGAAATCGATTCTCCTCGACAAAGCACGTGTTGCTAGTTGGTACCAACAATACCTGACCCATTTCTATTCGATACGAGCAGAAATAGTTTCGAGTCAAACAATATTTTGACAAGTTTTGTTTGTATTTCTCGCGCTGCGAAAAAGTTTCGATAGAAAAATCATTTTGCGGGTAAGTTTAGTCGCTGAAAGATGCAAGGATTGTTAGCGCGTTTGAACCAGCAGCAAAAAAATCCCAATCTGGCGTCTCGGTCGGCCTCAATCGCCAGTTCTATCGACGGCGATCAGAACGATGACGATCAGCAAAGCAACAGCGACGAGTCGCAGAAAGCTGAGACGGCGAACACTCTCAAGTAAGTGAACTTATCGAAGGAAATCACTGCGATCGACTGACGGCGATTTGCGAGCGAAAGTTGCCTGCCATGGAAAATTATCATTGCCATAAAGAACTGAATGTAAATTTAGACTCTTTGCGTGGCATTAAGCGAACAAACAAATGCATAAATCCTGGGCGGTGTTCGATGAACGCTTCCCATAACGGCAGTAGAACATCGCGCGACTTTCGCTCGTAGTCACTTTCTAACGTTTCCCCGAAAGCTTCAAGAAACACTTTCCAAGCCAAATCGCTTTAATTTGAAATTTCACGATAGCGTGAGCCATCGAACACATCCAACTGCGCGCCCATGACACGATATTTCTTACTGAACCGAAAAGATTTGTTAGAGCGTCGAGCTTTTGAAAGCACATTGAGCTTGTGCATCACGAACCGAACGTTGATTTACTTGGACGGGAATCGTTTTGACTACGAAGAAGCGTGGAGAGATTTGCAATTTAAATCCTGTACCTTCCTCCGCTCGAATAAAGAACTTCTTGTGGCTTTAATCACAACGCCAACGCTCGACTGGCGAAAAAGTTTTTCTCTCGCGACTCAGTTACGGTTCCCAGGTCTTCCAATGTTGAGCAAGAAAGTGACTTCTTGGAAGGAAATTTGTACCAAATTGAAAATGAACGGATTGACAGGCAACTCTGGGTTCGGTGGCAGTGATTCGAGTGGAACTTTGACTGACTCGAGCACGCCACAGAACCGCTCGGCAGCCGACAACGAGTGGCAGATGAACTACATGATCGTCAATAAAAAAGACGGATTGTAAAGCTTTGCTCGGTGAAATGTCAGAGCTTTACTGTTGCCAGTGTTGCTAGTCGTCTCTGATACTTCAATTGCTTCTTAAACAGTTCTAACGATTTGCTTTTTCAGACCAAAAGTTCGTCGCGACAAAAAGATTGACATCATTCAGGCCAACAGGGAAGCCCTCAAAGAAGTCAAACCGAAAAAGCCCGCGTCGAAAATCGATACAGGAATGTCGTCAATGGTAAAATTGAAGCTTTTAGATGCGACACGCAAAGCTATGATCGAAAAGAAAAAGAACTTGATCAACGCTTACGTGCAGACAGACACGTTCAAGACCAAACTGTGCAAGGACGTAGAGATCGATACTCAAAGCGACTTGGCATGTCCACAGGTAAGATCGCATTCATACTTTTCCGCAACTGGTAAAAAGATTGCGATAGTTAGGAAAAATCTAAATCGTGAGGAAATTCTTAAGGTTGAGTTCAATGAACTCTTCAAACGACCTTGAATGTTTGTTCTCCTCATACTTTATTTAATTATGAAAGCATAGTCTAAAATTGTCAATTTACCATCTACAGGACAAGTCTACGGAAACAGAAATCGAGTTGCTTGCCACAAAAGCAAAAGATGGAACATGTAAGCGTCTAATTTTCTTCAAATTTTTTGTTCGACACTGTTGAAGGTCTATAAATTTTTTGTGCCCTCGCCAAAGTTCTGAATCCTTCAAGGAATTATTCTAAGACCTTCAGATCAACTTGCTCCTGTTTCAAGTTTTTCAGAAAATATTTTATTTTTATAGTAATAATCACGGCGTCTTGTGGAATGAACACCGACATTACGTGTACTAACTCTATTGGAATCCAGACCGTCATGCCTCGCTCAAGCGTAGCATTCAAAAGAATTCTCGAGCAAAAGCATAAAGTTCAGTATGACGACGATGATGAAGACGATGACGACAGCGATTACGCGACACAGGAATTGCTGAACATTGAAAGACGAATGAGGACGAAAACCAAGACCAAGCAAATGAAGCCACAAAAGTCTATCGACATAGTAATTGAAGACGAAGCATCTGACATCATCGCGATTGAAACGATTCCGGCGGAGAACCTGAAGAAAAAGAATGAGGGATCCGACACTGAATTTGAAGATAGCATTCAAGAAGATTCAGAAGCCGAAGAGGGCAAGCAAAAGTCGAAGCGACCGAACAAAGGTTCCGCAACGTTCAATTCCTGGCAAGACCTTGATCTTCAAGAAAAGGTCGAACTTCCTCGCAGCTATTTCGTAGATGGCCCGTCGCCTTGGTCCAACTATCTGAACGCTCGCTTAGCTCTCGATCGCTCGAGCTCCCGAAAGAATAGCATCACATGGAGCGACGCACAGCTGAAAGTAGTCGGTGACTTGATGAAGGAAGCGAACGCTTTGATGGAAATGTTTGATCAGGTCTCGATGCTACTTGGTCCTGATATCAAACTCCACAAAGTGTCAGGTGAGAGTGCAAAATTTCGACGAGACATCTCGTAACGCTTTCGTTCCAGACGTTGAAGACTTTGTTCTCCCACCTAACAAGTTCGATCACCAAATAACTGCTTCGTGCGACAAGCTGGAAGCATCGCTGAAGCGCTTGGAAGACATAAAAATCTCTCAGAATCCTTCGACCTAAACATCCTGACCTTTAGTTTCGTTTAATTTTATTTCGTAGATTTATAAAATTTACATTTGTTGGTTTCAACTTGAATTAGACAATTCGTTAATTGCTTGCAGCTCGTTCACTCATAGCTTGTCTTAAGTCTCCCTCAAGAACCAGCAGACATTTATTCTGTTTTCATAGTTTTTCAGCGCGTTAACTTCTTCGAAAAATTAAAACAATTTAATGTTCGTTGATTAAATGAAATAAAAGTTTAGTTGAACAAACTCTGCTCGATTACTCTTCTTCAGCGGCCTCTTCCTCTGCGGGCTCCTCCACGATGACTGGGGTGTCTTCGGCGGCTGGCTCTTCGACAACTGGCGCCTCTTCCTCGACGGGAGATGCTGGAGCCTCAACGATTGGCTCTTCGGCAGCTTCTTCCTCGACTGCGGGCGTTTCTTCAGCTGGCGTCTCTTCTGGTGCGGCGGCTTCTTCGGCACTTTGTTCGAGTTCCTGAGTTTGAGAGCGGGCGAGTTCGGCTAATTCGTTGGCTTGACGGGCCAACTCGTTGTCTTCCTCCTCCTTAGCCTGAGCTTCCAACTCGGCTAAGCGAGCCTCCTCGACTTTGATCTTCTCCAACTCGGCCAATCGCTCTTCTTCGGCTTTTCTAAAATTGAAAATCGTGTGAACTTGCTTTCGTCGCCTGAGAATTTTAAAATATCACCTCGCGGCTTCTTCTTCGGCCAAACGGGCTTCTTCTGCTAATCTTTCCTCCTCCGCTTTTCTGAAAAATTCCAACGATTACGAATAGGCAAATTTATGTACGACATTTTATAGCTCACTTGGCAGCTTCTGCCTCGGCTAATCGCGCTGCTTCTTCAGCGGCTTTCTGGGCCTCAGCTTCGGCAATGCGAGCTGCCTCTGCCGCTCTGTAATGATATTTATAAGTTCCTAGTCTAATCAACTAGCAAATCATTCCCCACCTTGCTGCTTCGGCTTCGTCGGCGGCGCGTCTTTCTTCAGCTTGACGGGCTTCGTCAGCGAGTCTGAAAAATTTATCAAATGAACGGTTTTCAGTCTCTTAACTTAATAAAGTCTACTGACCTTGCTTCTTCAGCTAATTGAGCTTCCTCTGCAGCTTTGCGTTCGAGCTCTGCTTGTCTCTCGGCAGCTGCTTGGGCTGCAAGGCGCTCTTGTCTTTGGATTTCGGCTTGGCGGTCGGCTTCTTCCTTCTTCGCTTGTTCCTGTTTCTTCACCTGCTCTTCCATCAAAGCCCTGCAATTGCAACTTTAGCAAACGACTCGTGCAACTTGGATTCAACTCACTGCTCTTCACGTTGTCGTCTTTCCTCCAAACGCTTTTGCTTGATCTTTTCCATGTCTTCATCGACTTCTTGGACCTTTCCAAGACCGCGGTTTGCTGCCTTCAATGCCTGAACTTCCGCGCGGGCGATTGCTGGATCTTCGATGAGCTTTTGCTCGTTAAATTTACGAGACTCACGAGCTGGATCGAGGCCCAATTTAGCTATAAATTAATTTTCCGTTTTCAAATGTGTGTTCGACCTAATTTTTTGAGGCGTTTTGAATTTGTTTTTATTCAGACGGGGAAACTGAGCTGACGATTCCATAAACTATGTACAAAAGGTCTTCGAGATGCAAGACGCAGGGAAGTGAACGCTTCGTCTTGTATTGGCCGTTCACTTCGAGATTGAATAACATGAAACTTACTTACTTGCAACATATATTTACATGCTCAAGTTAAATGTTAAGTCACTGAGGGCGTGTGTGATGGAGAAGCTCCGTCGAGGAATGAATGACAGCGACTCAAAAGGCTAAAACTCGGCGCGGTCAAAAGCAAAACTCTGTTATCAGTTTAAGGATTAATTCAATCATGCTCGGTTTAATTTAATTTTTCTTTTCTTTTTGATTGTAACAGAGGAAGTTTGTTGGAGGTGGGCGGCGTAAGCGCGGATTGCTTTTAAGGATTGCCATCGATATACTCGAGTGATTGGTTTTATAATGAATGAAATGATTGCTCAACGGGAAAGCTTTGATGTTGCTTAGACCTCGAAGGTCTCGAAGAGAGATAAAAAGTGATCGACGGCGAATTTAAAATTGAAAATTGAGCAATTTATTTGATCAGAGAACAAAAGTTTGATGCAAAAATTAGTGCATACAGTAAGATACAAAACGTTAATAAAACTTTTCTTGTTTGATAAAAATGATGTAGATAAAAAAATATAAAGTTCGCTGCTTATCCGCTTGCTGCTGTGATATTCAATTCATTCGAGTCGCTTAACGCGACTCTCGCGAGATCTGACTCGACGTTGCTTTCCGTAACTGTTTCGATTTTTCTACTATCTAAGACAACAGGCTTTGCAGCGACGACAAGTGGCTTATTGTCAGTGTTAGATCTATTTTGTTTGCCTTTATGACCAACTGCAATTAGATAAAATAACAGAGAGAAGAACATTAAATGAGATTTTGTTGTCGTGGCGAGCGGATGTCACAAAAAGAAAACAATGTGGAAAGATGGTCATGATCGCGACACTGAGAGTGTTTTTAAGGTGTTTCTGTTTATGTTTTAGTCGTTTGAAAATCATTAATAAAAAGCTTCAAAATCACCATTCATCACTGAGAGACCTCGCGATGGGAGAAATATATCTTAACTTGAACTTGGCAAAGGTTTAGAAAAACTTTTTTCTGAAAGGTTTGATGGTAAAAATCTGAACATTTAAACTTCATACTACACTGAACATATTTACGAGAGAATCTACATATCTAGGGAATTGACCACACTGGGAAGTTGGATATGATTTGCAAAATGGTTAGGTGTCACTCAATAAAATTTGAAGAAAATGATTTGCCACGTGGTCAACGGTTTTTGGATGAAAATATTACACGTGCTTTATTTTGGAGGGTTCGACGACGAAAGTCAAAGGTTGCGGAGTTGAGAACTTGTAGGAGAATTTCAAATGAATCTGAATGAATCGAAATTGTCTTATGGTAGAGAACAGTTGCAACAGTTCGGTTCACAATTTTAAAAAGGTTCAAAGGTAACCCAATGGCCAATTCCCTACAAACTACACGTAATCTGCCTAATAGAAACTTTGATTCGAGTTTTTGGGGATTTCAAAGTATTTACACAGTTAATGAATGATGAACTGTCGTTCGCCTTACCTGTGTTGTCAGCAGCTACAGCATCTCGATTTTTGGAGTAGTACGACAAGTAGTTTACGTCATTGCGAACTTTGTCGGAAGTGTAATTGGAGGAGTCAAAGTCGTGCGTGAGCGAGCGACGCGTGTACAAGGGCATGTCTAGGAAACCAAGAATTTTTGCAGATGCCAAATGACTGATTCCTTGAAATTCAAATACAACACAATTGATTGATGAGGTTTGGATAGTAACTACAATTTTCAAAGCCCGACTTCGTCAATCGAGTCGACGAATGCTTTTCTAAGTGGCTGGTTAGGAAGAGCGATGAAGAATTCGACAAAGTGTTAGTCGATCAAATCAGCTTCCTTAAAGACTCACTCGACGGAAGTTACACTTGCTAGTCTCTAGCTCACTCATCAATACCACAGAAAGATAACAAATAAAGCGGTCTAGGGTCTGAAATAGTTTGTTCTCGGCCGAATTGTTTGTGGGAAATGTTAGACGGCTTGACAGAAGTAGCAGAGAGAGAGAGAGAGAACAATTTTGATGAGGTTTGTGTTGTTTTGTAAATTCTTCGTTGCTTTGTAATCTTGTTTCATGTTGGAAATTTTGATTCTTCGTTTCTTTTATAAACGGTTCAAGATAAGAAACGACAACTCACCAGTGTAGCGTCTTGGCGGTTCACGGTACTTGATGCTAGACAAGATTTCAATGTGATCGCGAGTGCGACGTGTTGGTCTCAAGATATTTTTGCTGACATGGAACTCATTCTCAATCAGAGCATTTCCATACTTGTCGATCAAGTCTGGGTCGAATCTGTTCGGTGGTGATTGTTTAGAAGGGTTTCTGTGGCTCGTGAGTAATTGAGATTATCACCTGCTGTAAGTTGGCCCCAGGCTGGCAGCGCGCAAGAATCTTGGCACGCTTGGAGCGCGATGAACGGGCTCGTGGATTTCCTTCATCAATCTTTGCGTTGATGCACGAATTTCACGTGTAGCATCGTTGAAGGTCTATGAAGAAGAATTGCTTAAACTTGCTGAACTCAAAAATGTCCCAAGTCGTACCAACGCGTAGGCTGAGTTACGGAAGGGCTCCGTGTCAGTGAAGCCGACCGGGCTTGTACGGTATTTGCGTTCGATACGGTCAAACTCTTTGGTCAAGGTCGATGGTCTGACACGGATGTTCACAATACGTCCTGGAGATGTAATCACACGTACTGGAGAGGCAACATCCCGACGATAGATGCGTGACGACGGCGTGATGATACGAACTGGCGACGATCTCTCACGGTAAACGCGGCTGGGAGAAGTCGTGATTCTTGTTGTCGGCTAGATTCGAAAAGATTTCCATAAACACCTTTCATCTCAATGAGAGATATGACAACTCACAATCGGAATAACTCGTTTAATGTGATGGTAAGGCACATCGTCGTAGCCAATGTCATAATTGAATCTGAACGATGGCCGGCTAATGTAACTGCCAACCTTCAAGAGAACCAATCAATCGTTAGATCAACGAACGTTTGCACAACCCGACCCACACTCACTCTTGAATAGGTTGGGCTCACTCGTATCGGCGACTGAGGACGAATGAAAGAAGTTTATTTATAAATTCGAACTCGCGTTGCGAGAGGTGGAGACAGGAAAATTTTGAAAAATATGAAAACCAAAAACAAACGAAATGGAAAGCGAGGACTGGTCGATACATACATCGTAATAGCTATAAGAAGTAATAAAGTTGTCATCGTAAAAAGCACGGCCAAGGTAATAAGGCTGTAAGACAATTGCAACGACATTTAGTTAACTAGGGGGGGAAAGTGATCGAGAGTCAGCTTGGCGTCACTTTACACACAATCAGTCACGTTGAGACTGGAAGTCGAGGGATCACAATCAGTGTGGTGAGATAAAAGTTTTCACTCGAGTGAATATCACGACACTGTCAAGGGTTTCTTTAAAGGTTTCGCTTGTTTGTTCAAATACGTCGGCTCAATAAAACACAATTGATGGTTTTAAGCTGAAAAATAAAGTTTCAGTTTTATTTGTTTGCCACTTTCTTGGATCTTTCTACATCCGAACGTTCACAGATTGCGCAATAAATTTCGAGAGTGACGCGAACAGTAAAGTGCGTGTCGAGTAGTGCTGAGCTGAGTATTTAAATATTTTCTTCGTCTGACGATTAATTGTTAGTTCGATTAATGTTCCAGTAACGAGTAATGAAAGTTAAAGAAAAAGTTTGTTACGTCACACTTTACTGTTCGTTAAAGGTTTTTTTACAGAGAGTCGTCAAGTATGCAAAGCGTTGTTGGTTCTCGCGTGGAGAGAAATGGCCAATTTAGGCGCGGAAATTGTACGAACGAGTTCCCGATGGTCCTGATCTCACAGACGAGTAAGAATAGCCGCCTGGACCGCTTCCAGTTGAAGTGGAGCTTGTGTACGAGTAGCCACCAGGTCCGCCAGTGCTGCGACTTTCCGTGGTCGACGAGTAGTTCGAGGTTCTTGGGCGCGAGTAAGGGTCGCTCAGCGAAGATGATTCCGACTTAGATTGGTAAGAGTAGGATGAGACACTCTCATTACCGCGTCGGCTATCGAGGTTCGTGTACACTCGAGGATTGATTAAACCACTCTACATAATGGTTAGTGCAATAAAACAAAAAGAAGGAGAAGACAGAATATCAGTCTGATGTATCATTCTCAAGGTAAAACTATCATAAACATTAAACATCTAAGGGACGTTGACAAATTTCCTGTCGAAGTCGGCACAGAAATTGAAACATTTAAAGGACTTTTCACGGTCCAGCTTACGTTTGAGACTTTCACACTCTTTCGTGAGTGTTTGCGTTTTCTTTTAAGTTTGTTTTTGATTTATTATTCGGACATTGAGGTCGAGACAAACAAAACAACAGAATTCAAGTGTGTGCTCTGCCAAGACATTTATTTCTAATTCATCTAGAAACGATACAAGGTGTGAGGTGCAAACCAGATTCCTTCTCTCGCTTCCAGAAGGTCGTTCGAGTTAGTATCAAAATTATAAAACAGAAATTTCGGTTCGTGAGGTGTTAATACTGGTTAATCATCGCTAAGAGAATTGAATGAAAATGAGGCAAGACACTTCAGTAGATTGGGCCTCTGAACTCTCGAGGTAAGCTGGAAGCCCCATGAACTCGCTTTAAAACGACATCCAAGCTGTTCTTGTCGGTGCAGTATGGCGTGAGTCCACCAGACTCGCGAATCCTCTGATGGTAAAGAATCTCGTTTGCAACTTTATCGCGTGTCATGTCTCTTGGCGACTTGTAAGGCTCCAAAGGACGCAGCGAGGATAAAGGTGCAGCCTTGACTTCGGCTTTCAACCTCTGAAGGCAAGGACCCTCACGACGAAGCGGCTGATCCGTGTTCAACGGTTTGCGCTTCCCGAATGCGGTGATAGGATCTGCGATTAAACTCGGTCTTGCCACGAACGGAACTTTGTCCCAATTGACTTCGCGTTTCTATAGAAAGGAGAGATTCTCAGATGGATGTTTGGCCCGTGTTCTCAACAATCAACTAGTGGCGACGCTAAAAAATTTCCTCTTAAACTCTCTGAGGGGAGGGAACTTAGTGGAACTCAAGCGACAGCTTTAAATGCGTTAGCGACTGAACCAAATTTTGTATTATAGATTTTCGTCAGCAGTGACATAAGTTATATTTTTAATTAAAGGAAAAAGTGTTTACAACATTCAAGCATTTATTAAAGCGTGGGACATTCGTGTTTGTTCAAATGCGAGTATCCAGCGGATAGAGATCGAGCTCGCTGATCTCGCTTTGCATTGAAATTCCGCTAAAAGCGACAAAGATGGTATCGTAAAGTCAGTTATGGTTGAGCGAACGATTCTCTCCGATGGAGATCACAACGTTCTCGATCTTCTTTTAGTGTTTTTGGCCTTCTGCCAAGCACCTGTTTACAGGCCCATTTACATTGTGTGAGTTCGACATGAGCGGTTTCTAGTCTTTCATATGTTGCGGAAAATTCAAAAGCTTCTCGCCAAATTGTGCGAGACATTCTGCAGTTTTCGTGTAAATATTGTTTTGGAACAGACGGTGGGGTCGCGCTGCGAAAATTGTCATTTCATCTCTCTCGACGCTCGCAACCTCAGCTCAGCAAAGCGTGGGATTATTTTAATTAACAGAATTTGTCCGTGGGAATAATTTCGTCGGTGAACTTTCATTGAGCGAGTGAGTTTGATACTTGGAGACGATCATTCGATGATCCAAGGTATCTCATCGGTATGTCCAAGGGAATTGCAATTGAATTGGCTTAGCAATCGACCGATGCTTGGTGTCATTTAACCAGCCTTGCAAACGCAATTGAATTCCCTCGGAGTTGTCAGTGCATTAAAGAAACCCTTGACCTTGTGTCACATACAACAATTGTAACATTTTCCAATAAATGTTCCAATTTCTAAGCAATTCGAGTGGGGAATGTTTTCGTAACGTGTAAATCTTTTCCAGGGGCACAACAATGGACTCGAATTCCTGCCGAAGCCAGAAAATAAACATGATTCACGATTTTCTTCTCGATGACTTAAGAAATTCTATTATTAGAGCAATGCGAACGCCGTTATGACGTGCTGACGCTCTCGGCGCTCTCTCGGCAAAATAAGTTGAGGAAAAATGTCTAAATTTAATTTCTGTTTATTCATTTCGGCAAAAATCGAATCCGATGATTTTCCTCCTCATCACTTGCTACAGACACTGAGCTTTTCATTGAATCTCAAAGTTATCAGCCAACGTATTTGAAATTCAAGGTTGCGAGTCTCTGCGTCGCTGTCTCTTCAGGTCGTCAAGTGATGAGAGGAAAAACGTTGAGGAAATTTTTAGCTTAAAAGGAAATTTTCTATTCAGCCAACTTTTGTTGAAAAGTCTCTCGATCCAAGAAAAGTGTTCGCTTTCGTTGGATCGAGTCACACAGCACCAAGTCGGAGGAAGTTTGACAACTTTCCAGAAAGTTAATTAAAGTAAAAGGCTCCTACCGATGCAGTGTACGTTGAGATGGTTGGTCGCGACAAGTACGAGTTGTATGGGCGACGAGTGGCGTAGAACTCAGTTTCGTAAACCATTTTGGTTCTGTTTTGTTTTGGTTCGAGGGTCTCACGAATGAAAGTCACTAGAAATTCACTAAATTTTCACTTCCAGATCTTTTCACTAGAAATTCGCAAGCTATTTTACTTCACGCCTGTCGGACGGTCGGAGATGATCTAAAATTGAACCTCTCGGGGCGACTTTAATAATAAAATTTTCATTCGGGATGTTGTGGGAAAATCTTCGTGTTTTCTTGTGTAGAAACTCGTGAGAAAAGTTGAGTGTGGAAAAAGTTTTTACAAATTTCCTCGCATACGAGCGGAGAACGCGACATCGGAAAAATTTCGTGTTCAAGTATTTTTAGGTCTTGGGAAAATGTATCGGAATGAATCTGCTGTTTGGGAATCATCCTCAAGATCAGTTGGCGTTTTCACTGAATCGCCGCTGGCATTCCAAAAAGAAAGAAAAAGCAATGAATGAATGAAGTGAGAGACGTAAACAGAAAATGATTAAGCAGACCGTGCGAAAATTGAATGCTGTGCAGCGTTTGACAATCGCCGAGAATTTCTCGCTTAAATTTGCTCGAGTCTCGCTTTAATCACCACTTAATTAACCGCTTCGACTGCGATGCTGCCAAAGGTCGGAGGAACCCACGTTGCGATTTGTTTGAATATAAAAAATGATAAGTCCGTTTGATTTGTCTTGGCGTCTTATCAAATCTATGTACATGAAATACGAAACGTAAATAGAAAGAAAGATGCTGTGGGGTTAGCTTTTACCACCGTACCTCCTAGAAAGTATTCAAGTAACTCTGTAAGATCATAAATAAATTTGAATAAAATTCTGATAGACGTAGAGAAATCGATAAACACAATTTTAGGAAAATATTTTTTCCAGAACGAACTGAGGTCAAAGTGAAAGCTGTTGCTGATGAGTAAGTTTGGAAAAAGTAAAGTTTGGCAGGTCAGTTAAAAATTGAGTTGAAAGCGATCGACAAAATTGTTATCAATTCAACACATAACTCAAATATTGCGAAAGAGCCAAGAGAAAACTCCAAAAACTTCTTCAATAATTCACCGCTGGAACTCTAATCGCAAAATGATACAGACTCCGTTTTGTTTGTTTGCTACCCGTCATGTACTTCTTGACTCTCGTGCAAAGGAGAAATACTCAGTTTAGTTCCATTCATCCAGCAATCAAGCTCGCTTATATCAGGTTAAGAGTCGTTTGGTATTTATGTTTTAATACGTTACCAATCGGAAATCGCAAGGCAACAAACCCTTTGCAATGTTTTCATTGCAAGTTAATTCTAACTGGCACAGCAAAAGTGAAATTTTGAACTTGACCCTGAGAATTCATAATCCAAATACTTTTCGAGTTCGTTATCATGATGTGCTACAGCGTCGTTTATTTGTTTAATAAATGATGAGACAACATTCAAGTATGATTCCTCGCGCAATTTACTTAACACAAATCATGCAAACTTGCCAATCGTCAAATCAGTTTTGTTGCAAAACTTTTGTAGCACAAATTTTATTGATGTGCTTTCTCAGATGTGTTCTGCAGCCTTGATAATTCATGTGAACGCCTTATGACTGTCGTCTGAGTAAATCCCATTAGGCTCAAGTCAAAGCTGTCGGTTCTCTTTCATCGAAAGTCTTTTGTCAACAGTCATTGTCCGTATTATTGAATCGATCGATTCAAATGAAATGCGATACTTTCGTGCATTTCCGCTCCTAATGACCAGCGAGCAAACCAAATAAATTCACTTATATTCTGCCTTCTCGACAGGAATGTTCGCTGGTGTCGAGATCTTGAATGACAGTTCGAAGGGATCGATTGGAGCAAATCTTTCAGTTCCTGAGCTACAGGTACAGAATATTAAAAGTCAATTAAAATCTGTCATGGATCAATTTAGATGTCCCTGATCTACAACGAAGAAAGTATTAGTAAGAATTCAAACAAACCAAAGCTGGAGGAACTTCCATCTGAACTGCCGGTAAGTGAAGAGCTTTCAAACAGCCTCATAAACTTGAAACTCTATCTTCGTAGCTACAGCGAGAGGCGATAGCGAAAGATAAATGGGGCAAAGACATCGAGTTTCTTTTATCGTGCATCGCGTTATCAGTTGGACTGGGGAATGTCTGGAGGTACAGTGAACCGCAAAAACTTCAAGGTCGCAACTAATTTCTCTCTCTCTTATCACAGATTTCCTTTCACCGCTATGTCAAATGGCGGCGGGGCATTTGTCTTGCCTTACATCGTGGTCTTAATTCTCGTGGGCAAGCCTCTGTATTATCTCGAGTTGCTTCTTGGTTAGTTGAACCATCATCTCTTCGACTCCTTCGAACTTTCTGTTTATCGTTTTTCAGGTCAGTTCTCATCTCGCGGATGCATCAAGGTCTATGATTTTGCACCGGCTATGCGAGGCATTGGCGTTGGTCAAGTCATCTCCACATGTTTCGTCACGACTTACTATGCTTCGCTGATGGCTTTGACAATACGATATTTCTTGGCATCGTTCAATGACCCGCTGCCTTGGAGTCAATGCAAAGCAGCATGGAATGTCTCGTGTATCGATAGCAATTTGAAGGCGACGAATTTCACCAATCTCAGATTACAGTCATCAGCTGAGCTTTATTTTCTGTAAGATCTCGTGTTCACTTGATTTACCTTCAGATAAACATTCTATATTTTAGAAAAGAAATTCTCAAAGAAACTGACTCGATCGACAATGGAATAGGACCAATCAACTGGCAGCTTTGCGGTTGTTTGTTCTTCGCTTGGACTTGCATAACTGTGATCGTCATAAAAGGAGTCAAAAGCTCTGGAAAAGCTTCGTACTTTCTCGCAATATTTCCTTACTTCATCATGTTCATTCTGCTGATCCGATCGTCAACTCTTGAGGGAGCAGTCGATGGAATGATTTACTTCATCAGACCGCAATGGGACAAAATATGGGAGGCGAAAGTTTGGTATGCGGCAGTGACCCAAGTCTTTTATTCTCTCGCCGTTTGCTTTGGCTCCATAATCATGTACGCGTCTTACAATCGCTTCGATCAAAACATCTATAAGTGAGTTCGTCGACTTTCAAATCAAACGGTGATTGCGATTAATTGTTTCTCCTTTTAGAGACGTCAACATAATAACTGTGACTGACACTTTGACTTCGCTTCTGGCCGGCTTCATAATCTTTGGCATTCTCGGGCACTTAGCGCATGTCATGGGCGTTGAAATCGAAGACGTGACTAAGAGTAACATCGGATTGGCCTTCATGGCTTATCCAGAGACAATAGCAAAAATCGAATTCATCCCGCAGTTCTTCTCAATGATGTTCTTCATCATGCTTTTCGTCTTGGGCATCGGGAGTAATATTGGAATGACTTCTTGTATTATGACAGTGATTCGTGACCGTTACCCGCATATTAAGTGCTGGAAGATTGTGCTGGCAATTGCTGCCGTTGGGATGTCAGTGGGTTCGGTCTACACAACTCCAGGCGGACAGTTTTTGATAAACTTTCTTGACTTTTATGGCGCATCGTTTGTTGCATTGATCCTGGCAATTGTCGAACTGTTGACAGTCAGTTGGATTTATGGGGTCGATCGCTTTTGCAAGGACATTGAGTTTATGCTGGGTCGCAAAACAGGAATCTATTGGAGAGTTTCATGGGGCTTTGTCACGCCTGCGATAATGATCGCGATTCTCGTATACTTCATCGCTACATGGGAGTCGATAACTTATCAAGGCTATGAATATCAGCCAAAAATGCACGGTAAGTTACTGCTAACTGAACCCAACCACAGTCTAACTTTGTACTCAGCATTTGGCTGGTGCATTTCTCTCTTTTGTTTGCTTCAGCTGCCAATCTGGGCGGTCTACGCAATCGTGAAACAAAAGGAAAAGTGCTGGAAAACGAGGGTGATAAATGCATTTAAACCTAACTCGTTATGGGGGCCGAATGATAGCGAGAAACGTGAGTTTAATAACCTGATGAAAAGTCGTGTCTATTTAAAATTCTTTTGATATACAGATGAGCAGTATAAACAGTTTCTGGAGAACTCCAAACCTTTGCAAACCAAGATCTCGTCACGAAGGAAGATCATGATCGAAAAGCTTTGGAAGAACGTCTTCGGAGAATGAATCTCATTTACCTGGAAATTTTCAAGTCAACACTGGTGACTTGTAAGATCATCGGACTTGTTTGTATTGTTAGTAATATAAAAGAAAAGTGTTGAAGCAAACCAGCATCATAAACCTCTGATTTGTGATTCGGGTTGTTTGAATGCAAGTCCTCTTCCAGATTAGTAGAATTTGAATAAACAAGTAGACTTTTTGAAAGGTTTACTCAAAGGTGTACCAAATAATTCGGGGTGCGACAACGAAAGCTCTGACTGTCTAAGCCTATGTCGTCCGAAGTCGGTTTCATAACTTTCAGGAGAACTAAAATCGATCGACTGCCTTTTGTTGATGGCAGTGAATTTGGGAATTAATGTAGATGACTTATATTTTCAACTGGAATCAAGCACATCAAGAGCTCTGCGAATGTTTTCGAATACGGTGAATATTTTGCAAATATCTTGCGAACAAATTTGACGATCGCTGATCAACGGCGATAAAACTTTTACAACTTGGAGGAATAATCCACTTGAATCGAGGCTCCAAAATGTTCTTTTCTCGAATTATCACAACAGTTGTCAGCTAACTGTTCTTCAAAAAATTGCGCGATTGAAATTCTGACGCACCTAGCTTCGCGTCTCCCCAAGATTAATGTTTAATTCAGGTGATCGTCGATTGTCTCAGAGAAGTTGCCAGACAAAGCGGATCGAAGAGAAACCACCACGTGTGCGCCGATCGCTGAGAGACACAACAAGCTCTGACTAACTGCTCTCTGCAAAAACTCGCCTTTAACACGTTCACGTTTCTTTAGTGACTTACCTTTAGTTCGCATTCAGTTTTCGCGCGGGACGGTTGTAACGAAGAGTGTTGGCGATCGCAATAAAACGAGGCAGCGAAAAATGTTAGTTGAGATAATTGAAATCATTTCAATGCAATGTGGAAAATATCAAAATCAAATCTAGAAGTTGCACTCGAGTCGATTGCACCGAAATGGTTTGAAAAAATGTTCAGGATCATTTCGTGCTAAGTTTCTCGTTGCAAGCCATTCGAACGGACTTGAGGCAGTTTCAGCTTGCTCGATGTTGGTTTGGAAGTCGGTTTAATCTGAGCTGTGCTTGAGGAAGATTGAAAACTTTTTTCGGAAACGAAACTCAGTCCAAGACTCGGAGTTGATCACCTTGGACTTGAAGCATTCGATTCAGTTCTTTAGAGTTTCGAATGTTAATTGGATGCAACTGCTGTGTCTACGTTATTCAAAGTCAGGTGCAAGTGATCGAGAACCGAGTGGCAGTCACGAAAAACAGATCGAAATCTTAATGTGTCTCACGCTAATTGCATTCGAACAACAGTTTAATATCTGTCTGGTTGAGTCTCAGTCTCCATTATGTTGGTCGTTGTGTAATTGTGCAAGTTTGACAGGCCAAAAGTGCCGCCCCAACAATGCAGATTAAGACATTTAGTTATAATTATTTCGTTCAACTCACAAAAACTCTCGACTTAAACCGGTGTTTCACCTGATCGCCAGGCTCATTTACATAACTATTTTCGAAATAAACAGTTTTATATTATTGAAGCATCAATCGATCTTACGTAAGCGAAGTTCTCGTGAATTGTTGTTGTCTAATCAGCACTCAAAATATTTCTTTGTCTGTCTCAGGCCTTCGGAGACGAGTTGTAGATGGTACTCGAGCTTTCTCAAGACTCCAAAACGCGAGAAGCTTTTCAAGTTAGAAGAACTAAAGCCCTGGTTTCTGTACCTCTTGAATGAGCTCCGGCTTTGGTTGACTAGAGCTTGATCAAAGCAGTGACTCACTCATGGCTAGAAAAACCTGACGATACCATCGGTAATAAACCCTGCTTAACATACAATAATTCGCATCAAGCAGGTTCAATGTTAACGTTTAAATTGCATATCTCCGATGGCTGTCATTACAGTTCACCGATTAATGGAGTAAGAGACGAAGAGGAGAAGAATGTGCTTAACGTCAATTGCATAATATTGTTTTCAATTGAACTTTTGTTTATCGGTGGGTTTGCTTTGTTGCATTCCAAGCTGCCAGCCATCTGGTTAAAGTGCAAAGCTCTAGTTCGATTAACAAAGTTCGATGAATGTCAAATAATGTCAGCGAGAGAAAGCGAAAGGCAAAGCCGTGATCCCGCAATAGCGCAATTCACAGATCGTTAAATCGATAATGTAAAAAATCGAATGCTGGATGCAGCATAATGAAGGCAAAGTGCTGGCAAAATTCACAACACAGTGAAATAATTGCCTAACCGTTGGAATGAGAATGTTTTTACTTAACTGCTAGCATAGCACACGAGTTTCAATGTTGATCTACCCAGTACAGGTGGTAGGGGGGAGTAATGCTACGAAGTAAATGTTCTAAATCTCCTAATCATTTAATTTAAATGATTTAAACACACGTTAAAGCGGAATAGCTCGAGGACTTGTACTGGGAAGTGAGAGAGTTTATGAATAATAAATTTGTCATTGGGTAAATCCCGAGAAAAAGTGTTTGAGTCCCAACCGTCAAGTTGTCGTCGATCACAATACTAAGTAGATTCACCGAGAAAAACTTAAACTATTGGTGCGTGAAGCAGTCAAAGTAGAAAGCGAACTCATTGTATCAAGTGATTTTGATCAACCGCTCAAAGGTTTGACAAATTGCGCGCGAGCTAAAAATGTAAAATAATATTGTGGGCTTCCAGTAATTTTCCAGTAGATCTAATTAACTTAGCTTGGCCTCTAGATTCTTCGACTTGAACCACAACAGCAGTTTAGTTCGTGGCCAGCAAAAATCAATGCCACTTGATTGAGAAACTTTTTGGTTTTCGAGAGTTCGATCAACCAACGTGCATCATTAGATTGTCAGCGATGCATCAATTATCAATTTCGTGATCGATTTGGTCAGATCAGCTAATTTAAATAATATCTCTTGAAAGATTCATAGTTAGCGGCATTTACGGGCATATTAATATATTAACTGCGATAGTTTCAAGGTGAACCGCTTGAGACTCACTCGACGGCTCGGGTAACGCGGAAAAAACGAGAGTTGAATGATCTGATTTGTTTGCAAACATTGCGTCTTCTTTCCCGGCCGTTCCGCTCAGCGCCTTAATTGGAAAACTTCTATTCCAGCTAGCAATTCATCATGAACGGCTTTGGCCATGACAACCCAAGCTTCGTTAGAGACTCGGTGTACACGATTCCTGGCGAAATCCGGAGAAACATCACGCAGTTCTATCCCGGCAAACATGAGTCGAACTATCCTCCGGCACAGTTCCAAGTGCACGATGAGAAGCAGCCAGAGAAGCAGGAACCAGCCAAGGATGTTCAGGAACGCGACAGTTGGGGAAAGGGGATCGAATTTCTGCTCTCGTGTATTGCAATGTCTGTAGGTCTGGGGAACATTTGGCGGTTTCCTTTCATCGCGCTAGAGAACGGCGGCGGAGCGTTCGTGATACCATACATCATCGTTCTTCTTCTCGTTGGAAAACCAGTCTACTTTGTAAGTCGAAAAGAATAACAAACTATTAAGAAAAAACGTTAGATTAAAGATAAATTTTTAGATGGAAATGGTGCTGGGACAGTTCTCGTCGCGGGGAAGTGTCAAAGTATTTGACTGCGTTCCAGGTAAGACTTAAATTCTAAGAATTGTGTCGAAGCCAGTTTGCTGAATTTAAATATTTGCAGCTATGCGAGGCGTCGGAGTTGGCCAAGTTGTTTCGATTGGCATCGTCGCAACTTATTACTCATCGATCATGGCTGTGACTCTCAAGTTCTTGGCCGACTCATTCAGCGCTGTTTTGCCTTGGAGAGACTGCAAACCAGAGTGGGGCTCTTGCATTCCGTCTAACAGCGACCAAGCAGCAAACGTGTCGTGGACATCCGACAGCAAATCATCTGCGGAACTTTATTTCATGTAAGCCTTGGACAGTTTTTGAGGCGAACAAACTTTTTGACGATCAATCATTAATTGCAGGAAAGAAGTTCTGAGGGCCAAGGACAATATTAATGATGGATTGGGCACACCAAACTGGGAACTTGTGGCTTTCCTTGCTTTCTCCTGGTTGCTCGTCTTCCTGATTCTCGTGAAGGGCGTTCGCAGTAGCGGCAAAGCGTCGTATGTCCTCGCAATCTTCCCGTACATCGTTCTTAGCATTTTGTTGGCTCGCGCTCTCACACTGCCAGGAGCTTTCAACGGAATCAAATATTTCTTGACGCCGCAATGGGACAAGATCTTCGAACCAAAGGTTTGGTATGCGGCAGTGACACAAGTCTTCTTTTCACTTTCCGTTTGCTTCGGTAACATTATTATGTATGATTCTTCTGACCCTCTCTCGGAAAGATGTTAATCAGTTTGTAATTCGGCACAGGTATTCATCATATAACAAGTTCGGCCACAATGTCTATAGAGATGCCAACATCGTAACGACCCTTGACACTGCGACGAGTCTTCTCGCGGGTCTCTGCATTTTCGGTATTCTTGGCAATTTGGCGTATGAGTTGAAGGTCGACGATGTCTCGCAGGTTGTCAAGAGCGGTGCCGGTTTAGCTTTCATTTCATATCCAGACGCGATTGCTAAGTTCAAGACCTTCCCGCAAGTCTTCTCCGTCTTGTTCTTCTTGATGTTGTACATGCTTGGTATTGGAAGCAACGTGGCGATGATGTCTTGTATCATGACAGTTGTGAGAGACCGTTTTAAGAGCATCAAGAACTGGCAAGTTGCTCTTGTCATTGCAATTGTTGGAACAACGTTTGGCTCCGCATATATGACTCCAGTAAGTCTTTATTGAAAGTTTAGGGCGAAGTTATTTATACGATTTCTTCTCCAGGGCGGTCAATCTCTACTGAAACTCGTCGATTACTATGGTGCATCGTTCATAGCGTTTATCCTGGCGATTGGAGAGCTTTATGCCTTCTGCTACATCTACGGAGTCAACCGGCTGTGTAAAGACATCGAATTCATGCTGGGATTCCACCCGAACTTTTACTGGCGCATTTGCTGGAAATTCATCACGCCTGGACTTATGACAGTCATCTTGGTCTACACACTCTTCACACTTGAGTCACTCAAAGATGGCGATCACGATTACCCGCCGCTCGCTTTGTTCATAGGGAGATGCATCTCAGCCTTAGGTCTTCTCCAACTTCCCATCTTCGCTATCTTCGCCATTTGGAAGCAACAGGGAACTCTCATTGAGGTAAAGCCAAAACATTACGCAAGTTGCATTGGTGGTTTGGGATATTGAACTTCTCGGGTCAATGACCTAATTCGAAGAAATAGTTTTCTAGTTATCTGATGGTCGACCAAGTCGCTATTATTATTTAGGTGATTGATCGATAAACTTCAAATCTTTTCTATTCTCACAGAGAGTCAAAAAAGCTTTCAGTCCAACAGCGAAGTGGGGACCGATTGACCCGTAAGTTTTTCTAGACTTGAACCAGAAGCAATTGAATTTCATGAAATATTTTTTGCAGAGCGCTCAACGTGAAGTACAAGGAATTCATAGCACATGCGGATTGATCTCGTTTGACGATTTTCTCAATATTTTATGTAAATACAAAGCACGAATGATTCTCTGACTTAACTTATTTTGTGCAAATAAACGATTTTTATTCTCAAAACGATTTCTTGGGCTTTGCAAACTTTCGAAGCTTTTTCTGGATTTTCGAGGCGCTCGGTGAACATTTGTCGAACGTCTCTTCGCAGTTAGTTCCTTGCTTCGCTGCCTCGAGCGCGTCATTCCAAAGCGAGTGACCAGGCACGTGATGCTTCCATTCAGCGCTGAAAATGAACGTTTAATCAACTTGTTGCACTTCAAACCTGCAACTCACTTGATGAAACCCTCGATGAACTTATCAAACTTTGAAGCTTTTTCCTCTTCAATGTTTGCCAAGCTTTCTTTCACGTGCCAGCAAATCGAGCGCTGCACACACGAAGTTATGTCAAAATCTATTTCAAGCAGAGCATTGTCGATGCTTTGGAATGTTTCCCAGACA
This sequence comes from Smittia sp. YW1114-2, assembly GCA_033064975.1. Classification (NCBI taxonomy): domain Eukaryota; kingdom Metazoa; phylum Arthropoda; class Insecta; order Diptera; family Chironomidae; genus Smittia; species Smittia sp. YW1114-2. Next base: position 15,375,101 of record CP093833.1, read on the forward strand.
AAATCCTCGTGCTGAGTCTCACCTAGAAATTAGAAGTCTTCGTAAGAATTCAAAGAAACTTAAAACTCTATTACGCTTTTGCTTCTTCTTCTTGTTGCCTGTGCGGAACCAAGGTTTTCCTCCAAGAAACGAATCCCCCCGGAACATCCTAGTCACACCACCTAAGAAGGTCCCAACGATCGCTACGATGCCAGCCATGATAACAGCTGCAACATTAATGTTCGCGAAGTTTCTTCTCTTGACTCCTTTTTTCGTGGGCACCGAGAGGAACGGCACGGCCAACTCCATGTCAATCTAGTTCAACACGAATATCAGAAGGAACAATCGAGATTTGGCATCCTAGGTTACCTCAATGTTGTCGTCTTGGATGTCGAAGCCTAGAAACTGTGGCTCCCTTTTCCTTTTGTCACTGCGATATTGCTTCAGTACGTCGTCGAAAACGAATACTGGCATGGAAATGATTTCACTTTCTTCTTGATAAACATTGTACTTTGTATTGTTGACGTCGAAGAAGTAGCCATGAGCGAGCACCGTTGAGATGACAGCAGCAGAAGCGAACAATCTCCACCAACTCATGATGAACTGCAACGGCGGAATAGCAACTAGACGAACACAACACGACGAAGAAAAGCAAAGATCAGAGACGATAATTTGAGCGCTTACCAGCCATGCAAAGATGTAAGAAAGCGTAAAAGTTTTCATTGTTGCATCAATCTATTAAATGTGATTGCATCGGGAGTTATGTATGATATTTAATGTTGGAAGCGAGAAAAAGAAAAAACTTATGCGTTGCTATCACTGACAAACTCTTGTACATACTTTCAGAGGTAGCTACAGTAGCATTGATAGTTTTCGTTTACCAAAATCTCGTGTAACGCTTCAAGCGTTCTGCTAATAAATATTTTTTTCTGGTTCAAAGTTGAAGTCAAAGCTCCTCGAAGAAAGACTAACTTCGTTTATCATTTGGCATGTGGTAAGTGTCGTGGTTTGTCATTTCAATGTTCAAAGCCTGATTCTGAAGAGCTGCCTTTGTCCAACGATGGACTGAAATAGGCAAATAAATAAATAAATAAATAAGTGTCGTGGACTCATGTCACTCAGAGAATTCTCTTCCAGTCGTCAAGAATATTTTCAACGACTTCATCGATGACTTGCTGCCTTCAATCAGCCAAGAAGTGATCCTGTGATTTACCAGTTTCTTCACCTCGTCGCGATTACGACATCAGAATTTGCACATAGACGACAATAAATATTTCAATTCACATTCTACTATAATCAGCAGTTCAACCTAAACAAATGTAACAATTGCCAAAATTGTTCGACTCGTAACGACAGTCGTTGGATCAATGATGAAAACAAAAGTGACGAAGAGGAAAAATTGCGTAAGCATTGCGACTTTGTCTGTTCCAATCTAATCAGTTAGGGCAACAGAGCGATTAAAGACTTGTAACATTGTTTGAATTATGTTGAATGCTTTTTATTTTGCTTAGACTCATTATCATTAAAATGCCTTGAACATCAGCAAATTTATCACGAAATATTTTGCTAGGTATACGAAGAGAAATCTTTACGTAAAATCATTAAAACTATCTGCTTAACTGCTAACTGTCGCTTTCGAATGAAACTCACTGCTGTGGTTACATCATTTTACAATACAATTCAATAGCGATCGAGGTATCCAGAATCAGGCGGCCGTCGTTTTAAATAATTCGCAAGCTTTTACTTCTGTGCGCGGCTTCCCGGCAACGGCATGAACTTCTTCAGCATCTGCAGAGCTGCCTGCCTGTCGAGTGGGCACGCTGGGTAAATCGAATCGCAATCTCGCCCCGTTGGATTCTTTCCATTCTCAATCGCGTCCTTGATTGCTGTTCCGTCGAGCATGTACGAGACTATCGAGTTGCTGTTGAGAAATCATTCAAGTTAGTTTTTGTGGCTCTTGCGTCGTTATGAAACTCACTCTGAGACTTGTGAGATCATCGACTCGATTTGATCGGCGGTGCCAACGCTCGAGTGATAATCTGCTGATCGAACAAAGTGACAAACAGCTTTCTGCATGCATGCGTTGGAGTCGACGTTATGTTGTGCAAGGAAGTCATCGAATCTGTTCATCATATCTGCGATTCCAGTCTCATCGGCGTCTGTCGATTGACAATTGTCAGCTCAAACCATCGGCGATTAATCACAACTCACTTCTGTAATATCCGCCTGCACCTCCGTGGCCTTGGAAAACGTTGACAATCTTCGGAAGGATCAACAAAGCTCCAATTCCAATAAGAGTTCCAAGAACGACGCCGCCGATGTCAATCGATGGCTTTCCGTAAGATCCAAGGCTTCCTCCATAGCCACCTCCGTATCCTCCAGTCAGCGAGTTTCCGTAGCCAGTCGTTAATCCAAGGTTTCCGAGATTTCCCAATCTCTGAGTTCGGTCTGAAGCTGCTGCTTCGGTTTCATTAGCAGCGGTTCCTCGACGTCTCCAGTTGTTATTAGGGTAAGTATTCGAGCTTTTATTGCATTAAGTTTGAATTTATAACAAAAACGAATCTCATTTGTCAACTCACTTGTCAACGTTCGCATCATATTGCTTTGGAACAGCACTGACAGACTTGCAGATTAGTGCGAGGATTACAAACCCGTAAGCACAACCAACTATAGTATTCAACTTCATCTTTCAATTATTAAAACTTTCCTAAACTTTGAAGCTTCTCACTGATTCACTGCTTGAAACGAAAATGAATCCAATTTGATATCGTCGCTTTTTATATACGCGAATCTTGTCACACTAAGCCAACCCCGAACAATTGACTGAGTTCTTCATTTTCCTGACGTTGAAGTCTTCACAACTATTTCGACGCGTATCTAATAACGTTAGACAAAGTCAACGCATGAATGTCGTCGCATGCGCTTTGTTACATAAGCGTTTATCGCTGCCGAGTTTTTGCTGAACATTTCAGTGCATTGTCCTCGTTGTACGACTTCGAGATGAACGCTTTGCATAATCCAAGATAAGTTCAATCAATCGAACGATGAGGGTAATGCTTCGAACCCTCTGTGATCGATGTATCATGAAAATAATTGATCAAAATGTAGAAGAGCTTTGACGATTTTCTAAGCTTCTGTTGAACTTTCAAAACTTCAGCTAGTCACAGTCTACAAATGCCCTCGTCTTTTTACCCTCGGACTGAGCCTCCAAGTAACTCTTCAAGTCATTGACGTCCCTCGAGCCTACTTGAGATCGACAAATCTTTTATCCACAAGAGCTTCATCGCAGGAGCTTTCATCCTTCACCACTTTAAATGCTGCACATGTCCTTCAGTATCGTTAAAAATCATTCGCAGTTGCGAGTTCGCTTGACACAGAAAGTCAAGAGGCGCATAAATTCCGATGCCATCATCGCTCAAGAGAAAAGTTCACCCGAAAAGCGCGACAAATGACATTATTACTTTCAATTGAACGCATTGAGTCACGGTGTTACTTAAAGCAGCGTGTCAAAGTGTCTTCGCCCCTCTGAAGCGATTTTCGGTGAATTGAAAAGCTACAGCGATTTTTCAATTTTCCCTCGCGAGCTTTGTGTGCGGGATTGAATGAAAGCGTTTAGGTTGCCAAATATAATTGACGCTTCTCTGTTACGACTAATAATTGAGATAGATTGCCCGCTCTGCTATTGTTTGTCCCCAAGGCAAGTTTGCTTTGTTAAACTCCGCCGCTTAATCGCCGATGTTGTCGTGTTTCAATTTTCAGCGATTGAATTTTTGTGTTGACAGAACTCGCGCCATTCTTATCAAGTCTTGCGAATGATCAAGATCGGTCTCGAGAGGTACAAGCTCGACATTCAAAATAACGTTTAATTTAACTCGGTGTGGTCACAGTGAGGAGACAATGGAATATTCATTGGTGCTATTACTTATGACAATCGCACAAGTCCAAGGATTCTACAGTCAAGCGAATGCCACGGGCAGAAACGGCTTTGAATACAACTCGGTGGCAAGTGCAGGTCGCCGTCAACGGCAAGAATTCGACGATGTGTTTAAACATTATCGCAGTGAGAAGCCGAGACGAGAGCCGAGATTTATTAGCTTTCAAACGAAGGATGACAATATCGAGGTTGAAATTGACTTCGCCATTCCGTTCTTGTCGATCCCAGTGAAAAGATCTTTGAGTGGAGCAGTGGGAACTTTTCAGAATTTTATTAAGGTGAGTTCAGCATGGTGAGCAAGGCCAACAGGGTTGACACTTATTGAACTCGATGCATTTGTCTTTGGCTTTCTGCAGGGCATCCCGATGGCAAACGTCAATGTTGGCGCAATACTGCTGACAGGGTTTGTGATAGTTGGAGGCGCGATGATTGGTGGAATTTCGAGACTCTTGAACGGTGGAAGCTTTATTGAGATTGCTGGGAATTTTCCTTGGCTTCGCTCTGGAGGAAAGAAGCAGAAAAGTAAGTTGGCAGTTACTGGGCTTGTGCCAAGAGTTCGGTGTCAAAGATCGATTACATCGTTGACCCGATTCATCTGGAGATTCTCACAGACTTTTGTGGTGAGATTGTCTTGTCGTTTTTGGTCGCACGCTGAGTGGGTTGAGTTATAGGAAAAATACTTTTCGCTTGCACTGAACGTCGAGCTTTATCTTCTGGTAACTTTCCTGGATTTCCGCTACTTCGAGTGGTTACGGGACGACTCGTCACTCGCTTACTTGCTTTGGATGCTCTCGGAAGTTTGTCAGGCGAACTTTTACTCTGATCATTTGCTTGGTTTTCTCGAACTTCTGCTGGAGTTTCGTTCACAAGTTTATCAATATTCAACAAACTTTCCCGAGAATCGTCCTTGCTTCGAATATCATCTGTGCCTTTATCAATTGCAATGTTTCCTGCAGTTTCTCGAAATTCGTTAACCGTTGGCTGAGCTTCCAAGTTCACAAAGCCATCTTCCGCTACAATCGAATCTTTCGAGTCTCTCGTCTGCGTCTGAGCATCACTCGACGATCCCTCGTCTTCCTCTTTGCACTGAGAATTTCTGTTTTGGTTCCCTTCGCACAGTGGATTCAACAACTTTCGCATCGTTGCCTCGAGTTGCTGCAGAATATCTTTCGGAATGCAACGAGTTTTCAACCCTTGAACTCCGAGACTTTCGACTCTCCATAGCCATCCGATGTACTTTGGAGTGAAATCTTCTGCTCCATCGCAATCTTCGTTGCCAATCACCAAGCCTGGGTTTCCTGTTCCGAAACGATAGAAGAATTTCTTGTTGTCATCCAGCTTTGAGACTTTGACCAACTCCACTTGATGCTCAGAAACGTCTACTGATGACTGTCTCGTCGTCTCGGAAGATCTTGGGGATAGGTAGATTGGCAAAATGCTTCCACGATTTTCTTCGGACATTTTACTTAGAATTTTGGTATGAAAATGATGACCAAGGTCTCTTTGATTCAATGTTGTAGACAGCGGAACGTCAGATTCAGAGGAAAACCAATGGTGGAGAATTCTCGACCAGATCGACAAGGCTTTGCTCAAATATGACTTCGACACGACAGCGTGCACGCAACGAGCGATTTGCTGGTATGTCAAAGATAGTTTGGCCAACATCGATGAAGGAAAAGCTTCGAGCTTTGACCACGTGGTCAGTGGAATCACAAGGTAACAAAACTAAATTCAACGAACACGTTTAATGAAATAATTTTAGTTCTGACTGGGCGATTCAACTCATACCGAGCAATGTCTGGAACGAGGCGGTTCTTTCAGGACGAAGCGCTCAAAGCTGCGAAGCTACGTTCGCATCATGCAAGCTCAGCCCGAACAACCTCGAAAGCTTCACAAAAAAGCTTCTTCATTTCGCGACCAAAAGAAGAAAGTGAACGAAATTGTTGTATAAATGATTTCGATAAATCAAAACCTGTGAATAAAATTATTTAATACTCAAATTTATTAATAAATCTATAGAGAGCTTTTAAGTTTATATTTTCCGAAAACTATTTAGGACGAGCTTTCGTAAATGCTTCGGCTCATCAAAGCTCATCGAGCCGATTACAATCAGGCCCATCAAGCACTGTCATGGAATGATTTGCTGAAAGGTACATTGAGTAGTTTACCTCAACATTTTGATCATGAGTTACTTTCACCCTAAAGCAAACTCGCACGCAAAAGCTCACAGAAGATCTGCAGTAGTCAACGATAAATTCAAAGCTCGAACTTAGCTGTAAAAGCTCGGCGAGCTTCCAAATGGAGAATGAAACATCGGTTGTAGTTTGAAAATGTACGGCTTCTTAACAAACGTTGTTGTTCTTTTTATTTATGTATGAAAGTCAAATTATTTACAATATCCTCATCTTTCATGATAATCGCTTTGTTCTTGGCTATGCGTAAGGTTCTCCCAGATCTCTGAGAGTTGACATGACTCGTTGGATTCTAAATTAGAAAAATTGAAATCTCAATTCATTGTCATTCGAGAATCGGAAAAATTAAAATTCTCATCTACGTTTCGTCGCTTGTTTCTGTTCATAAGCATTAGAAAAATTAAGTGTGATTTTCATTGAGGCTTTTTCTTAATGTTTGTTATCAGTTTCTCGCGCTCTGAGGAGGCGGACATTGGTTAATTCTAACGTTTATCATTTGTTTGTCTTGCCTGGTTAAATGCTAAAGGCAAATCATAAGAAAATAAAGTCGAGCAGCCCTTTTACTGCCCGCGACCCTATCAAACTATTTACAACACATTGGGCCGACATTCTGAGTCATGAAAAATGTCTCAGGCGTTCGATGGTCAAAGCAGCTCGACTAGTCAAAGCAGCTTTAATTAAGAAAGCGTTTAGAGCAAGCCGTTGAGTCATTGAAGCAAGCGCAAAAGTTTGCATTTCATAAGTTCAGCGGCTTCTAATCTAATCAGACGTCAAATGAATTTTTTGAGTCACACAGTTTGACCAACGAACTCCTTGAGCGACTAAATTTGATTTGACAGTTTTTCAGATTACGAAATAATTTCTAGCGAGAGAATTACAAAGTAAAAGCGGCGTCGTAAACGCGATCCTCTCGCTTTAATTGATGTGATGGACATTTCAATAAATTAATAAATTGTTTGATAAACTTACAACCTGTAAAATATCAAAATTCCATTTCTTTCCCACTTTAACTGCTTAGCACAGAGCATCAACTGGATCGTAACACTTAATACTGCGAAGAGAGAAAAACAGACACACTAAGCTCTTGTTAGATCCAACTCAACTTTTCATTTGCTACGGCGGATGCCCAAAGTCGGGACATCTCTGTTTCATGTGTAACAACTTTAGCTTTGTGCACTCAAATTTAACTTGGCGGTTTCACGACGACGATAAAAGAGAAAGAATGGAAAGTCGCAAACGTTCACACTGATGAGATCCACTGATGGATTATGTAAACATTCTAGAGCAGCTGATTACTGAGCATTGCGATCGCTTGAAAATGAACGTACGACGATGTAATGAAGAAGAGGTGAATCAAGAAGAAGCGAAGCAGATCTTGATGGACGACAGTCGGTTGGACTTCCGCCGGATACGCGAACGAGCCTGTGTTGTAGAAGTTCTCCAGCAGCTCTTCTTTCTCGATGAAGCGGTCGTAAAGCCACTTGGTCAGGGCTTCGTCTTCGCGTGGCACCTTAAAAGATAAGTCAATCGATTAGCACGTTCCTTAACATGTTGAGTGGTTATGCAAACCTCTGAGCAGCGGTACAATCGATAGAGAAGATGAGTCTGGCACGATCGTCGCATTCCTGTGACGATATTCGGGAGATCCAACGGTTTGCCATCAGGATAGGCGATCGTGATGTCCAAAACATATTTCAGAGTCTTCTTAGCGCTGATTTCAGCTTCGCCGATCTTCTCCTTTAAGTTTTCATCGTCGCCGATGATTCTCTGCTGTGTTGACTTGTTGTTATTGTGGTTATTGGCATTATAAGCGTTTCTTAGTGGCGTCGAAGGCGGCGTCTGCTGGTTCGAATATTCATTGTCAATGTAAAACTCGTCGCCATCGTTTATCACTTTGCTAATGTCCTTCATTGACTGCGGGGGCGTGGTGGAAGCGGCTGGGTCTTCGTCTTGACCTGGCCCTAGAACATCAACTATCGTTTTCATGGCTCCGTTTCTTGGAAGCGTCACATGCTGAAGAAGCGGCAAATTGTTCTTGGCAGCAAATCTGGGATGAGATTTCATGAGAAAAAGTGGCTTGAGTCGCAATGAAGTTTTACCTTTGACTCGCCTCACGACGCTTTCTTAGGAATCCTCCTTCAGGGAACAAAACCATCCACTCGCGCCTCCGTGGAATGTAAGCTTTCTCAATATGAGCGCGCAATTCGACGAGTGTTTGTTCACGTTGCGTTGGACCCTTAAATGTTCAATCATTAGTTAAGCAAGAACCAACTCGAGTGTTGACAAGTCGCTCACCGAACCGATGAAGAAGTCTTTATGGATCACGCTAACTATCCCAAAGTTTGTGTACATAAAAACTTTATCCATAATCCACATAATATTCGGCAACACCTCTTGTTTAGTGTTGAAAGTTGTCATGAGCAAAGGCACGTCGGCTGTCGACTGGTGGTTGACTAGGACGAGCGTTCTCTGATCTAAGCACGGCGTTATATCATCGCCGACCTCAACCACTAGAAAATGAATTGTTTAGCATCTTGCACAGCTTAAACAGAAGTTAAACTCACTATCATAACCTGCCGTATAGCTCCACATCGCAACATTCGCCAGAAGCCAATGGAACAACTTTCCTTCAATCCAATAGTAAGTGTCGGGATGAAGCTTTCGCATCGGTAAGAGGATAAACATCCATATGAGGTATGTAGGGATACAGTAAATGTTATTGACTATCACAAAAAGGATCCGGAGCACGGCCCGCGGATATTTAATGATGTTCCTGAGAAGGGAGAAACGAAATGTTAGTTCTCATTCACTTGAAGGTCGAGACTACTCAAGTCTTGACTAGATTCTGTCAAGCCTAAAGCGATTAACACATTGAACAGCCTCGACTTTCTGTCGTGTTCTACTCACTCAAAGCAATCTGATGGCATCTTTCTCACAGCACGTCCTTCACATAAGTCCGAGTCTGAGTCCGATGGCGTTAGAAGCGGATTACGTTCTGATCGCGAAAGAGAAGAATGTGTTTAGCTTGCGAGCGAATAAACTAGAAGCGATAACCGTGCGCGGAACACGAGAATGATTCAGACTTTGGAACGAAGGAGGTTGAAAGTTTATCATGTCCGAAAGAATAACAAATACAAAATAATGAGACGATTCGCGTCAAGGACGTTCAACTTGTGGAGAAAGGAGGCGCGCGTAGAGTGTTTGGCAAACAGTCGATGACGACGTTTACAAGATTCGTTGCATGTAACAAGAGCTTGTTATTGAGAGAAGCTCCGAAGATGGTCAGACTAACGATTAAAGCTTCAGCTGTAGAGTAAACAAACGGCCAACGAAGGCAATAGACGTATAAACAAATCATCGGCTCTTTCACTTGATTCGCTCAACAGTTTAATTTCCGCTGGCGTTGTGTGGACTTCCATGTTGCTACTTCACCTTGAGAAAGTAAATATCGACGACAACTGGTGCTTGCACACAAACAACGACACGCAGAGCCTGCCGTGACTATCTAAACACTAAAAAATATTTTCGTCTGGGAAGCTTTCGGCTGCTGCTTCACGCGCATTTACATAAAGTTCGATAGCGACGACATTGGGACGGATTGCCGGTGATGTCATTACTGCTCAGAACGGCTCCGAGTCTTATGAAGAAGAAAATCGGAATACGGGTTTGTGTGGAGCGACGCCAAGAGATTTTATCAAGCGAGAAGTTGTCAGTCAACAGCGAATGAGTCGACGAACGGATTCGCTGTTTAATGTTTTTTTTCTGACGGTCGATCGGAAGGTAAATTTCATTATCATTTCAAGTAGTTAAATCACGTGTTGTTGCCGGCGCAGTCATCGTCAGGTGACTGAAGTCCCAGAGGGAATTTGATGAACTGGATCGAACGCGATAAAAGCTGATCTCATGCACCTCAAGGGCACGATGTTAATTATTTACAGCGACCTTAGTTTAGGTTTATCTTTTCAGAACGAGCGCAGCTGAGATAACAGAAGTCGCTTCCCTCTGTATTGTCATTGAAATTGGGGCAGATGATGCTGGCTTTGCATCACGCGTTAGCCAACACTTCCAGCTTTAAATGAACTGTGATTGCTGCCCATTGCCGAACTCATTTCTCTCGCTTAGCAATTTTGTTTGCTGACCCTTTTAATGAGTGATCAGACTGGAAATATTTTAATTGCGTCACATTTTAATTCATAAGAAACGGCTTCGCTTGCGATTACCCGCCGAGCGCTGATAAAGTTGCTAGAATGAACCTCGTTCAGTGATAGCCGGTTTGCGTAATGACTAATCGCGCGGGCATGAGAGACGAGCTTGAAGACGAGCGTCTCATGATCTGTTCCAAAGGTCTTCTTGACAGGTTTAATCTTGAACAAGACACTGACGCCACTAGCAACGGCGAATGGTTCGGTGGAAAGTTTACGCGGGATAAGGAATGAGGAGTGATAAGCTTGGCCGTTTGACTTGTTTACACCTTTGTTGATCGAAAATGGAGCTCAGTTATTTCGACATCTCCAAAACAAGCCGACGGCGTATCGAACCACAAATAGCGTTTTTTCTTCGCTCGGTGCCGGTCAAGGAGGTTCTCCTTCATCTCTTCGTGCCCGAACATATGAAATCTGTTTGGCCGTCTCTTATGCTCGATAGGTTCGCAATTGCGGCTCAAAGGTCTCCAACACAAAGAATATGAAAGCTTCAGTGTCGAGGTCACTTTTCGTCAATCGATTGTCACTTTCCGCTCCACTAAAGCGAGCTCATCAATTATTCAAGCTCGGCAAGCTTCTTGCAAGTGACTTTAGACTTTTAATGGATAGAAAACGGAAGTGGCTGAGAAGGTAGAGCCGTGTTTCTTCGCAAAGGCAAGGCCAAAGAGCCAATTAGTTTCCATATTTGAGATAGTGTGCATCACGCAGCAGCAGAGCTTGAGTGGTGTTGTCGAACGCGACGTCTCCATGACCACAAGTAAGCGTGTGGACAGCACAATTAAAGATTAAAGCCGTCACATGAATTATCCAAAGAAGTAAAAGAAGGTCACTGGCACCTGGACAGATTCTCAGAGCTTTAAATGGTCGACTTCGTAGCTCCTCAAGCCAAGTAGCATCAAATATTGATAACGATAAAACACCGGATGGATCACGACACTAAAGTTCTCACCGCCAATCGAACGATGCGCGATGCGGGTGTATTGTACACAAACATACGGACGTGAATCACGCCGAGAGGTGCGAACGATACATACGCGAGGCGTAACATGAGCGCCTTTGCAGCGGAAGCGCGAGGCCCCACGATCCAGACGAACTTGATTTGTCAGAGTCCAAGCGACAAAAGAGAAATTGGGCAAGTCCCGAATTAAAAATAGATTTTCTCTATGTCGTACGATGATGATTTCATCATTTATTCCTCGGATCTATTCTCCTCCGATTATTCTTTTCGATTGCCATCGACGACTGGATTTTATTTGCGTTTGCAACTCGCAAGATTACGCGACGCGCACGAGACAGATGAGTTGTTAATTGAGAAGGTGGGACTTAGAATGTAGGGGATTATTCACCTGGTTCAATTGTAGCGAATTATTTACGAAAAGAGCCACACAAATAATAGGAAAATAATCGAAGCACTTAAGAGGCGAAACTCAAACTTCTACCGAACTTCTCGACACAAACGAATAAACTTAATGGATGCAAGAGCTTGCACGATTTGCACCTTATTGATTAACTCTGTTCCGACCAGCTCATTTGTTGTTTCTGGCAAAAACTTCTTCTCGAATTGAAACGAAGACACAAGCCGAGACTCTCCGCCTAAGTTGCGACACTCGCCATTGAAATGATCCGAGACATAAACAAATTTAACGGTTTTTGAGGTTCGAATTCAAAATTTGATGAGCCGGTAAAATTGTTTGGGCATATTTTAGGCTTTTTCCTTAAATTTGTGTAATTTCTTTATATTAATTCTGGACAATGTTATCACTCATTCCAGCTTTCTATAATCATTCATTAACATGATGATGCTTCATTTCTTACCGTTGCACTTCCTTCAATTCTCAAGAAACACCGCAAACCCGTCAGATCGACGAGCATCGAACTAGTCGTTTGCTTGCGCTGACAAAGTCAGTACGAATTTACGATTAACATTAGAAAGTTAGAAGAATTTACTTGGCCACGTAATTGATTTACCTGCGGAGGATCTGAAACAACGCGAGCCGATAGCAGTTCATGCTGAACCGTCGACGCATTCAGTCACAAAGGAGGTAAATCGTCGAATTGGGAAAATTACACGTCAGAGTTTTGTGAAACAGGCAAGTTGCGATCGATGGACTGCTGGAATGAGTTTCTGACTGAAAGTTTCGTCATCCGTTTAGGTGAACAGTCGGAATGGTGCCGATTAGGATAATGCTACTATCAGCGCTGGTTCTAGTGGCCACGTTCGTCGGTCATGCGTCAGGAGCTGCGGTTATGTCAATTGATCTTGGAAGCGAGTGGATGAAGGTGAGTGCTGGTCAAGGCTCGAACTCTGTTCTAACTCTAATCGACTTCAGGTCGGAATCGTTTCGCCGGGACTGCCAATGGAAGTTGCGCTGAACAAAGAGTCGAAAAGGAAAACGCCGTCGGTGATTGCTTTCCGTGACAAGTCAAGATATTTCGGCGAGGAGGCTGTGACGTTGGCAGCTCGATTCCCAGCAAGCAGCTACGGTTACCTTCTCGACCTTCTCGGCAAGGACATCAACAATCCGATAGTTGAGCTGTACAAGAAAAGATTCCCGTACTACAACATCGAAGCTGATCCTGAGAGGAACACCGTGACTTTCAAGAACGGCGAAGAGGTGTACACGGTCGAGGAGCTGGTCGCCCAGCTTCTCCAACGCGCACAGGAGTTCGCTCAAGACGCAACCGGTCAAGTCATTCAAGAATGTGTTTTGATCGTGCCGGGATTCTTCGGTCAGTCGGAACGTCTCGCATTGTTGGCAGCTAGTCGCCTGGCGAACCTTAAAGTTCTTCAGATTATGAACGACTACACAGCCGTTGGACTCAACTACGGAATTTTCCAACGCAAGAACTTCAACGAGACGGCTCAATATTACATGTTCTACGACATGGGCGCCAGTAAGACGACGGCATCCATCGTCAGCTACCAATTAGTTAAAGACAAAGTGCTGAGGGAAACACTGCCAGTGGTTCAAGTCATCGGCGTTGGCTACGATCGGACGCTTGGTGGAATGGAAATGCAGCTACGACTTCGCAACTATCTCGCTGACGCTTTCAATGGAATGAAGAAGACGACACAGAACGTTTATGAAAGCCCGAGAGCGCTTGCAAAACTGTTCAAAGAAGCCGGACGAGTCAAGAACGTTCTGAGTGCCAACAACGATCACTACGCTCAGATCGAGGGACTTCTCGACGAACAAGACTTCAAGTTCTTAGTGACACGCGACAAGTTCGAGGAGCTCTGCAAGGATTTGTTCGAACGAGTAGCTGCGCCACTACGTAAAGCGGTTGAGAGTGCTGGCATATCGCTAGATGTGATCAACCAAGTGATTCTCTTCGGAGGAGCGACGAGAACGCCGAAGGTTCAAGAGATCCTGAAGAAAACGATCAATCAAGACTTGGGCAAGAACTTGAACGCTGACGAAGCTGCGACGATGGGCGCTGTCTATCGGGCAGCTGATCTCGCAACTGGATTCAAAGTTAAGAAGTTCATCGTTAAAGACGCCGTGCTGTTCCCGATCCAAGTCATCTTCGACAGGGAAGGCGGTGGCAAACCTGTTGTTCGTACTCTCTTCGGTCCAATGAATGTTTATCCGCAAAAGAAAGTCATCACGTTCAACAAGCACAAGCAAGACTTCAGCTTCGCTGTCAACTACGCTGACTTGGACTACTTGCCTTCGACTGAGGTCGCAAGCATTGGACCGCTTAACATTAGCAAAGTTCAGCTGTCTAACATCGCCAAACTGTTAGAGGACAAAGTCAAGGAAGGCGTGGAATCGAAAGGTATCAAAGCCCATTTCGCTCTCGATGACTCTGGCATCTTCTCGCTCGTGAACGTTGAACTTGTTCTGGAAAAATCCGCCGACGGTGCTAATGAAGAAGAAGAGGGAACTCTAAGCAAGCTCGGGTCAAAGATTAGCAAACTTTTCAGCGGTGATAAGGACGACAACAAAGTTGAATCAGCTCCAGCTAATGAAACCGAACCAGAGCCGGAAGCTGAAGCTAAGGATTCAAGCGAGTCAGAGCCAACGACGCCACCACCATCAACTGAAACTCCAAAGACCGAGAACGTTACGGAGACAGCGAAGAATGAAACGGTGACTGAGAAGGAAAAGGAGAAACCAAAAGTTATCACTATCAAGGAAAAGGTTGACGCAGCCAGTGAACTTTTGGTGTTGAAACCTCTCGATGGCAGTCAGTACGAAGACTCGAAATCTCGCATCGAAGAGTTCTCAAAAGTTGAGCGTGAGAAGCTTCGTCGCGAATCAGCAGTTAACAACCTCGAGTCGTATGTGATTGAGGCGCAAATGCGGCTTGATCAAGAAGAGTATTCAAGCTGCGGAACAGAGAAGGAACTCGAAGAGATCAGAAGCATGTGCAGCTCAATCAGCGACTGGCTCTACGAAGACGGGATCGATGCGGACGTTGAAGTTCACGAAGAGAAGTTGGAGACACTGAAGAAGAAGACGAACGAAGTCTACGCAAGGCACTGGGAGCACAACGAGAGACCCGAGGCACTCAAAGCTCTGAGCGGTATGATCACAGGTGCTGAACAATTCTTGGCATCAGCCAAGAACATCTCAACAGACCCAGAGAAAGCTGACGTGTTCACTGAGAAGGAGATTGCGGACTTAGAGAAAGCGATCAAGGAGACTGTCGAGTGGAAAGACAAGGAAGTTGTCGCGCAGAACAAACTGCCGAAGAACGAAGCGGTCAAGCTGACGGTGAAGCACCTGACCGACAAGATGGCTTTCCTCGATCGGGAAGTGAAGTACATGGTGAAGAAAATCAAGTCGTGGCGGCCGAAAGAGAAACCGAAAAAGAAGAAGGCGACCAACGAAACGACGTCTGAGACCGTTGAGCCAGTCGAGAACCAAGAAGAAGTTCCTTCAGAGAAGTCGGAAGACGCGGAGGAAGCAACTGGTGAAGCGACGGGCGAGGCTGTAGTCGAGGAGCCAACGATAGAACAAGTCGATCCGGAGCCTTCAGAGACAGTTAAAGAGGGAGAGGCCGAACACACCGAACTCTAAATAGGTTTTTCAATAAGCAAACTTCTGGGAATTTTGCACTTGCTTTCGTCAGCGAAAGGTCAGGCCAGGACGATTTCATGATTTGTTTCCCATTCCATTTTATACTCTATCGAAGCTTAAGGTCCTGGCCGCGTTCACCAGTCTCCTCTGATGTTAAACTTTATTATTATTTATTTTAGTCCCAAAAAGAATGCGCGACAAAGAACTGCAATTCCCCCATCGACGTTCGATTGACGACAGATAAGACTAGAGACGATTGCGAGTTCTTTGCTAGTCGCAAGCTAGCCCAAGACGGAATGAAAATTTTGTGATTAGCGGGTGGATTGAAGATTGAAGTTAATTTCATTTCCAATAAAATGCAGAAAATTTCAAAATGTGGTGAAGTTGATGGGAAGGTTCAAGAGGAATCCTTGGGTAATTACAGTGGAATCGATGTTCCGTTGGCTTTAATTCCAAGGTGTGTGACGACAATGAATACATGAAGGCATTCTCTTCTCAAACATCTAGTTGCTTATTAACTGTGCATGGTTACATCAGATTAAATCGGGTCAGACAAGTCGTCAATATGGTTCACTTGTTGCTTGATGTTCTACCAACGTTTAACGGCCGTCGTTAGTTTGAATTCTTGAGGGCCAAACTATGCGAATCGCAGGGCGTCAACTACGTTCCGGGGTTCAAAGTACGACACGGGAATCGCGGGGCGTCCGACTACGCGTTTCACAGTCGTCGTTCCAATCGCTCGCGGAAAGAGTTTTCATTTTTTCACTCCTAATTAATAGCAAAGAAATCATAGTTCGCCTAATTCCGTGGCCTTTACAAACTCAGTAACGAGGAAAGTCAGGGCAAACTAAACCAGAGACCCAAGAACACAAGAAAAATCGTGAAATTGCTAAAGTGCGAAGTGAAATTTTTTTTTCGTGCTAAATCTCCAGTCAATCTCCACACAACGACACACAACCTGTAACGGAATCCCTGCAGCCCGCACGATCGTCCTCCGTCGCTTAATTCCGTTATCAAATGCGTGGCAACTTCAGTTCGTGAAACAAAAAAGAAAAAGAGAAAAAAAAATCTTTTTCACACAAAGTTCGAAATTTCCTTCGTGAAAATATTCGCGAGTCTCTGAATAAGAGAAGAAAAAAAATCCCAATCGTTACACACACAGGCCATATAACCCATCAAATCAAATTATTTTAATACAGACATATTCGGGGGAATAGAGAGGGAGATATCGGATCGAGAACTACCTGTGATCCGTGTGGTGTCTGTGTGACATATTAAGATATTAAGGGAAATTAATTAAAGTGTCCGGGTGTACCCTTAAGTTCGGCGAGAAGTGAGCAAAGGCAAAAAGAAAGAAAGAAAAAGATTAAGTGAAGCGAGGAAGGAAAATCTGTCTCGAGACGACGACGACGACCGTTCATACTATTTTTCCTTGGTGAAAGAGAGTGAAGCGATTCAAGAGGAATTGAAGGAAAATAATTGAAAGAGCAGCAGTCAGGCGAGAGAGGTTTGACGGGGCAACGTGATAGTAAGATGGCTTCCAGCCTCACGGCCGATTCGTTCTTCAACTTGTCCACACAACATCAGTTCGGCTACAACAACAAGGAGCTGATCTATGTGAAGCTCACGGACTCGGCCCTCCGTGCCATCGAGGAGTATGCCAGGAATCAAGTGGGTATCTTTCTCGTAACAGGCTTCCAAACAGGAAGATTGTCCCAACGTCGTGAATTTCGCAAAACGTCCAAATCGAATTAAGAGTAAAATTTTCTCTTTTCGTGATGTAAAAGCAAAAAAAAATTGAACGCAAATGGCATACGTAGCCAGCAAGCAGCAACTTTGGATTCAATCTCAACAGGCGCCCCGATTGATTGTAGTGTTGCCTAAGGCGCGTGTGTGAGTGCGCGCGAGTGTATGCGTGCATGGTTAATCGGTTGGCTGTGCGACGATGTAAAGATACGAAATTATATTTCGACGAGAGTGAATCGAAGACGAGAATTATCATCCAATATAGTTTAATTGGATTACAATGCGGATGGGGTGGTTGGGAGTGGGCGGCAGCTGGGGGGAGGGCGAATGAATGTAGGTGCGCGACGAGTGAAAGGAATTACAAAACTTCGACCCACCGCCCCGATCAGAGTCTTTCCTTTCGATCAATTAGCTCGCCTGGCGTGAATGAAATTCCAATCAAGGTGGTTGCGATAAAAGAGAGTGAAGAAGTGGAGAAGAAGAAAAACGTCCAAATGGAAATCACACGAAAAGAGAAAGAGGCCAAGCGATTGAATATGAAAAAAAGAAGCAACAAACATGAGAAAGTTAACGGAATGGTGAAATGGAATTATTTAGGTCATAGACGAACTGTTGATCCTAATAAAGTCAAAGGCATGGCGAAAAAGGGGAGAGAAGTTTGTCGTCATCGCCGATGATCTGCACGACGCATTCACATGAGGATGGAATTAGACTGATGGGCTGGGGGAGTGTGAAATGTGTTCGCGACATCATCAATGAAATGAAACGATACCTGGGGCGACACGTCCGCCAAAGAGCGATGAATCGGATGTTGGTGTGCGCGCGGTTTTGCGTGATTTATTTTCGTGTGCTTGACTCACAATTCGCTTCGCCGTTTCGTTTCAATGATCTGATTATTCTTTCGCGTGCCTCTGTGTGATGTTTCATCTGAAAGTGACATTTTCAAGATCCATCGACATCGCGTCATCGAATGTCGCTCTCGAGGAAGGAAGAACGACGACGCTAGATCACTCGGATGGCCTTTGAACGTTCATGGCAATTCCTGGAAGCTGATGAATTCCAAACGGCTTGTTGATCAATTCAATTGTGTAAATAAACTTTGTGGGGAATCGTATTGAGTTCGCCATGAGCCTCTTCTTGGAAACAAGCAACGTCAATACTTTAAAGCCAGTGAAATTGACTCGAAAACCTTGAACGATTGACGGAATGTCTGCAACGTCTTCACACAGAGATGTGAAGCTCGATTGATAAGAAAATAGCTCGGGAATGTTCACCCAAATTCTTCTCTCGTGTGCCAGGAATGATTGGCCACATTGTTGCGAAAAGAGAAACAAGCGAAGCTTCAATTGAGTTATGAGGTCCCCCACGATGTGAGGGTTTACCTTGACGGCTACCCCTCACACATATACACAAGCCAATTCGTGTTACACACTCTGCAGTTGTCTATTCATTCACTGCGACTGACTCGAAACAAACAAACAAGCTCATAACAATTTTGCACAATATTCAGTTTGTAATTTCTATATATTTGAGTCTTCAAAAACGCAACAACCTTCTGAATTAAAAAAGCGCCTCGGCGTGGATGTGTGACCGAATGTGCAAGCGTGTGTGCACGAACGAATCGAGTGAACGAGGAAAAAACATGGTGAAACTGGCTACGTTGTAGATGTCTGAGATTTTCCGCTGTTGCTGTTTGTTGTTGCCTGGTGCCATTTAAAGTTATTTCTTTTTGATATGTAATAAATATTCTCGGCTCGATGCTCTTTATATTTGCGAATGGATCATGCAGCGAGACGCTATTATTCGAGACTTCCCACTTATGGGTAACGACGCTCTGGACATGTTAATGAACTTAGAATTGTGATGCGTGCAGCGACGGCTTCGCTACAGTTTCCATTCGCGCCAATTGTTGGATTACGTTGAAGCGATTATGCAAAATTATGGTCTCATTTCTGATGCAATTATTAACCACTTTTCAAAGCGGAGCTTGACCTTTTTTTGTGTCTTGTGCATGAGCGGCAAAGACGCGAGCGAGTTGGGACAATCTTTATGTTGAAGCAAGCGACGGAGAGATTATCACGATTCCTTAACATCTCCGCGACTCTTTACAGAACAAATACGGATCGACGTCGAAGGCATCGATACAATTCCTCGGCAATGAAGGCGTAAGTACACAAAGCTATTTGATAATGAAATTAAAGAAATTTCAATCTTTCCGATCGACAAAAATTGCGTAATTAGCACGCTACACATAAGCACGAACGAGACATAGCTCCAGCTTACGCGGTCTCGCCGCACTCCTCGCTTTGTGTTGGTGTATCGCTCTTACATATTTTACATCCGTGATGTGTGACTTGCCGCAGTGCAAAGCCACGGTGGACATGCATGCAGTTTTCTTCTTCGCCACTCCGCTTTAGCGTTTTATATTTTTTTGTTCTCTTCTCGTTACGATGAGGCTGAAGGAAGGTTACCAATTGCGATGGTGCCTGCTTCGACTGCAAAAGGTCATTCGAAGCCTTTCTCTTTCTCACTCACTCTCGTTCGGTGTCCAGCGTCAAGCTCGACTTGTCACAACCGAAAATCAGGGGTGACGGAGGCCGCGACGAAGCAAGAGTCCCACTCAAGGTTGCCTCGAGTGACTCCAAGTCTCGACCCGACCGGACTTTTGGCTTTAATTTTATATTTTCTTACATTTCGAGAAAACAAATCCTCGGTCTTTGGTATTTAATATTTTATATTATTTCTTGTGTGTGTACACGTTTGCCGTGCAGAAACCACTAGCTCGGCTGGAGATACGAAGAAAAAACAACATCAGACCAAACCAGTTTACACTTTTTTCATTTCGAATCCAGCTTGGTGGAGCAGAGCTCATTGAGGCCTTAAACATATTTCTCTTCTCTTGTTTGCTGTTGTTGCCAAAGCTCTAAATTTTTCAAGCCCATGGCTGGCTGGCGAGGTTCGCAATGGAAAGAGAAGAAAAAATGAGATTTTGCTTATGACAGGCTCAATGAGTAATCGTAGACGTGAACTGCAGTTTCTCTCTTAAAAGTCCAAGCCGTTTTCGGGCTCACGATTCGCAAAAAAGTTTCTTTTGCCAGGGGCGAACTTGTCAGCTCGATGTCAATTCGAAGAAAGCCTCAAATCGATTTATAAACCTTGGCTTGAATAAATTATGACCAAAGTCACTCGATCAACCCGTCGAAAGGAACAAGCGATTCCCTTCAGCTCAACGACGACGTGAGTAATTTCACTCCGCCAAAATCTCATTGTCGACCCCATTTCCATCTCCACAATCTCGCATTTCCTTCCTTGACAATCAAACTACGTGTGGAACCTTCACGCCGACAAGTTCGTCGGCGACGGGCGACCGTCGCTAGTAAGCGGAAAATTTATCAAGCAAAGCTTCCCGAGCGAACGAGTAAACAGCCGGGTGAAAACAATCCAGTTCAGTTTGCGTCAACAAAGCCTCGATTAAGTCTCGCGGTCGTTGATGTGACGCAACAAGTAAATCAATCCCCGAATTCACCTTCTCTCCCCCCGAATCGCTCGGAAATTTAATTCCAATTGTAGTTTTTTCGAGCTACATAATAAAAGTAAGTAACCAGTGCCTCTCTCTCTCTCTTACTCCCTCACCCACACGATCAGCGGCCCCTTGAATCAGATGTTGCGCTGAATCACTCGCTCGTGTGTTGGTGCTTTGCCCCAATCCGAATATTTTTATTTTTCATGGCTCAATATTGACTTAAGAGCGATCGCTCGGAGCGTCTTTGAACAGAGTGATCTTTAAGAAAAGATCATTATCCTCTCCCTTAGCCAAGCGTTCCCTAAAGCTCTGGATGGAAGCAGCGACTTGCCATTTCGTGTCTCGCAACACGTTGAAGGCAAAAGCTGAAAAAATGTAAAGAAAAAAAGTTACTTTCACTTGGAATGCACAAACACACACCGACGCCGATCAGCCATGCTCGCGGTCTCTTGCTGTGTGTCTGTGAAGTGAATTTGTGACGTAATTTCACGTCGCGGAAAAATTGAAATTTCAATTGAATTTATAAGATGTTTCCAGCCGAAAGAAAATATTTCGCGAGCTTTCTGACGTTGAGTCTTCTTCTTCGTTTTAGTTTCTGTCGTTTCCGACGCTTGGCAACAATGGCAGCAACCAACCGATGGAGCAGAAGTTCAGCTTCTCGCTCACGGAAGAGGAGAAGCAGGGATCATTCGAATGCCTACAGCAGTCACACGGGCAGATGAATGTCATGGGTGGAATCCAGCATAGGATGCGCGTTCAGGCACAGGAAGATGTGTACGAGAACACGCGACGCAGCATGGCCCAAGCAGCAAAGAATCTTAAGGAAAAATGGTGAGTTACTCGACGCTGTTGTCGCAACACGGGAAATCGAGGATTTGAAAATGTCATACACGTTTTCTTCTTACCCTCATTCCCATTCCCGCTCGTGTCGTTATCACTCGCTTTGCTGTGGTGAACAATAGTCTGCTGATAACGGGCGTCGAGCTTTTGTACGTGGGAACCTTAAGTTGCCTGCCCGTCAACTAGAACGACTTACACAGACTTTCTTTCCGATGGCTCATTGCCCATCTGTCAGCCGGTCGCTTACAGTTCCCTTCGTCAACGGTTTTAGAAAAATATAATTTGACTTGTAAATTCATTCCGCTATTCCGACGCCTTCCACCGAACGGAAAAGTTCTCATAACGTGTGTGTACACAAATGTTTTAAAGTTCAATTGATATTCATGATGTCGCCCGATGAAAAGTTCTCTCGCCGTCTGAAGTGAAGTCGTTACTCGCTCTCGGGGAAATCTCTTTCTTCTTGGAAGGAAAACGATCGATGGAATGCGTTGGGAAAGACGCCGAAGTGCAGTGGAATCTTCAAGGCAAGTCGTTGCCTTCTCCACGGCGATAAAGTTTCCCACGGAAGCTCTCAATGGCTCGACTTTAATTTCGGCTTCCCTTATCGCCGTTCAAGCTTAATGACATGGCTTCAATTTATCATCGTGGCTTTTTCGGTTTCGATTCCCGTTGAAAATCATTACGAGCAAGATTTCGAGAGTCGCGAGACGCTGGGGCGAATTTCACAGAGACGTCAGTCGAGCAGATTGCGAGAAACATTCCACCGTCATCGATTTCAATAATCTCGTGCGCTATTCGTGCTCGTCGGTCTAACGCCGAAACATATTTCGAGATAATGTTTCAGTTCGCGGACAATATTTGCTATCGTTTGAGTGTGTTCTCTTTGCCATTAGACGCTTCCAGAATGATTGATTAACGAGCCGAAGGAAAAGTTGCGGAGGTGGGCGAGGTGCGATGGGAAGCGTGCGTGGCAAAGCAGGTCGGAAAATGCCTCGTCTCGAGTCTCGAAATAAAACGTAGCGATTCCGAGAAGCGAATGCAAGCTGCGTGGGCGGCAAGGAAGACGTCAACGTTCCGCTTGTTTGCGAGATTCTTCTCAATGGAACCTTCGTCTCGAAGCTTTCTATAGACGCTCGTCCAACTTATATCTCGGTTATTATGTCGAAATGTTTTTATTAGCACTTTGTGTTGTTGCTTCCATTTTTGGACGTTCGAAGAAAATTCAGACGAAGCGAGTTCTCGACGAAAAGAGAAAACAAGAAAAACTTCTCGGAGACGAATTTCGTTGTTGGTTACGGAGACGTTTTCGGTTTCCTGTTTTGCGCTTAAGTGGACCCGCGACGATAAAGCCATCCAAGAGGCCAGAGCCGGCCAAGGGAAAACATTGCATGACACTTACGTTGACTTCTTGTTTCCACATTTTCCTTTCTACGCTCTCGCTCCTCCACTATCGACTCGCCATACGTGCTCTGGTCGCAAGTGTGTTCGTGCCACGATAACGGCAATGAAATTAATCATATTCACGAAACAGAAATACGAAAAATCACCCGCTGTCGAGCATAAGCTCGTTTCGGGCCGTGCCGAAGGCATGACAAGGAAGCAGCTTGGCTCTTTCTCGCGGCAAAGGGATCCTTATGAAATCTCCCTGACTTGGACGTCATCCACTGATAACGTCGCCCGATTTGGCAAAACCTTTCAAGAGTCTTAAAGCTTGTCGCTTGAGCTCAATAGTCGTTATCAAAATGCGAAAATAAGTTGCGAATGAGAAGCGAAGAAACGAGAAATATTTTTCGGGGACAGCGAGAAGAGTGCCAATGAAAAATGATCCTGAGACTTAATCTCGTTTCGCTTACAGCCGTGCAGGTCGAGAGTCTTTTGGATATTTTATGAGCGAAGCGCTTTGGAAATTCCACGCAGAGTCGGCCGGCCATGGAACGAGGAATCGAGCGAGTCGTGCGACTTTATCACAAATTATTGTTGTTGTGGTTCTCTCTATCTTTCTGCTGCTGCTCGGGCGCGGGTCCAAAGAATCAATCCGGTTTTTCCCCTGACTCACAATCGCACAAAAAGGCAGCATACTCGATATTAATTAGCGTCGTCTGTGTGAGTCTCCCGCGACGTTGTAAGAACAGAAAAGCGTTCTATTAATTTAGCTTCGTGGAATTTCTTGATTGATAACGACGAAAGAAATGTTTTCGTCTTCGCGTGATCGATGGGAGTGCGATGATTAGCAGTCGTGTATCGACATGAAAGAATCAAAGAAATGAGTCCAATGTGAGAACGGGAGACGGCAAAGACATGTGCACACGGCAAGAGAAAACATGAAACTCGAAAAGGTAAACAACAAAGGAGAACCTAGAACAGATGTTCCTTGTGTTCGAGGCGAAAGAGAAGAAGGCAAGACACGAAATCAGGGAAATCATGACAATAAAACGATGCAAAGCGAAGGGAAAGGTGCACGGACTGTCGAGGGCCTTTCAGCTCCGATTTACGCACTTTGCCAGTTTTCTTTCCTTTTTCTTTTGTCTACTCGATCAAGACGGGCTGCTCACTGCCTCCTCCCCACAGCAGATCTTGTTATTGTCGCTCAGCTCTTTTTGAAGGTTGTTCAGTGGTTTCCGAAATCCACTCAGATATTTCATTTTCTCACTCGCTCGCTCGACGGTGCGCCCGTGAGTTTGTCTGAATGTGTGCGAGATTTGTTGCACTTAATGAAGGCAGAAAGAAAAGAAATAAAAATACTTAAAGATTGGTGTGGAATGGTCATTTAAACCGCATTGTAGCGCCATCTCCTGGTGTGTAAAAATAGAAAGCTGATAAGCGCGGCAGTGTCCATGCGAGACGAGCGATTTCGGCGGTTGACGGGTGCTGTCTATTTTTGCACGTCCACGATAAGACGACCTTCGGCGACGTCTCGAAGAAAGTCGTGGATCTCTCACCGACCCCATCGCTCGCTTGCCAATTTCTTCTTGAGCCAACGACGATAAGACGAACGTCGCGTTATCAGGTGGTTGAAGAACAACTGTTCTCTGGTGCGGCTTAGTTTGTACGATTGTTGGCTCAGCTGAGTGTGCTGATTATTGGTCTGTCAATGACGAAGAAATTTCGTTTGACGTCAATTGTAGTTTAGTTCTTCTTTCGCTCGTCATTCCTTCGCACTTCGTCTTACCATCGGAGGGAGAATGTATCACAAAACACTGACAAGACACGTAAATGGACAAAACAAGAAGAGCAATTGTGACCTTGAAACGATTTTCATTTTCTACGCTGTGTCTTCAAAACTTTCCGAGTGATTCAATTTTTATGGCTTGCCTACATTTCTGTAAAGTGTGCCCGTTAATTGAACGAGAAACCGGAGGAATAAACAACTCCGTTTGTTTGCCCATAGATTATTCCGTGATTGGATCATTCGGGAAGCTTCGCCGGATGGCAATCAGACTGAGAGACTTTGTGTTTTGCTTATAAACATCGTCTGCTCTTTGCTATTAACCTGAGCTTCTACACCATAAGCGCAGAGCTCTTTATCTTATCCAAAACAACCTCTGCATGCTCCTGACTCCTTTATCGGTTGCTTTCCTGGCCATAAAAACCTTTCCGACTATCGCCTTCGCTCTCTTATCTCATTGTGCAATTACCGAATGAGAAAAAGTCATAAACAATTCCATGAAGTTCACGTACAGTCTGTTTACTTCTAATCTAAATGGTGTGTGCCTCAACTGTCCCCAGATATGTGTTGTTCCGTCAACAACCTCACAGGCCGATTTTCAAATGCGATAAGCGAGTTACTCGAGCGTCATCCTAAAGCTCTGCGGTCCCGCCTTTCTACGTCTTATAATCAAGCTTCTAAGAAGCCATCTGCAAGCGAAAAGCAAATAACTATCAACGGTACAGATAAGTTTCTGTTTCTGATGCTTCGTCGGCATATTCTCAGTTGGCGAAGTTTTGTTATCAAATTGCCAAACGCCAAGCGAGCGCAAATATTTACTGAAGCTCACACAACAAGCGGGGCGACTGTGTTCATGATCCACATTTTAACTAACGTAAGCAACGCTTTTCTGCCTTGTTATTGCAGTACACGTGAAATAAAGCCAAATCAAGGGGACATTGGACGGAAGATCACGAAGAAAGTGTCAGCCATCAGTAATGCATCGCTCTACAATCGTACTACTACCAGTGGCCAAACGTCATCAATCACACCAAATAGTCCCATATCGAATGGCAAACGCTCGTTAGACAGCTCGGAACGTGGACCCAGTTCTGGCGATGGCCAGCAACAGCCCCAACTGCAATCATCAATGTCGCATCTCACATCTCAACAGCAAACTTCAGCAACCAGTAGTTACGACACGAGCAGATCGCAGGACCATCATCACGATCCTTATCAACATGGCGCGCTCAACGGCGTTGTCGGCGACGACGTGGATCGTCGACGGATAGCTTCGCCCAAGCCCTTCAGGCCTAGCGGTGGTCAGCGAAATCATGGGATTTCTGACATCATGAGGAAGCCAATCAAGTGAGTTTTATTGCTTTGACGCAAGTCGTGCACGTTTCTTATTTAATTTTCTCTCTCGCTCGTTTTAGGGAAAGACTTATACACTTATTAGCATTAAGGCCATTTAAGAAACTAGAATTGTATGATAGGCTAACTAGAGGTGAGTTGAGTCGACCATGAAAACCGCAAAGGCTGACGAAACGTTTCTATTCGCAGAGGGTATTAAGGACCGCGACAGATCTGTCATTCTCAATGTATTAAAAACAATTTCGTACACACGTGATAATGCCTACGTACTGCACCGACATGTGTGGAATGACGTTCACGAAGACTGGCCATTCTACAGCGAGCAGGATCGATCGACGTTGAAACGGTAAGCTCAAACGTTCGCACTAGCTTTCGAAAAGCCGCTTAACTTTTGATTTGCTTGCAGTCGTAAACCACAAAACCTTACGCCGCCACTCTCAAGCGACGGTGGCTCATCATCCACATCTGGTCAGAGTCCAAATAGTCAGCACAACGGTTCACCGCCACCGGCCGTTAAACGTCCATCGTCGCAAGCGCCATCGAGTCTGAACAACAACAACAGCAGCAATCTGATCAACGACATCAATTATCAAGAGCCGGCAGCGAAGAAGCAACGAATCAGTCACTACAAGAAGCCTGACGCACGAGACGGCATGAGATCTTCGAACCTTTACGAAGGACGTGACGGAAATCTTTGTAGTTCAAGGTCACGTGACAACGACGATTACTATGGGTGAGTTGGATGAAGTGAACCACGAGTTCGATATCTAACGATGGTTCTTTGTTAGCTCCAACACAACTCCTAACTCTCTTGAGGACAGCGGGCTGGGACTCAACTACTCTGTGATGGCTCCTGATGCAATCAATAAACGAATTGCGTCGCCAATTATCGGCGGCGGACAATCGAAGAGCAGCAATGGCAGTAGCAATGTGGATCAGCGGCCATCGAAGCGCAATGGCAATCGGACAAATGGCGTGATGCAAAGCAGCAACAACTCAACGAGCAGCTCATATGACACGACGGGCAACGTGGAAGACGGATTCCGGGACAGTCCCTCGAAGAAAATGTCCACTAAAAGTGGTTTCAGGTGAGAATTGGGTCGCTTTGAAAAGAGCTTAGTGGAGCTTTCCGCTGTCAAATCAATTGCTAACACGACTTCCTTCCTGTTTCCAGTGATTATCCTCCAATAACATCGGTTGAACAGCGTCGCAAATATAAGACTGAATTTGACAAAGATTTCGCCGAATATCGACAACTGCACCTCATAATGGATAAGGCACGTCGTCGATTTGCCAACTTGCAGCAAGAGCTCAGCACTGTAAGCCAGTCGGATCAGAAGTATCAGGTAATGACAGTGTTCACTGAAGCGCGCGAGGTCAGATTGTGTAACGAAACGATTTCCACTGCTTTTAGGAGATTCAGAATCAAATCATCCAACAATTCAAAGAGAGCAGCAACAACAGCTCCTTCCAAGATAAGAAACAGAGGTAAGTAATCATCGGGGATCGTTCGTCAGTTGTTTCACAACTCGTAAACTTCTCACGTACCCAACAAACATCCAACCAAACTTATCTTTCGTTTTAGATTCGAAAATCTCCACGAGAAGCTCTCGCACATAAAAAACCTTGTTAGTGATTTCGATTCGCGTCTCACGAAAGGTGACACGCAATCGGCCCACGCTGCCTACTGACGTCTGTTGCTGACAATGATGCTGCTCGTTTAAGGGGGATAACTGTCTCCTTTCATTCACCTCCTGGCTGTCTTCTTCTGGCGGAAAAGAAATAAGTTGAATTGGCAAACATCCATCACTATGATTACGAGAATTCATCGTTCATCTTTAATTTTAAGAATTCTCCACGCAATTTAAGTCAATTTAAGTTCTCGTCTCTTGTCCCCCCATTCTTAATTATCGTAATGATCGAAGAGAAATTGTATTTACAAACAGATTAAACATGTGCACGACGCTGGATGCCAAGAAATTATGGGACGAAAAGTTGTGTGTGAAACAAGAGAGAAAAGGAAACTCGCCGAGTGATGGATTCGTCCTTAAAAAAAAGTTGTGACGTTGACGGCGCAAGAAAGAATTCCAATTAAGATTTAGTGAAACAAAAATCGAAACATGCCAAAAGAAATGAAGAGCGATGGTAACAAGGACTTTGCAAAAGAGCTTTGTGTGTTAGTGAATGAGTTAAAGTGGGGAAATTCGTAGGTGAGGAAAGCATAAAACACAAACTCGGAACCGATCCATTCAAGTTGTTCTTCTCGAATCTGATGCCTTCCGTGATGAACAGATTTTTTTTGAAGCGATGCGGGCGTTCAAAAACTTTTGTGGCGGCTACGCAAGTCTTTCGCGTGCCGCTCCAGCAATTTCAAAGTCTCTCCTTGTCTTCCTTTGAGTTCATAAACATTCACAACTGCTGTCGTAAGCCCGCATCGGAACACTCGTCAAATTTCTTTGTCAATAATTCAATGAATCGTCCCTGTATTCGCTCGACAGTAATTGCCAAAAGGCTCACGAGGCTTGAGCCTGGGAAAGCAGAGGCGCGAAAGTGAAAGCTTTTTGTTGCATTCAGCTGTTCGACGTCACGTTTCTGCAGTTAAAATCACCTCCGCGACTCAGTCGATGCAAAATATTTAAGATTCAATTCCGGCCATGACGAGCGCGAAACGTGAAGCCAAACTCCACGATGCCGTTCACACAATACAATTTTCCACTGTCGAGCGGCTTCTCACGCGTTAAGGTCCATTAAAAAGTTCTTGTTTGCTCGTAAAGTGGCCATTAAAGTCTCAATGTTGCTGCGGGGAAGTTCCGAGCGTTCCTCTTTCGCCCGTAAGGCTTACGAAATCTCTCAAAGCTAATTGTTGCAACTTCAAGTCGCTAATTGCATTTGCCTTCTCATAGTTTACGTGTTCGCTCGTTCAATTCTCCCATCGGCCGCTACGGCCTCAAGAGACATCGTGCGAAGTTCCCCGCAAAGCTTTGAGACAGCGAGGGAGCAAACAATTCAATTCCAAACGAAAAGTTACCATCCAAATTATTTACAATTAACGTTTGTCAATTTTGTGTCCATTCGATCGAAGCTCGCGCTTCATTTCAACTTAACTTCTCCGCTCTCCGACGTTCAAGACTGATAAAGCCTTTGCGTGAGTCACAGCCCGCGTACTTTCGGTGTTTGACGTAATTCAATTATGACAAGCACGTACCGATAGTTTGAGGCTACAGAGCCGCGCTCGCGAGTAGATTTATTACTTAATCTGGTTACGCAAAGTGGCGGAAAAGAAAAAGAGAAACAAAATTAATGAGAAACTCCTCTGTTGAGTTGAGACAGCGCCAAGAAGCTCACATCGAATGTGGGCGAGTGAATCAAAAAGAAAATTGTCTCTTCCTTTAAACTTTCTTTCTAACTATCGTTGTTGTGATATTAAACAAGTTTTCCTTTCGAATTCACTTTTAACCTTTTCAAACGCGATGGATTTTGTTGTAAATGTGCCATCGACTACGCTCGAACTCTATGCGAGTCTTTTAAGTTTCCGTTTGTTTAGTTAAGGAGTCGATGACCTTGTTAGGTCAATGACCTTCTCAGGTTAATGGCCTTCTCGCAGCAATGATTCATTCGAGCGTTGACAAGGAGCTGGACGAGCTCTCGATCTTTCCTGATCAGTTCAATGCCAACATTTGAGCGTTGAGGTGATACAGGGGATTTTGATTTGCGTTGAGCTGCTCTAGCCGGGTCAAGGTTTGAATAATCATTGATTAGCATATTCACCAAACAGGTTCATTGAATCCTGAACCTTTCCGCCTTCTCTATGTTTCTTTATTTCGATTTTTAGATGCCAAACCCCTCACACGAGTGATGCTCCACCCAGTGGGCACAATGTTATTGCACGAATTGAAATGACGATTGTGATTGTTTTCTTGAAAGCTGGAGCGATTGTGGATCGTTTGACAGTGGCGTTTCAAGTTTGATTTCAACTTCGTGTCACCCACATTAGATCCACGACCGCGCCATAATGCCAAGCTTCATGAAAGTTTGATCATGCTGATGGATCTTGCTTATGAGCGGACAAACTTTAGTAAATTGTTAAACTTGCCAAAAACACTTGTGGACCGAAAGGGCGGGAATTTAATTTTAATTTAGTCAATAGCGGAGGCGACCGGTTGTCACATGTCCACGCCTCCGCCTGTTTTAATTGAGAAAGGAAACATTTCCGTGACGATTGGATCGTCCTTTGACCCCCCCAAGTTGTAAATTTTTGTTAATTCGTTTTTTGTTAAAATGGAAAATTGATTTTCGCCTGATTTTTGAGATTGGAAGAACGACAAACGCCTTTAAAATGCACAGCAAGGAACTCACACACACACAGCATAACGAAGTGGACAATGGTCAAGCCCTCTAGTCGCGAGTACTTATTAATGCGTCGAGGGTCTGCTCTTAATTTTGTTTTGTGTAAATATGTTGATAAGGAAACAATTGCTAAACTGATGATTAGGAGATGATGGAAAATCACACACACGCATATTATTTAATCGATAGTCTAAATGATGAACACACGCTTTGGGGCGCCCGCTGCCGAAGAAGCGGCAAGAGATGAAAATCATAAACAATATTATTAAAAGCAAATGATTTTAAAGAAATCACACGAAAAAAAAAAACAACAAAAAAATGTTAAACATAATTTAAACAAGTGAGAAATACATTTTTAAGGACGACGACGACCGAAAAGATTTTCTTTTCTTGCAATGCAAACATGAAAATTCTCCAGATTTGAGTGACGACGTCCGCTGCCCTTCACATGAAAATTTGCTCCACTTGCTCCTCTCGCCCCCTCCCGCAATTTTCCCTCGAGCCAGACAGCGCCGAGACGTTGCATGATGCCGCGGGGGGATCGGGAGCTTAAGGTTTCGCTGACGGGACGAAACAAATCGGAGGAACGGACTGAAATTCTCAAACTGAAAAAAAAACAAAGGAAAAACTCCTACATTATTTTTAAAAACGAGATATTAAGGATTCAGATGAAGAATATATATTTTTAATGCCAATTAAAGCAAAAGAAGTAACTGAAGGGAAGAGTGAAGGATATTCCACGATTGACTGTTTGGCTGCCGCGCGCTCGAAAGCGACTGGACGTCGATCGAATAGCTCGCGACGCTTTCGCGCCAACGGCGGCACTGCGACTGTTAACTTACACACTGATTGCAACCGCCGCTGTGTAGCTCGACAGCGCACGACGACGACGACAAGTGGAATAGAACTTAAGCAAGACATGAGAAACTTACCATTTTACTATTGAGATATTTTTATTAGTGAAAAACATTTTTCGTTGTGGCCGCTAATCGCTTGCATTGAGTTGGCTGAAAAAAGTAGAAGTGAAGGCAGCAAAGTTGACGGGAATTCCAAGAATTCTTTCACTGGTAGATCACATGATGTTTGTTATGATTTTTCCTGTTTTTCTGTTTCGGGATTGATCGAAGATTCACATTTTGATTGGAGAGGTTTTCATGGAGTGTGAAAGCGCCTGGTGCTTTCACTTGAAAGCCGATGGCTTTGCTGTAGAATCCAGCGACCAAGACACGACCAAAAGTAACCAAGGAGTTGCTTAAAGTAGTCAAGGCGCCTTGAACTGACCGAGACATTGAGAATCTAAATCGTGTCAACATCTGACTTCCTCGATCATCCCGAACATTCTTCCTCGTTTAGTTCAATTTGATTTTTACCAGTTTTTGTTTTTCGTTAGCAACATTGATATTAGAAAAATTTATTCTCGCGCCTTCACAAGGGAATTCTTATCAAAACCCACTCAGAAATGCTTTTTAGTTTCAAAACCGTTATAAGCTTTATTGATGAGGCGGGAGACCGTTGGGTAGGCCAGAGCTTGAGGGAAAGGAAACGCTTGAAAGTCATAAAGCTTAGGCTGAGCATAGAGGGAAACAAGCTCACAGTTAACAAGAGATAGCAAAACTCCTGCTAATCTTCAAAGGAAGAAAAGCTCAAACTAACTCAGCTCAGCTGTTACAACTTCATTCAAGCTCTGATCTGACCGACGAACGTTCCTCAGCTTGGATCAAAGCTCCTCGCACTCTCTTCCCTGCACTCTCACGTATATTTTTTTACTGAAGGAATTCACAAGATCAAAACTCAACCTTTCTACTTTGTCGTGGTCCACAAGACACGTGAAGATTGCGAAATGAAAATGTTCAAGGGGAAAATGGAAAGCAATGTTTGTAGCAAGGAGCTGTTGAGTTATGGAGACACTGGGAAAATACAAGAGAAACTGAATCCACACGCAAGAAGAGAATTCTTTGGAAAAATGTATTTATTATATCGGCGGCTGCTGGAGCGGAGCGCCGAGACGAAGCTAAGCGCGCTCTGTCGGCCGGCCCTTTGCTCTGTTAGCTGTCGATTATATCGTATATTATTATTATTATAATGAAAATCAAGTGAAAAATGCCGTAAGTTATGACAGACAAAAAAATCATAAATAAACAAAATGAAAAGAAAAAATTAATTTTGAAGCAAATGAAGTTTAAACGAGTTTCATTATCTGACGTCGGGTTTTTTCAGCTGCGACATCATTCGAGATTCTCATGGCATCCAAATTGGCTTCTCGCTCATCTTTCCAGATCGCTCGCTGCTGTTTTCTTCAGATCCGCCGCTCACCTTTTTGTAGATCGTCTTGGCCTTGTCGACGGTCCATTCGACTCCATCGCCGATCTTCTCGCCAGCCTTACGCACCCAATTGCCGATGTTTTGCGATGAGAAGGTCTCTGGCGTGATGTCGACGTTGATCTTTGTTTCAGCGGCTAACGAAGGACAATTGTTCTGGTTGATGATCGAGAGATCGAAGGCATCGACTCCTGAGCTTTGCAGACGTGACCTAATTTTGTCAACGTAAGCTCTGTCCAAGTCTTTCGTACGCGACAAAATAGTCGCTGATTGACGGTGAGAAACTGGAAGCTTCTGGCAGGTGAAGAGGCCGGCGTAATGCTCGTAATCTGTCATGAAGATCTTGAACATTGCGTCGCCGGGGAGAACGTTAAGCGGGAACTTGACAGTCATTTTAGCTGGAATGTCAACGTCCTTGACTTCAAGCTCTCCTGTGTATGAGTACCGATGCGAGACTGGCGCCAATCCAATTAAGTAATCCTGGCTGAGCTGCTGGATCAAGTACTGGCCGGGTTCCACTTGAGAAATGTTGTAAATCACGCACTCCGAAGCCGTTGAAGTTTTCTGAATCGCGTACCAAACTCCCAGGAACTGCAAACGCGATGGAAAATTTATTATCAATCACATCAAGTTCAAGCGAGGGTCAAACATGTAGTAGAATTCCTCGGAAGCTTTGATAAGAAACCCGAACGCAGAACTTTCTAGGAATTTCGTTTCGAGTCAAAGGGAAAGGTTCGCGTGCTCGTTTGACGAGAAGAAATCGCGATGACGCAATGCTCAAATCCCGTTAACTCAATTACACTCAATCGAGAGCTTTCGCTGATCGACCAAACTACTCAGTAAGTGCCGCTCACCTTTCTCATGTCGAAGCCTTGCATCGGTTCAACTTGTGGGCATTCGCCTGATTTGTATTTGTGTGCCACGGCTGTGCTACATAGAGCAGCAAGCGCCACAAGAATCCAGGCTTTGGAATTCATCTTGGAACTTTCTTATCACGAAGCTTTGAGTATTAATTTTAACTTGACTGACGCGACTTAGATCTTCAACTGAGGCAGCGTCGTCCAAACTTGGCCTTTTTATGTATAGCCAATGCTTTGTAGCTACTTATTATCGGTCATTTTCAGTGTGTGGATGGACGCTGAAAAGCGAACGAAGTGTGCGAGACAACAGAGATGAACTTTTACTAAAGTTTCATGTGTTGCAATGTGACGGTAAGAGCGAAGATGCAGCTAAAGCCTTGACCGTCTGGATCAACTAGCCCACTGGAAGCTGAATCTCGAAGCTCAAAAACTATCCTAAATGCTCGTCTGGTTACCTCACATGCTGACTAATCAGCTTGTCACTCACACAGCTCTAAAGCAGCTGAGATTGGAAACATCATAACGATCGTTTCTTGTTAGTTGTTTATTGCTACGTCCCGTGAGTGAGTCACCAAATCGTCGTTTCAATTTACAGAGAATTACGATCGCAACATTTTTTCCTTGATGGACTTCTCGATTGACGTTAGGTACTTCATCTTGATTAGAGATTGTCGAGCGTCCTCGAGACTTCCTGATTGATAATGGGAGGCAAATTCTGACGAGAGTGTGGACATCTCTCCTCGCAAAGATTCGAGGATTTTCACCAGTTCTTCTGCTGCGGCTTCTGCCACCTGCAAAGAAGTTTGTAATCACTCTATTTAATTGGAAAACATTTCGAGTCCACCTCTTCGTTTTTTTCCATCATTTCCATGAGGAACTCAGAGTCGCTGATCGAGTTATCTTCCGGTAATGATATTCCATGTAAATGTAGGAGATACTCGCCACGTTGCAGGGGCGATTGAAGAGTCTTGAAGGCTTTGTTTATCAGCGAACTCCACTCGGCGCTGAGCTCTTGTTCGAGGTCGCTTCTACCCGAGAACTTGTCCGGATGAATTTGGCTTTGGAAGTTTCTAAATTTGGTGGTGAGATGACTGAGATCAAGCTGATGTTGTTTGTCAAGTCCGAAGAGCTTAAAGTAGTCCTAAAAGACACGTAGCAGATTAGATAACAGCAATCTCTGGACAACGAAAGCGGAACTTACAACTGTCGGCAGTTTCTGAATCGATTGGCATTGCGAACAGAAAATATCGCTGCTGCCGCTTAATGTCGCGTTGCAACTCCAGCAAGCGTTAACAGCTCGACTTAAGGACCGTCGAATAAGCGATGGTTTAATGCCGTACAATCCTTTGGAGAAGAGATTTCTTAACATTTTTGAAATGTAAATAAGTATCAACGTTGAGAAAAAATTGAAACTGAAAATTTGAAAAAGCGCTCGAGTTTGAAAAACAGAAAACCGTTAAGATTTTTCAGCTTTTTTGTTACCATTTCGAGATTCAAAATTGTTCGCTTCAGATGAAATTCAATGTCACGCTTCAGACCTTTGGTATGTTGCCTGAAGTTTAAAGTTTAAAGAATGTCGCACAAGTTTGCATTCAAATAAGGCCGATGCAGAGTAACCTACGCTCGTCAAAAATTCCCAGATGAATATCAAATTCTGTCTGGGGGAATATTCAACATAAAATTTAATGGAAACTGTAAGTTCATAAGAGACTTCGTCCACTCATACGAAACCTTGCTCCGTCCTCAACGTGCTGTGGACTGACTTAGCTCTTCTTAGCTTCATCTAAAATGAATAGAGCTTATCCAACGATCATCTATCGACCAAGAACCAACTGAATGAAGATGGACCAACTTTTGCAACTTTTTAATATGCAAAAACATCTGAATTGTCCAGTTGTTTCAATCGGAATGACTCAATGTGAATGTCATGGAAAAAAGGGCTTCAAAAATATGAGGAAAATAGCTGAAACAAAAGCTGGAAGAATAATGAACTGCACTCGGCATTAAATCGATGGCATTTTTCAACATAAAAATTTAATGGAAACTGTGCCACCATAAGGTAGATTGTTTTCTAATTGATTGAAACGAATGACAAAAATCAACGGAGCTTTTGTCGAAAAAGCCCTGAAAATACATCGAATTTTATATAAATTGTCTTTAAATCTCACGTAAATTTGAAGTTTGAATTTCTCAACTTAGTGTTAGCAAAACCTGATGAGTTATAATAATAATTCTTTGCCGCCAAGCTCAGCAAAAGAACGGAGCGATTCGTGGAGAAGAAATAAATCAGATTAGTCCTCAAAGCCGACGTGAATCTCATTTCCTGTTCTCCTATAAATAAACGCACGTTTTCGCGGAAAGCTTCGAAGCTGCGAACACGTTTCATATCAAAGCGCGCGACGCGGTAAAATTTATTCCCGATTGCAATCGAATTGGCTCTTCGCAGAGGCGACGAAATCTGATCTTCTCCGTAGACTCGTTAGAGATGGATTCCAGGGGAACTGATATTACAAACCGTCGATTGATCTGAGGTAAACTTAATTATAACACCATCGATCCACCGTAAATTGAAAGGTTTGAAGTCCACTCGAATGTCAACACGAGGAGAGACAATATGTTTACCCAACTACATACTAAAGCTTTGTGTTTCGTACCTTCGACTATCTTTATCCGGAGTGAGGCTGATTGAATTGTTTGTTTGTGTCCACCAGACCAACATTGAAGCTCTCGTGTCAATTATTCCGAGTGAAATCGACTTGCGAAAACAATTTTTGGCCCAATGTGCTTGTTGTCGAGGAAACTTTCAGTCTTGTTGAAGCTGAAATGGCCCTGAAGGCTCATGAACGTCTAGCCTTGGAATTTAGTCCCTCACAAGTTGTCGTGTTTGAACGACCGAGGCCGACCGAAGCTCCGAAAGTTTCAATGCAATCAAGTAAAGCTTCAGCTCCTGCAGGGTAGCTAACCAAACCCGTCGCCTCCCATTTCGTGATCTCGCAACTTCACACAAACATCGCTCTGAATTTTTCATCGTCGTCAATCTCGTGGCGAAACTTCGACGCAAATTTCCAGCACTGTGTGTCGCACGTCGAGATTAACGTCTTCCACGATCCCGCCCCCAAAGTCCAAAAACACATAAAACGAGACGAACGTGGACGGAAGTTTCTTCCTCGTTCTGTCCTCGGTCCTTAACAAAATGTTATGAATCATTAACGAGATCGACGACATCTGCTTTGAGACTGAAACAAGCAGCTTGATTTGAAATTTAAACGATTTAAAGTGATTCGTCCTTCATTCGTAACGAATTCATTCGGTCCATGTTGAGTCTAAATAATGCAGAAAGCTTTCGATGTTGCGAAAATGTCAAAGAAGTTTTGCAAAACCCCAACGACAAGAACGAGAATGTTTAACGAGAGCAATGCTGTCCCAATCGGAAGCTCTTCATTTAGTCGACGATTCGCTGATTCCCATATCATCGAACTTAGAACAACTCATGCGAGAGCTAGTCCGATGCATCATTGACATTTGTTGGATAGATAAATTTCAGTCAGTCGAGCAGGGCTTGGAAATAAGTTGCCGAAACCTCGTTTAGTATTTGAAATCAAAACTAGAAATTTGAGCTTATGATGCTACGACTTCAACTAGCTGAAAAATCCTTCGAACTTTTCAACAAACGCGCAACCTTGCGACCATTTCCTGTACAGCAGCAAAGACCGATTGACTGATTAGAACTCCAAGAGCACAGCAAAGTTTGGTA
The DNA here is from genome assembly GCA_033064975.1 of Smittia sp. YW1114-2. Lineage (NCBI taxonomy): Eukaryota > Metazoa > Arthropoda > Insecta > Diptera > Chironomidae > Smittia > Smittia sp. YW1114-2. The sequence continues at coordinate 15,412,343 of CP093833.1, forward strand.
TCATTGGTTTCATTTGTAATTTAGTTTAAGAGAAGTTTTTATGATGCAGTCGAATTTTACAAATTTATTCAAACTCTGTGGTGGATCTAGAGAATTACATGGAATGAAAGCTTAGACGAAAAGCTCGAGTAAAGTTTTAATTAGAAGAAAAACCCCGAGAAAAGCTTTATTTATTTATTGGAAATTAGTTATCACGGCCTTTCGACTTGCGATTGAAAAGCTTTTAGAAACGAATCAACGCTGTCAGATGTTCACAAAGAAACCTTCGAGGTTGTAATCTCGTCTGCTTTGAAAACTTTAGAGCTTTCAGCTCGTAGCAATCTTCCCTTTGGCTAAAAGTTTTCCTGTTCATGGCGAGAGACTCAGAGTGGAAAACTTTCTCAGCCATTCATTCGAAGATTACTCGAAAGCTCTCAGACATTGATCGCATTTCGCTTAGCTTACTCTCACACTTCAGCCAAAGTTCTTGGTTTATCTCCAAAGCTCGCAATTAAGAATCACAAAGCAACAGACTTAAAGTTTCGCTTCACAATTGGAAGTCAATCAGGTGAGGGTAAAGTTTGTTTGCCAACAACTGCAGAGGGATCTCGAAACTTTGCCGCTCGATGGCAATCCAAATCGAATCGATTGATAGCGGATGAAACCGATTGACAATGTTAATAGTTTGCTGTAGCATTTGGCAGGCTCGCGTGTGTTGCAATTGAATACAAGGCCGCCGTTCGAATAAGCAGCAAAACTATTCGAGCTCCATGTGGATTACCGGGCGAAATTGTGGAGCATCCGTCGGTAAACAAGAGACGCTAGTGGAAATTGAGCTCGAGGAGTTCGGGAAAATTTAATTTTCGTTTTGCAAACGAATCCGACGTGATCGAGCGGAAAAGGATTCGATTGCCAAAACGCTTTAAGCATCCCGTCGTTGTTATTCCTTGGGGGGACTGTCGACGAGTCGAATGGAGTTGTTCGACCCAAATTATGTCAGCTTAAAGCGCGTTGAGATGCTTCCGTCTAAGTAAACAATCATCTCCGCACGATTCCCTCCATCGCCGGATGCTCGTTCGAGGAATAACAAAGAAACTCCTTTTACGAGGCAATTGAAAAATAAATCAGCTGGAAGGCAAGCCGACTTGGAAGAGCGTAGGAATCTCATTCAATACACATGAAGCTCCAGGAATTGAAATTCCATGTTCCTCCATACGAAATTGTTGGTTCCGTCTTTGTTGTTTGTTTCAGAGTTGAATAAAACATGCTTTCTCTGCTCCCATCTGCAGGCTCCTTCCTTCACTTTCCCTTCGCCATAAAACAAACCCCGCACACGACTTGTCGCCAGAGAAATGGATGGCGATAGGGAAGACGTTACGTGAGCTCCACCAGCTCTCTTCATTGTTTTATGCACCACCGCATGCCGGGCGTGTGTCTTGGGACATGATTTCCATGCTCAACATTTTTACATGATTCATGATGTTTGACTGCCGAAAGCTTTCGCCTGCACAAATAATTTCCACCAACAAGGGGCGGAAGATGATTGCTGGGGAATACATTGAGCTGAATACGTCATGAGGAGAGCCTTGTGCAATAAAAACCTGTTGCGCTCTCTCTCTTCCCCATTACCATTATGTTTCGAGGAGATTGGAGTTGTTCTGCCATCTCCTTGAATATTTAATGACACAGTGAACTTTCGCTTTATGTCAATCTCGTGTTCCCGTGAACATGAAGCATCTCATCTCGTCAACCGCTTAACTACTACGAGATATCCTGGGGCTCACAGGCTGTAAACCAACAGAAACAGAGTAGAAGAAATCGATAAAATTAGCAAGCGAAAGCAATCCAAAGTTCTTGATGTCATAATTCAAGTTTTTATGGATTATTCAGCAGTAATTCCAAGATGATATTCGCTCTTATCGTCGCACTAAAAAGAAAAGCAAAACTCAGACAAGTTTAAGATAATAAGATTTATTACAGCGCACATGGCTCAGAGGAGCAAAGTAGTTTGAATCTTCTTAGCATATCGTTGCGCTTCCACGGAGCGGTAGGGGAGACGAGCTCGAAGCGGGATGCGAACTTATAGTCGGAGCGCAGACACAGAGAATCGATTATGTGACACAGACGTGCAGAGGTGAAATTCCCAAAATGCTACCGACAGATCTCTTGGATTCCATGAATAAAGCTCATTAATCTGTTCGTTGGAAACTTCAAAATTGTATGAGATAAACAGATCGAATGGAATCCATATCTTTAGAGATATCTAAAGTAAATTAGTCGATTAAAAGGTTCTGCTCAATATCAAGATTCAACAATTTCTTTTCTGTTCGAATTCCAATGAAAAGGTTTTGAGCTTCGCTCACCGGAAAACTCGTTGAGTTCTAGGTTCTCGGAAAAGTTTCTATATTTGCTATTTGTCTTTAATTAACTGTGAGAAATTTAGCTCGCTAATTTGCTGTTCAAATTTAGAATAAAATAAATATAGCAACCATTCTAAGTATACTTGTTTGAGCTGGGAAAACATTTCGTTTGCATGAACTTCATGCAGAAGCAAACTCCCAGTTCGCTGTTTACATTTTTGCCACTTTACATAGCAACAGAATGGCAGATTCGTGAAATTATTCATAGAAGAAACTCATCGAGCAATTGGATTTAAATTTATTCAGATTCGCTGATGAATTTCATCTTCAATTTTATAGATTTTTTTTTCAAAAACATACTTAAAATAATTGATCAAACAAGCTGAGCTTTTGGACTTGTGTTGTGCAGCCAGCATCTCTTCTCTTATCCAGCAGCTACAGCTGGGCTTCCTACACACCTGATTTGAGTGTTGTCATTTGGCCTTGCCAACGGGAGAGTGTTCAGTGATTTCAGGTGTACTGATTAAGACAGGGCAAAGAGTTGTTGTTGAAATCAGGACTCGTCAGGAGTCATGGCGACGTTCGCAGGCTCTTTTGCCGTTGACAAATTCCATGTTTTCCTATTTTCGTTATAGCCTATTTTTAAACTAAGACATTCGGGATCGTCAAGCAAAGTTACGTTGACGCGACAGCTATAAGCAATAATGATGTCATGAATTGAACGAGTTATAAATAAATAAATAAACGTATTTGTACCTCTCTCGTATTCACCTGTGTAGCTTCAGCTTTCTTTCTCATCTTATTTGTGAAACAGTAGTGGTATGAACTTCCTGCAAGCTTCCATCAAGAAATTAATCGAATTTCTTCCAAGTTCATTTAGCGGAGAAGATTACGCGTTAACTTCATTGGCAGGCGGAGGCTTGTTTTAAGGCAACGTCGTCTGAATCAATTGCTGGTTCACCTTGGAAATGGAATTTTATAAATCAATTTTGAGTTGACAACAAGCAAAGGAATTACGTTCGCCGGGGAACAAATTGTCGTTATGGTTTGAATTATGACAAGTGGGAGGCGAGAGCTTGTTGAGTTACAGACTGTGATTCTTTCCGAACGACAGAAGACAGTTGGATGAGACTCAACCCGAAGAGAGTCCTCAAGCTTTCCCCTCCAGATTTATGATAAACTTTCGCCGAAGTCTTGTACAAACAGCTGAGGAAATTTCCATTTCCAATTTCGTCCTATTATTGTCTCATTTATTTTTGAATAAAAATGAAGCAGAATTTCCATCGAAACGACAAGTTGTTTATCAACATCGCTGCTGTGTCCTCGAGAAGATGCTTTTCTCTTATGTGTCTCCTACTCGCCCCCTAAGACATGAGAAGGGTTTCGTCCTGCAGAAGCTTCGGCATCCACGAGATAATGCTTTCTGGTTGTACAAGGCGAGAACGACATGAACCCTCGTCCCGTTCAAGTATTGACAACGAATCTTTGGGAATCTCTTCGAGAGGGAAATTCTCTTGGACGTCGTGCAGGGCATGTGACGAAGCTTTCAGTTCCAGAAAATTTTCCTCACCGAAACGAATCACTGAAACACGAACCAACTCTCGGTCAAAGGTTGAAAGCCAAGAATAACTAATTGCGGCTTAGCCTAGTGAGACAAAAATCGTTTGATCTAAAGTGGATTAAGCTCATTAAATTTCATTGCATTTTATTTCAAAGAGAGACATTAGTTGGGGGTAATCGTATTGTGACATCGCAAAACCATTTAATTTGATTAAAAATGCATTTTAATTAGTTGCGACAAACCAATGCGCTGTGATTATAATTATAATCCTCTCGCTTAGCAAAAGCTCAGCGGTCGAATGGACTTCAAGAGCTGGAAAATGTTTTGTCGCAATATTGGATTCATCGTGTCGACTCGTGCTTTCGAAACGGGTTGAATGCTCGACACGATGAGATGATAAGGGTCAGCGTAGTAATCGCCGGGCAGGGCGACCGGCGTGAAAGCTGACGACACCTCCGTGCAGTCGATAAGACAGGCTGAGAAGGGCGTCACGTGAACGTTCGATTGATTCGGCTAGTTGGATTACAACTCGATTTGATGCGACAGCAAAATATAAACTAAGAAAATGTTTACCAGCTTTCTCATTTCCAAAAGTTCCCGCATCAGAAACACACAGGTCCGGCTGCCAGCGCCAAAGTTCCATCGAGACCAGGAGAAGTTCACCGACAGCGCAAAGCTCGCCATGCAAGAGTAAATGTGCATTTCCATGACGTAATTTTTCTCGCAGCTGCTCTCCGTGTAACAGAAACTGTCGTCGTCAGGGAAGATGTCGCAAGCAGCGTCTCGCAGAAGCTGGATCATCGTATCCAGCTTCATCGTAGTTCCAATGATATTTGATAGCAAGTTCGGGTTGCTGGAACCGCCCTGAAGGCTGTTCAAAGTAATTCCTTTCTCTGTCACCATAACTTCCGTTTCGAAGCATATCAACGAAGAGCGAAGAAACCAAAACAAATTAACTTTATCAAAAGCTTTCATGCCAGATAGCTTACCTTCCATTACGAGCTGAGCGGCCGTTAATGTGAAAATAACGGAACCAGGTCTAGTGATAGGCAAGCAGAGAAAACAACATTAAGTAATTTCAAAAAAATAGCATCGATTTCTCCATAAACTTCGCCCGAATGGTTGAGTTTTTTAAAATTTGAAATTTGTTGATGCGAAAGTTCAAATTTTTTTTTGCTGTGACATTCGAAGCATTTGTAAAGCTATGAGATCGATTTGGGTCGGCAGAAGCCAGTGGAGAAGCTCTCCAATTTCGAAATGAAGAATGAGCCGTAGCTGACGAGAAGACAAATATCAAATTACATTTTGAACTCGGGCTTTGATTCCCAGCTTTGAAACCTGAAAATAAAATTCATTTGTTAAAGCTCAAGGATATTTTTCGTATCTACGGAAAGTTGCTGTAGCGATTCGAGGCGAAGGCGAACATGCCGAGCCGCCCGGCACGGAATTGGATCGTGAGCTTGTCCTCATTGAACTTGACGTCGTGAATATCTCGACTCGACCATCGTCCGGAACATCGTTTTAAGTTCGCCTCCTTCACCATGGCATCAATCATTGCGTTGCCAGCGTTCTCCTCGTCTTGCTCTTCGTTATCAGTGTCGGATTCCGCCTCTGAATCGCCCTCCGAGGACACGCCGTCAAGCAGACTTTTGGAGTTTGTTTTCGTCAACGACACGCCGGAATCCTTGCGATCAATGCCGGCAGAAGCTTTCTCGTTTAACTCCGAAGCCATCGACAGATTCGATGACATTTCAGCAATTTTCTTCTCGAACGACGGCTGCTCTAAATCAATCAAGTCTTCGAGGTCGCGCATGAACTTGGAGAACATGTAAACATTCGAGTTGCTCGAGATCTGATCCGAATCAGCGCTGTACATGCTTTCGTCGTTCTCCTCCTCGCTCGAGAAGTCTAATCCCGTCGACAGTTCAAATCTAGATCGATCTTTCACCACTTTGAGGATTTTCCGGGTGTTGCAGTTGGGGAACAGAAAGCGTGGCTGTCTCGTTTGATAGACAACGTCGTCAATGGTGTAAATTTTGTCTTTGAAGCACTTCCGACCAATGTCGTACGATTTTTTGGGCTCGAACTTAATCTCGTATCCGTCGGGAATCATCGGCACGACAAACTCCTCGAACAGCGGCTTAAGGTTGACTTTCTTCGGGATGTCGATTAAGTTAAAGTCTTCGACGACCTTAATTTTCCGTTCCTTTGCCGGCTTCCTCGCCGCGCTCTCCGCCTTCGTCTCCTTCTGAACATTCACTTCTTCTTCCTCCTCATCATCTTCGTCATCCTTTCGAATTTTCTTTTTCGTCTGTTCCTCAAGCAGCTTGGTTTCCTCGAATTCTTCCTCCGTTTCGAAACGGCAAACAATCGGCGGCTCAAACCACGAGACCGAGTCTGGCAAACTGAAACAAAGAATTTAGCGTCTCGAAGGAATTAATGAATTTATGATCGGAGCGAGATTGCTTGGGGCTCGTGTGACATTGCGGCGGGAAAGTTTTATCAGGCTTCAATGGAATTTTCCGAAGATTTTCCACAATTATATCTTAGAGCTTATCACGTGCCAAGGCGCGATTTGAAGTGCGAAGGACAAATGAAAGCTCAATGTCTCCCTAATTAAATTAAAGCTTCCGAGGGCTTCCACATGTGCTTTCGATTTAATAATGTCTCAAGTCTTCAATGAAAGTTCGAACGAGCTTTCAAGCCTAATTATTCAAGCTTTCAACAAAAGCTTAGACACAATCGAATATGATTGTGTCGCACCTTCAAACTTTGCCGTCGACTGCCACTTAATTTATGTTTATCACAATCCCGTCTAATCTCTCAATACGTTACGAGGAGAAAGTATTACTCGATATTAACTAAGGCCATCCGCTCCATATTCTCCTCCATCGTTCTTATCTCCAACTCAACCTCTTCAGGTTGTCGTCGTTGGCCGGGTTTCGGTGCAGGCGGTGGGCGGTATGGGTAATAGAAAGCTTTCTTCTTCAGCTGCACTGGATGAATCACTGTGGACGAGCAAGAAGAGTCGATTGAAGGGTCTTTAAATGAAACTCGCTTGGTATCCAATTACATGTTCGCAGTAAAGCTCCCTCATCCGTTTTGACATCCTGCAAAGGCTGCTCTACGTAATCAATTTGGAAAACACCACCTGTGATGCGGTGACTACGCAAATTCACTTCGAACTCGTCGAGATTGAGGGACTCTGGGCCCATCTTAGCACGCTCTATCGCATTCAACTCGTCCTCATATTCCGTGTACATCCGATCAACGTCGATGACTCGCGGTTGGTTCGCCTCGTCCGAATCGTCGGGCTTCTCATTGAATATTTGGAACAACGCCTTCTGCAGAAGTTCCTTCCGCTTCTTCCATTCACGCTTCGTGGTTTGTCGCAATGTTAATTTCTTCCTGTCGCTGTCATCGTATTTGAAAATTGCGCTATGGCAGTAATCACTCATGTGATCATAATTTTGCCACAGACCACGAATCGCTGAGTTGAAGCATTTGACAGCGCTCGGCAGCACCAAACTCATTTTGATCGTCGGGAATTCGATGCTTGTCTTTTCCTCTTTCATCTTCTCCTTCGGATTCCTGCGGGTGGAAATTCGAATGAAAATTTTTCTCCCTACTAAGTAAAAGCATTTTACGATGGCGGCGGCAGTGGCACGTCGCGTAGAGCGAAGAGCTCCGTTTTGAAAACCGCCGATTCAAACTGGTAAGTCGCCTGAGTTAACCCACTTAAGGTCATGTTGCGCTCGATGTTGCTGAGTATTTTGAACGTAAACTCGTCGATATACGACGACAACACTGTCCGGATTTCCAGCTTCAGCTGAGCCATGAATCGAACGGAAAATAAATTGATTAGATTGAAAGGATTTTTTGAAATTGAATTCCATTTTTCTCACATCCAGCAAATCGTCCATTTTATTGGGCGAAAGGGAATAACGATCTCGAATCACAGCGTCCATCTCGTCGAGAATGCCAAGAACTTCGCTCGCCCTCGTCGCATACGTATCACCGACTTCGGGCTGGAGCTTTTTAAGGTTGGCTCGTGTGAGGTCGACGACTGTCTGGTCTTGTGTCAGAATGCTTTGCTCGTTTGTCTTAAGAAGCCAGTTGATTTCCTTCTTGTTCACAATCTTGGCGTCGTCGATCCACATATGAATATACTTTCGCAAATCACTCGGATCGTTGGCATTAGGCAGACCGTTACATCGCATGTAGCTGCTCCACTCTGTCTCGAGCTTCTCCTCAGCCAGAAGACGCTTGATTTCTTCTTTCATCTCTATGTGGTGCCAAAAGAAGACAGCAAAGTGAGACAAATGATCAGAAACGATTCGACTTACTCTTAAAGACATGCGATGAGTTTCGCAGTTGAACACGCCGCAATTTGTTTTCAACGGCTTCCTGCTCTTGCTTCTTCTTCGCGTCGCGTCTTTCTCGCATTTTCCGCTCGCGGTCCTCTTCAAGCTTCTTGAGACGTTCTTTTTCCATCTCAATGCGAAGGGTTTCAGCCTATTTCATCGGAAATGTTTTCGTGGGTTAAAGAGCAGTGAAATAATGAAAGATTTTTGCAGTGACGGCAAGAGCAAGACGCGAAGCCATGATCTCTTTTAACTAGTGACATCATCGAAGCATAGACCTTTGATTAGAAAATCAAACTAATTCACGGGATAGTAGATTGTATGGCCAACCCATTTCACCCCAGATCTGTTCAGTTTTGATTGACAAGTCTCTACCAAACTAGCTCTGAGAGTTAGCTTCACATTCAGCCCACACACATCACTGCAGGCAAAATGATACGAAACCTGTTCGGCTTCAATTTTCGCCCTCTCCTTCTTGCTGAGCTTTTTCTTTCCCTAATTGAAGGAGTAAACAAAGTTGTATTTGAATTAATGGGCATAAAGTAATTAAAAGAGGGCTACGAACCATTTTAATTTATTTAATTATGAGAACGCTCAAAGGAAAATATTTAGGATGCGCTCGACTATTTACAGTAAGTAAACAATTGCTCCAAGACGACGAGAATGGCAAGGGAAACGACTTGGCTCGTGCACGCGTAGTTATCTCTAAGTGAATTTCGACCATTACTCATTCATTTATTCGTTGACAGCGTCATTAATTACTTCGGCGATGCTTCAGATGGTTTGGATTTGTCAGTTGGGATTGAAGCTTTCTTCCGTCTTACGCAATAACTTCTTCGCAGTCTAGCGAGGGAAGAATTTTTAATTAAAGCAAAACGAGTTTACGCTGTAATTTATGAAACATAAATCCATCAAGAGATTATAGTGACATACTGCTGAACATCATCGTCGTTCTCGCCTTCAAGTGAAACGGATCCAACGCTCATAATTAAATTTTACTTTCGAAAAAGGGGATGAAGTTTCTGACGAGACAGTTTGTCGTCTCCTCGAGAGTTTGTAATCCTCGAACTCGAGTGACTCGTGCAGAAGGCTCTCAGAAGATTATGGAAATTTTCGACATAGTTCGATCGAAGTTTGAAGAAGCAATTTTCACTTCTGTTCTAGGGAAAAACTCGCACTAGGCGTGTGAAGGGTCGAAGTTTGAGGAAACTACGAATAAATTGCTGTTCAAAGGACTCGAAAGTCTTTTTTGCAGAAGCCGATTGACTGTTGATACCCAAATCGATTAGCTATGTTAGCATTGAAGACTTCTCACCAGAAAAAGGGACTCGGAGTGGTCGTTGAGGAAATTGAAAGAGTTTTCCTTGCCTCACCGATTGCCATTACTGTTAAGTGTAGCTGAACCTCACGACTCGCTGTAAATTCGTTCGAGAATTCATCACTTAATGGTTTCGGTCTGTTGTTCGCCGGCTCCTTCACTTGGTACGGCTGTAGCGGTCTGCGGGAAAGGAAATGGGGTGAAGAGTTAAGTTACGAATGGAGTGGAAATGTTCTCGCCCTTGAGCTTTTCTAGCTGGCAGAAACTTCGTTTCACGATTGATTGATCCGATGAGAGCTTCGCATTTGGAATCTCTCAAGTTTTCTCCTGGATCGATTCAGTTTTACGGAACGAGTTTTGAATTCTTTGCAAGTCGATGAATGATACAAAGGGAATTCAAGAGCTTCAGTTGTTATTCTGTTACCAATTTAATCGCTAGAGCTTTATATTCCTAGTAATTAATGAATACTGTTGATTGTAGTTTGTCGAAAGCTCCAGACAAACGATAATCGGAATATTATTTACTCCGTTAAGAAGTTTCCAGCAAAAGCCTTTTGCTCTGTTTGCCACGAGAAAATCTCGAGCTTTCGTTCGGAAAATGGTAATCGAAACGTTAGCGTCAGCTCGGATCATTTGCATAAGAAAACAGTCTGACAAGCGAGGACGGATTAAGGATTCCCATTGAATCTCGGAATATTAACTAAAAGTTCTTGCACTTGAGAGAATGTTTGGATTCACCTTCTGTTGTCAAAAGACGTCGGCACTCTAATTCGTGCGGCCTTCTCGTTGTCGCTCGCCTTCTCATAGTAAATGTCGTTGCGTTTGTCGGCTTGTCTCTGATCTCGGGCAGTCGATGGCCAGGACCATTTCTCTGCTTCAGAATTTGCCAGCACCGCGGGCAGGAATAGCGAGACGACCAGGATGAAGTTCATCGTCGATGCTGAAACGAAAATCCAAGAAATTCCAAAACTTGATTCACGGAAAACTTTTCTATCAAGAAAGTTCTTCTCTGCGACCCGAAAGTCTCGAGACCTTCCGAACTTCGATCGATATCTTCAAGCTTATCGCAACGCTCGAAGCCTTGCCGGTTGTTTTCCAGGCCAGACCATCAGCAACGCTCGACCGCCGAGCGAACAAAATTACAAATTCCATCGATGTTTTTGATTTCTTGCCTCGCTCGCTCCGTGAAGATTGCGAAATAATGGACGAGGGGGAACCGCACAAAAAGTCCCAGATAAAACTATAAACAACAAACTTCTCGAAAACATATTTTCGCTCTATGCCATCGAAACAAAAAAGTTCTTCGGAATAACAAATTTGGGTTACGACTCGGTTTACAAAACGTTGTAAGCGTGCGAGGGAAATTCCATTGAATTAAATTGGTATAATTAAACCTGGCCTGGGGCACCAGTTCGAAGGCTTCAAGAATAAACAAAGGAAATTCATCGAATCGCTCGGATCAAAATCATTTGTTAGCAATCGTTGCTGCTACGAAGAACGAAAACTGATTGTTTTATTTGTTGAAAATTTCGTTTTGAGTTTAACTTTTGTATTTAAATTTTCTAGGAAAGATAAATTCAAATGCGAGGCAGCCTCGTAACCCTGTTGTGTTTTGCGAAAGTTAGAAGCTATCAGATCAGCTGGGAATGCTGGGCATTTCCAAGGCAGCAGATGACTATTTTTATCTTGTTTGCTCTTTGTTAACAGAAGAGCAATTTCACTCCAAGAGACCTTGATTTAATAATTATTCTGAGCGCCTTTGCTCCCTTCATCTGCAAGTGACATGTTGTTAATTTTGGGATTCTGCGAATTCTTTTCTCGCTCTTTTATTTCTATCGCTTCCCTTACACTTTTGCTCAGCGCTTCGTCTTCATGTTCAGGGCCGAGTGTTTGTTCTGATCTCAAAAACAACCTCTCGGCTTTTATTTTCATCTTTTTACCTGCTTCGGATCACGCGGAGGAATTGTTGACATATCCATAAGCCCACGGGTTTTCCCGTCCAATGTTTGTTCTTTAATTTAAATTTTTATTTAAAGAGCAAAATGACAAGTGACAAAGTGACTCATTAGACAAAGTCCATTAACCTTCTTGGGTCGTTTTGTATCCTACAAAATGGATCCTACAAACACATTATTTAATTAGGCATCTTAGTCTGGTAAAAACTGTACTTGGCTCAACAAGTTATTTTCCGCCTTCAGTCTCAGTTCATCAATCGATCAGTTCACTTCGTCGTAAAAGCGAAAAATATTTGTGATCATGGAAAATTATTCGAACGAAATCGTCGATAACATCAAGAACGAGCCGGAGGAAGATTTCGTTTTGTTCTTACCGTTTGAAGATCCACAGAGCCAAGCAAACGCCAATTCATACCAGTGCGTTAACTGCAATCAAAAGTTTGCGACCAATAAATTAAGAAGGAAGCACGCGTTGAAAGAACATTTCAAAGATTTGAGATGGCATTGCAGTAAATGCAACTACAGCGCTATACTTGAGTCAAACCTTAAAAACCACATCGAGAGCCATTTGAAGAGGTTTTCATGTCCATCTTGCGACTTCAAAACCGGCCGATCGGAATCACTGAGAAATCACCAGAAGCGGCATCGTCACGGAACTAACGCTGAACTGCCATCGGTCAAGTTTGAGTGCAACGAGTGCATGAAATCCTATTTAACTGAAAATGGTCTTAGAATTCATAAAAGAGATTTTCATGGACAAGGAAACTTCCAATGTGACAATTGTGAGAAAACTTTCAAGAGTAAGCGAAAAGTTTCTGTCCATGTGAAAACCCACGGCAAAGTTTCTTGCAAGATTTGTAGCCAACTGGTGGGACTGAATTACTTGAAGTTCCACGAACAATCGCACTCGACTTCGGTTAAACATGAATGCAAAACTTGTGACAAGTCTTATAAATCAAGCGATAGTTTGAGAAATCACAACAAATCAGTGCACAAAGTCGCAATCAACGAATGTCATCTTTGCGACAAAACTTTTATCAACCCGCCTGCACTGAAACGACACGTATTAACCCACCAAGCAAAGCTCACTTGCAAGTTTTGTAACAAACTAATCACTAGAAAACATATGAGAGATCACGTTCAAGCAAAACATCCATCGGGCGAATTGATTCCAAGCTGCAAAATCGCCCAATGTAGGCAAACTTTTTTGAACGTCCAAGAGCTTGACGAGCATCAACGAATCCACATCGGTCCACAGTGCTACAAATGTCCGACATGCAGTCGCGAGATAAAAGTTTGGAAGGACATGTTAAAACACATCAAATTTCATTGATAAACTTTGAATTTTAAGTCTAAATAAAATATTGAGTTAGATTTTACCCTTTGATTTTATCGCTTTCTTTCTAATTTTCCTGGTCACTTGATTCTTCAAGACTTTTCCGACTTCTAACAAACTCTCGGCTTTCATCTTTGTCTCCCATCTAACCAGAACGAGTTTTGCCTTCTCCAGATCTTGCTAAGAAAACGATGAAATATCGCTGAGCGTTTTGTAAGTCAACGAGCTTCACCGTCTCCAGATTATTTTGTTTGTCTTTACACGAAAACTTTTCGCGGTCCATAAAATCTTTGTCGTTTAATTTGTCCACGAAGGTCTCGACGGGAATTAAAAATTCATCTTCGCCCGCAAAATATTTGGTGTTCAACCTCCGACGCTCTCGCTCGTGAACTTCGGAATTTCGGCTCAACGGATCTTAATTTCAATTAACTCTGATTCGCTTTTAATAATTCACCGCGCCTTGCAATCATTCAAGTTCACCAGGATTCAATGGAACGGAGGCTTTAAAGCCTTCAACGGGCTCGGTACGAAATTTACGAGCTTTCCCGAATTGTTTCTCCTCTGCTTCGCATACAAATCGACTGATTTTCCTGCCTTCCACTTCCACGCACCTTCTGCCAGATCTTCAGCTATCAATTTACGAGAAAATTAATTCGGAGAAGATAAATGCGACTTGCCACGGTCGGGAGATTCATTGATTTCGGAAGGTTGGGAAGAAGAACTCGATGAGCTTTTTGACTTGGCGCTTTAAGGATCTTCTGCGGGTTTGGCTGTTGATTTCCTTAATCTTCATAACGACTCAGGTTGATCCAACAGTCAGAAAAGATTGAACTTCATGCTTTTCGTGGCCACTCAAACTGCGCTGAACCGTTCGCTAATCATCTCGAGAGCGTCGTTAGAAGCAGCAGCAGAATAAATCATTCTCGCTCTCCATCCTGTTATCAGATGACGTAGCAGAATGAGATGAAGATGATCTAGTTACGAAGCTGCTTTCTTTCTATCGAAACGAATGTTTTTCTATCATAACTCGAAAGCTCCGCCAGAGCTTTGCGAGAAACCTAATTTGCTTCTCATGGGAAAAGTTCTCCCGTCGCTGAGAGTTGAGCTGATGCACTCCTCGAGAACTGACAACGAGTTGCTGTCACTTTCACGACTTTTCATAACTTTTTCAATTCAATTACGCAGCTGTTTACTTAAGAACCTGGTTGGCTTCCAAGAAACTTGGCACACAAGCACATTGAGGATCTCGCCCCGTTGAAAGCTCGAATCTTGATATGAACAGCTTTCGTGGAGCTTCAAGCAATCTGTTTGGAGTTCTGCTTTAAACTCGTAAATCACGGCGAGAGTCTTCACATTCTCCTATTAAAGAAACAAGAGCAAGTTCGAAGAGAAATCTTGTTCAGCATCCATTATCAAATGTTCCAAGGAAATTCAAACGTTTGGTCTTCCTGAAACAAGAAGAGCTTGTTAGAAGGCAATCCCGAAGTTTGTCTAACGCGAGATTTAATGTGTAAACGAGAAGCGAGAAGATTTCTTCAAGATGATGCTGCTAGAATCCGCACTGAGCGTGTTTTCTTTTCCTTAAGAGCGTCGTGAACATCGTCGAGCGCTGTAATCACATCATGACTTGAGACGGGGAAAGTCTTTACATATTGAATCATCGCTAATGGAAGTGATATGCAAACAGATTTGCTGCAGTGAGACAAAAGCTTTTCGTCGCAGGATCAACTTGCAGCTTGTAAGTGAAACAAAAGTGGAAAACAAACGAAACTCTTTGTTATTCAAATCGCATCGCTTTTTCATTATGGAGTTGCTTTTGTGTGCGGGTGGCAACGGCAAGCAATCACGTCCCAGTTTACATACGAAAGTAATCTCGTTGCGAGAACGACATTAAATCAAATCGGCCTTGGCATGAACGGAAACGACTTCGCAGACAAAACTAGAGTTTATGCAACTTTCCCGATAGGTTTCTTTATTGGCGGGTCTGTTGCTACGTGTGCACTCGTGAGCCGAAGAAAAAGAAGCGTCAGATGCTGCGGAGGGAAACGTACCGGCAGCAGCAACAACTGGCTCTCCAAGACCGACCTGGGTGAGACAAAATTATTGGGCCATTCGTAACGATTGACCTCGTTTCCATTCAAATCTTCCACAGACGATTTCCGAGCCGGACGTCAAACCAGCCGTCGATGCGGCGCTCGATGAAAACATCCCAGCGCTCGGCTGACTCTGGCTTCGATCAGCGCTACGACGCAGGGATGAGCCACGCTTACTCCGACATGGACTGCAGGTACGTCGATTCATAAATTGCCAATTGTCATAAACAGCGGTTTCCATCGTGCGAGAGTTTTCCCTCGAATGGGCAATTTCGTTGGCACTTTGAATGCGCGGATTGAAATTAATGTCGTCATCGTTTGCGGTTAACAAAGCAGCAGGAGAAGTGAATTCGACAAGGATAAAGGGAATCGAACAGCTGTGAATGGCGAAACTATGCAAATCGAAGTAATCGCCAAATGTTTATCGCCTGAGTTGCCCTCGATTAAGGACGAATAATTGGCGGAAAAACAGATGATTTGCATGATTATGCGATAATTCATTCGCTCATTATGATTGCTTTAATGATGAAACTGATTAACAAATAACAGTTATCCGCCTCTCACGTTGCCAATCGACAGCTTCGCTATCGGAGATGTTGATAGCAACGGTGACTGGCGTCTAAGTAATTGGCTGAAGATTGACACGACAAGATTAAAGCGAGAGTGAATCTTGCACTAACAGGCTCGCAACAAGTCATTACATTGCTAACAAGTTAAAGTTGCACGGGCTTGTCATTCTATCTAAACCGCCGTCGATGTCCCAACAAAAGCTGAAATTGAGTTTAGCTGCAAAGTTAATTTGTCGATAGAGCGCTCGGTGGCAAAGTGCGGCGAGGCAATTTCGTGTTGGTCAGTTGCATGTGGCGGACTCGGACAGTGCGAGCGTTTATCGCAGTTCATTTATTTTGCCGTCGATATTGACTGGAATTTCATTAGCTTTTAGATTCAATGCGCTGACTGCTACGCGCCTTAAATTATTGCAAGCCATTACGGGATGAAATCGAGAAAATTCCACATTCAACAATCGTCATCTTGAGCTCATAAATATTCGCTGCGTCGCTATTATTGTGTTGTTTACGAGTCCGCTCCATCGAATCTCCTTCCAACGACAACCCTCGAAACAAAAAGACAGTTGAGCCAATCATGAAATAAACGCTCAGTTGTCCGATTTACGTCTCGTCCGCATGGGAGCACCAGCAACAACAGTCGAACGGGTCATATTATCGTTTCCATAAACTTGGCTTGAATATCATGAAAACATTCTAGAATTGAATGAAAACTTTTGACATTGCTGATCCATCAGAACAGGAGCTTGTGAATCTCACCATGGACTAGACAATAAACGGTCCCTCTTGGAGACGTTCGTTGTTGATTGAAAAACAGCTGAAGGTCCCTAGACATTTCTGCAAAGTTTTAATTGCAAACGATTTTCCTCTCAGCTCCGAGCGGGAACTTTTCTTCTTCGTCGCTTTTCTCGTCCACAACATTTTTGATTGTTTAAAGTTTCCGCTCGAAGGGCGAGAACCGAAAGTTTCCGTTTGTGTCGGTGACGAATCGAGTTGGACGAGCTCGACGGTCAGTGGAGTGCGGGAACTCAAATTAAATCATCTCGTGTGAATTTCATGCAGAGTTTTCCATTTCGTTCATTTGGTGTTTAGCTTAGTTTAGTTGTTAAATGTTTATTTTGTGGTTTTGATGTTGAACGTTGGATCCAATTTCTCTTTTTTCTCGTCCGTCTCAATGAATCTCCCATTAATCCCCCGGGATCTGCCTCGGTGTTGTTTCTCGTCCAAACTATTTGCATAAAAGTTCGTCGTGCTGAGAGAATTTCGTTTCCTGCTCGGTCATTTCGTCGCTCTTTGATTCGCCCTTTGCGGCAGACTCGAGCACAAAGAAACTCTTTGCCGAGAACTACAAATTGTTCTTCAGCTCGTCCTCGAGTCTTGTGGCGATGCAGCTACATGTTCCAAACGCAATAAAATCTTTTCAATCAACGAAATGAAACGAACGAAGCACAGAAGATCTTTCGAAACAATCGCTGAGCTTTTCAGAGGGCATTCAGTCAAAATGTATTAAGGTTTTAATTTAAGGATAGCAAAACCTTAAAGGTTTAAAAGAAAATATAACTGAAAGTTTTCGGGTTCGATTCCCTGAAAATTTGAATCCATCGAGGAACTCGTACTTTTTTTTTAAATTTCCAAAAGTTTTTTCTTCTTTATTTCTGTCGTTTTGATTTCTCAACAGTCAGTTTAATCAAACGACTCTTCACACTACTCTTGGTCTATTCACATTGACTTATTTCGAACTTCCAACAGATAATGTTTTTTGATGCACAAATCTTTGAAAATGACTAAATTCTGCAAGATTAAAATGTCACTATCTAAATGGGGCGCCGTAATCAAATATTGAAATTCCGTATCAAATATTTACTTTATTTACAGCATTGGAATTACTCATGTTCGCATGGGTCCCTTCGGCAAAGCCCCAGCTGTACTGTGAGCGTGGGGCTTTCGTCGTAATGCAAGATCAGCAGGGAAATAATCTTACAGTCTCTTTGTCATAATCGGGAAGGTTTTGCCATCTCATATTTTTATAGCCGCCCCAACAGCAAATCGAATCCTTTTTCTCTTCCGGCGGCTTTCGGCATTTTATCGAGCGTCATTCTCGCTCCCTTTCCTGGTGTGCTCGAAGATGCGATGCTATCGGGATCGTAACGTGTTTGAGGAAAGAAGGGAAAATAGATTTGTGGATAATGAGGGTTTACTTCGTTTTATTGCGATTTGTTAAAAGTTTTAATCATCGAAGGCCATTCTGCGGCTTAATCTTGCCTGCAAGGACATTGGGGAGCGTGATGTAATTTTCCGAGAAGAAAAGAATTCCTTCTGCTCCCAAACTCGTCTTCAGTCAGTGAATTCGTAAACTTTTTCTCGTCTAACGACGAAAATTCGTTCTTGGCAAAGTCTTTTGAATTTATGGCTGGAGCCGAAACACTCAACAGCAGGGGTTGGGTAGTCGAAAGTTCTTAAGGCCGAGAACAGAGTGGGAGAAGGGTAAGGTTTGTCAAAGACAGATCTACCGAAGGAAAGATGATAAGGGAGGAAAATGGGCCAAACCCTGCAGCAGAAACCCTGTTCAACAGCCATTTCCACTACGAGAGAGACGGGACGTGGAGGCGCAGGAAATTTACAGAAACGTAAATTAGCCGTTCTTCATGCGAAAGAAGGAAAACTCTAATTGCGGAGCCGGAGTCTTGCAAATAAAGCAATTAGGCATTTCTTCTTTAATCGCTCATTTTCGCTCGCTGCCATCATATTCGCTATCGTGAGCCTCGACCAACAAGACGATGGATGCAGCGACCACTGAATCATCACAATTCCAATGAACGGAGGTGCAGTAAGAGGGCAAACAGAAGAGAAATTCCGTTTAATTCTCCGTCGAAACTTTTAATTTATTGGCGTAATTTTGAGTCGACACTTAATGTACTGAAAATATTTTTATGACTCCCCGTCCGCGAGAGCAGAACGAATTCTTCCGAACTTAATATCGCCACTATGAGCTTTCAGATGAAAAACTTTTATCACTTTTAATGGACTCGTTGCTGTTCTTTCGGCGGGTGGCAAACGAGATTTATTATAATTGAATTCACGTGACCATAAATTCTAATTTGCATGGAACTGTTTTTGGTTCCAGCGAACTCGTTTTGGGGCGAACGAACAAATGAGAGTTGGACGTCCTTCAAGACGAGCCACGTGGATCGAGGATAGTCTTTCGTAATCACGAAGATTCGCTTCAAGTCAGATGGTGCTTAAGAAAAGCTTTACCCGCTAATTTCCAAGAAGCCTGATCACCCTAATCAGTTCCATCGTAGTGCAATCAAAGGAAATCCAACCAATCGATTTGTATCACAGAATAAATTTCATTGCCCGTTGATTGGTGAAGAAATCACTTGAGAAAGATTAATGAGTGGATGACGCAAATCACCGCTAATGAGCAGCTCTTCTTTCAGCATCGATTAGTATTCTTCGGTCTAACATTATTGTCTTTGCTCGAGCTTCTTGCCTCTCTAATTAATGATTTTCTTTTCACACTTTGATCACATTTCCGCTGTCAAAGTCGAGCGGCGAGGCCAGTTCGTCCCTTTCATCGTTGCCTCGTCACATAAAGACATCACCGATGATAGTCTGCGGTCCTGTTTTTCTCGATGGCGTTGTTGGCACACCATGCGGACACTTTTGCATGCCCGACTCGTCCTCGAACGTGACCATTTTCTCACGTGGTTTCTGAATACTCATTAGCGTGGTTTGTGTCATGGGCGTTATGGGAACGATCGTCTGTTGAATTCGCTTGGGAGGTGGCGGCAGCGCTAAATCACCGACGCCTGATAAATTAAATTCGCTTACACTACGCGGAACGAAATATTCCATTTGGCTCTCGAGGATGCCGGTGGAGCGTCGCGCTGGCGTGTTTCGATGGAAACCAGTCCCGATGTTCACTCGAGGCGTTCGAGGCAGCGAGTTGTAGTCGTTCAGCAGTAAATCATTTGGCCTGAGCGTGTGTCAGGATTTTATTGGCGTTATTGCAACATTAACTAATGCAATTTCATCGTCGTGAGACTGCTCCTGAATCGCAAACTTTCGGAGCCAAATTATAAGTTCCGTTTGTATGAGGCTGAAGCACATGGCAACTATTGCCATCCCGACTATAATGTAAGCACTTGCAGCGTACATTCCTATCTCATCCTTCGGCTGTAAATCACCAAAGCCGATGGTGCTTAACGCTGTGAAGCAGAAATATAAACTCTCCAACACGCCCCACTTTTGGAGTTCGTGGAAAAGCGCCGCGCCAGATGTGATGTAGCAGATGAGAATCATTATACAGATCGATATTGGCACGGCCGACTGCTTCTGCTTCTTCTGATGATTGCTTGTACTCATGCTGCCGTTCAAGTAGTTGTTGTTATACGGTGGATTATGAAAATGCTGCAGACTCCCGCCGCTATGATTCCAGTTGCTATATTGACGCTTCTCGACGTCCATCATCTTGTTTTTGCTGTTTGTCGACTCGCCGAGGATGTTATTTGATGTGGTTGATGACGATGGCGTAGTCGTAGATGAGGAAGTGCTGTTACTGTTTGAGGATGTCGATGCCGAGCCGCTTTTAGATGATGGAGCACGTAAGCGTTTAAAAATGCAGCGCATCGCGCTCGAGAGTCCTTCGCCCATTGTCGAGAGGTAGAGTAGGATAATCGGTATGCCGAATAGGGCGTAGAGAAGAGCGGCTGGTGAATGCGAGAGAATGAAACATTTTTAATGCACTCAGATTAAATATTCACTAAGCACGTAATGCGCTCCAACTCACCTAAACGGCCCCATTGACTCCTCGGTGTGATGCCACCGTAACCTGTAATATAAGACACGAGGGAAGTTTAATTATATTTTCATTAACTTCTCTTTGTCGAAGCGAAGTCGAGTTGACACCACTAAGCCATTACAAAAAGGAAAGACTCGTCGCTTCATTCAATTTTCTGATGTATCGACAACGATAAATCTCGATGGCCTGGGAGTTAATAAAATCCCAATTAATTGAATTATGTTTAACATTGGTATGCGAGAAAGGTTTGCGAAACGAAATCTTTGCAAACGAATGGATTGAGCATTCAAACGAAATGTAATAAAAGCTCTGGTTCGTTCTTCTGTCGTTGTTCAGCGACTTGAATGTGGTTAGTAAAAATATGCGGAACTTTCAAAAAGGATGACCTGCTGTTGTGCAAACCCTTCAAAGTTTCTTCAGTGCTTTCAGTTCAATGAAGAGATGCTAGCCGCAGGTGACGATAGAGAATTTCAATCTTTTGAACCTAGATGACTCTCGAGGAAGCTTTCGTCAACCCGAGGCGAGCAATCTGCTAGTATCTGCCGATATTCTATTGAGGCATATTTCCTAAAATAGCTGCTCGAATATCACAACATCTCGGTCCGAACTTGAAATTTAATCAAGTCGAAGGATGGAAATCTAAAAACTATTATGAAAGCTCTCGAAAGTTGCAAAGTTTTCGACAAACGACGAAGCAAAGTTCTTCTCCTCACTCTCGTGCTTGAACGTGATATTTTCCCTTGAGGCTCATAAAGCGATGAAATTTCATTTCATGAATAGGAAACCATATTGAAAATATTTATTCAGCAAAGATCCACCCACCCCACACCCGCTCGATATGCAAATGACACGAGTCGTACGCTGTTGGTTAATTAAAGTATCAAGTTTCATCTGGAATGCGAATGCTTGAAAAATGAAGGAGAACGAGCATGAATTATGCAAATTAACTTAGTCGCACAACTCAATTATGGTTATCACAACGGAAGAAGAAAGGCCCGAGAATGGCTCACACGTCCAACAACAACATAATCCTGTGAAAATTATCATTCAGATTGTTTCGATTTGCATTCACTGGACCTCCCCGCTTCGCAACTCATCATGAATCAATCTTCGTGGGAGCGAGAAAGAGAGCTTTAGCCATATCATTATTCCACATCTAACTGCTCGAGGGAAAGGGAAAAGCCGACGCTTCGAAATGGAAGTACCACTCGTTCACACTGTGAGACAGTGAGAGAATAATGCATTATCATTAAAATTGAAATGTTGAGGCTTTGGTTGAGTTGAAGACTTCGTCTCATTCTCTTCGTTTCCTCAAGGGTGACCATAATCTCTAAATTGAATTGAAAATTGATGTTTCTCTACGTTGAATTATTCACCCGAGCCTCACTCAGTCCCAGACATGTCGTCGTTCTTTCTTTCCTCCCTGGAATTGACATTCCGAGAACATCGCCTTATCAAATTGTAATATTATGGCAAATATTATGCTGTAATGTTTGGGATTGCAAGGAACGTGATAAAGATAATATTTGAGTGCTGGAAAGTCGGAATGAGAGATGAGTGTTGTCATCTGGCACTCGGAAGTGAATTCTTCATTCGCTTTAATAATTTCTTTAAGCTCCAAGTCACGGCGCATAAAAGTTGGGATAAAAGGCTGATCCGAATTACGGTACGAAAGGTTGTTTTCGGGCCTAAAACAAGCCCGTGAAAGGAACAACGAAAATTCGGGTTGATGGCTGAAAGTTCATCGTGGAGGAAACACCGTTAAATCAGTCGAATGATAAAGAGCTGGGAACTTCTTCTCGCCTGCTAAATATACGCTTGGGAAGAAGTCTCTGGCGGGGGCGGAGCAGCAAACTTTGACTCGATTTCTCCTCCGTCGGAAAACTTTGCGCTGAAATATTAGCGATAAAAAATCGTTAGAGCGGGTTCATCCGAAAGGGTGAATCGTTCCGCAAATCTCTCGCTTCGTTCGAATCTCTCGCGGCAATAAATTTTTAGTCTTTAGTCTCTTAAATGGCTGGGAAGTTTTGGCTTCAGGTGACGCTGAAGTATCGCGAAAGCAGATAAAGGAGAAGCGACGAGGGAAAGTCGTCGAGGCGAGCTTCGGGCCGCCGCTCGTAATTGATAAGGTTCACTTTTGTCGAGTTAGTGAGGTGAGAATAAAAATCATTTCACTTCTCGCCTCGCTAAATTTGGTCGTCAAAGTAAATGACAAAAGTTCTCGCTTAGATGGAAAGTCCCGCAGTTCTTTTCGCTTCGCTTGAACGAGCCATTTAATTTCGCGTAAGACTCGATGATCTTCGTTTTATTGCGATAATAATCTCCGTGTTCATTCAATTTCATCTTCATAATTTAATTAAAACTTGTTCATGAGCAAAATAATCAATTTGAACTTTTTTCCCCGCCATGAACTTTTTATTTTCGCTGATGCGAGGAAACATTTCAACAGGAAAGCAAAAATTAATTTAAGATCTCAATGACGAGTCGAGGGAATAGAAAATTTATTATTCTTCTTCTAAGAATTGACTTGATTTCTTTCGCCCTTAGCGACGAGTCGTCATTGTTATAAGAAGTAAATAAAAATCTCGAGCTAGTGGGTTGAAAGTCTCGCAGGTTTCTTCTCGACATAAACAGCAAATTTTCCACTAGAAGAAGTGAAATTCTCGCTCTGCTTGAGTCACAATGAAACAGTAATCGATTGATTGTTCTTTCATGCTTAAACGAGTTCTCTCCTTCGTCATTCAATGAAGGGACGGCCTGAGAAAGCTTTTGTCGGACGATTTATCAAGAAGTTTTCGAGAAGTTTTATAGTTTTTGAAGTCACAAAATGCCATGAAACATAAGAAAGCTGAGTCAACGATTAACGACAGCTCAAACCTAATTTTTCAGGGCTCTCCAAAACCTAAAATCTTCTATGAAGTTTCTGAGTTTTCGAAGCCCAAACCCCCCGACGCCAATCAACTCCGTAATGGCTTAAGAGAAAGCTCATTGGATAGAAATTTTTTCCGACGATTCGTAAAGGGTCAAATCCATCACCAGGTCAAGATAAATTATTTCATTTCTCTCAATTATTGATTTCAATCTATTGCGAGAAAACTTGAGAATGTCGAAATAAATAAAATAGATGTCGAAAGGAAAAAGTGCTTTCGTCATGTTCTGTTGGTCAATGTTGAGTGGGAACAAACAAAATCATCGTAAGAAATCAATTTCGTTCGATTTGTTCTTTTGGGTTGCTTGGATTATTGCTCGACTTCAAGTCGATTTCAAGTGTTTGCCGTAATATTTACATTTAGAATCATTCGGTCTTGTTCTCATACAATTCAAACATTATGTAAGCACCGATTTGGAGATTCGAGAGTGAAAAAATGCTTTGGATACTTTGGGTTGCGACTGAAAAAGGTTTAAGTCGACTGTTCGCCATTTAGCCAGTGGAAAGGATTGGAATGAGGGCGGAGGGTAGAGTGGATTGAGCAAGAAGAAAGAAAACCGGAAACCATTTTCGGCCTTTGTCAACAGAGTTTCCATTCCGATATGCCAGGCTGCTGCTATTTGCTTACGGAGAGGTGTACTTTACATTATTTGCTTGGGATTTTCCTTGTTTCTCAATTTCGAGCCGAGGAGATTTACATAGAAAAGATTCTTAAGGCGAGATTAAAGCCCCCGCGCTTCCATATCGACCGCAAAGTTTATAAAGCTTAAATTGTTTGTGTCCTCAAGAATGTCGTCGGCGTCTTCATTATCCCTCGGCCATCGTTTAAGTTTGAAATTATAAAGGCACTAGAGCAACAGCTATCACGACACATACCTATCGTTGTTATCATCGTTAATGAGTAGAGGAATGCTGAAGCATAAGTCCACTTGTAGGGTGTTGGTGGCTGCTTAACAATTTGTGTCTGTTGAGCACGTGATAGCTTTAAGGCTTGCAGAATCGTTTCCTTCAAATAGAAACAAAAGAGATCATGTTTTATTGTTTTTTATTGCCCTGCCAGGGCGGCTGGCTTCTGCGAAAAGGAGAAATTATCTGTTGAATATTTTACAATCATTTTATGGAGTAATGGGAGGGGAAGCAATGGCTTACATTTTCGGCGGGTTAGACAAGGCAGAGAAGCTCTGGTTTCACCTGTAGTTGTTGATACTTCACTGCTTATTCTCAGCGATGCTCACAACTTATCGACTTATTCTCAGATATCTCATAATATTGTTCGCATTGTTTTTCCGCCCTCGCAATCGAGTGACAGCTTAAGAGGATTTTCCGGCAGGTGAAAGTAAAACAAACAAAAAGGCTCTTTACCTGGAACTGTTTGACTTCCTGCGCCGCCAGTCGAGTCCAATTATCTTTGTATAAAACGTTCAGATCCTCCGTTATAGACCAGAGCTGGTTCACCGTTCTGTGAAATGTGTTAGAAATATAAAATCGTTCCGTTGGTATATCACTTGATTTATAATTGCTCTCAATTGTTCTCCACTCGCCGTTTGCCTTCGCCTCACGTAAACCCAACCAGCTATGATAGTTCTGTTGTTTAAATTTTCAATTCGTTTTGCTCTTTTGGTTTTTATTCTTTTACTATGTACAATTCGCCTGAGGTGATTGTGGATGATTTTAATACAATTTTACAATTTGCGGCGACAAAATTGGGACGGCGGAGGTCGAAAGTTTCCATTATTTGGTATGTAGAAGAAGAAGAAACCTGGCCAAGTTGCTTGCGATAGCAAGAGTTGATAGCCTGTCTTCCAGCGAGTAAAACAACGTTGAGCGATCTCTTGGGCGCCTTTCAGAATCAATGGATGTCGGAAGAAGCAGCCAGCAGCGTTTACGAGCTTCGCTATGTTTTATCGCTCTTGTGAGTTACGAGTCGCAACTCGTTAATGTACGAAAGCACGGAATCATCCCGAGTTTGAAATATTAAAATGTAATCATAAAGTTCCTCGATCAACTGGTGATGAAGACAGGAAGCGCGAACATAAATTTCCTCGCAATGAAGGTTTCATTATTGCACGGCAGCTCATAAAAAATTTAGTTCCGCAACTCGCCACATCATCGGGCGCATTGCTGCTGGCACATTTTCTTCTTTTTTGCTCAATCGCTGGCAGATCACTTTAACACGGAAACAATGAAAGGATTCGAGCTGTCAGGCCAAAAGCCTCGCAGCTCGCATCCTTTGTTTTTCGCATGAGACCGCGAAATTAGGCCGGTGGCAAGACGACGAGACGTTCATTTATCATCTTCCTATTTCTCCTCTAATTTCTCCGCTTCCATTTTTATTTAATCAAAGCGGCATTTGCCTCAGCGGTGTTTAGGCGAGAGAAATGAAATATGAGGCGACACGTCTCAAGGCAACAATGTAAAAAGCAGAATTTTAATGAGCAAAGCATTACCTCGTCCTCAACTCAGCATAAATCATGTCATTATTCCTAGGATATGGTTTTGAAGCAGCTGTCTCGATTCCATCCATCTCCTCTAAATCACCTTCTAAGCTTACGAACAATATTGATCCCATCACCGTATACACGAGCACTAATATGAGAACACCTGAAATGCGGGTAGAGAGAGAGGAAATGAGAGATTCAACACACTTATTCATCCCGAGCTTATCAATTTTTCATTGACTTTTAATGAATTTCCGATCGCTGCGCAACTAGCAACCATTTATTACCTCCGAGCCTCGTGGAGGAAATGGAAAACGCGCCGAAGGTTAATTCATGCAACGTAGTTGAAATTTGTGCGCGGATCTCTCGACGTCAGGAACAAGAAGAAAGCTGTTCGTCATTATAAACCAATTTCACATCGTCGTCCATCGATCAAAAATGCTTTTCTCCCTTTTCCGGGGGGCTTAAGAATCCTGCACGAGTTTTGATATTGCACGATTCTAATTTCGACATGATTACCATTTTATGTAAATTGTAGATAAAAGAAAATGTGTTGCGACGCGGGGAAAAAGTTTGGCATCAATCATTGTGGATTTGAGGGTAGCACAATAGGTTTGATGGAAAAGTTTGGTTGATGACGGAGAGAAGTTAATCGTGCAAGGAGGCTTTGAGCTTTTTCGGAAGCTAAGCGTCAATTTATTCAAGGAAATTTTAAGGTGCAAAGTAAGTGATCAAACTGTTTCTGTAAAACTCTAGGACAAACAGAAGGTCTAAAGAAAGCAAGGCGTTTCAAGTTAGCATTTTTCGACTCTCTTACCTATAGCTGATAAGCATTGCGATCTCGGCGCCTTCCGACAGCCACACAATGTCATCTGTTGGCTCTCATTCTTGTCAGTCTTGGCTGTTGGATAGCAAATTGGCGGGCTCTGTTGACTCGCCGTATTACCGACGAATGATGGCATTGGTAGTTGAGATTTACTCATGTTTTGACTCCCCTAAGCTCATGTAGATAAACTTGACCATTAAAATGTCGTTTGGAAATTGAAGAGAGCTTTCACATGTACCTACGACGAGGTGAAGTTTTAATTGAGTTTTGACGTCTGCGGGTTTGTTTATGTAATGTTTGCTGATCATATTTTCATGTTCATGACGTTCATTGTGCTCGAGCCTGTTTTCTGAAACGGAAGACGAAAAAGTTTGCATGAGAAAGCTCCTTTGAATACGCAAAAGTTCTCGCTGGAAAATACACAGATTTTATTCTCGCTTCGCTCGTCGAGTTGAAAATTTCATGAAAGCTCTTCAAAGTGTCTTCAGTTGGCTTTTCTGGGCTTATATTTTCACTTGAATGCTCTCTCTAGCCTGAAAATTATCTTTTTGACTTCTTTCTGTGGAAAATTCAATCAAAAGTTCAATAAAGAACAACACGAAAGGTTTTGTGAGATCGAAAAGTTCGTTTGGAAACGAAACAAGTTTTTCTATTGGGATGATGGTGGAGGTTTTGAAGAAATCACAAAAGGGTTTTGCTGAGATTTGTGATTTTCAAGGAGGTGAAATATCTGAAAAGGTGAACGAAATGACTCTTGATAGCGATGGAAATACTGGTGACGCAGTTAAATCATCAGCTGCAATGTCGTCGTTTACTTAATCGAATTTTTCCGAGTCTCCGCCTGTCATGTGAGGCTACGTCGTCTTTTACGCGTCAAGAATTTCATCTCGTTGTAAAGCGTCAACGACAGCAAAGAAAAAATCTACAGCATCGAAGATTGTTGTCTTGTCGATGATGTCAAAAAACATTAAGTTGTGGACAGCAAAAATGTTGCTGAATTTATACGACGACAAGTCAATGTCGTGGGTTGTTGCTCAGCAGTCATGATTAGATTGCTCATACCAGCATTTGAAAGTTTTGGGAATTTTTCTGGAGCTTTTGACATCAATTTTCTCCGCGCCCATCTTCATTTTTCATCTCACTGAAAAAAATAAAAAGCGCTCAAGAAAAAACTTCACGAAAACGAAGGAAAATGCGAAAAACATTTTCTCTTTCTTAAAACAACATTTCAAAGGAAAACTTTCGAGGCGAAAGAAATTTGAAATGGCAAATGCAACTCGAAGACTCTTAAGTCTTCTTAAGACGGTTTACGTTGGGCAAAAAGTTTGAGTGAGAACGTTGAGATATTTATTCGTTGCTTATGCAACTGCAGTCACTATCGCGACGTCGTTGTTAAGTCTCAGTGAACTTTATCTTAGAAAACTCGACGATTTCTGATGGGAAATTAAGACAAGCTTAAACAGCTGATTGACTTGATCAGCTCATCCTGATTGAGTGTGCTGATGAATCCATTGTAAGCTTGATAATCACGATGATTTATCAAAAGAAATTGACAAATTTCGATTCGCAACTTCCTCTCGCTCATTAAAAGCCGTGGCCATTCTGTCACGGCAATGGTTCGTAAAAATGCTACAAAGAATTGATTTCGTCTCTTGTGCCTTCGATTCCACTGTTCGCTTATTCAATTTTCCTTTTAATGACTTGAAAGATTCTTCACGTAATTTGATAAATGTTGGGCAAGGACTCGTCTTGCTCAATGTTTCTTCGGGTTTGCGCTTTCTGCCTCCGGGAAAATCGATATTTTCTCATTTCCGAACCTTCTTTCTTTCCGCCTTCTCCGCAATCAGATCCTATCTGTCAAGAAGTTTGTTCATTATCATTTTTTAACGTAGGTTTGCTCTGCGTGCAATACACGAAGGAAGGTTGAAACAAGGGAGCCAACGGGATGGCAGATTTGACTCGCCGGATAACGGCTACGAGAGGTATGCAGAATTCAATTTATATTCATTTCGAATCGTGAATGACAGGCAATTCGCCTTTATGTCAGGAATCAATGAAACATCAGCCAGCGAATTGTTTAATTTCTTCTCTTGCAGAAGGAGTATGCAGATGACGTGAGCCAAGGATGAAAAGAAAAGAAATTCAATTCCCGGCTAAATGCCTTCGAGCGAAATACAAAATTCTTCAGCTTGTGAACTGATGGTGAAAATGCTCCATTCATCGTTGATGCGAGACGGAGATGAATCAATGTGCGGATTGGAGAATGAAACGAATCAAACTTTTTTCCATTGATTGGTTTGGGGATGGAAGAGAAGAGGATGAATCAGGTTCAGACGATTCAAGAGATGGGTTCGAGATATTTATTGAACACGAAGCTCACATTCAACGCTTCCCCGCTTTCACGAAAATCACATTTCCTTTCCAAATCCCCTCGATTCAGGCCTAAACAGGCTTTAAAAAAGCTCGTTAAAAGCGAGAAAGTTCATTGAAACTTCGCCTACCAGATCAAGTTACTTTGTGAAAGAAAAATGATTAAAGCGAGCGTGACGTGAGAAGAATGTCTTTGTTGTTACAGTTCTGACTCCCAGCGACGCTTTTGGATATGACAAAGAGTCATTTAAAATTGAAAACATTTTTAATTTGGGAAAAGCTCGCGAATTGTTTCCTGACAAAAAGTTTTAGTCAAGTGGAAAGCTCGAGTTATTTTCTCTTTTGTTATCTCGCTGAAAACTCCAACTCGACGTCTGGAGAAGACTTTTGATTGTAATAAGATGCCTGAAGCTTCATTAGTTAGATTGGGGAAAAGTGTTTGTTGGTAGAGTGCGAGATAATTTAGCTGGGTTCGAGCTTTGAATGGGAGAGTTTGAACAGTAGTTTAAACGGATACCTAAGGCCAAGCACGAGCTTGGACTGACCTAATTTGTAACGAAACTAAACGCGACAGCCTCGCGAAAGTTTTACTGAACGTTGTTTGCCCTGGTCACAAATGATTGACGCTTAAGTGAACAGTTGACGTTTCACAACTTTTTCTGTATTCATAGTTTGAAAATTTTAATCTGTTTAATAGACAGCAAAAGTTTCAATTACAGCAAGCAAAACTAAGCTTTGAGAGCTTCAAAGTGAGATATTCAACTTCTAGCCCAGCTTTGAGAGATTCAACTGCAGTTGACTGAAAGCTTTAAAGGATCAAATCTTGAACTCTAACCTCTTCACCAGCTGCAGCAGCTGCTGCTTGAAACTGATCCCGTAAAGCTGTTATTATTGTAGCTCACCTGAGCTTTAACAACTCAAAGCTTTCGCAAGCTCAAAGTTTTCACTGCAGACCCTACATCTGTCATTCGATACTTCACCGCTTTCATCGCCGTTGTTTATGAAAAAACTTTCCCATCGTAAATACAAAACGAAGGTTTCCACGTTCTTTTGAGGTGAAATCGTATTGGTTTACTCGAGAGAAACTTCTGAAAGTAAACGTCTGCAAACTTTTAATCAAACTAGTCTCGAAGTAAACGCGATTAAACCTTTCTGAGTTGTTGTTACCACTTCGTTGATATGAGAGATCGAGACGTTTGAAGAACAAATTTCGTTTTCGATTAGGATACTTTGTATTGCGTGTGGGCTGCAAAGGTTTCCCTTTTGTTTCTGAGAAGGTCCGCACTCTTCAAACAAAATTGAATGATTCCTTCAACTGATCCAATTAATAATTTCCAGGATTTCCGTTTTTGCTGATAGCAAGAGCCATCCATTCTACGCGTGTTCTGATATAATAAACAGCTTAGGCTCCGACGCATCAGCCCACATGATTACTTCGTCAAAAATCCTTTCCGTAATTTATTCGCCAACATTATCGCGGACGATGAAATATTGCTGCAATTACTCATTCCTTCATAACCCGCCATAAATAACGAGAACAATTCTGCGTCGAGAAGTTCCTTCTGTCTTGCCGTTGTTTCGTCGTGTCGACGGTTTCGCTGAACTCTCTCGTTTAACTGTAACTCGCTAGATTAAAAGCGCTTGATAAACTACTGGCGTTGCGCGTCCGTGTAATGGAGCCCGCAAGAGCAAAACTTGCTCAACGCAGTCGTTTAATTCCGGGGACGTGAGCGAAAAAGTCAGGCGGATGGGAGCAGGAAAGAATTTATGTGAATTACAAGAATGTGTCGTAGATAAATCATCGTTTTCGATGACAAATTATTGCAAAAAGGTGAAAAATGAGAAAATATTGCTGTCGTGAAGAAGAAATCGGGTTCCGATGAGCACACAATGGAGAAGATTGAAAGTCAAAGCTTAGTCATTTTTATTGAGGCGAAGGATTCGCTCGTAGAGACATTAAATCAGTTGAATGACTCGGTAGGGTTAGAAACATAAATTTAAGTTTTCCTCTCTATTCATCTCGCTCCCATACCCAGGAATGCAGATTGAAAACACTTTGCGCCCTTCCAAAGCCCTCGAATATTTCCGCACATTTCTCATCATCGAACAGATTTTGGATTGACGCTAAGGCAGAGAAGGAGGTTTTATTGTAGCTATCAGCAAGGATTTGAGCTTCTTCTGCCAGTCGTGGTTCATTGTGATTCGCGTCTAACAGTTCTTGAGAAAGCTTGTCAAGACTTTCATTTTGAGTCTCAGCACATTTCTGATCTAGGAGGTGTAGATGACCTAGGAGGTGCGGAGCTTTTGATAGAACATTTCCATCTCATGGCCAATCTCCATCGGAAAGCAATTTCTCATAGAAAGATTTCTTATGTTTTTATCAGCAAACCTAGAGGAGAAATGACTTCTGTGATCGAAGGCGAACTCAGGGACTTCAGTTGCAGAAATCGGAGTACCCGCTGTCGGGTTTTGAAAGCATCGACCTGATCCGATCCCTTCAACCAAACGAACTCCGTCTTGTTCCAAACCATTTCGTTTTATGATTTTTTGGATTTCCCATAATTTGATTTCCGACTCGCAATAAATCGCTGGGGTGGATGGAGCGGAGCAACTCACTTGATTTGAATTGTAGGATAATGAAAGATTGAAGCGGCGAAGTTCGCTCCTCGCCCAACCAAAGTCACAAGCGAACGAACACCAGTAAGTCGCAGCAGCGAGTCGAAATCAAATCGTGCATGAAATCAATGAAAATCACAGTCTAACAACTCCTAAATGACTTTTATTGGGCATAAAAATTACCATTTCTCTTTCGCCTTGATTGGGAGCGAAGCGGATAATCGAGACGCGACTAGCGCTTCAAGTCTTATCTGCTGCTCAATTTGTCTCGCAACAATAATAAAATCAAATTTATTACGTGAGTTTAAACCCGCAAACGTCGCCCCCCGACGCCCCACTTTTACTGCTCATCGAGCTCGTTAAGGTGCTTTTGTTTCGAACGTTCTCTCGCATTTCCACATTCGTCTTCCAAATTCCTGTCTACTTCCTCTTCTTCTTCACCGTCCTCGGTGTATCGTTCGACGAAATTGAAAAAAGGTAAATTAGGCAATGAATCTTCAATCGCGCATCTTCCCCCGAGTATCTAATAACAGAATACACTCGAAGCAGACCGATTTAACGAGTTCAATCGGCGCTCGTCTCTCCCCCACCGAGGCAGTCATTCCTAATGATGAGGGAACTGCTTTTCCTCTCCAAACACACATATAAGTCGATGAAAATTGATCAATATTTGAGGACTTTACTTGGCAATAAAATTGAGTGCCAGGGAATAATCATAAAACTCCCGACACATCGAAGTAGATTGGGCTTGCCTCTTAACAGGGCTCCGTTATGGTCAGCTTTATGGATACTTACTGTAGAGACGCTGGGCATCCAAGCCCTGCTCTCTTGGCCATTACTAGAGCAACGTTTGCTTCTTGTTGTTGCGAAAGACATTAACACTTCAAGACATAAATTTAATATTTCTGTCATTATTTTCTCATTTTCTTAGAGATTACTCGCCTTGCTTTTCTGGGTAATCCCTTCGTTTTCTTTTGACAGTGAGAGTTTAGGGGGAATAACCGAACACAGAAAGGGCGAATGAAGCGTAACGAGCTATCAATAAATTTTATTGATAATATTACAATGATACAACAAATATGTGTAACTCATTTCACCCCTCTCACTGGCTCAGCCTCAAACGGAAGAAATATGGGAATTGCTTCGTAGCCCAATTGAAAACTTCGCCGACGAAGGAGAAATGCTTCGATAAGTTGTAGCTAACAAATTCAATTGAGAGCTCTTACCGAGATAAAAAAAGCTTCTTCCGTTTATTGCACAACATTCCGGCTGGGGATCTTGTTAGTCGTCGTGCTCGCTTCCGCTTTATTGACCGAAAGCCGGAGTAAAGTGAAAACGAGATGAAGACGCTACTTTTGGTTGTTTATGCGCCATAAATGTGATTTTTATCGGGCAGAATATCCCTCGAACTGACACCGAGCCAACGAGATGTCTCGAAGAAAATCGATACGAAGGGATTCACAAATATATTTGCCGCAGCGACATTTCCCGAAACGATCTCTCGGAAGTTGGAGGAAAGGCTGGTTAAACGACAGTTCAGGGAGAATGGAAAAGTTATTCTCTTCTTCTTGCGTAAACATTTACAGCTTTGTACGTTAAATGATGAATCAGCAGTAAAAGCAGCAGAATGATTTATCCCAGCCTCGCTCCTTTTATTCGCAGACATATCGCAAAAAAAGCCAAACATGTTACGACAACATGTGGCACTGCAAACGATTGAAAGAGTTCTATTTCGCTCTCGTTGCCTAACAAGGACGCACACGAGTTCACGCTCGAAGTCTCAGGGCAAATGCTTTTTAACCATTTTTATTTCACTGGAATGAAACTCATTCATGGATGAAGCTCGTGTGCTTCTGTCAGAGATCTGAGCTTGTCTAGAGGGTAAAAGTTTCGAAAAGCATCCGCCGAGAGCTTTTCACAACTTTTGAACTTTCTGTCTATGACTTTTGTAGCTGTCAAAAGTTAACGAGATGTAAACTCCATCACAAACAGACCTTTCTAGGGTTAAAGAATTCGCTGGTCTTTCCCACAAGAGAAAAGAACTCTGCACAATGAAATCTATAGAATTTTGCTCCTCGCCCTCGCCTCCTTTTGCTGATTTATTTTGTGATTTCCCGGAGCCAAACAGGAGATTCGATTTAAGTCCAACTGCCAAGAAGGTTTTGATGGACTTAGTAGTTTTTCGGGAGGTGTGACACGTTGGTGTTTCATTGAAGCCAACGAACCGAATCTAAAAGAGTTTCGCCGAATTTTCAGGGACAACTTCAGCTCTTGAGATTGCAGAAAACTTCTATTGCACGAAGTGGTCACTCCTCAATAGCTGCCGAAAGTTCTACCACGTGTCGTACCCAAATTTTTGTCCTGATGACTTTTAAAAGGTGAAGTGCCTTGAACGGAGGTTTTTCCTTGTCCCACACAACACCAAATCCTACGAAAAATGGTCTTCTCGACTCTGCTTCGACCGAGGCGTGGAGAAAAGTGAAAACCAAAACAAAGGATGGGTGAACGAGCGGCGGACAAACATTGGCACAGAAATATGTTGTAGAGATAAAGGAACAAGTGAAATGTGTTGATTTATATTTCACATTTCGGAAATTATTACATTGTATTACGTGTGGTAATAAAGCTTCTCCATCCGTGGTTTTCTTCTTCTCCTTTTGTCCCGTCGTCCTGCTGACCGACGGAGACGAAGCGTTTCGTCCCGAATGAAGATAAATCTGAGAACAAAGATTATGGGCCTTGGACTGTATCATGTCTAACGGAAAGGATTTATTATTTTCGCATATTTGAAAGCATATCGTTCTTGGCCGAGGAAACTGCGGGACTCGTTCGCCAGTTTGTGTCACGAGAGGCACAAAATAAAGACTCGCAGCTTGACTAAACATGCTGAAACTGTTAGAAATTAATTTTCAGACAAAAGTTTCTCTAGTGCTATCGTCTTTTAACCATTGTCATATTGTAAAAGTCCAAGCAGACAGCCAGAATCCTGACAACGCTGCGTCTAACTTATAACATTAATTAAAATTTTTGTCACTCGAATTCCGGCACGAATTTCGACTACAGCAGAGTTTAATATTCGAAGAAAGCCATATTTATTGCCTTGAACGGAAGAATGGAATTACATATAAATTGAAATCGTTTGTTGAATGATGTAACTTTACCCTGACAACTTTCATTGCAGCATACATTGGAGTCCAATCATTGATTGTTGGACGAATCATTGTTGGACGAACCAACTGTAACCAGATTCGACTAAGTGCCGCACTCAATCACTTCATATGAAATGACGAGATTGCTTCACCACTGCAGGCAAATTGAATCCCATAGCAATTAAAAGCGCTACATTTATGAATCTATGATTGAAACAATTCTGTCACAATTGCAAAGTTCTCACATCTCGGTCCGTTGCATCAGCAACACGAGCTGAACTGTCAACAATTTTTAATGGAAAAATATTTTTTCTCGTGACCCCAGGCGATGACAATTCGCATAGTTTGTTCGCCGAATTGCAACGCTTGTCTGAGCTTTCCTGCTGAATTTCCGCAACCTTAGCATGACACAAAATTCGCTTGGTTAGCTCGAAACTTATCTCAAAGGACGGGTTAGTTCCTCCCGGGTTAGTTGATATTAAATGCTTCATCTTGCTAAAAGCGCTTTGCTACTTTCTAGTAGCGTTTTAAATAAAGTGTCTCGTGAAAGCGAAAGAGCAGAGGGAGAACAAAAGCAGACGAGTCTTCCGTCCAAAGAAGACGACAATCTCAACACCTACGCTATTTTTCATTTAGCTTCAGTGACCTAGTTGTGACTTTTTTCGTCGTCTTCACGAACTCTTCATTGCGCCATTTTTTTAATATTCTCAGCTCGTTCAACAAGAAAAATGCGATATCTTTTGATGTTAACGTGTTCACGTTCAGTTATTTTGACGATGATACAAGGTGCTTTCGAAACGATTGCAAATAAGGAACACGGAGCTCGAACAAGAGCGTGCACTTTTCATCATAAAGTTTATCATAACTTTATTGTTGAAAGCGATGAAGTCTTTGAATATTTCATAACTCTTCGTTTTGAAAACATTTTCTCTCACAAGGTAGATGAACAGCTTGTCGATGGGGCTTCATAAGCAGTGCAGGAACTACAGAAAGCTTTCTATGAGCTTTGTTCGTTGAGGACCCTTCGTATGCTTTGACACTCAAACTAGTGCAATAATTTACAAGAAAATATGAAAGTCTTGTTTGCTGTCGAACGGAGAAAGTGACTGAAAAGTGTGATATCCCTTCCTTGAACTGTTTTTGTGTGACTCATGGGAATTCCAGCTTAATCGCAAGCAATAAATAAAGTCCTTACATTTTTTACGACGAGCAGTGCTCGGAATAAAGCGCTGCTGCTGCTCATCTAACATCATAGAGTGGGATGAGGCCGATCGAGTGTGGCGAAAGAAAGGAAAAGTAGTAAACATAGAATGACGTTCATCATTTTATACATGTTTTATGGGAGAGGCGTTTGATGCTGTCAGTGAGAGAAAGTACAAAGGAGAAGCAGAATCTTGGTGAATAAAAGTCGGAGAATGGAGCATAAAATGTCTCAATGAACTCGTCCTCGACATATTTCTCTGCTCTTAGCAGCCACGTGGAGCGAATCTATGACAGCAGCGCGCTGCGAACATCCTGTCCCTGATCCCATCGCCATCCATCCTTTTGTTTACCCGTGCATAAAATTTCTGCTTTTCGGGAGCATTAAAACGAATAATTGAGTTACATGATGCCATCTAACCGAAATCTGAGGCCGTCAACCGCTTCGCGTCTCGTTTTATGTCGGATCATAATTTTTATCGCAGAGGTTTGTTCGGAGGATTTTACTTTACGACGGGATTACTTCCCGCGTTCGCTACAAGTCCGACATCGTGCGAAACTGGAAAGAAACCATCAGAATTCATTAAACGTTTACTCGCTGATGGTTTTGCAGCGATTTCAAGGGCTTGACCCAATTTTCTCGTTACACGGTTGGTTGCTATCGCAAGCGAGAGCGAGCAGCATGACAAATCTCGGGCCAAGGGTGTTCGCCTATAAAAAGCTTTCAACAACTTAGCGAGCTTTTTGTGTGATGGAAGAAATTTGAAACATTCTCGATGTTTTTAGAAAAGCCAAGAAAGCCGAGACTAACTTTCCATTTTCGTCAGTTACATTTGCTAGCTTCAATTTTAAGACAATTTATATTTTTCTTCGCACTCTTCGATATCATTTAAAAGCTCTCTGAATCTGGAAAGTTCCTAATTGCTTTTGAGAGCTTTCAAGGTTTTTCCGCAAACGAAAGATTTTATGTATCTACAAATTTAAGATTTCATTTAGTTCTATAAATTGAAACTTTAGATAATGTTTTTATACAAATCGAAAGCGAACACTTTGTCGGAGTAACATTCATTACCTTTAAATTTCTCACCATGGTCTAAAGCTTCATTTTAATTGGAGTTCTAGCAATTTTAAAACTTTAAATTTGAGCATTTCTCGTCGAACATGAGTTTCTCTTTAATTGGCAAAGTTCCCCAGCAAAAGCTCTAGTTACCTGTGGTCACCCTGAGCGACGAAAGCTCGACCAGTGGCCAAGCTCGCCACGCGCTGCTTTGTGTAATTAAGATGAGTAGCGCCAGCAGCTTTCGGGAAATTCCATTTCTCTTTTCCCTGCGCTTTCAATTTATCAAAATTTTCTTCGCTCGCTTTTTCTTCTTTCCTTTCTCACTTGCTAATCTGTGAATTTTGGTCGGTCGTCGCTTAGCTTTACATAATTTCCAGCCACTGAATGCAAATTATGGAATAAATAATCTTTTTAATTCAATATTTTGCTTTTCGACGACGAGAAAATGTGTAAACGAGTGCTCGGCGTATTTGCAAATTGCAATCATTTATTTACATTCGCAGGACGACGAGGGAGAATTTTTTAGCGCCGCTGCATAAATTTATAGCTCTCGACGATCGAGTGTGAAGCTCGACCGCGTTCGCGAGTTTTCCACGATAAAATGTTGTTAATTTACAACTTTGCTCGAGGCGCGTAACGCAGAATTTTCTCTCAGGCCCACAACCGAAGCTCTTAAAAGTTGAAATAATGTTTGCTTCTATTTACATTGCATTGCCTCTCGTCGCGGAAATTTCAATTCCCCGCCCTGACGTTGTTTGCCAGCATTTCCATGAGAACTCTGGTATCGATGTGCTGATGTTTGTTTAAATAATTTCCGCGATCCGAATCAGCAAGTCGCTTCGCTTACAGTAAAATCGATAATTATATTAAATAATGTACTGAACATGCCGTAACGGTTCCGACATATAACTTGGCGTATAACTTTTACTATGTTGTGACAGTCTGGCAAGTAATTTATTGTCCCGATGGCTTTCAATTGCAAAAAGGAAAATTAAATTTTTCAGTTTCCTCGCACACAACCGAGCAGCGCCCTATCAATAGCTCTCGCTTGCTTGCTAGAATAAATCGTTCATTAATATTAATGCTTGTCTAGCAGCCTTGTATCGTTCAATTGTTCTTTCGGGTTATTGTGTGCTTAGTGTTTGTTGCCTCGGGATCATCTGAAAGTTTGTTCAATCGGAGATGTTCGGAGAACTTGTGATTCTGAATCCAATAGCATGATAATAAGTTAGACAAATAAATTTGAGCCCGACAGGAGAATGAGGAGGTTCATGAGCGTAGTATTTGCTTATCCATCGAGGGATTATTCACAGCGCCAATTAGTTTTAAAGCCGAGCTTTTGTCACGACTTGTAGATGCTCATTTGATAATTTATAGCTGAGACATTAGTCTTAGTCACGTTGTCGTAACGAGTTGCAGAATATTAAGGGAACCGACTTGGGCACAAAGATGTTTCCTCCGACGATGAAACTTTCCAAAGGTTTCGTTCAACAATGAAGTCATCTGGATATTTTTCAAGATTCAGAGAATTACTCGCACTCGAGCACTAAGTAGTTTCATTAATACTGACGTTACTGTTGAATAAAACCTTTGAAACTGCTTTCTTCTCGAAGATAACTCGGTGTTAACCTCTTTGTTATAAGTTCCGTGACCCAGTCGCCCTGTCAAACACGATGATTAAAAGGCGTGAAGTCTAATCGAGATGAAATCGAAAGGCAAAAGTGTCCTTAAATTAATTAAATGAAGTGATTGTCTTCTCGCTGACTGAACATTCCTTTTAACGGCCCATGAAGCTCGCTCTCAAGAGATCCTGGCGTGAATCATGTACGCAATTTTCCTTCTCGACCCGCTGAAGATTTTCGGTTCCAATAAATAGAGAAACCTTTTTCCACGCGATTTACGTTCTATTTAAATTTTGGTTTGGACGAAAACTTTCCATCGGAAACCTTTAACTGGAAGTTAGGTTTGACACGAGCCAGTCAGGCATTGAAGCCATCGTGTTCCTTAATGAACAATTTCCATACCATTGACTGATATCCGAGCCCTGACACGGTGGAATTCTGGCTGCGGGAATTCCTATCGAAATAATTGAAACGCTCGAGTTGGCATAAAACTTAATGGCAACATTTTTAATGTTGTCAGTGGAAAAATGACAACCGTCGAGAGAAATTGTCTGCGCAATATCGTAAAGAAACGTGTGCTTCACAGCAATTTCCTGGCTTCAGGCGTCAACCAGCCCCTGTGAAAAGCAAAATAATTCGATTTTATACTCAGAATAATCCAATTTCGATGTTGACGGAATATTTTCGAATTTGCTCCGCGGATAATGCCGTTCAAGTGTCATAAACCTCACATTTAATCGCGACTTAGGCACGACAGCTGAACGACAAGGTGTGGGAGAGCTTTCAGCGATTTCCAGAATGTTTTCACCACCCTCGTCAGATCAGATAAGTTCGATGTATTAAATCAGCTCCGTTCTTGCGAGGAAATCAGAAATATCTTAATCCCTAAGCTTCTCACATTCACGATCAGTGTTAACGCGTCTCCTTCGACTGAAACGAGCGCGACACTCAATCCGTGAATTTTAATAAAAACTCAATTTACGTAACGGGAGAATAGAAAGTTACAAAATGATTTCGCTAAACGACGAAAAATGTTATTCTTGTCTTTTCTCTCTTAATTTAATGTTTCGCCGGGAAGCAACCAGCGAGCGAGGGGAATAACAAGCAAGGAACGGAAAGCGCATAAATATGACAAAGATGAATACGTGAAAGCTCGACAGCAAGAGAACTCGAGAACAAGCGAGGAAAAAATTAGGGAGTTTGGTTTTTACATGGCTCGTTACCTCCTCGAAACCTCCGGAAACTTTTAAAATTCTACCAAATCGAGAGATTCTGGATTCAATTTTTAATTTAAAAGCTATTCATTCGAACTTTGAGCCTCACCTTATGCCATGAAAAGCTCCTTTCATACCTAGCCGCCTTTAAGAAAAAGCCTTTAACTTGCTGGAGGAGAGAGAAAGTTTCCTCTGTGGTGCTTTTGAACATTATGAATGAAGCTTTGATGGGGTGAGTTTGCGAAGAATTTCTTCTTGTTCAGCGGCTGCCTTACTTAAAAGTTGAAACTCATTGCTTTTCTTGTGTTCAACAAAACAAGAAAGCAGAGCAAGTTGTTATGAATTCTTGCGTCGTACAATTTTACTTAAGAGTCATATTTAATCTCTTTCACCTCCTTTATCTCGTCCCTTCATCCTCCTTCAGCTTCAGCGTATGCCATGTGTGTACATTATCATATTTTTGCCGGCAATGACGCAAAGCTTTCTGTTCCCCTTCGAGGGAATTGGCTTTTTGTGTGCAAAATTTAACTAGCTCGGTGACTTGCTCGAGAGGGTGGCGAACATCGACAGCTACAAATTTCTGCGACATTTCCGACCTTTGTGGTTAAAGCGCTTTGAGAGAGAACATTTAATTTATGTAAATGCGGAGCTCTCGCACCGAAGCTGCAAGTGAATCGACTGACGCGGCTTGACTATACGCAACGGGGGAAATTCCCCACGATAAATCATAAATTGAAGCACAATAAGCTTCTTGCCTGTAGTTTCAACCCTTTGATGCCGAATCTTCCGCCCTCACCCTGGGTGAAAGCTTCTTTTATCTTTCGTTCGCTAAAGCCGATTTTCCTCCTAAAACATAAACAAATTTCCTTCCGAAACGCAGAGAGATAGAGGCAGAGGCTCGGCATGGCATGGCAGCCGAAAAGTAATATTTTAAGAGATAATCTCTTAGCTCTGAATATAAATAAATATATTCAGTGAAATTATTTTCGTATGGAGCTCTCAGCAGGGCTTTCGATTTGCCTAAAACTTTGAGAAGCTTTGAAAGCTCAGCCCAAACGAGCTTTGATCAAGCAGAAAATTCTATTTAGGATTTATAAACTCTGTTGTGCGGCCCTGACCCTTTAACACAATGCCAACGCCAGTCCCTGACTCTTCCGCATTTTCGTTTTATTTTCCTTCCGTCGTAAAGCTCAAAATTTCCCTCGGGACGTAGTGCGAGCGACAAAGTCATGCGGTAAATAAGCGACTTTCTTATTAATATGACGATGTGCCATCGCTTGGAGAAAGAGCCTTCAATTTTTCGGAATTCGTCTGCTTTAATCCGGTAATCGACGATAACCTTGACAAGCGTGCCAAACATTCCACTTCAAACTTTGCCTCCACTCCTGGAGGTTCAAGTCAGTTGACATTATGTTTGAGTGTCGTAGAGCAAGACGAGAACACGGCGCGTCATGGAAATCAACAACGATAATAAACGTGATGAATTGTTCTTTTTATTTGAGTTTCGCACCGAAGCAGGAAAGGGCGACAGAAAGTTCGCACGGCTCGGTCGGCACAGGCTGATAAGGAAGCGGAGCAGGAAAATTAGCGTAAAATATTCATAATGTTTTCTAATAAAACTTTGTACTCAGCCCATCCTACGCTCTTTTGTTTGCATCAGGAACCATAACGCTTTCCCATAATCCTAAAGGCACTCAGAATCGAATTAGTTTTACGACTGCGAGATCGAGATCTAACATCCTATTTTAATTAAACTACTTTTTAAACCCAACAATAAGTGGCATGAAATAGCCGTAAAGAATGGTAATGGCTTCACAATAAAATTTAAAGGGAGACAAACGACTCGACACTCGAATGGCGAACGGAAACTTTTAATTTCTTTTTAAAGAAATCGCGCGCACGACAGTAAAACGGAGACGAAGCAACAGCGAAGCATCCCAAGAACGCCTAAAACACATTTTTAATGGCACGAAACACTCGAGAGAGATAAAGTAATATTAATTTGTCTTCGTCCTCGCGCTTCCTTCCTTCTTTTCTCCTCTTTCCGCTCGTTTGTTACTCATCGAGCAGACCGTCGATAATCACTTGAGAGGTCAATTTGCTGAGCGTTAGAAATATCTCAGGGGCGATCTAGCTACCCGGACCACCACGCGAGATAAATCGCGACCTGAAGAGTCGTCAGCAGATTTTTTCATTCAGCCAGATCACCGACCCTCCCTCACTCGGTTGTAATGTGTTAGATTAAAGATTTTCCCTCCAATCTCTTTTACGCAGCGTAATCCCAGGTGTAGCCAAACAAATTGAATCAAGTTCATTTTTGAATGAAACTCGCTGCCAGTCACGTAAGTAATTTTTTAGCGAGATTGCGTGGAGAATTGGAAAGCTGCCTCGCTTTGAGAAGCGAAAAGGTAAAAGCTCCGCTTTCGAGATTTGAATAAATTCTTCTGAGATGCTGGAGGTTCTTTTCGAAGGTTTTACAGCGATCCGAGTTGAGTACATTGGCTCTACAAAACTAAGCGCTCACCAATGTTCCGACGTGCGTTTCCTGAAAGGAAATTCTTAACCTTAAGATTTGCACTCAGTTTTTGAGTTCACTAGAAACATCTCTGAGAACATTCAACAGCTTTCGAAGTGAACTCGAGAGCTTTTACCGGAAATGAATGGCGCTCTAAGTGTCGGAAACTAAACGCTATGAAGCGTCACAGGAATTATTTTTGTTGAGTTTGCCTTTTGCTTGGAATGTTGCTGCTGACTAGAATCGTTTCCTCTTCGTGGTTGAATTCTCGGTAAACATCGCAGAAATGATTTTTAAACGACGGAGTGAATTAGGCTCCACCAGACTATGCTAATTCAATCTGCTTTGCCCGAGGCCTGTCAGCAGAAACCGACATCAAATTTTGCTGGTTAAAAAATTCTCGTGCTGTGAGGCAGTAAACAAGATTTTGTTGATGAAG
This sequence comes from Smittia sp. YW1114-2, assembly GCA_033064975.1. Classification (NCBI taxonomy): domain Eukaryota; kingdom Metazoa; phylum Arthropoda; class Insecta; order Diptera; family Chironomidae; genus Smittia; species Smittia sp. YW1114-2. The sequence goes on from CP093833.1 coordinate 15,455,057, forward strand.
AAGCATAAGCGGAAAATTTTCCTCGAACGGAAAAAATCCTCGGACATTTGACGAAAATTTATGTTGCGGAGCTCGCAAACATCCAAACTCGCAGTATTGAATTTGGTGGCATTTTTGTGGAATCGAGCGGATGCCGATGTCAAGCTCATTTCCCGAACAAGTAACGGAAGATCTTGATGCTAGCCCAGCGGATCAAAGCGTCCAACATTGGCTGTACTTTGACGACTACCGCCACGTCATTTTTATCAAAATTGTTAGTTTTTTTCCGACTCCAAAGCCAGCAAAAAAGTCCTCTCAACTCACATAAAAACGTCATACGAGCACATCCATTAAGCTAACCCGAATTCAATTTTGAATTTTAAATTAAAATCGCCGCCCGACGACTGTCGAGTCTATCACAAAGCGTTTCATGAAATATTTATGCAACTGGAACGCGAGTCGTACATCTGTGTAGTCCAGCCCGAGGAGCATTTGAATTTTGCATGCAACTCACCGAACAATGTTGAGAGATGTTTCGATCCTGCGACGAGGGAAACTTTGTTTTCAGGCTGTTCAATTAATTCTTAAACAACTAATATCGTAATCTCTCTCGAGTTTCAACAGAGTTGTTGCGTCAATTTTTGATGCGGGTCTCGTAATCCTCTAACATTAATCTCACACACCCACGATCGTCAAGTCACTAACTTTCCCTCACAGTGGATAAATGCCTCTTAATATCACTTTGTCTCCGAGAACATAAAATCATTAACCCAGACAAAATCACTGCGATGAGATTTATCCAGCCTGCTAGTAAGATTTATTTCGAATGTGTTCTGACATAAATTTTCACCCCCGACGATTATCTTGTGATCTCAGCAATTATCGACTCGTTGCTACACACATGGACACTCAATTAACTTGTCATTCATCAACATTTTCCCGAATCACTTTAAATTTAATAATGTCGACGAGGTCCGCAGCATGAAAGGGGCCCTGCGGCAAACTCCATTTTCACTCGGCATGGAAATTTATTCTCGCCACATTCTGTCGGACGCCGAATGAACTTATTTCCCGAATCACTTTAACATCACTTTAACGAAAGCGCCCTGCGGAAATTTCTCTTGCTTGCGTCGCGCCTCACTCGCCTTTATAAATATTTAATTTACATAAATCTCATTAAACTTTTATTCAGAGCTTCCGCAGTTTGTTTATGTGGCGCTTTTCCTCCGTGGTATCATCTGGACGCTTTCACAAATAAAGTTAATCCTTTTGTGAATATTTGATTAGCGAAACCGGATGAGATAATTAAATTAAGCCGGATGTCTGGTGGGATGAACTACTTGGAAGCTGGTGCAAGTGAGCCAAGTCTCTGCTTGGTTCTCTCTATCCAGCAGAAAGTCTTTCTTTTGATGAATGAACTATTTCTCGCGACAAACTCGAAGTGCGGATTACATCGTCTCGCGTCTCCCGAATTACTGATTTTCTGATAATTTTTGGCAGCGGTGCGAGCTTTTCCTTTCCCGGCACAGAGAACGAGATAGTGGAAGAATTTCCCATCCAGTTCCTCTTCTCAACGTAAGCTCTTCTCCTCGTGACCGAAATGTCAGAGTTGATGTTTGATAATGCTGCAGAACGTGTGTGCGAGTGGAACGTGGAAGTGGGAAAGCTCTCGCTTCCAAGCGCTTGCGTGCGAGAGAAAAGACTTTCCCGTAAGATGCTGCGAGTGAAAACCGCTTCAGGTTGTTTTCCACGAGAGAGATCGTCAGTAGCGACTCTCACTTGGCTTGCGAACGAAAACTGAACAAGTCCACATCGCCTCAACTCTACGCTGATAAAGGAAATCGATACTTTCACACGTTCAACCCATCGTAAAGGTTTAATTACCACCGAATCTGAATTTTCCATTTCGATCGGAAGCGTTTGTCTGATGCACTTCCATTAGCGACCTATTCGACCGGAAAGCTTGCGGACGCTAATTATTCCAACGGTCCATTTGATGCTGTACATCAATACGCTCGATACACAACTAAGTTTCATGTGAAATATTAAGTGAAAAGCACCCGTTCCATTTCTATTCATAAACATAATTTACCACAATTTTGGTATCATAAAAGTTTCATAATTCAGCGTTCGATGGTTTAGCCCAGTTAAACCTCAAAAGTTTTCGCTAGTCTCGGCGGAACTTCCGGTAGCGTTTTGCTCACTCACTGGGTCAACTACAAATGCGAATCGTGATTTCGAGCGGTTTTAGAATCTGTACCTTTGCACAAGCACTTACATGTTCACCGCTCCGCAGAAGACGATCCGAATACAGAGGAAATTTATGAGTTTTCTCGTATATTAAGCTTTGTTGGAAAGCGATTTTTCACGAGTACATTGTCGTTGAGGCTGGGAGAAAAACGCTTAACAACATAAATTTGACTTCTGCAATATTCCATCGTTGCTTCTTGCTGGAGATAACATTCATCGTCGTGCTGAGATGCTCCGCTTGTTGTTGTAGATAAAACATGTAAAAACAAAAGCCTCGATGCTGTGAGTGAATCCGAATAAAAACTACGGACTTGGCAACACAGGAGTTTTCGTCAAGAGCTCAGCGTCCTCCAGAAAACTTAGAAAGTTCCTGGAACTTGTGGAAAATGTGGAGGTATATTCGAGGTTCTATCACAAAATCGAAGGGTTGGATCCCACTCAGTAGGTTTGCGTTGTTTGTGAGAACATAATAATTCGTACCACGTAGTCAATTCTAATTTTCGGCTGAGTTTTCTCATGCACCTACGTTCTCAGGTTTTTCAAAGCTTCCTGTAGCTTTTGTAATAAAATTTTGAAGGGTAAAGCCCGCACAATGAAGATTGAATCTCATTTAACTTTTGTTAGCTTTTCGAAATTGCAGTAAACTTTTGGCTTGAAAAGCTTTTCGTGCTGATGGAATAAGATTGAAATCATGAATCGTTTTGTTCGCGATGAATCAACAGCATCAAGGATCTTCAACAATGCTCTGTAGATTTAACCGAGAGTAATTGCGTTTAAAGAACAGTTTGATGGGATTATAGTAAACTTTATTTAATAAAATGAAAAAAGAAAGCTGGTTTTTATGCAATTAAAACCCTCAAGCTTTTATGCATAAAACTAAATGCATTGCTTCCCTTACAAATACGCTTCCGCCTATTTTAAGATTAACAGAGCTCGACGAAATCTTCTACTCAAGTGGTTGAACTCGGCTTGAATTGACCTAGCTGTAATTGAATAGGACGGAATGTGAGGCGGGGATTTGACTGATTCAACGAGAACTTCTTGATTGGGTCGATGGAGGAAAATCTGTGATTAAACAGATGTCAACAAGCCGTTATCAGACGAATCCAATCAGCTTGACTCTTCATCTTTTCATCCTCCGTTGGCATCGACGAGATTGAATAAAATATTTATGACGATGGAGTCCTCTCGAGCTCTCCCAGAGGATCATTCGTTCCGCTATCCTTTAATCATAAAGCTGGAATCAAGGAATTTGTCTTTTTTATTACGCAGAGTGAGTCTGATTGGGGGCAATGCAGTGAAGTGGAAACGAGGTGAGATTTGTCACTCCAACTCTCGTTCAATGCCGCACTGTCGTCGTATCAAATTTTCTAATCAGCTGAAAGAAAACTTTCTTCGATCTCAAATCGACAACGCCGAAATCAATTTCGTCGTAGAATCGTCTTCAATACCAAAGGTAACTCGACACTTCCTGGAAATAAAACGCTCACGCAATCAGCTCGGAGGAAAATCAAATTAAATTTCTAATTTTCTTGGAATGTTCTTTCGCAAGCTTTATTGCTCTCTTACGCTTTCCGAAAACAATTCTCTTGCACTTAACATTGAACTTATTCGTTCGTGTCTTCATAAAAAAGAAAATCCTTAATCGAGGGAACTCTTACAACATAAAAACTCTCCGGGCGCTTCGATCATCTCTTGCACTTGAAACACTGGCTGGCACATTTCTTTAGATTCGTTAATTTATAAATTACTTGTTCCTGAAACGAAATGAACGCTCGTTAGCTCAAGTCTCGTTTTAAGTCAAAAGGGAAATGAATTCGGACATCAAACGTTGTCTTCCTTTGAGACGCAACGTGGCGATGAGCGTACCTGCATTAGATTGAAGCACATGGCGATGAGAGCCATTCCAAGCAGCAGGTAAACGGAACAGAAGATGAAAGAGAGCTCCACAACGTTGTACGACTTGGCGTTTGCATTGAATTTCAACTGAAATTAAATTCAAGTGGAAAGTTGCAATCATTTGCCTGTTTTTTAATGGCCAATAAGATGCTCAAGTTGGCTGCACGACTTCGTCACGTTTATTCAAAGCAATTTCAAAACTCTCCGACCAGCGACACTACAAATTATTTTATCGCGCGCATTCTCTGGAGCTCAAATAGCGGAACGCTGCACAACAGTCGGAAAACTTGTTAAATGATGACAGCCATTAAAACTTTATGGCAAACTTTGGCGCTTACAAAATAATGATGTAATTCAATGCATTAATCACAGTTTTCATGAAATCTCTCGTCTTGCTCTCCCACTATTTTCGACTTCAATTCAGGGACTGGAAACCAAATTCAGACTAACTGAGCTTACAAAACTACAAACAAAGCTATCACCTGCAGTCGCAATCTCTTATCTACAGCCAGAACAAACCCCGCAATTAATAACTCGGCATCCCTGCATTTCACTCTTCATGTTGCATCGACTCAAAAATTGTTGTGCCATTTTTCCCGAACCCGAGAACTGATACAACAACTTTTTGCGCTTTGCAGGATTGTACATTATAAAAATTGTAGCTGCAGAGCTGAAATATTGCATCATAAATATTTTATTACTCTGCTTTCATATAATGAATGCATTCGGAAAATTGTTTTCTCGTTGTGCAATTCGCGATTCACGAACTCGACTCTCTCCATCGGAGATGTTTTGACGACAATCATTAAAATGTAGCAAATCTCTCGCTTCAACGAGCAAATATTCGCGAGTGCTTTCTTTGAGTTTAAGCGTTGCCCAGCGAAACGGAAGCCATTTGTTTGATTGAAGTGCTCCAAGTATTGCTTGTCTACTCTCCTTTGCTTTATGTTGATAGAGTGTAGCATAAAATACAAGGCATTACAATTTGAATAATTTGAATATTCATAAACATCATCGTGCAGCCACATGAAGACGTCATAAAAAGCGCATTAATCATGTATGAAAACCGCATCAAACATGGAATAAACAATTTATTATCGCGCGTTTTATTAAGCGAGCTTTTATTGTCTCGATGGGTTGTTGAATGGAATGGAAATGCATCGTAAAGCGAAATGGTTTTCAATAAGGGAATGAAACTCACAGCGGCTCCTGGAACGAGATCGCCAAAGCCAATGCTGCTAAGCGAGATGAAGCAGAAGTAGCTGCCATCCAGGTAGTCCCACTTCTCCCAGGCCTTGAACAGCGACGCTCCAAGAAGAATGTAGCTGAGGAAGAGTTGTAGTTGCTTCATGGAACACAAATAAAGTTCAAAATGTCAACCCACCCAATCATAATCGAGATGCAAACGGTGATGGGAACGGTGACGGTTTGCGGATCTTGTTTGATTTCCATCTCGATTTCGGAATCGTTCGTGTACGTCGATATGCTTCCACTCTCCGTTGCGCCGCTCTCGCTCTGTCGAAATCGGAGTTTCGTTAGTGAAAAATAGATGTGGGAGTGGATTTATGATGGAGAAACATTATAAATCATAATTAAAACTCTTGTTTGCGTATCAAATTAGAGTTCAGCCCGCCGGCAGTTGTCTGCTGTTTACATGTCAATAAACGGATACAAATTATTATTATGAGTTTGCTAATGGCAACTCGGTGGAAGGGCAAACGAGATCGCGGCCGTCAGATACGAAAATCGATAAATTTCATTAGACTGGCTCCATAGTCGAATGACGATTCCCATCGCTGCAAGGAACTTTGATAGATGACAATCGACGCAGAATCATCATCGATAAATGTTTCCCATTGACGAACAATCAGGTTCCAATTTATTAGTTTTCTAATTGAATCGAAAAATTTTAATTTCCTCTCGCTAGTTGAATGCAATTTCAGCTGCACCGAGCAAATCAATTTTCCGGATAGAAACTGATTAAAACATTTAAAACTAAATTTGCACCGATAACTCATTTCGCAGCGGGTTCACTCGGCACACCTGAGCGAAGGTGTTGAGGGCAATTTCAGCATTTTGGGGTCTCGTGTTGGGATTCACCGTTGCTCGTGACATGTGCGCGGTGTTATTTTTTCGGCGGAGAACAGGAAGGAAAAGTGTTTGCGAAAAAGATTAGCGCAGGGATGCGAGCGAAATTCGCTTGTGAACATGTCTAAGACGAGCAGCTTTCCAAACTTTTCCTCTCGCGCCCTGGATTTAATCGCATGAATAAATAAATTTTCCTTTACCGGATCTTCACCGTTATTCTGCCTCAGTTTTTCTTTGTGCTTCTCCCGAGCCAAGCGCCGTCGAGCGATGTTCGGACAGATACGGCACAAAAAGCATTTTGCATAGATCCACTTAAACGATTTCGCTAAAATATCACCTGCAATAAATTGGAGAGATTAGTTTTATTAATTCGAGTCTTCATCGCAGGCTGAGCTGCGGAAGTTCGCGCATAAATTACCAATATTTGATAAATAGAGAAGGAACAACGGCATCCCGATTATTGCATAGAATATGGTCGCAATTTTGCCCTCTTCTGTCGCCGGGGCGATGTTCCCGTAACCTGCGTGTGCATCAGCGCGAGAAAAATATTAAAATAACATTCGAAGGGAGCGGGATGCGAACGAACGAATGAGTTATGGAAATATAATGCGAAACGGTTTGATTCAGGGTATCTCAACTCAAGGAATTCGTACTGAGATTGGCTCACGTCACAACTGAATGACCATGAAGCTTTTGCACTTTATTTCTCGGCTTCAACTTAAGCTCAGGCTTTCCATAAAAGCGAAAGCTTCGTTTCAAATAAGCTCTGTCAAATTTAATCTTTCATTGCCTAAAACTGCGTTGAAGCTCAATATCTCAGATGCTAAACTAATGTAAAGTCTTCAATCTAATAAATGTATTTGTCAATTGAACTCCAAAACTCAACCTTCAGGTTGGGAAGCCCTGACCGTAGCGCTCCATAAAACTTTCCAACAATTCAAATCGTGCTTGAAAAGCACTTTATTGTCAAGTGCCAATTAGGGGTGAAATTTTCTGAAATGAAATGGTTCATTTGTGAGCAATTTATAGTTGAAATTGCTTTTGATTTAGCGAGCTGACAATAAAGAGCTTTTGTCTTTGAGCGAAAGCAGTGCTCACCTATCGTCGTAATGACTGTCAACGAGAACAAGAATGCTCCTGAAAAGCTCCACTGAGATTCGCCATCCTCAACGCTTCCTTTTCTTTGCCGCTCGATTAGCTTCGCCTGATAAGACTTTATTTCGCTTTCTACACTTTTAAAAGAAACCGCAAACGAATGGAGGAGAAACTTTACCAATCAGACATTAAGTGCTTCTTCCGGAGTCCGTAATTAAACGACTCAGAAATGAAAATAAACTTTCGACGACAATAAAAGCGAGCGCTTCCTTTGAGACTGTGTTTGAGCTGCTTGATACCTTCTCAAAACCTTCTTGAAACTCCATGGAATATTCTGGTCAGAAACTCGAATGAAAACACGTGAAAATGTTTCGGATATCACTGCCCAATGTGGCTAGATTGCAATTTACTCGAGCTTCTCTAACCACACAGGATCTCATTTGCGGCTTCATTAAAAACTCCTGACATAGCTGGCCCTCAGATTCCTTGATTTTCTTTCTTATTATTGGCATTCGGGAGAAATAAATTCGACATTAAGACAGAAAGCAGCTCTTAAAGGGGAAACATTCTTATAAAGACACGGATGAAACACAACGGAGATTGCGCTTCGTACTAATCCATGTAGCGAGTTCACTGCTAGAAGCCAACTTTATGTCGGACAAATTGCGATTTCATGCTAATGAAAATCGATTTCACCGCTTTCTTCTTTTCCAATTGCCCCATCATCCCAGAGGAAAACAACAGTCGAAAGCTTTCATTGTCGTCATGTTTAGTGTGACTATCTGACTCGAGTAGTTTGGTATGTAAACGTAAGGCCACAATTTACATTCTTGGACAGCAAGCTTAGCTTCAAAAACCAGAATTTTCGTAAGAACGGAATGAGTCAGATGGTCAGCCTTGGCTCATATATCGTTTTTAGTCCGGAGATTCGAAGACAAATGAGAAGTTCTCGTCGAGATGATAACATAATGAGACTTACGCTTGTGTGAAGCTCGTCTTATTGAACACATTGTGGTCGCAGCACGAAATCTCCCATCTAGGCAAAATTGGGAATAAGTTGACAGTAATTGGACTCAAAACATTTTGGGATTGAAATGGAAACTTGGTCAAATCTAGGAAATCCAGGAGAGAATAATTTCAACTCACAGTCGGGTGGCTGTTTCGTTGCGTTCTTTGTCCGCAGTCTCTTTTCGTTTAACAGCCTCGCCACCTTCGATATACATAAACATAAATGAACCTTTATTCCGGTGGCGTGGTAAGTCACGAGAGGTCCAAGGCGAAGCAGCAGCAGCGAATTCCAAGGAGATGATAAAAAATGACACATTAAAAGTTTATTGGGGACACGATGACCAAGGATGGTAGAAATTAACTTTCGTCCTCTTTGCTTTACGGCGCTTCATAATGTATTCTCGTTGTGTTCAGATTAAAACTCACCAGCTATCGTGTATAAGACGACAAGAAATGTGATCCCCACATTCGAGAACATAAATGCTGTAAAAGCTCGGCAATGATCCTTTGCACGTTCGAATGGCGGCTTTTGCCTCCGGCGAACTGACCGTTTGCGTTCCATTTAGCTGCCAGTCTTTACTTCCGAATTATCTTCGTTGAATCCGCACTCAAACCAACACACACGAACACCGAACTCTGAGCCTGATATCCTCTTAAATTGTATTCCTTTTTATGTGTTCAACGCACCCTCATCAGAGCGACAGGCAGAGGGGGTGGCGGAATTGAAATGCGCCTCATCTACTTGCTCGGCTGTCGACTCATTTTATTTTGGTCTTAATTTTATTGTAAAAGTTTTTCATAATCAAAATTTCATGTTAGCACCACCTTCATCATCTTCTTCCTTCCTCCACTTCCACTGTTTGTTCACTTGGATTTGTTTGTTCTGGACGGAATTGAAGTTAGTAAATCTTTTAAGTCTCTCGTCTTGTTTGCTGGTCGCTATTCGGACGATGGGAAATAAAAACATTTCAATTACGTTCTCCCGGGAGATTTTCGTCAAGCTTGTTTTACGACAACAGTTGCGCTCATTTGTCATCTTGATAGTGCATTCCGCTCCAGTGGAGACGATTTGAATGCGAAAATTTCGCTTAAACGATCGTGAGAGCGATTGTGGAAATTGTTTTCCGCCGAGTGCTTTCGAGCAAGCCATGTGTGCAGTTCTGGCTTTACGATGCTTGTCAGATAAAAAGCGTTCCATCAATTTCTTATGAAGCGACTGACGTTGGAAGTCGACAGTGAAAATGAACGAAACAGACGCCGTTGATTATCTTGGAAGCGGTGGTGGAGACCGCGGTTGCGTTTGATCTCCAGCATTAGATCGGATAGGGAAATTCAGTAGTTGAGTTACAGAATCTTGAGATTGCTAGTCAAATCTCGTAGCTTAACGATCGTGATTCGTTTTCTAAGTCTTTGGCTTCGTGACGCAATTCTGATTCATCCCGCGATCCTCCCACCGTTCGATTCCGAAACTTTAAACTGGCCGGAAAAATTGTTAATGAAAATCTTTCTTTTCATTCAAAAGCAAATAAATAAAGCTCGGATCATACACTCAGAAGCCGCAGTCATTTAATAAATCTCTTTCTTCTTGGCTTTACGTTCACCGACATTTTTTTCTTTTGATCAACGAGATTACCCAGAGAGAAGAAGAACATAAATCAAAACACGGATTTTAATGAATTATCTTGTTTATGTGCTCTCTCTTTCGACAGAACTCGGTAGGTCTTTGATTTTTTTCCCGGAGGGAACGAGACCTTTTGCCTCATCCGCGCTGTCATAAAAATTTGGTCTCAGATGTTCAGATACGAACGAGATTATTCGAATATCTGCTCGCTGACATGCAGACATTCCAGTCATTCTCCCAGTTCTCGGAAGCTCCTTCAATGCTCATGGAATCCGAAAAGTTTGTCGATGAATTCCTTAAGCATTGCGATAGCAATTCGAACGCAAGGCATGTGAACAGCTTCAACGGCTTCTGGCATAAAAAAGTTTTCCCGGAAAGCCTTTTGTCGAGATTTTCCAGACCAGCGTTCGGAGTGTGAAAGTCGCTTTCCGGCCTTTAAACAAAACGTCACATTGTGACGTGCACGGCTTATCCATGCAGCAAATTATGATCCCACAGAAAAGCTTCCGCTCAATTACGAAAATGAATTTTCGTCATCCAAAAGTTGCAAATAAAAAAAGAGTTTGCCGTCGGGCTTGTTTTCCGCATTAAGATAATCCTTTCATCGCTCGTCCGCTAAGCTGCATGCACACACGATCAGCATGCGAGAAAACAGAAACATTTACAACTCAGTGCCGCGAGCGATTGAGGGGAAAAAGTTGCGAGAGCAAAGTGAGGCTCGCTTGAGACGAAGTCAAATATTAAAATAGAAAAACTTGATCATTTAATAAGAAACGTGGAGCGAGCAAGAAGAATTGTAAGAATACAAATTTCTAATTTTAGTTTGGGCCACATAACGATGAGCACACGACGGCTATGAAGTGTGTTGTTCTCTGTGTCATGAGTCTCAACTTGTGAGCTCAGACAACGAGGAAAATTAGCGAGGGATTTCGTAATCGACCACTTCACCCGTTCTCTTTTCGCCACCACTTGAAGCCGCCCCACTTGGACCACGAAGAAAACAGATCGAGATGGAATTGACGCCGACGACGTCAGCGAAATTTAATTTATCAGATCAAAAGAATTGAGAAATATCTGTGTGCAGCATGTGTTCTCGATGGAGCGAAGCGAAGACAGAGAAGCCAGCAGCAAAACAAATATTTTCATTCGATACGGCAACGTTCCGGCTTCAGATGTCACAAAAGAGCGCCACGTTGCCTTCAAACGTATGAAGCCGAACAAGAATTATTAAAGCTTTTGAGGTTTCAAGGCGAAGCTCGTAAGACGAAAGAAATTTATTGCTCGAGATTAGCAAGAGATTTGCTTCGGCTTTCCACGCCCGATGAATGAATGAGCAAGAGCAACCCTTTGTTGACTGCTCATCTGGTCATTCGATTGAGTTTTCCATCGTGCACTTTCAACCGCACAACCGCTCGAAGATATTTTCACATATTTTCCCGACGTCTACCACACCAATCCAACTTTTCCACTTTCAGGTCAAACTTTATCCTTCAACTTTTCACAAACATTTCTCTTTATTCGATAACAATGAATCCCCCAGCGGCTTCGTTTGATTGCGCATAAATATTTTTGCAATTATATAAAAGATTCCGCTGGTGGAGAACTTCGCGTTCAGCTTACGGGCGCGCGATTGTTCCAATCTGAATCTCGATTTTATCGAATTAACGAGCCGAAATGCTCCAGCGAAAGACAATGATTTTCCCCGCACGAGGTCGGTCGAGCAACGAGTTAAACTGCGAGAAAATTAATTTCGTTCGCGAGACGAGGCAACGAAACAATTTAATCCATTTTATTAAAATGAAAATTTCATACTGAAGCACAAATTTCTTTTCGCCTCGCCATCGGCAGCGCTGAGAGAAAATATCTACAAACGAAAACCTTAAAATTTATTTTTCATCGACTGAGAAAATCGTCTGGGATTTTCCTCCACATTTCTTTCCACTGTCTTTGTTTATTTTAAAATTGTAATTTCTCTCGGAAAACTCGTCCGCTACAGCTTCACATTGCTCGTCGTCGTCGCTGAAAGTGTGTGAAGGCACTTGAAATAACGTCGTCGACGGTGCTAACAACCCGAGCAGGATTTAATGACAGAATTTTCACGTTCGAGTGATGCCGTCATTAATATGCAAACACATTCAAATGCGAGATATTTTCAAGACGCTTTCGATCGTCGGGGCAAAGAGTTTCTCTCGTGCAAAGCAAGCCGAGGCAAAGACAAGAAACATGAGATTTCTCACGTTGTGATATCGCTCGCTTGGGTCTCGAGAGGAGTTTCGGCAAACACTTTGAGTGTATCGAATGCGTGTCGATGGGAGAGACGAGAGATGAAGAAAAGTTATCTTAATGAAAGGAAAATAATGTTCGAGCGGGTCTGGATGCCAATTAATCAAGCTGTTTATTTATTTTTACAAACCCAATTAATTTCGCGGTATTCGGGAATATTGTGAAGGAAATGTGGTCGTGTTCGTCAAGCTTCACCAGCTCCTCGACATTCCTGCGCTTCATTGGATTGTTGAATCAGCCTAATTGCCAAAAACGCAGCGAAGTCGTCGGTGAATTTAATCAGACGCTCGCTCGAGCCCAGCTCGTTTGAGACGCCATTCATCATGTCTAAGCGGGCGAAGAAGGCGAGCAGCAGAACGCTCTCATCCAACGGAGCAAGGAACTATTTTAATTAAAATTCAGTCTATTACATCGCACATTCAAGTGTTTCGCAATAATTGCATGTGCAAAATGTGTTTGCCGTTCGAGGAAGTTGTTGCATTCCTCGTGTTTCTGTTAAACGGAGTCGAGGGAAACTTTCTCGAGACTTCAAGTGCTCGTTCAAGACGAGAGCGTCGTCTGACGGCCCTGAAACTTGCTAACAGAAATTTACATTAACCCAATTCAAGTTGCGGCTTGTTCAATTGTTCTGAAATTTCAAACTTTTTGCTCGGAAAATATTTCGTCTTAAATCACCCGACAATTTCGCTCGGGAGAAATGGCAACTCAACTGGGACATCTAATGATTCATGATTAGTCTTCAAAGAGCCTCGAGCGAGTACTTAGGAACGAATGAAGTTCTCGTGAATTTATTGCCGTCAAAGCAGCCCGATGCTCACTTTCGTGTCATCAGCCCTCGTTATTCATAGCGATTCTTTTTATTGCGAAAGCGTCGTAAAAACTTCTATTGTTCCTCCGACCGCTTTCTCAATTTCTTGTCTTCTTCCTTCCCTGACAACCAATATTTTCATTTTAAACTTTTCTATGATTTCATCATTGCGAGCGGATTTCGTTTGCTTCAAGCAAACATATCTGTTTTGTCTTAGACGGAGATTGAGTTCTGCTGGAGTTTGAAGGGAAAGCAAGCTGAACTTTTGCTGGAAGATAAGAAACAATGGAAGGCTATGGGAACCGTTTGATGGATCTGTCAAAGACATTTTATAAATGACTCAAAGGTTTTAACTTGTAAGGCTAAAAAGGCTGAATAAGGAAAACAAATTTTTGGTTTCAAAATCCAAGACTTAAAGCTTCAGCCAGAGCTCATCTTAGGACAGAAAAAATCGCTTCACCTCCATAACCTCATAGCACAAACGAGCTGCGTTCTTTCAGACCTCAAAATGAAGGTACGTTTGCTTCTGTCCCTGCATCAACTGGGAAGGTATCAAGTGATGGAACTTACGAATCTCCTGGGAAAATTGCAAATTTATTTGTCTGGCTGAGAAGAACTTTTCTTCCATTTTCCGACTGAGCATTTTCTCCCACAATTGATGCATTGCAAAAGACATTCATTCGATAATTCAATCGACTTTTAAACGAAAATTGTGCTATGGAAATTTAATCATCAATTTTCCGGAAATTTTTTACAAGATATTCGAGAAATGTTTCGTCTGTCGATGGAATGCGATAACAACGTCGAAGGAAAACAAGTGCAACGAATGGCGGTGGAAATGTTCCATTATAAATAATTTCAATCCACGAGCTAAGTTTTGAAAGAAAAGTTTGTCAGCGAAAATTACGAGACGAAAAAACTTTCGGGAAAAACGCTCGGCTAATGAATGGGAAATCGAGTGTAATAAGCATCGCGTCTCGATATCTTGTTCCATCCCCAAACTTCATCCCGCGTTTAACTTCCAAGATAAGGATGAAGAATTAAATGAAGAAGTTCTCTCACAACTTTCGCCCGATTGTACCTGAGCAAAATAATTCATTTAAAGAATTCCACGAGAAAAATAACTTTGAAAGAAAGATTTCATGTCGAGAAGAAAAGTTCGTGGCGCAAGGAGAAAGTTTTCTGTTTTTCCCCAAAACTATAAATTACTGTTTGCATCAAATGAAAAACCTGTTAAAAGTAATTTAATTTTGGCAAACGTGCAGGATGCAGATTTCATTTACAAGTTGGAGTGAAGTTATGTTATGTGGGTGTTAAGGCGAAAGTTGAGCTAGTCTTTCCGTTTTAGTTTAAACAAAGCAGCAATTGCTTTAATTAATCAAACACCAAATTGCCAAGTGTTCGTTCATTTTAAATGTAATCGGACTCATCGACCTTTGGCAAGCTCTCTTGTTCTCACCACCCTTACCAACAAACCGCCTCCCAGCGGAAATGCTTCCTTATTGCAAGGAGAAACCTTTTGCTTGCTTGGATAAACAACAACATTCGTGCGAATTCACTTTGACGTAAATGAAGATGAATGGAATAATTTGTGAATCGGAGTTGGTCTGCGAGAACTTCACAAAGCGAAGGGAAATAATTTTTAATAAAGGCTCGAGACCATAATTCAATGGGAAGGCCGCCTTTTATCTTCTCATGGCTTCCTATTCGCTTTCCGTTTCGTATGAAAATAATTTTCAAATCGAGAAACAAATTTCTTGCGTAGCTTTCGAAATAAATTAAAGTGACGTCAAATCTGGTTCTGATTTCTTCAGACATTTCCAAAGAATTTTCAGCTTTGATCATTCGACTCGGTTTACTAGGAACTTAGCTGTTGATAAATATCAACTCTAACGTTAATTACAACTTCGCAGTCAATGCAGGGAAGTTCATTAGTTATTCATGAGCGCCGATTGGATGGATCGTGCGTGCGATGTTTCAGTCTTAACCTTCGATGCTAGGAATATTAACAATCTGGCTGTTGATTAGTCGAATTATCTCTGTAGCGCATCAGCAGTCGCAACAATGATGTGAT
Source organism: Smittia sp. YW1114-2 (assembly GCA_033064975.1). NCBI lineage: Eukaryota > Metazoa > Arthropoda > Insecta > Diptera > Chironomidae > Smittia > Smittia sp. YW1114-2. The sequence goes on from CP093833.1 coordinate 15,470,162, forward strand.
TTAGATGAACAGATGTTGATGCTTTTGTTCAGGAAAATCTAATTTCCGCTGTCGACCTGGAAAATAAATTTATTTTAGGCGCCGATGAATTTCCTAAGAATCAAGATACGGCAGCGTTGTTTATTGGATTCGACCTGGCCTTTGGTTCGGTGAACGAATTCAGTCACGAAGCGATGCTAATCATCGAGCGGAAGCAACGCAATTCGCTTGAATCGATAATTAGGGTCGCTAGCTTTGGCATGTCCTTGAGCGAAAGTACAGTAACTTGTTCGCCATTCTCTAGTTACGTCAGAGCCCTTGTCAGGAAAATATTTTGGTACAAGGAATGTCGGACTTATCAGCAGCTAAAGAGACGAGAAGATTTTCTTGCGGATTTCACTTTGAATAAAATTTATTCTATCGCATCTTCTTGTTTCCCGTCTAGCTCAAGCTTGGCTTTGATTGCATTTCACCTCTCGGACATTCCTGTGGCCGAGAGTTTACGACTCCGCATCACATGCTAAACTATCGAGCGAGTTTATAAACAAACGTCGGAACAGGCCGAAGCATGTTTGACCTGATTCCATCGTCCAAATATTCTCGAGTTGACAGATGTGATTGGAAAGTTTCAGGGGAAGAATAAGTCAAAGTTTCTTCCACCCAACGTTTGTTGTAATATTTCCGAACCTTTTCGGAATCCTCTCGTTCTGCCCTCTGGGTCTTAAAGCGACGCAATCTAATGGTTTGTATTGGAGAGAGGCAAAGTCTCGTGACCGAGCAGAAATATTACAGGAGCTTTCAGGAGGTGCAACAAAGTGGGATCTTGCCATGTTTCATTTGAATTGTCAGTCGTTAGTTTGTGGAGCTTTCAGTTGAGGTTTCTTTTATCCATTCCCTCTCCCATTACATTCGATCGACAACTCTCAAACTTCTTCAATTGAAACAAAAACCTTTTCACAACGTTCCGAAGCGGCAATAATTTATAGGTGTGCGTAATTTATGACACGATTCCTCATTTTTCTTCCTCCGGAAACTTCGAATGTGCCTCGTCGACGACGACATTAAACTTTCCTCCATCTCTCTTATCAGCGTCCCGAAACTTTTCGTTCCCTTTTCTTCACAAAGTTAAAGATGAAACTTTCTCGCATTGTTTTACGAGTCGTCACAATATGCGGCGCGCGGATGATTGGGACGAGGAGTTGACAAGCTTGCGAACAAAAAGCCATATTTCCTGAGGAGCAATTTTTATATCGAACTTTTCTTATTATTTCCGCTCCTCTGCTGTTCTTGTTCACGGCCTGTCGAAAGCAATTCATCAGCGGTAAAGCCCATCATCGTTGAGTTTTCAATTTCTCCTATCACTTCGCCGTCCGCCCTCCAACCGTCTCTCCAGATGTTTTTCCACTGAAAATTGTTTTATTGGCAATGAATGGAAAGCGGCAGGCGAATGATTAATGAAAAACATAATGCGACAGGGTGACATGAGTTTTCCTTTCGCGTCGCGAGGGAAACGAAGAAATTTCCGATCAATTTTCCGAGAAGTTATTTTTAGGAGAGGATTAGACAATAAGCTGCGACTTTAAAGTTTTTCTTTCCTCGCTTTTCCATCTCATCGGCGATGAATGGAAATCGATTTCGTTGAATAACAAGAGGCGAACGGCTTTTGCTAATTAAAATGTTTGCAATCCGGAAAGGAGCGGCAAGAGCGAGACAGATCAGGAATTTTTTAGATTTATTGCCGAAGGCGGATTGAGTCTTTGCGGCGAGTTCACTTCACATAAATATTCCTCAACACCTCACACGCGTTCCTTGGCTTTCCTGTAACATTGCGAAATCTCGAGTTTCTGAGAGGGAAAAGTTTCTTCTCGAATCGAAGGCAAAAAAAGTGGCAATTAAAAATGAAAAATTGTTGAACATGAAAATCGTTAAGACAAATTTACTCGAGCAAACATTTTGTTTTCTTTTGCTTGAGTCGACGGCGGGTCCGAGACGTGAACTTCGATGCTATTCATTCACTAGCGCTTAATGGTGCCAGCAGCTCTCTGACGATTTATGACGAAATGATGAAACAAATGCTTTATTTATTGAGCTCCTGCTTTGACTCACCGACCGGACACTTTTATGAGAATTTACTGGTCTGCTGATCCACCTAACGTCGCTGTAATGATGCTTAATACTTTAGCAATCGCGATTTACGGCTAGATGAAAAGTATTAATGTCTTTAATCTAGAAAAGCTGAAAATTTAGCGAGACGAAAACAAAATCTGTCAGCGACCAACGAAGTTTTCCCGGAGATTTTCCTCAAACATCTTCAAAGCTTGTCTCTTTGTATGTTCGACTTCTCAACAGTTTAAATTTAATTGGAAGTGAAAATCTCGAAATCTCGTCTAGCTCATCACTCAACGCGTTTCACATGAGTGAATGTGAATGTCACATTGTTTGATGAGATTGTTTAATTAATGATTTCTTTTGTACGGAAATTTGTCGAGCGGAAAACAAACAAAATTTTCCTCAGCAAGAGCGAAACATTTCCACGTCGTGGGTTCGGCAGAATGAAAACTCAGTACCTACCAAGAAGGTTTCGAGAGGGTCGACGGTTTCACGAAGCCAAAGGCTACAAATATTCGAATCCCACGCCACGTGCTGAACGATTTATGAATCGAAACAACGAAATTTGTCGCAAACAATTTGTGGAACTTTGTTTGATTTTTGATCAAGAGGTGTTAAGGAGTTTTCAATAACCTTCATCCTTTTGCTTCCACGCCACGATGTCGAGCGAGTGCTCCGTTGTAATGCACAAACTGCTCGGATTCGTATCGGGGTTTTGTGTTCTGCTAAACAATTTATTTCTCTCGCTTTCGGAAGAAGTTTCATTTAACTGTCACCGAGATGTTTACAACTGATTGTGTTCAAACTCATGAGCAGATGCAGTGGCAGGAGGATGTAGGGCAGAACGAGATTCGGTTGATAGGAGGCAAAATATATTTCTCTGGCATCCGGCTCCGTGCGTGATCAAGGATGAAATATAGGCGAACACAAGATGTCATCTCAAATCACCGTCAAAGTGAAGAAGAAAAATCTGAGCGATGCTGTCACAGGTATTCCATTGATACACGATGTACAATTTAGCGAGCGACGAATTTATTTTAAGACTTAGAGGAATTCTTTGTGTCGACAGCAGAGTGCCCAACAAGCAGAAGAGTGATGAACGTCGGTTAGCGATGCATGGAATTCTCGTAGGCTTGAAACGTTCACCGTGGCGCTAAAGACTCCCGTCATCATACGCCGATGCTTCATCAACGCTCAGCTATCATCTGGCTCTGCCACTCAGCCGTCTGTCGGGGCAGAGACGAAACAAACATTTTTTTGTTTATTTTGTATCATTACTCGAATAAACGTGTCGGATTTAATTTACTTTTCTGTTTTCCACCGGATCCGCTTTTTCCGCGGATTTCATATTTCTCCCACTCACAAGTTGAAAAGGTGAGTGAGTCACTCCACCGTGAAATAATTCAGTTTGTGGCTCGCGAGCTCAAAAAGAATCCTCGACGTTACGACGTGAGATAAATTGTGAATGATACAAGCGGACTGTGACGTTGAGTTAAGAGGCGAAACATTTCGAGGAAATCGCGCAGATGGATCGTGTTGTGTAAGGTGTAAAAGGCCTTCACAACCCTGAATAGAATCAATCATAAAACAGCGCCAGGTTTACGACCGCGTGCTCGCTCGCTCGCCCATTAAAAAATTAAACAAATTTCCGAATCAAAAATTTCCCTCTCGGTGAAAATGTATTTTTTATTGCCGCTAAAAAATCATGTTTATTACAGTATCTCAATTTTTATGAATTTTAAATTTAATTCCATTCAGATTCAGATTTTCTCAACGTGAATAATAAATATCTGCTGAATATTATTAAGGCTTTTTATGACTAATTTATGACTTTCGCTAATTCGAATTTATGTTGTTTTTAAAGGCCGCAATGAAAAGCAAACAAGTTGCGGGCAAATTAAGATTCAGTTGAGATATCTAGTGATTGAAAATGAATATTTGATGTGAGGTGATGAAAGTTCGATTGACAAGGATTTGAGATTAGCACGTTTAGACTGTTTGATTATCTGTAAGCGACGCTCAAAGACTTCAAGGTGTGAAGCTTTCCGCCTCGTCTGAGTTTGAGTTTCAGTCTGCAGTTCCAGGGCTTGAAAACTAAGTCATCTCTTCTTCAATTTTCATGGCTCATTGGTACGTCGTGGTCTCTTGTCTGGTCATGATTGCGGCTCTCGATCTCCCCAATACTTTTGCCCTGTCACTTCCAAACCGCCACATCGTAATTCTACTCGCACCAACTAAGCACACACAATAAAATTGTTTCATTTAAATTGTTTAAATTAAACATGAAGAGCTGAAACGCTAAGTTCGCGAAGCTCATAAATTCTCGCAGTAATAAAAGCTCTAAAAATAATGGAGAACGATGCTAACGACTGTTCGCTCAGTCTTCAATTTCGTCGTCCTTGATGATCCCGAGACGCTTGGCGATGCTTTTAACTTTCGAGATCACCTCCTCTTGCACTAGGTTGAACGACATGGCGAGCAGAGCAATGCCGAAGAGTAAGTAGAGTGAACAGAGTGCAATGGATTGCTCAGGATTTTCCTTCTCACCCTGAAATTGGAGAAGAAACACTCAAAGCTTACCGAAGCATGAAGAAATTCATCAACTTGCCTGAGCTGGCACGAAATCCCCAAACCCTGGAAGAAGAAGCGAAAGAAATTTAAGAAAACTGATTGAAACTTTTCCAATTTGTGGCGTATGCATCACTTTAGGCGTTTAAATATTAATTCAAGCCACTTAGATCCAGCCACAACTTTTAATTGAAAATAATTAAAAATCATAAGTTGCATAATGGAAACCTCACTAGAACGCTTACCGATTGTTGTGAGAGTAATGAAGCAGAAATAAGCAGCGTCGAGGAAGTCCCAATGTTCCCAGGCTCGGAAGAGAAACGCGCCGCCAATGATGTACCCGATTACGAGGAAGACACAAAGCCAAATCGGGACGGGACGTATGAAATCACCATCTCCTTCTCCATCGAAGTCATCGCCGTAAACCGAGTTCTCGTCCATCACCGATGCAATGTGGCGCGCCTGACGATGAACGGCAAAACCCATCGGTGACATGATTCGAGGCGATGGCGATGGGACTTTAATTTTGTTTCCAAACAGCGTCGTAATGGTGATGGTGACAGAAATAAATGGGAAGACAAGAGTCGCAAGAAAGAAAAGGAGAAAATAAATGACTTTATAATATCGCGATGAGGAAGAAGAGAAAGGAAAACTATCATCAACCAATGTTGGATGCAATGAAATGCAGAATGGAACAGAACATTGAGGGAAATTGTTATTGCAGTGAAGAGTATTGAAAAAAAATTCAAATGAAAATTACTTTTTCCATGTCAACGGATTTCGAGCGGTGGAAGAGAAAGAGAGAAGGCAAAGATGGAAAACAAGGGAGCAAAAATCACGACGGAAAGTCATGGAAATTCAATCAATGCAAACTTTCTTCGATGTGGCTGCATGCAGTTTGGAGAGAAATGTGGGAGAAAATCTTTAACTTCAATCGATTTAGTGGAGTCGCGAGTCTTTAAGCAACGGACTCAGGCAACGATTGCGTAGATGGTTATCCAGATTGGGTTGAAACTTCGGAGGAGAGATTATCCTAAGAAATCTGAACTAGTGTGCAAGTGTGCTCTGGTTTGATTCAGGAGGTTTTTCATTTGATCTGGATCGATTTAATCTAGTTGTGATCTTTGATATAAAATCAGCGAATGGATAATTAGATCAAGATTGAGCCACAATTACCTCAGACGAAATGTTAGAGATAGAACTGCCTATCATAGAAAGATAGAAACAAACTTTGCAGTTCTAGTGTGATAGAATTGGGCCCAGCAATGGAAATGTTTCGACGGCTTCCTTGACTATTTTTGTAGTATTTCTTGGGTGTTTTCATCCGTCAAGTATTTGTGATTTTATAATAATCCACACCAAGAAATTTTACTGAATAAAACGAGCAAATTGCTATGCTCAAATAACCTGGCGTTTTTATAATAACTCAATTTCACCGCCTTTCCCTTCATCTAATAATCACTTTATTACAATTTTCAAATACAATCGACTGTGAAAACTCATTTCCCTCAATCTCTGTGCACATCGAGCAACGGCAAGCACAACACAACGAGGAGAAAACAGTTTTCTCGGCGCAGCAGAACATCTCTCAACTAAATTTAATTGTACACGATAAAGTATTTTTATACTCGGCAGCTCGTACATATGAAAAATTGCAATTATGAGTGAGTAATACGGTGCGAAAGTAATTTCCCGTGTTATGACATTAATTTTGTGCTTTTTAATCATGTGAGTAATATGCCAGCGCATAATACTCAACCGAACGTAATTTCTCAGAGCTCTCGTTGAGCGTTCTGGGAAGCCGCGAAGATGGGAAAATTGCAAAACCCGACGCTCCTCGCTTCCGTCGTAAATTGATGGCACTGTAGCTCGCATGTCTTCAGAGAACTCTTTATCAAGCGTTCTTCTTCGACGGCTCGAGGAGGAAAAACAAATTCCGGCTCCCTCAACGAATGCTGCTTGGTAATCAAATCATTTTCAGCTCATGACTTATGCATTAAGACGAAGGTAAGATGAAATTTACCTGCCGAGCGAGGAAGACGTTTAAGGAAATAAAACGTACAAATAATAATCTGAGAAGGAGTAAAGTTTCCTTCCTTCACATGCCGCGGGAAGTTCTCAGTTTATATTGAATGGAACTCATGACGGAAACGCGTCTACGTTAATTAAAGTCATTGTTGATGGTGAAAGGAGAATGCAGCGAGGGTTTGGGGTTGGAAGAGTTTCACAGTTTTCAACTTTGATACCAATGAAATCTTGCTGGTGGTAAGAGAAGTATCAATACAAACTTCTAGGTCGGTTTAAGTTCTCTAGGAAGCAGAGACGAGAATTGCATAATGAGATGAGACATTCCTCTGCTTAAAAAACAAGTGCACGAGGCTGGCGTTGCGATAAATTCTTGCGGAAAAATTCCTTCGCTCGTATTTCAGCGTAATTAAAATATTTTCCGCTCATCTTTATCGTTTCAGGCGGTCAGGGGCTGAAGTGGAAACATTTTAAAAGAGTCGCTTGAAATTACCAACCAAAAACTGTGTGGAAAGCCCGAAGGTTTCAAGCACTTGTGATCGAATCCCTGACAGAGCTGCGAGGAACGTCTCGGAGTCTTTGGCTCATAAAACAATTAATTAGAGTGTAGTTGAAGGCGCATCATAGGAAAAGCTCTCGAGACGGAATTGTTGAAAAATCATAAAGCGAACGAGAAACATGAATTTCAATTAAGTGTCTCGCAGTCGGTTGACTTTCGATGTGACGAGAATGCTCTGAGAATTTATGACTTTCGACTCGCTCTGCGTTTATAAATCCTCCGGATTGTGAAGAGCTTTAAAAGCTCCTCTGTGTGCCGTTCACGTTCGCTTCATTTCGTTGATTGAAAAGGTTTTATTGCGTTTGGAACATGTAGCTGCATCGCCACAAGACTCGAGGACGAGCTGAAGAACAATTTGTAGTTCTCGGCAAAGAGTTTCTTTGTGCTCGAGTCTGCCGCAAAGGGCGAATCAAAGAGCGACGAAATGACCGAGCAGGAAACGAAATTCGAGACTGAGGAGGGATTTGCAGTGATTGTCGCTTGCAATTCTCCCAGCTCTACGAACTTTTATGCAAATAGTTTGGACGAGAAACAACACCGAGGCAGATCCCGGGGGATTAATGGGAGATTCATTGAGACGGACGAGAAAAAAGAGAAATTGGATCCAACGTTCAACATCAAAACCACAAAATAAACATTTAACAACTAAACTAAGCTAAACACCAAATGAACGAAATGGAAAACTCTGCATGAAATTCACACGAGATGATTCAATTTGAGTTCCCGCACTCCACTGACCGTCGAGCTCGTCCAACTCGATTCGTCACCGACACAAACGGAAACTTTCGGTTCTCGCCCTTCGAGCGGAAACTTTAAACAATCAAAAATGTTGTGGACGAGAAAAGCGACGAAGAGGAAAAGTTCCCGCTCGGAGCTGAGAGGAAAATCGTTTGCAATTAAAACTTTTGGGTCGCTCGAGTTCAAAAGATTCTCGATCAAATTTGCTTTCGGTTAGCAAAACTCTTTTGCAACACAAAATCTTCTTCAAAAACTAAAGTCGCGGCAGATACTTCGAGACGTTGGCGCTGTGAGACTTTGCCTTCAAAACAATTTAAAGATTTCCTTAAACCGGCATCAAGTGAACATCACAACAGGGGGCACAAATAACTTACCTGGTCTCTCACGCTTTCTACCTTTTGACGATGGTTGCATCTCCAAGTTGCTCTCGTTGTACAGCGATCGGTTATCACCGGGGCCACCACGACCTGGCGGAATCAAACGGTCACCAAAGCGAGATTGACGAGGCATCGATTGACTGCGGATGTCGCGTGGTCGTCTACGCTCGCCTCGCTTTTCATCGAAATCATCCATTGCGTATTTGTTGAAGTAAATTGGCGCTTTACACGGTGGCTCTTGATCAAAATCGATTATTACTGGGTCTCGTCGCATCATTCGGCGATCCAGCGATTGAACGCGAGAAGCTGCGGAAAATTTGAAATGTAAATCTATTGCGTATAATTGGAAAGTCCTACGGTTTGGTCGTTGATATCTCGGAGAGCCTCCCATCTGTCGGTCTTCGGAGTGTCGCATCATGTGTCGATTTTGTTGCGGTGACGGCCCGGGATCTCTGTAACTGTCTCGCTCCCTCATTCTATCTGAACGGGATGCGTGAACATTTGTCTCTTCTATATCGTCGTCGTCGTCGTAAACGTTTGGCTCGTGATACTTCGGGAACCTCTCGCGATCTATCGTGTGACGGTCTCGGAAGCCGTTGCGATACCTTGGGTCTCTTGGGTCGGGCCCATAGCGAGGCGAGGGAGGCAATTGCTGTCCTCGACTTCGTCTGTGAAAGCTGTCTGATCGACCCTTCTCTCGCTCTTCGTAATACAATTGTTGTTCGAGCATTTTCCCCCCATTCATGCCGACATTTCTGCGAAGAGTAAAAGTTTATGGAAACGATAATATGACCCGTTCGACTGTTGTTGCTGGTGCTCCCATGCGGACGAGACGTAAATCGGACAACTGAGCGTTTATTTCATGATTGGCTCAACTGTCTTTTTGTTTCGAGGGTTGTCGTTGGAAGCAGATTCGATGGAGCGGACTCGTAAACAACACAATAATAGCGACGCAGCGAATATTTATGAGCTCAAGATGACGATTGTTGAATGCGAGATTTACTCGATTTCATCCCGTAATGGCTTGCAATAATTTAAGGCGCGTAGCAGTCAGCGCATTGAATCTAAAAGCTAATGAAATTCCAGTCAATATCGGCGACGAAATAAATGAACTGCGATAAACGCTCGCACTGTCCGAGTCCACCACATGCAACTGACCAACACGAAATTGCCTCGCCGCACTTTGCCACCGAACGCTCTATCGACAAATTAACTTTGCAGCTAAACTCAATTTCAGCTTTTGTTGGGACATCGACGGCGGTTTTGATAGAATGACAAGCCCGTGCAACTTTAACTTGTTAGCAATGTAATGACTTGTTGCGAGCCTGTTAGTGCAAGATTCACTCTCGCTTTAATCTTGTCGTGTCAATCTTCAGCCAATTACTTCGACGCCAGTCACCGTTGCCATCAACATCTCCGATAGCGATGCTGTCGATTGGCAACGTGAGAGGCGGATAACTGTTATTTGTTAATCAGTATCATCATTAAAGCAATCATAATGAGCGAATGAATTATCGCATAATCATGCAAATCATCTGTTTTTCCGCCAATTATTCTTCTTTAATCGAGGGCAACTCAGACGATAAACATTTGGCGATAACTTCGATTTGCATAGTTTCGCCATTCCCAGCTGTTCGATTCCCTTTATCCTTGTCGAATTCACTTCTCCTGCTGCTTTGTTAACCGCAAACGATGACGACATTAATTTCAATCCGCGCATTCAAAGTGCCAACGAAATTGCCCATTCGAGGGAAAATCCTTGCACGATGGAAACCGCTGTTTATGACAATTGGCAATTTATGGATCGACGTACCTGCAGTCCATGTCGGAGTAAGCGTGGCTCATCCCTGCGTCGTAGCGCTGATCGAAGCCAGAGTCAGCCGAGCGCTGGGATGTTTTCATCGAGCGCCGCATCGACGGCTGGTTCGACGTCCGGCTCGGAAATCGTCTGTGGAAGATTTGAATGGAATCGAGGTCAATCGTTACGAATGGCCCAATAAGTTTGTCTCACCCAGGTCGGTCTTGGAGAGCCAGTTGTTGCTGCTGCCGGTACGTTTCCCTCCGCAGCATCTGACGCTTCTTTTTCTTCGGCTCACGAGTGCACACGTAGCAACAGACCCGCCAATAAAGAAACCTATCGGGAAAGTTGCATAAACTCTAGTTTTGTCTGCGAAGTCGTTTCCGTTCATGCCAAGGCCGATTTGATTTAATGTCGTTCTCGCAACGAGATTACTTTCGTATGTAAACTGGGACGTGATTGCTTGCCGTTGCCACCCGCACACAAAAGCAACTCCATAATGAAAAAGCGATGCGATTTGAATAACAAAGAGTTTGCAGTGTTTGCTTTTCACTTACGAGCTGCAATAACTCGATCGAATGAGAAAAGTTTCGCTACAAATCAATCCAATTGAAGAAAATGTTGGAAGAAGTTTTTGGGAAAATAAGCGATCTGATATTCCTCATCATCCTTCCCATTCTCCCATTTACCGAAGATTAGGCATCTTCATCGCTACTTTAGACAACCGATTGATGATTAAAGAGCTTATAAGGCAACGACGACCAATTGATTTTTAGTCGCAAACTCCGACGGATGCAGTCTAACAAACCCCAAAGCATCCAACCCTCTTACATATGCAAACTCAACAAGCAAAGTTCGTCAGCATAAAACTTGCTAAACTGCTTAATGAGCTCCCTCGCCTGCAACCTCTCGAGCTTATGTTGCAAGGCAGGAAATTGCAGTGAAACGACGTTGTAAAGTCATTAACCGATGATAATGGAGTGGCAAATGAAAGTCGGCAGCTTTTCCTTTTGAACTCGATGCGGAAGGATTTCGAGCTCTTCCTTTTTATGTTGTCGACGACGAGATGGGAAATTAAATTCGGAGAATATGTGACACCATAAATGCTTAACAAAAGGGGAGATACAACATGGAATGATAAAGCAAACACAACGTGTAAGATGCAACGGAGAGAATCAAATTTCAAAGGGGCATGAACAGGGTTGTCGAGTTGTTGGCTTGCATGTGGTGTAAACCACACTTGCCAGGTAGCAGGTTACCTCACAGCTGTTTCGAATATCTTTAGATTGCAAGCCCTGAAAGCTGTACATTTTAACGTCGCTTACGTGCTCGAAGTACCTCAAAGCGGCAATGGCAGATTTTCCATTTCTGAGAATGCTCTCCGACGAGACACGAACAATCTTGTTATTTTTTGCCCTCGTCTTCGAGCTTCTCAATGTAATCGCTACGACTAAACGTCGGCAGCTTTCAGCATTGAAAAAATCTTCTGCTAAACGGTTGCCAAAAGAAGAAACAGATAAATTACCTGAACGAACTCGCCATAATATCGCCGATGTTCGACAAGCAGAGAAGCATCAGCGGAATTCCCAGAATGGCGTAAAATATCGTTGAGATTTTTCCGGGTATCGTTTTAGGTGCGATATGACCTAAAGTAGCTACGTTAGTGGCGAACGACGAGATTGCTGTTGACTCACCGTAACCTGCAATGAGACAGTGAAAGGAAGATTAAAAAGTTATGAAGGTGACAGCAAGCTCGAAACCAAAACTCAAGAAGTGCATCAGTTCAACTCTCAGCGAACTTTTACCATGAGAAGCAAATTAGGTTTCTCGCAAAGCTCTGACGGAGCTTTCGAGTTATGATAGAAAAACATTCGTTTCGATAGAAAGAAAGCAGCTTCGTAACTAGATCATCTTCATCTCATTCTGCTACGTCATCTGATAACAGGATGGAGAGCGAGAATGATTTATTCAGTTGCTGCTTCTAACGACGCTCTCGAGATGATTAGCGAACGGTTCAGCGCAGTTTGAGTGGCCACGAAAAGCATGAAGTTCAATCTTTTCTGACTGTTGGATCAACCTGAGTCGTTATAAAGATTAAGGAAATCAACAGCCAAACCCGCAGAAGATCCTTAAAGCGCCAAGTCAAAAAGCTCATCGAGTTTTTCTTCCCAACCTTCCGAAATCAATGAATCTCCCGACCGTGGCAAGTCGCATTTATCTTCTCCGAATTAATTTTCTCGTAAATTGATAGCTGAAGATCTGGCAGAAGGTGCGTGGAAGTGGAAGGCAGGAAAATCAGTCCATTTGTATGCGAAGCAGAGGAGAAACAATTCGGGAAAGCTCGTAAATTTCGTACCGAGCCCGTTGAAGGCTTTAAAGCCTCCGTTCCATTGAATCCTGGTGAACTTGAATGATTGCAAGGCGCGGTGAATTATTAAAAGCGAATCAGAGTTAATTGAAATTAAGATCCGTTGAGCCGAAATTCCGAAGTTCACGAGCGAGAGCGTCGGAGGTTGAACACCAAATATTTTGCGGGCGAAGATGAATTTTTAATTCCCGTCGAGACCTTCGTGGACAAATTAAACGACAAAGATTTTATGAACCGCGAAAAGTTTTCGTGTAAAGACAAACAAAGTACCCTGAAGAAGGTTAAGCACGTTGACTTACACAGCACTTGGCGATATTTCATTGATTCCATCGCGAGACCTGAACCAGATGAAGAAAACACCCGCAGCATTAAAGAGGCGTAACGATAAGGAAATTTCGAGAAAAGCGAGTAGAATCTAATGCGTAGAAAGAATTCGCAGAATGTTGAATCCCAAATTAACAACATGTCACTTACAGGCGTAAGGTGAAGGGAACGAAGGCGCTCAGATTAACTTTTTTATATTCATTCCAAGCCTCATCCAACGAGCAAAATCTCGAAAGCATTTTTATTCCCCGTAAAAAACCTGTTAGCAGCCGAAGAAGACAAAAAATAAACAACAAGCTCGTAAAGATCATTGTCATATCGTCGCTGATTTTAAGGAAGCCGCGAGGTTCAACGCGCGTTGCTTCCCTAAATTATGTCACATGTTAATAGGATCAGAATGTAATGGCGTAGGAAGCATAATGTAATCGACCTAGAAACGGAATCAGGTAGCAAAGAATCTAATTTATCGACGTGAGCGGGAAGCATTTCCACGGGTTCGCGGGACGGGAGCGGAACTTCCGCAGTATCTTCTTGAACTTTATTTGACGCTCGTGCTGTTCAAGTTTCGAGCCTTCTCCGTAGTAGCGATAAAATCGTAATTTGTCGCTCTCGTCGCCGGTGAAACTCCGCAGAACTCTCGCAACAAATGTTTTATGAAGCACTCATAACTTGGAGTGACTCCGCGAAAGCCACGTCTTCGAGAGGAAGGCATTCATTACTGAAGCCAAGCGACCATGTAGAACATTGAACACGCCAGCCCCATGCTTCAGTCAACGATCTCTGCCATGATCAAAATGAATCGCATCGCATTATTACTCGTCATTCTCATCGCTTCTATTTTAGTTGGCTTATTTTTAATCGTCGACCTTCACCCAATTTCAGGTTGAAACGCAAGCTGAAAGCGAGAACGAGGCGAATCAGAAATACATTTGTATAATATCGTTGAAGTGAGCTTTCTGCAGGGGTTGGCATTGGTCGGATTCATTCTGATTCAGAGAGTTCCGGGCTCTAGATTTAAAACCAAACCTTTATCAAGTCAGCTTGGCCTCTCGTAACTTGTTGATGTCAAACCCCTGCATGGAGAGATGAAAGCAGAAATGTTGCTGCCTCTCCCTCACGTGATGATGCGGAGGCGGATCGAGAAACGCTCTGACATCTCGGACAGAATGTTTTCGTGTAAATTCAAATGGTTTCGTGTTCGTTGTTGCCTCTTCTCATAACAGACTATTGCACTCCTGGGATGCGATAAATTCTTTTGTGAGCGGATAACAAGCTCTGCGAAGTGATTAGCAGATAATAAACTTGGGATGGTGAAGCTCTTCAAAGCAATAACGATCTAAATTTTCACTCGAAACCCCTTAAGAGGCTCGAAAGCTATTAACAAACATCACAAACAAAATCAAATCAGCCGTGTGCCTATAACGGAATCGTCTCTGAACGAGCAATGTTGCCAATTGTAGCGAGAAAAGGGTCTAATTGAAAGCAGTTTGAGCGAAACTTTCTGTCGAATTAAAGGCACCTTCAAATTGCCCGTCTTAAAGCTCAGTCCAAGGGTGAGGTGTGAGGAGAGCTGACTCGGTTCCGCATGGCTTCGCCTTTGTCGAAAGATGGAACAATAGAATCCCTTCGAAACCACAAATGAATTAGCACAAAACTCTGACTATTACGTATCTTAGTTAACAACTTTCCTAGTTATCGGTAAGAGAGAGAAAGGACCTTTGTGCCCCTAAAGTCCTGTGAAGAAGCTCTCAAAGGCTTTCTCGGAAAGCACTTGTCTCGATAACGGTTATTGAGGTTGTAATACGAGCATCACAGCACGTATTACATCCCAGGCGACTTGCTATCTTTAAATTTATTCTTCTCTCTTTTGCATAGAACATCTCAGAGACACTTTAGGTGGATGGGGAAACTTTTGTCGAAATTATTAACAGGAAAATTAAAAGACGATGGAGAGGAAGAGCGAACTTTCCATTCAAATGTAGCCTGACTTAAACATCTCAAATTTGCCTTCTCGGAGGCCAAACAACTTGCCAACTGACAGCATAATGCAAGAAGCTTCTCATTGTCAGGATTTCTCATAGCATTGCTTGTTGCCATAGCACAGCAAAGTTTTACGTTTGAACCTTTTCGCATGGAAGCGTCTGCTGAAAAGTTATATTTTTAAAGGGATTACAGTGATTTTGAGAGTGAAATCGCACAATTGAGGTTGTGAAAATGCAGTGAGAAGCTGTTCCAGAGAGTGGGCATAGATGGAGTGAAACTAGAGCTGTGAACTTTTCTTTCATATTGATGAATATCAAAGGCATCAAGCCGTGGCTTTACGGCAGCCCTCCATAGACGCCACATCTAATGATACAAAGAAAACAAGAAGTGCGAGGTTAAAGCTTGGCTGAACTCTATGACGATGACTTCATTTGATGTCACAGAAGTTTCTGCAATCTATTGAAAGACGTCTCACTTTGGAAGTCCCCAGGCAGATCCTGTTCAACGTTCTCCAGTCTATTCAATCAATGTTCCTCGCTTTATCTATGAACTTCATTTCCATCTCAATTAAACAACGCAAAAAAAGAGCGAAAACGACAAAAGCGAACTTGCAACGAGCAAATTTGCATTGACTGGAGTGGCAGACAAAGCGAGCCCTGTCAGTCTGTTTGCGTTGCAATTTTTCTCGCGCAACAATAAAAGTTTAACGACCAGAATCAATGGAATTTTTTGCGCTCATGTTCGCAGCTTTTAACCTGAAAAGCGCCCGCAATGTTTTTAAAAGTTGCACTATCTCAATTGCGATGCGCTGTTGCATGGAAACCAGAGTGACACGAGTGAAAAATGTTTGCCATTCCACTGCTTAATTATTCGAATATATTCTAGTTCCAAGCGTGAATACTTTATTCATCGCTTTCGCTTTCATTTCGTTACATCATCGAGACAACAATGTCGATTCCCACGACTTTAACGACACGAGAGACGCTTGATATCTCCACGCAATGCGATTCGTAAGCAGAGAGAACGACGGGAAGGGCAAACTATTTAATTATTTTCGCAGTTAAGCTCGCTCAGCCGTGATGCCAAAGAGAGTTGAAGAGTTCGTCGCTTTATGGTGCGGCGGAAAGCCCCGCAAAGAGTCAAATTGTTTTATGGTTTTACAGCCTGAAATGTGACAAAAACTTTAGGCTTAACGACTTTGTCGTGAGTGTTCAAGATCATTCGCCAAGTCCACAGCGACAGCCTCGAAAGAGAAGTTCGCACAATTCTGCGAAACAGTTCCGAAGAGGTAGCAACGTCCATTCATTCGCTCGAGTGACCCCAAGCCATCGCAAGGCTGACGAGAAAAGCAAACGCAGAAAAGATTGCAAAATTTTGCTTTTTCTCTTGAACACAATGAAAAGTAGTAGGAGATCGGTCTGCTAGCTTCAGCTTCATTCTGCCGACGATGCTTTTGGCTGGTTCAGTTGGTAATTTAATTTTAGTGTGGTAACATCACTTCCGAGCTCGAAATAAAAAAATAATAATCAGTGAGTAAAAGTTTGTTGTAACGAAATTAGAAGCTTTGTTGCACGCTCGAAGCGACGGAGCTCCTCCGCCTTCCTCCAGATAATTAAGTTTCAGGCTTGTGTACAAAGTGTGGGGAGTTTCCCGCTGACAAATTGAGTTGGCAAATGGTTTCAAGACAACGGGAAGAAACTTCACTGCTAAGAATTTAAAGATTCGGAAAGCGGAAAATTTCGATCTTAAGTGAGAAACTTTAAGTCATTCTCAAATTTGAAAGCTTTAACTTCAGTTCAAATTGACTAGAGCTATCCTTGTTTTCATGGTCGAGCTAATAAGCAAAGCGACAATTTCGAGCTGCTTGTGATTTGGCTGTAATCTCGCTTTGGTTTAAGAAGGTGAATCAGCTCGGGGCATCCGCTCTACCCCTAAAACTGTGCTTTTAATTTCTTTTCCACTGTTTTCCACTTAATATTGCCATGCTCGTTCCCTCAACAGGGTTTAATGAGAGGAGATTTATGCAAAACTACAATTGAAAACTTGAGAGCTTTAATGATTTTCACGAGCTTAACGAGAAAGTTTTCGCTCCTCTGTCTAATTACATAATTTGTTCGAAACTCTGCGTTCGATAATCACGAGGAGGAAAAAGTTTCCGTTCCGTGACTTTTCTTTCGGGGTTTTCTTCGACAAAACTTTTCCGAAAGCTTGCAGCCGGAAAATTCATTTTCTTTGATTTGGAAATTGCGAGGAAATGAAATTGAAATGACTGTTTGCTTTTTCTCGCTGTTTGCTCCCACATTAAGTTCCCGACTGCACTTCAGACTTCATTAAACAAAGTTTAGATTTTGCGAAGCATTTTGGGTGAGAAAATTCATTGCGGTGTTTAAATCCAACAAATCTTTTTGGCTTGCGATGGAACTTATGAACAGCCCAACCGAACTCTAAAAGGTTTTTGTGATTCCGATGGAAACTTGTAAATTCCACCATCCGCTCGTTAAATAATGATAAAAGCTAATTAAAAGCGAGTTCGGGCTGGGCGGGCCGTAACGCAATGGGAGAGATTGAATAACCCGCGGGGGGAGTTGCTGATCCAATCTTGTGTCTTGTCTTATGAAAAATTCAAAGCGTAATTTTCCTTTGATGAACGTCGTTTGTCGAGTTCATTAACTTAAGGTTTAGATTTTGTTCGCCGATGTAGCTGAAGCTGTCCACTCGTGAAGATCCTTCGAGCTGATTCGCGTCGGGTTCTGACTTTCCGCCTAATTAACTCGAAATATTGAAAGCTGCAGTCATCCATCTCCTCGGGCATTTACGAGCGCGGGGTTTTGTAAAGTGGCAATAAACTTTTTTAATTAAACAAATGTCCTCCTCGTAAAAAGAGTCCTCGAGCGGCGGCGGCGACGATACCCGATGCGAGTTATGGTCCGTGAGGCAGATTTTAATGAAATCCTTTCGACTTTTTTGCCGCGCGCTGTTGCTCGGGGAGATAAAATCTTCGTCGCCGTCTTGAACTCTTTGTCCGGCGAGGGATTTATTACGCGAAATTATGCTGCGTGGTCGGAACGAGAAATTGAGCCGCAAATTTATGTTCCCACTCCGCACTTACTTTGTTTATCTAGGGAAAGCTCTCGATTTATTAACTTTTATATTTTCCCCACTGACCCGGAATTTAATTGTTATCCAAATATTTTTGTGCTTGCGCCGAATATTTTAATTCCGAATGCCTTCGAGTTTATTTGGCCAAATATTTATTCGAAATCTTTTCACTCCTAATGGACTTCTTCCGTCCCGGCAGCCGAGCCGAGGGCATAGACAGCGCAAATAAAAGCAAATTCTCACATACATTAGAAGTTTCAGACGAGCAGGAAAAATCTTTTTCAATTTAGCTTGCTCTCGTTCCTAATTTAGATTAAATGCTAAGCTCGGATCCCTCAGACGGTGGAGATTATTCAAGCTTTGTGCGCAGAATTTATTACAAATTACTCGAGTTCACGTCTCTGCTCGAGCTGTCGGAACGCGAGGAAAACAAACAACTTATGATTTATTGAATGAAAACTGTTTTCTTTGCTCTCCACACTTCGCTGATATGCAACTGAGTAAGAAGGGTTGGACCATCGCAAGAAAATATTCTGTTCAAGTGCCTTAAAGTACCGACTTGAAGTGTTCTATTTTCAAACGTGCGAGCTGCAAAACCTCACTCCTAGTTTTGCAATGAACAAACCCCTACAGCATATCATGCGAGTCTGCCAGTCACAAGTTGCTCCTGCTCCTAACTGATGTGTTCGCTGATTGCGTCTTGTTAGACGGCAGACAAGTTTTTGCATCGAGATCCGGGATATTGAGCAGCTAATTTCGCAAGAAGAGAATCAATCATGCTTCCGCTATCTCTCCGCCTGCTGTCAAGACTGCCACGATTGACTATCATCCTCATTCCGCTCCAGTCTGCTCCCCGGAATCTCCTTCTATAGCAAATGTCCTCGCAAAAATAACTTTTTCGACAAGAAGTTTGTTGTTTATAGTTTTATCTGGGACTTTTTGTGTGGCTCCCCCTCATTCATTATTTCGCAATCTTCACGGAGCGAGCGAGGCAAGAAATCAAAAACATCGATGGAATTTGTAATTTTGTTCGCTCGGCGGTCGAGCGTTGCTGATGGTCTGGCCTGGAAAACAACCGGCAAGGCTTCGAGCGTTGCGATAAGCTTGAAGATATCGATCGAAGTTCGGAAGGTCTCGAGACTTTCGGGTCGCAGAGAAGAACTTTCTTGATAGAAAAGTTTTCCGTGAACCAAATTTTGGAATTTCTTGGATTTTCGTTTCAGCATCGACGATGAACTTCATCCTGGTCGTCTCGCTATTCCTGCCCGCGGTGCTGGCAAATTCTGAAGCAGAGAAATGGTCCTGGCCATCGACTGCCCGAGATCAGAGACAAGCCGACAAACGCAACGACATTTACTATGAGAAGGCAAGCGACAACGAGAAAGCTGCACGAATTAGAGTGCCGACGTCTTTTGACAACAGAAGGTGAATCCAAACATTCTCTCAAGTGCAAGAACTTTTAGTTAATATTCCGAAATTCAATGGGAATCCTTAATCCGTCCTCGCTTGTCAGACTGTTTTCTTATGCAAATGATCCGAGCTGACGCTAACGTTTCGATTACCATTTTCCGAACGAAAGTTTGAGATTTCCTCGTGGCAAACAGAGCGAAAGGCTTTTGCTGGAAACTTCTTAACGGAGTAAATAAAATTCCGATTATCGTTTGTCTGGAGCTTTCGACAAACTACAATCAACAGTATTCATTAATTACTAGGAATATAAAGCTCTAGCGATTAAATTAGTAACAGAATACCAACTAAAGTTCTTGAATTCCCTTTGTATCATTCATCGACTTGCAAAGAATTCAAAACTCGTTCCGTAAAACTGAATCGATCCAGGAGAAAACTTGAGAGATTCCAAATGCAAAGCTCTCATCGGATCAATCAATCGTGAAACGAAGTTTCTGCCAGCTGGAAAAGCTCAAGGGCGAGAACATTTCCACTCCATTCGCAACTTAACTCTTCACCCCATTTCCTTTCCCGCAGACCGCTACAGCCGTACCAAGTGAAGGAGCCGGCGAACAACAGACCGAAACCATTAAGTGATGAATTCTCGAACGAATTCACCGAAGGGGGAGAGAATAACGGCAATCGGTGGGTGAACACATCACGCTTCGACTTTTCCTAGATTCAAAAACCTTTTTTACACTAAACAGGCCACAACAATCCGCCAACACGCCCAATCGATTTGGTGCGCAACAATCGAACGATTTCGGTGGGTTCGGAGGTGGCTTTCCTGGCGTTGGAGGGTTTCCAGGTGGCCACGGAGGTTTTCAAGGAGCTGGTGGATTCCCTGGAGCATATGGAGGACAATATCCTGGACAATTCGGAGGTGGATATGGAGGACAATATCCTGGACAATTCGGGATCGGTCATGGCGGGCATGGCAAGTGATGGAACATTTGGCAAAAAATGTGATTGTCAAACGATCTGAATATTTCAGGAGGTGGATTCGGGGGTCACGGAAACATTGGTAACGGAGTACTAGTCGGACCAGGAGGCCCAACAGGAATCATCGGCCGACCTTATGGTGGGTATCCGCCTCAGTTTGGTGCGTTCGCTGGCCATGGAGCCGGAGCCGGAGGTTATTATGGACAAGGTGGCTTTGGAGGCCCCGGAGGGATCGGAGGAATCAACCCGTATGGTGGATATGGAGGGCAGTTTGGAGGCGGGCCTGGATTCGGCGGTGGATTCGGACCAGGTGGACCATACTTCGATCAAACAGACAATAAGGGCAAATCAAACTCAGACGCAAACAAAATCGAGAAATCAGCATAAATGTCATGCAACGAATTTTGTTCGTTCATAAAAATCTCATGACAACTTGATCTCTATTTTTGTGTGTCATGCACCGCTTAGAATTAGAACAAATCGATACCAAGCGGCCGAGACTATCAGTGACATCAAGTTGAAATAGAAACGAATTTACAAACCTTCGAGATTCCAAAATAATTTAAAACAAACTTTTGATCTAGTTCCTCATTTGAACTCGCTGGGTCAACGATAGATACTAACCGATTGTTGTAATGACGATGATGGAATAAAATAGAGATCCTGTTAATGTCCACTGGGTTTTATTTGCCTCTGGCTCGTACCCGTCCCAGCCATCTTCCTTCATCGCCCTCAGAATGAAAGCTTCGAATGCCTGCAACGGAAGGGAGAAGCTGTTTGATAAAATTTCGAAGTGCGCTGCTTAAAATGTCGACAAAGCTTGTCCCAATTTGACGCGATAAAGTTTTTTCTGTGAGCTACAGCCTGTGACAGCCCCTTTTCTTCAGGCGCGCTTGGCATCGTAATTAAATTGTCTGAGTGTTTTCCTGCTGCTGATGAAGCTCACCTGCAGATGAGAAATTGCTTCCTGCGTCCAATTATCCTGACGGAGCACGGACATGTTCTTGGTTTGCTGCCACAGCATCTCAGTCGTATTCATTCGAATGTCTTTGATCCTGCGCTTGACCTGGAAGATTGAAAAGAGAAATTGTAACGAAAGCAAATCAAGAAATGGAAGAAATTTCCCTCCAGACATTCGAATCATCCTTCGGCAAGATTCCCTCGAACCTAATCGAATTACGTTTTGCATTTCTCCGAAGGAAAGTTTTTCCATCTCTTCAATTTATTCGTCTGCGACTTCTTTATAGCAACAAATGTCAGTCTGCTCACGATCGATTGTTGAATGTAAATTAAATTTCTTAATAATTGTTATCACAAACGTGAGCGGTAGAGAAGAAGACTCCTGTTCGAGGAAAACTTTTTCAATTTACTCAGTCAGGTGCTCGCGAAGCTTAAGGTGTCAACACAACGTCGACTAGTCGATGTCATATTTTCCTTAATATAACGAGTCACATGACTCGAGTTACAACTCAATTAGAATATATTCAAGAAGCAAGGACGGCTTTACCGTATTAGCTTTTGAAGCACAAGAGGCTTAGTTTTACTGTCCATTAGCATGAGCTTGAACTGTTGAATCCATCTCCTAATGGCAAGACAGATTCCAACTTTGCTGCTCAAAGATAATTTTGCCTGAAACAACCTGAGAAAGCTCGGCGTGTAATCGCTTGATGGATTTATGTTGACTAAATTATTTATCGCACGGAAGTTCCAATTAAAATCATCCTCGTACCGTTAGAATTAAGAACGATACGTTGTCAACGTTCCACATCCCGTGGAGTCGCTACGTTATCTCCCATGGAATGTTTCCTCATTTTTAAGCACAGCTCCATCACGATGACATTAACTTGCAAACTAATTTTCGTAAGCATGAATTTAATTACGCCATAAAATCATTAAGTCATTAGCAAGCTTCGAGGGCAAACACATGCAAACATTCCCAGAGCTTGGTTGGAAAATGTGTTCGCAACGAAAACACTCGAGTCGTCTTCAGTCTTGTAAGAGACTCTCTTCAAACTGTTGCGAGTTTTCTCCTCTTAGTAAGGATTCGTAGAGCAACACGGTCCTTGACGGTCCCAAAAGAAGCTTTACTCCAGCGCTGCCTCATTTTTTCGGGACGGCATCGGGACAGTCGAATCCGTCGTTGTCACTGATTTGTACTTGGAATCTTGTTACTTATTTATTTGAGCGTCAGCCCAAAGACTGCGGGACCGAAGATATTGCTACTTCCAACCCTTTTTCCTCTTGTTTCTTCTCTCCTACGCACTTTAATAAGCAGAGCCCCAATTCACTCGAACATCACCAGCGAAAACAACTCGAAACAAAATCCCTAATTAAAATATTTTGTACACCTTGCGAGGGCTTCAATTAATTTGTTTCGATGTTTTTGCCACCAACTTGAAAGCTTCGGCAGTGAAACTTTGAGTAAATTTCCTGCGGTTTCGTTGTAAGTCTTCACCCTCAACGACTTAACTCTTGTAATAATTCGTGCGTCTGTCGAGTGCGGCACACGATGGTTTTAATTAAATCTAGTAAAGCGAGAGTCTTCTTGCCTACTCATAGCTGAGGCAGTCGCTTTGTAAAACTGCAAACTAAATCCACTCAAACTGTTTTGTGTAAACTTGAGACTTTTCTGCGGTTTTGGCTCGAAGCAACCGAAGAAAGTATTCTATGCTTTTGAAGTTTCTCAAACGGAAGAGCTTTCACAAAGGGAAAACTTTTATCTCAAATGAAAAGTCCTGTGAGAATTATGCAAGTGCAAATTTATCAGGAACCGAGAAACGAAGGAATTTGTGGTAATTTTGGTGAATTAATGTGTTTCTGCAAGCTTCCGAGCTCGAAAGCACTTGCAAGCGCCTTTAAAAAATTAACAAAGCGTCGGAGATTCCAGTTGATAAATATTTCATCGAGCAAGTTTTCCGCGAGGCGCTCGAGTGGTCGATGGCGTGCAGAGAACATTTCCGGATGATTTAGCGCGATTCGATGACTATCGCTGGAACTTAATTGATTTATTCGTGGCTCGTTATCGAGGGCTTTCTTCGAGATAAATCATCGCAAACCGCTTAGAGCCTTCACCCCATTTCCAGCACATTAAACTCTCGTTCCCGCCATTACAGCATCGAGCAACGAAGGATGGATAAACATCCAAAGGCACAAAAATATCAAGATCAAAGATAATGCGAAGACGAAGGCCAAATCTTTCAACTTGCTACGGAAGGTACCTGGAGCGAGCAATTCCAATTGCGAACGATTCCCACCGTTAACAAATGCAAATTCTTTTCCGTAAATGATTAGCTTCGAGCAGTCTTCGGATTGAGAGCGGAAAGGGAACCAGACTTTTCATCCAGAACCAATATGACGAAGGCTGCTTGAGAAGATAGTGATGAAGGGACAAACCTTATCGAAGCCGAGACCAAGTCAGTCTCTACGGCTCGTTGGAACCTTTTTGATTGAGCAAACGCAAAGAATTTCACGTAAAATTCAAAACTTCCGAAGCCCTGACTTAGTCCCATCTCATTTCGATTTAACGGCGCAAAATAGAAGCAGCAAATCTCCGCTGAGATGCTGAGATAAGAATCGCTCATAAATTAATTATCGTTTCTGCATAAATTATGAGAAAATAGCTCAGTTTCATTCCGCCTCCTCCCATGAGATTCGCATGAGATAAGAGGAACTCCTAAGGATTAAAGACATAATTGAAACGATGAAACTTTCTCTCTCAACGGGCTCTTCCTTGGATCGCTCGAGCCTTCTTGAGAATTCTAATTAGTTTCATTATAATCGTTCGCTCTCGAAAAGGGAAAAAAGTCTTCGCTATTCATTCACTGCAGTGAATGATTCCTCTCGACATCAAGACTTTGCACTTTTTCAACTGGAATTGAAGGTAAGAGACACTGGAGCTCCTTAAGCGCTTCGAAGGATCAACAGTGATTGCGATAAAACTCGCGGATGAATTTTAAAGCTTCGATTTACTTAAAGCTGTCGAAAGCTTCAAGAATATTCGTTTGTTTTCAAAAGCTCTTTAACCACTTGAAGGCTTATTTAATATTCCTTTGAGCTAAAGCTTTTCCAATCTAGCTTTGCCGACCAGAACAGCGGATTGAATGTGAACAATGAGTGGATGCAGAAGCTGCAAAGCTTCCCAGAAAATTTAAATTTAAACTGTTTAGCTTTCTCACAGACATCAAAGCGACGTCCAAGCCTTTACACTGAGTGAATAATTCCCACTCATCTGCAGTCAGTCCTCCAGCCATCCAACGAAATGCAACAATTTGCATATTTTTTGCTGCTCTCGCACATAAAGAAGCGGGCGCTTTCGTTCTTTTTCCGGCTTGCAATCTAAATGAAAGCCTCAAGTACAGACGGAGGAACGCTTCAAGCAGAAGTCGCAAACAAAATTCTTCTGCTGATAGAGCGAGATCCATTAACCGACCTAATCCGCTCACTCTATCTCGTGCACGAGCGCCTTTAGTCGCAGCAATAAACTTTCTCGGTCATTGTCTCCATTTATCTTTTTAATTAATCATCGCTTTCCTAAATCGCCATAAACGGCAAGAATTTGTCAACAAGCAGCACAATATTGGTGGAGTTTCCTATCGAAAGCTCTCCAGCTCGGGAGGTCATTACGACCGAGAAAAGTTAATGAGTGAACGCGATGAGGAGAGAGCAATCAAGATTGGGTTGGACAGATTTGGGTCCAACAATTAACCAGGAAATTAGTTAAAAGCTTTTCACGCTCTTTGTCAGATAAAAATCGTGAGCACCCGATGTAGGAGGAACTTGCCAACTCCAAAGGGAAAGTTGTGTTAATTTATTAAAAGTTTAAACTTTAAGGTTTGATAAATCGATTCGATTACTTACAATCTGCTCGTTCTCCGCCTCGAGACTCTCGAACAGAAAAGCTCCGGCGACACAGTAAGCGACGACGAGCGTGATGAGTGTGACGTGCGAGAAGACGCAAGTGAAAACCTTCCACGAAACACACAAGCACGAGATGCATTTGCTCCGCGGCGGGGGCTCCTCGCGCTCGAAGCGACGTGTTGACATTTTTCCTCACTTAAATTTCACTTTGACTCCTCGTGACTCGACTCTCAACAGCTTCTTATTGTTTTATTCTCTAGCTAATGCTGTGACGATATGGCAAACACAGAACACATTTCCCTCCAGCACATTTACACATCGGAAATCTAAGGAGTAGATAAAACTCGCAATGCCGCATTCCATTCACGCCTCCTCCAACTTCCGTCGAAACCTTCGCGCATTGACTTCACATTCTCATTTTTTATAGAAACTGCGATGACACCATGCTGCCGATAATTCTACATAGCCACAAATGGAAAACAGTAAGAAGGAGGGAAGATCCCTAGGCTCGAGGCTGAAACTTTATCGGAAAGCTGTTTGCACACACGTTGTGCTTACATTACGCTACATATTCCAATTTATTCCAGAAAATATCGAGTTTGCTCAAGGGAATTGAAGAAGCTTTTAATTGCAATTTCTACGGAGCCTTGCAGCTTGCCGATACACCAAAAGATTTTGCATTGCTTGCAGTATTAATTTGAGCAAATTGTGAATTTCGCTTGCATAAATTTTACCAGTGAAGCAAACATAATATTGATACGTTCTGCTGATAATTTTGAAACTTTCATTGAACTTTTAAAACTGTTTGACCTGATGAAGAAATTCAAAAAACTCCAAGCAGCAAATTATAAACAATATTCGAATGAATCAATCTCAAAGTAAGGGTTCACATTACGATGAATGAAGGCAATTCGAGGTCTTATTTGTAGTCAATTGTTCGAGCGATCATTGTAAATCAATTTGAATTGAATTAAGATCAGTTCGATAAAAACTGCGGAGTTAATCAGAACACCGAAAAGCAAATCAACAACTTGAACTTAGCCAATCTCGAGTTTCATCGTTTCTCGAGGAGATTACAGTTTTCAAACGACTTCTCCAATTACAACAACGTCTCGGTGTTAAATTACGCATCTTTCTACTCTAAATCTGCTCGAAATTTCTTAGCCGAAATTCGACACTTTAGGTCTAATTAAAAATCTATTACATTGTGAAATAATTAGAAAGCAAACCGTCGATTTTGTGGAACTTGTTGGGCTCGACGCCGCAGGGCGTTTCTTTTCGGATAAGTCTGCGACACGTGTTGAAGAAATAATTAATGAAATAATTGCGATTGTGTGTTCAGCCTCCGCGCAATCTTAGACTCATTAGCAGCTACAGAGAATTCGGGGGAAGCGAAAACGAAAGTCAATCCAACGCTCGTTGCTTCGACTCCTCGCTGCGATTTTAATTTATTTCCGCGTGCCGAAAGTAAGTTCCAGAAGTAGGCAGAGCCGAGAAGAAAGGAAAAGTCTGATTTCGAGTGTAAACAGCAAGATTCGGCAAAGCGTGAATTTGCCACATTGCAAATATTTAATCGAGCGTTAAAAGATTTTCCGAGAAATTATTTAATGTTCGGAGTTTAAGTCAATGACCTGATGCGACCCGGTCAGGAGTGTAGGCTTTTTGAAGAGTGTAGGCTTCCATTGATAGGCTCTAAGCTACTGCTGATCATTGGTTCGTTGGCAGCTTCATTCAAACATTGCCAGCATTGTTTCCAGGTTCACGATTAGGATTTAAACTTCTTGCTTGGAAAATCCTGAACAAGCTCGAACGTTGTTAGTTCCACAAGATAGTTTTCGAATCAACGATTTGCGTTCGATGATCCGTTCAAACAGTTCGAGTAACTTCCATCGAAAATGAGTTCTAGCCAAATGATTTGACTAACGAAATCGACTGGAAAAATCAGCGAGTAATCGCGTAATCAATTAGCCACCACTGAGACAATCAAACATGAATCTGCCAACTAATTGCTGATTCGGAACGCATAACGTTGATATGAATACATATTTTGTAAATGTAGCGTAAGCTGCAGTCAAATAATCCTCGCGGGTCCCGCGCCCTCAAATTTGGCTAATGGGAATCGCGTTACATCGAACCAATTTGCGATTACAATTATTGCCGGTCGGTTTAGGCTTCGATTGAAAGTTGCAATCAACGTTTGCTTGTAAGCGCCACGGCGCGGAAAAACGGTTTTGATCGATCATCGCAACATGTGGCGCATGCAGACTCGTGGGAATGTAAACACACTTTTTCGCTAAGCGGAGAGATTTTCAACCAGCACGCTAGTTTTCCTCTAGCCGCTCTCGTCAGCGAAAATAATTTTCCTCACTAACACAACGGCGGCGAAATGAGAAATTTTCACAATGAACAATTTTCTCGATTTTCCGAAAATAATTGTCAAAGTCCGTCGCAACTGTTCCACTCAATTTCCACTGTCACCGAGTTTATTGCTCTTCAACTGTTCCCGCGTCGCGGAAAATTGATTACAAATTGTGAAAGCGCCGAAGGCGAAATTCCGCTATCTAGGGAAACGGGAAAAATGACTGACGCTCCAACGCGATCTCCGCGGTGAACTGAGGGATAGACTGAAAATGAAAAGATGAGGAGCGTGGCAGAGAGCAAGAGATCGCCAGAGATCATTCGCGTGCGTGTCTACGGATGTTTGTGAGAGTTTATGAGATGAGAAAGTTGATTTGCCACGCGCTCACGAAAGCCGCAGGCGTTCAACTCGAGATTGGAAGTCTTCGAACTTGATTAATCTGATTAGCCAACGTCAAAATGCCTGTAGGGGTTGACGAAGATAATTTCGCCTTTCTGTCATCAGCGTCGTAATTCTTCTTTCTTCTGCTGAAGGTCAAGAGCTCAACCTACACCCATCCGATTAACCCTAAACTGGATTAACTCAACGAGCTGTCCGAACTATTTTTACCTTTGCTCTGAATGGTCTCAATTACTGTTTCACGCCTTTCATTCTCTAACCATCGACGCAGATCAATTAATCACACCAATTACGTTAACGTTAATAAAAGCCATTATTTCGCCAATTTTATTTCCTCCGGAGCCAGATTTAGAATTCGTAATCAGCACAGCAGCAAACAGCACTTAATCGACCCGCAAATTGATCGAAACAATGGAGATCGAACTTCATTCAATGAGATTTATCGATTTGATTCGGGGAGGAATCGTGGAGCAAGATGAAAGTGCAAGCCATGAGAAAGTTATTGAAACATTTAGATTCAGTCTTTGATGAAGGCGGCTTCTAATTAATGGAACTAAACTCGCCCTCGTCTCCTGCCGACGTGCGTTGAATTCATCGACGATTCACGAAGGCGATGGCAAAAAGAATAAATCTCAAGAGAGTGAGTGGAAATGATGGCAGGGCGAGCGGAAAAGGAAAATCCTTGGGCGGTGATAAGGCCTCCCATCGGTCGGTCTTACCTTAAGTACTGCAATAAATCAATTACAACTTCGACTGGTCGCAGGGTCAACGGCAAGTTGAACGTAAGAACTAAGAATTATAGTGAAGCAGCTTATCTCAACCCCCCGACATAATGACGAGCTGAAAGCAGAAGCAGCCGACAAGATATTTTTTGTATTAATTAATTTTCTTCTTTTATTTTAGCAATTTTTTTTCTTCTTCCATTTTCTCTCCTACATTTATCACATTAATAAATTAATAAAATTAAATATTTAGCAAGGATGAAAACTCTTTACAGTTTGGGAAATTGCGTTAACTACTTCGTCATTGAAAACACTTGAATCAAGCGAAAATTTTTGTTTAATTTTAGCGACTAAAGTCTGCCGGACGCTGCCCAGATTCGGCTGGAGTCTGAGCAGCTCCGGCTGAAGTATTTGTATAAAAATCAGAGCAGATATTTGCAAAGATGAAAAATCTTGATTAGAAACTTTTTTCTGTTAAAAATCGAATCTGTTCGTGTCACGTTGACGTTACCGCAAGTGTTGACGGCGGTAAGTCTCCTATTAGTCTTTATTAGTTTTCTTTACCCATTGGCTTAAGTCTAGAGTTGCTTGTTGAAGTAGGGTTTAGTACAAAATGTATCGATTTCATCCCTCCAACGGACGAAAAGGGTGAAAGAACGCTTGACACTTAAATAATTACGCAACAAAAAAATACTTTTCGATCGATTTTCTTTCCGTTTGGTTAATTTCCATCCTTCGTTCTCCACGTTTAAAGTTAATGATCTCGGATGAGTGATGATGATGATGTCCCAAGGCAGAATTAAATGGTCCCCGGATCGTTGCCGTCCGGTTTAACTCTGTTGGAAGATTTCCATCGCATCTCAGGATCATGTTCGAGATTTTCGTTTACAGCTTGAAAGGCTCTCGTTTATCCAAGGGCGTCGTTCCTCTCGACGACCGTGACTGTGGCTCCACGCTGCCCTTTCGTGGCGTCTGCATTCCTGATGGCGTGCTGGATCCACTCAGGTTTCGTCTAGCGAGATGAGAAAAGGAGAAAAAAATTAGAAATTCCATAACGAAAAACTTTATTAGTTTTGCCCGGAGAAAACACGAAACAAATAAGCAAACAAAACTGAAGGAATGAAAACTGTTCGTGGGCAGCATCGACACGAGCAAGAAAAACCAAAAGCTCGAAGACTACAAAACAGCAAAATGGAAAATATGTGAGCTCACATCAAGTGGAAACAAGGAATGAATTGAAACTACATGAATGGAATGGAGGAAACTTTCACTGTCATAAATAATTCTATTTGTGTGTGTGTGTGTGGGTGTTTGGAAGCCGAAAGTTTTGTTGGGTGTTGGGAAAGGTCCATTAATTACGTGCTGAGATTTTTTAAAGCCTCGTCGAGCTACAAGAAATCTCGAGATTTACGACAAACATTTTCGCTCAAAGCTTTCAATGCAGAGCTTTCGAGCTTTTCTAATCTTTAATCTTAGCGAAGGGCTACATTAAGAAAACTCGCTGGGTTTCAGCCTAAATTTCCTCCATCAATCACGATAAGTTTCGCTATTCTTGGACGGACCCCCGATTGGCTTTGCCAGATTAAAACATGAAAGCTTTGCTTAAAATTGAGGGAATTCGGATAATTGAAAAAGTTCTTTTAAAACAAAGCGCATCGATAAACCATTCGATTGAAGTTCCGAGTCGCAGACGTGAATAGAGGAATAAAGTGCAGCGACAATACCGATAAAAAGCAGTTCTCCATCTATGGCGTCGGACTACGAGAGCCGTCAGCTCGAGTCGAGAAGAAGGAAAATGATAAATGAACGTGAAAGTCCAGAGCCGATTGTTGTCTTTTTAAAAGCTGTTCACTCACAACGCCTACGGTGAGTGTGGGCGAGAAGCGAGAGGGAAAAAACTTTTAGGTTTTCAAGCTTTTCTAGCTCGCTCCGGTCGGTCGCTTTTAAAAGCCGCCGACGGCCAAACGGTAGTGGAAGCTGAGCAGCAATGAATGGATGCCGAAGAATGGAGAACTTAATTTTCATTGAATGGTAGATTGAATAGATAGACGACAATGGAGCGTGGTGCAAAATCATGGTGATGCATGAAGAAGCGAACACAAAAAAAACAGCAGTGAGGGAGAAATTTTCAATCAAAACTATGATGATTTTTTGCGAGAAGCTGGACGGCGCAGGGCGTTGATATAGGAACGGCACCTGACTCTGTCCAGCATGAGTCGCCAAAAAACTGTCACAAAGCGAAGGAAAAACGTCCACAGCACACACAAAAAAAAACTTCCGTTGTTCTTTACCCAGCTGCTGACGATGAGTTCGAGAGATTTGAGAGTTGGCGAACGGGAATCCGGGACGGACGGCTGAGCATAAATGCAGGGCAGAAAGACATTAAGGATTGTATTAGAAGTGATAGAGAATTGGCTTTTTGCTTCGTTAAGGAGTGTCCAAGCCATCGACAGACGACTCGATGGCACAAGACGTGGATTAACGGAAGCAAGAGCTGCAAGACTTTCAAGCTTTTTTGTTTCGAATTGATTTAGTTCATTGCGATGGCAACTGAGATTACGTCAGTTCAGTTTAGCTCAAAAGTTTCCAAGTTATTTATTTTAATTGTTTTAGTACAGCGAGAGCTTACCTTGGCGTCGGTAGTCCGGTTAGCGTTGGTATACTCGATGATCGACTCATACCATTTCCATTCCTTAATTTAAGTTAATTCAAATGAAAGTTGTTTAGAATATGAAGTGGTTAAATAAATTAATTTCGATTATGTGAGGTTGCGAATCTTTGAATTAATGATTTTCAGTTGGTCAAGGGAGCTTTGCTTACCTTGTGGGTGCTGGACTGGCTGCTCCAGATGGCGTTCTTGTTGAGCCATTCGCTTTTGTTCCGGAGCCGACTGAAAGTCGCGACGGTCTTGACGGCGTTGAGGTTGTGACACGACGCGTTGGAATTCGTGTTTGTGTGCCATCGTCTAGTCAGAGGATTTTCGTTATCGCATTGTGAAAGTTTTTAGGGTGAAAGAACTCTTACCGTTGCTATTAAGTGACAAGTTTGATCCGTGACGAGAGCCGCTGGCGCTCAAAGGTCTTGAATTTGGTTTCGAATTGCCTCGCGAGGTTCCGGGTGTGATTCCGGTTCTAATTGATGGAGACAACGGTTAGGTAATCAGTAAAAAAGCTTGCTGAGCTTTCAAAGAGTTTCACACTCAATAAGCCTCGAGCGAACAGTTAACACTCACCTAACACCTGCAACAGACTTTCTCGGCGTATATGCACGTCCCAAACTGCTCTCATTATCGCTCAACGAATCTGGCGTTGATGCGGACAACGAGGATCGTGATGGACGTGACATAGCGACGGATCTCGACGAACGCTCACGTACCTGACAACGAGAATGGCGCGGAAGGAGCAAGGGAGAAAGAAAATGTTTTTAATTAAAAAATGTTCAAATGAAAGTTGTAATTGTAAGGAGGAAATTTCTCTTTTCCGGAGTTGCTGGAGAACGGAGAAGTTCAAGGCTTCTTGGATGTCGCCACGGGTTATCGTCTGGTGAACTTTCTTTTCCAATCTCCGGCAACTTGGTCGAGATCCCAAATTAAGAGTTAATGAAATTATTCGCCCCATAAATAAATAAACGGATTTTGAATGGTTCGTGTCCTTTTTCTTCGTAGTCGATCGATTGGTTTCTCATCGGGAAAACTGAGTTTGCATCACACTTTTCTCTAACAACGTCGATTAAATTCGTTGGCTAGCCAAAGCAGCACGTTCTTCCATCGCGGGAGACGCGGCGAAAGTTCACTAACTTACCCAGTGTGTTGCCGGATGGCAATGCGGTGCATGCGGACTCAACGGCGTAGAGCGACTACCGCCGCGAATGAAAGCCGTGCCGAATGATGATGATACGTGAAGTGGATAAGTGCAAGGAAGGTCACCCTGTGCACGCAACTGCTCGAAGATCGGCATCAGCTCCGCCAGATGTTCTTCAGCTGGAAATTTCGCATTTTATCGACGCAAACGAGTTTGGAGTGGAGAGAAGA
Organism: Smittia sp. YW1114-2; assembly: GCA_033064975.1. NCBI lineage: Eukaryota > Metazoa > Arthropoda > Insecta > Diptera > Chironomidae > Smittia > Smittia sp. YW1114-2. Next base: position 15,502,844 of record CP093833.1, read on the forward strand.
TTTGAAGAGAAAGTTTTGGTTAAAAATTTGAGTTCGCTTTTCTTTTAGCGGCCCTTGGAGAAGATGGATCATTTAATCGAAAACTCGCTTTATTAACAAACTTTTTCGTCTCGCTTTTTTGGTGGATTTTCATCCCGGAAAACTTTTTTCTCGAATTCTTCTCTGATTAATTTCGACACAAAGTTGAGGCTGAGGTCGAAGAGCGACCATTGCGTAACGGCTATGACGTCGAAGGTCGTTCGTTATCAAACTGTCACTCTCTCAAGGATGCTTTCTAATCCGCCCCGGGGTTGGATTAAAGAGTGTCCACAATTCTTTCATACTGATTTCGGACAAAAACATTGGACAAAAGCGCCAGCGGCACAACAAAAAGATTTCGCAGTTCGCACAGCAACAAATAACGAATAAAAAAAATTGTACAGCAAACCAAATGAAAAATTATAGCAAAAAAGCATGCAAAACCGCACAGCAAAAACAAATAAAACGGGGAGATGAAATTTTCATGACGAAAAAGCAGTTTCCACCGCTGCTTCCTTGGCTTGATGGTGGGGCCGTTGTTTGTGCTTAGTTTTTGTGCAAATATAAATAAAACTCGAATACAAAGATACGCAAAACCAGAATGCAGGAATGCATGATGCAGAAATGTGTGTGCTTTGCAACCTACCTCCATAACCCTGAAGAGAATTCGAAGAATTCCTCAAACAGATTTCGACAATTTTTTGAGCTTTAGAGTTAGATTTGAACTCCGACTGCATTTGATCCAACTCTGAGCTTGAGCTTTAGAGTTAGATTAAACTCAATCGTTTCCCTTGACCGAAAACTACGAAAGTAGTCCCTGCTTTGACAGAAGAAAACCGCGAGAATAGACACAAACCATTGCTAAAGTTTACTTTGTACAAAGTTCGTTTCTCCCTCCCAAAAATAATAAAGTGTTTGTCTACTGACTACTGATAACTTTTACATATTGCGGGATGATTCGAGAAAGGGAATGGTTGGGTGTTAATGATTTTACCTTGATAATTGGACCTTGCGTTGGAATTGGCGATCCAGTGTTTGGCGACTGCGATGACACCGACATGCGTGGCTTGAAAGCCGTCATACTTTGTGACACTCCATCCGCCAGGATGAACTGTTCGCGCAATTCAATGTTGGTGCGTCCCTTGGCTATTTTGCGTTCGTTCATGATTTTCCGCATAGATCACAAAATAAAGCGGCGCGCAAAATTAATCCACAACAAAAACATATCAAATAGAGCGTCGCGGATTGGCAATCGGTGGATGATGAAGGTCATGAGGTGTTTGGAAGGGTCAAATTGATTTGCCAACCGCAACAAGGGTAAAAGGATGTAAAAGAAAAACAGAAAAATCGGATGAGTTAAAGTTTCGTTTGCAAGCTGACAGCGAAATCACGAACAAATGTTTGACGACTGCTTGAGAGCATTGCAATCATTTAAATTGCTGTTCCACTCGTCAATTCTCGTTCCATTTGTTTGAGCTTTCACTTCAGAGAAATTAAATTAAAAATCGAAATTCACAAAGCTTTGTGTGGGTGTGGGTGCAGTTGCAGTGTGTCAGGCTCCTGCCTCTTCAACATTAATGGATGAAGAGTAAACAACAATCGGAATGCGAGCACATTGGCAAACACGGCAAAGTGCAATCAAAGAGAATAAAGCTGAACAACAAATTGATGGGCAGATCGAGAGCCAAATTGGATTTTTTTCGAATTCATTCACAGAATGAGAGCGGAAAAATCACAAGGATCCGATTAAAATATGTATCTGCAATCTCAACAGTTCTATCCAATTAAATAATGCTCTTGTGTTTCCACACGAACACTGCGTTGGACTTCAACGGTTGAACAATCTCTTTGCTGCACTTTGCCGTTTAATTTGAAGTCCTCAATCAGAGAAAAAAGTCAAAGGCTCAAAAATCGTGAAGTGGCAGCTAACAATCCGGAACTTGTTTGCGAATAATTACTTTATCGGTTGAAGACCAGTAAAACGTTTGATCCTCTCGAAACCCGCAATTATATTCGACTCAAATCCCGCGATTGCAAGCGACCACTTACGCAACAACACTACATAACTGCAACGGCCTATAAAATCACAAAATAAAACCACTAAAAAATGCCAAACGAAAATAAAATTAATGGCAAGGTGAGCTTGCTCTATCTACAATGATGCATGCAGCGTGTTCATTAATTGGCGCATCGGAACACATCAATTAAGCGGGATTAATCCCTCACCTGAGCCACCTATAAACCATTTCTGTTTCATCAACATCAGGTGCGATATGCGCAGCCTTCACCGTTAATATTTCAGCACACACAAACGCTCTTTAAAATTAACAATTCACACACGGACATGAATATTTGACGCTTTCATAATAACCGCAAACTATTAAGCTGCAATCAAACATTCATGACGATGGAAGGGGAGAAATTTGAGATTATAAAATAAATTTTTACAGCCAACACCACGAGAGCATAAAAGTTAAACACTGATAAGGCGGAGAAAGGTTTTTATGTGCTTTGATCAACTCTTTTTGTTTTGTTCCGCAACTCGGAATTTATGGAAGGTTGAAGGAGTTTTTCGTATCGCAGCAAAGGAAACGACACAAGACTGAAGTTCGAGGGAATTTTATTTGAGAGGAAAAAGGGCAAAACGGTTGCAATTGAAATCCATCTAAGACAATTCGGTTAACAACATCAAACAAACGGAAGGAAAAAGTTGAGAAAATCCACAAGGAAAAACGTCCAGGAGTAGAAATTGGATCATTATTACTCGCGTTTAATCTTCTCACTCAACAAACTGACGGAGTAAACAGCCGAGAGCTGAGTCGATAGATTGAAACTTTGTTTCATCAAGTGAACGGAAGGTTATTGAAAAACTCCGCTCAACCAGGGAGAAATTACGCTTCCGGCTGTTCTCGTTCAATTTCGAAGCAATTTGCTGTCATTCTCTTTATTCGCTCCGACTGAGCAAAACGCAATCAGCCTTCGGCTTGTAATAATGATGCAATCTACAGCGGAGGTTGTGCATTGCGTAAGGCTTCCAATCAGCTGGCTTCTTACACAGGATGCAGCATTTCTCGTGCTGTTCCGGCACTTGCGGATCCGGCAGCGGAAGCACCAAAGCGACTGAACGGCAAACATTTCGGTTTTACATGGAATTTTAGTCACACATGATATGAAGAGGAGGCGATAGTGGAAGGGGAGAACATGGAAATTTTCCAAGGGTTTAAATAATGAGAACATAAACAAACGAAATCAAATTAATTTAATCGAAAAATCATGTCGAATTATTTGCGGTTAATTGGTTGATAATTTCATAACGGATCGTTGACGGTCCGAGCGGCCAATGAATTTTGTTAATTTTGCGAGTTACAGTTAGCGCAATGCATGTTCGGATGGAGGGCAGGCAGGCACAGAGAGACATTTTGTTTCGTTTCAATTTTCATCCGTCAACACAAAAAAAAGATAAACGAGAACAACGAAATTTGTGATTAGTTGAATCCTTGTCAGATTAATTAGCGAGCATTCGGGGAGTAAAGCAGAGCAAAGGGTTGGACGCGGGAATGAGGCTCGAGTGCTTGTTGCAAGGGACTCATCCCGCTCGCAAGCCTTTGCCCTAAATTGGATTAAAATTAATTCGTTTTAGTGCTTCCTCTCATTTCTCTTCAGCGTATTTTTAATCCTCTGAAAAGCTTTAAAACACTTTCTGTCGAGGGGCGTTAAGTTTGTTAATAAAATGAGGCAAATTAGCGTGGATTAGTTTGCTTCATTCATCCACATTTGTATTCCTAATCTTTCTCTTCTTTTTTTCGAGTTAAATGACCATTTTCCTTCTTGATGTTGCTTGGGCTTTAAAAAGGGTTAAAATTATTCTTTTCTTGGCATCTTTTAATTCTTTGCTTCGTTGAGTTTCATTGGAAATTTTAAGATGTCGAAAGGAATTCATTTGAGGAATGTTCAACTCACCTCGGCATGGATCGTTCTTCACGAGGAACTCGTCGAGTGCTACCCAACCGCCTCCCACTCGAACCATGACTGTGCTCCTTAGGATGCGGACAAGTCGAAGCTTCTGACTATCGCCGAACTAGGTTTTGGAATAAATTTGATTAGTTCGCTCCGTCAGACCGAGAACTAGAGTCAACTCACTCTATATTTGCCTTCTCCAACTTGGAACACTCGGAACTTCTGTCTGCATGTGCAGAGCATAACTAATCGCTTGACTTCGTCGTGGATCTTGTCAGCATCTGTCGGTGGCTTGCGTTCTTGCCAGTCTGGTCTCAAAGCGGCGATGAACTCCTGCCAATCGATTAATCCTTCGCCGTTGCGATCGAAAAGGTCCGCCACGGCTCCCATCTCCATTCGTGATGTGTCGAACTCTGGGGAGATGAATGTCGTTCATATTAAAATTCGAGGCGGATTCCGAAAGGTTTCACGAAGAATTCGCCAAGCCATTACTCGGGTTGTTGACACCTTAAGAGAGGTTTAACTTACTCGTGTTGATTATTCCGTCGATGAAGATTTCGCGTGGAATTAATCCGTTGTTGTCCTTATCCATCTTGCGGAACAAATCTGTCAATCGCGATTTCTTGTGGTTCATGAACTTCAAGAACTGTGGAGCAAGGAAAGTGAAGAAAAATTAATCAGTGTTTGAAGAGTCTGAAGCTTAATTGACGCAGCACAGAATCAAGTTTCATCAACGTGAACCCTTGAATTAAAATAAAAATGTGAGCTATGCTGCAGAACATTTGCCCTCATGGGACTGAAATCCGATTACGCTTACTGACGCTTTGATGTGTGAGTTCATCTGAAATTTTTAATTGCGTCGTTTTTCATTCCGAGCTTATAAATAAATCTCGAATTGCACAATTTCTGTGAGCCTTTTCGAGTAAATGCCAATTAAACCGAAGCGCTTTTAATGTACGTTTAATTCCTGAAATCAGATTTTCATTACTCACCCTCTTGCGCCAATCATCCCAGCTGAATTGTCGGACACGCTCGAGCTCTTGCAGATACATAAGATGGTCGTGTAGTCTCTTCTGTCGATCCCATGACAGGAGCCAGACGTGACGCCATTTGTCCCAAAGAAGTTTCGCTCGTGGTGATCTCATTTCCGGCTCGCCCGATGCACTGTTGATTTTAAAAACAAGAAATGAGCAACGAGAAGAAATCGTCATCATCCCAATTAGAGCATCGAACTTTACAAGAAAAGCGAATCCCACAAAATGTGACAAAACGATGGAGCGTCTAATCAAAATTCGATGGTTGAAGAGATTCCGCGTCAATGTTCTAATCGATACTCGAGCCTGTGTCTTGCCAACGCATCGTCCAAAGACTCGGAACCTCTTGTCTCACTGTCGTTTACCTTTCCGTGAATCTCGGGCCGTAATGCGGCAGACGATCGCGATCTGGAGTTTGACCGTCGCGCATTGGGCTGATGCGGCTGTTGATGGCGAGCACAAAAGCAAGCAAGATTTTTTTGCGGGCGCACAACAAAGAAAGGTTTACGCAAAAAGATGAAAAGATAAAAAATGCAAATTGTCAATTTTCAATTTCGATAAATCACTTCGTCACCGTCACCAATTTGTTTTACTTTTTGCCAACCAATAAATGAAAGGAAGACGAGTCATGAATTGTCAAGTGAATGTACCTGGTTCGTCTCTGGTTTAGGCCGGCGTCCCTTGAGCCCTTGAAGCTGCTTGTACGCAATCAGTGTCGCGTTGGCAACGGCAGAAAGAGAACGAGGGTGGAAGAGAAACAGTTACGCAATGTTCGTCACCATGGATGATAACGAGGCAAAATGAGCGGTATGACAGTAAGGATTACGTGTTGTGCATGGTGCGTAGATGTCGTTCGAAATGATATGACGATGAAGTGATACAGACACAAAATATAAAAGAGAAAATTAAGAGTGAAATGTCAATAATAAGAATGGAGCGAATATTAAATGATAAGTAAACACAAAACGTTTTAGGGTGAGCTGTTCATGTTGGCAGAGACTTGATTACTGATTGCTAAGCTAATCAGTTCAAACTCGTCTTCAACGGAGCTTAAATCACGTGGCGAATGTAAATTCATTGTAGAAAGGTTTGACGCCAAACTAAGCTTGGCTCTTCTATCTAAAGCTTGTTAGCTTGTGGCTGCCTCCGAGCTTAAGAGTCTCCCAACATGAGCATTCCATCCTTAATCAAATTAAATCGTGCAAAACACAAACCTTTGCTTACGACCCAGCGTGCTGCGGTCTGGCGATGTCTCGCGCAAATCTTGACTCGATCCCCGTCTGTGTGGTTTAAAGGATCGATTTGTGCAAGAGTTTATGGCGTGATTCGTTAGTTTCGATACGCACACACAAATAAAGACATAAAAAAGGTTCAAGAGAAATGAAAGAAATTAAAATTCATGCCAAAGTGAATATTTTGATTGAAACGGAAAATAAATTTTGGAAAACATCAAACTCATGCGGTGAGTTTACAACGGCGACTACTTACATTGGTGTCCTCAAGATGGAAGCTCTCGAAGGTTTCCTGTTGTCCTTGACTGGTGCGGAAGGCGCCTTTGGCTTGCAGGCTCGGTCGACCTCCGGTTGACGTCTGGCTGTGTTCTCCATGAATTCCTTGTGGTCGGAAATCAGTTCAACTACGGCTGGGATGTCGTCTGGCAATTCCTCGTGCTCAAGAGCCAGCAATGTGGACTCGAGACCCATCAACCATTTGAGCAATTCTTCCATCGAGTTCTCTAAGTCCTTGAGAGCTTGCAAATGACTCTTCAATTTGCCTTCACGTGACAACGACCATTGAGAAATCTCGTCCCATCTCGACTGAATGATCGAGATCCAGTTCTTGATGATTGGAATGGCGTCGGGATGAGCTTTCTGTAAGATCGAGTTGGCGATTCTCAACGTTTCGTCCTTGTCGCGTTCCTTTTCGCGCAGCTCGCGAGTGAACTTCGTGTGCATGTCGATGAGCTGTTGGGTAGCGATCTCGTCTTCTGGCAATGCTGCGGCGTATCTCAACTTCTGTTCCGCCTCGGACAGCCACTCGAGCAACATGTGCACGTGCTTGTGTAGTCGCTCGGCTTCTCGTTGAGCGTCGGTCAGCTTCGTCTTCTTCTTGCTGGCCAGCGATTGCACATCGTCCCAGAGACGTTGGAGCTCCTTCAAGTTCTTTGACGTCTCGCGAGTCTCGTCTGACTTCTCAAGATCTCGGCCAGTCTTCAACACTTGGTTCATTTGAGCTGATCTCTTCTCAAGATCTGATTCGAGTTGCTTGTGTTGTTCCATCAAAGCAGTGACTGTGTCCAAATCACCGTAGACTGGTCCGTCATCGGAGAGATGGTTCTTTGTTTTCTTGAGCCATTCGAGAAGGGCGAGAAGAGCTTCGGAGAACTGTCCAGAGAGCAGCAAAGCTTCTTCGAGCTTCCTTTGACGGTCAACGCTCTTCGAGCAGACTCTCGTCCAGCTTTCCTTCAACTCGTTGAGCATTCTCACAAGAACAACTTCGTCGCTCTTTGGAGCGCGATCGATCAATCCACGTCCGGTTCTCATCGTCTGATCGTAAAGTCCTTGCTTCGACGACAGAGCGCGTTGAGTCTCGCGAATCTTCTCGAGGTGCTTCTTGATCTTAATTGGATCGTTTGTGCCTGCAGTTTCTTTCTCAACTTCGTCGAGTGAAACTTCAATTTCTTTCAACCACGTGGTGAGTTGCGTCCAACTGTCATGGAATTCGCGCGCCTCTTTGTACCCATGATCCAAAGCTCTTGTGCGTTCAGTTACCTTTGCGACGACACGTTCCCAACGATGCTGAACGGAAACCAACAAATTCTTGATGAGAATCACGTCCTGCTTCTGGCTGAAGTATTTGAGGTGTGTTCCCTTCTTGTCTAACAAGAGCATTGCTTCGCGATGGATCGAAACGTCTTTCTGCATGACTTTGTGCTCTTCCATTTGGTGTTGGATGGTCTCGAGCACACGTGAGACGGCAGGAGCTGCTGTCAATTGCTTTTCTGCGATGGTCAACCATTCGACGAACGCCTGAAGCGAGTCGTGGAATTCGGTTGCTTCTTTGAGAGCGATTTCGAGTTTGATCTTCTTGTCGTTGGCTCTTGCGACGACTGCGTCCCATCGTTGCTTCAGCGTTCTCAAGATATGTTGGAGATTGCTTGAAGTGACGTTCAATTGGTTCTGTCGCTTGATGTAGTCATTGCCTTGACTCAAAAGGGATTCAATCTTCGACTTGCTGTCTTCCAACTCGTTGAAAACTTCCATGAAGCGTTCAAGCTGTTCCGATGCTGTTTCAGGAAGTCCACCAACTGGTTTGCTTGCGCCAATCACACCGTCGACATCTCCCAACCATCCGAGCATGTCCTGAACTTCAGCAGTGAAGCTTTGAGCCTCACGCAATGAAACTTCGAGTTCATGCTGTCGATCGGCGGCTTTCTGAAGCAGATCGCGCCACTGCTTGTTGAGTGTCTTCAACTTCTCTTGCGTAGTCGACGCTTCGACTGATCCACGATCAGTTTCGATCAGCTGACGACCAGCGTCGTTTAGAGTATCGACTGAGCTCTGGTGAGCGTGAATGTCATTTGCCAAAACTTTGAGCTTAGCCAATTCAACCTCGAGGAGTTGAGGGTCGCCAGGAATCGGTTTTAATTGATCCAATGTTGAGTCGGTCTTGCTGATCCAAACGAGAAGTTCGTTAAGAGCATGTTGGAACTGTCCAAGATGAAGCAAAGCGTGTTCCAGTTGCTTTTGACGATCGACCATGCCGCGAAGAAGATTTTCCCAACGTTTGTTGACGGCGTGAAGTGGCTCGCGAATCGACGCTGCCTGCTCGGCTGATGTTCTTTCTGTCAGCTCGATTGCTTGTCTGTTAGAAGAAATAAATGAAAGTTAATACCACGCGAGTCTGATCAAAGTATCACACGATTTAAACGACAATCTTGCCTGTTCAGTGCCCTTAATGTTTGCATTTTGAAAGTGCGAAAGATTTTAAACTGTTGAATTCCAAAGTGTCAGTGTTCAACTTACCTATTTAAAGACTCGACCTCAACCATATGCGGGTCAACGTCATCCTTGAAGAGACGAAGCTGCTCAATCTGCTTCTTGACGGCGTCAATGTCTGAGCCGACAGGTCCGAGATGAGCGAAGCGATCTTCTGCCTTAGCCAAGAACTTGAGCAAGTTTTGGAGCGTCTCGTGGAACTCCATCGCCTTCTCCATGGCGTCGATAAGATTCTCTTCACGCTTAGCGTACAAAGCTGTGATGTTGTCCCAAGCATGGTCCAAGTCTTCGATGTGCTTCTTGACCTCGGGTTTGTCGGGTTCACCGCACAGCGACATCAAGTTGGTTCCAGTTCGTCGAACCTTCTCAACTTCGGGCTTTGTCTGATCAATCTCGTGACGAATTTCTTGCAAAGCAACTTGCTGGCTCTTGATAGCTTGTGGCTGAGCTGCTGGTGGCTCTTGTGACTCGAGCGATTCCTTCAAATCTCTCAACGTGCCCATGACTTCTTGAAGTTCCTTCCAGAACTTTTCAGCGATCTTCAGCGTGTCGTCCAAGCTCGCACCACGTTTGCTCGTGGCGTTTTGCAAGTCGTTCCACAAAGCGTTAAGCTTCTCAAGCTTCTTCTTGATGTCACGGACTGCTGGATCTTGCTGATTGTTAGCTTTGTTGATGACGTCGGTTGCTGCACGTTTAACGGCTGTGTAAGCTTCAGTTCGCTTATCCAAGTCGTCAACGAGAGCCGCGTTGTCTTCAATCTGATCACGAATCTTCGGTGGATGAGCTGAGATTGGATCAGCTTGGTTCACTTGATCAGCGGTGTTAGCCAAAGCGCGCAACATTCCCTCGAGCTTGTCAGAGAATTGCGATGACTCTTGAAGAGCTTTTTCGAGTGCGAGTTGACGTTCGCGCAATTCTGTTTTCAAAGCTCCGTAGCGTTGATTGTCAGCATCGAGAATCTCTTGAATCTTTGCCGAATCATCTTCAGCGACCAAGTTGGCGAGAGCTTCTCCGGTCTTGTTCAATTTATCTAGCAATGGCTTGTGATCAGCGATCGATTGCATCAAGCGTTCGTTCTTGTCTTGCTGGATCGCAATCTGATCTGGTCGAAGTGCAGGAGTGGCAAGGATCGAAATCTGGTGTTCCATGTCGTTGAGCCAAGCGACGAATCCATTGTGGGAATCGGCAAAGTGTTCTGACAACGGAAGCGCTTGCTCCAAAATCGACAGACGTTCAGCGCACAGAGCGGCAACGGTCTCGACGATTTCTTTCAAATCTTCAAGCTTCTCACGAAGTGTTGACGTGTTCTCGTTTGGTTGAGACTCGCGAAGAACCTTCTTGGCAGCGCTGGTGACATCGCGAACGCGGCCCTTCTGGCTGCTGATGTCGTCGTTGATCGAACGATGTTCTTGTAGCTGAGCTCGGACGAGCTTCGGCTGCATTGCTGGTGGATCTGCGTCACGCAAGTTGGCGTCCATATCACGGAACCATTCAAGAAGTTCATCGATGTCAGTTGTAACTTCCTTGCTTCGTTGTTTGCTGAGATGAAGCCGTTCAGCCTTGCGTTGGATCTGCTCGACAATCGCTTCATAGCGACGGTTGTCGCGAGTCACGAGACTCTCGATAGTTCCGGCGCCTTCTCCAGGAGATATTTGGCAGAGTTGTGGGCCAATCGTGTTGATGGTTTCGAGAACTGGGCGCATCTCAAGCAGATCACTTTCCAATCGCATGATGTCAGTCTCACGAGGTTCACCAGCGGCCAAAGTGGCTTCGGCAGCTTGCATCCAATCGACTAAACGAAGATGCGACTCGTGGAACTGCTGAACAAGTGGAAGAGTCTCTTGGGCTCGTTTCAAGTAGTCTCCGCCCTTTGTAGCGAGATCTCCATATCGCCGTTGAAGTGAGTCTAACTTATCTTTCAGCTGCAGAGCTTCGTCACTTGAAATGTGCTTCATCAACTCAGAGCCGGCTTCAACCGTCGACTCTACGTTGGGCGCGCGAGCTGCGATGTCTTCATTAAGATCAACCAGATGATCCATTTGTTCCAATAGTTTTTCAGTGTGCACTGGGATTACTTTGTAGTGACTCAAGCGGCTCTCCATCGACTCCATCCATGCGACGAGGTCTTGGTAGGTAAGAACGAGGTGTCGCAATCCTTGGCGGGATTCGTCGAGCAGATGGCCAATGCTCTCGCTGGCCAACACCAGATCGGTGTAACGTTCGGTGGTAACTTTGACCTTTTCTCCCAAGCCAACGGCTTCATCGTCGCCAATCAACTTCATCAGCTCGAATGCGATGTCAGCGAGCTCAGAGAAATCAGGCTTCTTGCCTAAGATCTCGTCGTGAAGACGTTCGTGCTCGCGGATTCTCTGCTGAATCTTCTCTTCGTCGGTCGGCACAAGTTCCATTGCCTTCACTGACTTCTCAGCCCCATCTAACCATTTGTTCAACGGCTGATATTTGTCTTGGAATTGCTTAGCGATGTTCATCGCTTGTTCGAGAGCGTGAGTGCGCTGTTGCGTCTTTTCAGTGAGGTTGTCGAAGCGTTTCATCAAATCCTTCATTTGCTTCTCAATGCGATTCTTCTCAGCCGGGTCGCAGTTGGCAGCGACTTCTTGTCCCAAGCTGACGAGTGACGACAGAGAATTCTGACGATCCATCAGCATCTTGACAAGGAACTTCTGTTCTTGAAGTTGAGCTTTAACGACTTTGTAGTCAGCTGACGGCGGTTTCTGGTTGGCGACCATTTCCTCAGCATCGCTGAGCCATTTCGAGAATCCATCGAGCGCCTCTTGGAACTTGCCAGACTGCAAAAGTCCAACGTCCAAGCGACGGTCGCGTTCTTGCATCTTTTCGTTCAACGAATTCCATTTCTCGTTCATCTTCTCGAGGTCTTTTTCGAGCTGCGTTGTTGACACGCCAGACTGAGCTGACCTGACCAGATCTTGACCAAGCTTGTTGACTCCATCAACGTTGTGCGCCAATGGTTCGACGACGCGTTGACGGAAACGTCTGAAATCGTCTTGCTGGTTGCGGATCTGTTCCAACTCGCTGGAAACTGCCTTCATGGTCTTCAGCTCCTTTCCGACTTCGGTCAAATCGTCCATGATCGCCGCGTGGGCATCGTAGAACTTTTCGAGAGACTTCAATGCCTTCTGCAAGGCATCCTCCTGGTCCTTTGTTCGGTTCTCCAAGCGTCCCAGCGTTTTCTTCAGCGAAGTGATTTGATCGCGAGTCTGAGCTGTGTCAGGAGCGAATCCACTGTCGACCAAAACTTCTCCTGATCTTTGGGCATCGGCGATCTTGTCTTGCAGACGCGAAAGCTTATTGTAGATTCCGTTGACTTCTTCCAGCTGCACAACGATGACCTTAACTTCACGTGCCGGTGGCTGAAGAGCGTCGACTTGGTTCTCCAAGTCCGACAAATCGATAGCGAGAGCTTTGACTTGTTCATTGAATTGCTGAACGGCTGTGGCAGCTGATTGGAGTTCGCCGCAGCGATCGTTCAAGCGCGAGTGCAAGTCATCGATTCTGTCTCCGATGGCATCGACCTCATTCGTCAGATGGTCAGCGTCGCCGCCTGAAGCTCGCGTTTCGTTTGCAATGTCATTTGCAAGCTTCTTAACTGCACCGAATGGCTTTTTCAAAGCTGCAGTGTCTTCCTTGATTGCTCGGACACGTTCCAAGAGCTTTGGATCCTTAGCCGCTCCCCCGAGAGCGTCGTGAGCTGCCAATCGATCTTCGCATCGGCACACTGCATTGTCAAGTTGACGCAACTCGTCGTTGAAGTCGCCAAGACGTCGAGCGCATTGCTCAAGATCTTGAGCGCGAATCAAAAGCTCGTTGTTCAACTTCTCCCAACGGTCCTTGATGTCACTGATCTGAGATTTGATTGGATCCTTGTCGACGTCGCAGGCGTTCAAGAACGTTTCGCCGCTAGACTTGGTGGCTTCGAAGTCTCCAGATTTCTTCCAGACTTCGCTTCGGAACGTTTGGAGGTCTCGCAGTTGCTGGTCAATCTGCTGGCGCTTCAACACTCCTGGACGAAGGTTGGCAAGCTTTTCTTCAGCGTTACGTAGCCAAGCAACGAACGACTCCGATGTTGAGTGATATTTCTTGCAGAGTTCCAAGCACGTCTGGAGTCGAGAGTGACGATCGACAGTGTCGCGTCGAAGCTTCTCCCATTGACTTTGAATTTTCTCCAAGTCACGTTGCAGGCTCTTGTCACCGCGTTGGTCTTGTAAGTCGCGGCCTTTATTCAACAACATGATAATCTCGTGTTCCCGAGACATCACTTCGCGGTAGATTGGCTCATGGGTGTCAATCTGGTGTTGCAATGTTGGTTTGTGTGCAGATACGAGAAGACGTTCAGAAAGGTTGGAAAGCTCCGAGGACAACCAGCCAAGAGTTCGAGCGCAGGCTTCGGCAAACTGACGTCCACCACGAAGCGCTGCTTCTGTTTCAGCTTTGCGTTGATCGAGTTTCTTTTGCAGTGCTTGATATTGTTTGTCGACAGCTCCGATACGAGCCATGACATCAGCACGAGAAGCTGGATCTCCGAGAACCTTGCAAAGCTCATCGGCTGCGTGTTCGGCATCAGCGAGAAGTGGTCGTTGACCTTCGAGTTGGCGTTCGAGATTCTCGATCTTGCGCAAAGTTTCCTGATGATCCTTGTCATGTGGCAAGCTATCGAGGTTGTCGCTGATGTTCTGAAGAGCTTCTCTCAAGCGGTTCAAGCTTGCGTCGAATTCTTTGCTCGAGCCAACTGCAGCTCCGAGAGAATTTGCACGCTGGTCGAGTCTACCGACCAAGTCGTCCCATTTTGATTCGATGTTTTGCAGCTTGTGAGCGACTGCTTGACCTTCTGGCGATGATTTGTTAACGTAGTCGATCAGAGCACGTCCAATTTCTTGTAGATGATTCATTTGCGGTTGTTGCCCACGGAACTCTTCACGCAGAACTTGAACCTGTTCGATCTGGCTCTGCACCATGCGTGGATCTGATGAAATCGGTCCTAAGACAGTCAACATCTTCTCCTTCGAGTTCAACCATGAGTTGAGGTTGTCGTGGGTGTCAAGGAAGTCACGCAAGTGTTCCGAGTGACCAATGCGGTCTTTGCATAAGTCGCTCAAGTTCTTCCAGCGGTCAACAACGTTTTCGAGTTCAACTCGAATCTGTTCTCCGCCTTGTGCGTCCGGCTTTCTCTTCAGCAAATCTCGAACTTGCGTTCTTGTGCTGTCCAACAAGCTCTGCTTCTCGTACATTTCTTCGAGCACGCGACGCAACTGCTTCGTGTACTTCTCGGCATCATCTTTGTTTCCAATCGACTCGGTGGGAACTTGACGTTGGATTTTGTCAAGGAAGTTACTGAGCGTTTTCAAGCTCTCCTGGTGACGACGGATTTCATCTTTGATCGACTCAAGTTCGTTCTGACGATCAGTCAGTCTAACGCCAAGCATTGAGTAGCGGTTGTTGATTTCCATCAACTGCTGTTGGATTGGCGACAGGTCGGTGATGTGGAAACCTTCTTGCGATGACCTACGTGATCCGAATCCGCTTGAAGTTGGCGACAACGGTGAAGCAGACGGCGTTCCTTTAGTTGGTGAAGGCGAGCGTCCGTCTGAGCGGTAAGGGCTGACAGTGCTTCGCTTGATTGGGCTGTAGACGTTGCGTTTGCGGCTAGGCGAGTCAGGTCGGATGAGAGCATCGTATTGTGAACCCAGATCGTTGACACGATCAATCGTGACTGCGTAGTCTCGATATTCCTTCAACATTGGTTTCAAGTCGTCAGTTTGACGTTTGACAATATCAAGATCGAGAGCGACTGGCGCTAGTGCGTTGGTTCGCTTCTCGAATTGCGAAAGCCACTGCAGAACTTGATCCTTCAGTGTCTCGTAAGCGTTGAATTGTTCGGCTTTCTGTTTGAACAGTTTGATTTTCTCGTCCAAAACGGATTCGAGATTGCGCCATTGGTTTTCAAGCGCCTTTATCTTGTCGCGAACGACTCCGGTGTCGGTGACATCGCGTTTGCTGATCAAATCCTTGCCAGATGAGATGCAAGCTTCGTACATCGGTCTCATCTGATCCTTGATTCTCATCATTTCCTGAGTCTTCTGGGCGAGGATTTCAGCTGGCAGCATCGAAAGTTCACGCGAATCCATTTGCTCTTGCAGAGCGCAAAGCTCTTGCTCGAGAATTGAACTCTCGTCATTGAACTTGCTGAGTTGGGCAAGCGTTTCGTCCAAGAAGTCCCCACGTTTGATGGCTTTGTCGAGGAGTTTCTCGAAACGGCTGATGACATCTTGAAGCTTCTGTTCAATCTTTCTCGCCAGCCGAGCGTTCGACGCTGTCTTCATCAAATCTTGAGCTGCAACGGTGACGGAATCCAAGCTGGCGCGATGTGACTCGAGGTCAGCAAGAAGTCCACGGTGTTCGCGGACCTGTTCTTGCAAGCGTTCCTTGATGAGACTTGCTGGGCGCAAGTTAAGCTTGAATTTATCTTCCGATTGGTTGATCCATGATACGAGTCCATCGAGGGCGTCCTGGACGCCTTGCGATTGTACAAGTGCAGTGTCGAGAAGACGGCAACGGTCGTTAAGTGCTTCCAAGTACTGCTGATATTTGTCCTTGAGCTCTTCGACTGGGATCTCCAAAGCGGAAACTTCCGATGGCGACAGTTGACCGGCCAGCGATCTCAGAAGCCAATCAAGACTTTGCTGCATGTTGTCCATCAATCGTCGTCCTTGCGAAAGGAACTCGGAATGCAAAGCCTTTGCTTCGTTCAGTTGATCTTGAACGGTCGATGGATCTGCGGCTGGCTGATCATCCAAGCACTTGACAACTCTTGGTTGAATCTCGCGCATCCAGTTCTTCGCCTTGTCGAGATTGTCTTGATATTCTCGTTGACGTCCCGACAATCCGCTCAAACGGTCAGAGAGAGCGTTGGCACGATGAAGCAAATCGCGATATTGAGCGCTGACGAGTGAAACGTCTTCGCGAATCTGAGATTCGGATGCTGGCATCGGCTCGATGTGGGGAAGACGGTCGGGCAATGTCGTGCGGAATTCATTGAGAACGCCGAGGAAATCTTTCGATTCGTCGACGAACTTCTGGGCTGACATTGTGATGAAACGGAGGTCAGCTTGGTGAGCGATAACGTCGCTCACGAATTCCTTCGTGGTGTCAGTTTGATTGGGAAGTTTGTTCAAATCGGACAGTGCACGTTCCTTGTCTTCAAGTGTGCGACGCGCTGACTGCAGCCACGTCGAGAAAATCTCGAGTTCGGATTGAAGCTTGACGAGCTCGTCCCGGACGCCTGACAGACGTTTCAGCAACCTTCCGGTGCGGTCTTGGGCTCGATCAACTCGTGAACGTAATTCACGGCCAGAGTTTTCGAGAGCGGACACTTCCGGGGCTGATAGGACGTCGCTTCCGGTGAGAACGATTTGACGAACTTGCTCGAGGCATGAAGCGACGGGACGTTGTTGTAAGTCAATGTCTTCCTTGATTTGCTGTAGAGATTAAAAGTTTTAGTGTCGGTTCGTGAGAGCTTCGCCATCTCACCTTCAACAAGTTGATTTGATTTCTCAGATCGTCGATTCTTTCCTTCGGCCCGCCGACGCTAGATATCTTATGTTCGACTTCCGTAATCCATCGGAGCAGTTGTGAAAGATTATCTTCGCACAATGCGAACTTCTCAAGGACCGCTTGCTGTTGATAACGTAGGAGAGAAAACAGAAACGTTAATTAAATCATGAGCGACGCAAGAAGCGTCAGGCTGAAACTTGATGGAAAAATCGTTACGAAAACATAACAAATGAATTTGGAAAACTCTCATTGATCATCAAATGGAGTGCGTCAGACGGTAAAATGGGGGTTTCAGGTCAATGACTTTTCAGTTTTGAGCAACCTGACTCAACCCAAAGCTCAATTTAAATCAGGTTCAGGATTGTTCAGGAGATCGGACATCGAGAAGGTCATTAACCTTCCTGAGTCATTGACTGAAACCCCTGCAATAAAAACACATAAGGAAGAACCAAAATTTGTGAGTGACAACCAGAGGCAAGCGACATAAACATGCGTCAGGCGGCTGGTTTATATTCTGTGCGGACCAATTCTGTTTGGTGCACAACCACGAATGTTTCCAAGTCTCTCGGGAAATTCATTTCGCAGCATAAGAAAGCGGAGAAAACTCAATCAAATCACACAAGTTCGTGCCATGCATCCACGCAAGTTAAACTTAAGCCTAGTTACTAACTTAGAGGTGTTGGTGTCATGCAGTGTTAGGTTAATTAAAGTCAATTGTTTAAGGAATAAGTAAAAGGAAAATGAATAAAAATCAACCTGAAAAAAATAAAAATAAAAGAAACAAACAAAATGGTAAAACAACATCAAAATAATGAAGCCGGAGCCGATGGAAGGCTTAGCTGAGATGGCCTTTCTACACGATGAAAGCTTCTCGGCTTGAGCTATCGACGGCACCGGCGAGACAAATGCAACAATACTTCCTCATGGGCCATTGAGTCTCGTTTACTTTAGATAGAATCTCTTTGGGCTTGCAGAAACACCGAATAAAAGCTCACTAAGGATAGCAATATTCAAAGAACGATGAACATTCCATGCAAATAGTCAAATTGAAGGAGAAACGGATTGAAATGATACACGTTCGGTGAACGTGGAAACCAAGAAAACATTTGCTGATGACGAGAATTTTAAGCTTTTACTAGTTGTTGGTTTGTTGAAGGTAAATGAGGTGGCAACATTGGCAATTCATCAGGCAGCCAACCCCTTCACAGAAACGGAAATTGAAGTCTAGGAGCTTAATTAGATAGCAGAAGACTTCCACTGTTCAACGTGTTTTTCAGGCAGAGAGAATTGCTGTCTATGCCAGAAGTTTATTGCTATGAGATTGCTCGAACTGAACGTCGATAGCGAGATGAAATCGTGTGGCGCTTGGGATGTTTTGCAACATGTCTTTGCCACACGTCAAAAGAAAACAAAATAAGCGTTTTCGAGAATGCAATCGAGCATGCAACACAAAAATGTTTTGCCAAAGCCTTTTTGGAAAATATAAAAAACCTTTTTATGAAATTATGAGCGTAATATGCATGAGAGAAAAAAATATTTTGCGTTAGCGAATTCACATGAGGAATAAATAATGACAGAGTGGAACTGATGTGCTCTCCAACCGAATTACTTACTCTTTGTTCGGCTGGCAGCAGGAGGCCTTTGTCACGGGCTTTGGCAAAATCTAGTGGTTCGTTATCGGTCGCCAAGCGACCATTCACGGGATCGACTAAACCGCTATTTATAGCCGCGGTCAGTGGTGCGATTTCGCTATTGTTTAAGTCGCGCACGACTGTTGTGGATGGATCTATGAGGCCTTTAGCGATGGCGTCTTGCAGGGTTAGAGGCATTGTGGCAGTGACGAAGGGATCGCTAATGCTACCGCTGGCAGCATCGTAAAGGTTATAATTGAGGGCTTCTAGCAGGTCAAGAGACCGCTTGGGCGTGACTAAAATAGCGTCATCAACAGCTTGCTGCAGGCTCAGTAGTTTCGATGTGACCGTGTCAACGACATTGAACTTGTCGGAGTCAATGAGTCCTTTACGGAACGCTTCGGGCAATCGAATCATTTTCCCCTTTGCGCCGTCTTTGATGAGCGCTGACTCGGGATCAATAAAGCCACTCGCAATCGCTTCTTTCAAATTGCATTTGGCGGCATTCTCTGGGTTGGTGTAGGAGCCGTCGGATAAACTTAAATGACCTGACTCGACGGCACTTTCGAATGTTTCGGGCGCGCGTTTGTAAATGACACATGACGGATCGAATGTGAAAACTAAGGCGGTAGGGTCAATCATAATCTTTTTCGTTACATCAACACTTTGTTCTTCTAAAGCTTTAGAGAGTGGACGGAACTGACCCGTCTTAGGATCTTTAATTAAAGCCGTAGACGCGTCGATTAAACCGTGTTTGATGGCTTCATCCAGCGACATTTCTTTGGACGTTGGAGCTGCCGAAAGCTCTGGTGTCAAAATATTTTCAAAGCTTTCGTTTCTCTCAATCGATTTACCCGTCAACGGTTTCGTTACTGTACACAGTAGACCTTTGCTGAAGGCAACGTCATAATTGCTCGACATTTTCGACTCTGGATCGACAACACGACCGCGCTCAATATCAAGCTCCCCTTTCTCAATCGCATCTTTTATCGATTTATCCCGACCCGTCACAAAATTCTTCAACACAGTTGTCTCACCATCAATCAAACCGTTCTCGATGCACGCTTGCAAGTTCATCTCTTCGTTTGATGAAGGATCAACGAACTTTCCACTCTCGGGTCTATACAAGCCCATCTTGATTGCGTTCTCTAATAGCAGCAGCTTCTGTTGACTCACAATCAGTCCCAGCTTGCGAGCTTCTTGTAAATCAATTTTCCTTTCATCGGGGAAAACATATTTGCCATCAATCACGTCGATAATGTTCGATTTGATTGCGTCGTTTAGTCTAACGTAGGTCGAAGTGTTGGTGTCTTTCACGAGCGACGACACTAAGCTAATGAGATCGTCTTCGATTGCATCTGCCATCGTAACCATTCGGCCATTCGCCGGGTTAATGAACTGCCCGTTCTTTACATCGTACAACTTCATCGCAAGCATCTCATACAGCCCGAAGCCACCGCTTTCGATGTCAACTATCAGCCCGAGTCCCATTGCCTCGTTCAAAGGCACGAAGACATTACTGCCTGGCTCCTTGAACACACCCTCCCTCCGATCAATCATCTTCAATCGGCAACACTCGCTCAGTGACAACAAACACTCGTCGGTCTCGTTGAAGTAGCAAGGCAGGTTGGGATTTATCATCCATCGGCGCATAGCTTCGTGGAGTGTCATCTTCTTTTCAGTGTGGGGATCGACAATCTTACCCGATTTACTGTCGTAGATGCCTTGATGGATGGCTCGCTGTAGGCTGATTGGAGCTTTGTTGTCGCACAATATTCCCAGATCGAAGGCTTGTTTCAACGTCAAATTACGCGAATCGACTTTCAAATTGGACTTGTCATCAATCACTCCGGAGTGGATTGCGTCAAGCAGGGGAAGATCTTTGTAGCCACCCATCGACGAGTCTTTGATTTGAACGGAGTTCGGATCTATCAGCTTCTCGCTGATTGCTTGCTCGAGCGTCAAACGTTTACCCGACTGTGGATCCATAAAGCGACCGGTCTCTTCATCATAGATGCCTTTAAGAAGAGCTTCGTAGAGCCCGATTGGCTTACGAACTTCGACGAGTATGCCTCGATCGAAAGCTTCACGGAAATCGATTTTATTGCCGAATTCATCGGTGATTGTTCCACGCTTCGTGTCGACCATTCCACTTTCGACTGACATCTCGAACGGCAGAATTTTCCCGCCGATGTTAACTATTGTAGATTGCGGATCAATGAAGCCGCGTTTGATAGCGCGATCTGTTGAGAGTTTTTCGGATGTCGTTGTGTTCGCGAAGGTTCCCGATTGTGGATCGTACAATCCCTTGAAAACAGCTTCCGGGAGCGAGCATTTTCTTCTCGACAAGATGATGATTCCTCGATCAACAGCTTCGTTGAAGCTCAACTTCTCACCGCTAAACGGCTCATTCACGCACCCACGCTTCGCATCAACCAGTCCACTCTTAATCGCATCACTCACGCTAACGATCTCGTTTGTTTTCGGATCGTGAATAATTAAATCGCCGGACGAGATTTCGCCAGACTTAATGCACTCGTCGAGAGTTAATTCGTCGTCGCTCGGCTTGAGCTTTCCAGTTTTCGAGTCATAAATGTTTCTCAGAATCGCATCGGAAAGAGAAATCGGTTTCTTCGAGCTCAGAATGTAGCCGCGTTGATAAGCGTTGGAAAGGTTCAAGTCGGGATTGGTCAGCCGGCCGTTTTTGGCATCGAGCAGACCCGTTTCGATAGCAGCCTTTGCTGGTAGGACGCGATCCTTCTTTTCATCGACGATGAGAGTCGACGAGATGTCAATGAAGCCAGACTTGACACCGTCTTCAATTGTTTGCAACTCGCCGGTCATCGGATTCAAAACTTTCTGCTCGCTGACTTTGTAAAATTCTTTCGCAATCGCGTCAATTAGAGTCATCTGAATTGGTTTCGTCGATATTAGTTTCTGTCTGACTGCTTCGTCGAACGGAACGCGTTCACCGGTTTGTTTATTTCTAACGGCGCTGTCGTCAACAAGCTCGGAGTCGAGAGCTTTCTGAAGCGGGACTAATTCGTTCGATTGAGTGTTTTTAATTTCGGAAATATTCGCATCGAGAATTCCGCTGTTTATTGCATCTTGAACGCCGACGCGACTCTCGCCCGCTTTGAATTTCATTGAGTCTCTATCGTACACCCCGCTGTTAATCGCCGCCTCGAGAGAAATTGGGCACTTGATTCCCTCGAGCAGATTTCCATCGCTTAGAGCGGACTCCAACGGCTTCGTTTCGCCCGTTTTCGGATCGATAATGACGCCACGCTTCAAATCAACCACACCGGTTTCGATGGCGTGTGACAACGGCATGACTTCGCCCGACGAGTCGCGAATTGAAATCGTGTCGATCTCAAGAACCCCGGAGTTCAAAGCTTCGTTAATTGGCAGTAAAATTCCATCGACAGCGACCTTTCCGTTGCTCTCGTTTAACAGCCCACTTTCGCGTGCTTCCTGCAGCGACAAAGTTTGAGCTTTCGGCGGCTCCTGCTGAATTATCCACTGCCGTTTTAGACACTCGAAGAATGGAATTCGCTTGCCTGTTTTTGGCTCGACCATGATGCCAGTGTGACGATCAATTAGGACTTTTTCCAGGGCAACCGCCAAAGGCACGTAGTTATCGTTGCTAAAATCTTTTACGTAAATCAGCTCGGGATTGAATATGCCGCAGTTATAAATAAAATCATCGAAAGGAACTTTGTTGCCTGTTGACGGATCAACGAAAGCTCCAGTGCGCTTATCGAAAGCTCCAAGCTTTTCCAGTTCTTCGGGAGTTGTTTTATCATCAATTTGTAGAGCTGATTGAGACTCTGGCTGGAGAATATCCGACATTACCGACTCGCTCATCTCTTGAATCGTACTGAAAACCATTTTATCGCTGCCACTTGGCGGCTTTACAGAAACTTTTTGTGAAACAACTTGACGATTTTCCGGCTCGTCTGACGATTTATTCATCATGCTCTTGACAGAGTCGGCCACGGCCATTCCCGCGAGCACTGGAGCCCCGACGATTGCCATTAAGCCAAACTTGGCAGCGTTGGCGATATCTGAACCGGAAATTTTCGACTCAGATTGCGACGGAACTTGAGACTGAGATGGAGTGTCTCGTGTTGATAATCCACTGTTTACAGCTGGAACCACTTGCCTCGCTTCGGATTGCGTTTCAAAAATTGAAGTTTCCTTAACGATTTCGGAAATCTCGAGTGGAAGCCTCTCAGTCGTTGAGTGTTCGAGAGGAGATTTGTCTTTGACTGACGAGTCGCTTGAAGGGTCGGACGTCTTAATCTGAGGTTCTTGAGTTAAGCTCGAGATTTTGGGATCGAGCGACTTCGAAATGTCATCAGATTGCGAAATTATATCTTTTAAGCTCTCAACGGACGTCGCTTCGACGTCTTCATCCTCAGTTGTTGGCTTAGAAAATTTAGATTCTAACGCTTCGGGTGATTTATTGAATTCATCGATTGGCAAAACGTTTGAAATGCTTTCGTGTTTTGATTCCTGCGAAGGTTTTTCTGATTGAATCGGTTCGCTGGCTTCTCTTCCAAGTGAACGAGCAAGATTTTCATTTGATTTTAGATCTTCCGATTGAGCAGAAGGCTTCGTAGCTTGGGGAGAATCTTTCGTTTCGGAGATCTGCTTCGCCTTTTCAATCAAAGGAGCTTGAGAATCTTTAGACTTAGATTGCTCGATTTCAATTTGCGGCTGAGGCGAAAGTTGACGCAAGTCGACGTCCTGGGAACTCGAGGGTTTTCCCTGAGTTGAAGTAACGCTGGAAGTTTTCTCAGAATCACTGATAGAAATTTTTGCCTTTGAAAGCTCGAGAGTGTCGTTGGCTTTGAGTTGGCCAAAAATTTCACTCGAATCCCGTCGAGGAAGTGAATGTATATCGTCAGCTTGTGTCTGCTTTCTTTTTAGTTCGTCGAAATGTTCCTTTGATGTTTGAGATTGAGGTGAAGGTTCACGTTCTTTAGCCAAATCCTTCTCATGACCAGAGCTTTTCCTATCAACGTCATTTTTCTCTGAGTAATCCACTTCGGATTCTGTCTTTTTTGATTCAAGTTTTCGCAAAACATCAAACGATTTGGGATCATCGACCTTTCGACTTCCCTCAGATTTTCCAATCGTTTTGATCGAAGGCTCACTCGAGACAGATTTTTCATGAACCGGCGAAATGTTCAAAATTTCTTCTTCAATATTAGTTCCGGCAGTGACAAGGAGACCTTTGTTAACCGCCTCTTGGATAGGAATGACTTGGTTGCTCAACGGATCTGTGTAAGTTCCATTTTTGAGATCGAGAAGACCTCTTTGGAGAGCTTCATTGATGCTAACATGAGACGTTAGTTCATTGAGGGGCTGACGAGACAACGCATCTAAACTTTTGTCGACGGAATCGTGGCCTTCACTTTCCAGTCTTGGTCGCTTCGCACTCTCAGCTAAAGTTACTTCAGTGTCAGCTAACGATTTTCTAGGGACAGGCGTTGGTTTGAAGTCAGACGACATTGAGTCGTCATCGTAAACACCGGAATGCTTTCGCGACTTTGAAGGCGTCATGTCTTTTGGTGTCGGAATATCAAAGCTTGACGCTTGAGAAATCACAGCCGATCGGGGAATGGAGTCGGAGGTAGTAAAGTCGCTTATTTCGTCACGAGAAACTAATCCGCGTTCGTAAGCTAATTCGACAGGGATTTGCTGGTTCGTTGATGGATCGAAAACCATTTTGAGCGAGTTAATAGCGCCAGCTGCAGCAACAAGTGGAGCACCCGCGACAATAAGAAGACCAGTTTTCACAGCATCGATTAAATGGATTTTTTTGCCTGAAGCGTCGATGACTTCGCCAGTTTGCGGTGACACGATTCCCCGTCTGATCGCTTCGTCGATCGAAATTGGTTCACCGGTAGTTTGGTCAATCACATGAACGAGTTCAGGATCAACGAGATTGTCTTTCACAGCTTGAAGGAGATTTTCGGACTTTCCAGTTTTCGTGTTAATCACAAGTGCGGTCGATGGATCGTAAATGAGTCCAGGAGTTATCTCAACCGGCTCGGGGCTCGTCACTTCCAGCTCAGGAGTTTTCACTGTCGTCTTTCCTGGCGTGTAGGAAATTTCAAGGGTTCGCGTCGATTTTTCTGACTGCGGTTCACTCAAGATGATGACACCTTGCTCAATGCTTTTGTCCATAGGAATCCAACCGGCAGCGGATCGATAGTGACCGGTCGTGTCTAGAATATTCCGCTCTAAAGCTCTGTGAACTGTGATCTCTTCTTTATACTTCGGATCGACGATTCGCATCGATTCAGGATTAATTAGACCGATTTGAATGCATTCCTCGAAGCTCACCAGGCGATCGGTGTTCGGAATTGTGAATATTCCGGTTGACGGATCAAACGCTTTCGAGTTAATTGCGTCAGCTAAGCCGAGGCCGTCGTCTTCGACTTGGTTTTTGGTCTCGGGGTAATCGCCAATCTGCGCGTTCGCGAATGTTATGTACCGCTTCTCGACCTTCGACACGGTCTCTGTGGTCAGGGTAATGTTCAACAAGGAACTCAGAAGCAGCGCGCCTTCCGGCGAGATCATCTTTCTCTCAATCGCGAGGTTGAGCGGTACAATCGTCTGCTTGTTGTAGTCGAGAAGATATCCGGTCTTGGGATCAATCAGATCGTATAGAACAAGGTCGAGAACTGAAATCTCGTGGTCGTTTTCATCGAAAACGCCAACTCGACGACTCAACATTTCATTCACTTCCGGTCGCACCAAATTCGCCTTGATACCTTCTTCAATCGTTAACAGTTTATTTCCAACTGTGACCATCTTAAACCCTTCGCCCATTCGCACGAGAATATCTTTGGCGAGTGCCTCATTGAGCGAAACGAATTCACCCGAATGTGGATTCTTGAACCCGTCGATGTCGAAAATGGATTTCTGCGTCACGGACGAGATCAATCCCTCATTCACAGCTGCCTCAATCGTCATCACATCACCCGTAGACACATTCTTAAAGCTATTGCCAGTCCCCACAATCCCTAGCCCGATCGCTTCGTTAAGCGTCAGCAGATCTTCATCATTTCCCTTTGACACCGAGCGAATTTCATCGCCGTCCAAGATTCCAACTTTGATCGCATCCAACACAGTCAATTGTGTCTTGCGAGTAGGCGACGTTATCAAGCCCTCGCGGTCAATCAAGCTTGAGTCGCAAGCATCTTTCAGAGTCATTGGTCGAACAATTAGTTGACGATTTTTCGCCTCAATAAACGTCAGCTTCTCTTTCGTAAGAGGATTGATGTAACGACCCGTTTTCGCGTTCAACAAACCCATCTCGATTGCCCTCGTTACCGACACTTTCACATCGTTCCGCGTATCAACAACCTCTTGCAAGTGAGGCAAAATGAGAGCGTTTGCGATCGCCGAATCAAGTCGGAATTTATCGCCGGCATTGCGATCTACAACCCAGCCCGCTTGATCAACTAATCCATGGGAAATTGCGTCGGCCAAGCAAAGCGGCGTGGACTTAATTTTGACGGTTTCGTTCTTAATTAAAAGGCTGCGCTGGTAAGCATCAGTGATGGAAATTGTGGAGCCATCGGGTAGATTATAGACGCCCTGAATAGGGTCGACTGTTCCATCTTTTATCGCATCAGCAATTGTCTTTATGGGGCTGGAAATGGTGGCGGTGGAAGTCGTTACCTTGATTCTCTTCTCGGCTGGCTCTTGACCACCTTCAGCTTCCGCCAATTCCAGTTGCACTGCCTCCAGATGGTTCACAAGCTTGCTCGCCACTTCGGGATTAATCAGTCTTTGCTCTGCTGCCTTTTGAAGGCTCAATCGCTCTCCACTTATCAGGAGAACTTCACCCGTTCGCACGTCGAGTAAATGAAGCTTAATTGCTTCGCCGACAGTCAAAATTTTTCCACTGCTTGGATCAACAATGCCCGGCAAATCCAACAATTTGCTTTCGCTATCTTTAAACGCTGTTTTTGGCGATCGTTTATCACCGTTCTCAATGGAACTCTTTCGGTTATCAATTTCGTAAACAGTCGTTCGGTTGGTCGTTGACGTGATTCTGGGGGAACCGTTCATGAATAATTTTGTTAATTCCTAATCGCTAGTGTTAGTACTTACTCTGCTTTACTATAACTAATGAAAGTGTCTTGATCGGGCTCGTCAGTCGACGGTCCACCGATATTGAAGCTGATTCGATAGGTTTTTAGGGGTCGCTGCAACGTCTCGGCATAAGTCTGGCGTTGACAAGAAGTTCTTAGTGAACGGTCGACAAGCAACGGCGATCTACTCACCAGTCCGTCTGAGCCGTTCACTTCGATCGCTGTTCTTAGACGCTGCGACAGCATTTGGACCAAAGATTCATATTTAACATTCAATGTATCGAGCCTCTGACTGTAAACCTCAGCTGCGCCGGGATCTTCGGCTCCAACATCGCGACGTGGCGCGGAGAAACTCGGTCGAATCTCCGTCAGCCAGTCGTTGTAGTGCAGACACTTCCCATCGTAGATCTAACGTTTCATTGTTTGTTATTAGGCAATTAGTGTGTTAATTAGTTCGGGTTATCGTGGGTGGGTTTGGAGGGTTGGTTGGTGATTAATTTCTACTTTAATTAAATGTATATTTCTTCTTTCTTCCCGAGGTAAAAGCTTCCCTTTAGTTTCTTTTTACAAGTCCAATCGCCGGGTGAACCCGGCGAGGAATCAAAAATTTGTTGATTAATTTATCCAAGTTTAAGACAGGGAAGAGGAGGAGAGAGATAAAGATGATTTCGGATGCGGTTGGCGTTTTAACATACCTTGGCCTCTCTGAGCAATCGTCCACCAGTCACGTTAACCTGCTCCACTTTGGGCTTGCGTTCGATTGCCGCCCCCAAC
Source organism: Smittia sp. YW1114-2 (assembly GCA_033064975.1). NCBI lineage: Eukaryota > Metazoa > Arthropoda > Insecta > Diptera > Chironomidae > Smittia > Smittia sp. YW1114-2. The sequence continues at coordinate 15,529,960 of CP093833.1, forward strand.
ATGTTCTTTACGATTTAAGTGAGGATTTGGGGGGAATTGAGCGAAAACATTTTGGGGACAAGTTCAAGAATGGGGGAAGAGAAAGAAATTGGTTGTCAATTGAATTAAATTAGTTTCATCTCGGTCAATAAATTAATTCTAAGTCATTGCGTGTTCAACTTCTACTGTTTGTTCCATGCACTTTGTTATCGGACTTGGTCGTGTATGAAACAATTCGTCATCTGCAAACTTTTTACACAGTCGCACAATCGCTCTGGAGACTCATTCATCCATTCATTACCCGTCGTCGTTGGAAGGATCTTTTGTTCCGGACAAAGTCTTCATCGTCGTCGTCACAAAGCGACACCGTGAAATTATCTCTGATTGTACTCACGTCTAATTCGCGGGCTGACGTCGCGGTTGGCAGACTTTGAAGCTTCTCGGTTTGCTTCTCGACCCAAGATTCTTCGACTACGATGCTCGTCTGGAGATTCTTCATCAATCCGATGGCTTGTTCAACGCTGCGAAGTCTGTTAAACATAATTGCTTGATGAATGTGCACAATGAAAATGAGTTGGCTTACCTTTCAGCCAATTGAACGCAAATGTTGTTCCATCGAGTGTTGAGACGTTCAACGTTGGCATGGAGACGTTTCAAGTCACTGAGAACCTTCGTTGGAACGCCCATGCGGCCGAGTTGATCTGCTTGGTCGTTCATCTTGTCCATTTGTGGCTGCTGCTGAGTGATAATGTCTTGGAGCGATGACAGGTGTTTGAAGACTTCGTGAAGGCCTTCGGCGGTTGATGGCATCTCAATGTGACGAGAGAGGCGTCCCTCGAGCTCGGAAATCACCTGCTCGTTCTCTTCCAATCCAGCCAATGCGCCTTCCAACAACTTCAACCGGTCGGCGTGGAGACTTGCCTGAGTATTCAATTCCTTCCACAAATCTTTCAAGCTGTCGAGGCTCTTCTTTAGAGCTGGCGTTTTCAATGTAATCGTTCTGAATGTCTCTTGGAGATGGATAAGATCCGGCTCGAGCAAGTTCAAGCGACGACGGTAATCGGCGAGGATCTGAACTGCGTGTTCGAGTGAGTCGAGGTCGCGGGGCATTGGCGAGAGGATGATGTGATCCAACTCGCGAGCCATTTCTTCCAATCGCGACTTCAAGCTGATACATTCTTCGGTGAAGATTCGGCTAGCTTGCTTGCTTTCCTCTGTGAACGAGAAATTGTTTTTCAGTAAAACTTTTTCAATCTAAGTTTGGAAGAGGACGAGTCTGGCAAAGTCACTGACCAGTCACTGTGCACTTAAAGAAACTTTTCATCTTTCTACGATCCAACTTCGCTCAGTATCGAGAGGCGACTAAGCACTTCGCACAACATAAACCAATCGATGTTGGCGATGCAATTAATTAATTAACGGATCGACTTGCAACTTGGGAACGAAAGTTCATCTTACCTTCAGCTCTGGCTCTCTTCTCGAACTCATCGAACAGTCGATTAACTTCATCCATTTCACGTCTCAAGCGTCTCAACTGGGGATCCGTTGGGTCGCCTTCAGCTAGAAGCTTATCAGCATCATCGTTGAGCGCTCGGCGGATTGCTGTGCGTTGCTCAGCTCCCATAGCGAGGAACTGATCGAAATCCCATCCTTTGACGACCTTAATCGTAGCGAAAATCATGTTTTGACGTAATCTCAGTTGTTTCTTCTGCCACAAAGCGACAGTGCGGTCAAATAGACGCTTCAACCGCTCAGCGGCTTCGATTGCCTCGTTATCTGGTGGTGGAAGCAGGAGACAAACTCCGGGAACAGTTCCCTCGACATTCTTGTTCGTTCGCACCCGCCATTTGACTCGTCCCGATGTATCGACGAGAGTGCACGTTTCATTCTTTTCTAAATTGACGGAGCCGCCTTGCTTGTAGGCACAGATTGATTGCACTTGGCTTTGACGATTGACTGGTTGCTTGCGTTGCTTCAATGGCACAACATTCTGAGCGCGTTGCTGGAGCAGCTGAACGGTTTCACCGAAAGTGTTCAACTCCTCGCGGATGTCCTGCATGCCACGCAACAAGGACTCGCCTTGATCGAGGCCGAACTCAGATTGCGAATACTTGGTGTTGAGGATCTCGTCACGCTTAGCTAACCAAGCTTCAGCGTCTTTGATCTCAGCGTAGAACGAATGATATTCAGTCGCATGCTTGAGATGAACTTCGAGGCACAACGTGAGCTGCAGCAACCATGACCATTGTGATTGCAGAGCTTGCAAGTGTTCGTCGATTGTCTTCGATGCTGGATGTTGTTGAAGCAGAAGCGCTTCACCGCGATCGAGGATCGTGGCGAAGTGCATCTCGCGCTTCTCCAACTCGGACATCAAATTCTGGAAAAAGAAATTCAATCAGTTTTTGTCACAGCAACTTTCAAACTTCTTGAGAAGTGAAGTCATGAAGGAAAGCGATTTGAATTTTGAATGAGTTTTCCGAAAGTTTGCCAATGAATCGGAGAGCGTTTAAAACTTTCCGAGTGAACGAAAACTATAAGCGTGACGGCAACTTACGTCTGCACCATTTCCGTAATGATGCTTTTAAGAATTGAATAAGTAAATAAGGAGTTCAAGTTTAAAACAGAAATCACCAGCGGTGACGTCTTGTAACAGTCAACTCACCTCATAGTAGCGATGGATCGCCGGCAGGTCCAAGTTCTTCTCGGCCCAGTCGCGGCTGATTTCGGTTTGTTCGCGTTCGTGGAGCCATTGGAGTTCAGCAGTGGCAGTCGCCAAGAAGTCTTGAAGAGCATCAAGCTCGGACAATCTCTTGGTGCTGGTGCTCAGGAGCTCAGCGTAAAGCTTTTGCAACTGACTCAACTTCTGTTGGTACAAGTTCAACTCGTCGCCACTGAAATTGTTCTGTTGACGCTCTGCGTGTTGAATTTTGGAATGGAATTGATCGATGACTTTGTGTTCTTGTTGATGACGTTCAAGTTCGACTTTGACTGATGGCAAGTCGCCGCCGTAATCAGCGCCAAGCAGTTGCTTCAACTTATGCTGGCACCACTCGGTATATTCTTGCAAGTCGCGGAAGTACGGATTCGTTCCAATGGGGCGTTGCTCGACGACAGTGCGGATCTCCTTCTTGACTGTCTTCTCATGAACTGGGTAGCTTAGCCCGGCGAGTTTCTGCACGAGCGAGTTGTTGAAGTTCGTGCGCAAGTTCGTCCAGCGTGTGTGCAACTTGGTGACTTTCTTCTGCAAGTCGTTGGCTTGTGGATACCGATTCTCTTTCAGGATATGGCAATCGTGATTCATCTCGGTGATGGGATGTTCCAGATGGCGAATTTCGGACTCGAGAGCTTCAACAGTGTTCTTCGCGTCGATCGGATGTAAGCGGTCGATGCGCTTCGCTTCTTCAGAGATTCTAACTTCCAAGCTTGTGATACGTTGATCTGTGACTTTGATCTCGCGCAAAACCTTCTCGGCCAAACGAGAGATGTTGTCAACCTTGCTGAGGTCGGTTTGCAAGATGTGCTCGCGGTCGCCGAGAGCTTGCAGCAAACGGTTCCATGCCTTCTCCAGCGAGTCGGGACGGAGATCGCTTTCAATCTCGATCTCACCTGTGGACTCAAAGTACCGCTCAAGCTCCTTGTACATGGTGAACAAGCGCTGCTTCTCGCGATGACGCGGTGGAATCTCCTCGTTTCTGAATTTATTCAAATCCGACACAAGTCGTTTCAACTCAATCGTCGATGTGCTGATTGACCGTTCTTGCAACATTGATGTCTTTTCGCGGCACCAGTAAAGCAATTGCTGGGCCATGTCACGATATTCTTGCACGCGTCGCTGCGAGTCCATGTCGTACAGTGGATGCATTTGCGGTGGCTCGGGGAAGACTTCGTACAACGAGCTCAAGTAGGTGATCATACTCTTCTCGTCGGGCTCATTGGTGTCAACATCTACAAAAGTAAAGGCCAATGGCGATTAGTCGCATGAATGCGTGGCACGTGAGAAAAGCTTTGAATTTTCCAGATGCCAATCGGCCCGGGGAAACTCCTCTTAATTGGAAACTAAATGCTCAACCCCCTTTAATGCGATGCCGTTTGATTGACAGCATTTTCCATTTTAAGAAGCGAGCATTGAACATCGTAAAAGGAATTGTCTCTCTTTCACAACCGATAGCTTCGGTCTTTAACAGCACATCACGTTCTATTAATAAGCCGAGCCATCATCCCAGCTTCTCTCAATGGTTTCGCAACAAAAAATAGCTTTGCATAAATCAAACGATTCACATGCTTACTAGCGAAGCGCCCGGCGAAAGCTGGGAGTAAAAACGTGCTTGTGGGTGGGAGAGTTCTTGAAAAACTGTTGATTGAAATGCTCCCAGCTTGATAGCTTGTTCAATCTCATTAACAAAGCTGTTTATTGACTTTGGCGTGGGCCGTAAATGAATCGAAATTTTAATTGTCGCGTCGCCTACGCGTCAACGCCTTAACAAGGACTTTGGGTAATTACCTTGTGGATCCAAGAGCCGGGTGACGCCGTATTCCTTATCAACGACGTGGAATGCTGTTTCGAGACGTTCGCGCGTTCTTCGTTGACGGGCGTCACGCCAGTCGACCAAGTCCGGCCGATTGCGATGGATGAGAGCCGTGAAAGCCAAACCATCGCGCCACGATGACGTGAAATCGTTGACTCGGACGCCCGGGTAACGAGCAGTTGACTTGCGAGCCCATCTGAGAAGGGCCTCGCGAGCTGTGATGTTGTCCTCTTGACCGACAACAATGTCAGAAATCTGTTGGAAAGAGAAGGAAAGATTATTTTCGGAATTACGTGTCGGACATCAAGGCGACTATAAATGCTCTATTTGGTAATGGCAGAGATTTGGCGGGAGCGTGGGAGGCCTAAGAACCATCATCAGCGCAAATAAACTTCTAAAAGTCTCCAGCCACTCATCCGCAAGAACCGAATTTACGATAGAAGTGTAAACAAGCGTGAAGCAGCGTAATAATTTCACGCCTCTGCATCTGGTGTACCTTCATTGATCTCAATGACACAAACTTCATTTAATAAACCGAGAGCTGCGCCGAATATGGTCATCGAGGCATACAAATATATTTATATTGACACATGACGTAACGCGGTTTTAAAGCTCGTGTAGTCAGCTCTCGCCACTTGCTGCGATGTAAACATCCAATAACTCTTAGTTATCGAGGAGATTAAAATGTGCGACTTGAAAATATTTGTAATATTTACAAGTTCAAGCAACGACAGTGATTTTGGTCGTCGTCAAACAGAGAAACCTTTGTTGAGCTACGAGAGCTTTGCGACCAGAGCAAGTCCAGTTCATTTTAAGCTACTGGAACTCCTCTCTACATTGACGCATGATCATCCACCTCATGTGGATAGACTACATGATGTGGCGCAAGACGAATGTCTTTATGTGCAACGAGCCGTAATTCCCGCTCATTGTACAACATTCTGTTGAAGACAGCGTAGGAATGGATAAGAATGTTTGCACAAAATGCGAAGTTTGTTTGTCGCCATGACAAGTTATTGAAGCTCATTGAAATGTCAATGATTCTAGCAAGCAATCTCGATTCTCTACTGTGTCAGTCAACGTAATTAGCATCATTGATCCGTCACACATTTGAGAGGAAACTGCTTTGATTGTCACGAAATATCCACAAAACTCATGTGTCCAAACTTTTGTTTTCGTTTCGATGACATTGAAAGTGATTTTTGTGGGCGCGATCGGTTCCGTTGTCGTAAAAACGAGAAGAATTTTTCTTATCTGCGAAGCTTCTACCTTGACTTTTTTCGGCTCGATCGCCTGAGTAGAAGAGTATCCAAGTTCTACAGTTCGCTTGTCGTTCGAGAATCGCATCAAGTTGTTGGCTTGAGCGCGCTCTTCAGCCCGGCTGAGAGTCGTCACTTTCCTGACGATGTGGGTGACGTGACGACGATGGCCATCTGGCGCTTTTTGAGAGGTTTTCGTTGTCTCCATCGTGCTTCCTAGCACCTCCGTAGACAGCCGCTTGTTCCGCGTAATCTGATGAAGGTCGGAAGACGCCTTGTCTCTCGTGGGCACCGAGTACATTAGAGCTTTGCTCGAGTCGACTGTGTCGCGGCCAGTTGACATTCGACTATCAGAATTGCGATAGTCGGTAATGACCGCTTCGACACTTTTCTCGTGGATCACATCGTGGCGGAATTTCACGCCGCCACGCTCGTCAAGGCTCGTCGTAATCGCTGAGCCACGTGGAACAAGCAAGTTCCCCGGATTCTCGCGAGTCGCTTTCATGAAAACCCGACCCGGCGGACGAAACTCGTCGTCGATTTTATACATTTTCGATTCAGTTCTTTCACAACTTCACTATGCGCTCCAGCTCTACAGTTTCATGTTCATTAACCACAACTGAATTTTACGGCCTTTTATTGTCTCTTTTTGCTCGTCCAACTTTTTTCCCCTGCCGCGCTTGATATTCGAGAGCACCTTGACAGTGTTTCGTTCTGTTTATCTGCCCATAAAATTAACAAAATGGTCATAAAGCGATCGATGATTGATTAAAAAGTGAGCTCATTTGTGAGTCGAAGATTTGAGCGGAGACATCATGACGAGTTGATTACAACGGGAGCTTCAAGTGGCAAGAAAATCCAAAAGAAAAGTGCTTGAACTTCGCTATGGTATTGCGCATAAGCGGAAAAGAAGCTTCAAGTGATTGCTAGGCTGACCATCATAACGGAAGCTTGAAGGGATTGAAGAGAGTCTGAGGAGTTTATCGTGAGTTCAGCTAACTTTAAAGTCATCAAGAATGATTGAGCAACAAGAACTGTCGAAGCTTGTCAACAATCAGAGCATGCGAAGCGCAATAAATTCTTCTAGTTCCTTTGAGTCTTTTCAAACAGACTCTTATCAATCATTTGCCTCATATCTCAGTTCGCTATCATTCCAGCTCCAAACTTTACTGTCACGTCACATTTGAAACCTTCAAACTTGAAAGCAAAACAAATTTATTTGCGAGCGGCTGACTCGATTTAATTGAATTGCACAGTAATCCCCGTGTCGATAATTATTTAATTTCATTTTCGCTCTTGGATTTTTTGGGATGCAAACTCAACTCGGGTATTAATAACAATTTGCCACTGGGACGGGAAGCGAGCCACGAATAAATTGAATTAAATTTATTGAAAATTCTGAGCTTTCTCCGCCTCCCGCGCCCACTCTACACTCCCAGACAACAACAATCGAAAACGCATAATTCTATTATGTCATTAAAGCCAATAAAAGTTTCCGTCTGGCGGCTCGAATGCTTTCAACTTCACACAGCGCTCCTGCTCACTTTCTCATCAAACAATTTCGTCGCTAATTATAAAACTTCAAATTATGTCACAACAATAATATTTTATCAATCAGAACACACTTAATTCCAAGCGATGGAGATAACACGAGCGGCCGTGAAACGTTTTTTTATATTTATTAATTAATTAACAATTCAGATTCGCGAAGCTCGCGGGTACGAAGAAGATCAGCCGACTAGAAAATCACTCTGCACGAGAAGTCCAAGAACAATTCAGCTACGCGAGAATTGATCGAATGAAGCGGACAGGCAAACTTTGCTACGTCCATCCGCCAACCTAAGCAATCGAATACAATATGTTACCACGATATCCAAGTTGGTTCAAGTCAGCTGGAAACGTTTGATGTTGTCGATACACGAACGCACACCTTCGGCCGACCGTCAACCACCATCGAAATTGAGCCAGGTAGGGTTTCACCTGCGATTGTATTCGCAACGGATGGTAAGACACACAAACTTGTAGCGTCGAGCGCTTGTAATGTAAATATTTTCATTTCCGAACGAGCACGACGCGGTGATGGCTCAAAGCTCGATGTGGTGGTGGCAAATCAGTTGAAGAATTTCTATTCTCGCTATCAGTGAAGAGCGTCGGTTAAGTCGTGGGGGCGACCAATTAACGTTTCTACACTCTGATCACGTTGGGCTCGACGACGCAGCTAGTCAAGTTGACGGAATTATTTCCGTCACGCCTCGGTGGACTCTCACTCTCGCTCGCGAGTGTGCACGCTCAACGATATATCTGGCGCTTTACGGCCATTAACACAAAGAGCGTTCATTGTCTTTGAAGAGGTGCTGGCGAACATTCCATTCCCATTAATCGAAAGAATCTCACGGGATTTTTCTTGCGAGCCATTAAGAAACTTCAAAGGAAATTTGCATTTCTCGTTGTTGGTCTCATCGACGTTGTCCCCTTGCTAGTTCTCGTCACGCTTCACCAGGTGAAAAGCGAAAGCATCGAAAGAATTGAACGATGTAACAGAACAGATGGTCGGTGTGTCGGCGTAGTGCGGTAAGTCACAGCAGAATGCTGAAGCAGAGAATGACGTAACGCTTCGTCCCCCACTCGCTTCATTCCACCAGTGTTTGTGTTCGATATGCTAATAGCTTCCTTTGCTGACTGCAAAAGTGCCGGTATCGCTCGATCATTAATCGCGTGAGCGTTTATCTGTTGGTGGCAATTACTTTTAATTCTCATGAATGAATCCAGCATTTACAGTTTAAGTATGAGCGAGCATTATTCACTCTTAGCCGCGCGACTTCACTGAGCCGCCAGATCAAGTTCGGCGAGCGATCGACATTGCTAAGGAGCTGAACATCGCAGTAGTTTTTACTGGAATGTTTCACAAAGATTTGGTAGGTTTTAGGAGACAGAAAGGAGTGGATAGTTTTGTAGCTTTCATGACGTAGGAGTTTTTCAGTGGCCTCCTGTCGAGAGTTCCAAGGAATCTACAGGAATCCCGGTGTGCTTTAAAGCTAAGTAGCGATATTGGGACATGAGATCGCTTCTAATATCTGAAATATGCTAAAAGGAATTTGTTTGACCTGCAGCGGTAGCGCGGCGTCTTTTGATTGAAGCGAAACAAACACAGATCATTTATTGGATTGCCGTGGAGGCGATTCGATATTTTCCATTATTGACACTGGGCTCGACTCGAGCAAATATGAGCTGAATCGACGTTGTCGTCGCATGAAGGTTGCAGGCAGCTTTTCATGCTAAGAACCGTTTATGGGGAAAATATTTTTCAAGACAATATTTCCAATCATAAGTTTGCCTTTTTTCTCACAGACTTTTCACCATAATTGGAGAATTCAATCGGATCCGATTCGTTTCGGTGGCAAGGCAGCAGCAGCAAGCATTGAAAGGGTGAGGTTCATAAACGCTTGTTATGAAATGTTGTGTAAGGTCAGGAGAATCGTTTTCGCAGCCTCACGCTCGGATTGCCAATTTAATTATGAGCCATCGTGACTAGAGATTGAGGCAAACACTTGTTACAAGCGATGTCAGGACATCTTTAGCTCGAGTGCTTTTAACCTTAATCCGGTGGATCGTGCCAGTTGGTTCGTTTAACTATTTTTTTCTCCTTTTCAAGTACAAATTTTACATCAACTTCAACTCCGCGATCATTGCGTGGGATGGAACACACAAGCGCCGAGTGGAGAGAACTGTAGCACGTCTTGGCACATATTAACGTTTACGTAACGCGTTTTCAAACAAACAACAAGTTGATCGCTCGGCGAGCTGACGAGAGTCGTTTAATTGAGCCGACGATTAAAGGTTGAGAGACAGTCGGAGCCTGTCTGTTTACCTAATGAATTCATTCACAGATTCGGAGTGTGTGGTGGCAGCGCACAATGTCACCTCAAAGGCAATCTTGATTGCGTGGATTGTGGGGACAGGCAGCAGCTCGCATAAACAATAAAGCTCACGACATGATCATAAATTTCAATCTCTGTTGCATGCACAATGCGTCTAATTGATTTGTCGCTCGCGGGTAATTTATAGTTCAATTGTTACTTCTCGATGGAAGTGCATTGCGATCTCAGATGAAGATTGATGCATCGCTTTCAAGTTGTCATTGTTTGCTAAGCTCAAGCTGAGCTCAGCACAGCCGCTGAGCTGCTCAGCAAGCTTAATTAGAGATTTCCATAAATGGAAGATTTTCGGGAACGAAAAGCCTTGAAGTATCGAGCATGTTAGCTGAAATCGATCTAGTGGCAGTTGAGTGCCCGCTGTCATTGAGATAGTTTTATGTCCGAACCTAATCTTGCCATAAATGAGATTACAAGCCAAAAACCGGCGACTGATGTTTATCTTTCGAGACGCTAAACGATTTAAATGCTTCAATGTTTAAAGTTTCTGCGACGTTGTGATGAATTTCGGCGCCCCACATGTTGTCTCAAGTCTAGCGCTGCTCGAGAAACGTGTGAAGCATTTAACGATCGAATTTCGCTTCTCTCATGTTATCCCGCTCCATGTTTTTGTTGACACTAATTGACTTTTTTGCGCTTCATCGCGATTGGTGATTAAACATCGTTGCATACAAAACGGCGCCGAGGCGTCGAGCACTTCCGTCAGCAAACAAGAGGCGCGAGCGTCTAATCAGGGAAGACTAAACCTTGGACTCAACGCCGCAAGCTGTGAGACGAGTAAAACTTTAAAACAACAATCAGATTGCATTTTTTCATTGCTTGAAAGCTCCGCGTTTAACATCCAGAAGTTACATTCCCATAAAGTTTCTCGCCATAAAGTTCGGAGTGTCGAAAGTCACGCGAAAACATTCCATTTCGCTTCTCGCAGAGAACAGCAAAGCAAGCGTGGGCGCACATAAATATTCAAGCACCGCGAATATGGGCAAATCAAGCACCAACTTTTATTTTTCACGCGCTAGCACAGCAAATCGCTCGTTCGTGGGCCGAAGCGCACGAGAGAATTCGAAGTAGAATGTTCAAGATCAGCTTTATGACGATTGGACTTAGATTTATTGAGCGATTCGGCGATGGATGAGCGAGCCGAGTTGGCTGAGCCTATCTAAATGGAGTCATCAGAAAGCTCATCGTAAATTCGGCTAATTTATCGTTTTGGCATTAGCATTTCCTCCAATTTGCACCAACAGATTCAGCAATCCATTTAAGGTGTCATGAGTGGCTTGCGTGGGCGCTAATGTCGAGCGAGTGGGGAGTGAAAGAACTTACCTGCCGCCTCCACTAATGAGAACATTTCGCGGATCAGGCAGTGTGTAAAGAAGGAATTTTGTTTATGAAACATTTGTTTGGCGCATTGCGAGCATTTATAGTCAATGACGATGGAAGGCGGAGCGAGACTCACCTGGAAATGTAAGATGATGGTCCAGATGAGGCCCAGCGTGAGCTTTGGATTACCTGTAAGGGAAATGTTTCATTGAAAACTGAGCTGGTCATTGAGGGTTGTGCGTGGGTGAAGCTATGCTTGGACTTGATACTTCCTATCTACGATGTCTTCCGCCCTGATGTTGACCAGCTTGATTTTCTTGAATCGAAGGAAATCGAGCGCCATCTGAACGTTTTGTAGCATGTGGAATCGCATCTTGCCTTTCTCGCGCGGCTAAAATGGAACGAGACAGTAATTAAGCAATTAGCGAACGGCATCAAGCGGTGAGACTTACCAAATGCTCTCCTGAGAGAACCTCCAGCAGAGACAGCAAATTGTGGCCATCGCGTAAGTCCTCAAACAGATCGTCAACTCGACGTGAAGCCTAAACGAAACATTGCGTTAATTGCCATCTTGAGTAAAGCCTCACAGCTTATCACACAATCATCACTCATTCATTCGACAGGAATTTGGAGTTCAACAACTTACGGGACTTGTGCAACATGGAACTCCATTGATGATTACACAAACATGAAGTAAAGTGTAATTCTAGAGGAGATAAATTGGAGATACGAGAGAAGAGAACAGATTTAGCAAACGGAGGGTGAGACGGGCGTCGGGCTGGGTCAACAATTACCTTCACATATTTCCAGTGCTAAGCGTGACAATTGCAATTTTGGGGGAGAGAAAAGTCGTCAAACTTTTATTTTAATTCAACTCAATTGCTGCTGACAGCGCATCAATCCAAGGCTCGAATGAACACAAAAGATTTACAGCCAAAGCGAGCGCGACTATTAAAAGCGCGAAACACGTGACAACCGCAAAGCAATAAAATATTTTGCGAAGTCAGGCCCAGCGATGTGAAACCGCGAGAGCGAATCAATCTCGCTCGCGGAACTTTCTGCTGGGCTTGCACTTCAACATCTACATTAAAGAAAGTGATAAATCCGCTCATTCATTCGACGATGGAAAATTTTATTTTCGCTGCCATGCCTCAATTATAAAGTTCAACGATTCGCAGAAAAAAAGAATAAAACAATTGTAACGAAAGCCAGCGAAATCATTTGCATGCAAAGCTTTATGAGACCCGCAAAAAGTGAAATTGAATTGGTGTTTAATTGAATTATGCAACAGCCGACGAGAGTTTTTGTTTCTGCGCTAATTCGAAGTGTCGAGCGGTTCAACTCGAGTCCCATTTCCACCTTTGTTGCCTTAATGACTCGTCGTATAAGTTGGCTCAAGGAATCATCTGCTTAATTACATTGAGCTTTTGTAGACACAGGTAGATGACGAAGCTCAGCGCCAGACGAGCAAGTTCGTTAACAAGCAAAACAAACAATCCATTACCAGAATATTGATGGAGCTTTTGAGTATCAACGAAATTTCCACGTACGAACGATGTAGAAGTCGTGTCAGTCGCAATTGCTTCTCGTCGTCCTTGATGGCTCCATAAATAAAGCTTCTTTATGAGCTTCTAACGCGAGCGCTTTTCGGCTTCTCTCGATCGGCAGAAATCTGTGTCAATGATTCCGTTTGTGTCGCCATAAAAAATTGTGCTTCTCATGCATAATCATCTCGATGAAATGTCGTCGAAGTGGAGATTGTATCGCTGTCGCAACTCGACTCCTTTCTTCGCGTTCCGGGGAATTCCAAGAACTCCAGCTCATTAAACGAAACATCAACAATCGCCTTTTACGTTTGTACTTAAAATTCACTCCGACGATTAATTGCCGATTGTCTTTCTCGAGTAGACTCAGTGATGGGAACACATGTTGCTGTTTGCAGTTCATTTGCCACGGCAACATTCCAACAACTCAAATCGAACATCGACTACAAAGTGGCAAAACATGACAAGAAACTAGCTAAGCGATGTTGATGTTAATTTGCCGCTGTGCTTCTGATTCCAGTTGCATGCTGCAGTCGTCGTTTCCGTTTCGTCTCTTTCGATTGTTTCCCGCGCTCCATCAATTACTCAACAGCGATTTGACGTCTCTGCCGAGCCCAGGAAACTTCTTCAATGCCGTCGATTCATTTACTGCTCGGACCGCTACGCGATGCAAATTGGTCATTCGCGCAAAAACACATGTCATTATCAATTACGGACCGTCACGCGCATGAAAGCGCCGTTTTAAATACTTTAATTAATCTCGAGCGCTGGAAATTTCGTTGTTGGCTGCACAGCCACAATTCCGTCGAGACTAATTAATTGAGACGACATCGTCTGCTGATCATCATGGCTTCACTCAAATATTTACAGCCGCTGCTCTATTGAAACTAAATCAACTTCAATGAACGTTTCATCTCGTGTCGTTAAGCGAGTTCCGAAAGGTTCTCATCAATGAAAAGTGAAAAGCTTTCGCATGATTAACAATCCAACGTTGTTAGCTCTAAGCTTTCGCTTTCAGATTTGCGCAACAATTTGACCTCTTTGACTTTGATTGTAGTTAGATCTTTATCAGGTTGAGAACTGCTCTTAATGCTCTTGCTTTGTTTGAACTATGTTGGTGTCTCGAGCTAAGCTTGGGACACTGCAACTGGTCAGACGAGACGCCATCTAACAGATACATTGAAATCGCTGAGTTGGCAGAGCTTCAGCCGTCCAACGATGTCTAACCAGTACCACTGATTGCCACGGAACTTCCCCATCAGTCCATTCATCATCATCATTTCTTTTTACTTAATCGATCTTCCGTTATGGACCCGTAAAAAAGCGCTGCGCCAATTTCTCGCGAGGAAAACAAGAGTCTCTCATGACTCGTTTGGAGCTGATCATGTTTCGCGAAAACAAGAGAAGCATGAAGCCAATGTAGCACACTGAACCGCGATTGAATTCGTGTTGGAATGCTGCGAAGAGACGAAATGGGAAGTCGAGTCTTTCGTTTTGTCATCATCGAGGGAGTTGGAAAGATTGCTGAAATTTCGCACGACTCGCGTTGTTGTTATGACTGCGACGGAGCCTTGAAGAAGCTCGACGCCTTGCGTGTGACTTTGAGGCGACTCATGATTCATTCTTTATCATGGAAAATTCACGAACGACCTGGTTACATTGCCGACTTAGAGAGGCGAAGCAAAGACAAATGATTCGCGAAATGAGCTGCTTCCGTTCGTTGACTTAGCGTCGATGGTGTCGCTTCAAGCCGGCGGGAGAGATCAGTGGAAATTCGTTGACTTTAATTATCGCAAAGCGGAGAAAAGCTCGGAACACATGCCGACGAAATCCGTTAATCCAATCGGCGCGTCCACGACAAAAGCAAATCACAAAGCGACACACGAAACTAAAGATGAGATTTTCTAATTAAGCAACATGCCATCGCGTTCGCTTGAGACAAATGAGGCATCAAGCGGAGGAAGAATGTAAATCATCGTCACAGTCGTTTGTGATCTCTGATTTATGAGGTCTCGGGACTCAACAGCGAAAGCAAACACTCGCGCTACAGCTGATGATGGACGAGACAAGCCAAAGCGAACGAAAAAGGTTTCGAGCGAAGTGAAAGAGAAAAGTTCATGCCCGAAGACAGAAGCGAATCCAATGATCCGTTGGATAGAGAGAACGATTTTTCATGAATTAAAATGCCTTCGACTGCGCGATTCCCAAAGACGTGGGTCGAGGCCATTCGCAGCCATAAATTATCTTCTCCGTTCGTTTCTGCTGACTCCGAACATAATCTTCCGTCTCTATCGCTCCCTTTCCCCTCGCTGGGCGACTAACAAAGCATGCCGATTAATAGTAAAGCCCATTCAGCTAAAAGACACGACACACAGCAACACATACAGCACAGCTAAAACAAAAATAATAAGCAAGAATCGTGAATTACCTTTTTCAAATGTTTGTTGACCCATTTCGTGAAAGTTTTCTTTTGGATTGCATCGCGTTCATCTGCAGGAGGAAGAGAAAAGCAAAGAATTTCGCAACGAGAATTGCATTAATTTTGGTGCACGAGAGAAAACGTTGATAGTGTAATTGTTATGCGGAGCTTTGAGGCCAACTGGAAAGCTGCACAGTTAGATTGAAGACGGGGAAACGTTTTAGAACAACTCATTGACACTAGAAGCTGAGGATTGTTCGTCCAGACGACAGCACAGCGATTGATCTCAACAGCTGGACGCTCTGGTCGATTGCGTAAGCGCTGAGCTGCCAAGCTTTACCCTTGAACCCAGATGATTCAGTTATACTTTTCCCCAAAATCCAATCAGGACGTGGGCAAGAACCGACTCGGATTGCTCGGCTCACGCACTCAATCCGACTTCGAAGTTGTCAATAGATTTAATAAATTCCGCGAGCATCAACGAAATAAGAAATGTTAATGGAGATCGTCACCTGAAAAGGAGAAATCTCCGACCTAATGTCAACAATAAAAATAAATTGAAATTCTTCGAGTTCTCGCTGTTGAAGGAACGCAGAACGTTTTTGCCTTCGCTGTCGCAACATGTGGGCAACGCGCCTCTGAATGGAATCGGCGGAACATTAACAAATCAAAGTGAAATTGAACATATTAAAATTCGAGAGTTATTAAAAAGAAACGTTTCATTAAGTGTCCGAAACCTTTCCAATTGATTACGCTAATGAATCGATGGGGGAAAGTTTGGAGATTCCGTCACCAATCTGGTTCTTCAGGTCGGACAATTTTTCCAAGTTCTGACTCGAGCTGAGTAACTAGACGAGTCACTGAAGCTAAGTTTGTAGATGTAAGCTAATGGGAAATTAATCGAATCTCAGCTGTTTTGCTATCCCGAGGTTTTAAGGCCAATGATTAATGAGCGCCAAGTTCCCCCCGGAGATCAGCGACAAAACTGCCAAAATCTCCACGGCAATTTCCCCGGCTTTTCTCTTCAATCGAGACCGAAAAAGGGAAACACTAGGCGAAGTGCTTTATGAAACTACACAACGCAACAATCAACGAGAGTCGATTAATCACATGGAAGATGTTTCTATCGATAAAACACAAGTCTCTTTATGGAAAACAGAGATTGAGGCTTGTCGGGTTGGTTGAGTTAAGTGAAAACAAGCAACAAACAGATTCTAAATCATGTTAATCGGAGGAGCAACGACTTCCATGTGGAAAGCTGCAGCCTCCGCCAGTTAATCGAAAAATTCCACAGCGATTTAGTCAAGTTATGTCAGTAAGCGCGGCTACGGCGAAAAAATACAAACAATTGTTTAATGGACTTCCAAATGAATTCCTGGCTCTGCTTCTCTCGTATTTTTTTGCGAGAAGCTTAATTAACGTCGCCAGATGAAAAACATTTTTCTTGGGTTGACATTCAATGGCTTCGACCGGTTGGAGTTCTCTCAGATGCCCGCGACGACCATAAAAAAATAATTTTTATCTCTTCAACTTGTTTTGCGATAAAAAAAAACTCCAATAAAGTTGGAAATATTTCGAATGTTTGCGGACGATGACGATGAAGCGAATTCTTAGGGAGTTGGGCATATAAAGGGAGCTCGAGGTAGAGAAGGGAGTTGAGCATTGAAGGAGCTGAAGGTGGGATAAAGAGTTGATCGTGAACGCGAAGGGAAGGCTGAAGATGGTGGGAAGTAGCTGGGTCTTTGTGAAGGGTAATATGCTTTCCAAAGATCAAGGCGGTGTTGAGGTAATTAGAAGGTAGTCTTAGCTATCTCCCTGATCACAAACTCTCTTCGAAATCCAATCTAATTTCGACTAAGAACATCCCCAGGTATTAGAAGACGCTCATCGCTTTTCCTCTCGGTCTAATGAATAAACGATTCGGCAGATTGAATGTAAAATTCCGAGACAAGCAAATCGACATCGAATCGCTCGGATTATTTTTTTTGTTTCATCATTTTGATGTGAAATATTTCGCGGGGCTGAGAAGAACAACCGGTTCACATCCAGCATCGCGTCAAGGCCGCGACGATAAATCTGATTCCGAAACGAGAAAACTTCTTCTGCCGTTGAAAGATCGGCACGAGAGGGGAAGAGAAGCCGATAAACGATTTGCGATAAACGAAATTGAGCTACCTGGCGAATCGGGCGCCTTCCAATTGGATCGCATCGTTGCCAAATTTCTGGATCATCGTTAGAAGCCTCAGACAAAGTCGTCTGATAAAAAACCGGTTTGCCTCCTTCCCCGCTACAACTGACAGATGTCGGTTAAATGAATGTGCTTCCAACTCGAGTGGAACGCGAATTATTAGCGGGGAAGGACGTGAACGTTTCGTGTGAGTTGCAAGGAAGGGAAATTGCTGTGTGTGGCATTGCGGCCCACAATTCCGCAGAAACTCAAGGCAAGCCAATGAATGTCAAACCAAACATTAAGCGACGAACACTCGCAGGTTATTCAACGGACTCACTCGACTATTTACTTCGTAAACACTCCACTCTCTAAGCCCGGTGTAAGGTTTCCGGTGAATAATCATTAATGCGGCCTGAGATTCTCTCGATTCTCGTCGGAGTCTCAGGTAAACACACAATGGCTCCGAGAAGCACCATGCATCGTTTGTATTCTTTGTCTCTCACACCAACTGACATACCCAACTTGTCGCTATTCTCAACGAAATGTTCCCAGACGCTCATGCTACCTTTAAACTGCGTCAGAGCATCCTCGTAACCACTTTGCTCTGGCGTCGGTTCGTGCGACGATTGCTGGTACGACGCGTGATGTTGCTGCTTGTGCTTCTTCGGAGGCGTCGCGTAGTGATCCGAGTTACCGTTGGCGTAGTGACTGTTCTGGGAATGACCGCGCGAGCCTTTTACGGGACCATCGTAAACCTCGCGGGGGTCAAAGCCCAGGCGATCCTTGTAATATGACTGGGTCGACATGGTAATCCTCTTTGTCGCGATATCCTTTCGCACTGATTCTCACGACACAACAAAATGGCACAAATGAATTCTACACGAGCGTGTGTAATGATCACTTCTATTTCGGGTGATAGATTCCTCAGGTGTTAATCACTTTTGTTCATTACTTTTTATTATTTCCACCTTCGTTTGTTCGCTTCTTTTTTACTCGACGGAAAAAACTACACGAGACGGGAGAAGAAGAATAAGAACTTTTGTCTTTTGCACCAAGCACGATTCACTCAGCAGAGATCGGCGAGTTGTAAGCTCTCGTAACAGCAAGAGAGTTCCATGTCAAGGTCCGACGGCAAATCCAAATACGACGCATCGCGATGAGAGCAATTTTAATCGTTCAAAGTATCGATCGATGTTCATCGCCTTTCGCGGACAATTTAATGGGCACAGACATCGCGCAGGGAGCGACGCGGCAAATCAAAATAAATTTAAACCTAAAGCTGTAAGAGCGACGGTTCACGGAGAACTTTGTCATTAAAGAATCATTTATATCACTTGATAAGCTCCAGCAGACACTGAACCAGTTCCCTTCTTATTGATCTCACTGATTGATCTTTATGATTCGTTATCGGCATGATTAATGCGAAGGAGTTAAACTAGCAAGTCGCCTAACAAGTTGATGTGAAGCTTGTTTATCAGTTTCATAAGGGACAGTTCAACAATGACGTCAACAACTATTTCCTTCCCTTCTTTCTAGTGACCCGTGTCATTGTTGAACGGCCCATGGCTTAAGCCGCTTGGAATCTTTTCAAATCTCTCGTCAAACGACTCCTCAAGTCTACTAAATTCACAGCGTTACGGACAAACCCCAAGCGATTTAATCTCATCATCATATTTATTCCGTTCACAGTTAAACCATCAAATCTTCGTCGTTTGGACGCGGCGAAAAGCGCTCGTCAAACGAGAATTAAACGCCGAATGATTGGTTTCCATTTTCACCCGAAGACGGAAAAGCGCCAAGTCATTTGAATTGATCATGGTCGAGCATGCTTGGACGGTGGAACTCTCTTTTGCTGCGCCACTAACAAGTCGTGGATAATTGAAAACATTTACATTCAAACGAAAAAGCTTTTGCTGCGATGAGACACGAGACGAGGAACCATCCGTTGATTCTCGGCGTTTGTCGCTGGCGATCAGCTCGCCCACACTCGCTAATTATCTTCGTCAATTGATCTCAGCGATGGCAACAGAAACTATTCAAATGAACCACTTTCAGAGATAAAAGTTTTTTTCTTTAATTTTCCGCAGCCGAGAACTGCATGAACCGATCACGAACCGTTCGATGTGAAATTCAATAGGGGACTGAACAAGACAACACACTCGAAGCGGAGACGAAACTCTCTCGCGATCATGTAATGTGTTGGAGCATTCATAAATGGAAATAAATTCACGTTGATATCTTTGTATATATGGCGTCTTATAAGAAGTTGGAAACGGGTTTAGCTCTCAACACCAACACTGTTGGGCTGCCAACAACTGCTGGCGTTCTCTCGCAGCGCGCTCTCGACCAGCACCAACACAGGTAGGCACGTTGGATAACACCGAGGCAGCCAGAGTGACGTCATCGATCAACTTGTGACTCCTTCAGATCAGTCAACACCCACGCGACGCAGTCAATCGGTTCCGATCTACCTTAATAACTTCGCTGGTCTGCGTGGGTGTCACTTTTGATTCTTCTTCAGAGGACACTCCAGAATAAATGGACTTAAATGGGAAACATTTTCGCGCGCGACTGATGAACCATTCAAACTAAAATTAATCACAATTGCCTCACGCGCAAGAGGCAAACGACTGTGTCCTCCCTTAAATGGTTCGTCTTCCTTCTTCTTCTCGTCGATCTGTTTCAATTTGAGCTCGATGGACCGCGAGGGGATCAAGAGTTGTTTGCAGTTTCATCGCCTTGCAGCTCTTGATTGACATCATGGGAGATGACTGAGTTGTCACTCTGAACAGCGCAACTTAGTAGGAAGCAATAGCTACATTTTGTAGTCTGGAAATCTTTGTAGTTAGTAGCGAATAGATGACGAACTGCCAGCGTATCTTACGAGCCTTCTTCGTTTCATAAAATCCCCTCGACCTGCGTGTTCCCATCCAGACAAATTGCAGTTTCATTTATTTTAATCGACGTCGCTGCATCGAATTCGCTTCATCGGACGTCGAACCACTTGTTGCCTTCTCGGAGGAGACCATGACGACATCGAGTCAGAAAGTTTCTTTTTTTGTCGGAGAGAATGCGATGGCATTTTAATCAGAGCGGGTGAGATGGAGTCGCATTCCAGCAGCAAGAAAAACATTAACATTTTCTCCCTTTTTTCATGCGATTTACATTTCAAATTGAATGCGAAACACGAGAGCACCGCGATTATGATGTCAATTAAGCCGGGACGGGCAACATGGGTCGACCTTTAGAGCTCGGTTCTGGCTCGATGTCAAAGCCATTTAAGGACAGCAGAACGAATGGCGATTAATTAAAAGTTCATCTCCAATGCAGATTCGATGGAAAACTTTCTCCGCCCACCATAAACACGATTCCCAAGCGCTTGGCTTGTTCTTGGCTCGTCTTCGAAGTTATGAATAAGTAAATCGATTTGTGAGTTACGTCAGATAGTTCAACACAGCGAACTGCAGTGGACAGAATGATGTAACCGGCACTAGCGGAAGGTTCCCACTGCCTAATTAATGGGAATTCCCTCAGCCAGGTAATCGATGCGATTCGTTTTATTGCTCTTTTGTGTGCCTAAATCGAATCTTTCCGAGCGGGAAGCCAAGCTGATCGAGCGGCAGTTGCAGTTGGGAAAAGCATTTGGCCAGCGAGCGGCGACTCTCAGCTTCATGAATCATGACATCACCGTCGTCGCTGACTCAGCCAAATCCGCTCGCAGTTTTCTCCATAAACAGCTCAAAATAAGCGCAGACTGAGATGATGTAAATACGCTGCCAATGACAAATCATTGCCTTGTCGACGCAACACCCACCCGAAGAAAAACAAACTTGAAACACCACGCGATGGTTCCGAGATTTCTATTCGTTTCGAGTCATGATACAGTTCGGAGAATGCAGTGGACAACTTTACTTGCTCGCTTACGGTTTCAAGGATCGCTTGATCGATTTGTTTGGGCCGAGACTCGTTATTGATCTGCCACAAGCTGTGAGAATCTATGTCAATAGACGAGATGATTGTCCTGCAGTTTACCGTTGGGTGAACCACAGCAGAGAAATTCCCATTAACACTTAGTTGCGAGTGACGTATCGAGCTCCGTAAATCAATTCCTCCAGTGCTTGAACTCGGCTTGAACGTGGAACAAGCTCAATGACTGAACGCGGCCGTCCACTATTTTGACTGACGCTGCCCACACGCCGCTCAGCCAGATGGAGGCTTAAGACAATATGGTCAAGATATGTAGCGAAACCTTCTCGACGAAAACAAATTCCGAAGCACGGCGAGAGGCGAAAACAAGTCGAAGCCTTCACTTGAATGGCTTTGAGTGAACATGAATGAAACATTTACAATCGATACCGTGTCGGCCGCCCACGCGCGGAATCGCTCGCGCATACAAAATAGCGAACTTATGAAATCGTAGAATCCACTTTCGATTTCATGGGAAAGATCATTGAGCAACGATCGTCTGAGGCTTGGTGACAACCAGCGTCACTAGATCAGCGAGTAGTCAGAATGAGCAGCGAGACTGAGACGTTCGCCTCGAACTGTCCCCATCAACTTGCCGACAGCTTCACTCCCCATAGTTCACCCACTTGTCACTCTCATTAAAAGTAACTTAATCCCCTCCTCGATGTGCCAATTACATCTGCACACGAATATTGATTTCGTCTTTTAGCGAATGCGCGAACTTTTGCCGCTACGTGAGAGTAAACAAGCCGCCATAAAAATGCAAATCGATTGTTCCCAGAAAGCTGTTAATCTCATTTGCTTCTTGGGATGGTACGCCCATGCACTGACGATATAAATTCATTACTTAGCCGTGCAAGGCAATGCGAGCTTGCACAAGTTAACAGAGACTTCGTTGGCAGCAGGTATGAGACATAAATTCGACTGTAATCCCGACGCGTCTCTAAGCGATGGGCACGGCACAATGCGAGAAATATGAAAGCCCATCACGCGGTGTCATTAATTACATCGAGTTGATGGAGAAAAGATCAGCAACGGCATTGCTTTTGGCATAGGCCACACGTTTGTCGTCCGTAAACGGATGCTGGAGCTTTTGATGGATTCAACGCGAATCGAGCGTTTTGCGAAACGAGTTCATTAAATTAATGGAAAGTCTTGAAATGGCAACTCTTTTGAACGTTTGCTCGCTTCGCATTAACATAAGGAATGCGAAGACCAAACAACTTGAACGAGAAACCTCGAAAGAAGTTCTGCAGAAGAAAAAACCTTTTATCGTCTCGTCGCTTCCAGCAGCATCGGAACGTTTGAACCGACTTTGGCGACAGCAAAATGTTCTTGTTTGCTATGAGCTAAAAATAGCGCATCGACCTCAGCAACTTCATTTACACACAATGATCAGCAATTGAAATCTCCAGCGAGGTGCTCGCGTCAATGTTGACATCATCTCTTTACGATGCTCGCGGTCGAGAGAACTGAACGACCGATTGTCAGTGCGCGAATTGGTTCTCGCTAACAAGTGGTCGCTTGCAGATGATGCGATTGTTATTTAATAGATTTCGAGTTTGAAGTAAGCCCAGTGGCCGGTCAAGAGATTGGTAATGATTGAGAGGCTATGGATGCTGACTCAGCACTGAAGACCTCGCTCGGTTTGAACTTCGTAAATCTGTCAACCCTTCGACTAACTCTGAAGCTTCTAGTTGAGAGTCACAGCTTAGCTCAACATCAAAACGGGCTCTGGCTAGTTTAACTTTGTCTCTGACCGAAGACCCACATAACAAAACACCGGCAATTCGCCGATTATCACAACTATGACAACCACTAGCGGAAAACTGTTTTCAAGTTCGTTTGCTAATGAAAATCAATCATCAAATCGGCTTTATCGTCCCTCCACTTATTTTCGGTCAATTATCAAGCGGATGGCAATTTACAGCGCGCGGGCTCGGTGACATAATTGAGATAAGAAAGTTTCACCGCGGAAAGTTGACTCACGGGAGAGAAATTTGCGATTCGATTCGCGAGGCCGCGACATTCAAAGCTTCGCCCCAGTTCATCGAGTCCACAATTATTTCGTACACGCGAGATAACAGATTCGATAAAGCAAACTGGATTCGATCGCAAGAGGCACGTTCGGAGAAAGCTGGATGATTTTAATGATTTAATCTTCTGATCATGAACGTGAAATGATTTTGGTGAGTCGGGGAATCGCGGTTGAATCGGAAAGATTGAAAGTTATGTGGAATTTAAAACATGTTGTGATAGCAAATAAGTTAACGGGTTATCAACAGAGGTTACAGGCCTCGTCCGTAGTTCAGTGGAGCCTTAACACATCTAGAAAAGCGAGCGATCTATCGTTAAGCTCTGGGTTTATCCAGGAGGTCTTCGACTTACTCCACGCCGCTCCGCTTGTGTCGAGACTCCATCAGCCATTCGCCGTTGCCATTAAACTTTTCAGTTTACCCAAACCTAACATGCGAAGCTTCTGATTCAACTCTGACGGCGCCCTCGGCGATCTCACATCCCAAACCATCAACAAGCAATCAGAGTCAAGCAGTAAATAAGTCGTCAGCACGGTTTGGTCGGTTCCGAGATGAGAAATCATTACATTTAACTGTTCTTATTCAATTCGAAACGAAACGAAAGAGGGAATTAAAGGTTTGCAGGCATTAACCAGTTTCCGCAGCTCGCGGCTGCTCCACGAAAGCAAAGGAGAAAGATTGTCGAAACAATGTAGTGAAGTCATTTCACATTGAATATTTAGCATTCCTTCTTTCTCTCCCTCGACTGCGGTGCAGATTGCGCGCTAAGTTTCATGGCGAACGTTTCCATGAGGTGTGAAACTGAAAAACCGCCAATCTTCGCTCGTAGGAGATTCGGTTTTGAGGTTTTAGAATGCTAGAGAAACTTGATTCTTATCACGCAGCTCGGTCGAGGGAAGCCTTGGATGCCACTGACAGTCATCGCTCGATTACAACCGCCTTATCAATCGCAGCTCGATTTGCGAAGCCTTAGCACAATTTCCGATTCACGTTCGGCTCCTTGGCTTGCCCCACATTTCGCGCAACAGTCCAGATGTGTGTTGATGTTTTATTTTAGTTCCTCGCCGATCTCGGCTCTCGTGTGTTGGTGCAAAAAGATAAAATACGCGTTTTCATTTTCTCTGCGTTATTTTCTCATCTTCGGCTTAGTGTGAACGCGCGATGGAAGAGAAAAGCCCGAGACTCGATCTTTCTTCTTGCGCTGCACCGGCGTTTTTATGAATATGAAATTTTCAACACAGGAAAAGAATTTACTTTCACAAAAGCCTCCGCGAGCTACAGCGACTACAAGTGTCCCATTTAACGAGGTGGATCGTTGGCGGATCTGATTCACTTGCCGCCCGAACTTCTCCGGTGACACCTGCGACGTTACATAATTCGATCGAATCACCGAAAGTTCTTTCTGTTTACTCAGAGTTCAGCGAATACGCGATCGCAGCTCGGCACTTTCCACGACGAATTTCAATGGATAATTTCTCAATTTATCTTCTTTCACTCGAACCGCGGCACGGTTAGCTGTGGCTGAGAATTAAAAGCGACTGACGAACACAGAGTCTGTCGAACATGAAGTGAATCATTAAGTTCGCGACTGTGTGTATGTTTTCCTTCGCTTCTTTCTACTTTTAATGTTGTTGGTATTCCCTCAGCTGCGTTTTCATTGCTGTGCTTGTGTTTACGTTCCATCAACGATGGACTTCTTTCCCTGCTTTCCTCGCGGGCAATTATGGAACCTTTGACGAACCGTCGCGAGGTGATGAGTGATCGTGAGCCGCTAACTAGCTACAACGCTCGGAGATCGCGCGATCGAGAGCAATGTTGCGTCGGAGGGAAGACGAACTCTAAATATAATCTACGGAAGTTGATGCAAGATGTGCAACTCACATTGAGTCGCGTTACGAGTCTCGAGTCGTTTCAACTCTTTCCACGTATCGTCATAACATAAAGGAAGAATATACGAGCGTGGAAATTTATGTGCGACTTTCATAGCTTGTGTGGCGTTTGCATAATTACTTCACGAGCATAAGAATTCAGTGTTCTTGTTGATGATTAATCGATAAATTCTACGCCGCATTCCGACTTGCATGTGAAGGCTAATCACGTGCTATGGTTATAAATCACAAGGTCAGCAAAAGGGGAAATGATGGTAGCGGAATTCTTTAAGGCTTTTAGCGAGTGTCCGCAAAAACTGGTTACGGTAAAAGGCCGAATGTCGTGAAATATGTGAATTGCTTTAGCTCGCGAACATTTCGAGAAAAACGGTCGTTGGAAATTCAAATTAGTCAGCGCCATCTCAATGTGAATTTATATTTAAAAATTCAAAATTCGTTAAATTGAAACCTGAAATTTTATATTTGGCCAGTAGTTGATGACACCCGCACAATAAAATCGTCGTCTTATCAATTGAGGATGGGTTGTTATTGTTATCGTATGCCACTGCATATCGCGCAATCAATCAATCGAACAATGCTCGATGTTTATTAAATTTTATGGCAGGCCTATTAGGCAACTCACCGCGTTTGTTCGTATGATTTCGTAAGATTTCTTTAAATGGAAATTCGAGACGTGAACTTTGCGGAAAGGGCAATCATGACGACGCTTTTAGAACTGTTCTTTCGGTGCGCGATTTTCACGCTCGCAGGAACTGCTGCTCGAATATCGAATTCCAAAATAATTAATGAAATTTGATCGATTACAACGTTCGCCTCTTCGATGTTCTTGAATTTCATTCAACCTCGAATTCTTTCAGTAAAAGTTCTGCTGTTCCGTTAAATCGCCGCTTTGCGCGTAGTGTTTGTAAGACAATTTTCTTTCTTTGAAATTAATACTCGGCAATAGCTAAGCGATAGAATGGAAGGAACACATTAAACCCATCGGTGAAGCATTCGAAGAATGGAGGAAGAGAGAAACGACCGAGCGGCTGAATTTACGCGTCCAAAGCAATTGCATGATTCACGATCGTCGTTGACGAAGAGATTGCAACATCGCCGTTAGTCTGCGAACCCGGATAGGCGAAGAAGAACAAGAAATATCCATAATCACGAGACCGCAGCCTAGAACGAAGTCTCGTGTGTGAGGCAGAAAACCACAAGAGCAGCACTTGTTCCATTGTTCTTCCTTCCCTCCTGATCTTCATTAACATGCCATTACGTCACATCGAGTTTGCAAGCAGAAAAGGAGAGAATTCGATGCAACACATGGCGAATGTTTTCCTCTCAAGAGTTCGGAAGAAAGAAAATCGGCCGGGGAAGTAAATCAAGTTGGGTCGTTGCACTCTGTTGAACTTGAAATTATGTTGCAATTAAAAATGGTTGAGGGTCTCATCATCTTGTTGAGGGTCTCGTGATGTTTAATTGGAATTAGTTGAGATGAGTTCATCGGTCAAATTAGGGTTTTGTGGTCGTAAGAAACGACTTAATCGAGAGATCTCATGACGCAAAGCGACGAGGATCAAACCCTGTGCTTTTGGGCTTTGCTTTTCTGTGAATTTTTTTGACTTTCGCTTTCCTCAAGCTTTTCATTTCAACCTCCCGGCCACCCTCAAAGGTTCATCATCCTCGAGGCATGCAAAACTGCAGCTCAAAGTGTGTCTGAGCATGAATCGGAGCGACGTTTATTTTTAGAAAGTCTCGCTCGGTTTGAGGAATCAACAAACGTTACGATTAAATCTCTGTTGACGTTTTCGTTTGAGTTTACATTGCATTTACTAGCGGGAAGAATTCGAGTGAAGATCGCGGCGCGAATGATTAATGGCCGGAGGGAAAGGAGTGAGAATTCTAATTCGAGGCAGAAGCTTCTAGCTGAGTGAGACAAACAAACAAAGAGAAGAGCGAAGCACTCGTGAAGCATAAAACAAACACGAAGTTTATTTATAGCTCGACTGCGGTGCTTCTTCAGCTCCAGATCAGCTTCACTGACTTCGATTTATCGCTTTCTTGAACTTGACTTTAAACTTTCGTTTCTCAGACGCGGCGCTTATGAAGAAGCGATCGTTAAACCGATTGATGTGAGTCCCACCTGAACCTTCGCAGAGGAAAACCTACAAGTCGCAGCTTATCAGTTGGCCGTAAACTGTTTCCGTCTTATCTGCCGTTCTGTTAACACGTAAATTTTACCTGCAAAGAGACGAGATAAGAAGAAATATGTAAGCAAAGCAAACTGGAGCGCGGGTGAAGTTGTAATAAAACTTTACATCGACGAATTTCATCAAGCTAAAATTTTAATTTCGCTAATTACAAGTCGTGCGTCGTTGTCAGAGTTTGGCGGAGCTCGTGTGACACGAGGTCGTAAATGCAAAGCGGCATTCATCAAGTGGAACGCGCGAGGCTTTGAGCCGGCATGACTTTGATTAGCGGCGATGTTGTTTTGTGTTGGGACCGGTTCGGAGATAAAGAAAGGTTCAAGGTTGAGGAATAAAGCGAGGGAGATGATGAGCGAATCCTGCAGCAGATTAAGGAAGGCCGAGTCAAGAAGAGCGATTGAAGGAATTCACACGTTAATGTTCAATCTTAGTTTCAACATTATTGCAAACGTTTATCACTTAAGTTACCGGCTGAAGGTTAGTGGAAGCTCTAGAAATGCTGCCATCATCAACTGGTCTACTGGGACAGACTATCAGTCGACTTGCTGCTATGTTGTGGTGCCCATTCGTCTAGCACTTCTTTCGACCTAAATCTAAACTTGTCTAGAGACAAACGAACAGCGACGGCTCTTTAATCAAAACCTCATTCCTAGTGAAACTGTCCAAAAGCCTAAACTAGCTCAAGGTCCATTCGATAATCAGCGCTATCAACGCACTTGAGGCCCGCGAAACGCGAATTACAGCCGCAACGGTAGCAGTCAAGCGCTAATCAAAGTTATTGATGATGATCGTCTCGTCATCTCTCGCGTCTTGTTGGCCGGGCGCTAATTGAAGTCGATCACAACAAACGTTTACTTGTCTCGCTTCGCTCTTCATCGCTATTTTCGGAAACATTTTTCATCTATTTATCAACGTCGACTGTCCATTTGTCAAGGCCGTCGCCAGATTGCGCAAAAAAATCGCAATTCTGACGCAAAGTAAATCGAATTGCGGCTTTGTTGAACCTGCTCGATTGAGTCTCTCGACGAAGCAATCAATCAGATATCAAGCTTTGGCACGAGAGCGACGCCGGCAATTGCAAATCACAATCGAAACGCCGGCTCAGGTTCATTGAAATCGTCGGGGCGAGCGACGTATCGACCCAACAACAAAAACAATAAAAGCGAAAAGCAAATTACGATTTCATAACTGATCGAGCGGAGAAGAGAAAAGTCACAAAACCGGTTGGGAGTTAGTCACATATGATTCAGAAACTCCGACCGACGCACCTCCGAGATCCGTAGATATTCAAATGAGTCGCGCTCCATCACCTGCCCATCCCTGACACCTGATCCCACTCAATTTGTAAATCTCTTCTCTTTGGTGGCTTGTTTACGTTTTTTTCGGTCTTCATTCATAAGCTTACCGGCTTCTCTTTGTTGACGGCGGTGAGCCATCAATTACCGAACGTATTCACCTGCAACGCTCAAGGGAAGCCGGCAAAGCATGAATGGAAGAGTGCGCCGTGTAATTGTTTTCTTGATGAGTGCAGAGCACTTTAAGGAAAAGCTCGAGCGTTCGAGTTAAGCTGGTTAGGGTCAAGATTGTCTGATAGACTAGTTCAAGGGCTAAACAGTCTGCCGAGGGTTTGGAATATTCTGCCAAGCTAATTCAAAGCCTGGAGAATCTTACGAGCTTTTGTCAAGTTAATGTGAAGCCCAGAGAACCTTGCAAACTTATTTGGAACCCAGAAAGTCTGCTTAGCTTTTCAGAGTTTCTTGTTCTTTCACTCGCGAGCTAGACAAATTAAACAGTAACCGCAGCTTAAGAAAACTACGCGACTTTTGATCTCGATCATAATCATTACCCGCGGGGCAATCAAATGGCCGCGAACATCAATTGCCGGCTTTGACCTATCGTTGATGATAACCAAGCGAATGTGAGAATTGATTAAATTACCTTGTGAGTCAGAGTTGATTTGAATACAGAGCAACGCGAGATGAGATGCAAATTGAATTGAGATAAAGCGATTAACAGACTCTGAGCTAAGTTTCCATTGCAATGAACATTTGGGGAAGAGAAGTTCCGGCAATACAATTCACACAAATTGCCCGAGCGACTCACGCTGATTAGCTACAACCGGTCGTGTGTTCAAAGCCGTCGCCGTGTTTGTGGGTCAGAAGAACAAACATTGCGAAAGGTTATCGTGAAGCGATGCTCTCCATTCAGAGCATTTTCTATCTCCGCATCACGGAATGGAAATTGATGACGAACGACAAGAGCGCCAGCTGAGTCAACACGGCAGTGTTCTTCTTTCGATGCTACAGCAATGAAGAGAGCGAGTTTATCGATTTTTGTAAAATGCCTTATCGCACTACTCCAGAGACGGCAATCGGAAAATGAATTTAGCAACGTGGCTGGCGCGGGAACGACAGAGAGGGCGAAGTGGGTGGAAAACATTTCGCTCCACTCGCGGTCGATGGCACGTGAATCACTCGACATCCAGCTGGAGCTTTGAAGCCGACGCCGCGAAGCCGGAAGGAAAGGAATCAACACGGGAAAACCCTCAACAACGAAAACACGAGCCAGCACAACAAATCGACGTTTCCATATCGATTTTTCCATCCACCCTCATTTTGTGTTGTTGTTATCGTTTGGCCAACATTTCGTATTTCTCTCCCTACAGACGACGACAGAAGCTCGCGGACGCATGTAAATTAACGAAATGGAGCTCCATTCCGTGTGGAATTTCTTTAAGAGAATAGCTCGCGAAGAGTAGCGAGAAGAACTTCACAACAATGTGTTACAATTAATGAGTTTCCGCTGTGTCGATCGCGACGAACTTGCCTGAGATTTTTAGGATCGCTCTGTCGATTGGGTCGAGCCGGAGAATGCTGAGCGGCTGATTCTGCGACCATTCCTTCAGCTCCTCGTTGTCGAGCCGCTCCATTACCGAGTGATTCTTTGGCGTATCCAGTGTGATTACTTTTCTTATATTCTTTTGTATTGAATAACTTTTCTTTCTGATTTTTTTCGCCGGAACTTTGACTAGATTTTCTTGCACTTTTTCACGTTTCCATCACTTAAAATCCTATTCAATCGAGTGGCTGATTGAGTTATCTTTCTTATTCCACCATTTGCGATTAATTTTCGGGCTTCTTTGCCAGCGAAATAAATTAAAATACGAGAGACAGAAATTGCAATTGTCTTGTTTCACTTTTCACTGGTTCGGAGGGTTGAAAGCTACAACGAAACTTATGGAAATGACATTAACGGTCAGCGCTGATTCAAACTGAGTGAAATTTGAATTTCTTGAAATCGTTAAACTTTACAACAAAAAAAGCTTTTTTGAAAGTTGAAAATAAAATTGTTTCAATCTTAATTATCATTAAACAAATCGCCGAAATATTAAACAAGAAATCACACTTAAAAGTTTTGAAGTAACATTAGTCGGAATAACCAAGGAATTTTTTTTCTTTAGTTAACTATGAATTTTATTTCGCGTAACTTTTTCCAGTAAATTGCATATTAAATCATGTGAATATTTCTGTATTAAATTGTTTGTTACTCCAGCTATCGAATAAAACTCTTTCCCATCAATTTCCATCTTCGAGTTGCGTTCCATGCTTTGCTAAGTTTGTGGCTTACTGTCCTGAAGAGCCGGGAAGTGAGTGCAGAAGCTCGACGAGGAAGCTGTCGGGATCTTCAATTTCACCGAGAAGGCCTGAAATATCAAGAAATAATCAGGACTGATCCAATATTCAGTTTAGTTTGAAACTCACCAGCTACGTCGCAGAACTCGCCGAATGAAGTGCACGGCAAAAACTCTTCACGGAAAGCTTCCAAGGTCGTGACAGCTGATTTCATCATCGCCTCGTCGTTCCTTCTAATGTAGCCGAACAGCGACACGGGCCAGTCCTCGTCCTTGGGATTAACGACTTTCGAGAAATAATTCTTGTAGATAAGATCGACGAGGGCAAACAACATCAAGCCGGGCTTGTAGACGCTGTAATCCTTCACATCTTTGTCGCCGACTCCGTTCAATGCCTTGCAGGTGGTCGAAGGATACAAGTGTCGCGTTTGATAAGCGACCAGCAATCTTGCCAAGAACTTCACTCGGTTCTTCATCCACATTTCCGGAGTGTGGAGAACGATGCCGAGAACTGTTTGATAAACTGGTCCATCGATCTCGTAAGCAGACTCGAGCCACTTCTCAGACACTTTGAGGTTGATGAAAGCTGTCAAAGCTTTTTCTTCGCGGGCGAACGGACGAGTCGGCAGCGAGATGTACAGAGCGAAGAACATGAGATATGGAACCAGATGCATGTTCGATTGTGGTCCACCTAATATGGAAATTCATTAAACCTTGATGCAAACTAGAAAGAACATTAACACTTACCGCCTCCGCAATCATCGTGGAAAGTTTTCTCATGGGCGAATCTAATCAAGAGAAGCTTCAGGTCGTGGATGCCGCTCGTGAAAGTTATCTCGATGCGTTGCGTGCTGTCCTGCATGTAGCTGTGATGACGAGCCATGCAGGCGCTGAAAGCCGTTTCGCTGACGTCGGGTCCCCAAAGCGGCAAGAGTCCATTGCATCGCGTGTTGGCATTTTGCAGACTGGCGCTCTCCCATTCGTCACGTCCGCGGCTCATTCGAATCGCACTCATGTGACAGTCGACGTGAACGATGTTGAAATGAGTGACGGTGGTGTAGCCCATCGTCTTGCGGGACTTCTGCTCGAACTCCTCGATTGGACAGCGTTTGGTGAACGTGTAGATTCCGATGACTCTGTTAGGTTGGCAAGCGTAGCCTTCACGGCAAATGAAGCAAGTGAGACCCGTCTCTTCAGCCAGCTTGTCCATTTCTTGAAGCACTTGGTCTTTGGCTGTCACTTGGCCTTTCTCGTTGGTTCTCATTCCCATTGCGTTCAACTGCTTCTCGCGGGTTGCCATTGCGAGACGTTTCTTCTCGGCTCGCGTTGAGTCGCGATACTCTTGAACGGTCTTTGCGGTTGCTGGCTCAGAGCTTAAAGCTTCCAGGAGGTTCTCAGCCAAGCTTCCAACGTGCTCGTCTGATGACACTTGTTCGAGCTGATGTATGACGGGAATCAAGTCTTTCGCGACAGCCAGTTGAGTCTTCTCATGCTTTGTGGCCAATCCACTCAAGAACTGCAGGATGTACTTCAACGAAGGCTTCGAGATGAAGAGTTTAAGCTCGTCGGAGTCCAAGGAAGAAGCGAACGGAAGAAGAATCAAACGGTTTGACGGCGCATGTTTGACGATATAATCAACAGCCTTGTCGACGATTCCCAGTCCGTTGATGTAATCTTTCAAGATTCCTCCAATCGAATTGCGTTCGATGGCAGAGCAGAGAATGCAGAACAGCTCGAGCTGGAATTCTTCTTCGGCGGTTCGCTCGACATCAAACTTCTCAAAGTCAAAGCACGAATGGAAGTGATCGCATAGCAAAGCCATCTTGATGTCGTTGCCATAAACGAGAGCAGCGACGACTCTGATCAAACAACGCAGAACGTGCGGATTGTTTCTGACGTTGGCGTGGTTCGTGCAAGAGAGCAGAGCTTCAATGTACTCAGGTCCACCGAAGGTTAGCGAGAATTGCAGGAAGGAATCGAGAGAGTCCGAAGCAGCTTTAGCCAATATGGTCTCCATGATCTCTAGCAGCTGTTCCGTGACTGTTGACATTTGCGGGTCGTTCTCCTGCACCTGATGTTGAAGGCAGAGATGAAGAACCTTCAGAAGCGTCGAAATAGCACCGAGCTCAGGCTGGCAGAATTCCTCGCGACACTTTTTGACCTTTACGCACATCAAGAAGAGTTTGAGAAGCGTTTGCAAGAACGGCTTCGATTTGCTGACATTCTGGAGATAACTCATGCGATCGAGCATCACTTTCAACCCACCGCAGTCAGCCACAACGTTCACCATCCGATAAATCTGCTCGTTGTCTTCCTCTTGAGCGCTCGTTTGCTTCAAACTCTCCACGAACTCCTCGGTCGCATCGCCCGATAATCCTCGAATCCGGTAAACGATTCGCATTGTGTCACGTTCGCCGCCTCCAGCGAGCCAAACTTTCTTGTAAACTTCCTTCACAGGCAAATCCAGACTGATGATTTTCTGGTGCACGAGAAGTTCCATGCCGTTGTCGTCTTCCAGCATCGCCATGATCTCGCAGTCGAAGCAGATTTTGTTTTTGACGTCGCGCATCAGCGGGCCGAGACCAGCTTCGCTTGATGGATAAGGATTGCCCAACATTCTTCCTTGAATGAATTCTTCTTGCAGTTGATCCTTCTCGAGGTTCAAGAAGAACTCGTCGGTGTCCGAGTCTTCCGAATGGATCGTCGAGCAAAGTCTCTCGAACATGAAGAGCGGCGTCTTCAGATCATTCGCTGGCGTCTTGCGAACGATGTCAATGCAAATCGCCATGAACGCGGCAGTCTCCTCTTCAGTGCCGCTCGTCAACTCTTCGAGCAAAGTCATCAGGCTCTTCTGGGCTTCGTCGATCATGCAAGTTCGTTGAACGACGAGCTTACGCAAGTTCAAGTAGCTCTGAATGATGCTCTGCAAAACGAGACCTTTGAAGGCTTTCCGGACTTGCGCGTTATCCAAGAACATCGAGATGAGATCGACGTACTGCTTTAGCGCATATCCCTGGCCTAAGTCAGTAGACAGAGTGGTCGTTTCCTCGAGTCTGTAGATCTTTTCGAACTCGTGATTGAGAAGTTCTGCGATGTCAGTGATGACGTTGTTCAATGCCAAGTATTGACGGTACGGCGGCTCTTGAGCGATTTGCTTGTAGAGCTCAATGAACTCAGCGCTTGCCTCGCCAGCTTCTCCAATGTATTTCAAGAAGCAAGTCATTAGATTTAGCAGGTGAAGTTTGCGTTCGTGCGTTGTCATCCACGAAGTGATCAGAGAACAAGCGCTGATCCGAACCAATCGCGATGTTGAGTGGAACAGAATGCTCGGCAAATAGCTGGGAATCAACTTGAGTGGAACCTGCGATTGGATGCGTTTCTTGACCGTCTTTAAGTACCATCGACGACCAAACTTCTCCGTCAAGTAAGCGCGACGTGTTTGTTGCCTTTTCTCGTCCATGACCGCCATGAATGTCTCAGCTTTCGGCAGCGCTTCAGCTTGAGGTGGAACGACAATGTTCGGTGACTGTCGAGCTTTCCACGCTTCGAATGAATGATGTTCGTCACCCTCGAGCCATTTGTTTGGATTGATTGAGATTCCGTCGGAGACCTTGACGCTGCAAAGCTCTTCGGCTGATTTTCCCTTGTTCTTCTTGCTCGTCGGTGCCGGTGGATTG
Organism: Smittia sp. YW1114-2; assembly: GCA_033064975.1. Taxonomy (NCBI): domain Eukaryota; kingdom Metazoa; phylum Arthropoda; class Insecta; order Diptera; family Chironomidae; genus Smittia; species Smittia sp. YW1114-2. The sequence goes on from CP093833.1 coordinate 15,564,497, forward strand.
CACATGTAACGAATAACTCGCAAGCAGGGCTGGACGATAGGCGTAGCTGGCCCACGCGGATCTTTGCTGGCCCTCAAGAACAGGTTGATGATTGGTCGCAGCTTCATTTGCCAGCACGAATCTTCCTGCATCGCCATCGCTTCAAGCAAAGCCATTTCGTGTCGAACTGCGTGGTCTAAGTTAGTGAACGAGACACTCCCGTCGAGAGCTGACATGACTCGAGCTGTTAGAACGTTGCACAACTTTTCGGTTGGCTCCGGGAGGTCACGAGTTAACAAGCAAAGCAGAGTGCGAACTTCTTCTTGAACTTTCTGATCGGTTCCATGTCTCAAGTTGTTGACAGCGAGTTCCTCAACTAATCCTTCTTGGCACAGTCCAATGCGGCACTGCATCTGGCTCGCCATTCCTTTGAGCAACGAGAGCGTTTGCTCAATCGACGCTAAGGCGCATCCGTAGCATTTGCTGTGAGTTGTCTCGTTAGGTTCCGATGTTAGGATCGTCGGTGAGATCGGAGCAGAATCCATTTGGCTGCGGTCGTAAGCAACGAGCTCGCGGCGACACGCTTGAATCTTCTGGACAATCTTAGTCAGATCGTCGAAGTGAGTTCGACCTTCGTTGCAGTATTTCTTCTCCATTTGCTGAACGATCTTGTTGATATGCAGCGAAGTGGAGACGTTGCCTCCCACCATCAGCTCCGTTGCACCACCAGATCCATCTGTGACCTTTGGAACAAGCAACTCAAGCGACTGACGGACGTTGACGATCTCGCGATAGGATTTGTCTGCTTTCTCCAACAAGTTGTTGATTGTTTGAACTGTCTTGGCGCGATCGTCATCGGACTCAACTGGGTCGACAGCGCATGTTGGGCGACCGTAGATGCTGTAGTCGAACTTGGCGTACTTGCAGAAGCCGCACGAGTGACACAAGAACGGATCTTTCTCGTCGTAGTGGATTGCGCGACCTAATTTAGAATCGAGATCGTTAAACATTTGTTGATTTAAAGACTTCGACGACTTACATTTGTGGCATTGGAAAACATGTTCACCGCAGTTGTTACAAACTCCAGGATTTGCCGGAACTGTCGCGCTGCATCTCGGACATTGCAAGCTCTCTGGCATGCTCGTTACTGTCTCGTAGAAGTCTTCGTACTCGAACATGAGATTCGAAGCTGTGATCGGCAACGAAAGTTCAATCTTGACCTGTGAAGAAAACGGTTTAGAAAACAGCAAATTAGATTGTTGGATCAACTTACATCTGTCTGTCCTGACTGGAGAGTCACAGTCTTTGCCTTATGCCACATCGACGGCCGATTCTTGAGCTCGACGACCGCTTGAACGTTCCGGCTGTTGTAGTAAATGTTGATCGTTCGGACCATTTTGGTGCGTTTCAAGTCGCCGATTCTCAAGATAATCTTCGAAATGTTGTGCGAGTTCACGAGCTTGATGATGTTGCTGTTCGTCGTGAACTTTGAATCCATTTTGATTGAAGTGAGTTTGATGATCGACATGGATTGATCGATGTTGTTGCAGACGAGACACGGCTCTGACTCCAGATAGAAACCGTCGAGCTCGAGAACCTGACCGAGCGAGGTGTAGAGAGAAGTCGACGGATGCTTGGCAACGAGTTCGTTTTGTTCACGCAGAACTTTCACTGCCTTTGCGATTTTCTCGGGCAAAGTGTGGACAGCCGACTTAGTGTTGAGCGTGAAGAATCCAATCAGATCGACGAACTGCGGAGCTCGTTTGCCATAAGCTGGCAACAGAGGCCACAAAGTCCACAGAACCTGCAGCAGTTTGCTCTTGTTTGCCTCGTTGCTGTTCTCGTAGAACGCGTAGATCAGACCATGGCCAAGCCAACGGACGTTGATCGCGTTTGTTTCCAGCAGGAACGTCTTGACGAACAACGTGAGGTTGCTGATCGGCACTTGGTTGAAGATTTGCTGAACCAACAAGCTGCAGTTTGCAGGGTCGAACTTCGACTCAGCCCCAGCGTTGTCCATTTCCTCGCTCTTGTCTCGATCTTTTCGGTCCTTCGACGAGGTTTTCACTTGCGTGCCAGTCGCTGATGGTTCAGGTGGCGTTGGATTGACGCAAACGACGGCAGCTTGAAGAAGTTGGAGGATGATCGTCGATATCTGCTCGTGGTCAAACTGAAGACAACTCAAGCTCAGCAGCGAGGAAAGCATGTCAGTGTTGAGTAGGCAGAACCGCTGCCAGTTTCCAGTTCGAGCAGATGCAATCTCGTAACAAGCTTTGAGATGATCCATCAGGGAAACAAGCGCCTGGTATGTTAAGTTTGTGATTGCAGACGACGCCTTGATCGCTTTCATGTGTTCGTTGAGTGAGTGAAGATCTCTCAGCTTCCTGTAGCGTTCCTTGTTGCCGCACATATACAGCAGAAGCTTTCTGACTTGACGACGGAGAACGGGCGAGTTCATATGCATCATGTACTCGCACAAGACGAACGTCATGTGAGCGGAGTCGTACGAGTGTTGCTGCTGTTGCGCCGCGTTCGAGCTTGATAGCTTGAGGATTTGATAAGGAAGTCGCACTGCCATTTCCGTCAACACTTGCGGATAAAGCTCGAAGATGTCAGCCAAGCCTTTGATATATTGGCGAGCGAAGAACGGCTGCATGTCTGGAACTGGTCCGTAAACTGTCGGCTTAAGCAATGCATTCGAGGGCGTTCCACCCGATGTTGTTATGATCGCGCCGTTAGCTCCACTCTGGGATGAGCTGCTGTCGCCCGAAGCAGAGTTTTGCTTCCAGTAGGGCAGGAACGATTCGAGCATCGTCAAACAGTACACGATGGCGCCATTTCGCATCAAATGAGCTGCGGTGGCTGAAGCAACAAACTGAATATTTTCGACTGTGCCCATTGCAGCAGCGTTGGAGCTTGACTTGGACGACAAAGTCTTAATTTTTCCCATGAGAATTCCGAGGAAACGGAGAATGATCAGTTGCACTTCTGATCTTGTGGAGCGCGTTGCCAACTCTGCAGCTTGCGTTGGTGGATTCATCGCGAGCCTCTCGATGCACGCGTTCAAAAGTTTCGTCATGATGTTCTTCTCAAGTTCTTGCGTTCCATCGAGATCCGTTGTTAGCATAAGAATGACTTGCATGAACGGTATTACTTGTCTTCCGTTGACTGACTCTAAAGCGCTGAAGTTCTCGACAAGGTTCTCAAGAATAACCGTGCGCAAGTGATGAAGCTTCGATGTGTCTTGCTCGGCAAACTCTTCGTCGTCTTTGACTGCTTCTAATTTGCCTGACGTTAAAACCTTCGGTGGTGAACTTGCTGATGTCGCCATCGCTTCTTCGTAAGTAGAACTTCTTCCAGATGCTCCGCCAATCGACTCCGCGCCACTTCCATCAGATCCATTGCCACTGCCAGCATCGCCTTGTGCATCTAAAAGCTGTTCAGCGCTTGGAGAATTCGGCAGCATTTGATTGACTTCTCGCGATCCATCAGTTGCTGCATTAGAAATAGCTTCGTCATCATCGTCCGATCCGCCAGCTGAATTATTCGCTCGAGGTTGAGCTGGGACGCCAAGATCGATGCCAGCAGCTGCAGCAACCGCTTGGAATGCTGGGTTGCCTCTCAAACGATTTGCTAAACCTTGGAAAGCTTGCATGTCGCCGTCGTACTCTTGTAAGTAAAGCTCAAGAGCGAACTCCATTAGTGCTTCGCCATCGCGTCCTGGCCCTCCACCGCCAGCCATTCCGAGCAAAGCTTCGAGCGAAGGTTCACCCATGTCGCGGTTTTCTCCTCCGGCGACGAGTCCGAGAGGCTCAATCATGTCAACATCTTGAATTCCACTCGCCACTTCTTCCGAAACTAGATTCGGAGCAGATTGCGGTGTAGGCGTTTGACAGCTTGGCGGTGTCGTTGACTCGATCAGGACCTTCTTCTGCCGCTTCACTTTCGGGCGTAGCAGACGAATGATTGCGTGTTTTGCGCTGTGGCTCACTTGAGGATCTTTGTCGAGCAGCAACTCAACCATGAACTTCACCATCTTCTCAATCAACGCAGCATCGGTGTAGATGAAGGCGTAGAAGATCTCGATCAGTGACTGGATCGTTGCTTCCTTGTGTGTTAGTCCGTAGTTGATGATCGACTCGTCGAAGCTCGTCGAGATGCGATGAAGTTCCTTGACGAGGTTCATCATTGATGTCACGATTGGATAATTGTTCTCCTGACAAATCTTTGTCAATTGCTGTGGACGTTGTATTGAAATGTTGCGCACCATGAGCACGAGACGGTAGAAGCCTTCCGGATCAATGCTTTTAAAGTTGGACACTGCCAGCATGTTCTGAAGTTCCTTGTTGATGTCGCTTAGGATTTCACGGTCTTTATACTGATGATATTGAGTCTTCGTTGGATGTAGCGTAGCGAGAACTGATCGCGAGAGCTGCTGCACAACGCCGGGCGTCGGAAGAAGAATCAACGAAGTTGTCACGTCGATCGCTTGCTGTTTGAGTGCAGCATCGACCGACGAACCTCCGAGCAAATAGAATCCATTGTCAATAACGTCGAGCATGCTCGTCATCATCTTGTCGAGAGCTGTGATAGCGTAGGGATTCTGGGCCTCAACGTCTGTTGGCTGAACGGCAACTTGCGAAGCCACAGTTGGCACAGTCGTCTCATCGAATATTTCATCCGGCCATCCGAACGCTTCCTTCGTCTTTCCGTAGATCTTGATTGAGTCGAGCATTGTGACAAACTCGGGATCCTGCGACGGTGAGAAGTGGACATTCATTTTCTTATCAGCGACCAGTTGGAAGCTTTCTTCTCGAGTTAGTGGGATCGCGAACCATCGCGGACGCGAGCAAATCGTTGGAACTTTTCGGCCAAGAATCGTAATCGCTGTTGGTGCTCGTGAAATGTCCTGCGAGCCAGCCATGAAACGAATGCCGGTGATGACCATGTTCGCATCCTTGTTGATGACTTCAAGCGTGAAGCCGTTGAAGCGAGTCGACGCAACGTACAATCCCGTTGAGTTCAGCCGATGCTGGAGTTGCTGAACGTTGTAAATCTCGAGCAAATCGTTTCCTCCGAACTCCACTTCGTTCATGCTTGTGCAATGCTCAAAGAAGTCAACGGGGAACGTCGTGACACCAGCAACTGTGCTCGTTTGTGGACCTTTCGGTGTTGGGACTTTGCTCTTCTTCGTTTTCTTTTTCAAGCTCACTCGTTCCTTCGACGTAATGCCAGAGTTGTAATAATTTCCAATCGGTTGGATCTCCGACGACAACCAGTAGTTTGTCGTTTCCGGATTCGCAGCGTAGATTCTCAAGCTGCCATCTTCGCAGAGCAAGATCAGAGTTGTTTTCTCGACTCCGCTCACTTGATGACGGATCGCCACCATGTCCATGATCTTCGCCTTCGAGTTCTGAGCCTTGATTTCTTGAACTTGATAGCCGTCAGGCTTCAGCATGAAGATCAACGGATTGTTAGAGTTCTGCATCATCGCGCACACCAAGCCTGGATGTCCTTGAATTTCCATCCATTGGCAAAGTGGCGATTGCGAGTTGCTGGTGCTGCCTTTGGTCGCGACCTTCGTTGAGTGAAGCAGACTGATGACACACTTAACGCCTTTGTTGACATCCACAAGCGGAGCCATGAAGCTTTTGCCGATTGCGTAGCTGAAGAAAAGCATTTGGAGAGTGTGCGAGTAGTAGAGTGAAACTCCACCGCCCAGGATTTGTCCGTTGACATCACGGATCTCTGAATGATCCAACTCGAGCGTGCTTGTTACGTAGAAAGCGCCATGAGTTGCTAAGCTCTCGTCAGTTAACGGTTGAGTGTAAACGTATCCAAGCGACGACATGATCAACATAAAGTAGGAATCTTCTTGGAGAACGAAGCAGACATCGCGGATGTCGCCTGAGGGAACGACGAAGTTGTAGATTGGCGACAAACTGTCTTCAGCGAGGTCGTAGATCTTGACGTATTCGGCTGTGACAAGAGCGAGTTTCGTTTGCGACCCTGGAAGCCAAATCGCGCGCCGCAAGTAATTCCCGTTGTCCAATTGAAGTGTTAACACGATGTGTTCGTTGACGGTTCCATTGGCTGTGAACGTGAGAACGTGGCACTCGCGCAACCCGCAAACAGCGAGGAAATCTTCGTTGCATGGGTTTGCTGCGAGCGATAGCACCATGCAAGTGATTGGGACCGACGAGAGTCGAGTCAGCGTCAGCTTCTTCTTCGCTGCGTCTGCTTGTTTGAGGAGAGCGGAGAGCTGCAAGATTGTAACTTTTCCTTTTTCGTGTGACACTGCAAGATGTTGTCGCTTTCCTTGAGGAGAAGCCAAGCAGCAAAGTGCGACGCGACGTATCAAGTTCGACGAGAGAAGTTGACGAATCGTCTGTCCTTGGTCTCCAGAGTAATTCATCCTTACGTTCTCGAACGCTCCCTCTTGTGACCCAAGCGTTGCAATCATTACTTGCTCGCTGTAGCTGAAAGCTTTTTCTCGTTGATGCAAACGATCCAGTGCGTTCTTGGCTCTGATGTGACAGCCGACGGTCGAGAACTTGGCACAGTTCTCCTTGACGATTGGCATCAAACTTGTGCAGAAGTTCAACAAGCATTTCAGGACGTTGCGCCACAGTTCATGATTGCTGAGTTGATCTTTTGAACCATCAAGAACTTTAGCCAGAACTTGCTTGTTGTTGATCAAATTGTTGATGAAGTCGTTGTTCGGTTGTGAACTCGTTGATGACGTTTGTCGCTTCAACGAGCTAACGAGAATTTCACCGTGATCCATCGCAGGCATAGCTGATGAAGAGTTGTCAAGCAAACTCATCGCCTGACATGATCCATCTTCCTTAGCTCCGCAATCGCAATAGAAGTTGCCGAACTTTGCGTAGCAGACGTCGTGATTCTTATGACAGACGCGAGCACAAACTGAGCAGCAGCCTTTGTCGTCTATCATCTTGCAAGTGTAGCACCAGTACCAATGCTGGTTCATGAAGTCTTTCTGAGTTATTGTGTAAGTGCACAGCTTGCTGTTGGCTGCGTCTTCGTCGGAGTCTTCAGCAACTTCTGAATCTTCCTCGACGGAGTTCGACGACGGATCGTTAGCGATGATGTCTTCGATATCGAACGTCACGTCATCTTCCCAAGCCGTTGAGAGTGGACGTTGCTGTCCATTCAGACCAATCAGAAGATCGCTGAGGTATTTCAGAAGCGATGTTGAGTTTTCAAGTTGAATCTTTGCTGCGTTCGATCCGTTGCTGAATGTGATCGCTTGGTTCTTGCTATACTTTTCGAGAACGCGATTCTTGCACGTCTCGAGCCACTCGACGGCTGAAGTCAGCAGCAGCGAGTGTCCACGTCCTTGATCAGCGTCAGCCAAAGTAATCATGACTTGGAGTAGCGAGGTGAAATCGCTCAAAACTGTCTCGGGGATCATTGTGCTTGACAGAAGGTTGTTGCCAAGCTGGATCATCGCCTGGAAAAGTCCTTGTGAGACGTTAGGCGACACGCGATTCTCAGCGACGAGATATTTCGTCAACGTTTGCAGCAACTTCCCGTTGTTCTCTTGAGGCTCGGGTGCACCACCGACCGCTTGATCGTTGGCCGTTGACGTTTGTGCCATCGGCGTCCAGAAAACTGGCGGCAGACCGACTCGGCTGCATTCCTCGTCGATATCCATCGCTTCTGCATCAGTTATTGAGCGCGTCTTGTCAATGGGGATCGAAGGCGCTGCTGATGATTGCGTGCCGAGGTTAGTCGGAGTGGGAACGTTGCTTGAGTTGGCGCTTGAGATCGCGCCATCCGCTTTGGGTCCGAGCAAAATGTGGCTCAGCCAATTGCGCAGACGAGCTGAATCGACGGTTCCAAGATCTGACAGCGAGCTGCAAACTTCGTCGATGGAGTAAGAAGAATCCATATTCTCTGATGTTAGGAAAAGCTTTTCGAAGAACTTTAGCACCTTTCGGCTGTACTGTTGACTCAGATTGGTTCCAGTGAACGACAACAAGATGCTGACGAGGTTTCCGTTCTTCTTCTCGTAGAAAAACTCTCGCAAGGCTTTCAATCCATTCGGTTTGTCCATCAAATTCTCCCAGAATCTAACGATGTCGTGTAGCACAGCCTCGTCAACGTTGATTTGCTTTCCGGACCCGGCAACGCTCAACTCGCAATATTCAAGCAGAATTGTATAGCTGTGATGGATCAAGTGCTTGTAAGCGAGAAGCTGGTAGATCTCCGAGGACGAATCGCTTCCGAGCAAAGACTCCAGACATTTGTTGATAAGGTCGTGCAAGTAATCGGTGCGCAAGTCGAAGAGCATCGGGACGAGCAGATCCTGCAGACGATAATCGATCTTGGCGTCGTCGTATTGTGGCAAAATGTAGCGAATCCAGTTGATGACGCTTCGAATAATGCTCTTGACCGAGAGTAGCATCGAGTAGTTCTGATGGCGATAAATCTCAGCCAAATGAGCTTCCACGATGTTCAGCGTGCTTTGTTCTGGCTGCGTCGACGATCCATCTCCGAAGTTCATCGGACGCTTCCATTCGATAGTGAGAATTTCCTTGTCAGACGACTGAATACTGCGGATCAAATTGTCGGCTAATTCACTCGCCAAAGGGTTTTTCGTGCCGGAAATCGCAATGATCGACTCCATGATCTTCGATGGAACTTGTCCGCTTAGATTCTGTGCCATCGTTTTGTTGAAAACTGTCATTAGGATGTCAACAACTTGAACGAGTTTATCCATCAACGTTTTGCAGAGATCCTCATCGATGGCTTTAGTCTCACTGATGTTGGAAGCTTCGTCGACCTTTGCTGCTTCTCCGTTTGCAACAAGAGATTGATACGAGTACAAGTGAGACATTAAACTGTCGAGCAGAATGATTTTCGACAACCTCGGAGATTCTGAGGGATTGTGCGTATTAGAAATTGTCAGGATCTTTTACAGTTAGTTTAACTTACGTGCTTGGAAAGACTGAAGGAAAGATTCGAGTCCAAACTTCGCCAATGTCAAGATGTGGTTGGAATCGTTGAGCTTTTCAGTCAAGTTGTTCCACATAGTTTCAGCCGCTTGCGTGTACATTCCCTGGAATAAGAACTTATTAGTTTTACAACGATAAGTTTCAATTGTTTTTCACTTACCTGACGAATCAGACAATCCACGATCAAGTTATGTGAATGAACGTTGCTCGAAACTGGCTTCAGACATCTTGTAGACCAGAGAAGCGTGTGCAGGTTAACTTGCTTGTCGTTCAATCCAATCAAATTCTCAACGTGGGATGTTGATGGGGGAAGGCCAAGCAGTAACTTCCAGGCCAGACTGAAGCAGTAGTAGATCGAAAACTGCGAGTGATGTGGAATCTTTCCATTGCTCATGTCAGTGATGTTGAGAATGCTGACAAGAGAATCGATGAGCAAAGGATATTTGACCTTGTCTGGTGTGCACAAAATGAAGTTCCATGCGAGTCCATCGAGCTTGAATTCATTGGCTTTCGATGGGTCGATGACACTGAGAGAGTAAAGCTTCGGCTTGATGGTAATTCCGTCGTGAACAGTCGACAGTTTTCGATATTTATCCTCAATGTCTTTCCGGTAGAACGACATCATCTTGGTCTTGTAGCTCGCTAGACCTGCCGACTTTTCCTCTGAATCCATCGAGAAAATGCTGAACAGGTTCCAGCTGACTTGCTCGAGGACAATGTTCGGTGGAGAGTAGAGATGCTTCATCAGATATTCGAGGAACAGAAGCAAACGCGACAGAAGCATCAGCTGGTTGTCTCTTAGTGGCTTCTCTGGTGTTACGAGGCGGCAAACTTCCGCGCATCTGATGACTCCGCCGGCAACAAGCAGCAGAATCGATTTCTTCTGCATTAGGTTGAGTGAATGGAACAGGAACAAAAGCAACTGAGCGTGCTCGACGTTCAAGTCCTCGTACTCATCGAACTGTCCGACATTCGTGCCACAAACGCCTTCGACAAGTGTGTTGACAAGTCGATGCCACACTGACAGGCAAGCTGCTTCCTTCTCTTGGCTCGGCTTCAGAAGCAGAATCTGTACAACGACGGCAAGGATTCGTGAGTAAACCTCGAGTGGCCAGGTGTTGGTGTCGGTCGACCATGGCGAGACTCCGAGATTCTGCAGCAGCAGCGACTGAAGCGACTCGCTCAACATTGAATTCGAAATCATGTTGTGCATGTACTTGCCGATCGAGCTCGAGAACTTCATCATTGATGCGCGCCATTGAATCGCAGCGTTCGCGACATCGCTCGACGGCGCATTGCTTGTCGTGATCGTGACCGTCGGCGGGTTGTTGCTGATTCCCATTTGAACGTCCGAATCGAGATCCTTCAAGATATTTGCCAGCAGAACCATTTGCTGCTCGCTCAAACCGTGGCGGACATACTTGATCAGGAAACGATTCTCAGGATCGCCAAGCTTTGAGTCCATGAAGTTGAAAATCTGAGCGGCAAGCTCGAGGTATTCGTGCGGCTCATCTTTTGCAGGTGCTGTGTTGGTGTTCGATTTCTGATTCTCGTCAAGCTTCTGCTTGTCGGTTTGATCTTTCTCGGCTTCGTTCCCCTCCGGCGACAAAGCTTCCTTCAACCACGACCCCAAGTATCCTTCACTGTCTTCTTCTTCGTCGGAGTCGCCAACTTCTTCCTCTTCCTCGGTGTCTGATTCGTCTTCGGAGCACGACAGCGTGTCGTTGAAGTAAGTGGTCGAGTCGCTGTAGCTGAGCTGCTCTCCACCGAATTCGGTGAGATTGCGAAGCGAACAAGCTTTGCGATAAGCAATCGTTGCTAAGAACGTCATCAACTGTTGTAGTGTTGTTCCATTGAAGACGCAAATGATTCGTTCCATTGACGTGTAGCTTTTGAGGATGTTGAAGTTAACGAGCTCTTGTGACAATTGCTGTTGTTGCTGTGCAATCAGAATGTCGTCGCTGTACTTTGAGTCGAGGCCGTTGGCGCAGTCGATCTTCAGCTCGTTCAAGAGTTCCTCCAGCAAAATAATGCTGTGCTTAGCAATCGCCGCGTTCAAAACTCCAAAGCTCAGCTGAACTTTGAAGAGGTTTACTCTCGGTTGCGGTGCAGGAGTTGTCTCCGGATGCTTTGCTGGGCTTTTGCTCTTTGTGAACTCTTCGGGCGTTGTTTGCAGGGCACCGGAGGATTTCTGAGGTCCACTCGACACGCTCATCGCTCCTTGAATTCCAGTAAGCAACATCCAAGCTCCCATACACAAATGGTTCTGATAGATGTGATTTTGCGCCGACTTCTTCATGTTTTCGCTAACGATCTTGAAGATTTCGAGCGAATGGTTGACGACGTTGCGTGCGACTTCTTCGTAAGGATCGTGCTCGGTTGAAACAGAACTCGCACTGTCTTTGACGACATTGGAAGCTGACGAGCTCGTCGATTGCTGTGTCGAGGCTGACGCGTTTTTTGGCGCTGATGTCTGAGTGGTGGCGGCGCTGCTCGTGATGAGACTCAAGCTGTGAGCAACTGATGTGACGATGCAAACGTACAAAGCCGACATCGAAAGTTGTGAAAGCTGCTGGATTTTCTGAACACTTAAGGGTTCCATAATCGGCAGTTGAAGAACACAAAGAATGTTGTTGATGTCAACGTCGACCTGCTTCAAGCACTGTTTGACGTTCTGAGCATCGCTCTGTGTCTGTGGTAGGTGGAGAGACTTCTGCTGGAGCAGCAAGTCTGCGTCGTATTTGAGTGTGTATGTCGTAGATAAGATAGGAATTGCATTGATGCACCATTTCAGAAACACATCGCTAGCGTTGAGCGACTTCAGAAGATCCATGACCTCTTTTTTGAAGAGTTCCTAAAAATAAAACCATTGAAACCTTGCGCGATGATTTGAATGCCGTTTGACTTACAGTGAAATTGAACTGAGTCTCGCTAAAGTTTGTGAGCGGAACTGTTCCATGTGACAATGGCTGCGCCAGCTGTTGCATGATGACGATCGACAGCTCGGACCGTGATCGTTTCACCTCCGACTTTGGGCTGCTGTCCTTGTCTGAGCCTGAGCCATTCGACTTGGAGCTCTCCGGATGCTTCATGTACTTGATCATGGCGTAGGCGTCGAGGTTCTCGAGACCCGCATCGGCCTCGCAAAGTGACTTCAAAGCCTTGAGAAGAATGATGGGCGCATTTGGGCTCTCGAAACGTTTAACTATGTAGCGGATGATGATGTTGGTCGCTTCCATCAGCGACAGAAGTTTCGACTGAGAGACTAAAAATAGGAAGAAGACAAATATTTGCAAACTGCGTCTCAAAGGTCGATGCCAACAAATCGATCTGAACTCACCTGAAACTGGAATTTGGGCAATACTCTCGGCCACCAGAGACATGAGGTGGTCGAAGAACGTGTTGTGCTCCTCATTGTGGTTGAAAATCTCGTTTTCCCTGGAAGAATTAGGACGATTGAGTCATCGATACGAAAAGTTATGAAATTAGCGAGTTCAACGACTGCGACTGCTTATTTACAATCGCAACTACACCGTAACTAAGATCAGCAAGTTTATTCACAGTTTTTTCACTGTTTCACGCTCTAAACTGAATTTTCATTTTTGCTTATTCATGGCGGACGGCGAAAATTTTCATTTCACTGTCACAGCTCAGAATTTCATTCAGACTCCTCAACTCCATGCTCCTCTTACCTTTTAACAACTATTTTAACGATATTGAATGTTTCGGCTCGCAAAAGGAGGCCGTCTCCTTTATCTTTAATAATTTCCGTGAAACTCATTTTCCTCCATTAATTTTTTTTGGACTGCAAACGAAACAAACTGAGCGAGTTCAGAAAACGTTTGTAAACAGCCGGCAACTCGACAACTTTCAGAAAGCCTCGCAGTGTTCGACCGGTTGTAGTTATCGATTCGCGTTATCAGAGAAAACTGAACGTGATTTTAAATGCTGTCATGGCTTTGCAAGAGAAATTAAAAGGAAAACAACTTCGAATGAGTTCAACGTGAAAAGTTCGTTTAAAATCGATTTGAATTTATTTGAGCCGTTAAATTTGGCTAATTTTTTCCCGCGCTTTTTCAAAGCTGATCAATTTTGGATTCATTTTCCTTCTCTACGTGATTTAACCTTAGAATTGTACATCTTGACTCGGAGAGAGAGCAATAAACAATTTTCTTGATTTAGAAATTTTATTGATAAGAATTGGATTCACTTTCTTCAACAGTTTTCATTCTTTCAATAACTTTTCGTATTCTCGGCGCATATCGATCACCTTCTTCAACTTCTCGGGGTTTTCCATCAGTTCAAAAGGCAGATCCGAGCCAAAAAGAGTTCCCTTGTCTGCAATAACGTTGAACGCTCGTTCCTTCAAGGTATTTGCAGAGTGTTTATGAGCGAGCAAGAAGATTTCGTAGGCGTCGAGTTCATTGAGTTGGTCGCAGAGAATTTCTTCGTAAATTGATTTCATCTTGGCAATTTCAAATTTTGAGGCGATTGAGAAGTTTTCTTTGGCATTTTCGTTGTCCTGAGTTTCTCCTGTGTATATGAAATGCAGCAAAGCTTCAACGGCCTTGGGTGTAAAGTCGTGGATTTTGATTTCTGCTGCGTCTTTATGATCCTCGATGATCTTGGCGAGCACAGAGCTCCGTATTCCTAAAATGATCCTGTGAACTTTGAACTGCTTAGTGTCAGCGATTATTGTGAAGTCGGATAAACGGCCGGAAGTCCACATGTCTTTTATCAATTCATCGAAAGTCTCATGACTGTTATCGGCTTCGAAGGAAATTGCTGGTTTCTGACATTTTTCGTCGATCATTTGCATCAGCTCTTCAAGTGAATTCAATGATTCACTTTCTCCTGGAGCGAAGAGCGAGTTTATATTCGTGTTTCCTTGCAAGTTAACCTTGACATTGGCTCTTCCAATTAAAGGCTCCAACAATTTAGATGATGCGAACTCGATTTTGTTGTTCCAAAGTTCGACGATTCGTAAGTTTGGCATTTTATAGAACAAATTGTCTGGGAGCGACGTCAACTGATTATTCGTAAATTTTAGGTTAACTAATCCTTCGAGTCCTCGCAAATCTTGTTTTGTCACCTCTTTAAGTCCGCAGTTGTAAATACCAAAATGCGTCAAATTAGGAAAATGTTTGTAAACATCACGTGGAACGTAGTGAACTGATGAATTATGAAACCATAGTCCTTTCACATCTTCGTTGCTTTTTCTTGGTTCATGAACTCCTTCGAAGCATTTAATCTTTTCGAGTTTGTTAGTAATTGCTGCTCCAGGTATTTTGCATGTGTAAATCTGTTCTCCATCATGCCATTGAAAATCAGAGAATTCACACTCGACCTTCATTGTTATCAATTTGGAAGAAAATACTTAAGCGAAGAACTTGCTAGGTTGACAATCAATCACAAACTAAAGGCGATTAGACGGTTCTGCCTTCAAATGAAAGCTTGGAAACATTGCAACTGTGTGCGTTCTTGTCCCTTATCGTCAGATTCGACCTCAGGTAAGAATTCTAATCTGAATTCTGATTTTTTTAACTCGAAACTTAAGGTTGTGTTCTACGATATTCACAGATTTTACCGAAACCATTTAGAAACTGAAATATAGAAGAAATCTCTACAGAAATAAGAAAGCCACAAGCTAAAACAAACACTTTGAACATGAAATTTTGAAGTTGGCAAAATGGTAAATTCAGTGAACTGAATTATAAAACTTTATGATTTACCTTTCTTTGAAACAAGACAAGTGTTGCACTTAAACCTTATCTAGCTAGATATTATTATAAAGCTATCAATCGTGACTGGCTTTCAACCACGCTGAGTTAAACGTGTCGCCGTCTATGAGACGAAAACTTTTCCCGCGCTTTTCGTTAACTTGTCCAAACTTGTTTTGTTTTCGCCGCGCCGGAAAAAATTCACTCGCAATTTAAGGTAAGAAATACTTGCAATTTCAGCAATCCAAACAATTAATTCGATTGGAAAACGTAAGAGCTTCAAAGTTAACATCGAGTTCGATCAATTCACAGCGAATTCGTCGAGAAAATTTTAAAACGCAAAACCACAACAAACGAGCAACAACAATCGAAAAATGGAAGATCTTCCTTACAAGGCGGAATACGCTAAAACCAACAGAGCTGGTTGCAAGAAATGCAAAGGAAAGATTGATAAAGATGTTTTGCGGATCGCCGCCATGATCCAGGTAGAAGAAAATTAACGTCCGTTTAACCTTCGCTACAAATCATTTTGTTCTTTCTCAGTCATTCCGACACGACGGCAAAGACGCTCACTGGTTCCACTTCAACTGCTTCTTCGAAAAGCATCGTCCGAAATCCATCGACGAGATCGATCATGTCGAGAGCTTGCGATACGAAGACCAGCAACAAATTCGCGAGAAGATCAAACAGGTCTCTGGAATATTGTTGCCTGAACCGACGAAGGGCAAGAAAGGAAAGAAGCGAGCCGCTGACAATGGCAACAATGTGGCTTTGAACGATTTTGGCATCGAATATTCAGTATCGAGCCGAGCTGAGTGCGTTGGATGCCAAAACAAAATCATGAAGGAAGACATCCGAGTCAAAAAGACGATCTACGACACTGAAGTGGGTGCACGATTTGGAGGACAAGCGTTGTGGCATCACTTGAGCTGCTTTGCGAAGATTCGAGGAGACTACGGATTCTATCTTGGGGGTCGCGACTTGCCGGGATTCAAAGCATTATCTCCAGAAGACAAGGAGAAAGTGGAGAAGGAAATCCAGTGAGTTTCTCCTCACAATCTTGATCTGAACTTCAATTAATGATTTCTCTCCTTAGAGCCATAAAGATTGACGCAAAACAAGCCAAGAAGTTGAAATCAGAGCCAGTGGATGAAGTCGACATGGCAGTTGAGAATGCTCTGGAGGAAAAGATTAAGAAGCAGTCGAAGCAACTTTTCAAGATTCGCGACCACCTGAAGAAAGCTTGCTCGAAGGCACAACTGCAGAACATTCTCTTCGCAAACAACTCTGGAATGGTAGCGGGCGAAAGCGACTTGCTCGATCGCTGCGCTGACTTTCTCACTTTCGGAGCAATCGAGAAATGCTCGAAATGTTCTAAAGGCGACTTCATCTTCTCCAAGTATGGCTACAAGTGCAACGGAATGGCAGACGAATGGGTGGCTTGCGGAAACTTTGTCGATAAGCCGCAGCGCAAGAAATGCAAGATTCCATCGGAGCTGAAGAAAATGGCCTTTTTCGAGAAATACCACAGCAAGATTGAAGATCGCGTCGTTCGTCCTGAGCCTTTGCACCCCAAGAAAGACAAGACAGAGACAGAAGTTCGAGAAGCAAAAGTCAAACGTGACCGTGAGCCTCTGTACAATATGCACATCGCAGTTATCGGAAACTTGACGGCTCCGAAGGACGAACTCAAACACCAAATTCAACGAATGGGTGGAAAACTCGTGACGACTTTGCATGAGAAACTCGCTTTCGTTATCAGCACTCGCGAAGAAGTCGAGAAAATGAACAAACGAATGGAGAAGGTCCGCGATCTGAAGATTGATGTCGTTGACGAGAACTTCTTGAACGCAGTGCAGAAGGGAAATCCAGCCGCAACAATCGAGAAGATCAAGACGTTGACCATCTGCGACTGGGGAAGTGACCCGTTGTCGCGCATTCCCGATGAAGAAGTCAGAGGGCCAAAGGTACAAACTGACTTTATACTTCCAGTTTCTTTTATTATAAACTCTTCTTTCGATTCAGGAGTCAATCTACGAACGAGGAGCAGGAAAGGCAAAGGTCGCTAACATTAAGTTGAAAAATGGAACCGCCATCGATCCACAAAGCGGCCTCGAAGACGTCGCTCATGTTTACACCGATCACAGTGGAGTTCTTTACTCAACAACTCTGTCGCTCACCGACATCGAACGAAACAAAAATTCATTCTACAAGCTCCAAGTGCTCAAATCGGACGTTGGTAACAAGTTTTGGGTTTTCCGTTCCTGGGGTCGCATTGGCACGAGTGTCGGCAATCACTCGATCGATTCATTCCCATCTGCTGAGTCGGCTTGCGATCAATTCGAAAACTTGTACGCTGATAAGAGCGGCAACATGTTTAACTCTGGCACTCCATTTAAGAAGATCCCGGGCAAATATCATCCGGTTGATGTTGATTACGAAGACGGGAAGAAGTCGGAAACAATCATCAAGAAGTCGTCGATCAAGTCGAAGTTGCCAAAGCAAACACAAGATCTTGTCCAGATGCTGTTCGATGTCAACGCAATGAAGCAAACGCTGATGGAACTCGAGCTTGACCTTGAAAAGATGCCGCTCGGACGACTCAGCAAGAAGCAGCTGACCGATGCCTATCAAGTTCTGACAGATTTGAACAACTTGATCGTCCGTGGAGCTTCCAGCTCAGAGTTCATCGGCTTGTCGAACAAGTTCTTCACTCTCGTGCCGCACAACTTTGGAATGGCTAAAGCTCCAGTCATCGACACTCTTGAAATGATTCAGAACAAACGCGAGATCTTGGACAACTTAATCGAAGTTGAGATCGCTTATTCGATGTTGCAGGAAGATGTGGACGATAAGTTGAATCCACTCGACGCTCACTACGACCAACTGAAGACAGAAATTCTACCATTGGACCACAAATCGGAGGAATTCGAGTTGATCAACCGATACGTGCAGAACACGCACGCCGCCACTCACAGCAACTACTCGTTGGAGATCCTCGATGTTTTCACGGTCAGCCGACAGGGCGAGAAACGTCGCTACAAACCATTCAAGAAGTTGCACAATCGCCAACTGCTCTGGCACGGATCTCGATTGACCAACTACGTTGGAATCTTGTCGCACGGCTTGAAGATCGCTCCGCCAGAAGCTCCAGTCACGGGCTACATGTTCGGCAAGGGAATCTACTTCGCTGATATGGTCTCGAAGTCCGCCAACTACTGTTTCACATCGCACAACAACGACGTCGGCCTAATGTTGTTGAGCGAAGTTGCATTGGGAGACATGCACGAGCTCACAAATGCAAGCTACATCGAGAAGTTGCCAAAAGGAAAACACTCGACGAAAGGAGTTGGAACCACGCAGCCGGATCCATCGCAGTTCCACACACGCGCCGATGGCGTCGTCATTCCGTTGGGCAAACCGGTCGCCGACAAGAAGATTCGTTCGAGCTTGCTCTACAACGAATATATCGTTTACGACGTGGCCCAGGCCAACGTCCAGTATTTGCTTAAGCTGAAGTTCAACTTCAACCAGCGCTAAGCTTCTTTCTTTTTGTTACCCAATCGATTCCAATTACTTTTTACACATTTTTTGTCACAATGCAAACGGAGCCAGAAGAAAAATCTCAGGAGAAACCAGAACAGAAGCCAACAAACCAAATGAAACGCAAAAAGCTCCTTTAACTGTTAATTGTTTCATATTTTTGTTTCACTGTTAACTTTGAAAATTCGAAATAAAATTTGTGCCGGTCAGGTTGAATAAAATTATTTGCGTTGATCAGATACCTCGCTTTCCTTCGAAGGTTCGATAGCGTTCTCATGAACTGGCAAACATTTTTCCTGCAATGCTTTCGTCAGCTCTTTGACTTCGAGCTCGTTTGTTGCTTTTTGGTCGATGCAGATGTTGGAACCCATTCCGAGTCCTTTGAGCTTCGTAAGTGGAACGAAGACATTGAAGCCGACGGATTTTATTTTGTTGTTAGCTAGGTTGATGACTTCGATGCTTGGATTGTGTAAGAAGAGATCGTCCTCGAGGCTTTCGATTTGGTTATTGTCGATGTAAAGATCCTGCAGTTTCTGGAGCGGCTTCAGATCGTTTTGAGTGATGGTCTTTAGTCCAGTGTATGCGATGACGAGAACCTTAATGTTCTTGAAATACTTGGCGATGCCCGTTGGAACGTATCGGCAGAAGGGTGACTGGTAAATGTAGAACGAAACGATTTTATCCTCGTCGATCACCTCAGGTTTGCTATCTTGATCGAAATAATCATACACTTTCAGCTCGACCGACGTGATCGGTTCGTCGGGCATAGTAGCAGAAATGTTGTAAACGAGGCATTCGTTGATGTGACCGTGTGATGTCCAAGAGTTGATCTGATGGGTACATTTCAGGTCTAAAGCAACGCAGCTCGTTGCAAGGAGAATTAAACCAATGATGATTCTAGAGTTTAAAAAATTGAAATATATTTTTACAACAAAAATGAGTCTCGCACCTCATTCTAATATCAACCACTCGGTTTGATAGCCCAAAATAAACTGCGTACGAAAAGCAACACGCGTTAAACATTCGAGAGACTTTTATTCAACATTAAAAGGCAGTACGTCATGTTAAAGTTCAAGTTCAACTGAGGGTTGATAACAAGAGGAATTTAAAAGCTTCCGTAGAAGTCTCAACTTCTCTCATTTTTATGGGGCTGTTCATCAAGTTTTAAATAGAGAATCAGCCTTCAACGCTCCCGAAGTTGTGAAAATAAATCGGAAAACTGTTGGGAACTTTGAGACTTTATTTTCTTAAAATTATGATCGGAATATTTCGATAGTTGAATAAAAAGATTTCTCTAGTCATGATTCTCAAGATTGCCGTTTGAACATTTTCCTTCTAGCTCGACCGTCAACCGCTCAATTTGATCTGTCCCATTGGCGATGTTGTTGATGCAAGAATTGAATCGTAAATCGACTTCTGTCAAAACCGACAGAGGCTTGAACACGCCAATGCCAATCACTCTGATCCGATTACCTCGGAAGCTCAAGCACTCAAGTGCCAAGTTTTGATAGAAAAGATTCGATTCGAGAACTTCCAGTTCGTTGTTGTCCAAGTGAAGATTTTGGAGCTTCGGTAACGGTTTAAGGTCTGACTGTGAGACAACTTTCAACCCGGAAAATGTGATGACGAGTACCCGTAAATTTCCAAATTGATCGGCAATTCTTTTTGGGATGTAATGGCAAGTGGAAGCTCGAACGTAGAACGAGATCACTTCGCTCTTGTTCATAGTGGCGGCTGCATTCACAGGATCAGAATCTGAGCGCAAATCAACAGACGTTATCGAGTCTTCAGGAGAAGTCACTGCAAGCTTAGTAATACACTCGGTAATTGGGCCCTGATTCGTTGTCCAACGGTTGACCTGAAGAAAGCATTTTACTTCAAATCCGTTTGAAGACACAAAGAACAAAATTCCACGGGTAAATAAAGCAACCAGAAGTCGTCTGCGAAAGTCAAAAATACAGATAAGCTCGAAACTTCAAACTTTATTCTCACTTCATGCTGACGAAACTTGTCGCCAAACTCGGTCCACAGAGAATAAATAAACAACATAATTAATTTTCTTATCAATGCAAGCGATAAGAGAGGCAAGCGAGAAGAAACTTCGCAGAGTCTCGAGAAATATTTGAGAATATTAAAGAATCTTGACTATAGCCAGCACCAAAATGATCAACGATGCAAACGATTTCACAGTGCCGCCGGTGGACATAACAAAATCCGGCTCCTCGTCGGGCATTTCCACGCTCTTGACGGTATGTTCCACATAGGTGTAGTCATCGCTGGGTTCCGTCATGACCATCATAAGCTCATAGTCAGAGATATCGTCAACTGGGGCGCACTGCTCATAGAGACTAACCAGCATTTCTTGCACCGCGGTTCTGGTTTCTGCTTTCAAGCCAAAGCAATCATTATTGGAGAAGTTCAATTGTTCGAGCCGTGTCAAAGGTTTGAAGACGTCAGAAGCCACAGATTTGATCTTGTTGCTCTCAAAATTTATGTATCTTATGTTTGGGTTGAAGAGGAACAAATCCTTCTCGAGCGCTTCGATCCTGTTGTTGTCCAAGTAAATGTTCTCGAGTTTAGTCAATGGTTTGAAGTCCGATTGCCTCAGCGTATTTAGACCCGTAAACGCAACCACTAAAACTTTTAGATTCACAAAAACATCTGCGAGGCCGCTCGGAATGTAGTGAAGGGACGAGGAATCGCGGATGTAGAACGAAACTATTTCTTCAGCCGGCATAGTGCCAGATGATCTCCAAGATCTTATGTTAACCTTATCCACTGCATAGTCGTCGTTCTCTGGCGAAAGATAGTAAACGATACACTCATCGATTGTGCCGTGGTTCGTCCAGGAATTGACTTGATGACTGCAATCGATAACCAACGCATCTGCAAAATTTGAAGCCAACAAAATGCAAATTGAAACTATGAAATTCCTACAAATAAAATGTTTTCAAATTCAGTCAAAAATCAGCGACTTCAAATCTCACCTCATCTCCGCAGCTCTTCGATTACTAAAATCACTCCGTCGAAATCATATAAAATATCTCAGTCAGGCCACGAAGAGAGTAAGCTTCCGTCGGGAATCAAAAGCTCAAGGAACTTTTCAAGAGAGAAAAAGCTTAATTTATTAAAGCTCGAGAGAGACTTAAGTTCAGAATAGAAGCATCCGACTTATCTCATTTCCCAACGCTCAACTCCCAATCAAGTTGAAAATGTTAAAACAAAGAATCAATATTCAAATCATCTCATTTATTATTTTTCGTGCTTTCAACTTTCTTATCCAAAGTTTGTTAGCAATAGTTAATACTATCATGCTCTTGAAAAGCTCAAAAAAAGCTCTCGAAGCTTATTCTTGATCCTCCGGCTCATTCCTGCAGTTGTCGTTGTTCTTCTTCGCCTTCGCGCCTCCACGTTTTCCACGGCGTGCTCGGTAGGAGCATTCGCTTGGCTCTCGTGGCGGTCCACGGAAGGCTGGCGCATTGTAATCTTGATGTGCATAATTCTGTAACATAAGAAGATCGTTAGAGTTGAGTGAAATCACGAAACTCGTCACAACTTTGTTCGCGCATTTGCAAGATCATCTGAAACTTCTTAGTAACTCGAAAACAACGATACGTCAGTTCAAATAAATTTATTTTTGATGATATAAACATTGAAAAATCTTGCAAAGCATTTTAGCAAAATTATGAAAGTTCAGTCGGGGTTTTTCTGATTGTGCATGCAATCATGCAATTTTCTAATTTGGGGTTTCCCCGAGATCTTCGTTCGAGCGCTACTACCACAGCTCAGTTTCGTACCTGCCCGCTGCCGTAAGTTTCCATCAGCGAGCACTCTTTATTCGTGGCGATGTCGACAGCTTGCTGCAGTGTGAGTGTCTCATTCTCCTCACACAAACGGTCCAACACTTGTCCAACTCGCATGCCGGTGATGAATTTATCGATCAGAGTTGACTCCAGATTGGGGAACTTGCAATCCACCGAGAGCCTTTTAACGCGACCGTACCAATTCGTGACGTTCTCCGATGGACTCTGCTTGGCGTTGTAGAAGTTTGAGCGCTCACGGAAGATTGCGACCTGAGGCGAGAACTGCTTGCGTAGGATCTCCGAAAGTTCTGTGAATGGCTTGTCCTTGGGCAGCACCGGGTGGCAAAGGTCGCGAAGGGTTTTGTACGTATCAGATCCGATACACGAGATAAGGAAGGCCGATTTCTTCTCGTCTTCGATGTTGTTGACGATGAAGAACTGGTCAAGAATCTCCTCGTAGGTCTTCCAGTCGTCGACACCCTGCTGGAATGTTGGGATAGATCCGACAATTTGCTGCGACATTTTTTCTAGGCTGATGTGTTTAATCACGACTCACGAGTAAAACTGAATGTCTACACAACACTCGGCCGGCTTTATATTATTCAGTTTCGCTTCGTTATGAAATCGAGAATGTGGATGTGCTGAGAAGAAAAAATGACTCATCGCACGCCTTCGGTCTAGTGTGAACGTTTCGCCATGCCAAGCAATGCATGGAAACATTCGCGAGCTGTGCTTCGTGGGCAATTTGATCGTTCAATCGACTTGGGTTTCCCTAGAAATGTACTACGTTGCTCGAAAGCTTGACTCTTCCAACTGCTGATATCAATTCGGGCCAGCAAACCTTTCGGAATTAACTCATTATTTTGGTGTCAGAAAGAACCCAGTCAATTAAATTTGGGTCCCATCATTAAAATTAATCAGGTCAGTTCGGACGGATGGAAAAGGTTCAGCTCCGTAGCTTGGCCCGTCTCGAATCCCATTAAACATTCGACTATGCAAATCTTAATGAATCTCATCAGCTGTCAGGTGTAGGTGGAGATTGATGACAGTGTGCAGCATGATGGAATGATTTACTCTGAAAGCTTTAAGGAAGTTGAAAATACCCAAAGTCACAAAAAACCGTTCTTGTTTAGAAGCTCCTCGTATTCAGCAGACGATAGAAAAGCTCCGAAAAAACTGCGGAAGCATCAAAAGCTTTAAATTTCTTGCCATGACGAGCTGTCTGCTTCCCCTCCTAATTTATTGCGGTTCACGTTTTCTTCTCATCGTAAGAAGAATTCACAAACCCAAATTTCCTTTCCAGCAAATGTTCGCTGGCTCGGAAGTAAGGCAGCTTTAACGATTTTCTTTCTCCTGCTGGTTTAGCTTTGTGCTTTGGTATTATTTCTCGCTCAGAAACAAATCACTAGTCAGAAAGACCGATGCAAATTGTTTTATGGTAATCGAATGAGTTTTGAATTTGTTCAATTTAATTGATGCATCAAAACGGAAACAGGAAGCGATATTGGACAATCGCCTCAAGATATTGGATCATTTTTACGTCAGAAATTTAGTTACACTGAAAATTCACAATTTCACAAAATTGCCAAAGCTTTTCATCAAATTATCAGCCTTGCATTCAATTCAGTTTTTTCATCAACTTGAAATTCGTTTCCCAATCGGTAAATAAAACCAACTGACGCACATCAAATCACGTTTCTCTAGTCAAGGACTGAGAAATTTGACGTCATTCATTTTTTACACTTTGAAGCTCAGAAAGAATTTGAAAGAATTTCTTCTGAGTACTCGCGGATTTGTTTCAATCAGAATTAGAAACGTGACAAATAACCTTTTGCAACATAACGTCCGATGTTGGATTGCTTCGAGTTCCACGAAAAATTTCGTTATTTGCCGTCATTAGAATGCTTGTTGTCCGTCATTAGATTGCGCAAGTTCTCGGAAATCTTCTCGCAATTGACTAAAACAGATTAACCGAGTTCCGTTGGCTTGAATCGGCAATACCACCAAACAGCTACCCTTGTTTTTAACTACCAAACAAACGTGTAAGTGGTATCAAAGCACCGTCCCATCCACATTTATGTTTGCTAGCTCAACAAATGCGAGCGAGCCACCTGTTGATCCCACGACTCTCTTTTCCATTTTCGAAAATAAGAGAGCTGCGTCGGCTCAATTTCCAACGATTTTCATTCTCATTCGAGCTCGAGATGAGACTCGAACGCAAGAAAGAAAATTCTTTGTAACCGCCGTCTTGAGCATTTCACTATCGGCGGTTAAACGACTCGGTCTAAGTTTGACATACGCGCAACAACGGCAGAAAGCTGATCAGGTGTCAAGTGAAAGTGGAAATTATTTAAAGCCGCGCAATTAGCGAATTGGAAACAATTATGGAAGTTATCCTGACGCGAGCGATGAATTAAATATTAAAAGGATTAAGCGCGAGTGAATTAAAATTGCTAATCCCTCAAACTCCTTCGAGGTGAAGGAAGCGATCTTGAAATTAAGTTGGTGGAAAATTTGTGTAAGTTACTGCGAAGCGGGAAATCTGAGCAATTAACAAAGTTTTACGGATTTTAAATTGACAGCAGATTTGTCAACGAATTTTCCGACAAACTTGTCCCGACAGCGCGCGATAATTTATTGCGGAAAGCACGTTCACTTGTAGCGACTCGTCTATTAACTCAGTTAGCCCACCGCGCGAATCATTCATCGGCCTCAGGCGATTATTGAAAAGTGAAAAAGTCGAGAATTGATTTTTCATCTGGATTTCCTTTCTATTTTTAAAAATTCTCTTCGTCTGCTGCGACTAAGCGCGAGTAAGTCCGTACAGAACTGCCGCAATAATTGAGATGTAAACTCGCAAGACGACAGCGGAGCGAGACAAAGGCAAACAAATTATCTGAGAACATAAAACGAATGGAAATGAGTTGCGAAACGAAAATAGAAAGAAGTCGAAGGATAGAGAGGCCTAAGCCTAGACGAGGTTCATCGGCGGGTTACACGTGCTAACGAATTTAAATATTTACCCAAACGTAGAAACAACAATTTCAAATTTATGACATCGCTGTCACCATAGTTTCTATGAGCTTCGAGCTTCGCTCCTTGACCCGTCTTGGCTTTTCAGTACTCGTTGACTTGGGCTATTTGGAACTTACATTTTATCTCTGCGGATCTGCATAATTAAAGCATCTCAAATCGAAGAAGCCGTCAGCGAGTGAGCCGAGTGGAACGAACGCTAATGCATTTAGCCAGTTCATTAAAGTAATCCCACTCAGCCAAGGCACTCAAAAGTTGAGCAAATTGAATGAGACATAATCTGCCTCGGTCATCAAACGCTGTTGCGGGTGAAATGGCGAAAAGCTAACAAGGAAAGCTCTCTGGTGTTGGATTGCCGTTTAATGTGTTTGTTTTCCAATTTTCTTATCGCATCATCTTTACGCAAATAAAAGAAGAGCGGAGGAAGCGATCTATCGTAGCACTTGAAATTTAAGCCGAGGTTCACGATATTTTATTTGGGTTTGAGAAAAGCGCAATCAAACATTCCAAGGGTCGCTAAAATTGCGAATAAAAGCGTCAGGAATAAAATCTCGTTAGGCCAGAGCCTTGCTATCGTATCGAGCGCGGAAGTTAAAGCAGTTGTTTAAAAAGTCTCAGGTCTTGGCATTAAAGCCCATTCGCTCTCCACCACTGTCCGATCCAGAAGAGCTTTTTATTGTTTCCCCAATGCGTTAAGTTTCCCTTCTCCTTCCGAGCGCGTAACGAATTTACAGCTTCCATTGCTGGATCTAATTAGCGGTTGCGGATAGAAGAAACGGTTCTTTGAGATTTCAAGATAACGAGTTCAAACAAGAACAGAGAAACGTAAACCAAATATTTATGGTTAATTATGAAAGCGTTTATTCATTTCTATTAATACAATCAGCGTCTGCTTGAATGAACTCTACTGGAATCTTAATATAAGTTTAAAGAGAAATTATTGAAATTAAAAACTCGAAGTTGTTTTCGTCAAGCCTAAAGCTTCAATCTAAATAAGTCTTCCGCTTCAACAAGCATCGATTAAGGCTCGTGGCTTATTTACATCGATTCACTTCCTCAACAAAACGAACATTCGAAGCTGATCGATTCATTAAGATCCGCGAAGTCTTGTCACGGTCGGAGTTCAGAAAATTGTCACGAGGTTACACGCAACATTGCTTTGATACATTGAGTGCCTCACATAAGCCACTTGAAAAGCCCAGAAACATGTAAAATTGAATCTATGAAGTCTTCCGCATATGCGGAGCGTCTCAAGCCTCACACCAGCGCTTAAGATTTATCCCACGAAAAACATTTATGAAAAAGCTTCCGAGTAATCGGAAGGCGAGATTGATGGAGCTTCAATGTTTCGTGTAGAACAAAGGCGAGCAGGAAGCCGTGGAATGTCAACCCGAGTTTTACGAGCTTTGAATGCTCGAACACCCGCGCGACAAAGCTTTAGATGATTGATGTCGCTGTTAAAATTTGGTCTTTCATTGCATCCTTTACCGCTAGTCTTCGATTTTTCAGTTTTTATAAATGACTTGCCGGCAGGAATCGAATGTGTCAACGTCGTGATGTCATTTGCGGTGATTAATGAGTGTCGGCTAGTGTCAGAAGCAATATCGAGAGCCTTCATGTTAGCTGACAGCGCTGCTTCAGTAAACAAAAATAGCAAGAAGGAAACTTCCATCGTTAAACTTTTATTCATTGTACGTCGCTGGCAATAATAAAAGTCGCGTTCGAGAGGGAAGCGAGTTATTAAAGTTGATTGAGACATTTCCTGAAACTTTCAGGATTTCCTGAAAGATTATCAGCTCGGAAGCGAGCTTTTGATGGAAATTTATTTGTTCAGGTTATCGTTAAGTATAATCTAGAGTTAACAGATGGCTCACCTGGACTTAGGTGCTGGTTACTCGAGAGTTCTCAGCTAAGATAGAAAAGAAACTCGTGTCATATGTAGGTCCTGATAATTCATATCAAATTGCAACACTAGTTATCAAGGCTAAAGTGAAGGCTAACTATGAGAAGATATGCACCGATTTAGCTTCTCAAATCTCTTGGAACCTGTTTCAAAGGTACTGAAGATATCTTCAAACTTTGACCGACCTTCGAACCGCTCACTATATTTCGTATACGCGCTTTCCCTACAGAGACGCGCAGCCTTTCGCGGAATGTAAATTATGAACTCAGTAATTAGCAATTTAATAATTTGTTAAGCTCCGTACATATTTCAACGTTCAATGCTCCAGATGCTGCTCACGAAATAAATCAACGCTCAACTATCTGGAGAATATTATCCGCCGGCTTGTGAGAGGTTGCGGGTAAATAAATCATCGCCATGAGATGTTTTTGATGAATATTTGCGGCTTTTCTTCTGTGCGATCTCGACTTTCCTTCCACCGCGAACACTTTCAATTGGAAAACAAGTTCACTGTAAGCCTAAAGGCTCGAGGCTAAAGCTGGTTTAGCTTAGAGACGAAGATTTTGTAGAGACTGAATTTTCCACGTAGCTCGTCAGAGCTTTTTGGCTCGTCTCAAGTAGAACCGAGTTTGAAAGCTGAGCTACGTTTTACAAAGCTTCAAAAGTTGAAACCTGGGCGAACCATCCAACAAGTAGTTTCTCAAACAAACTCGAACATTTAATTAAACACCTCACGGATGAGATGTTTGCAGGAAAACACAGAAAGTATCTTTAAGGAATTCAATTAGCTTTTGACTTTGAAGGATACTTTTCTCTTTGAACGTTGCCGTGGCGATCTTTGCTTGACCTCAATTATTTTTTAAAGAAAGAAATATCTTTCAAGCTTCATGCGATGACGTTTTGATTGGCTGAAAAGCTTTTAAGAAATGTAATAAAGATGACAAGCAAAACGTGGGGAATGACATCGAGATCTCGACTTACGGTGGTCGTTACTCGTCTTTTAATCTCGTCACTTGCCGTTGAAGCGTCTCTTGATGTTCCTAAACGATTTTTAAATGAGATAATCGGGAAAATGATTGCGAGTCATGCCTTGAATATTTTTCGTTCTCCTCACACAGATCGGAGGAAGCGAAATCAGTCGCAATCTTTATTTATTACCTGGAAATTTTCTTTTCAGGGATTCGTGAAAAACAGGAAACTGTGATTAATGGAGACGTTGCTGGAGCCGGAACCGATCGAGACCTTCAATAAATCTGGATCAGTTTACGTGCTGTCCGACGATGGTGAGCGTCTAACTGTTTGTTTGTTTTACGCCGCTTTGTTCTCCCCAATCGTATTTGCTCGTAACTTAATTAGTTGCGAGAGCGCGCCGAGCAATCACAAAAGCTTTACAGATCTGATTTAGGACCGCTGCGACGTACATATATTGATTCAATTGGGAGTTGACGAATGAATTGAAACGTAAAGCTTTTGAAACATGAAAAGCTTTCGTGGGAATTGAGAAAGCTTTGTGAGAAAGCTTTTCTTATCGAATATAAACCCACGCAGAGACGTTCGATGTCCCAACCCAGCCTACATTTCCTATCGCATTGTTCTGTTGTGTCTCAACCTTCCTGTCTTGCTTCCTCGGCTGTTGAATGGAGTATGACGAGTCTCCCGCGTTATTACGAGCCACGTCGCCTTTGATAATTTGCTGCGCATTCCAACTTTCTTCCCTTTATTGCTATATAATCCCTCGGGGAATTTTACGTCGCGGTGCTTCCGTCCCTGAATTAGTAGAGACAACCCCGATTCATCATCGACCTCAACGCAGTCATAAAGTCCGTGTAAAGGCACGACCATCGAAGGTTCATTAATTTTCATTCGCCACCCGAAATTTAAATTCTTCGGCAGACTCAAGCCCAAAATTGGTTTAAGATTCACACTCGTGACTCTTGCAAACGAAGTCAGATTGCCAAATAATCGAAAGGAGTTGTACGGCTTCCATCTCGATTCGTTTGAATTAAAGCTCTCGCTTCGGAAGAAGAATGAGCCTGGAATAGGAAATGAGACGGCAAAGGGCATAAGGGAGGAGAATCTCAGCATATTTAAATTTTTTCTGCTCCTCCAGTCGGCAGACGTCGAGCAATAAAGCGAGAAAGTTTTTCAATTTTCCTCCTTGTGTGTCGCTTGTCTCATCAAACGTCGAGCTGTTGAAGTGGTGTCATTGTCAAAGGCGCCAAATCCCCAAATCGTATCCGGTTGCGGTTGAGGTGCTGGCGTGCCTCAAACCGTCTATTAATAGAGCAATTAGGGCTGGGATTGGGCAGGTGGAGGATCAATAAAATTATTGGATTTGGGGGGAAACACTGCGACGAGAGTCAACACAGCTACTTAGAATACCCGAACCCAGTCACGTCGACGATGTTAATTTTTATGTTCCCTCCCAATTACAGAGTTGATCTTCGAGGTTCCCACAACGTTGCTTATTCTGCTGTCATTGCTGTACGGCAGCATTAGCTTTATTGCCGTAATTGGGAATGGACTCGTGATGTGGATCGTGATAACGACAAGGCAGATGCACACAGTCACGAATTTCTTCATAGGGAACCTTGCAATGGCGGACGTCATCATAGGACTCTTCTCCATACCATTTCAATTCCAGGCAGCCGTCAAGCAGCGATGGGATCTGCCGACTTTTCTCTGTCCCTTCTGTCCGTTCATCCAAGTTCTCAGCGTGAACGTTTCAATCTTCACTTTGACAGCGATTGCAATTGATCGACACAAAGCGATATTAAACCCGCTCCGAGCCCGCTCGTCTAAACACGCGTCAAAGCTCATCATTGTCATCATTTGGGTGATCGCATTGCTCCTGGCAGCTCCAATAAGCTACGGGCTGAGAGTCGTCGAGCTGATGATTCAATACGACCTTAGTAAGTGTCGACCCAATTATTGTCGCTCCCGGGAAGCTTTGACTCACTTAGAGGAAGCTCTTCACCTGTTGAGAGCCTGACGAGGCTTCATCAACCATCGCAACCCCTCGCACTTGAGACTTTTTCAATTTACCGAAAATGTGATTGAACAATTTTCGTGAAGCTACGAGTTTGTCAGTAACGCTTCAAAGCTTTCTGAAACGCATGCAAAGCTTTTAAGCCTCACGGGCAAACAGCTCACTTTCTTTCATTTCATTTTCCCTCTGCGTCACGTCATAAACTCTATTTGTTTCCATCACCAACCCTCGAAAAAACAGAAGACAACAGCACAAACCTAACGTCGCTGCTTCCAAACGTGACGAAACCTTTTTGTCAGAACGTCAACCTAAGCGAGAAGCAGATGCTGGCCTACAGATACACTCTGGTTCTCGTCCAGTATATCATTCCAGTGTGTGTAATTAGCTTCGTATACATTCAGGTAATTAGTTCAACTGTTTATAGTCCCTAAAAATAATAATTGAGGCGACGCAATCGTGCGATTCTCAACAGATGGCAGTTAAGCTTTGGGGCAGCAAAACTCCAGGAAATGCTCAGGACGTCCGCGATCTGAACCTCCTAAAGAACAAGAAGAAGGTCATCAAGATGCTTGTGATTGTTGTCGTTCTGTTTTGCGTCGCGTGGTTTCCTCTGCAAATGTACAACGTGCTCCAGGTATGTATAACGTGCTCTGCGTTTCAAAGTTAACGAACCGCGTGCTCCAGGTCACTTGGCCCGAGATCAACGAGTATCCGCACATCAACATCATCTGGCTGTGCTTTGATTGGCTTGCCATGTCAAACTCTTGTTACAACCCGTTCATCTACGGAATTTATAATGTGAGTCGAAAATTTGACATTCCGTTTTAAAGGTCTTAGGGTCTCTCAGCTTCGTCGTTCATAATTTTGCCCTTGGCGTTCTCGATCCGCAGGAAAAGTTTAAACGTGAGTTCTACAAACGCTTCAAATGCTTCCACAAGCTTGGCTTTGGCAAACGATTCCATCAGTCGGCCAGTGGCACGGCGAACTTTGGCGCGACGACGCTTACCGATTATCACGATAAAACCGTGTCAACATACAACACGCGAGCGTCCATATCGCATCACTCGACGAACGTCGTAAAGAAACCTTGCTGCGTCCGTAATGAGAATTTGTTCAAGAGCAACGGAATTGTGTATAAAAATTCTTACGTCGCAGACGATGACGACGATAATTACACGATAACATCGAATCCATTCATCGAGAACAACAGATGCTACAACTCGGAACTTGACGCCGACGACTTTGAGTTCTCCAAAATCATTTGAGTTCTGATTGACTAAGCTGCTTGTAAAGACCGAAATTGGGAAATATATTGTGAAGAAATCTATTTTACGATAAGAAAAATGTGCAAGGAAATTACTTTCATTCATTCAACGATGACGGGGTCATTAGCAAGCGCTGACGGTGGCTGACACGCTTCATCATATTGGGCATGGGCTTAATTTCAGTTCGCGTCAGGCTGTGGTATTCTCTGGGTTCAATTTGCCATCTTTTGTTCCGTCACACTTTCGCTTTATGAAATTTGTTTTCTGTCGTCGTTGCTGTTATCTAATTCAGTCACTCTTCCCCGCACTCTTTGGAATTGTCTGTTTAAATTTTCAAAGCTCATCTTTTCAGCTTCACACTGACAGTTGAAGCTGTCGTGCAAATGACAACGACACGTCGCGAATCCCGCAACATTGTAGCATGCGGACAATGTTGCAGTTATAACTTCAGTTTCCCTCCCGAGCATAATTCAGGGTTGACGTGACTTGTCTTCCTACAAGTTCCATATCAATTTAGGAGAGAGTTTGTCGCCTGGCTTGTCATGACTAGGAAAATTTCATTAGTCGACTTTTTTGATATAAAGAAAACTGAATTGAGCTGAGATCAATCGCACGTGATTGACATGAGTAAAAGACTTCATAGACGTATCGAAAGCTTTATTGATTTTTGTTACGCAGATAATTCGTCATGACAAGGAACATCGTCAGACTGCGCGTTATCTTCGCTTTAAGCTATTTTTATCGCTTGATCTTATCGACGAATATAACGGAAGGCAGAACGACAAATGTTTTAGTAATTTCTTAATCAGCTAAGCGAAATCATATCCCTAAAAATTTGTTACACAATGTTCGAATTCCTTCAATTATTATCAATATGCGCTGGAGTTTTCTTGCTGATTTTCGCTACCGCGAGCTTCATGCTGAATTATTCCAGCTGGAAATATCGTTTGAGCAACTTTTTATCGGCGAGAAGCAGTCGTGAGCAGGGTAAGGAAGATTTGTGTCAATTGAGTAGACTTTGCATGCTGAATATTTAAGAACCAGCGGGAAGTTTGACGAGTGAAAGCTCTCGACCCCCAGACAATCTCACCGAAGTTGCAGTGCATCCTAACTCGGTGCCGTTCTCGCCAAGGAACTCGATTCGGCCCGCTGTTCTCTCACCTACAATAAACGACTTGCCGCCAACTTATTCCGACGCTGTGAAGTGTTACGAGAACCCGCCAAAATATTCCTCTGTGCAAAGATGACTGAAGGCTTTCACCTCTAAAATGCAAGGAGAATTAAATTATAAATGGAATGAGGGTGCTGCACAAATAGAAACTCGACATCCTTTTCAGCTTCGATGAAGGTGTGCCAGAAGGATACTAAAGGCAAAGTGAATTACGAAACGAGCCAGATCTGGGCTTGGGAATTAGCATGCGAACTTTGAGAGGTCCAGATCAGTTCTGAAATCACTTCGAGTGTACACAAAGCGATGTTTGACGTAGATCAGAAAGGTATTTCTACGATAACATAAATGCAGAGCATTATCAAGAGTTGAACCGTCACAGACTTTTGTCACACATTATCGATCTGACAACTTTATCAGGCTGAGCTTATCGGATTAAAGTTTCGGTGAAAGCTTATGAGAGGCAGCACAACAAAAGCTTAACGAGCTCGTCACATTTTTGCTTCGTCAGTTAGCTTATTACAAGTTTCAGTAAACCCTAATTAACAATAATATTTATGTTTTTGTAGTTCATAGACAAACTAACAGCACAAGGTTACCGAAATCCCCTCGAAGAAAAAATGCCAAAGATTTAAATGTTTTCCATGAATTTATATTTCATTCTAGTAATATTTTCTCGTATAAAAATCAACTGAAAAAATGTAAAAGTCGATAAAACAAACAATTGAATCTTCAATAAATGAGTAAGATACGATTTTTCTGCAGCTCTCATAACAACTATCGATAGCTGCGAACATAAACGTTTAATAAATGAATACAAATTGCGATATAAGCAAAGGAAAATTGATATTTGATAACAAAAATTAGTTTAGTTCTTTAGCGCGCATCTTGATCGTGAAGTTTGACTGAATAAAAGGAAATGCTGTGTGATCTTGGTGATACGTTACAAAAGGACATTCGTTTGTTCATGCACCATAAGCTCGGTCTTCGAGTGTTCTATTAAATCTCCTGAAGCTTCAGCAAGTTGTCGTCCAAGCTCGCTTTCAGAAAGTCGTGCTGCGCCTTCGCATGCTTCACTTCAAGCTCGGCCAGCTCGATGAGGCTCTTCTTGAACGCTGAGACGCGGCGCTTGCGGAATGACATCAGCTCTTCCTTGCCTCGGGCGGACATCGCTTCGAATTTCTCGCAAGCTTTCGTCTGAAGATCTTCAGCCTTGGACACGCAAAGAAAGGAAAATTAATTCGATGATAAGTCTTGAAATAAAATTTATGAAAGAGGTGAACTGAATGTTTTACTTCCTGAACTTCCAGCGGCTTTTCCACAGAAATTACACAAACCAATTGATTGAAATAGATTATGCAAAAAGGAAGCTAGCTTGCTCGGGGTTCAACTTACCGCATGGACATCTTTGTTTTTGGCACGAGCCTTCTCCAGGTTCCGATTTGCGTTCTCGTAGCCGCTCAAGCAACGCAGTCGACGGACCAAAAGCGCCTTTGCAGCCTCACTGTCTCTCTGATAATCTGTTGATATAAATTGAATGAGAATCTTCGTGAATCGAGCCTTGGCGAGTCTTGTCACTTACACCTTAGCGTATCCACAAGCTTCAAATCTTGGTCGCTTGCCACTCGACCCTCCATGTTCCTCATCTTCTCAAAGATTTCCGCGGTCTTCGCGCTGAACTTCTCCATAGAACCTTGCTCAACGGTCGAGAGCTGAACGAGTCCAGACGAGACTTTGATATAATTGTCAGCAAGCTCTTTGTGTTTCTTTGCCATCTTCTCACTTCTCGAAGCGCCTTCCCTCAAGTGCGCGTGATACTCGTTCAAGAACTACGGACAAGAATAAATTTTTACACCGAAATTGCGTAGGAATTGCATCACAAGCGGCTGTGTTGATTACAACACATTAATGCCGGCGAATAGCACTACGATGCACCAACATTACCTGCAGCTCGTTCTCGAAGAAGTCGTTGACATCACGAACAGTAGCACCGAGGTAGAGTTCGTCGGTTGTCTTTGAGAGATTACGCACAAGACCGCCGAACAGATCAATCTTCTTTTTCGGCTTCGCTGCCAAATCCTGATCGTACTCGAGAAAAACTTTCAAGTTTTGGTCAACGCGGAAAACGGAATGTTGTGCAAGACGCTGAAGAAACACTTCGTGCATCGCCACAGTCTTTTTGAACGTCGCTAGATACTCCGCTTCCAGCTCAGCCTTCATTTTCTTGAACTCTTCCTTCGTCATACAGCCTTCGCCTTCTCCGAGCCTCTGAAGCTTTTCCCTTGACGCATCGAAGTCGGGACGTGGTGGCACTGGTGGGATAATGTAGCCGGCATAGTCGTCGTTCTCTTCGAAACGGTCCCAAAGCCACACAAACTCTTCGTGTTGGCGAACAACTAAGAAGTCTTGCTTGGCGAAACACTAGAAAGCAAAAACAAGAAAATTTGTCGCGTCACGAAGTGCGAGAATTTAATTGAATTACCTTCATCGTGGTCCTCGTGTGTACAGTGAACTTCACTCGATCCTTCTCGCTCAGAGCGTCCGAGATCTCCACTATCAAACTGTTATCAGGCAAGTCTGGCGGCTGCAAGCTCTTCGTCTCACTCTCATTGTTTGTGATTGTTTCGGGCGCAGATTTCTTCGGAGTTCCCGAACCAGAATCATCGTCGCCGTCCTGTGAGAGACACAAGAAAGAGTTAGGAGCTGCCGTTGATGATTCATTTCCTTATCAGTGACGACCAAATTAATGACATTGCACCAGATCCAAAATAACTCCGGAAATACGCGTCGCAGTGAGTTGAACTTACCATCATTTTGAAGCGGATTTGTTGTCTTTTACGTTGTGATAACTAAATGTGCGGATTTGCTGTTGGAAAGCTACTTATTCGTCGATTGTTTACTCTTCACGTCTCTTTATCGAAGTCGTGAACCCGCTGGATTCGGTTGGTCTTTGCTACATGAAATTTCTGCCATCTAATGAGAGTTTTTGATTTAAAAGTTCAACGCATTTTCTGAATTTGAATTCAAATATTTGTTGAATTTCGTTGAACTGTTACATTTTTAAACGAATCGGGTTTTCATCATTTTC
Organism: Smittia sp. YW1114-2; assembly: GCA_033064975.1. Classification (NCBI taxonomy): domain Eukaryota; kingdom Metazoa; phylum Arthropoda; class Insecta; order Diptera; family Chironomidae; genus Smittia; species Smittia sp. YW1114-2. The sequence continues at coordinate 15,599,969 of CP093833.1, forward strand.
CTATTATTTTAATATTTTCCTTCCCTTCGCTTCGATGTTTGTGCAATTTGTTTTGTAACCGGTTGAGAAATGTTGTCTTGAAAATGTATTCAGTGTTTCTTGAAATTTCGAAGGAACCAGTTGCGATCCGAAAGAACAATCAATGACAAACTACCTCGCTCTTACTTCGTATTTTTGTAAGTGATGAAATAAATCGACAAATCGCTGGCTACCCAGAAATATTTGTGATTAACGAATATCTTAAGATTTATCCACATCAGTTTTTGATAAAAGTTTGATGAATTACTTCAATTGCGTTGCGATGATAATCGCTCGAGATAACTCGCCGACAAATAATTTATTGCTTCTCTGTAGTTCTAATCATCGCCGGCTCAGCACGTGCTGATGGTGAGATGACGAACCTAACGGCAATCGTTTGGTCTCATGCTACAAACACGCAGAACCTCCTGACTTCTGTCCTAAGATGTAAGCCGAGCACGTAATCAATCTAACTCAAAAGGTGCATAAAAGTTTCCTTCTATTTTTAGCGAACGTTCAAATGATTGAGGCCGACATTGTTTACGGCTATTTAGAGGATGACTTGAACAAGGAGTTGCAACCTGTAATGGCTCATCCGCCAAACAACTCATCGGATATTTCACTGAAAAGTTTCCTTAATCAAATCCTCGATTTCAACCGTCAGACGACGAAAGACAAACAGAAAGGCGTCAAGCTCGACTTTAAATCCACCGACGTTTTCCTCAATTCCTTGCCGCTACTGAACGAACTGTGGCCGACCATGAATTATCCAGTTTGGATTAACGCTGATATTTATCGCGGCCCGCTCAATAACGTTGAGACGACGCCAGTTGACGCTGATACTTTCTTCGACGGAATTAAAAGTTTGACGAACGCAACTCTTAGCACTGGTTGGACGACACGATGGGGCTCGAATTTCACGGAGGGAAGCTACACGGAGGCCCAGGTCAACGAAATGATTGATGGGATCAAAAGGAACAATGTTAAGAACAGTATTACGTTTCCTGTCCGCGCCGGAATCGCCGCTCAAAGCCTCACGCAATTGGATCATTTATATAAATCACTGAACGAGTCCAACGCCGTAACATTCACGATTTGGTCATCGGCGAATGATTCGGTGGACGTGAAGAGATTGAAAGAAATGATTTTCCACTTTGGGGTTGATAAAGTTTATGTCGATGTGCCCGAAGCATTGTCGGATCAGCTCCGTTTAGATGTCGACGCTGCTTTCTCGATTAAGCCTAACGTTTTGATGTTCTTGGCGCTGCTGGCTGGGCTTTTCTTCTTGTTTCTATAGAGAGCCAAAGTTTTTGCAAGCCTCAAAAAAATCTTTGCAACACTTAAACGCATTCGAACCAAATCAAGAAAAGTTGAACGAAAATTGTTTTTGAGAAGATGGAAAGTTCGAAGTAATGTTTTACTTTTTAAATGTTCGTAAGATTCCTTCAATAAAAATGTTTTGAAAAGGATTTCACTAATCAACCTCTCCCTCCCTCCATTCAGCTCAACTTGCATCGCAGCGTTAGATTCCAAGTTAGTTCACCTTATGGTTTTGTTAAACGCAAATCATTGCGTCGCTGATAAAACCGTCTGGCTTCTCTGTATCTGGCGCTCGAGTGAACGACGAACGAGGAAACTTACAATTAGAACAGACACACCAAATAAAAGACATCGCAGTTGTTCACTTTGTTTATCCAGACGACTCATCGAATGACTCAAGCACTATTGCTCTATTGACGATTGTAACGAACTCGTTATTTCTGTTGATCTCAGTATTTTTCCAAGCAGAGTTCCGGCAACAACAACGAGATGAGTCAAGCTTCCCCAAATCTCAGCATGTTGACGCCTGGTCACGCAATGAAAAGGCGCCAAAGCGACTCATGTTTTTCAACTCGGCACATTTTGCGGAACTAACGAAACACAATTTACGTTTTGACATTTTTCCTCAACAAAACTTTATTGCTCAATCTTTAATAAATTTTACAATTTCATTGATATTTTCCTCTTAAGTCGAAAGAAACATTTTCTATTTTCCTTCCATTTACTTAAGTTTTCCTTCCTCTCGTTTGCCTAATCTCGAATTGAACTTTGAAAGAGAAAACGAATTTTCCTGGTAAATTTGCCGGTTTGCGGAGGATTCGTGAGACTCGTGGAACATTAAACTGCAGTTGAACAATAAATAAAGTACAAATAGATTTCTTGTTGCTCAAAGAGTTTCTTTCTCTAAACATTTGTGGCTTCTTTAGGTTGAATAAAATGCGGTAAAATGAGAAACTCTTCGTTGGGTCGAGGCCCTTGCATCGAGAGTATCGTCAAACGAATTGAACGACAAAGTTTTTTGTGTGTTTGCGAAAGAGTTTGAGGTTCAATGGCTTTATCGGACTGTTGAACAGTCAAAGCAGCTTCAAGATTATCTATAATCTTTCTCGTCAACTTTATCTTGATCATCAGGATGGGAAAGATTGATCGTCCCGCGCTTATTTACGCGAGACATCGACTTGATAATCTCAACGATCCAACAAGACCACTGACTTCAAAGCCTTAGTTTGCGATGATGGTGTGATGGGAGAGAAAGAGTGAATCGATGATGACGATTTTCTAGCAAAAGACTTTGATGCATAAAAAATTAATTAGATAATTAGTCTTCCATACAAATTGATATGCTTTTAATTAATCTTTTAGGATTCTTTTGGATTTGTTTCTCGTTCCAATAGATTTTGGTGGACAAAAATAAAAAGAATCTCTCATTCTTCCTTGTCGATTGCAAGACAGACGGATGACCAGATCGTCATGCGGTGTAAGACGTCGGACGATATCCAAGCCAGCCCACCCAAAAGCCCCATTTTCCTGATACTTTTCTATGTCGTAAAAAAGCTTAAAGCTTCGAATCTCAGTTTGCATGCTCACCACAAAGTTCGCAACTAGTGTTCGCAATGATTAACGAACGCAATATTTTCCGCACTGGTTGGTAAATAAAATTAAACAATTATTGTGCTCAACCACTCAAAATGCAAATGTTTGTTAGCGAACGTTTCACGTTTTAATCTCCTCGTAAAAAAGTAGATTAAACTTATTAAGTCCTGAATGTAGTTACCGCTAAAATCAAGAGCTTTTCACTCTTAAACGAAATCATTCTGTTTGCAATTAAAAACGGAGTGATGAAAGTTTTCGAGAGCGGGGAAAATTGGATTTGAGTTTTTGTGTTGCAGTTGCGCTGAATATTTTATGGCATAACATTGATAGTAGAGTAAATTTCAATATTTCTTCAGATTCAGTTAAACATTACGAATACATTTTACAATTCTACAGTAAGAGTAATCATCCATCTTGCTCTTCTAGAGATATCAATGTGCTTCAATCGCCTTAACTCATCATCACCTTTTATAGTCTGATTTCTTTATATCCTCGAAACGCTAAAATATTTATGTCCTTAATATATGTACAGATTACAACTAAGATAAATGCTTTCCAATAGTTTTAATTCGCTAAAGACACTGCCGTTCACTTTAAAATATTTTCCCCATAACCGTGATCAACAGAAACTTATTCAACTTTACGCTTTGGATAAATTCGATTCGACTAAGAGAACTTAAACGCTTCGTCTAGTAATAGTTTGTGCTAGCGCAACCTTTAAATTAAGAGCCCGGAGGTGATTTTCCTTAAGTCATGTCCACGACAAATGGACTGGGAAACGATTTGTAAAAATCTGATTTAAACTTAGCCAAACAATTGGAGAGTATGTCTAACGAGTGCGTTCAATTCTGCGCTTTCAGTTGCTTGGAGGAGAAGATTTTCCAGTCTTTGAGTGTCTGAATGAACTGAACAGCAGCTGCGCTCACGCTCGAGACTTGTCAGATTTTCATGTCACATATTTCTAATCGGATTTGATGTTGCACGCTCGAGGCTTAGTCTATGCCTCGTTGCTACAGCAATTTCTCATTAGCATTTGAGTTTCACCGTTGGAGCTTGTCATCATTGTTTGAGAGACCGAACTAACAAAGGAGCAAATGACGCGTGAGGAGGGAAAACAATTAAATTTGCCAAATAAACTCTGCGCCTTCAACGTAACGAGGATTAACGTCGAGAATTTCAACAGATTTATCTCCTCTCATTAGCATCGCTCAGATTCAGCGATGATATTCCGCTGAGACTCTCGCTGGCGTGTCGCGTTAGACTCGTCGCATAACAAATTGGAAAATATTTAATCCACACGAGAAATTACAGTCATTAGAGGCTGATGCTTCAGTGCTACTCAGATTTCAATTAATTTTCCTTTGTTCGGGAAAATTCCGATGCAGAGCTGCTCGATCTTTTGTCACTTCATTCGCAATCTTAAGGCTCAAGATGAGATCAAAGCTTCTTCGTTAGGCTCAAGAGAAATTGGGCGATTTTTTAATTGCAGACCAATGTTCAGCAAAGCTCTGCTAGAGCTTCAGAAAGTTCTGCAAAGACTTCGCATAACGGTTTGGCTACAACCTCTGCTTCTGAAAGCTTAACTGAAAGCTTCATAAATCATATAACCTTTAGTGAGCTTTAGACAGAACAATTGCAGACTGAGAAGCTCTGCACCGCAAAGCAGCATTCTCTCTTCATTAAAGCAACTATGATTTGCTCGGCACAACTTCGAACTCTTAATGGAGTTGGCGACTTGAAAAATTTCTCGTGTTTCTGTTTACTTCTTTCTTTGGTTCTGCTGTATAACGATTTGATAAAAGTCTATATCGAGAAAGTAAGAGAAACGTTTTGGATTGTGGGTGTGCGCGTGTATTTACATTCGTCGAGTTGGGGATTCATTTTTATTTAATTCTCAATTGGTAGTGATTTGATTTGAGTTCTCTAGAATAAAATTTAACGCAAAAGAGAAGCCAGTGGGTAGAAAAGACGGTTTGCTCGGCCTTGCATCCCACTGCCTCGTGTTCAAGCTTTTATACTTTAAGACGTTATTAGGTTTTCTTTTGCTAATCACATTTCTTTCGCTTATCACTCAGTACGCGGCCACTCGCGCAACGAGTTTGGTAATCATTTAATTCACAATTATGTACAGTTCTTAGTCCACAGCACAGTTGTTGTAGGAATTACACGTACCACTCTTTGATATCTTTTGAGTTTCGTTTCGCTTTCGGTTGCACAAGACCAGCACTCATACCGTTACGGTCATGGCTTCCATGTTGCCTTAGTGATCCGTTGTGACCACCACCCATGTTAGAGCCGTTGCCATGTGCATCGTAGCCTTGACCTCCGCCGTTATATGATCCGTTGCCGTATTGTTGATTCTGCTGTTGCTGTTGGCCGTTGCCGTTGTGATGTCCCATGTTCTGATGCATCTGCTGCTGCTGTTGTTGTTGCTGATTGTTATGTCCAAGTAGGGCTGCGTTCGCTCCATGTCCGTACTTTAAGTCGTGCTCCATTTTATAAGATCGGTCACCGTTTGATTTGATCCAGAGGACAAGGAGAATGACGAGAATCACAGCAATCAAAGCCCCGGCGACTATTCCAATGATCATCGCTGTGCGCTCTTCAGCTTCTGTGTTGATTCTTCCGTGCTTATTTCTCGGCGGTGGCTTCGCTGTCGGATCTTTGTTGTTATTGTAGATGCCCGCATTGGCAATGAACGGCGGAAGCGTTCTGAACACTTGTGGCGGATCTGTTTGTGGTTCAGGCATTGGTGGCTCGGGATGACTGCCATGGTCGTAGTAATCGTCGGGATGAGATTCGGGAGGGAAAACCTCATTGTCAATATCGTGGTCAGGCGTGCTTGGATCAGGTGGAATAGTTTCTCTATGTGTGTAAGGAATCGTTGTATCAGTTTGAGGCGGCACGTACGGCGTTGTGCCGCGTGTTGTCGTCGTGGTGCTGGTTGCTGTGCTGCTCGAGCTGGAGCTGCTTGTCCCGAGGGTCGTCGTCGTTGAACTCGAAGGCGAGCTTGCAGCGACAGTTGTGCTCGTCCCGAACGTGTGTGGATGAGTCGTTTCTTGTAGAGCTGTCGTTCCACTCGAGCTGACGATGACGTCTGTGCGGTCCTGTCGGGTTGTATCTGGGATTGTTGTATCCGTGCGTCTGTCTTCCGTCGTTGTGAACGATGTAAAGTCAGGACTTGTTTCTGAAAAATCTCTCGCATGAAATCAAATCCGATAAGGAAAGATATTTTAAGCACAAACCTTTCGGGTCCGTTTTGGAAGAGACAGATGTCGAGGAGTACGAGTCAGTGACTTCGCCAGAGCCGGAGCCATGCACGCTATCCTCGTCGTCAGATGAGTTCTCCTTCTCTTTCGACTTCGGCTTCGTGGCTGTTGCTGTTTGCTTCGTGGGCGGAACATAAACAGGCGTAATCAAATCATCTCCGCTGCCGTTCTCGAAAGGTGGCATACATTCGTCTTCGTCATCTCCACGACAACCGGAACCAGCGCCTGAGAAAATCAAGTCGTCCATGACGCCCGGGTATCCGCTTGGCACTGTCTGAAGTTTAGATAAAGAGACAGACTAAAATTTAATAAAAACATTTGTTGCTTCTCATTCAATGGCATTTTCCAACGTATATTTTGTTCAAGGACTGTTTATAACCGAAGAGAAATATTTCATTAAATGTGCGAGAACTAAAGCGTAAAGAAAATAAATTGGTGCGCTTAACAATCAGATCAAAAAGTGTGTGAAAGTTGTTTGAGTGAACATTCTTAGGAAGCGGAAGGGAGCTTGAGCGGATCACGTTCAAAAGCTTCATTGATTGATCGAAAGGAATCCTCAGCCTAAGCGCCATTCATTCTCCACCCACTGCAATACATCGATAGCTCAATGATTCCGCTTGTTGGTCAAATGAATTCGGATGGGAAATTGAAATGTCTCGTCCCTGAATGAATAAAAAATTACAATTCTTCCACCGTCGTTTCTAAAAATATTGTCGCATACATCATAGTTATCGACCCACACAGTTTCGCAGAATGATCGGGACAATCGATAACGAATTCATCGAACGTATAGCGAGGGGGAGACCCTCATCAATTAAGTTTCACTTTATTTTCGGGATGTTTGCTGAAGTTCGGTGGATGGAGAATGTGAAGCTCGGCAGTCACGTCAATCTCTATTATTCATCAATGAATTCGTTCAAAAAATATTGAGTACGGAGAGTGAGTTGGCTGTGCCTTTGAAAGCGCCCGCCGCCCTGAACTTGTCCGCTGCTCGTTCCAAACTATATTCGCATTAAGAATTCAAGCAATGTCCCTCTCGTGCACTGGTCGAGGCGAAAAGCTTTTTCGTAGACAAACAGAGTTCGTTCTCCGTCTGGTTGCTGTGCACTTTCTGCTATTAAAAATTGAGTTTTCTCCGCTCAATAATTTTCAATTATCTGCTATTCGCCTCGAAGCCAGTTTCGGCTCTGTGCATGTGTGTGAGGAAGCAAAAGTGATTGGAACGCAAAACACACAAAATTGAAATCGGTGAGAGTATAACAATGATCAAATCAAACGAAAATCAAATAAAGTTGAACTCTTTTTGGGGTTTTAGAGTTGGAGTTGAGGGGTTGAGAGGGTAATGAGGGTATTTCATCGATTGCAGCCGGTTCATAATTTATAAAGAAAAAACAATCATGCAAGTAATTACTTTCAGTTGCACTCATTGTGGATTGGGCTTTAAGTCGATACCGTGAAATCGTATTCGTGAAACTGGTTGGATTTTATCATCCGCTTTCATCGCGTGGGAAACCTTTTAAATTGCAGATTGAGTTTCGTTGTAATCAGGCGAACAAGAGCAATGAATCAGCGTTCGTTGGAACAATTAATGAATCGATACTGTTGGAGGGAATGTTTGCAATAACATGAAGCGAATGGCACACGACGATTTTTTATGAACAAAATAAATTAAAGCGAGCTTTGCAGCTCAATCAACATTTGAAGTTCTCAAGCACGGTGTTTGAAGCACCTCATGCCAAGCGTCAAACTTTTCCAGTCTCGACTTTGAAGGCTTTGATATGGAAATTATTATTAATCTATGCAACTCTCGATCTTTTAAAGACACAAGTCCTTTTGAAGTTATAAAAACTTCATCGAGAGAGCTTTAAAAGCTCCTTAAGATCTTTGAGATACTTTGAAAACATTTCAATGATTTTACGACTCTCCAAACTTTATTAGATCTTCTCAAATTAAAATGTCATTGCTTGCTAGCTGGAAACAGGCTGGTTTGTCACTGTTACAGCAGCTTTGGCCCAATCAAAACGGCTCGCTCAATGACAGAGAAAAATGGGAAATCGTTCACAGCTCATAGCTCCAGCGTCTTCTTCTTTCTACCCATCTCTCGTATCAAAAGGAGGTCATGCAGCAGTGAAAATATGAGAACGGCTCATAAATGAACAGAGAAATCGTTTATCATTGATTCCTATCGCCAATCTTATTATTATGCGTTCGTACGGGGGAAGAAAGCGAGAAAGAAAATAAATTTAATGTATTTACTTTCTGGTGTCTTCACGAAGTTTGCTAGATGATGTGTTTCGACGGTCGGAGATGTTATATCATGTTCCATTAGAAGGCAGAAAGATTGCCGTGGGGATGGAAGAGGAAAATCGGAATGAAACACGATAAAGCACATTATGAGTCCGAAGATAGCAAAAGCGTTCAATTGAGACCGAGAGCGATTATTGATTTGTTTGCTTTCCATTTCAACTTGAGCTGACATCGTTTCGCGATTAAGACAGAGACGATAGCAATTTGCGGGGGAGGTACGAAAGAGATGCAATAGAGAGTCAACAGTTTCGTGATTTAAACAATGAGAGAACTCGAAGATTGCATAAATATTTTCATAACAAACTCTTGGCAGGCATAGTTAGTTAGTTGCATAGTTCAGTTATAGAAGTTGTCTTTCGTTTAAAAATCTAACCTGCTGCATTCTTGATTGTAGGTCATTTCTATCTAAAACTCCTGTTACCAATTGCACATCTCCTCGCATGGTTGTCAGTGGATCGCGCTCGGCAGCCAAGTCGAGGACACGCAAGCGGTTGATTGATAAGCCGGCAATAACGCCGGTAAAGGAGCGTTCGATGCGTGACCGGCCGGAGCCCTTGGGCACTTTTCCTCCAACCTGAATGTTGCCCATTGAGTTGAAGACCGTTGAAATGTGACCTTAAACGCAAACGAAGTTTTGTTCATTTATTTAATTGCCCCAGGTAAAGAACAGTCTCGAGGAATACGCACTCTGGGCATGTAACGTTTGTACGTTGTAGTCGTCAATCTGTAGCGTCGCGTTTCCTCCACTTCGCGTGAATCTGACGACATGATAATTGTTGTCGTTGACTTTCACTCCAATCTCTCCCAAAGGCAAATCGTGCGTCCCGACATTAAACATGGCAAAAATGTTACCCTCGACCTACGCGAAGCGAACCAGAGATTTCAGGATTAGAATATCAATTAAGATTGATTGATCGATCAACTAGACATGAACCTTTTGGCAAGTGATTTCTTGTGTTCATGTCTAGAATTGGGAAAGCGATGTCTGTCAGAACTCTTACAATTTCTAGCTCGAAGTAATCCTGGGTGTTTGAACTTTCGATCCGGAGCAGAACAGCGTCAGCTTTCATGGTGACAAAGCCGAGGGCGATGTTGTCCTCTTCGGTGTCTGGCTGATTGCCATTAGGAAATTGATATTGAATGAGTCCACGACCAGCTCCGAACTCATAAGCCACAGACTCTGCATTGGCAATGGTGAACGAGGGAAGATTTGAATTCCATTAAAGAGTTTATTTTAATCCAATCAAGAGTTCGTTTTTCTCAGACTGGCTTTGCATGCATTCAAGATAAAATTAAATACTTGCCATCGTAACACGTCGGACCAGTGTATGAAGTCATGTCGCATTCACAAGCGTAGGCATTCCACTGCTGCACACAAGTGCCTCGATTTGCGCAGGCATTCTGACTGCACTTTGTTGGGCCTTCGCACCCAGCGACGACTAACGAGCTCGGAACAACAGCGTCGTCAATCAAGTTCGGTGAAATGTCAGCTATATCAACTGATGCCAGGCAACCTTCGAAACCCACACGAGATGCGATGACGCTCTGCGGTAAAGCCGGATACATATCTTTGAAAACGCCTCCGATGTATAGAATTCCGTCGAGTTTAAGATGCATTGAGTTCCCAGTCGTTACGTAAGTTTCCAATGAGTCATCGACAATCAGAGTATGAATCTTCGGTCCAGGTCTTCGAATGCTCACTGAGTGCCAACGGTTGTCATTCATGTGAACTTTGCTCTTGTCTCGAACAGTCACCGGCCCATCTCCCATATCGAAGATGTAGTGAATGTGACCGTTGACCAGCTCGACGCAAATGAAATCGTTCTTTCTTCCGCCGTTGAAAAACAAGATGCCGTTCGGCTCCAGGGTTTTGAAGCGGAAATCGATGTAGACAGACTCGAAGGCTTTCAGCATGGCGAGGCCGATGTAAGAGTGCTTTGACTTGAATGTCGCAACTTGGTAAGGGTTGCCGGGCGGAGAGTTAATAAAGCGAGCCGTCAATTTGAATGTGGTTTGCGGTATTCCATTTAATTCCGGGCCTAACGACCTCACCACATCGATGTATCTGATCGTGAGAAAGGGAGAACGGAAAATTAAGTTTAAAGCTTTCGAGGGTTTGATAATTTATTCTGCCCGTAATGATTTCTGATGAAGGCACTCATAATTATGAAAAAAAAAACATCTCGAGCAGCACTAATTAAAAGCTTGTTGAAGCCTGTGACTGCTTGCATTGCAATAACGATGTCAAGACTTGGCAAAGTGGCACAAGTCGACTGAATGCCAGTCATGTTAATTTGAGGCTTCAGCTTCAAAAACATTAAGAGAAATTGAAAACTTGTGTTCTTACCTGTGCCCATTATAAACGAAGCCTTGCATTTGCCCGACGAAGTTTGCCATCGTCGCAGTCATTTGAATTTCTTCTTCCGCATGAAACAGGCCTCCGAGATGAAGCGATCTCACTTCGAGTGTGCTGTGACGACCCAGAATCGTCTCGGCTATAATTCATCGAGGAAGAAATAAAATTCGAGAATTTGTTGGCGTTAGTTTGGGTGGTGGAATCAAGAGCCGGCAGATTTACGAGTCTGATTCAAAACGTTGTACAAATGTTTAGCAATAAATTTTTCTTCTTCGTTAATATTCTCATGGATAAAATATCTGAGGGGGTTAGTGAAGTGGTGCGCGGGACTTTAAGACAAGATGTGCTCATTATTATTGTGAGATTATTATTATCGCATGCAATATCATAAATTCTTAATTTTTGTCAGTATTTTGTGTCATAATTTCGTCTTCTTAGTTTCTTGTGTGTCGGGGAGACGCAAAAGTCGAAGCCCTTATGTTGAAGCTCTTAGCAGGAGAAAAGCTCGAGAGTGTGGGTGGCGAGATAAAAAGATTAAAACAAGAAAAGCAGAGAATTGCTTCAAGGAGTCAGCCAGAGGAAGACGGAATGCGAGAAATGCTTGGAACTTTTTTTTTTATCGCGGATGCGCTTCCTGCTCTTCTTGAGCCATAAAAAATGTATGAAACTTGATTATGTTCAACTTTATCGCTCTACACTTTCGGCAGAGGTGCTGAAAACGCGATGCTCTCTTTAAACTATTGAGAAACTTGGCTTTAAAATTGGAATAAAACAGATTATAGCGAGCAGATAACAATTTCCGTTCGGTGATGTGGGCGCAAGAATTTCCACTCCTCTGCGCCCACGAATCCGCTTCGAGGGCTTCCTCGTATCTTTTCAGTTAGCAGCTGCTCCGCTTGTCCACATCTCCGACTGACTTTGAAAGGCCATTTTGCGGATTTGCGAAATGTTCTGCTGAACTTTTTTTGGTAAGGACAGAAAGAAAAGAATCCGAGTCATGAAAGTTTTTTAATATCGCTTTCATTTCAGGCTCTTCTCTGTTTATTTGCTCTGACTTGTTTGGTTCTCTTGGATAGGAAGGACCAGCGATATCTCCAACAACAGACGGGAACTACAGTCTCGTGATTATGGTGATCGCTGCTGGTTCAGTCAGCAGTTTCTTTGTCAAACTTTTAGTGTTTCCTGTCTACCGTTGTTGACATCTCTGAACATGTGTTTATGCATATATTGTCAACAGAACATGCTACATTCCACATGACAAGGAGCACAACAATTATAAGCAAAGTTTAATGGTGGTGTAAAAAATCGCGGAGTGAAATCTTCTACGGCAAAGGCGACAGCATATAACAAATTGAGAGACTTATTTCTGAATTCGTTTCATCGCTCGCTGGAACATTGTCACGTCTGCCAACACAATGGCGCGAGAAGTGAAAATTTCTCATCGTTTCACTGCATTCAGCATCGGCTTCTATTGCAACCTTTCTTATGTTCACGATTCTCGTTCTCGTCATGATGGAACGCGACAGTTGAACACGAAAAATTCAACTTGCTGCAGGCGGAACGCTCGCTGCCGCTTTGCTTTCTCTACTTGCTCTGATATAGAAAATTCCATTTCGCTCCATATTAAATTATGTGATTTCTTTCATGGCACAATTTGCATGAGGCTGAGCGTAGCAAGAATATTTCTTCTCCTTTCGTCCCCGACGACGTTGCCGTATACATTTGCAAGCGACAAAAACGAGGAAGAAGGAAAGAGGTTTGACATCCTTGGGAGATCTTTAGGAGAGATATCGCCAAATGCTGTGAAGCAAATCTACTTAAAGCTCTTTCTCAACCCTTGAATATCATTTTTAATTTAATATCCCGTTTCCGTTCCGCTCGTGAAGCGAGAAAGAAAGCAACGAAAGGGAGTTCGAAAGCCCAAGCGCTTTAAATAACAATGATGCTCGCAAGCACTTTATCCGAACAGGTTGCAAACAGCAGTCGACAACTTTATCATCCGAAGAAAAAACCAGCTCGAAGACTGATTGAAACTTGATTGAGATGACTAATGGGTTCAATCTCATATTGTTGCTAAAAGTCTCGATAAGCTTTCTGTTGTGTCAGTTCTGATCACGTGCGGAAAGCTCTCAAGCTAGGCACTTTTTTCTTTGTTGCACTCGATTTTGCCAGACTTCTAGGATGACCAAGCGCAGTTCTGACATAAAAGTCGCTTCGGGCTCTCCCGACAAAGTTACTGTGAAGATCTTTCACTAGCAAAGCTTTTGAAAAGCTCTAGCCAAAATATGTATTTTGATAGTCAGCCTGTCGACATTCAGCAGATGCTTCCAATGGACTTTTAAGTTCATCTGAAGAAACGATGAAACACTGCAGAGCTGAACAGAAAGCCATGAGTTTCCTTTTCAAAGCAACAACAAAGCCATAAACTCCAATCGCATATAAATTCGAGCATAATTATCATTTATTTTGCTATGTGCACGTTGCCAAGTTGCAAAGTTGTACCAAGAAATATTAACACACATCGTTCCGAGATAAATATCCACATACACACTTAGCAACAACAACAAGAGAAGGCGAGAAATCAATAGCAAATGCAAACACACGAACGGCAGTCGAAGAAATTGAATTTAGCGATAAAGTTTTCGCAATTTTCTCGAGGGAGAACAAAATTTTCCTCCTCCATTGTTTATGTTTGACAATCAATATTATTGCAACACTTTTGATGTGTGAGTTTGTCACCTCCAAACGCTCCACAGGAAGAGGAATTGGAGTTCCAAGAGCTGTTTATGACATTGACAGCCAAGGACTTATGTCACAGTTCTTTTCATAAGCGAACTCAATTTTAAGACGCAATCATTTCGCTGTTATATTAATGCTCACGGCACTTGCTTCGATCTCTAAAACTTCATATTGTTGTGCTATCTGGAGTGCGAAGCAAGACAGAGAGAAAAAACAAGAGTGAATAGAAGACGAGAGGGATGCAAAACATTTGAAGGCTTTTCGGAAGATTGATGCTCATATTATTTTTACACACTAAACATGTTACTAAAGGTTACACAAGATAGCTTTGGTGGGGGCGGATATAAATATATTCTCTTGCTTGTGCAATATGAAAGCTCCTCTAAAGCTCTACAAAATGTTTTTGGTTCTTTTGTTGCGCAGCATATCAGATACAGAACAGAGAGAAGGGAAATTTATTATATCATATCGCTTGGCATGCATGTTCTAAGTAAAATGATAATAAAAGAAAGGAATAAATTTTATTTCTCTCTTGGGGACGTTTATGCTGCTGTGGGTGGTGAATGGGAGGGCGGGGGAGAATCGTCTAACATCAGTTTAAAATTTATTATCACTCTATATCCTATAATTATTTTAGCCATTCTATCACCCAAGCTGAAGACATTTGCTCTGATTTGGCAAGAAGCTTTTCCCACCCAGCGCGAATCTATGATGTCGCGTATCCTGAGCTTGGGTAATGGAATTCGTTCGCCGTTTTGAATCATTTCTACAAAGAATAAATCTAAATCAACTTAAGAACGAATAAATTTTCCTCGAGGAAGATTGAAATCAAGAGATAAGCTTCGAAATCATAAGATCATTTTAATTTGAAATCATGAGATAATTCTTTTGGTGCATTAAAAAAACAGCGCCCTGACGTTCGATTTGTTTCGCTGCACGTTTATGCTCTCTCAGTTGTTACAAACATTTCAACGCTTCCACGACGTTTGGGGTTTATGATCGAGAAAGGAAACTTTTGCTTCTTCGTAGTTTAATTGAAAACATCAGCGACGTCGAAAAATACGAAAATTCATTATTAATTACGCCGCAATCATAAATCATAATGTTATGTTTTCATGACGAAAGCGTCGACGAGGAATGAGCGTACAAAGTGGCAGTTAATTACAGGTTGATTATTTCTTAATTCTCCCTCAGTTGTCCGACTCAGTGTTTTTAAATAACTTTTTGTGGGTAAGAATTTTGGCTGCTTAAAACTTGTCTGATGTGTTGTCGGTGGAATTAATTAATGTTGTCTTGGAGAAGGTCTAACGAGCCTCAGAAGGCGAACGTAGCGAGAGTGAAAAGTTTGAAAGCTTGTTTATGATTTGAAAGTTCATGAGAGCTTTTGAAGTTCAGGACAGAAAAGTCAGTCATGTAATTCTTCAAGGACTTGTCAAGTTAAATTTGAAACGAGAGTACGAAAGTGAGGCAAAAGTTTTTAAAAGTTGAAAAAGTTCTCAATGAAAGAATCAGAATTGGGTCACCTGAAGGGTTGGACGACGCTGCTTAATGGCATGTTTTACCTAAAGAGTAGGTTTGTGTATCATTGAATAGTATCAAGTTGTTGACTAGAAAGACTGAAGTTAGAGAGGTTTCAGAAGTTAGAAAGTTTTCAAATATTGTCCAACGAGCACTGAGTAATTTCGACGCTTGAAGTTAATGAACGCAGAGTTCTACGATTCTCTCGCCCAGATTAGCTTTTGATATTCGTTCCAATAGACGATCATTAATTATTGCTGAATTTTCTAGAGTTAATTCATTGGCTTGCTTGCGTAGGCTTTCAGATCAATAACGAAATCTGTTTCGTGAGTTATTGATGCATGCTTGAACAACATGTCTTTCAGTCGAGCAAATATACTTTCGTGGGAGCACAATGGGAAAGTTTATCGAGTGGAAATCATAAAGTCTTACACAACGCCACGGTTAATTTCCATCGTCAAGATGAAGGCGAGGGCGATAACAAATAAATATTTGAGCTCGCAAAAGTGTAATTTTCATCGAGAGTCTCGCTTTAGATTGTTGACCTTTTATTGATTAAAGATTTTCATCAACAAATTATTATTTTCCTTTCATTCTGTTTCTGAGTGTTAAATTGGCCATTCATAAAAGTTATGCAATTAAACTTTTTTCGCCTTCAACATGTCAATAACCACAATCAACAATACTCATAAAAATGCAAATGCTTAGAACAATGTAAAAACGCTCAAAACTAGAAATTCGAAAATGGAAGAGAGAAACAACGAAACGTTCCCAACATGAGGATGATTTAATGCCATTGTGGTTCGTAACTCGGCTCTACATGTTTGAAGATGTTTAATAATTGATAAATTGCGGTCGGATAATTATAAAACCATAACAAGAAGGAGCTTTTCCTCTGTCCGGACGGGAGGTCGTGAATGGCAAAGGCAAAAGTTCCTTCCAGCATGTTCGTGTGTGGAAAGGAATTTGCGAAAAGGTCAAAGTCTTTAATATTTTTTTGTGCATAGCACTGAGTCCTCGAACATAAAATTCCAATTAAAAAACTTTTCCAACTTCACATCAACGTGAAAGTCTCTTCCAAGTGTGTGAGCATAATTGATAATAAATTAAAAGCCATAAAAGATCTGAACAACAAAAAGTTTCTCGTGTTCTGTGATTAAGTCTGAAAAGGGATAGAAACACATCTATTCAGAGAGAGAGTGTGTGAAGTCGGAACTAGAGCTATGTCTGATGAGTAAAAATATGTAGAAGATAAAAACACCGAGAAGGGGAAAAAAGGATGAGATTGTCAAACTCTCGCTCAAAGCAAAGGATAGAACACAAAGAGAGAAGATGGAGTGAGCGATAAACAAAATCACATTCACGAATCATATCGATAAGGCGAAGTGCTGAAACACGGAGCGACTCGTGGGAAAACTTGGCAACTTGAGAAATTTCTGAGAATTATTAACTTGACGAAATTCCTCAATTAAAGTCGCAAAGTTTCTCGGCTCGGGCTCAGTCACGTCACCTTATTTGTTAATGTGGCAGGAAAGATTTATGATTTAAAAGTTGGAGTGAAATTACTTTGAGGAGGATTGGGAGGAGCGTCAGCAATGGAAGAAAGGAAAATGTTTTTCCGTGTGGAGCTTTTTCCCCAGCACACCGAGAGGTTCAGCGCAAAGCGGGATTTTCTGCCATTAGACTGGAGATTTTTCGTCATTCCAATTAATTCTATACACAGTCTAATGGCGTTAAGGAGAATGAAGAAGAGAATAACGTTATGTAAATGAGTCGAGAGTATGGTAATTGTGGTGAAATCTGATTTGTTCTGTCTGCGGGGGTGAGTGTGATAACAAATGAGCATCATCACAATAAAAACTTTTGTCTGTTATTCTCGCTTAGCGACAGCAAGAAATGAGGGAGCTGCATGTGAGCTTTCGCAGTTGAAATGTCGCTTCGAGTGATAGCTAGGAAAATGAACGTTGAAGTTTGCTTAGAGAGAAAACTGGACTCGACATCGATTTTTCTATCGCATCTAAGCTTCGATTTCTAAATTAATCTTTCGACTCGCTAGAAGTGGAGCAACGTTCTTTCATCTCTATTTTCATTGCCATTTTTGGGTTGTTCGCTATACGTCAATAGTTCCAACGGTTTACTTCACTTTACCACAATCAGGTTTCTCTGTGATGTCGCGCACAGATCGAATGAGACGGAGAGAGGTTTATTGCTTTTTCGGAATGTTTTTTAATTCTTTTCTTTGTTTTTTCAACGAACGGTCACGGACACTTATAAGGGCAAAAAATATGTGCAGTTGATACATACATAACATACCACGCACGGGGGCTGCCCCGTCGACTTGCAGTCGCAAATTGGACGCTCTACGTGAAAATCTCACCGTGTGCCAGTTATTGTCGTTGAGGACTCCTTGTCCACCTAACAAGTTCTGCATGGACGAAAGAAGAGAAGCATGAAGAGTTTATTTCAAGGAGGGACAGAAATATCTGCAGCTAGATAAGAGAGTCTGCGATCATCTGCTGATTGTAAAGTTTATAATCTTCAAAGGCTCAACTCAATTAAGTCAATCGACGGAACTCGATTCGAGAATTCCAAGCCCAATGATTGCTCAGAAAACTCTCTTCCTAAGACAGTCTTATCTAGCTCTAGATATCTTCGAAAGAAAAATGAGATTAGCGCAACAAGACAAAACCCGCAGGATGAAAAAGGTTTTTGTTTCGTTCGACAAAGGTGGACGACGTCGAGAGGAGAAAAGAGAAATTAATTAATTAATTAATTAGCATCTAATGAATGTTGTTTTGGGCCAAAGCCCCGGATTTTTCAAGACGCCAATTAAAGTGCTGGGAATGGCAAAAGTTCCATTGAAATACACTGGAGGGTAGAGAACACTTTTCATACGAGACTCTCCATTGAAGCATTTTTCTCTTTGATCGTTATCAGGAAAATTGCAGAGTATTTTGAAAAGCGAGGAAGGAAAATGGCGCTAATTACGCCATCATTAACTCTTAAATTTCACCTTTTCACGGTCACCCAATCTGACATTTGCCCTGACACGGCCAGCTACAAGAGCGATTTCGAGCCGATCAGGCGAGTTTGTGTCGGCGCTGGTGAGTAAGAGGAGCCCGGTCGGTCGTGATGTTTTAAAACGGAGAACTAGCTCTTCGGTCTGCGTTCGCATGCCTTGATTACCACCCGTCCAGATTGTCAAATGCTGTGAGCCATTGAATGCTAGCGTAGCTGATTCTCGTCCGCACGTTGGTCCCGTATAAAGCGTGCCGGAGCAGTCGCAAAGCGGTCGATTCC
The DNA here is from genome assembly GCA_033064975.1 of Smittia sp. YW1114-2. Lineage (NCBI taxonomy): Eukaryota > Metazoa > Arthropoda > Insecta > Diptera > Chironomidae > Smittia > Smittia sp. YW1114-2. Next base: position 15,618,389 of record CP093833.1, read on the forward strand.
ACCCTTCGGAACAACCGCCGCCGTTTTGACAAGGATTAGGCTTGCACTGTTCGGTTTGGACGTGACAAGAAGGCTTAACTGCTGCTGAATCTTGTTGTCGAGCATATGCCGCAATATCAACGGGCTTCCCGCTCAACACTAAATCTCTCAAACAGCCGACATAGCCCTGACGCAGAGTGCCGGTCCACAAAGCTGGTGGCACGCTCACTGAAGCATAAGGAGGACCAATTCCACCGATGTACAATGGACTGTCGAGCTCCAATTGTGTGGAATCCCCCGGCGTCTTAAACTCATTGTACTGTCCATCCACGCCGACTTTTCCATCCCTTCCACTTCGCCGAACAGTCAATTCGTGCCAAATGCCATCGTCAACACGACGACGTGACGCCCGAACTTTTGTTGCGCCCGATCCCAAGTCCATGTGAATATAAATGTGACCATTCAGCAGTTCCACAGCGAAGAGGTCCGACTGTACAAAAGAGAGAAAGAAAGAAGAAAGGAGAAGTGTCATGCTGGGATCATTTCCACATTTAAATTCGCTCTTACCCGCGGCGGTCTAGTTCCAGTGCTTAAAATAATCAATCCGTTGGGCTCATTCGTTCGGAACTTGAATGAAATCACTCCTTGCTTGGAAACTTCCCACGGCGGCAGCACCAAGTGTGAGTCTCGTGTCGTAAACGTAACGGGATCCTGTGGATCGCCTGATGGACAGTTGTACTCGACACGTCCCACGACCGAAATCAATTTCGATCCGGTGCGTGCCAGATCGATGAGATTCAATCGCAATGTATCCGCCGAAAACTCAACTTTCCTTAAGCATCCGACAAAGTTGTTGTGAACTCGTGCTCCAAGCAATGCTCTCGGATTCACTGAGCCGCCCACGTAGACCTTTGACGATGAGAGAATCGTGAATTTGCCAGCGATGTGTGAATGATCCGTGTAGACCTCATCGACAACCACAACGAGCTGGAGCAAGAGAAATTGGTTCAGAGTTAATTGAATTTCAGACACACATAGCTCGAAACCGTTGATTTCGATAAGAGCCAACTTTCCGAGTAACGAGCTCGACAGCTACACGAGCACGCCACTAGTTTTCTCATTAAAAGTTTAATTTCAACCAACCCGACAGAAGCTCGTGATGGGTGAAATTTCCTGAATTCTCCGGTGCACAGTCACTCGATGCCATTGATGGTCGTCGAATCTCACGCGAGCTGGCTTTATGTGCATTTCTTGCTTTCCGTTTGCGAGTCCCATTGTCAGCGACACGCCGCCATCGCGTATCGCCAAGTTCAGATAATCAGTGCCGTGTCCTGGAACGAATCGTTCGATCAAAAATGATTTTGAATGCTTTTATAAATAGCTGAAAGCTCAGCAAATAATCTAAGATGTTCCATCGTGTTTCCAAGTCAGTTTCAACTTAGTTGAAAGTCACTCAACGAAAACTTCATGCGAAGTCGCGGCTAACAATGAAAACGTGAGCGTGCAGAAATCTAATAAATCAATCGATCTGCTTTTGCTTAATTTTTAGTTCGCTTTTTGTTGCTCCGATCAGAACTAGACGCGAGTTCGTTAGAACATGCAAAAGCTTGTTGGGGGTTCATATCTGCCTGCTGCTATCTTTGACGATGACTGATTATAAAGTTCACCATTAAAAGAGTTTTCTAAAGATTCGACTCTAGTAAAAGTGAAGTTTGAACATAAAAGAAAACACGAAAAATATTTCTCAAAACCCTTTGAAAGTTTAACACTTAGTACATTGGCCTTATAAGCTTGAATAATTTTTATATCCCTGGTAGTTTGGGAGGTATAATCAGCGGTATTATTCCATGTTCGATCCTCTTATGACTGATTGGAAGTTCGTGTCGCGCTTACCGGTGAAAAAGAGTAATCCGTTGGGTTGCCTGGTACGAAAGAATAAGGAGATTGCATCCTGCGCGCTGACAATCGGCTCTCCGCCTGTTTGGCCCAAGTCGTACGACAGGAACTCCGTGCCGCGGAACGTTGCCTCGCTGGGCGCTTTGTCTGTGTTGCAAAAAAAGAACAATTTCATTATGCACGTTGAGATATTTCTGACTCGCTGATTCGAGGAAAACAACAAGGGGACAGAAAGTCACAAGCTGAGGGTGAAGGAAAATTGAATTTATTATGATTTTGCTGCAGCAGCAACCACATAATATTTATTTCTCTTCTGTCTCGCTTTGCTGTGGAGATATTTTCGTATCGCTCCTTTCAGTCGTCAGTGTAATTGACCCAAGAGAGAAGGAGAAGTGAAGAACGAGCGCTGACATTAAATCGTTTGCCAATAATTTATTATAACTACGGCTCCGTTATATAAGCCAGCCTTCCACTCCACTTCTCGACCTATAAACTTTTCCCTCTCTCTCCTGAATGCGAGCAGAAAAACCGAAAACTCTTGCGGAATAGTTTGATTTAATGAATTGTTTACCTCTTTCGCAATAAGTGCCCTCGTACTCCAAATTGCGGCATTCACACAGTGGACCAGAGTCTGTTGAAATACAAATGCCGCCATGCTGACAGGGGTCGTGCCGTTCGCAAGCATCTGTTATGTTGTTACGTAATCCCTGTTCAAGTGAAATTGAGAGAACGGGCGAGAAAGGTGGATGGAAACATATAAAAGTTCGCTCCAAACAGAAGTGTCATGAGGATGGAAAATTCAACGGCAGAGGAAATAAAAATTCCTTGGATGTTTGTTTGTCTTCTTTTTGTTGATCCGGCGAAGTGGAGAGATGTGAGCAATCGCTAGTCATTTCTCGCCTCGCTGTCGAGTTTAAAATGTTTTACACAAATTGAGCTTTTCCGCTTTTGTTCATCAAAGCTTGACTTACGTCGCCTCCGCAGTGGAATTAACTTCGTTGTTTCGCGACGAGAACAAACTACAACGAGCAGCGGGAAACCTTTCGAACTCAATCGCGCGGAAGGAATTAAAGTTCAAATCTCATTTATTCTTAAGCGAGTCATTCAACAAATCTTCGTCTTAAACAATCCAAGCGATTCCAGTGCGGCGCTTCGAAACAATTCCCTCAGCCGCCAACATTTGAATTTCGAGTCAGCATGCTTCGGCCTTCTCGCTTCGTGGCAGCCAAGAAGGCAAAAAGTTTAATTTCACGCTGCTTTTGTGGTTAATTAGATAAGAAAAAGAAGTCTTGAAACTCTGCCAGCGAAAATGCTGGTTCAACGTCTTCCGTGCCCTCGATGAGCGAGAAGCTGCAAAAAGCTCTCAATGATTTCTTTTTTTCAGCGCTCCGTTTGGAAAACATATTTTTAAAACATTATTTCATATCGAAATAATTTATGACTTTTGTTCCTGCAGCAGTGATTATTATGGCTGATGACGCGCTTTAACTCTTAATAATGTCACGTGCCTTGAAAGTTGCTCCAGTTCAACATTAAAAGTTGAACGTTAAATGACCAAACAGGGTTTATTAACACGTCGTTGGGGATTTATTTCGCCTCTAAAACAGTCTGACAGGTGCTCTGGCAATTTTTCATCAGCAGGGTGGCGAGAACCTTTAAACTCAATAATGCCAAATGTAGAGGTCCCCAAAGTTTATAGCGCAGTTGAGAATAATGGGAGAGTTTAAGGGAAAATTCAAATGTTCGGGAACGTCATACGAACGGAGCTTTTTTATTAGTGAGCTTTCGAAAGTTTTGTTTGTACTGCTTTTGAAATTGTTTCTAATTAATATTCTTGACTTCTTCTGCGACTCCTAAACTGCTATCCCGAATTTAACGAACACCCCCAGCAATAAACCAGCGAGTGAAAAATACTCTTCCAATTTTCCATTTCAGTGCTATGAAATCTTTTTACGGCAAAGCTTAAATATTTCGTCTCATCAAACTCGGTTGAATAGAAGCGAGATTAAAACAGCAAAATGATAACAATTCTAAATCCGCAAATGGAAAGCCAGCATTTGGAATATCATTGGTTGTTGCTTAAGCTTCTCGCCTCTGAGACTTCAAGCGAGCTTTTATTCAAATAAGACTTTTCTGAGAAGAGGCCAGCAATCGAATCAAAGTTTGATTTAATTTTCTCACTGTAAGCTCAAAGAGAAAAGAATATCAAAGGCTCGCTCGTCTAGTTGTTACGAAGCGTTGACTCAACGTTGACGCTTACGATTAAATATTGAGCAGCCGCATTACGCCTCGAAGAGCGGAAAAGCTTTTTGTTTTGATATCAACAGATTAAAATTAGATTTTGTCGCCTCTCTCCATTTCACTAAGCGACATCAAAATCCCCTTTCAATCAAAGCGTCATCCAACACCTGCTGTTTACTTTGTGAGTGGGCGACATCGACTAAAGCTCTGCGGATTTGCGATACTTACACGAGTGACTTTCTCCTTAGGCAAATCAGCGTGATCACACGGAGAGTCTCCGCACTAACGCGTGTGTGTAGGGCAAACGTGTAAGAGACGATAAAAGAATTTCAACTGTGAGCATAATCGTGAGATAAATTTACATCGGAAAAACATAAATTATTCAGCGGATGTGAGCGAGGGGATGAAAACTTTAAAAACTGTTTTTCGATTCGTTACTCAACAGCGCGTGAATAATTAAATTTCGAAAGTTTTCCCTTCCAAGTTTCCATTCCCTCGACATCTCCGGGTACCAACTTAACCCTGAAGTGGAATTTCCTTTCATTTTTGTTTTGTCTTACGCGCTTACCTTCACATCTCTTGGCTGGCGCATTTCTTGTCTCCGAGGAAGCACCCCAGGCTGGTCTGTGTACACGAGATTCCTCACCGACCCTCGAAACCTCGGCTCAAAGATGACGCTGGGCAGAGCTAGAAGGGCGAGTTTCGCGTTGTACCAGTTCGGCATTCCGCCGACGAAGATGTCAGAGTTTGTTGCAAACTTTCCGAACTGAAACTCTTTGCCTCTCGATGCTTTGCTCTGCGACACTCCATCCACAGTCAACGTCGAATGCTCATCATTGCGAAGCACCTAATATCGATAGAGATTGATGACAGAAATGTGGCGGGGAAGAATAAATAAAGGACGAAGAGATGCGGAATTAAACACTCAATCAACAACATCAGGCGACGCCTGAACGTCACAATCTGAAAGGAAAATAGTTTTTCCTCCGAGCACGCTTTGTCGCCTTCCACCAAAATACCGAAAGTAAAACGATTCTGAACATACACGACACGGCGTTCATGGTACAGTATGTTGGATGAGAGAGAATATGTAAAGTTAGTTCTTCGCCATTTGTTACCAACGAAAAATATAGCGAATGTCATGGCGAGGCACAGAGTCGAGCGAAAGAAATTTTCATGACAATTTCGAACACACAGTTGAAAAGCTTAAAAGTTTTGCGGCCACCGGCAAGTAGTTGCTGTGCATAATCAAGAGCAATTTGACATTAAGCCTTCTCCCATTATGAGAAAAGCGAGCGATTGGAGCGAGAGGGGGCTTTGATCATTAATGAAATTATGACGAGCACTTTAAACGGAATTAACCTCTTTAACAATTTCCACGTAATATTTCAGTCTTGACATGAAGGCATGCGAGACCTCTTGATTGCAAAATTGTTTCGTTTTAATGACAATTTGGATGAAAGGCACTTTGCTCGAGTACGTTTAGCAAAAGCTTGAAAGGAACTTCAACAGAAAGTTTTCCATTCAATATGACATTATGAAAAGATTCAAAGTCACGATGAAGGCTTGCTGATAATGTAAGGATGAGAAATAAAGGAAAAGTCGCTGTCTGAGGTTTAAAGAACTTGCTAAGTCAACTATGAACCCTTTCAAAACTGGTAACTGAATTACGTTAAGTGAAATTCGTCATTCGTTTACCATGTTCTCGAAAGCTTCAAAGCCTCTCGAAACATTTCCAGTGAATACTGAAGCGTAATTTCTTTTCCCTCGAATAAACAATGACTCGAATTAACATCATGAAAACTTCCTGAAGAATGAAATGAAATTCATTTGCCAGCCTATCAGAGCAAAACATGTTTTTTGGGGTAAAACGGCTTCGGCACGATTCGTTGTGCATTGCGAGGCATTCGAGATAAACGTATGTCAACAATGCTGTTAACGCCAGAAGGGGCAAGCAAGCCTAGATTGGCGCCATTGAGTTGCCATGTGCATGCACAGCTCGGAGAATAAATTGAAAAGCAGAATTGGAACAATGAGCGAAAGTTATTCGGTTTTAATCATTAGCCGAACGCTCGTTTCACGTCATTTACACGAAATCATGCCACGGAATGCCAAATAGATAATTCAACGGGGGAGAAAGGCGAGAGTGAAAGAGCGAAGATATGAAATGGACCGTAAAATAAAAGCGATTGCCTTCTGAATATTTCATGATGGGAGAAAGAAAATGGAAAATTTGTTGCTCTCAAAATTTTCTACGTGTGTTCGCAGCGTGGGTGGCCAAGCGAAAGCTTCGAGGCAATTTAGAGATACAAAGAAAACATACAAATGTGGGAGTTTGAGGGATTCTTGTGAAGAAATAATGTAATTCACTTTTGACTTTTCAAAACTTTTTCCTCGTTTCATTTTGCAGCGAAACCGACAAGAAAATGTCCGATGAATTAATTAAGGAGACCTTTGATCCGAGCCGGAAGTTCCGTTTCGAAAATTGATACTTTCCAAAGTTTTCTATAAGTTATGACATTGATTACTTAGGAAACATTCTCTGCAACTTTTTGATTAAGTTCCCATGAAAAGGAAATTATTAATGTCGAGAGGGCGTTGCTCATCAATTGAACGACATGAAACGACATTTGATCAGACAAAGAAGGAACCAAATGATCATAATTACGTGATACGCTTCTCTATGAAATGGCAACGAGAGACGACAATGCATAAACGTTCACGATGTCTTCGTTGCTTCCGTTCTCAAATGACTGAGCGGAGCTAAATGTCGCCATAACGGGAACGTCTTTGCCAATCCATTTTATGCTCATGATCCTGAATGTTCAAGATATAAAAAATATTTTAGAGCGGCTTGTAGCACTTGAATCGAACAAGTTTTGATTAACTTGCAACAACCCAAGCCTTTCAATTAAAGAGCTTCGGCCCGCTGGAGGAATAATCCCGCTCGAGGCTTCGTCAGATCTCTCAAACCAATGCACGTTGTCATACAATCTGCCGAACAATATGCTCTTTGATTAGTAGAGTCTGATTACTCTCATGTGTATAAATGAAATGAACATTTGAATTAATTGTCTTTTCATCCCAGAACAGACAGAGGGATTTGCTCTTATCTCCAGGGAGTCTAAATCCCTTTCAATAATTGAACATGAAATTTAACTGCTCTGACATAACGAATTGTTTTCACAAGCGTGGTCGTAATTAAACCCCGTAATGCTCAAGCAATGTAAAGCTTCTTGCGTGGGTGTAAAGCGATCTTGGATTCGAATTTCGTCAGCCTCGAATTTTCGTCAAGCTCGTTCCCTGAGCGAGTGTTGAATGTCTAAGGCTTCTAATGTCAATGCCGATGAACATTCTGCTCTGTCCTGCCGGCGAGTCTCGACGCACCGGTTGGTAAATGACAAACTTCCTTTATCCCTTCTCACGAAGAAATGTCACAATGATTTGCCGGTTGGCAACCTGGACATGCTCGGCGAACTTTATCGTCGAGAAATGTTTCACTTTTGTTTTATCGTTGGCGTCACGTACAAATTATTCGTCGATGGTCATGCGTCTCGATTCATTAAGTTCAAAAAGCAAACAGCTAGCGAATGTAATCCTCGCGAAAAGTCCAATTACGGACTGTGGCAGAGCGATGAATGATTGCTGTTGTGAGCGTGGATTTAATTAAGTTATTATGCAAGTATGAAAACTCCATTAATATTGAAGCAGAAAAGCTTGCTCAGGGCGCGTGGGCGTATGAGCGAAAGGATGAATGAGATAAGAATAGCAGTCGTGAGCGAATGCTCGACGCTTAGGCACTTCCCTTTAACAGCGAGACGTGAATGAAATGAAACATTTATGTTTGTAGTTTTCGGGACTGTCGAGAAAGACTTTCACGATCATTTATGATGAGACTGCAGGAAAGCTTTTTTCTTGTTTGGGGTGAGACAGAAAGAGCGAGCGTGAAGCTTTCCAAAAGTGAAAAGACAAATGAAAATCGTCTGCTGAATAATCGAGTGAACTTTTTTTCTTCAAAAGTAATATCGCGATCGTTCAACTGGTTCCTTCAAGAGCCCCACGACCAAACTTTCGCAATTCCCAGGTGCCTTCCCCTGAATTCCCTTTTAATTGTTCAACCAACCTGACTGAAGTTGACATCTCATTATGAAAAAGCGCACTGAACTCATTTTCTTCTACTCGTTTCAATTTCAAATCCAACGAGAGAGAAATGAAAGCTTGCGAGTCTTCAAACTTTTTTTAAATAAACAAGTTGCTGGGAAAACTTTGCAGACGCTCTTGATTTAAAAACGAGCTCAGTTAAACGAGATCACGACGACGTGATTGAATTATGATTTAGTCGATTACAAAGAACGAGAGACATAATAGAAATATTGCTGGCATGAAGTACTTGAGCCATCGTTGTAAGGGACGAAAAGAAGACAAGCGGAACTTTTGAACAAACTGCACTTTCCCACAACTGCCATCGAGATGCTGCAGATAAAGACGGAATGACGAAGAATGGAGTAAGGAGCCAAAGTTGTTTCAGAAAAGCGACATTTCCCCGGGGACGCTTCGATTCGTTCGAGAGTTGTAAACTCAAGAGGACGATTTTAAGTCTTCTATTGAAACTTTTGTTTACAGTCCGGTGGCCAGAACTTTCGGGGTGGAATTAAGAAGCTTAGATTGACGCTAGGGTGACCATCGAGACTCGAGATTGAGTTTTAGAGTTTCTAAATCTCGATTGCATTGAAATGCGTTTGAGTTACCAAGTAAGAGCTACCATGATCGAGTTACATATCTTGATGTTCTCAGCAATGTCGATTTACTAGTCACCCTTCAGTCTGTGTCAGGCAGTCGAACAAAGCGATTGTTATTTCGCGAGGAAAAACTTTTCTTCTTCGTGATAATTTTTCTTTTGTCTTCTAACTCACCTGAACTTTGTGCCAATGGCCGTCATGCAAATCACGTCCCACCGTTATTATTTGAGCTCCACCACCCAGGTTATATCGTAATCTTAAAGCTCCTTCAACTAACTTCAACTCGAAGAAATCATATGTGCCTCCGTCGTCCGTATACAACACCAGTCCATTCGGCTGCTCGGTCTTGAACTCGAGCTCGAGCGTGCCGTTCAGGCCCGTGTACCATTTGCGGAATTGGGCGTACGAGTTCTGCGTGCCATCCAATATAAAACCACAGCATAGATTTATTTTAAACAATAAACCGATCGCTACTAACAACGCTAACGTAAATGCATTTGATTTATTATAACAACTAAAGTATTTTCCCACCGCCGGCTTGCGCCTTTGAATTATGGTATCATCGTTTAAGCTTTCGTTATTATCACCGCTTCTATTATTTCTCATTATTACACTCTTATCGTTATTATTATCCTGGCGATTGGTGATCAGCGATGTTTTCCTTAAACCTTCATCGCTCGCTATTAATCTAGTGGCTATGTCCGATCGAACATTATTATTTGGCCTTTGACACTTTATCTTCGTCATGTTCTCGCCGTAGCGGGTAACTTTCTTCCGCTTATTGTTCCAAGCGACTCGGCTGCTGTTGTCGTCGTCATTAGCTTTGTGATAAGCTTGATAATTGGAATATAATTGTGTATTATCATATTCCGCCATTTTGAATTTTCCTTTTTCCTTTCATGCCATCCACTCGATGGTTGCGAGTAAATTCTCTCTCGCCCGCCTGACGTTTTCTCCTACCGTTACTAGCACGTATGAGCGTTTTAAGAGAAACCCTCCATGCTGCAAACTATTTTCCGTTTCAACTTCTCCTTTTTATCGCAACAACTTTGCTTAATTTATTTCCACAACGTTCCCACCAAAAATGTGTAAGCGAATAAATATTTTCTCTGCTTTCGCTATCTGAGCATTCCACAGAACGTCCGTTTATCGGCTCGTATCTCTTCTTTTTGATGTCAAACTTTAATTACACTTTATCGATTATTCTTCACTTTCCGAATCCCGCACTGAGACAATCGATGGACGACACTTCAATCCCATTGCTAAGCCAGGAGATTTTTCACATTCTCCATTTCAACTTCACTTCGATCGTTCGCAGCGATTGTATCGTGTAAGACTGGACGAGAAATGAGAGAAAGAGAAAAACAGACAGAGGAAAAATCAATGAAAGCAGGAAAAAGAGAAAAGGAAATTTGTATCCTTCAAGGTTCTCATAACACAAGCTCTCGAGCCAAGTGCTTTCGCTTCTCGCTGTTTCAATTCCTCACTGTGAAAATGATTTGTGAAATTAAAAGATGGAAGAAGAAGGATGATGGAGGCAGCAGCGCAATCGTCCTTTTGTGCTTTATCCTTTATCGCAACGAAGGAAGTTTCCTTCTACACGTTTTCCGAATTTATTGTTTGGATCTTATTATACTCGCTGCTCACATTTTCCTCGCGAGAGAAAATCTTTTCTTCTTTCCACTTTTCCACTCCACCATCATTTTTCTCAATCAAGAAAAGCGCAAGAGATTTTTCACTTCGCCTTTTCTGACTGAACGAGTCGCCATTTCTATTGGTTTCAACGCGGAAAATTTTAGCACTGCTCAGTCACAAATGTTGGCTAAGCTTTCACTTTGATTTTTCAAGCCTTTTCTAAGATTTTCCAATGAAAATGAAAAATTTATTCCAACCTTTAGAGCGCTAACATTTAAGGAGCTTTACTCTTCAAACGCTCAACACTGACTCACAAAATTAGTCAAACTCAAATGTTTTCATGTCGACCCGAGTGCACCGAGACTCCTTGCTCTCGTCGTGTGTGATGCAGAGCGAGAGCTAGCGTAACGCTTCGGGACGACGTTTTACAATTTCCCTCGGTCGTTTTTCTCATTGAAGCTTCTCGGAACTGTTGTTCATGTTGTAAATTTGTGAAACGTTGGAAAACATGCGCCGTTGAATGAAAGCAATGGTTGAAGATGGAAAGCTCACAGGGTGGCGGTTTTATTTTGGGGATTTTATCAAAAGAAATTTGTACTTTATGAGCTTAAAGCTTCAATAATTTGTAAACCATCTACTGAATTAACTTCAATCATAGATCACCCTGTTGTCATTTACTAGTAAAACATTGAAACCTTACGATTTTCCATTTTTCATACGAGAAAACTCGAAGGTTTTGTATGTTTCATTTTCACACGAAAACTTTTTTGCGCACGTCGGCATCGATCGATTTTCCTCATTTTCTCTCCCGCCAAGAGAGCGACGAAGCTTTCCGAGAGCACAGGACGGAAAGTTAATGTTGCTTTGCCGCGTATGACGACATGTATCATCATCAGCGAGAGAAATGAAATATAAATCCAGCATAAATTCGAAGCTACAAACAATTACAACATACAACTGTCGACGCAAGAGGGAGACGGAGAGATTATACAATTTATGAGAATTGAATTGCTTGAAGGCTGAGTGAGCGACTAAAGCGATTCAATGATTTTTTTCTCACACAAATTTATATCACGTTCGACAGATGATTTTTCGTCAGCCCATTGCAAACTATTGCCAGCAAAGAAGACGAAGTCATAAAACGGTTAGGCAATCGGTTTCTTAACTGAGAGAATTCTACGATCAAGATTACTCCAAGTTGCCATTGAAGGAAGCCTGAAGTGGAGGCATGAATGGGGAAATTGTGGGAAAATATTTCGGCATATATTTTTCTCCCGACGCGGAGAACATCTCGTGCTGTTAATGCTTTAATGATTTCGTTTTCCATTGTCGCTCATTTCTTGACGAGCCTTTCGCTGCTTGCTTTTGCCGTTTTCGCGGCTCAGTGTGTCGTCTACCTGTAGGCGTTTTGTGATTGCGGATAATTTTTCCGCGTGATAATCTCGAAGCTCTCATTTTCTCGCCATTAATAATTAGCGCTGGTGGGCTTCACTCACCTTAAAAACGCGAACTTCCCTGATTAAAGTTCTTTTTTATTATTTCATGCCGCTAAGCAAACACTCGCACGGTCTAAATGACATTGAAGAAAAGGATCAACATTCTTATGACCCGAGAGTTTCATGGCGACTTTGTCCCGCACGTTAACTTCTAACCACGCAAGGCTATTGCTTCACAATTAGATAGTTTAGCGTGTCATACGATTCAGTTAAGGTCAAAAAGGTTGCTCCAAAGTTAAAGCGAGCGTGATTGGTATTCGATTTTCAATTAACCCATTTAACGGCTACCGTAAAACCCAATTCAATAAAATTGGCAAGCTTACATCAATGACGACGGCATTAAATTACGTCAAATGAGTGCTTGAAGCTCAGCTTTGCCACGCAACAATTATTTCGATCGAAACTTAAAGCTCTGAGCGAGCTAATGTTAAAGCGCGAGGTTCCTCCTCAAAGCTCGCAAAACATTTAATTCTTGAATCGCATGACTAGAAGAAATCATTCGAGCTTCTCGTCTCATCACAGAATCGGATCTTTTACAAGTTGTCTATGCAGTGCTTTCATATACCAGGCTACTACACGAGAAAGCACACAAATAAAAGTTTAGGTTGACTCCATCAGTGCTGTCAATGATTAATTTATTCCAATAAAATCATCAGATATTCAGACATCAACACATTAATTTATTCTTTCAAAATGCATGACAAAACTTCCAAATGAAATCCGCTTTTCCTCTTCAAGCTTTGATCGAGCTCGCCTTGTGAAAGCTTGATACCAGGCGCATGTTTTAAGCTCACGCCTAACAGGCTCTTACAAAACTTCGCACAGAGTTTCGTGATTAGGAAGTTTTTATGGATTTCATTTTTTCCGGATCGTGGAGCATTTTAGCTCCATTAAGTTACAATAAGCAGGAAATCCACGAATTTTGTAAAGTCTTTACGACCATTTTACATCAAGGCGGGAAGCTTTTTGTCTCATTCAGCAAGCACAGTAGCAGCTTTCAGTGCGGGGCGAAGTCGGCAATCATAAAACAGTCCAAAACTTTGCTGTTCAGCGCGAGTTCATCAGAGATCGCGCAGTTACTTGCTCGCTACTCCAACCTTTACCATCCACAACTTTTGCGACGTTACATCAAAACATATTACAGAATTTATATTATAGAGTTACCAGGCGTGCACATTTTTTACAAAACTCTTCGCCATCCATTGCACATGTCTCGAGCTTCGCTGGAAAGTCGAGCTTTCCATTCTAGGACTCGCCGAGCTTTTCCAGTCGTGAGGGGAAGGCGAAGGGATGTTTTTCTTCTTTCCATTCACAGCCCTTTTGTTTTGTCCCTCAGCTGGCTTCAAAAACCTGAATGAATCGAGGGACGTTTGGAGGGGAAAGGCGGTTTCTTTCATAAAGCGAGATCCCTAGTCGCGTCGCCATTTAATCGCTTCTCTCTCTCGCACAGCTTTTAAGCTCGAGATTCTGTACGGAAAGCTCTCAATTGCTCCACTTTTCAGTGAATTGCTCGCAGACTTTTCTCTCGATAGAAAGCACGTTTTCTTCTTTTTGCTCGGAATAGACGGAATTTAGGGCGCTTTAACAAGGAACAATTTCTGTTGTGAGAGAGAATCGGCAACGAGAGCAGGCGAAAGTTTTTTATCAGGCCAGACTCGCATTCCATGTTTTGCCTCGTTCGTCGCTAGTCGATTGTTTGGGTTGGCCTCTTGAGAAGGATTGGTTGACAAAGAAACTTAATTAACTACCATCGGGGCTGGGCAGCTTTGTACAGGTTTTGCTTTGCGTGTTTCGGTGAGACTTAATTTTATTGAGTGACGTGAAGTTGTTCAATCAATGGGTTATTAGATTAAACACCTTCATTTGCTTTAATCTGTGCGAGGATTACTCCCACGAGACAAATGAAAGCTGATCCGCTTATCAGTGAGTCTTCTTGCCGGTAAAAAGATTAGAAGTATGTGAAGCCAGCCTGCGGATGTGTAAAGTGAATTGTGTTCGTCTCGAAGCCGAGCAAACGACGACAAGTTTTTTTAACTCGAAAGAACTTGAAACTTTGCCAGAGAAAGAAAAGAAATTGAGACAAGAGAATGAAGACAACCCGAGGCAATGCAAGAAAAGAGTTTCATTTCATCCCGCCAGTCTACATTAATTATTCAAATTAATTTTAATAAAGTTTAAAGCTTGAGAAGCTTGAGCACAACAAAAACAAAACTGTGCTGTCATGGAGGCGGCAACGTGACCGTAAACATTTCTGTTTTTGTCTTGGCGCTCAGTTTCCTGTAATTTTCTTCGAAGGAAGCTTCGCAGACCTTTCTTCTTTCGAGGGTATAACCGGTCCTTTATGACATCCCAACTCAAAGCAGCCTCATTTCTCGTTTTTTTTCTAATAAGATGTCATTTGCATATTGAAGAGTGTCGCTCCCATCTGTCCTCGACGTGTGCTCTGTCTTTCATCCGGAAGCTTTGAAGTTGCAGCTTTGCAAACAGAGAACGAAAGCTCTCGACATTTCTTTGTGTGGCTCATCGACGAGTGACTCTTAGTGAATTATAAAACTGTTTGCTCGGTTATCGACGCTTCAATAACGTGTCAGCAAAGCTTTACAGGGGTTCGTGTGTGTGCTTGAAGTTGATTTATTGACAATCGAGATATTGATGAACTGAACTCGTGAACAAAGTGAAGTTGAGTTAAAAGTTTCCACGCCCGACGAAGCAATCTATAACAGCGAAGCACTCTACAAATTTCCGAGAATAATCAAAAACTTTATTGGATAAAATGTTTTCGCTCTGTCCGAATTTCACTCCGCGCTCTTGTGAGGCCGATGACCAACATCAGTGCAATCATTTCTACAATGGTGAGTGTCCCTTAATGAGGTTCTCATGTTTTTGCAATTAACTGTGCGACAAAGCTTCAAACTTTACATCGTATTCAACTGGCGATTGCTCAACGGGATTACCTGCATTTGTAACAAATATTTCTGATGTTTGAACACAGAAAACCTTTCAGAGATTTTTTCGAGAACAGAATAGTTCTAAATTAAATGAATTTCGACGATTTTCCTATGAGCAAATTTATCTAATAAATTCCTCTGCTTCTAACGAAAGAAAGTTTGAATTCCCCGGGAAAAAACCTTGCCAACGAACCCCTACGTTCCCATTTGTTCTCAGTTTTATTCACATTTTCGTTTCGCGTGCGTTAAGCGCGAGAGGAGAAAAGCCTCTGAATTATTAATTACCCGATTTTTCTCGCTTTGGCCACCTGTGAGCGTTCGCTTCATAAAAAATCTCTTTAGGAGGCATGAAACAAGTGTAGTGAGTAGAGTCAACAAGGTTCGTTCCTCGCTTCTTGTAAACGATGAAAAACAATTTCCAAAGCTCCGAGTGCCTGTTAAATCAAATTTACATATCATTGCATTGCAACCCCGACATAAATGTCATGTTTTGCTTCTAACCTCGCGTTCTTGCGAAGCGCAATTAACAAGCTGACGGTTTCTCGAGAGTTGTCAATGAACCATTCAAGTCTTGATGGAGTTTTTATTAAAAAGTTTCCGCAACTAATTAAAAAAGGCTCAAGCAATCTCTTCACTTTTAAACAAGTTCGATGGAAAGTTTTGGATTCTGTTGCCTTTCCAGCGATTTGAGATCCCTTCCTCATTAGCAAAAGTGCTCGCTGTCTCACAGGGAGTTCTTCACCCATACTCGGAAGGAATTCCTTGCTTCCTTACTGCTTATTCCTCGAGGACAAAACCTAAAGTCAAGTGAGATCTTGAAAGTTTTTGGGTCAACTATGTTCAGATAGATCAAAATGCAACAACAGTCTTCATGTTGAAACTAATGCTGAGTCTACGACTTTCTCGTTGAGGTGAAATTGATGTTCAGAACACAACGTAGCGAGCATTGTTCTCATTCAACAATAGTTTACGGATTTGATGTTGGATAGCAATTTTCCGATGAATAACTTTAAGCTTGCTTGCAATCTTTACAGGAAATGGAGGGAAACAGATAAAAGGCGGATACTTGCTGCGCTACAAAAGTAAGTTGAACAGATGCATTAACAGAAATCGTTCGGTTCATAGCGTTCTCATTATGCTGCACATGGCTTTATGAATCCCTGGAAATTTGGTAGTTCATTAGCATTCGTTTGAGCGCCTTGACTTGAGAGTCTCTTCCATCAACTTTGTTAATTAGATTCGCCAAACTTTCGCTACAATATTTCGAAGAGAATCTTCTTGCCTGCTAATGAAGTGTTTGGTGCTCAGCTGAGAGTTCCTTGGCCTTGAATCACGACCAATTTATACATCTCTGGTGTTTGCTTTCATTCGCTCGTAGAGAATTATTAAGCGGATTAGAATCGTCTATTAAAACAAACCTTTTGCTTTCTTATCGACGAAGCTTATCTCGTGCTGCTCACTGAACTGCTTGCACAGAAAGGCGATGATAAATAAGCACGACAGTTCTCGTGCCACGCTTGAAAGGTCAATGATGTTACATGCGAAGCGCTCAGTTAAGGAATTAATCGAGACCAGGGCTTCGAAGCTTTTGATGTTCCGAGTATTTCCAAATGCTTCAAAAAGCTTTCCATTCAACAGGAATTCGGTTCAAAGGCGTTCCATAATTATATTATTTTCCGGTATTCTCGAGCTTGGAGTCAAAATATTCAAGTCATGTGGCTTCGATATGCGGCACATTGTATGCCAAAGTACCGAAATGACTTCAGACGAGGCTGAGGATCATTTTGAGGTTGAATATGCCATGCCTAGCAAGCAATTTTTATGGGCTTGTCGAGTTAGGATTTTGAGTTCACCACAAAGCTTACTAGTGCATTAGGTTTAATTTCCAAAAAGCTACAACATCAGAGATGAAGTCCTCAAACAAACTTCCACTCATGGTTTAATGTGCCAGTGAGTGAAAGGAAACATTGGTCGACTGAAGCTGATGAAACCAAATCATCAAATAACAATGAATTTCCTTAACCGCAAGTTGAACAGCGGTGGCTTGAATTTGAATGACAAAGCAAATCTTCTTCGTAATGCTGACCACTAATTGCTTGACACGTCGTCACTTCCATGCTCTGCTTTAAATGTGTCGATGAAAGCGCTCAATCAGTCGATCGATGGAACTGTCTTGTAATTATTTTCTATTGCAGAACAAATATTGTGGACAAACTCATGGAGCGAGGAGTGGGTTGTCCTCTATGACGACTCAACAATGGCTTGGTTCACTGTGAGTTTTCCTGTTTGTTTTCATTATTTGTTGATCGGCTCGAGGCGATTTTGTAAAAGAAACGAATGGAACTGACGCAATTCAATGATTGAACGACGTCACGAACGCCTGAGAGTAAATTGAAGTTTGTTGAAACATTTTAAAGAAATTTTACAAGATTCGCCGAATGGCAAGATGAGATAAAAACTCCTTACCTCCTAAAAGCTTTTTGTGATCCAAAATTAGAATCATTAGAGTAAACTCTATCAGTAAATTTCGTCTCTTCCCAATCTTTTTCAAAAGACTTCAATCCCTTGAAACCTTCGAAGACGGCTAACAAGAAATTTAATAGGAAATTCTTGCCTCTGAGTTGAGCTTTGAAGGTGGAAGATTTGACGTTATTTTCCTTCTCGTCGAGAGCTTTGGATTAGCTTCTGACAATTGGCGAGAAGATATTAAATTCTCTTCTCTTTCTTACACATCGGCAACGACACACAACAACTACTCAAAGGCATCTGCGACGAAGCTATTTACAAAAGGAATCAGAGCATTCAAGCTCGTTTCAGCTTATTACAATTGACAAGAGCGTATTCAGATGCTTCGTCCTCAAACGTTTTTGCTATCTCACAATGGCGGAGTTTCTCGATTCAGAGGGAAATCAATATCGTCGTGATGAATACATTACGCTTACCTTCAAATCTGCCCATTGAATTGATTTTAATCTCCATACTAAAGGACGAGAATATCAAGCGTAGCCTCAGCAGTTTTCATGATGAGCTTGGAAAAAATCGCGAGAATGAGCACGATGGAAATCCATCGAGTTTGCTTTTGTGTTCCCGGATCTGCTCGCTTGTGGTCGTGCCTTTTGTCCCGCCACATCCTGGCTTACGATGTGGATAGATTTATAACCTTTGATTGTCTAAAGACCTTGAACATTCACAGGCGTTTGTCCTTTTTGAATCCAATCCCGACCTAGTTGCGGTGCACAGTGTTGAACGTCCTTCAGTCAACTCTGAGCGGTATCCGGGCTGGTCACATTTTGTCATTGATAAAAGCCTTGACGCTAAAGGCTTTCACTTTCTTTCGTCAAATCGAGCCTTCGAATTCATCCTTACTTTTGAGCCGCAAATTAATCAAGTTGTTTCTTTTTTTAATTCCTTTCATCCACTCACAAGGAGCCGGGAAAATCTTCACCCAGTGGAAAGATCCTAGTAAAGGAAGCACCGGAAATGCTGGCCATTTCACAGTGGACTGGGCAGATTCCGCGTCGCCCTCATCTACCGGAAGGTTGCTCTGTCACACAATTAATTGCGTTAGGGTCTCGGAGAAAGCGTTCGAAGGTCTACTGGATGTTAGCGCAGTCAGAACGTGAAGTTAGGTGAGGGTTTTGTCTTCTCCTTCCTCACCAAATCCCTTAATCCCGAAGAGATATGAGATGATTTAAGACGCGCAAAACGGAGAATATTAAATAAACGTTAGCGATTTTCCTCGGGAAATTATCTTGAAAGGGTTTCGTGCTTTATGTGACTCGTGCTATTCGGGCATTAGCCAAAGCAGAATCAATTTCATGGATCTTCTCGAATAATAAAGAAAAGCGCTTTAGGAAGTCAGGGATTAAGACAACAAACCCTATGAGCGTTCGAATCTCAGTGAGAACCGAAAATCTCTCTCATCCCAACCCTTGAAATTGTTTAAAGATTTCCTCTAACAAAACTCACTCATTTATTTTCCCGCGCGCTTAATCGGCAACAGCGAATGGATAGCGGCGATAACGAAAACTGTGAGTTTTATGATGAATGATTGACTGAGTAGCAAACTTTCTTAAGCCTTCCAAGCTGCTGCTCATGTTACACTCAATCATTAATGGTCTATGTGTGATTTCTTTTAGTTGCCCCCGCCACCACAAATCGAGCTGGTCCTCGAGAAGCCTAAAGAAAACGCTTTGGGTTTGTTGAGAAGACCGATCGTTAGGATCAGACGTGAGTCCCTAAATCTCTTTTCTGACCCGATGCAAACTTTTCCCAATTTCTAATTTACTGTTAATCCTCCACTTAAAATTGATTTCTTCTTCTCTGTCTCGCAAACATATTGCAACCATCCTTCCCCGAAACACTCGTAGCATCTTCCAATTCCGAAGTTCTTACTCGAAAGCAAGAAGAGAAGTATTCGCCTGGCGCTTTGAAAATTAAATCGCAGACTCCGGTGGCAATCATCAAGAAGAATATCGGAGCAGATTCGACGAACAACGGGACGTTGGCGTGTACGATTCCATGGGGCTATGGATATGGATGGGTTACACTGCCGAATGGCATATGGAACGGGGCTCTTACTTGGAGCCAATGCGACGATGCCATTCTTCTGCACGCTCTACCCTCAACTGACTGCACAAACATTGTTGAAGGTTGTGAAGTTTACAATCACATCGGCCATGGAGCTCACGTTGAGTCGCACGCGTACTCTGTCGAGTCGGCGACAATCGAAGACGTTGCTGCTGAGGATTATGACTACGCTGTCGATTGTGGTGATTTCATTTTCTAAACTGTCGAAGCTCGTGGCCACGTGACGATAAAGTTTAAACGGAAATTGTGATGATTGACAAATGTGAAACAATCAACTTGGAGAGATGGAGGAAGTTTTGAAAAGTTTTTGTAAGCAAAAGAAGTTTATGATCATTCAAAAGTGACACGAAGGCTCCAAGCTAGACATCATAACCATAATCTACTTTTGAGCTTAGCGAGAGATCACGGACGGTCGTAAAATTGTTTTGCGCTCGAACTTTAAAGGGCTAACGTGTTTACGGGATAAAGGCGAAAACACCAATCTCAATCATTAACATTTTATTAAAAGAGGCGACGCAAGCCAAAGACGAAGGTCATCCGAGTGTGAGACGAGAAGGTGATGGTGAAGAGGACGAAAGGACAGAATAATTTCCTGTGGCTTGTCTTTCGCTCGACACTCCGCATTGATTAAACATGGAGCGTTCAGTAGCCAAACGAACGAGAATTGAAAACTTTTCTACGTTTATAGTCGAAGTTAAAAATGGCAAAATTGTTTGTTGTGATTTCTTGGGTGGTCCAAACTGAGAGGCGTTCCCGATAAGGAAAGCGCCTCGCAATATAAACTGGCGTCGGTGGATTTCAATCCCGAAACGGAGGCATGAAAAATTCTTTTGACAATGACAAAGAGGGAATCAAACCTTGAGAAAGTCAGAAAGGGTTACGCAGCCGAAGTTGATGGTGAAGAATTCAGAGAAAATCAACCGACCTCGTCTGTGGGTTGAATGAAAGTTTCATGACGAATAACAAAGGATAATGTCAGGTGGAACATATGCGCTGTTCTCCCTCACCGCAAAACCTCGACGTTATTATTTATTTGCTTTCTCATCTCGTGCGACAACGAGGAAAAATATCATCCCAAGTGCGCCGCATAAAACAATGAGTTTCGATATTAAAAATGTATTCAATCTTTTTTCATCTCGCTCGAGAGCGTCGCAAGCGGCTAAAATGAAAAATGGCGAGAGGCGCGCTTCGCGATACAAGATTATCGTCTTCAAATAATAACCAGAAGACAAATATGCAAACGTGCTGCCGCACTCCTGCATGTAATCGACCTATAAACATCGGATGTGAAACGTATCATGAGCTCGCTGTACACGCTTCTAGCGCGCTGTCTTCTCCCTAAATCCCATATCAATGGCGAGCACACAGTCGACGATTTTTCGATCGTAGGAAAATTTATTCAGAAATTTCCATATCCTTCGTGCAAGGCGAAGAATTGAGAAGATAAATTCTGATGAAACAGTCCGGAATGTTGTCGATGTCACCCGGAAGTTTCACTAGTTGACGCTTTTTTGTACAAACGTTAGAAAAAGGAAATAAAACAAGCAAAAGCTCATATAGTGCTGTTTGGGTATTGGCTCTAGCGTTACGATTTGCTAGAGATAAACTTTGTTAATGTGAAGAAAAATAAATATTAATTTAAGAAAGAAATGCGAAAGATACTAAAGATGTTAGCATAAGGACGAAAACCTTGCAATGTGCAGCAGACTGGTTTTCCATTGTTTCTTCTGTATAATGAGTGAAAGCTCGTTGAGAGCTTTTGAAGCTATCAAAACACTTTGAAGCTATCAAAGACTAATCATAGCGAAATGGCAAGTTTTCCATCGATTCTTTAAATTAGCGTGAAAATAGAGCAAAAGCTCTTTAAACATTCTCGCGAACTTTTAAAATTGCATCAAATTATTTCGAAGATAACGAAGCAGAGATGAAATTTTCAGCTTTGCAGTCATCATCAACGACTTGTTATTGAAAATAAAAATGAGCTTTTGAAGAGGAAGCGCTCGAGTTTGAGTGATGAACTCGTTTTTCATGCAAGCAGCTGAATTGAAATAAATAGAAGAAACACAGAATATTTCAAACTTTGAATGATGGGAATGTCAGAAGTTTTGGGTTGGTTTGCTACAATTGAATGAGAATAAAAGTTTTCGTGAGCTGAAGCCTCGTGAATAATTCTAACTTTCGACATAGCCCATAGCTCGAGAATAAGCCTGACAATTATTCAGATTCCTCTTGCCGATGGCAGGGCAAATAGTGTTCAACATACAGCTGCTTTGTTCTGCGTAAAATATTCCGAATAAAAAAGCGGAGAAATCCTCGTTTGAATTCCAAATGACACAGAAATCCCTTTTTGTTAGAAGGCTACAGATCTGCAAACATCGTCCTTGAGGTACCAATTTGTAATTGAGTAGACAGTTTCGAAAATGCGTAAGAGCGTAAAGTGTGTAGAATAAATTAGGCTTCTGTAACCGTCATCATCATCAACTGACATTAGCCTAAGTAGATAGAGCAAGAAATCGATGCTTGAATTACATCTCTGGGAGATCTGAGCCCTTTAACAAGTTTAGGTGACAACCAGTCGTTAAGAAAAATGTTGCTTAAGGGACATTTTCATGATTTGGGGATAAAACCTGATAGCGAGCTTTAAAGCTTTGATGTCTCAGACAGCGACAAGCTTTATAAATTTATGAAAATCAAACATAGCAAATCCTTCTGGATTAAACATTCAAGCAGCTCATCTTCCACCCAATCGACGCCGCCACACCTGAGTAGTTAACAACAGAAATCTGATAACACGAAACTTCTCATCGCTGAACTGTCGAGCTGTTTTTCGTGATGTTCAGAATTCTTCCCACACATGAACAATCATAAACATTTCTTTGCTTCCCCCGACCCACCCATCGGTGTCAATTCTTCTCTTCTCTGCTAGTCTTCATCGCGGCGAGAGAATGAAGTGTGAAAATCATCGAAGTTTATTGATTTTTCACTAGAATGCTTTATGCGGCTTTAACTCAATTCACAGAACAAGCGATCCCATCTCGTCGGGGAAGGTGTTGAGCTGTTTTACATTTTTCCATGGCAATTCAATGAGAGTTTTCCTAACAAACGAAAAAAGGGACATGCGATAACTAAGCCAATGACAAAGTTCCCTAAGCTTCCAAAGCTCTGATTGTGACGAAATTCGCCCGATTGCGACTCGGAGCTTTATCCCGGTTATCTTGACGAGTTTATCATTCACAGCGATGGCGGAAAATCATCTGTTCCCACCCCAATTTGTAACGAGAGCGAGTGCGATAAATTCCTCCAGCAGGCGACCTTGATTTGATTAAAAATTATTTGATAATTAAATTAGCGCGGCGCATTCATCACAGCGAGAAAATGTTCATTAGAGCGGGCCTCATTTCTCAACAGGGCTTAGGCTGGCTCCGTTTCACGTCTCGAGATGGACACGAGAAGTGTTGATTAAGTGAGGGAGAAGAGGCAATTAATGGCTTTGTTGCAGTTTCCTTCCATTCAATTGAATTTCCCGGCAAGCACATTGAGCCGCAGTCAAAGGGAAATTGCAAAAAGGTCGGTGAATTCAATCAGACTCAAGTTGAAGGTCATGAACAGTTCCTAATGTTGAGAAACTGGTTTTTTTCCTAGTCCTGACAGCAAGCCTTCCCCGTCCGCCCCTTTCACATGATTTATAATCGCTTTCGAAAGCCGAAAAAGGTCGCAAAACGTGTAATACGAGCGCAAAACGTTCGTTGTTCCTTCAGGCTCGCTACTAGCGAATCACCCGCTGAAAGCTTTCCCGGTTATGATCGAAGGAAAACTTGCCGTGGAGCACTCAAAACAATATTCCAGTCCTATCAAAAAACCTTGAAGTTTATAAGCGACGTTGATGGGTCTTTCCAAAGTCATTGGATCTTTATTAAAGCGAGTTTTGATACCAGAATCTTTCTCCTCGGATTTTCCCATCCGTCATGCCACTCAGTCCTTAGAAATGAAATTGAAATAAGACAAACAAACGTTAACTTTGTTCTCCATAGAGATAAAACGATAAACAAGAGAAATTAATTTCGGCTCAAGTAGGAGACGAAAAGGAAGATTTATATTTTTCGGCTCAGATAAATACGGGTAGCGTTTTAAAAAGACTATAAAATTATTAATTAGATGTTAAGAGATGAACGAGGAGTAGAAATTTTATCCAAGAGGCCCTCACAATCCTAGAACATATTATCAAAAGCTTGAGGTCATTAAACATTTAATATCATGAACAATTGATATCATCAATGGGACGTAGCGTTGGATCGTCGAAAGATTTTAGTGACGATGAACTAACAAGGGAAATTTGTTTGTAACACAAATATCAGTAGATGAATGTTCAAATTAATCACCGTAGGACGATGCAAATGCTTGTAGATTGGCGTTAAGCAAGCCGTTAGACATAAAAAAATTCATCCCAGTCAGGGAAACCCAGAGCCAAATGTCTAAAAACGAACGATGTAAAGACGATTCTAAACTTTATTTGTTTTCGAATTCGTTTCGAGACAAACACTTTGAATCTAATTTAGGTCAGTTTATAAATCTGTTATACCTGCGAGAGTGGGACGAAGCGACTTGTCGTGAGTTTTGATTCCAAGCTGAAATAAAAATAACTTTCGTGATCGTAACCTTGAAAGATCTCAAGGAAAACTT
Organism: Smittia sp. YW1114-2; assembly: GCA_033064975.1. Taxonomy (NCBI): domain Eukaryota; kingdom Metazoa; phylum Arthropoda; class Insecta; order Diptera; family Chironomidae; genus Smittia; species Smittia sp. YW1114-2. The sequence goes on from CP093833.1 coordinate 15,642,593, forward strand.
TAAGGAACGAAGGATCTACTTAATCGATTGAAGTTATTTAAAGCTTCCTGATTGAAAAGTTCCGAGGTTGCTCTAGAAAGTTAGCGAACAATCCACTTGATGGTTTGTTTTCAGCTTTGCGGACTCAAATCTTACGAGACGAGACTTTGAGGAATCTTCATCGCGTCTTCATTGTGGATCGATTTGAGTCGTAAAATGCTTCCGATTGAACTTAATGCCAGCATCGTTCACCCAGGTTGTTACGCTGTTTTCTAACTCATCTGCTGCAAACTGCCGGCATGAAGCGACGGCGATAAACCGTAACGGGAAAATGAAATTAAATGTTCGAATGGAAACTTTTCCTTCTTTTTAGTCTCTTTCATAGAACAGCAGGCAGAACACGGCAAAAATTCAATCGAGAAAAGAAACTTCAGCAAAAAGCGAGTAGAAGTAATCAATTTCCATTGACAGGGGTTGAGCAAGAACATCACCTGTACCGTGCTCCTCGTCTAATATCTATTTTTCTGTTCTCGCTTCTTTGGGATTTGAGTTTAGTCGAGAGATTAGAAAGAGTTTTTATCAGAGGCTCTGACATAAAGCTTGACGGAATCGGTAGGTTTTGGAGGTTCCGAAATAGAATTTTTTAATTCGATTGATATAATGAACAGTATTTGTCAATAAGCGAGTTATCAATTTTAGTAAAAACTGTTCCGTTTGAACATCCAACTTTTTTTTGGCGTCCCATCCCACTTGATACATTTAGCAAGTTGCCTTTTCCCCAGCAACGTTCGATGTTCATTCTCACTTTAAAATTCACACATCTGCACGCCAGTCTCTCATTTCTTCTTCACTCTGTCATCGTCAGAGCTTTCGAGCGAAATTAAACGAAATAAATTCGTGGAACTTTCCAATCGACGGGTTGAGTTGAAGGAACCCGCAGACTTCAAGACTTATTCATCACTCAGAAATCAAATAAAACTCACATCAAAGCATTCAAACCCCACAGTGATCCTTGGCCTTACCTGCGACAGCATTAATTGAAACCATAATTTCGCAAATCTCTTCAAAAGCAAACTAAACAAAAAGAAAGCAACAATTAATTGAAATTACGGCTTTTCGCTGCCACACGAAAGTTCTTTCCTTCTTTTCCTCATGTTTATGGAACTCGGATTTGTTAAGCATCAACCACAAACCGAAATGAGAACCTTGATAACTTTCTATTCATCTCTACGAGAAGAATGATGGCAAACATAAACACGTTAAATACGGAAGAAATTCGGTGTCATGTGTAGACTAATTACTTAATGTCATATTTTTGTATCCATCGACGTGGAGCGGCGATAGACGCTGCGAGAATCCAACCTTAAGTCATAGCAATTAGGTCGTAAAAAGATTTATTGAGCCAAATAGAGAAACATTTATAGGAACCAAACGATGCCAAATGTCCATTGTGTAGAAACCATGTTAGCAGAATACTGTAAGCAAGAAAACCATCCAAACAACTGAAATGCAATCCAACCGATGTTAAACATGAAGATTGAGAAATTGAATAATAAATTGAAATATTTGTGCAAAGTTTAGTGAATTCCGGGGCTTCGCAAGCCTTCAACTCTTGCCCAGATCTTATGCGAGTTATGCAAACAATTCTAATGAATTTGTTGGAAACAAGTTGGGAGGTTGAGAAAGTTATTAGGCTTCAGTGCCGAAAGGATTTTTTAGGGACCGAGGGGCTAGACGGTTTGCATAGGATCTTGTTCTCCATCAAACATTTCCTGTTGATTCAGATAAATGTTTCGAATTATAATTTAAATTTTCGTCTCAATTCTCAGCCAAATCAAAATTTTATTGACAACTTCGTTCAACTATTCGAATAACAATAAAATTTGCTAGTCACGAGATCCATTCTGATTGGAATTGATACAGCTTCACACACGCCTTCGTCATTGCTCATTGAGAAACTGAACGTGCAAGTCTCGAGCTACATCGCAGCTAACTGAATAACATCAATTTGCGCAGTGCCAGAGTCTCAGACATGTTCAGATCACATTTGTAGTCTCGAAGCGCCAATTAATTTTTATTTTTTCGAATTAACGACTGAGCAATAAATTGAACGCTCTTATAAGGCATCGCTTGGGGCTCCGACTCGATTCTTTATTGCGTAGACTTTGTTATTGCAAATTCTGAAAGGGAAGAAAGCAGTTTCTACAGTTCGTTCCGTCTTGTCAGCTGCGTAATTTAATTATAATCGTTTTTTAATTCCTAATTGCTTTCGCTAAGAGCAATTACTCTTTCTTAGGTAGCGCGATGGGGCGACAGAGCAGAGAACACCCTCCGCAAAAGGTCTTCTCGTTGTTGATTTTGCACGGAGGGAGAAGCTCCGAACACCGTCGACGATTTCCCATTTATTGACAATTTTAAGTGGAGAGGCAGAAAGCATGGGAGACGACGAGCTTTTGCAGGCAGAAGCGATTTTCTCCTCCTCGAAGCTCGTGTTGTTTATGGAGCGCATGGTATGTTTGAACATTGACAATGGAGCGGATGAAAGTGGAAGCTTTTAGGGATGACGATGAGACGAGAAATAATAATAACGGTAAGTCACCGAAACGTCATGATAATGGAAGAAGACTCCTTGGTAAATGGATATCTCGAGTTGTGCAAGTGCTGAGGCAGTCTACGACAAACAAGCTTGAATTTTACGTAGCAATGACAACACTTGTGGCTTCGGTTTGATTTGCGACGATTGAACCGCGAGAAATCGGAAGAGGTACGAGTGGGCGCCTTTCACTCCTCAACAATTAAGCAACCTGGCGTCTCGTCGAGAGAAACCAATTGAATGAATATTTCATTCTCCAATATGGAGCGGCGTAAGTTTTCATGCAGAAATTTATTTCGCCTCCTCCAATATTTCGATTTTGGTGAATGGGATCGTCGAGTGTGTATCGAAGCCGGAAAAGTTGAGTTGAGTCAAGCAGCAATTTGTTGGCAGACGAATTGAGTCGGTGAAAGTTTTAAGTTCTACACATGGTCGAGTACATCAACGACTTCCGGCGATTTTCCCTTAGATTTCAATTTCCGTTAATTTTTCGGAATCTTAAATGATTTCGCGTTCACCATTTGACATTGAACGTCGTGAGCCTTGAGACTTTCACTTAGGCATCATTAGAGAGTGTGAGACGAACCTTATTGGATTTACTCTGTAATGCGAGACAAGTATTCAAATTATCAGGCGCTGTTCGTGAGTGGAGCGAATAATGAATTTCCGCTCGACTTCCTTCAGCCATAAAAAAAGATGCTGCGTCATGAAAGCCCATCAAACTTTTTCGTGTGTCGCTTCATCATTTCTCGATACATACCTGAACAGGCGTTCAAGGCAAATCATCAAGTCGGGAAATGGGTATGCGGATATCAGAAGATTTTATCAAGATCCACGAACAAAAAATCCCGGCGAGAACGATGGAGAAAAAGTTTAATTAAACTTGAAACAATGTTCGTCGAATGAAGCGAAAAAGAGAATTGGAAAAAATCAGGTTCAGGGTTATCCTTTTGCTACATACTGGAGCAAGAACGACCTTTTTAGCGACGCTAGCTAGCGGGATCGACGCAGCTAGGGGAGAGGAAGTAGAGGAATTTATTGAAGACATTATATGACTTCGCCGTCAAACTCACCTGACCTTCAACACCCCACAGCCCTCGCTCCAGTTTGTATTAAAAGAGCGAGCCGTTATCTGATGCTTCATCATATTAAGCTTTGCTTAGATTGAGGCTTCTGCCTTCCCACTGGAGCATTTTTCATCGTGAACTTCATCGCCAAAGCGAGTGGGAAAAAAGTAATTATCCTTTAGCGTAGATGAGCACAATTTTTCTCGCCTCTTTTAAATTAAATTCTTTATCTCTCCTCTGCTTCCTTCTATCATTTTCTTGCGTTCTGAGCGCGGAATCTGTCATTAAGGATGCCGAAACGAAGAAGTATCACATCATTAAAGTAATGTTAACAGTTTCCCCGAGACTGTGTTGCCTGATAGACTGCTAATTGATTTAATTACATCGCTGAGCGGGTCGGAGAGTTTGCAACATCTTTCGGCGACGTGATGGCTGGTTGGATGCTAATGGAAGACTCACGTTTATGCAATGACATAACTTGATGCCTCTAATGAAGATAGAAACGTTCGCTGTCTTGCTTGAGAACCTTTAAGCTACCGGAAGCAGACGCAACTCGTGGAGTGAGGGATTGGGATTTAGTAGAATGATACTCAATGCTGTGTCTGTTTTTGTTATGAACTTCTTCCTGCACAGTTCGAATCAACTCGTGATTTTTATTGTGATTTATTATGATTGATTTTGGATCAAAAGTTTGAAACATTTTCAAGAGAAGGTTCAAGTTTTTCATTTTAGGCTTTGATGATTTGAATTTATATTTATGGCATCATTCTTTAAATTTATTACGCCTGGACCTGAGCTGCATTAACCGCGTTAGTATGTTAATGAGATTTCAACGATCAATGATTAAGGAAAAAGGCGATAAAAGTCTCAGACGAGGACAATTAGCACTAAGCAGTTATTGCCGAATGTTAAGTGCAACAGTCTACAAGCGGCGCGATTGTAACCACCACCGCGATTAGTCACCGGAGCCGCAAAAAGCCAGCGCGCGAGTCACGGGAAAAGAGAAACGTTTATGGAAGGAAAAGAGACACGAAGCGCGAGCCAAGAGAACGCGAATGTATAAACTTATTAATTTTACGTTTGTGTGCTGCATGAATTCAATCGAGCAAAATAAAATCCAACGTCAACGATTTTCTTGTTTCATTTCGACTCACTCGTTCGATCGGTTCACAATTCCGTTTCTCTTCGCTTCCTCTATTTCCTCTTCTACTTGCAAGTCGGTCATTGATAACGCGCGCGGCCCTTAAACACTTCTCCGCCTCCGTAATCACAGCCCATCGGCCGAAGTCGTCTGGCAGTGAAAAGAAAAGTTGAAGCGAGAAGGTTTTCTATTGAATTGCCCTGCGATTGTTTTCGTGTGTTTAGGACATTTTTATTTGGTCGTTATAGTGATAGACCAGCGCGCCGACGGAAAACATAAAACAAGCTTGAAACGTCCGTGCAGTTCGTGTGTAAACAGCGAGGAGAATCAACGTTAACTGGCAGGCGAGAAAGCTCATTGTCCATCAGTTTCTATCGTGAGCGAGTTCACATGTGATAAACCAGCAGCGTGCAGTGAGAATCTGCCAAGAAAGGCATTAGAATCAGCAGTGGAAAAGGATATTGATTCGAATAAATTGTGATACTGATCGATAAGAGCGAACGCCAGTGGATCAAACGGCTCGTCTCATCTCCAATGCATTAGCTTGCCATTGCAATCAATTTTCGGCCCATCCATTCCAGCGGTGATTTATGCGAAGCGATTAGGTCCCAGTGGAGTGTTCGTCTCGGAGCTTTACTCAAGGACGTCGTGAATAATCGAAGAAGAGAATTTATCCAAAAATAATTTTCTACGAAATCAATAAGTTAATTCACGGAAAAAGTTTTCCCCTCAATGGATTATTAATATCCATATCGCGCGCGCATCCTTCGAAGAACAAACAAACGGAGAAAGTTTTTCCTTTATCGCAGCGTGAACAAAGGAATCACCTTCGATTTCTCGTAAGCCACCAATTGAATTATTAATTCATCGGCATTTCCATTTCGACGATCATCAAATATTCAAAGACAATTTATCAGACGAAGGAACGCTTTGCACGCACTCGGAACGGAAATTTTGCATCAGGCGACAGCGATTTGATTGAGTTTTCGAGAGATAAAGCAAGTAACGAGGAGTGTCGCTCAACATTTTCCGCCGCGAATGAAAATATTTCCCCCCGTGCGCACTCACGACAACGAGCACAAAGTTTGCCACATCAAACGGAAATAAATCAACGTGTTCGGGTTTCGCTTACGAAGGCAGTCAGCAGCAGCAAGAAGTCATGAGCTCGCAAGGCAGCAAGCTCTCGCAGATTCAGGTGGGTGGATAGATTCGGTTAAATGACCGTAACGAATTGATATTGGAGAATTATTCAAAATTATCTTCGATCGCGAAATTTCCGTCGAGCGCTCATCGCTCTTGTCCGTTGAAAGATCAAACAGCAGCGCCGGAATCGGCGCTTTCACTCGCAGCTTGACATCTCGAAAATTCCGCTGACACCAATCCACACATCAGCCTCAGTCTCAAGAGTTTTATTTTCTGCCTAAAAACGGGAGATGCCCACGCAATTTGCCGCGACTGCAAAAAATAAATAAACTTGGCTCAATTCGAGCATGTTTAATCTCCTCGTTCTAAGCGAGGCGAACGCTGAATCAAATTAAGAAGCTTAAAACATCGAAAGCTTCAATTGGATTCAACGTTGGCTGATGGAAGGATGTGGATTGGTGGCGCGATGATGTCACGAGCTCAGCTTCCGCAAAAACACGCAGCGCCCCGATATAATTGATTCTTCTTTATATCGCCGCACGCTCCTCGTTTTTCACTCGATGCCAATTAATTACTTCCATGAATTTATTGGCTCAATTGATCATGTGATGTTTAGCGAGTCTTCTCAACGCTTTTGGCTTTCCCCTCTCGATATCGATCGGAGCTAGCGGGGGGATTGGGAGAAATTGTGGTAATTTAACGGCGAGAAAGTGTGAAGACGGAAAGACAAAGTGATTGAGCCGAGGGGCTCAATATTGCTGATTGCGGGGAAACAATTCGATGAAGTAAATATTTAGGAATCGAGTTTAAAGCTGGCTAACGTTGGATGATTCACTTGCAATATTTAAAATATCAACAAAGCTTCCCGAAGCTTAAAATTAATAAAATAATCCGTCGATTGTTCATTGACCTTCAGTCGATTTCCCCTCGGGTTTCCTCGACCAAAATCTTCCTTTCGGTGAGATCTTTTATTGCTTCCACGCTGGCAAACAGCTCAACCGGCAAATTTATGTAGATGCATGTCTTCTCCAAATTAAACTTGACCTCGAAACATCGTTTCAATGCTCGCACATGGTTGTTCGCATCGGACAATAAGCCGCTCGAGTCGAGGCTTTCTGGCCTTATTTGGAATTTAAAAGCAGTCACAACACGCAAACTGCGCGCCGCCAACGCTCTCCAATTTGTTTTCGCGAGACTTCTTTCCGCAATTCTCTCAGGTTCACACCGCATTACGTCACAGCCTACAAACTTCTGATTCACGGAATGACCAATTTTAGTCAGAATCTTTTTTGCGAACAAACGACCTCGAACAATACTAAAACGTCGCTGCTGCTGCCCGTCTGTTTCCACTTACATCGCTGTCTATTTCATGAAGTCATTGCCAACGAAGGAAAAAGGCTACGAGCGCGGCCATAAACCATATAGATATTCCACAATTGCGAGGCAGTAAGCGCAAGCTTAGACGGATTGAGTAGGCTGGCTAGATGATGACAGGAGTTTGCAACAAAGTCTTGCGCGTTTGGAGTATGGCTTGAAACTAGTAAGACTCTAGCAAGCAGTTTGATTCCCAGAAGAAGTTCTGGTGGTCCTCTCCAGACTTGCCAATGATCAGCCTAACCTTCAGTCCGGATATGAATTTATGATCATGACAAAGACATCACACTTGCTTTACATTCTTCTCGCGACTGCTGTCACGAGTGACTGGCAATGAAACTGTAATGAAATGTATAACGTTTGGTGTTGAGACATGACGAGATCTCTTTGAGTTGCGGGTGCGTCGAGGAGCGGAATAATTGCGTGACATTATGATTCATCGGCGAATGTCTTCGCAGAAGAAGTCGAGAATAAATCTCTGGTATGGCTCACAATGCTTTGTCATTTCCCTTTGCGATAATCTCGACTTGGCACATCCAGAGCTTTATTGATTTTGTTGCTTCGCGTGATTTCGAAACTCTCTGAAGCTTTCACTATCTAAGAAGAAGGTTTAGAGTTTAAGAAACCTGAAGAAATATTCAGCGAGATTAGCAGGGTTTTTAAAACCGTTACAATGTTCACCACGTGTTCCATTTGAATTCTCTAAGCGAAGGAGTTTTACGAGAGTTTTTCCAATGGCTAATTCTCCTATCTTTATCGATATTGCTCTGTGAAGAAGCATGCATTCCAACAATAAAACCATGATGTTGCTTATGAGTGTAGAGTCAGCGTTCTCTCGCTTGTTGATTGACATGTGTGGGGAAGCTGTTGGGTCGGAGGAAAGTTTCGCACTGTTCGCGGCAAGTTTTATTGTTCATCCGACTCGATTCCGCTTGATTAGTCAGAAGAATAAGTTATGGATGATAAGAAGACGATATTGACAAGCAGAATTATCTTCCCAACAGCTGCGTTACCAACAAAAGCAGATGCAGGAAATCTCGCAGAAGAAGAGCGAAATGTTTGATGATTCGCAGAAGTTGCTGACGTCGAGCTTGGGCGCCGGGAAAGTAAGAGAAGAGATTGATGGAGAAGTCGCAACCGTTTACCTTTGGCGTGTTTCAGGTCCGAGCGATGTTCGACGAGCGGCGTCATCGCATCACCGCGGGCATTGACAAAAGTTATCTGCTCGAGCCGATCACAGTTGAGACAAAAACCACGACGACAACCAAGCGGGTCATCGCCCCTTCGAAGCCAGCTCGCTACGATCAGAAGATGTCGAACTACTCTAAAGTCATCGTTCCGCCTCTGCAGAACCGGATAATTAACCACGACATAAATGGGAACAATCATTTCAGCGTCAACGACGACCAGCTCGACAAGACTTTCCGCGGTGGAGAATTGAAGAGCGGCTCGAAGCCGCTAGCAACCAAGACAGTCGTCACTAGGAAGCTTACGCCAGCTGTAACGTCTCCACCTCCACTAAAAAACGTGACTAATCAGAAGGTAAAGGTTCGACATGCCATGGCAGTGAAATTATGATTACAACTCAGCCTCGTTGGGGAGACAAATCCTTCGAAGTTTTCTGTTTCGCAGAAAGCTTTTCCCTCGTCCTAGTTGGCTCTGAGTTTTCGTGCGTGCCGAATTCTCATTCACTCGCATTTCGCTGCTCAGCCGAGACAGTCGCTTAATTTATTTTCTTTCATTCTCCGCAATTCCTTTCCTGTGCGATGTACAACCAAAAGGCAAGTCCGTCTCGATCCTTGAAGAGTGGAACCAGCGCATCGTCGGCAGCATCGACTCGCTCCATGATTAGCCCAAAGGCGACGACAATGAACGGCGCAGCAAAAGCTGCAACGACTTCCGTTCCGAAGCTTCGTGCGCAGATGGAGAAAACATCGATCAGCACGCCTCAGAGCAGCTTCGAAGAAGACGCTCCCGTTCCCGAGGGCTTGGTTCGTTGTGGAATTTGCAAGCGAAACTTCGCCGAGGATCGAATTGAGAAGCATCAAGTGATCTGTCAGAAGACAAAAGTCAAGAAGCGAAAGGTTTACGACGCATCAAAGAAACGAGTTCAGGTTCGTGCTGTGAAGGTTGAGGTGAACACTTTGTTTAACCTTCTCTTTCTCTTCAGGGAACCGAGGCCGAAAGTTATTTGCGAAAGCCAATCTCAGCAGCCCGACAAGCTCCGAAAGCCAACGCATCAACGGCTCCGCCGAAAGTCAACAACTGGCGCTCGAAGCACGAAGACTTCATCAAAGCCATTCGCGCTGCTAAGGAAATGCAGGCGTACGTAGCAAAGGGCGGTAAACTCTCAGATTTGCCTCCACCGCCTCCTTCTGAAAACATCGACTACGTTCAATGTCCACACTGCTCGCGTCGCTTCAACGAAGGAGCTGCAGCTCGTCACATTCCTCTTTGCCAGAACATGCAGCACAACAAGCCGAAGCCAAAACCGTCGAACTCGATGGCAGGAAAAACGGCGACCAGCTCCACGAAACGCCGCTGAATCAAACGAATCATTTCCTATTCACCTCAAGTGTGTCTTGAACTTTAACTGAAATAAAGAGTAACTGTTTATTTTCTAACAAACATTGTCGAAGCCTTTTCAAAGATAAAAGCGAACAAAGCTCGATTTTACAACGGTTTTTTAGTTTTCAAATAAAATTTCATAACGTCTTTCAACGCGACGCTTTAAATTTGAAAAAGAATGCGACGCTTCACAAACAAATCATAACAAAAACATTAAAACATTTTAAGACCGAAAATGAATCCACGAGATCTTCTGTTGATGAGCCTTCGGCGGCCCGATCGTGACTACCAAATCAGAGCACGCGAAGCGCTTTTGCATTGCGAGGAGGCGATTAAAAAGAAGGACATGCCGGTAAGCTAAACATTTAACTTTCCATTTTCTCACTCCATTAAATCTAATTCATTTGTAGTTCGCGAAGCAGCTGCTTAGCGAGTTTGTATTCCTTGAGAAGACCGGAAGATTAAGCAGCACACACGAAGCGCAACTAGTGGTTGTTCTTCTGACAGAATTCTTCAGCAACGACGATCCACACAAAGTGTTTTTGTTCTTCAACATCTTCGAGCCAGGCAAGAACAGCAGAAAGTTTCTTCTGCTCAAGTTCATCATCACAGCCATTGCCATCCAATCAGCTTCTGTAAGCTTCTCCAACATTCGAATTACTATCCATCTCACTGTCTACATTTCAGGCTTTAAATGCTTGCGGTGCTTATTTGCTCGATGCCACAACGAAAGACTTTCGGATCTCAGCGGACTTTGGACGGTTGCTTATCAACGAAATTACCTTCTTCGCTAACAACTCAATCGACAAATTGAAATCGCTGGCAGTTCTGTCGCCGCTCTTCGCCAACTCACTTTGCCTCATCTTCGCAGAAACTTTCAAAGACGATCAACTGCCCACGCCAATCATCGGCAACTTGATCACTGAGTTTGTCATGACCAAGCCATCGCCGCCGTTTATTTTCACATTTACCATCCCAGCGCACAGTGAAGTTGGTTCGCTCATCATCGGATCGTTCATGCGCTGGGCGGTGCTGAGTGAACTCTTCGAAGACAAACCGTCGTACAGTCGCCTGCACCTGAAAGTCCTTGAATGCCTTGCAGTGATCGAGCCAGGGTCGTTAACAAAGCCAATCGTGGCGACGAAGTATATCGAAGGCATCATCGATCAGATCGAGAAGGTCGCAAAGCTGAAAGATCCGGAAAGGCTACAGAACGCTCTCGAGAAGCTTGCGCAGCTCGTGCAAGTCTCAAAAGCATTTTTATATGGAAACATTTCATTGCTGATGGAGCGACTGGAAAGTTTGCCCAAGAATCCGCTGCTCGAATTGGTTGTAGTTTTAATTAAATGATATTTTTATTGATACGGCTTAAACTTTCTGTTTTGTCTCATCGAGTTCATTTTCAGTTTGTCTTCTTCGAACTTCCGTCGCAGGTCCATCAGTTGCTGCTTCTTCGACTCGCGCTGCTCGAACGAGTAGAAGTTGGTGAGGTTCTTAGCCTTCTTCCTCTGGTTCTGGATCTTCTGCTCCAGCTTGCTGACGACAGATTGCTTCTGTTGGAAGCCGGCATTGTTGCCTTTCTTGCCGACAGTCACCCAGCCATCGTCATCTTCTTCGTCTTCGCCTTGCAGCTCAGCAGCTTTCTTAACTTTGTCGTAGTGCTTCATGTACTCATCGATTTCCTTTTGCATCTCATCTGGATCGACCATGCGCTTGTTATACAGCTCGGTGTATTTTGCAACGCCCGTTAGCACTGGAAACTCCTTCGTGCTTAAAGGCGGAAGCTCAGTGAGGCGGAAGATGAGATCCAGCGACTCAGATTTCTTGAAGATGACGAAGCCAATTTGAAATTTGAATGGTCGCAGCTCATTGAATACCTCCGACTTTACTTGATACTTCGTCTTGTGCTCGTTCTGGTAGCTGTCGATCAAGGAAACTCGGTCAACCTGACCGACACAGCTGAAAACTCTTTCGATTGCATCTTCTGTTGCATATGGAGGAATGTTCAGCACTAGGAGTGTTTTTCCGACAGGTTTATCTGAAGACTTCTTGTCCGAACGGTGCTTTTTCATGTAGATAGTGTGAGATGCCGAGACTTTGCTGGTCTCACTGAACTTCAGAGGCAAGACTGAAAATATTTGTAATTCCGTTAGTTTGTTCAATGAAAAGTCTTGCTTACGCTCACCTTTGTACTCCTCGAGCTTATCGCCAGCCGCAGTTGCTGTTGCCATATTTAACATCTGTTTCTTGAACGCGGAATATCGAAATTCAATTCAATATTTTTAGCACGTTTTAGTTTGTTTTGAAGGGCACAAACTAAGAGTAAATAAACCTAACGGTCAATTCAGATTCGAATAATTTCTTTAAAATTTCTCGAGCCGTTACAAACTCAAATTAAAATTTGTTGCTGTTCATTCTGCGACAGTTTGTTTTAGAAATCCTTTTGAACACGACTAACCATGGAATTTATTGAATAGAAGAAGAGATGAAACTGTTGAGAGGAAAATAGATAAAGATTTTAGGCTTGAATGCTGAATAATTTTCCTTAAAAACCCAAAAGAATTCACCGTACTGAAATCAGAAAAATTTATAAAGAGCACAGCGATTTCTAAGAGTAACTTGCGTTCTAATCACAGCAATGAAATGAGATATTCTCTTTTGAAATTTTGCTAATCAATCTCAGTTTCTACTCTGATCTGGAGGCGGCAGCATAACTGCCATGGAGTCTGTTAACTTGCTCATGCTCGTTTTAGTTTACGTTAAATTGTCAACGGGCTTCTTGACTTACCCGATGACTGGTGGCAGTTTTATGGGTAAAATCGATATCATACCACATGGACGACGTCTCAAGATAAACAATATAAAACAAGATAAATAATTTTCTATTTCATTCTGAAGATTCCCTACTGTTGACGATGCCCTACGGTAAAACCTTGGACATCGAGAGGGATCTGATGAAACATTCGATCCCCGGAGAAGAGTGCTATCGGCCGTGCAAGGAAAACGACCGAAAAGTCTGCTACTTCAAATTTGTGCTCGAGTATTATCAAGTTTTGGGAGGGTGAGTTCAAGTTCAAGGCCGCGCTCTGAGTCAATCACATGTGTTTCAGTGCTTGCAACGACTGTGCCAAAGGAAATACTTCCGAATGCTTTCACGTGCAGTGCATCACCGCTGACGGTTACGAACGTGGATTCGTTGCGGTGAATCGACTATTGCCCGGCCCTTCAATTCAGGCCTGCCAAGGCGACATCATTGTCGTCGATGTTCAAAATGAAATGGACGGAACGGCAACTACAGTTCACTGGCATGGGCTAAGGCAGAAAGGAACTCCATTCAGCGATGGCGTGCCGTTCATCACTCAATGCCCGATTCAATACGGCACAACATTCCGATATTCGTTTTACGCCAATGACGTTGGCACGCATTTATTCCACTCGCACTCTGGTCAGCATAAGGCAAATGGCATTTACGGACCGATCATCATTAGAACGCCACAGGAAAGCTCTCCACTCTACGACTTCGACCATCCTGATTTCTTTGTATTAGCTGCAGATTGGATGCATGTTTATGCAGAACAATATTTCCCGGGCCTCACAAGTAGGTTATCAATTTTTGAGAGTCTTCTTATCAACGGACACGGAAGATTTCTTAACGTAAGTTCACGGCTTGACCTTCGCTCTTTGCAATTTCAATCATGTTTTTTTTGTAGAAAACGACTTGCTTGTTCTCCGACGCTCCGTTGACAATTTATAATGTCGAACATCACAAGCGCTATCGCTTCCGATTGATTAACGCGGCTTCAAACGTTTGCCCATTTCAATTACAAATCGAGAACCACGAAATTACTGTCATCGCTAGTGATGGGTCAGCGATAAAACCAGTGAATGCTGACACTTTATATTTCATCTCAGGTTTGATATCGAAACTTGTGAATAGTGAACAAACGTGAAGGTTTCTGTTACTGATATTCATTTCAGGTGAACGTTACGACTTTGTTGTTCATGCGAATCATACAGATGTGAGAGATTACTGGATTAGAATTCGAGCACTGCCGCCTTGTACAAAAGAAATTGAAGAGTTTGCCATACTCCGCTATCACGATGGACCCGTAAGCAAAGACATAAGGAACTTCAATTTCAACGACCGGAAACCGCCAGGCTGGCTCGAAACTTTCCCTGACGGTCGATACTTCAACACAGCAAAGCCGAATGTCAACGGCACTGCGATCTCAACAGCGGTTTCCTATGGCGCTGACAAAAGTATAACGGAGGCTGAACCAGATTACTCGTTTAAGCTGTTTATCGCGACGCCAGAACTTGATAACGAAGTTTTGTTCACGAGCAACGACACGATAAAGTTCATGGGTGAGTGATTGAACTTAAAAGCTCATCAGGGTCTCAACACGATTCTACTTCAGTTACATCGGCGAAGATGAACCTGAACAACGCTGGTTCGTTCAACAATATTTCGCTTACGCTACCTCATTTTTCGCTGCTGTCTCAGCCGGATGAAATCGACGAGAAGATTTTCTGCGATGTCAAGAACAAAGAGAACAAACCTTGCATTCCCAACTCTGAAGTTTGTCGTTGCGTTCATCGCATCAAAGTGAAGCTTGGATCAATCGTGGAAATTTTACTTATCGACATTGACGACTCACTGACTCACCCTTTCCATTTGGTAAGCTTTAATATTTTCCAATGTAATTCGAAGTTATAGCAAACTTTTCAGCATGGCCACAAATTTTACGTGATGGATATGTCGATCTTTGATCAAGTTCCAACGACTGCTGAGATCATTAAAAATGGAATCCCGACAAAAACGGTTAGCGAAAGTCCACCGTTCAAAGACACAATCTTGATCCCAAATCCTGGCTATGTGCGCATCAAATTTCGTGCCGACAATCCGGGCTTTTGGCTGGGCCACTGCCACTTCGACTGGCACCTTGCAATTGGTGAGAACAAACATATTTCTGGTGCAATATTGAAACTAAATATTTTTGTATGTAGGAATGGCTGTGATTTTTCAGGTTGGCGAGCTCAACGAGATGAGAAAGCGGCCGGACGGTTATGGCGAATGCAAAAGCTTTAAACCTAATCACTTGTATTAACATGTCATGAGTTTGCTACTAATTTCATGCCGCTAGGCGGTTTGATATTCTTACGACAATCAGAAAAGTTCAAATAAAAGTTTTGCTTATTTCAAAAGCTTTTCTTGCATTGAAATTTTTAAAATTGATCCTGAAAGCTTTCAACATTCCCATGAAAATATCTGAACGGTAAACAATAAATCTTCTTCCTCAAAGTTTTCTCAATCGGTCACGAATGATAGACAAGCAGATCCAATTTCATTATAAAGTTCGAACTTTTGTTCCATTTCGTGTGATGATCAAGTTGTTTTGGATCTGATGCGAATGACGTATGCTGTTTATTTAGCAACACTTGCGCTAACTGAGTTCAAATTGAAAGCGTTTCATATTTAAAGGCTGAAATTATTCAGACGGTTCAGTTAGAAGTTCACGCTCTCACTTCAAAGATGAAATCTATCGCCATTGCCACAATCTTCGTAATCGTTGCGATTAATTTCGGTATGACTGATCAAGCCGATCCAAGCGACTGTTCATCATTCTCTATTCAAAATAGCTCCATCGCTGTCTGCGCCTGAGCCTGCGAACCTTCTTACTTCGCTCCTAGGCGGAGTCGGCAGCGTAGTTGGTGGAACCCTTGGAACAGTTGGAAGTGTTGTTGGAGGCTTAGCAAGCACTGTAGGAACAGTCGCTAGCACCGCTGGATCAGCCGTTGGAGGAATTGTAACTGGTGTTGCAAGCACAGTAGGAACAGTTGCCAGCACCGCTGGATCGACCGTTGGAGGAGTCGTTGGCACACTTGGAAGTGTTGTGGGAACAGTTGCTGGTGAGAATTAAAATAATATGTTTTGGGGGGAAAGCTCTACGTTGATTAACTTTGACTTTTATCCTACAGGAAGCCAAGCAGGTAGTGCTCTTAGCCAACTCGGAAGCGCAGTAGGAACCGTAGCAAATACTGCTGGTAGCGCAGTTAATACGATCGGCAGTGCTGTGGGAGGAACAGTCGGAAATGTCGGAAGTATTGTGCAAGGAACCGTTAACACCGCCGGAACTGCTGTTAACAACGTTGTTAGCAATACCGGAAGCACTGTTGAAGGAGTTGTGAACACTGCGGGAAGCATCGTTGGAGGACTTGGAAGCAATGTGGCTACCAATGGACTTGTGGGAGCCCTTGCTAGCACTGTTGGAACTGTTGCCAACACAGCTACTGGTGCTGTGAGCGGAGTTGTCACTAACGTCGCAAGCAACGTTGGCACAGTCGCTAATTCAGCCACCGGAGCTGTTGGCGGAGTTGTTGCTACAGTCACCAACACGGCCGGTACTATTGCAAGCGTTGCCGGAGGGGCAGTAGGTGAAACCGTCGGAACTTTGTCCAGCGCTGCTGGTGGTGTTGTTGCTGTTGTTGCAGGTAAAACTGTTCAAGCATTCACGAAGTGTAAATGATGAAATCAATTGTATATTGAATAATTAGGAAGTAATGTTGGAGCTGCGGTTTCCAACTTAGGAAATACAGTTGGAAACATTGCGAGCAATGCAGGTAATACAGTTGGACAAACTGTCACTAATATCGGAAGCGCTGCTAGTGGAATCGCCAATACTGTTGGTGATATTGCCGAGAACACACTGAATAACATTGGATCTACCGCTGGAGTGATTGTTAACAACGTCGGCAGCGCAGCTTCAGACGCAGCCAACATTGTTGGAAGCGCTGCAGGAAACATTGTCAACGCTGCTGGTTCAGCAGCTGGTTCAGCAGTTGATGCCGCTCGCAACCTCGGTTTATTACCGGGTCCTCTCGGTGCACTTGTGACCGCCGTTCAAAAAGCTGTTCAAGCCATCATCGGTCTTCTTACTGGAAAAGGTTTTAATCTTCAAAGCGTGATTGAAACGATTTCTGGACTTATCAAGGATGTCATTGAATCACTTAAAAGCGCTGTTGCAGATGTCACAGCCTAAACTTTTAGCTCACTCGCTGATGTTGTTTTCTGAATAACAACAAAGAGAATAAAAGTTTGATTGCTCAAAAAAAAAACTCAATCATGTTTTAATCGTCCAAAGGAAATGTATTGATGAAATCGATTTAAAGTCACATCAAAAATATCAAAATCACTCGTATCCTTATCCCAATATATCTTGATGTCAATCTCTTCAAGTGACGCGATTCCATGTTAAAATCATCCAGCTAAGCGAAATATTTTACTCCTAAAACTTCACTGCTCTAATTTAGGAAAAAAATAGGAAGAAAGCTAAGAATTCATTCATGAAAATTCAATATCACAATTTCTATAGCAAGTAAATTGATGTAAAATTAATAGATTGCGGTGATAGAATTATTGCTTGTGCAGTGAGGGACCTGGACTGTCCTCAGTTTGCTGTGAATCAATTTTTTTTTGTACAACGTATACGAAGATTTTCACATGACATGATCTATTTTAAGATTTCTTCTGCATCGAAACGAATAAAATTTAACTTGGTGGATACATCTCGCTTCAATCTAGAGAGGACAGACTAGATCGAACTGACATTTTGGCGAAGAAAATGCGTAGAGGATTAGTTCGAAATCTGTACAGTTCTACCGTCAGCCAGAGCACATCTAAATATTAGGAGGAATGCATAAATTATGCGCATATCTTTAGAATTTCGTCGGACAAAATAAAGCAAATTTGACTCGACAATAACAGAGTAGCTCTCGTTGATGAGTGTTTGAACAGCTTTGCTGCTTACTCGCATTTGAATCCACAATAAGATAGCGCTTCTGCTGTCAATCATCATTTTCATCACGAGGAAATGGCGCGTTGTCATAGGGACGTGGAATTTTGAACGTGTTTTTAGCTTGAAACTGTTGATTCTAGCACCAGACCTTCTACGTCGTTGTTTTCGTTTATGGAAAAATGAGGTGGCTCACATCACATGATCTTTCTAGAGACTTCGAAAACAACCAAAATGACTGATCTCAAGGCTGATCTCAAGGAAACTTAGAAATAATCTAGAATATTGTTATTTGTTTTACGTTTTCCTCCTCAAGGTTATCACGAACCGCTTCGTACTTAGAAAAAATCCTTAAGTTTTCAAAAACACGTTTCACTGAAATGATTTCAGCGATTAAAAAAGTTAATCAGCGATTTGATCATTCCATAGAGCACCAAGGTCCTCGCATTAGCGACCGTTGACCGAACCGACGTGCTGATGGTGACACTCAATGGCAAACAATCCAAGCAATCCATCACCGGATGTCTCTGCCACAGCCCTAGATTCAATCATATCTTCCGGCGACATGGCGGCCAGGTAGGAGATATTGATAAGAGCGTAGCAGAGCGTTTCAAGAGGAATAGCTTCAATGTTAAAATCGCAGTTCCACTTGAAAGTGGAAAACTACTTATTCTAAGTAACTGGGCTGAGTATTCCGAGAACTGAAGCTTCACAGATGGAAGACGTAAAAGAGGGCGCCGGCTCAAACGCTGGCAAGACAAGATCGAAGGGACAGACTTTGCAACATGGCAAGAAAAGGCAAACCAACGAGAAAAATGGAAATTAATGAGAGAATGCTTTATCTAGATTTGGGTTTAACAAACGATTAAAATGAATAAATAAATTCTGAGTAACTCAAAGTGAACGGTCATATAACAATCCTCTGAAAATTGCGTTTTTGCACTAAAAAGCTGGAATCATTGGTTGAGATCTTCAATGTTTCTTAGCTCAAAACGAATCCACAGATATTTATCTAGCTAAAGGAAATTAAAAGTTCCTCGGTTTTCAAAGATTTTCAGTTCAGGGTCGCAATCATATGAACTCCATTTTGAATCCAGACCGCCTCGCTGACACGTAAAACGAGACGCTTCTCAAGTCTAGACGGCTTCACTGAAACTTTAAACGAGACGTTGTGAACAAAACCTAGAGCTGAGAACTGAGTTAGCTCGACAATAACCCTATTTTTTTGATTTCTCAACAGCAAATCTCTCGAACTAGCTCCCAAACCTAAAGCTCATGGCAGAATAATGCCAGTAATAAATAATCATTACTCACTTGGTAGAATCTTCCTGGTAAAATTCAGTATTTTCACTCTTCCTTCAAATGGTTTTAAAAGCTACTTTCTATGTCCTTGTTGTTATAAGTGGCCTTGACATTTCATTTCCCCAACAAGCAAGGAAACAGTACAATACTACGCAATTTCGTTTTTTTTTAACAGCACGGCACTATCTATGACGAATCTCCAGATGGCTCTATTTTGAACGGATATTTTTCACGTATCACGACATCTCATCTTAAATTTTCTCCTGAAAATTGGTATTTAAGCAGCATGTCGATCACTTACTATTCACAGTTTAATTCCAGTTCAACTAGAAGAAACTTCAGTAAAGACTCAAGATGAAATTCATTGCTACCGCTGCTCTTGCCGTGATCCTTGCGATCAACATGAGTGAGTAGTCGGCGAATTCTTTTGAGTTCTTTAAGTTCCTAATAATTTCTCAATTTCAGCGCCAGCTGCTTCATCCCCTGCAGCCCCTGGAGGACTCTCGAACCTTCTTGGTGAAGTCACTTCTGGACTTGGAAGTGCTGTTGGTGGTCTTACTGGTACCCTTTCAAACACTGTGACTGGTGTTACAAACACCCTCGGAGGTGTCCCTGTTCTTGGTGGTGTCTTGTCAACTGTCGGAAATACCGTTGGAGGAGCCCTTGACACTGTTGGATCCGTTGCTACTGGTGCCATCAACACTGTTGGAGGCGTTGCTCAAGGCGCTGTTGGCCAAGTTGAAAATGTTGCTAGTGGACTTGTCAGCAAGATTCAAGATTTGGCTTCCAAACTTGGAGGACCCATTGGTAAACTCTTGGAACTCGTCTTGAATGTCGTCAAGGGACTCGTTGCTGCAGTCTCCAAAATTTTGGGTCAACTCAACATCCCAGGCCTTCTCAGCACCCTCACTAACTCTCTCGGAGCTGTCGGTGGAGTTGTCGGTGGCGCCGCTAACACTGTTGGTGGTGTAGCCAGTAACGTTGCTGGAGCAGTCGGTGGCGTCGCAAGCGGAGCTGGAACAGTTGTCGCTTCAGTCGTCAACACTGTCACCGCTTAAATTGTCTACGGAAATCGAGTTTTGTTTCAAAGCAATAAAATTTCAAACTATAAATATTTCTTGTACATTTTTGAACTTTTCGAAGAGCTTGGGTCTCACTTGAACCAAATGAACTTTGCCGAAACGTCGAAGCTTTTAAAAAAGCTATAGAACTTTTTGGAAGAATCAATATGTTCTTCATGTGACATGAATCAAGTTATTATCATCACGTAGTTGAAGATGATTTGCTGACAAATGCAAAGTTTCAGAAACGTCGGATTTACGTTTCAATTGATTACAGCGTTTACCGCAGAATAGGAATAGTTACCAGCTACTGGCCCAGAATTTTGTTCTCGTGTCAGCTGGATAACATCATCTGAAGATATCGACTACAGATTTCACCACATTCGCTCAACATAGTTTACCTCAGAAAAATGCAGCTGATCAGGCCTAACTCCTAATGGAGGGAAATCCTTATGGATTAGTGAAGACATGAATTTGTTAGCACGATTTAGTTCTGTGTTAAACCTAAAATCTACAGTTTTATAAGTACGAATAATTTACCTTTCAAATTCTTTTGGACTGAAAGATTATTCGAAACCTTATTGCTCTGGCTATCTCTATTTCGCGGTAAACGCTGTAATCAATTGAACTGTAAATCCGACGTTTCTGAAACTTTTCATTCGTCAGCAAATCGTCTTCAACTACTTGATGATAACTTGATTCATGTCACATGAAAAACAGATTGATTCTACCAAAAAGTTCTATAGCTTCTTTAAAAGCTTCGACGTTTCGGCAAAGTTCATTTGATTCAAGTGAGACCCAAGCTCTTCGGAAAGTTTAAAAAATGTACAAGAAATATTTTTTAGTTTGAAATTTTATTGCTTTGAAAAAAACTCGATTTCCGTAGACAATTTAAGCGGTGACAGTGTTGACGACTGAAGCGACAACTGTTCCAGCTCCGCTTGCGACGCCACCGACTGCTCCAGCAACGTTACTGGCTACACCACCAACAGTGTTAGCGGCGCCACCGACAACTCCACCGACAGCTCCGAGAGAGTTAGTGAGCGTGCTGAGAAGGCCTGGGATGTTGAGTTGACCCAAAATTTTGGAGACTGCAGCAACGAGTCCCTTGACGACATTCAAGACGAGTTCCAAGAGTTTACCAATGGGTCCTCCAAGTTTGGAAGCCAAATCTTGAATCTTGCTGACAAGTCCACCAGCAACATTTTCAACTTGGCCAACAGCGCCTTGAGCAACGCCTCCAACAGTGTTGATGGCACCAGAAGCAACGGATCCAACAGTGTTAAGGGCTCCTCCAACGGTATTTCCGACAGTTGACAAGACACCACCAAGAACAGGGACACCTCCGAGGGTGTTTGTAACACCAGTCACAGTGTTTGAAAGGGTACCAGTAAGACCACCAACAGCACTTCCAAGTCCAGAAGTGACTTCACCAAGAAGGTTCGAGAGTCCTCCAGGGGCTGCAGGGGATGAAGCAGCTGGCGCTGAAATTGAGAAATTATTAAGAACTTAAAGAACTCAAAAGAATTTGCCGACTACTCACTCATGTTGATCGCAAGGATCACGGCAAGAGCAGCGGTAGCAATGAATTTCATCTTGAGTCTTTACTGAAGTTTCTTCTAGTTGAACTGGAATTAAACTGTGAATAGTAGGTGATCGACATGCTGCTTATATACCAAATTTCAGACGGAAATTTCAGATGATATGCCGCAGTTGGTAACACTTGAAAAGTATTCGTTGAAAATATAGCCATCTGGAGATTCGTCATAGACAGTTCCGAGCTGACAAAAAAGAAACGAAATACGAACGAAGTGGCCATAGAGAAGCCACTAGAGTAATTGAGATTTATTTGAGTTTGGAAGATTCCTGATTCAGGATCTCGCTTGTATGAATTTGTGGGATCGAAAACGAAGAATGACCATAGGAAGAATGACCCCGACTATTTTTGGTTACGAACTTTGTTGCACACTTCGAACTCAAATTGAAGTGAATGCTTGAAAACTGCAGAGGAGTTTCTTAAATTTGGTTCTGCTGAAAATATTTGCGTTTAAATTATCAAGATATTTTAAAGTGATAAATGAATGACTGTCCCGCTTTGAAAAGAAAGGAACAAGTCAAAAAAGCTTTATAACCGAACGGAGCACCGGTAGGTTGCTGCCGTTTGTTAATGTTGCAACCACATAGGATGTTTTCATAATTTTTACTTGGATTTTTGGTATCAAATAGTGCAATATTTTGCTAGCAGATAGATTTTACTTGAATTTTTGTTAAAGTTAAGCTTTTTGATTGACCAATTTCGTCTGAATTTAAAAAATCGCCAAACTTCTCAAAGGTTGATGACAAGCACATATTGATAGCCTTCATTTCCTATCTGGAATATTCGAACACACATTTTGTTTTTCAAACTCTATTTGCTAAGACGTGTTCTCAAAACTGTTATTGTCGAGAATATGTGTGACGATTTGCCAGACAACTTTGAAACATCCATCTTCCGTTTTGAGTAAATAAGTGTCAAATATTAATTAAAAGTCTCAAGTCGTTGCCTGAACGTCAAATATTCGAACGGAAACTTTTAGAAATATTTAGAATGAAACTCTTCACAGCCGCTTTTGCCGTATTCGTGGCGGTCAACTTGAGTAAATATTTTGTCGCTTTTCAACAGCTTTCAGCTGAACAAACATTTCTTATCAAAATCTAGACCCAGCTGCATCTGCACCAGCAGGTCTTGGCGATGTACTTGGCACCGTTACGAGTACCTTAGGGGGCGTAGCCAGCACCGTTGGAACTGTCGCAAGTACAGCAACTGGCGTCGTTGGAGGTCTCTCTAGCACGGTTGGAGCTGTTACAGGAACAGGTGACCTTCTTGGTAGTGTAGTTGGAGGCTTAGCAAGTACAGTTGGAACAGTTGCTAGTACAGCAACTGGCGTCGTTGGAGGTCTCTCTAGCACAGCTGGCAACGTCGCAGGAGCGGGGAACATTCTTGGAGGTGTCGTCGGTGGTTTAGCAAGTACAGTTGGAACAGTTGCAAGTACAGCAACCGGCGTCGTTGGAGGTCTCTCTAGCACAGTTGGCAACGTCGCGGGAGCGGGGAACATTCTTGGAGGTGTTGTTGGAGGCTTGGCTGGTACAGTTGGAGGAATCGCTGGAGGTTTAGCAAGTGCCGCGGGTAATGTTCTTGGAGGACTTCTAGAAAATAACAGCGGAAGTCTCACTAATCTGATCGGCAATGCTGCCGGAGGAATCGGAAAGGGTATCGGCAGTGTAATCGGAGGAGTATTAGACATTGTTCTTGGCGTTCTTGTGAAAGTCCTCGGATTACTCGGAAAGGTGATGTTTGGAAACGTTCCCAGCAGTGAAATGCCTAACATCTTTATGAAAATGATTGGATTGATGGAAAAAGCTCTTGAAGCTCTCTTGTCTGCTTTTGTTACGACTGTCAACGTTGGTGGCACAGCAGCAGCAACGTTTGCTTCTGTTGCTGGAAGCGCTGCGTCCACGTTCGCTTCAGTTGCCGGTGGCGCTGCTACCTCATTTTCCTCCTTCGTTGGCGGAGCAGCTACATCTTTAGTTTCAGCTGCAACGAATGTCATGAGTCCATGAACTGTTTAACTTCACTATGAATTCAGAATAAATAAAACAGCTGAAAACAGAATTGAAATCCAACAAACTTCAACTCTTGACTCACTCAAAGAGCCGTTGCGAGAAAATTTAATGTATGTTCCTTGTTTATTGATTCTTGAAAATTCTCATATTACAATATACTTAAATCATGTTTGAAATATCTTTCTGTTGGCTGCTTTGCGATACTAAAGACGTTGCCAATCGTATTGAGAATTTATATTTGACATAGAATGAAGTTATTTTTAAATATCACAATAGTCATTTAATAATTTCAATTCCATTCCAAGTGAAACGAAATCATTGAAATGTTATTTTTTGAGCAAGATTCCTGCTTACGAATCAGCATGCGAAGTGTTCAACTTGATTGCATAAGCGTTTGCGATATTATAGATGAACTCGTACTGATCTTTTGTTCGAACTGCGTTGGCTCTACCTCTTCGAACTGCATAAACTATTTGCGGAATGTCAATCTGTCGAGGCGGAGCCTCAAGCATTCGTAAAATTATATCACAGGCGATAAGTGTTCCTGTTCTGCCAGTTCCAGGGCTGCAATGTACCGTTAGAGGACTGAAATGAATATTTAAATCAGAACATTGTGATTTCAACTTATTCATTCATCGTATCTCACCCTTGAATCCTTTGAAGCGATTTAGTTTTGTCTAATGTTGATAATTTATCTGAGTCATTGACTTCGCTTTTAGCTTCGGCATTGGAGTTCTCATCTAACTGCTCCGGCAGATTTGTCTTGAGGTATCCGCGGGCATCTAGCAATAAACTGATTACACTCAACTCGTCGACAGGGCAGCCGTTCTCTGGCCAGGAGTACCAAAGATGCATGATCTCCCTCCATGTGTTGGTCTTGAGGTTCTTCAAGTGCAGCTGAGAGACGGCGTACTTGCCCTTAACTTCTCTGCTCTTGAGTGTAACTTGAAAGCTACCGAATGTTTGTGAGTTGTCCAAGACGACCGACGCCGGCATATATTCGGCACATCGTTCTACTCCGTTCTCTGTCAGATCAGTCGCCATCACAATCACTTTCGAGTTTTGTTCCCAAATCATTCGCCAAAAATCTGCAACGGTATTCTCGAGCGGAGCCTGAGTTGCGATGTAATAATTTGTTGAATCTCGTGGTCCTTTTATGTAGTTGGCATTGATGTATTCGCTTTTCTCTTCATCGTTGAGACGTTGGAGGTGAACTCTGGTCTCCGGCAAAGGAACAACATTCGCATATCGATTTTTATCTTCACAATTGTCTGGAATTTCATCGGCACGGACGGTGACTTGTGGGATCTCCTTAAATTCATCGTGGATTGATGTTTTGTTTCGTGTAAAGTCTTGTAGTGATTGGTAGTCAAGAACATTGCTTTGTAGGCTCTGTTGGTAATAAACATGAAGGTAATCGATCTCTCTGTACCATCAAATCTTCAAAATTCTTACCGGATCTTCAAACGCTGAGTTTCCATATGATCGCTTCGACAACCGCAATGCATTTGCCTTACGTCTCACGCTGTTATAAACAGAAACGTTATCCAAACTGTAAGCGTCGAGACCGACCGGCCGGCAACGTTGACTGAATTTTTGCTGCTTTCGTCTTTTCAAAACAAACTGCAATTATTGGACGATTAAAATCAATAAATATTTTCAGCAGTTTAACAAACTTACGAAAGCAATTCCAGCGAGAACAAACAAAACCGCAACACTGACAGACGCTGCAATGACTGTCAAGTTGCTGCTTCCTGCTGCTTCACCATCTAAGCTTTCTTTGTTCAACGAGTCGATACTTTTCTTAGTCGACCCTTCAAGCCCTCCTCTCGTCGCCGCTCCAATAAATTCCGAAACAGTTGAGGTCGTTTCAGGAAGCAACGTTCCGTACTTGAATTTGTCACCGTCGGCGATCTTAGTTGGGCTTATGGTGCTGTCGAACTGAACCCTTTGGGTCGAAGCAGGCTTGCTAGAGTAGTCAGAAGTGGAGAACACATTGTCAGTAAGTGTTGTGTCTAAGCTGTCGGGCACGATAGTTGTCATCGCGCGAGTCGATTTTGTTAATTTGTGTTTTTGCGTTATCGAAATTTCATTTGTCATCGTTTCAGTTTGAATTGCCGAGACAGTCGATGTGGGCTCGTAAACGGTTGCAAGAGGCGATTCTGTAATCGTTCGCTTATAAATATCGTCGGTGTCTTCATCTTCCCCAATAACCGTGAAGCTATCCACAATGCTCGTAGTCGTCTCGTAAACTTCCGTTGTTGTGGTTTCCCGCATTTCAGACGAGTCAGTTGTGGAATTATCGATTAGCTCTGTGGTCATGGTATCGTTAGGTTCCGCTGACTTAAGTGAAGATTTCTCTTGCTTCTCTGTTACGAAGATCTTAGACGAAACGTTAGATTGCTTTTCTATTTCTTCTGCTAACGTCTTGTTGAAAATTTCAAACTCTTCTTTGCCATTGCTGTCTGATACATCTGCCTTTGTAGTTATTATGACAGCTGCATCTTTGTTTTCAGATGTTGCAGGGTCATCGATATAATTCCCCACAGTCGTTTGAACAATTTCTTTATCATCACTATTTTGCAAAATCGAGTCTTTGTTCATCTTCGCGATTTCTGTCCAGTCGAGAAGGTTCTTTGCAGTGTTATTGAGGCCATTTATCAATTCAACTTCATCGCTGTTATCTGCGTTCTCTTCTTTTTTGTCGCCTTTGCGCATTCCAGCTAAGGCCCAAACTTCTGCAGCATTTGGAATAGAAGCGTTAATGTTTTCTCCTTCCCGATCTGCCATGTCCAGTTGTTTTCCTTTCTTTAAAGTTGTCAAAACAGCAGGCATAGCCGTTGTCTCCGAATCTTCTTCTGGTGCAGTCTTGTTGAAGGTAATCGAGCTATATTTGATGGATTCGCCATCGAACAGAGCTTCATCAATAGTGTGATGTTCTTCCTTTGTTGCATTGTTCATAAAGCCAAGCTTATCTTTCTTGAACTTCTCGTCTATCGATTCATCTGATCGGCCCTCTTCACTTTCGCTCTCCATTTTCATGCTGTCGAATTTCATAAACTCTGAGGACGTCTCGAATGAAAACGTTGGGAAACTTGAAGTCGCCCTCAGCTCTTCGTAAAGTGATCTGTTAGATTGTGTTGGAGAGTAACTAAAAATAAAATGAGAACATTACCATTTGAGTCTTAAGTTCGATCAAAGATAGAGCGAATCACATGCGACCAGTTGAAGGTCGAGCAGCAACATTTTGCCTCGGCTGGGTCGAGTCAGCGTAAAAATCATTTAAGCTACAATTCACGCATTGTCCGACTTGTTAAATTAGCTTTGAATTTGCCCAGAGAGGAAACCAGTGGTGTTGCAAAGTGTTACCTTCAATCGTGAGTCATGCTTCGTGACGAGCATGAGGAAACTTTGGAAAATCATTTTGCTCTGATATGAATTTGTTATTAATGCCATACGTAAAACTTTGAAGCTTAAAAGAACAGACTTAAACTCGAAGCTGCATAATAAAACAGCTAAAGCTTCTCGTACAATTTGTCGTATGCATATCACGAATATAAAGACACGGACAGACCTCAGGTCACAGACAAAATTGAAAGACATGCGATCATGTCTTGAGAAACTAACGCTAGGTCAGACCGTTTTCACAAGTGAACGAGAAATTGAAATTTGGTAAAAAAATTCTCAGTCGTTTTCTTCAAAACGTTGAATTAGAAAATTTCAAATAGATCAAATTAATAAATATTCATGAAAAGCGGTTTCAACTACCTAAAAGACTCTGTAGATAACGCAGCGACTGTTGTTGCTTCATTATGCAACTCGGAAGCGGTCGTGGTAATTGTTGATTCTGTAGTTCTCAAAATATTCTCTGTAGCGTCACTATCGTTTGCCATTGACTGTGACCGTTGTGTGGTAATCTGGTTAGCAGACTCAGTTGTAGTTTCAGGTGGAGCATCTCGAATCGTTCTTGCTTCTATGTGGAATCGTGGTGATTGCGAGAAAAAGCTGCTGATGATCAAAGTGGTCACGAAAAAGTTTCTTAAACTTTGCAGCGCCATATTCGACAGCGAATTTATTTTGGTGAGTTAGCGATTTGAAGGTTCACTGCTTGCTTAACGAATTAAAATTCGCAACTTAAACGACGTGGATGAGTTTTTCAAGTCATGATTTTCCGCTCAAAGCACGTAATGTCCCAGATGTAATTCAAATCCAGTTCTAGGTCCTGTAATAAAGCAAAAACACTGTTAAGTAAATCACGGTTATTTCACAAAGATATTTTGGAGTTAAATTGCAATTATTGCGCTCGTTCGAGGTTCACTCATAATCCATTCAATCTCATAAGATCGAATTGTTTCGGTTTAATAATTTCTTAGCTGGTTACTTATTTTACAGCTTAGCTGATTACGTAGATTCATCTGAATGATAAGCTCTGTGTTTCTCGTTTTAGTTTTCTTTGAAACGAAATTCGGATAAAGCGAAAATTTATCAAACGTTTATATAATTAACAGTAACTCGTCTTTGCATAGAAAAAGCGTTTGATACGCTCAAGCTCATTTGTTAATTCAAAAGCACAGCTTGTTAAAGTACAGGTTCCAGGTAAAGTTTACCAAGAGTCAGAATAAACTGGGCG
The DNA here is from genome assembly GCA_033064975.1 of Smittia sp. YW1114-2. Taxonomy (NCBI): domain Eukaryota; kingdom Metazoa; phylum Arthropoda; class Insecta; order Diptera; family Chironomidae; genus Smittia; species Smittia sp. YW1114-2. Next base: position 15,670,847 of record CP093833.1, read on the forward strand.
AGTACATGGCAACATCTGTTTATTTCAAGGCTTCGATCTGATTTGAATTATTCAAGCTCATTGTAACGCGATCGTTGTGAAGTTCTGACGAATAATAATTGCGCAGCTCAGCACTCACAATGAGTTCCAACGACAGATTATTCTTTTCATGAGAATTACTCCCCACTGGTGAGTCTTCAGACATGAAATATTCAGAGGGAAAACTAGATAACTGTGTTGGCGATTTTGTTTATTCGTAACTTAGAAAAAATTGAGAAAATCAACAATAAATACGTCTGACAACGTCGAGTCTCCCTCTGACATAGAACGAGGGTTTATGTACTTGAACGTGACTATTGTTTGATCACATGGCACAGTTTATCACGCCTTAAAGCAAAGTTGTTTTCATGTCGACTGAAAAATCATCTAATAATAAATTAAGCGAAATGTTTTAGTTGTTTGAATTATCAACTCACGCAAATGACAACTCTTGCCACATGCTTCTATCGACAACTAAAAGTTCGAAACACTTCTAAAAGGGTTGATTTGACTTGTCTCCTGTCCCGAAAGAGACGACTAATAGCTGTACTATTTTCTATACAAAAACTGTCGTCTGTAGTGACCGCCGAAAATACGAAAGCATTCTACATATCAACCGAACTTGAGCCACTGAAAGTTTAAACTAAAGGTTTAAACCAGCTATTTGTATTAGCCACATCGCTTTCGTTGAGCTCTTTTTCCAGTTTCACCGCAAAGCATTATCTGTTGCGTCTGAACAATTCGACTGATTGGATAATTTTTATTGTAGTCTAATGATCTCAATTTGAGTTCTAATTTTAGCTACGAAATTGAAGAATACATTGAAGAAACTTTTTCGAAACTCAAAGCATAATTTCCTAAACTATTCATCGCGAGCATTGCCGACCATCAAATTAAGTAGATAAAATTCAATAATAAATTGGTTGGGCTCTAGAAATGTTACTTGAATGTAAATACGGGTGAAGCTTATTTCCTAGGCTAGCTTATTACACAGGCTGGTTAGAGCACGAGGATATAGACGAAGCTTAGTAATCATTATCTTGATGAACATTCGCGTTTGTCATGCATGTGATAGCTGTCAGACATTTTCGAAGGGTTTGTTGAGAGAAATCTTTATGCCGTGATTTCAACCAAGATTTCTTAGCTTGTTTTCTTTTAAACACAAACGTTATGCTGAGTAGGTTGCAATGATTGCGAAATAAAAACAGATTATTGCAGAGAAAGATTTCCACAACCCAGATCAAATGAACCAAACTCAAGTTGTTAATGATCAGCAGAACTCGAATTTCATTTTCAACAATCACAATCACCTTAACTCTCACTTCAACCACCGCATGTGTTCGATATTTTTTTCGCGATCGAAAGTTAAACGGTTCCGAGCTTTCTAGACTCGTTACAGACGGAGAAACGACTTATGCTTTTAAATGAGATCGATAGGTGTGAAGTCTATGCTTTGACATCATCCCGTGGTCTCTTTATTTCTGTGGTGTCTTAATCAAGACTCCAGGAAGAACTTGCACGAATCAAATGAATCATTCTTCCTCAATTTGAAAATTACGCTCGCAATAAAATTTCAAGTCCAATGTCGAAACCATCAAGTGGAATACGATCCTACTTAACTGCTTCATCCAATATTTACGCTGAAACTTGACTACGTTTAGCTTGGAACTTTGCGTGCGAGGCCAAGCAGACTTCGTGATTTTTCGGATACATGATTCATCAGCAGAAGTGAATCCGTTGGGCCGAATCCAAAATTTACAAAATCGATGAGTTGTAATTTAAATTAAAGCCAAGATTATAAACTTTATTAGTGTCGAAATTCAGAAAATCAGTCTCCCGCATGAAACTCCAATCATCTGCAACGCTTTGTAAACCACCTGTGACTGTGATTTTCTCCATTCAACTCATACTTTTGCATAACTTCCACGCTTCATTGACTTTTACCAAATATACTTTTGTGCTTCTCTTTAGCGTTTCCCTTCATGACTAAATGCCGTCAATACTCTTTTAAATTTGATTGAAATTATGAAATCTGCTGTTGCATGAGTTGCTGCATTGCGACGTTGCCAGAATCTTTACAAACACTTGAAGATCTCCGCAATCTCGAAGGTTGCATAATTGTGCAGTGAACGAAAATTTCTTTTGTTAAAAAAATCTTGACTCGAGACTTAATCTGAACTGTTCGACATTTGCTTAGCCGAGAGTCGCATTGCTACACGTACCTTGCATTGTCGTGGTTTGAATTACTAACTCATTCTTTGTTAAAATGTCTCGTATGTTCAGTGCTGGGCAGGTACATCGAGTCAAGCAACAAACATTGCCGATTCCGAAAAAATGAAAAATTTGCGGAGGTTGAGATTTAAATAGATTAATTACTTCCTACAGTTGGACGATTGTTAATCTCGTCGAAATTCCACGCTGACGACATTACAAAATCATCGAGGAACGAAGAAGAGGAAAGCAACTGGCGTAACTACTTTCTATGTCGTTCAGTTTATTGAAGGAAAGACTTGAATTTCTGTCTTGCTCGCACGGTTTCACTTGTCGGTTGTTGGATATGACAATCGAAACCTGAAGAAGAGCGACTCTGATTAAAGCCTAATTAATTTTGCAAATCTCTAGCAATTTTTGCTTTCAAGCTCTGAAAATATTGAGAATGAAACTCAAGCTCGAAACACGAAATGGCCGAACGCATTTTCAGTCTTTGGCCTTTGGAATGGCGAAGCCATTTAAGCATGTCGGTACTTCAAGTCAAAATAACATTTAAATTATCAACATAGACTTGTTGCCCCTAACGCCATTATCGTAACTTTCGCTTCACATTCCAGCGAATCGAAGATGCGTGTTGGCTCGAAGCAAAAAACGGGCACACGACGAACAAGGCACGTTCAACCTGGATCGAAGCATCGAAACAATAACTTCGAAGCCGAGGTGTTTTCCGTTCATGAGATTCGATCGCGTCATTTGAAGAGGAAGAGAGAGCTGTGACGTCTCGCTGTGACTCATGATTGCGCGCACAACAGTTAAAACAGCAATTATTTACTCACGAAACTCTGGCATCAATTGCTCAACGTGCAACGTCGCGCTAAACATCTAGAAGTAATTTTAGTTCCACTCATCGTAACGATGGCAACGACTTTCATGCTAGATATCATAAACAAAAGAGTCGCGATTAAGCAAAGAGTTGATAAGATATAGCTCGTGCTACATCACTGTTAAGCGCGAAGAAACCATGAACGTTTGTGAAACTTGCTCGAATTTTCACGCTCGTGATTTACTTGTTGAGTAGGTCGAGCTCATGTTGTCATGACGCGCCACAAACATAAATCGATTCACTCATGTCCTTTCATTTGTAAACTCGTTGAGTCTTTCATTTATCCTTGGAATCGGGTGCTTCCTATTTGCTTTATCACAATCAGACAGTTAGTTCCGATAAATATTTGTTCAAAGTAGTTATTGAGGAAGTCGAGCTGATTGCGAAAAGCAGTAAAATTAGTTAGAAAGTGGTCAGGTAAAAACATATTACTGTCTTGAAAGGAATTTATTCAGCTTGGCTGAGCATAATTTCGGCACCTCTCAAAGAAACTAACAGTACAGAAAAATCATCAACTTAATTTTGAAAGTGAAACGCGGCTGTTGGCACACCAAAGCTGCGAGGCGCGAAGCGACGATAAACGATTTCATTCATAAAAACTGTCGACTTCTGTCTGCCCGTCGTGAGAACATTTTTCTCCTTCGAGAGTTGAAAGTAAAAGTTGAGCACAAATATTTAATCAGTCTCGTGATGTAATGGAGCATTAAACAAAGAGTCAACGAGTCTGTCATCTTAGCTTAGCCGCGGAACTTTTGGCTTAGCCTTTCAACTGGAATGTCGAGCACTTAGTTTGACAACGGCCGAGGCACATGGTTGAGTATTTGTTTTACCAAGATCAACAGACGAGATAAACCATGCAAGATCAGTAGAAGTTGGTTAGAAAAATGATTGAAAATCACTTTTAGTCTTTGGTGAACTCCTTCCAACACATTTATACTCCAAAATCTGCAGCAGAGTTTTCGTACGAACGTGCAACAAATTTTGTGTTATCAAACTTTTCGTGCGATTAAACATTCCTCAGATAGCAACACGTTCAGACTTCGGTCTGACCTTCTGCGAGATATTTCCACTTCATTGTTGCAGACAAACAGCGCAACAATAGCGGATTGCGAAAAGAAACGCTTCAACCATCCATCAATTTATGACCTGGAAACGGAGCCGCTCGAACTTCGAGTTTAAGCGCTTTTGGCTGATTTCGGTTGGAAGAATTTAGATAAACGGCAAGCTGTCGATGACGTTAACAGTGCAGAATTAAAATCCCCGCGGCGGTGAAGATATGAAGGCTCACGGAGAATAATCGATCTTCATCTCACCTTGTTATTGATCCAAGCTGCTTCTCATTTCATAAAATGGAGTTAAACTTTTTTGCAGGTCGTTGAGCGGCGAATCAGCGCTGAATAATTATTTTTCCAGGAAACTGTGATTTAAATTCGACAATTTTAAGTTGGAAATTTTACACTGAAACAACTTTTTTCTGTTGCTGCTGTCAATGATCAGCGTTTCGAGTTGAACTTTTTTCACTCTTATGATTCAGTTACACACACAAGGGCAATTATGACTCGAATATCTTTTTTCCTTTAGATATTTCCACTCGTCAGTGATCTTTTGTTTAATTATTTTCTGTTATCGACACTTGAAAAATGTCAGGAACGTTTTGAATTTTATTAGGAACTTGTCTGAAGCAGTTGAATTTATTCTAACTCGACGGAAGCAATGCGAATATCAAGCTACACTTGACGAGGTCTCGCGCACGAATGACGTTCAACAAGCGAGGCAGCAAAACAAGTTCCACAACCGAGAGAGAAAACTCCGCCGCTCTCTGGAGTGATTCAGGTGGAAATGAAACACTGACTGGAGCTTTGCGATCTGATGCATTCGGCAACATGCCTCTTGCAATCAATTAGGGTCGCTTAGTTTAGAATTTATTCACAAATGTTTCATGAAATGACATCAACCAAATTTGAGAAAATCTGCAATCACCAACGGCTTCGAAAATCTCTTCAAAACTTCATAAGCAAAAGAATAAAGCCATCAACGGCTTATCAGAGTTTGTTCACAGGACTGAAACTTGATCCAACGATGGGCGTATTTGCATGCAGATAACGCACCACTGAGCTGATCGGATTTCTCATGATTGTTCAACTCCAACGCTAATTCAGAGGACTCACTGCAATTCTTTCCACTCTGAAAAGCTGGAAATGAAAACGAATTATTTTAAAAGGTTTCATCACGCGAGTAGTCAATATTTGATTTCCATGAAATCATTGACTGAGCATTTGATTTCATAAAAATATGAATCCGTTTAATCGGGGAAATTTGTTTAAACATCGGATTTCACTTTTTCTTGAAAGCAAAAGTTGATAACGTAGCGAGATAATTTTGCATCATCGAAGTCTTTCGTGTTTCATTGCACCGGTTCTCAAAATGTGACTCTGGGGGAGTTGGATAGGGGACTAGTAAGCTAAGAATCTTCAGGATGGCCCGTACTTTTAGGATAGATAGATATCTATACTTTGAACTTTAAAGTTTGAAGACTTCAGAATACTTCTGTGAGCTCGAATCGTACATCAATAAATTCATTAGCAACGGAACAAAATCAGTGAACATCGGCGATGAGATCAAAGCTTTCGAGAAGTAAGAAAACTTTAAATCGCGAGTGCAATTATTGATCGTCCAATTCTTCCGCAGAGATCACGGGCTGAGACCATTGCTGATCTTCGATGTGATGTCTTTGGTTGGCTTGTTATGCCGGGATGTAGAAACGACACTTTGTGGGGGTCGCTTCCAGATTTACATGCAGATCCTCGAGGATCTTTTCCGTCGCTTGTCCGGCGCCGAATTGATCTTCTTCGTCGATGGCTACGTCAAGTGTGTGACATGAGAGAATCACCAGATACACAGCAAACCCCGAGTCGATGCAAATCATGGTTCAAGTTTGAAACTTTAACGAATTGTGAGATTTTGAACTTGAAAAAATTTCAATTCGCTGAACGCAAAATTGACTGAACGATAAAAAAAGATATGAGTTTGGTGATTGAAAGTTAGTTAGCTAGGACATGGACGAACCTAATTCGGAGCCACCGCCAGCTGTCGAGTGGCTTAGTGATGACGAGATTGCACAGATGGACTTCCAAACCCTCTCGAACTTTCAGTTCAACAAAATTCCTTCGGAAGAAGTAATTTACATGCAGAAGACGATAAAGATGGTAGGAAAGTATGCGATGGGCGACAAGCTGGGCGAGGGCAGCTACGGGAAAGTCAAGGAGGTCCTAGATACTGAGTCGCTGTGTCGAAGAGCTGTGAAGGTAAAATCACCCATCGAAATTCGAAACGAAAGTGAAAAGGAAGAAAAATCATCTGACCGCCGATTGTTTATCTAATTCGTTTGCAGATTCTTGCCAAACGGAAGCTCAGGCGCATCCCAAACGGTGAGCTGAACGTTCGCAATGAGATTCTCTTTCTTCGATCTCTAAAGCACCGTAACGTCGTCGAGCTCATCGATGTGTTGTACAACGAGGAGAAGCAGAAGATGTACCTGGTGATGGAGTACTGCGTTTGCGTGCTCCAAGAGCTGCTCATAGCGGCACCGCTCTCCAAACTCCCTCTCTTTCAATCCCACAAATATTTCGTGCAGCTCGTCAACGGTCTCGAGTATTTGCATGGTCAAGGAGTCATACACAACGATATAAAGCCCGGAAACCTTCTCGTCACACTCGACGACACTCTGAAAATATCAGATTTTGGTGTCGCTGAGAAATTGGAGCCGTTTGCGGCCGATGACAAGTGTACAAAAGGCCAAGGTAAGCGTTCGAAGCTCCTCATTTTACCAGTTAAACTTGAATGTCGAACATGTTTTAGGATCACCAGCTTTTCAACCGCCAGAGATTGCCAATGGACACGATTCGTTCTCCGGATTCAAAGTCGACGTCTGGAGTGCTGGAGTGTCGCTGTAAATAAAACCAACAACTTATTTGTTCCTCCTGATTACATCTTTTCTTCTAGTTACAATATAACGACTGGTTTATATCCGTTCGAGGGTGACAACATTTATCGGCTTCTTGAGAATATCGGCAAAGGTGTCTGGAGCATTCCCGATGGTCTTGATCCTCTTCTCAGCGATCTTCTACTCAACATGCTTCGATTTGATGCCAACGAACGCTTCACTATTCAACAGATCCGAGACCACTCGTGGTTCAAGTCGTCCCCGATAAATGAAGGCGACTCGATTCCCGTTCCACCGCTAAAAGGCGATTGTCTTAGAAGTTCCACTGTGTTGCCTTATCTTGAATCTTATCATTATGAAAACCGCCAGAATCAAAACGTGTTCTTCACAGAGCACGACATAAACAATGGTGAGAAGACTTTCGCACTCAAACTGACCAATTTGATCTAATAAAACATTCTTCAGCCGAAGAAATCGCTCGTGGTTCCTCATCATCCACTCAGCAAATCAGCAGAAAGCATAGTATTACCAATCACGGCACGATTGCCATGGAGCAGCCGCCCGAGCTCAGCAAGAAGCGCCGCGCCAAGAAGAAATTCGTGTCGTGCGTGAGCGTGAAGAAGTTAACGCACTGCCGTCAATCGTAGACTCATTTCTCTGAGTTCTCATGTGTTTTTCGATTATTAGTCATGGTTTGTTAGGAGTTCTTATCGGTTTTTCATTTGCCTTGCTGCACTAATTGATGGAGTGTGATCATTCGTTTTAAATTTCCAAAAGCACTCCTCGCAATCAATCGCAACAAAATGAATCAAGGCCGACGTTTATGTAAAAAGCAAATTTCCACGAGTCTCACGAGGAGCTGGGACGAAAAAAAATGCTAATTTTGCGATACTTAGGTTTAATTGAACGACGAGAGATAAATTGAATTTGATTAAAAAATAGTGGAAAGATACATTTTGTTGAGATTTCCATTACAGGCGAACCTGGAACTTGCCAGCCTTCGTTAGATATTTGACTCCTAAAAATGTTCACGTTAGAATGTTGTGGAATATTAAGACGAATGTGTTTACCCTTGAACGGTTTGTATTTGATGTCTTCGCCGTAAAGGTCCAAGCGATTCACCTTTAACCCGGAGACAGCGAGTTGTGTAATTGTGAATTGAACGTTGATCGATGGATTGGACTCGACTGCAGCGCCTGCCGCCACTGAAACGCTGCCTCGGATGTTCGGAAGCTTTTGGATGTCAATTTTGCCAACTTCCCAGTGCAGGATTTTCGAAGTGTTGTCAAACGTGTACTTTCCTTGCGTGGTGACGAGCGAGCAGTTGACGACGCTCTTCGGCAAAAGAATTTCGAGCTTCACGCTTTCCAAAGTTCGGCCCAGAGTTGTTTTCGGTCCGACGGTAATATCGAGCCTTCCTTGTTCGCCGCTCTTAATGTGAATGTTTTGCCGAATGTAGATTGGAATGGCCACAACGCTTTGCGACGTGACGTGGTAGCTCATCAATCGGAAGTTGCCATCAGGTGGGATGAACGAAAGAACTCGCTCAGTCTCCCAGCGCTTGAACCTAACGCACGGATGAAACGAAACATCGTCGAGCAATCGAGGGTTGACAAAGGAAAGAGACAAGTCTGGCATCCCGCTAAGCTTCACTAGGCAATCGATGTAGCCTTGGATTTCCGCGAACACTGTTGATCCTGACTTATCAATAATTGCGTCAACCTCTTCAATCACGTCGAAGTAAGCTTCGTTGTTCGTGTACTTAACGCCGGACCGCCGCCATGGAATTGCAGACAACGAACCAACCGGCAAAGTGTCAGAGAAATTTGTCTTTCCCGTTACAGTGTTCGCGATACTTCGAAGTATGTTCGGTGGCTTGATAAGCTCTTTAAGGACGTTTGATTCGGTCGCGAGAGGAAATCCGTTGTCTAGCATCTCTTCTAGCAATTCATAGATTACAACATAGTTTTCCTTAATGACAGTTTCGTTGCATTCGCTGAAGTAATCCTCGAACGTGTCGACCACACGATGCAGAAACTCGATAACGAAGAGCGGCGGACTGAAATGGAAGCAAATCAGTCGTGATCTCATTAGATGACGTTGTCACTTCTTACACGTCTTGCTTGCAAACAACGACGAAAGAAACTCCGCAGCGTTGAATGGAAACTAGATTAGTAGATTGGAATGATGTTGGAATCACTGGTGGAACATCCTGAAACATTTTAGGAATTGAGTTTCCCGACTTTCTCTTGCAAATTCTTTTCACTCACGTTTGACAATTTTTGCTTCTCCAGGAAATAGTCGCAAATACTCTTCGATATGACGCTTCGCCAGTGCTTCTCGAGGAACACGTCGCCCGTCGAATTGATAATGAATAAGCTCTCCATATTGAATTCTTAAGCTTCAACTCTCGCAGCGACAAAACGTAAACAAAACCGAGGGGAGGAAAATCAAGAATTTCAAGTTGCAATTCCCTCAGTTTTGTTGTGATAATTTTTGTGGAACATTTTCTGGCAATGGACGAGACCAGTGCACTGCAAATCGAAGCCAAGCTTGAGCGGGAGCGAACCAACATTGATCTCCTCGAGCAGAACCTTCAAAAGTACAACGCGCTGACGAATTCAGCGAGTAAAATTCTTCACAACTTCGAGCAGCGATTGTTGAAGGTTTGTCAGTTTTAAATAGCCGACGATCGCCTTGTAACCCTTCTCGGCGCAACCCTTCTCTCAACAGGTCGAGCAGAATGTCTTCCCACTCTACAATGTTACCAAATCACTCGAGTTCCAACAAAAAAATCTCGATGTTGTAATTAAGGTGCGTTTACTGCCCGATTGCTTCAAGCGGAATTCTTCTATTCAGTTTATTCACAGAAACTTGACGGAGTTCTCCAACATTATTCTTGCTCGCACGAGAACTTTAACGTGATCCAGCTGGGCCCCGATAGCGATAACATCGACACATTCCTTGAAGCTCTCGGCAAACTCAAGCGAGCCAAGGAATATTTTCTTTCTACTGGAACTGGAACCGTTGAGCTAGAGAATGTGACTCATCTCTACAACAACGGGTGTGATGCCTTGAACCAACACTTTAAACAGTTGATAAGACGTCACAGCTCTCCACTTAAGCCAGTCGATCTGATAGACTTGATCTACATTGAAGAAGACACGTCTGATGATCAGTCGCAGTACTCGGCCACGTCCATTCGCCAACTCCCACAAGAAACAAGGAAGGAGCTGAAGTTCATCGTAGAGTGGCTTGATGAGAACCTCAGACGAGAATACATTGTAAGTTACTTTTCATGCTCCTGACTTTGAACTCTGTTCAGCTTTTGGTTGCTCTTCCAGACGATCTACAGCGACGAACGTTCCGAAATCATCTATCGCTCGCTAATGATGCTCAAGGTGAGTTCACTGCCCGATTGCTTCAAGATGAATTCTTCTAACCAATTTCTTTCTGCAATTTCAAGGAGCACCAGAAGTCGGGCAGCTTAGGAAACGACTCTGGAATCAAAAAGTCTTACGGACGGCCTTCCCTTAGCGATAGCGGTGGAAAAAAGAAACTTCAAAGCATCTTCGAGCGAAAGGCGAATAAGATGTTCGCGAAAGCAAATTTGCTGAAGAAACCGCTCAACCTGAGCAACGACAATTTCTTGAACGATGATTTCTACGGAGAGAATGAGGACATGGAGCTTGAGAAATACTTAGTTCAAGTCCTCGGCCTTCAGAAGCTTCTCGTTCTTGAACGTCAGATTGTCAACGAAATCATTCCATCAACTCGTCAAAACGAAGTCTTCTCGAGAGTTGGCGAGGCGTCCGTTGAAATGATCGTCAAGGACGCTGAGGCTATCACCTCTCGCGTTCTAAAATCGATTTCCAAACGCGAATGGTCAGCGGCGTTAGGCGTGTTCTCTGCGATGAAGCACGTGAACTTGCTGCAACCAGACCTCGAGAAGATTTGCAATCAAGAGCAAAAGAGTCAGCTGGGCGGGATCATGAATCGCTTCCATTCGACTGGCAAAACTGCGTTGGAACAGTTCCTTGACTCGATCAAAAATGAAGGAAGCTCGGTGCCGCTGACATCGTCAGGCAGTTTCCCTAAAGACGCCACAGTCCATCAACTCACATCCGACACGATTTGGTTCCTCGAACACTTATATCCGTACAATGAAATCATCGGCCCAATCCTGGGAACGGAGGCGCTCTACACTCAGCCGCTACAGCAGATGATGAACTTCAAAACGTTCAACGAGGACCAGAAGAATCGAGCGCTTTGTGGGATTTATTTTAGAAAAGTTCTCACCGAGCTCAACTTCACAATAATCACGAAAGCTGACCAGATTTACAACAGCGATGCAACTCGTCAACTGTTCAAGCTTAACAACATTTATTTCATCCTGAAGAGTTTACAACGCAACAATCTTCTCGATGTCGTCAAGTTCACAGGTAATTATGGTTGAGCTTAGTCAGCTGCTTAAGTCATCGCTTGTCGTCTTTCAGAGGTTGATTGTGAAAAGCGATATTTGAAGATGATTGACGACCTGAAGTTCGCTTATCAAACAACGTGGCAGAAGGTTCTGATTCACATCACTCCGCTTGACGACTGCCCAAGGGCAACCGGCGGCAAACTGAAGGACAAGGATCGCGCGATCGTTAAAGAAAAGTTCTCCAATTTCAACAAGGACTTCGACGAGAGCTGCAAGAACCAGAGAAACATCTCAATTCCAGACGTCCTTCTTCGGGAAGGACTGAAGCGTGACAACTCTGAAGCTGTCGTTCCCTTCTACACCGCTTTCTACGAGCTCTACGCTGACGTGGAATTTGCCAAGAACCGCGAGAAATACGTTCGATACACTCCACATCATCTGTCGCAGCTCCTGAACAATCTCTTCGATGACAGGGTTTAAGTTATCTTGTTTTATTCCATCGATTGTAATCGAAATTATGCGTACAATAATAAAGTATTCAAGTTCAGTCTTTGCGTTGCTAGTTTACAGCTCGTTCAACAGCTTGTAGATGTCGAAGTTTTCTACCGAGAAGCGTTTGTACTCGTGGTGGAAGAAGACACCGTCAAAGTTGCATGGTTTCTGGAAGAAAAGAAATTTAGTTTGAAGAATCCAATCAATTAAAGTTGAGCTTACCATATATTTCTTCTTCAATCCACAAACTTCAATCGACCGGGCGACGTTGGTGAAAAGCTTGACGTACAAGAAGGCGAGGCGGAATGGCCGCGAGTCGATGTGTTCTGGTGGTTGCAGTCCTTGAGGCACAGTCTTGTTCTCAACATTCTTGATAACCCACAAGAACACGTCGGCTTCCTTCGGCGTGATGACACATTTCTCAACCATGAAAGTGATGGTGAGAATGTCGATCATGTAGTTTTCCGGGAAGTCTTCGATGTAAAAGCTCTTCAACTTGTTCCAATCGACTGACCATTTCAACAGCATGAGTCGCAAGCCGTCGTAAGTGGGATCGTCGCTATAGAAAGTTTCCAGGTCAGGAACTTCAGCCGGTGGGATGTTAGGAGGCAAAAGGTATTTGCTTTGTTTGCCTTGGTGAGATTGTTTGATGTAAATTTCTATGCGAGCGTCTGGTGTTGATGAGAGCAGAAATATTATTCCTGCTTGTCTAGAAAAATAAAACAAATTATTAAACTGTCAATTGGACTGTCAGTGAGTGTTTAACCTCTGCAGCATTGGAACGCACAGGTCGTAGAACGATGGCATGTCGCGGTAGCGAAAGTCGAAGAACGCCACCGAGAAGTTGAGTGGAAAGCCGTTGAGAATGTTGAAAGTGAAGAGATTGTGTCGTCGAAGTAACTCATGGCTGGTCGATTCGATGTCGCTGTGAACTGTGTAGGAGTCGATTGATCTTTCCAGCTGCTGGATTCGCTTCTCTTTCGTGTTTCCAAAGACTTCTTTAGCCAGAACCTTCAACAACATCTCGCGGTTTTCGGCGGTCTTACTGATCTTGCGAATAAAAGCTGCCAACTTCGGAAACTTTATCTTGATCTTGTAATCGAATCTCAAATGGAAACTGTTCAAGTCTTCTTGTCTGAGAAAGTCGTTGCCAGCGATTGTTGAGAAGATTGCAAGCTGTAGATCGTTCAAGTTGAAATGCTTTCTTAGAGCCAGTCTATCGAACTCTTTCGTCTCCAATGTGTCGAGTTTGATGTCCTTCGTTGAGAAATATCGCCATTCACCGCGGAAAATCATGAAGTCCGAATCGTTTGAGAAGATTGCAAGGACTCGCTTGTTCATGAAAGCATAGCGAGCGATTTCCTGGTCGCACTCGAAGTCAACAGCGTACATCAGTTGGCCGAACGTCTTGCAGGCCTCTTCGATGACATTAAGAACGGTGTTTACATGGATGGGACGGAATCTTTTAGCGATGTCAAGCAGCGGAATTCCGCTATAAACTTGATCCATGATTGCAATCTGATTATTGTACTTTCTTTTCTGGCGATTCTCCCAAGTCGCCCGCTTCGAGTCCTTGACGTAGCCATCGACGAAGAAGATCAGCTCGGCGCCGGACAAGCGACGGAAAAGATCCTCGAGGATCTGCATGTAAATCTGGAAGCGACCCCCACAAAGTGTCGTTTCTACATCCCGGCATAACAACCCAACCAAAGACATCACATCGAAGATCAGCAATGGTCTCAGCCCGTGATCTCTGTGGAAGAATTGGACGATCAATAATTGCACTCGCGATTTAAGTTCTTACTTCTCGAAAGCTTTGATCTCATCGCCGATGTTAACTGATTTTGTTCCGTTGCTAATGAATTTATTGATGTACGATTCGAGCTCACAGACTCCCATTTCGAGGCGAGCTTTAATGAAGCTTCAACTTAATTACCAAAGCTCGTGAAATGAATTCTGAGAAAACAAGAAACAGAAATTTTAGAAATTCATTTGATCGAATTCTTGACGCAATTTCACTACGAAATTTGTCAAATTTGATTTCGTTGAGTTGCGCGAGTCTTAATTACAATAAGTCACATTAATTACTTACGCAATTCGTTGTATTACCGGCAGATTAAAGTTTGTTATGATCGCGGCTGTTTTCCAAATAATTTTCACGTGTTCTCTCTCCGACTCTCAAATTGATTTCTCTCGCGGCTCTCTGAGTCTCAAAATTACTCACTCGCTCTCTCTCGATTTGTTAAAATTCTCCTCAGTTGTTCGTCAGCTTTCGATGCGATCAGAACTTATTTCGAGTTTGTCCGGATTTCTGATTTTGTGATTACAAGTTCGCGAATTTACGGTAGCGTGGTGTTGATTCCGCGTCGTCACAAGTTTCACGGGACTCGATTCGTCAATCGGTGCGAGTTTCGCGTCGGCCAAGCGACGGATTGAAGTGGAATTCTTATTAATTGAGCCGAGGCGGCATGTGAGCTAAAAACCAATCAATCAATCAATCAAGCAAATTAAGAGTGAAAAAGTGGTAGAAGAAATAATTAACAGATTGTCGTTTCAATCTCGTGAACGACTTCAGTCGATCTTAATAATTATTATTCGTCTAATTGACTCGATTCCCTTTTTAAGTGGCGAGTGAGTTTATTTATAAAAGGGAAAGAAGAAGAAAATGTGTAAAAATTTCCCCTCGCTTTTCCAGCCGGAAATCATATAGAAATATCAAGTGAGAAATATCCCGAGAAAATATTAAAATTACCAAAGGAAATTCAACTGAAAATCGTGAAAAAGTTTTCGTCAACTTTCGTTTCCCTCAACTTGGATTTATATAAACGCTAAGCTGAATCTAAAACGATCAAACGGCATGTATCCAACGGCTCCAGTGAACAGGCATCCGTCTGCGGTAAGTACACAAAACCGCAAATTGCATTCCGAACCCAAACGATTTGTTATCAACGTGGAAAGAAAACGCCGACGGAAAATTGTTCGCAATAATCTCAAGCACATTTCGGGAGAGCGACGAGAGAATCTCTCGAATTTCAGAAAAAAATGATGGATTCCTTGCGAGAGCGGCGAGAGAGGAATCGTGATCCAATAATCCGTAAGTTCGTTGGAACTTTGGCCGGCGATACCACGCGTTATTCACCTCATGATACCCACAGGTCGCTGCTGCGTCGTTATGACACGTTCCCAATCCTTGTCACCCGGCAACCTTCGCATTAACGCCGTCGCTATCCGCCCAACAACTTCCGTGGTTCCGTCGGAGTCGTCTAAGCTTTGACACACAACACCGACGTTTATCTATAAAAGTTTTCGTTTCGGTTTCGATTTCATGACCTGCGACGTTCGGCGCAGACTCATCGATTCTCGAACACATCCAAAGTAGTGTCTCGCACCGTAGCGTGTGAAGTTCAAGTGGAGCAACTGTGTACAGTTTTAATTCGATTACTCCTTCCACCAACCCAAAGCGCCCTGCAGAAGGAAAAGGAATTAACTGAAGCGATTGTCCTAATTAAATTAGATTGTACCGGTTGACAATCGGGTAATGAAGATGAAGAAGTTGTTTACTCATCGTACGCTTGATAATAAAGCAGGACAGCGCGTGCATTGTAGGGAGCTAAATGAAAATTATAAGTTGAAGACGCTAATGATGTTTGATGAAATAAAATTGCTTCGAATGATTTCAGTAGAAGTTTTATCTACTTCAAAAATGATCCTGTGAGTTCCAACATTTCTAAAACAATAAAGATCATCAAATTATTTACTTCTGCCTTCTCATTCTGAACTGAAAGCGATCCTACATTGTTCAGAGACCTCAAACCCTTCTAAGCGCTATAATTCTTCAATCGCCTTACGTCGAAGCTTTCAAGGTCAAGGCTAAATCTTGACGAATTATCTCCTAATCCCTCATGAATGTTTTCTAATTTATGCTGTCTCTGAACTCATTTCGTGATACCTTAAAGCCCGCTTTGACTGTACGCAGTCACTCCGAACGTATTTTCAGCATGATTCGATGACATTTAAGTCATAAAATTATTGTATTCCGCTTTCGTATCACTTGTCCTATAAACTGTAAACTTGCGATAAGTGACGGCAGATCGACCGGGGAAGTCGAACGCTAATGATGACAATCGAGACCAATTGCTTTGCAATCACTTCACAAATCCACGAGCAAGCAGCTTCGCTTCATGTGTAATAATAATAAAAATTAATTCCCCGCTTCCACAACAAATAATTCCGATTAATTATAGAGAGTCGTCAGAAAGCGATGAGAAAACAACGAACAGCAAAAGCAAAAATAACAACACTACAAGCACAACTTGATAATTAAGCCTAATTAGATATGAAAATATTAAGTTCTTTTCCTCCTTTTTCATCTCGACGTTCGCAGACGTAACAAGAAAACGTCGAAGAAGAAGGCAGACTTGTGTTTGCTACGCCGAGACCTGCGAAATCGATGTTCATGAGAATGAAACAAAGGAACACGAAGAAGATGAGGTTGATGGGGCCGAATGAACGAGAGAGCTATGCCCATTGTTGTTAATTGAAATTCGGTGCGCCGTTCGGCATTAATTTACACGGTCTCCACTCGAGTGGAAGTTGGCTTCGAGACGTTGTGTTTGGGCTCATGTCGAATCTGATTCAAATCTATTCGAGTTGTTCTGGTCGCAAATGTAATGACAGAAGGAGAAGAAGACAAACCGCCCGATCGACAACCGCAAAAAGTCAAGAATCATCATCTTCAAACTGTCCATCGGAATGGAAACGAGATGATGGGTTAAGTCGTAAAGTTTATGATGCATAGCGGCAAGAAAATTGCTTCGAGAGTGAGTGAGACTTTCCATCTTGTGGTTTCGTCCGAGCATTACACTGGGGCAAAGCCACAAAATTGATTCTCGGGTTCATCAACTCGGACTGTTTATGCGATGCGGTTTGTTTAGCATTTTTCATCGCTCTGACCTCAAGCCCATGAATGCATTTTCTCGCCCCGAAAATCGTGGAGTGGCACTCGTGTTTACGCCTGTTTTATCAGCAACATTTGCGCTTTTTTCGTTATCAAACATAAAGTCGCTCACATCGCATCAGCGTTTTACGTGCTGTGGAAATTATTTCTGATGAATGATTAATAGCTCAATGTTGAGAGGCTCGTGAACGAGGAGTTTTTACGACCCAAAAATAAAATAGCTGATGGCTGATAAGGCAAACTCTTTCGAGTGGGTTTCACTCCAAAGTGTTTTATTGCGAAGTTTCCAAAAGTTTCCACTCGTCTGATATTGATCGGCTGCTTCAACTCGAGTCGCAGTCAACTCAGGCCGCTGTCACTGCTCGAAATCGGTCGCTGCAATTATACAGCACTGCCGTGTGTAACTTAAACGTGTGTTGAAGCGGAGTGAGAGGGCACTTAACCGTTATCACGATTGATTTATTTTAATGGCTTTTTTTGTGCCGTGCTCATGTTATATTGTTGGCAAATTTTTATGATTGATTTTTTGCTTTCAATGAATCAACTTGTTCCTCGAGTGCCTTTTAACAGTTCCCTAGTTGGTTTGATTTCTCTCGCAATCACCGACGCGTCATGGCAACGACAAAGAAGTGGATTGTTTTTTAAATATTCTCGTGGACAAATAAGGCGGTGGAAGCAATTTCATTATCGTGTCATGTCGTTATCGTTTCGAGTGGTACTCGAGCTTATTCGACATTTTTAACTGATTATTGTTGGTTGTTCAGAAATGTCTGAAAGCGGGGCACGGGTAATTAATACACGTATTGATAAGAGAGGTGTCAAGAGACATGTAACCAGCAACTCGTAACATGGTAATTACCCCGTTGCCCGCCTCTTATCAACTGAAGCAACATCGGAAAACTAGCGATGACTCATGCGTCTCTTCACTAGCTCCCGCCATGCCTGTCACTCCTTTCTCCTCGATTAAATAATTTTCTTTCTTCTCTCGGCTTTATCTCTTTTTTGAAGAAAATAAAACTTAATTCTGTATCCCCCATCGACCGAGAAAATCATTCAATTAAGCTTGAAGCACTTAGAACAGAATTAGGTGATGTCTTGATCTCAATCTGCCACAAGAACGATCATTATCTGTCAACGGCGAATACAAAAACCGGTAGAACTGCCATCTTTCGCTCCTTGTCGATTAATTAAAACAACATTATTGAAAACATTTCTTTCTCGTCGCTCCCATGTCTCTTCTCAAACGAACATTGAAGTCGTCATCGAGGAGTGGACGAACAGAAAAGAATAACACGCTCGAGTTGAGACTGAGCCTTGGGCAATTAGCGGGATTGAACGAATCGTCAGTCACGGATCGACGTCACCTAACACACGCATTGACCCCAAACGGTGTCTCAACATATTTTATGGACTTACAAGCGTTGATTCAATGGCTTTACCTGATCGGGTGACGACATTTAGGTCCATCATGACAGCGGCGTGTCATAAATCAAGCGACAACGTTCCTAAATTTGTTTAATTCCTCAGTTATCTCTTCCATCTAATTTCCCATCCTACCATCCGAGTTCTCGCGACTACTTAAAAAATTCAGAAGAGAAAGAAAACAATTTAAACAATCTTTTTGTGTTGTGTGTTCATCGCTCGCTCCTCGAGACTCTCCGATCGTTTCGTTTATTTTAATTTTATTATCAGCCATTAAAATGAATATGTAAAGCGTCAAAAAGCTTAAAAGAGTCGAATCGACTTGTGATGTGGCTCGCGGTATTCTCGTGTTTATTTGAGATTCTGCTCTTCTTCGTCTTCTTCCGACTCGGCTTTCGGTTGCTTCGAAGCGAAGAGAAGCGAGGAGAAAAATAAAATTAATTTTTGATTTCTGTTTATTATTTTTTCGGTGCTGTTTCCTCGCTGCTCACCCATGAATCTTATTGCCGAGCTCCGCACGGCGAAGAAGAAATATGTTTTTACTACGAAAACGATTATGGACCCGTTGATTGGTTTTCTCGATTGCGTTCTCGTGTTTCTTCTTTCGAGAAACGATACATTTGACTGTGGGGAATGTTCGATGATTTTGACCTTCAGATAAGTTTTCTGGTTTCGATGTTTCGTTCATTCAGTTGATTCCACTCTGGTGGCTACGCCATCAATCTCATGAGGCTCTTTCTCGGTCGCACGATTTCATCATCGCTTCTTGCCCATCGTCGTTTGATTCGCTAAGCCAAAGAGAGAACGAGAAAATTCCAATCGACACCAGATAATCACCGACACACCTCAGAAATGAGATATTTAAGAGGCCAAAATACCAGATCATTAATTTCCATTTCACATGAGATGCGAGGAAGAAAACGAAACCTGCTCACTCCACTTAAAATGTAAATACATCTCCTACCCGCCCATGAATATTTTGACAAGATAGTTTAAAAGTTATGAAAAATATTTTCAAAAAACTTGGTGAAAAGACTCATAAATTGCCGTGCGGAGAAATGAACAAATATTTTTAGAAGATTCTCTCCCCAAGCTGCTCAATCAATTGTGACATCTATGTGGTTCAAAGTGTTGTTCTACACTATTAAAAGCAAAACAGTAAATCTCCCGCTTCCCATTTTATGTGGAAAGGCTTCCAGAACATCTTAATCTCTCCAGACTCGCTACAGCTTGTAAAGTGTGAAGTTCAAATAGACGCTGTTGCCTCACAACAAATTGGAGAACATGGCGCTCAAAATAGAACCGAAAGATTGTCTAACGCATTTTAAGACGAGCTGCTACGAGAAACGATGGTGTAAATTACTTTAAATAACTTCTCTTGTCGCTGTCGGAGGCCCTGAGAGACTTCCAATAATAATAAAGTGACATGACACACGAAACATCACTCGGATTTTCGCATTACTCTGGCCGCCGAGCTTGTTTAAAATAAGACTCATGATGTGCGCGAGACGATAAATGAAATTAAATTTGCGGAATTATGTCGTCGGAAGGAATTCTGCTGTCGAGCAGCCACAGTTGATCATGCTAATGCACTTTCGTTTTGCACCCGCCAACTTACTTTGTTATTACTCGTAAACTATCCCGCGATCCTATTTCGCTTAATTGCCTCATAAACGCCCGCCCTTGTGTGTCGATCGCGCATCGGCCGCGAGATCAAAACAGAAACAACAAAAAAGCGCTTTCAAATTATTGAGCAATAAAAATTGTTTCTGGCTTCAAGTCTGAGCGAGCGAGACTCGAGAGCCGACGCATGCGAAATTGAAAATTGTTATGGGCGAAAGATAAAAGGAATGAAAGTCGCCATTGATGGATGTTGATGTGTGCTGATGTTCCGCGAGAAAACGTCGAGTAAGAAATCGACTCGGCCTCAGCCAAAGTAAATCACACGATGTGCGAGAACATTTTCGAGATTCAGATTGCGCAACGAAAAGAAGAAAACAGATTTTTCGGTTGTAAAATATTTCTTCTTACCCGAAGACGTTGATAAAGAGGAAAATCCATTCTCGTTCGCTGCTCTGCGGTTTTGTTGAGCGTTTGATAAATATTTCATGAGATTGATTGTGTTTCTTTTTTTTGGGGGACTTAAAGCGGTTTCTTGAGTTACTAGTTAACCAAGAAAACCATCAGAAGTTACACAAGAAATCCATCTTTCTGTACACTCGAAGGTGTAAAGCTTAAGCGTTCCCGTTTGTTCAGATCTACCCCGAACATTCTCTTCGAAATCCTCATCAATGTTTGTTTCAAACAAATCGTAAAAAGCTGTTTAAACAAGATCTTTCTCTCTGTTCTCGTTGCGAAGTCGCGGCTATAGCCGCGCCAGAAGTGTGTGATGATTGAATCTCTTCTTCCATTTGTCTGTATCACTTTAATGAAAGGAAAACGCTTGGCAAGAGGTTGTCGGGGAGTGTGTTGTGTGAACGTTTGAGAATTAAGTCAACAGAAATGCGTAAAAAGAAGCTCCATGACACATGATAAAATAAAAACAAATAAATGATTTTAACATTCCTCGTCACGTCTGAACTCGGCGCTTGATCTGCGAGTCGGGAACTTCCGTCGAATCAATCTTCGGCGCGTCGTAATCGATCTCACGTGTAATTATATTTCATGCAAATATTTACATAGCTCGCTACGATAAATAAGAAAACCCTCGTCTGTGTTGTATTCTCACGACATCATTAGCCTCGTCAAGCGGCCATCGAAGAAGAGTTTCATCGTGTTATCTGTCGCTCTAAAGATTCCTTGATGATTTGAAGTTGTTTGTCGTCTTACTGTGTGATATTTTAATTGTCGCGCAGTTAATTATAGCAGCGCGAATATTTGCGACCGCCAAGTACAAACATGCTTCATCTGGTTTCAATCTTTTCTCCTCGTTCTTGCGTGCGAGAAATGCGCGCTCGTTTTCACTTCGGATTTGCGGTGGCAGAGAGGCGCGAATTAAGCGGAAACAAAGAAAATATGACAAATTCACTCGCATCGCCTCCCGTCTCATTCACACGACGCGGCTCCATTCAGCGTTTGGTGCTTCAATTTAATTAAATGAAAACATGGGCGCTCTGCCAGAAGTGATTAAAGATTCATTCTGTAAAATTTTAATTAATAAACAAATTAGCGGGCTGAATCATAAGTGAAATATTTATAAATAAACGGTTTGTTGCTGCGAGAAGCGGCGAAAGCGCTCATCGACTGCGTGCATCGCCGTCATGGCGTTTCAAGACTCATTTGACTCGCAAAGATTTGTGACAGCCTTCCCACCCATTAAATCCGGCCTTAATTTTCGTCTGAACAAATTAATTATTTGAGGAATTCTCGAGATTTCGGTCGGAGGGCCGAGAGTGAACAATTTCAGGTACTCGAATGTTTGCCTCGCATATAATTAAACCTTTACGACTTTCGTCTGCAAATCTGCAGTTTACTGCTTTCGAAGAAAGAGGCAGAGCAAGAATCGAGGCACAAAATCGCATTTTTGGCTCAGTTACGAGTCGTCATTATCCGTGCCGATGGAAAACAAACATCGCAGAGCAAAGGAAATCGCACGTAGCTTCTCTTGTGTGCGTTAGGTTGTAACTTTCTTGCACGAAGCAATTGCAGGGCTCATGCTATTAGGAGTCAAGTAAATAAGGCAACGGGTGAGCACAAAAGACGAACAGCGAGAAACAAGCTCGCTTCGTGGAACGAAAACGTCTTCGGACATTGGAGACAACGTGGAAGAAGAAGGCGAACGCTTTGAAGATTATTCACTTCGCTTGCCAATATGCAAATCCAAATTTAATTAAATTTACTTTCGGATCGCTTTCCGCTCTCCACCTCCACGACAGCGAAAAAAAACTTGTGTAAACATTTGAGATTTGTCGTCTTCTTGATTTTCGCACATAAAGAAGTCGATCCCCCCTCAGCTTGTGAAACAGAAGCAGCTCTCAATGTAAAATCAATCGAGCGAAGACGACGCCGCTTCTTTTCCAAGTGCGCTCTTCTCCATCGTCTTCGTCATCCGACTCGATTTGTTTGGAATTCGATATTCATTCTTGCTAGAGGGATGAGTGAACTGTGGTGGAATCTCAATCGTTGACTTGAGGCGAGTAATGAGAAAGCAAAGTCGACGAGCAGCAACGTTGACACAACATCAATGAGTTGATTTACTCGATTGCAAGGCTCCCTCACTCTTCCTTCTAGATTACTCTTACCATTCAACCGCCACCCTCGAGATCTGTAAAATCTTTTTCAATCTCGGGAAAATCGATTCTTCTCTTTTTCGCTCGAATAACGTTCAAAGATCTTCCCCCGCTCCATCGAGAATCGTCTGCGCCCCAGCTCAACTCACCCACGTACAAATACTCATAAAAATCGAATTGAAAGGAAAAACTCCGACCAGAAATTTTCCGAAGCAAAAGAAAAATGTAATCTCTTTAACAAATAACAGGGGAACATAAGACGTTCGTGTGGAGGAGGTGGATGGGAAGCCAAATGGAACTGTTGGCACTTGCGACGCTCCATGAATTTCAAAACAGTCTCGTTTTTCAATCTGTTTCTGCCTTTGCCGTGTTTCCTTGCTAGAACGGTCGGAGGGTTTGGTTAGGCGGAAGAAAATAAACTGAAAAGTAAATTTCCACACAAAGGAAAATGATTTCCACCATTCCCACATCAAAGTTTCCCTCTCTCGCTTCGGATGGTGTGAAAGTTGCGGGGGGAAACTTTACGACTTTTTCACTCTCCAAACTCTTATTGCCATCATCGGTTGCTCGGGTTGGAAATTATCTCGAAACTTCTTCATGCTTGCGTCGCCCCGAGGGAGGGTTGGAAATAATTATCAGTCGCCTTGTTTTTTATGACGATAGAAGTTAAAGGGCAAGAGCATTAAGAGAATCCAAACTTCAATTTTCGGAGGTTACGACCCATGGAGCACTCCCCCGCATAAAACTCAATTTGTCAAGCGCTTGGCACATTAAATCTCACTCGCCCCTCTTTCCTATCTCGATCTTCAGCAGCTCATCGCACGAAAGTCTCAACTTGAGACAGTGAGAAAGTCAATTAGATTTAGAGAAGTTGGCAAGCATCTGGCAACACGAAGCGAGAGAGCATTTTAACATCAAATAAATCTACTTTTTAAGTTCCATTAGGCGATGGTGTCATGTTGTTGCTGTGTACACGATATCCCCAAACAACAGCAGGAGGAGAAACAGCGGATGATGTATGTGGAATGGAGTAGAACTGTGAGATGTGTTGTTGTCTTGCTCGAGACATGGATACGTTCCATCTTAAACCTGCGCTGTGTGTGTATGCGAATTGATACAGAATATCTTGCGACTGTTGGCAATAGAATAATGGCAATCACGAAGCTCAAGCCGAGTAGAATGATTCTCACATGGCGACTATAGTTCCTCTCGATCATAAAACCCAAGACGAAGGAAAACGAAAAGAACAACTTAAAAACATCGCAACGAATTCTGTTCTTCGTCTTGCGTACCCAAGAAAAACTGTAAGAATCTCGACCCGAAAAAAAACATCATCACGAACGAGCCGAAAAAAGAAGACAAGAGTCGGAACGGGGCGATGGCAAAGAAGAAGGAAAACCAAAAAAATTTCAATTCATTCATTCACTCAATAAATATAATATTAGATATGGTGTTTTTATGTACATTATACATTTTCAAAGGAACGTACACTCGCCGAATGGATTGTGGTGTGAAAAAAGTCTGTGAGGGTTTCAAGCACCGCATGGTGCGCGCTGCATCGACTGTACCCTGCTTCGGAATTGATCGAGTGTACGAGAGCCAACAAATGGGAACCGAAAAAAGAATAAGAAGGAGAAGAACTTGAAACGAAAAATTAATTCATCGACTGTACGGGTTTTGTTAAAAGCGAACAGAGAAAAAAGCTGTACATACAGACATATCGATGTGTTTATATCTCATTCTCTGCTTGAGCTCTGAACGATGTTATTGCAGGCATCCGAGGAGTGAACCCCGAAGCCCCCCTCGCCTCATCCTCGTCGGGAACTTGAGTATTAATAAGAAGCGAAATATGTGTACCGTACAATGTAAACGTTCTTTTCTTTATTTAATTTCGCTTCGATCGGCATAAAGCGAAGGAAGATGGAAAGGGGCTTCTTCTTCCCTGGCTTTATGTTTTCGGGTGGAGGCCAAAGAGTTCCACTGAGAGAGACATTTGCTGTGAAAGAAGAAATATCATTTTTTGCTGCTGCCTCGCTTGCGAAAAGAGCGAAGAGGAAAAATGGAATTCTAATGTGATTTGTTGTTGGCTGAGCGCTGTTGGGCTGATAATTTTTCTTCGCTTTGCTTTTCTTCGCGCTACGATTGTTGTGTTAACATCATGAAGTTCTCTGCTGGTTTTTGCGTCAGTTGAGAAGAGAGGAGATCAAGAAGAACACATTTCCAAGCGGATTTAATGTAATCAGTTTTGTGTCGGATGAAAATAAATTTTCCCTCTTCGTCGGTCGACATTTGTAGATTGAATTTTATGAAATATCTGTTACGGCCACAACTCGAATTCCCTCACGTTGATGGCCCTTAAATTGGGATGTAATTGCACTGGGAATCTTCTTGATCTTTCTTTACATTCCCCTTCTTGCTAGCCATGAACAATGAGCACGAGGGAAGTGAGAACTAGCGGCATCTTTCCCTTAAATAAACCGAGCGAAGAAGTTTCTAGCTTCCTGACACTTTTCGTAATCTATGAGCCTTGCAATGAGGGTCTGCATCGAATCTGCACCTTTCAGAACGTTCTCCTTCTTCTGTAAATTTGCGTTTATCGACTGAGCTTCAAGCACGGACAGCAGTGAATTCGTTGAATATTTCTCGAACAATTCGTACTCGATTTGCTCGTCTTGTCATGTAGAATGAGAACAGATTCGGTTTATTATCCATAACAACTTTATATATTTCTTCGAATCGATTCTCGATTGGAATTAAGCGCATTAGACTCCGATATGATTAAATATTTGCTAAGCACTTGAGAGCAAGAAATGTTCAGCCCCATCTGTCGGCTCACTGTTCATACATTTGTTGAGCAACCATCAGTTGTTTCTTTCAAGAACGTATCAAGGAAAATTGCATTGTGTGTGCATTTGCGGTGATTGTTATGGCATGACGAATGTCGCTCCATATCAAGCGCGAGTGAGTGAGAAGGAAAGACAGCAAGGAAAATAAATTTTAATGTTTCCAATCGACCATAAAAAGAAGTAAACACTCTCGGGTCGATACGAATGTGAGATTGTTGAATTCATTTTCAATATTAAATCATAAAAAGCGACGACGAAGCAGAAGAAGAGGAGAATAAACATTCGACTGATTCAATACAAGAAGCATTAAACGAAGCAAATGAAGATGGAAAGGCAGAGAGAAGTAAATAAGTGAATTAATTGTCTCGGGTCTGAGGCCTGTGGGGAAGGGAAGTAGCGAGGGCGAACGATCTTGCGAGTCTGTTGTGCGAAGTGATTAGTAGCATTACTTCTTATTATTCTCTTCGTCTACTCGCTAGCCAAGTCACTCGATGTCTTCAAGGAGAACTAAAGCCCCGCATAACATTACAAATCGGATTACGCGATTACAACGTCGGGTAAAATGTTGTGCCTTCCATTATAAAATAAATAAATCTCCATTCTTGTAGTTCTTTTATCGTTTAATTTATTTCTTTTTCTTGCGGACGACGACGACAGCGATGGTAAGATAATTAACGTGCGGAATGTGTGCGGCTTGCCACGAAGCAAAGAAGGCGAAGGATATACACACAATTATGTGGTTATTACGACGGAGATGGTGGGGAAAGAGAGAAATGTAATTTGTAATTGGTAGCGATTGTCACTCATGCACATGGCGGAGTAAGAAGAAATACGACGACCATAAAAGATAGTCGAGAATAAAGAAGAAGGAGAAGCAATTGATTAAATCGCTCGAGCCCATTAGCTTTCCTCCACGACCACAAAACCGCTCTCGATAATCATCCAATATTTTATTTCGTTTTCCTGCGCAGACCGAAAACTGGATGACGATAATAAAGCAGGCGGAATCAAGAACCATAAATTGTGTTCTCAGCACGGAAAAAAGCGAGAAATCGAAGCGAAGATAGAGAGTGAAGAGGACTATAATGAAACCAGTTTTATTTGGAGAAGAAGATATTTTGCTATAATACGCTCAATAATAAAGATTTAAATAAATTAAATAATTAAGTGTGCTGATCTTGAATCAATTAGCATATTAAAACGAGAATGAGGGGCTGTGCGCGCGCAACGTCTGATTTGAAGGTACAAACATAAGTGGATGGGTCAGCTAGCTCTTCGATAAGTGACAATTGACATCGTCAACCTCAATATACCTCGAGTTACAAATTGATTTCCCTCCCTTTCGCTCGCTCCATCTCTGCTCGAGTTATTAAATTCAATCAATTAAGTCTTTTGCCATTTATCTCACAAACGAAAACACAGCAGCGAAATTAAATTTGGTCATGTTTGCTGTTGGAATCGCCGCACTCGCCTTCGACAGCGCTCACGAACGAGCAATATAATCACGTTATAATCGTTACATTAAAGAAATATAAAATAACAATTTTCTCAAAACAAAAACGTACGAATCATCGTCGTTGTTGTTTCGATGGCTGCAGAAAGTTCGACCCGAGAAAAAAAGAATCCAAGAGGTGGATTGTACGAAAATTATAGCGGAGAATAAAGAAAACATGCTCGAGAGCGCCCATCACCGACAGTAAACACATCGCCTTTCAACGTCGCAAGGCTTCAACCTTCTTCCATCTATAAATCGATTTGCTTTAACACGGAATTTCAGCGAATAAAAGTGAAAAGAGATAGAACGAAAATCAGAGATACCACTAGAAGCCAAAGCCATTGCCTTAATCATCGCATAAAAAAGATTTATTTTACGGCACCCATGAAGTCAACAACAAGCGGGAACTTTCCTCTTCTTCGCCTGCTCGCTCCAGAGAGATTCCAACGAATTTCCTTCCACAATTGAATATAATGATTCCGTTCGACATTAATAACGTTTTATCGAGCTCATAAACTCTTCTTGAACCTCAGGTAAATTAACATGGCATAAGAATTCAAGCGGATAATTTGTTGCCGTTTTCTTGCCACTCTTTGATTTTCTAAAATTCGTTTCACCCTTTGGAAATTGCCGTCAAGAGCGGTCACAACATTCAGGTTGAAATTCAGAAAACGTACATCGCGAATGCTCCAAAAAAATGTTCTCGAGGGAATCGGAGAAACACGAAATTGAAATAAATACTCGATAATTTCCAATTTGAATTGTTTTGTGTCATAAAGCGGGCGAGCAGCCGAGAGAATCTCGTCGAATTATTGCTTTTTGCTGTTGCTGCATTCGATTATAATCTCACGAAGTTCACAAAAAAAATCGATGATTCTCTTAGCTCGGGGCTGGGGCGCGTACAAACAAGTGGCACACGTTTTGCTACCTGAATTTTATTTTGGTATTGTATTGGATCGTAAATCAAGAGCAAACAAACCTTCTCACGTGACCTACATCCCAGTCAATGCCCAGTGTGTGTTGTCCTCTGTCGAGTCCCAATAAGCATGAGAAACCTAAACTGGTTATTTACGGGGCTCTAAGTATAATTTTCGTTTGTGTTTCGCAAGAACGCTCGCCTCCCAAAAGTACCTGAATCCATGTCTTGAGCCATCTCAAGTTTCTTTTTATCCTCCCCATAAAGCGAGAGCGAGAATGCCCCGAATATATTGACGAAATAAAACAACAATAACAAAATGAAATGTACAGCGTGTGTATCGATGCTGGGGCAGAATAAATATTTCTCTTTTTTCGTTGAGAGGAGATGGAACGAGAAAAAATTGACGAGTGAAGAGCAAGAAGAAGGGAAAGCCAAACAAGATGAAAAAGGCAGCTTCGGATGAAATAAAAAGTTTCCTTCTCGTATATTATTTTGCAAACAATAACATAACTGAGATAAAAATTGTTTTCATTTCTTTCTTCTCTCCATCGTTTCTTGCTTTTGGACGTGGAAAAAGTGTAAACAAGGATTGAATAAATAAAAAGATTTCTTCTCTTTCTTCTTCTCGACTGTTTGTGGATCCCTTTTTGGGGGGAATGTTTGCTCGTGATGCACGGAATGGGAATTCGTTTGTTCTTAAATGTCCAAACTGCTTTACGCTTTTGACCCAAAGCGATTGTATTAATCCGGTTAGGATATAACTGATGCTGGAATTCGGTAAGAAGTCCTTAACAGAACCTTTTGAGCTCGTGATAGTAGTTCTAGAACCTAACCGGAAGCTTCGTTTTGTCGACACCGAGCCACGCTTGTGTGTAATTCTTTACTCTGAATGGAACCGTCTCGCGTCATGTGCCATTCAATGACTAGCTGGAATCGAGGTGGAGAATGGAACAGGAAAACAAGTTGTTAAACAGAATCGAAAGCAAATAAATCATGTAAATGATTCGTTATTAAATGAAAAATATGTTCCTAGACGATCACAATTCAAGTATTGTCTGAGTTTACAAGTTGTCGCTCCCACTCATTCGCTACAAATCGTTCGAGCGACAGTTTGAAAGGTTGACTGGAGCAGCGTTAAAGCCATCGCGATCAAGCTAAGCCATCGACTTCGAGTCAAGTTTGAGAAGTAAAAAATGCAAATTCAATTATTAATTCATACACAACTTGCATGTCGTTCTCATTTCTGACGCGAGTACCTCGTGCAGTTAACCATTAACGCTGAAATTCGAATGGTAATGTACTCATTCGTAAAGGCAACTGAAATCAAGATAACCAGGCGACATAAAAGTCTTTTCTCTCGGGCTGCACCCCACACATGCACGCGGAATGATAATTGATCAGTTTTGTTTAATTCACATAATTAAATCGTTCATTAAAGGCCTATAGAGCTCTCGTGAAAAGCACTGAACAATGGAAAACTGAAATAATTGTCTGGCAAGCTTTCGCCCTTTTGCTCTCTCCCCATGCCTGCGATTCTTATCGATTTTATTTTATAATTCTCCATTTAAAATTGTTCGGTCGTGAGTTGGTCGCTTTGAATGTGCAAAAGGTTTTTTTCAATTTGTATTCTCCTCGGCCGGGCGCGATATGCACTTCAGTGCTCGAAAGCAAGAAAAGAACTTGTTTGCTGTCTCCGTCCATAAAAGACAATTTTTAATTGTTAATTAAACGATTCATAAACGTGAAACGCTTGGTTGACTTTACTGCCGCCGTTTCACTTAGCAAGACGGGTATTAAGAAACTAGTTACGCAGATTAAAAATCCAGCATTTCACTCGCTTGCCACGGCTGAGCCTGTCACAATTAACATTACACAATCGACTGAATTGCCTCCTCTTCACGGCTTCCACACTGTAATTGATTTTCAGTTTGCAGATGTGGCGTCAATTTTCCCATTTTGCGGTTCAGCCGTCGGGCATAAATTAAAGTCTCTTGACAAATAAGCAGCTTGTTTAATTGTTGATGTGCGGTCGACGAGGAAAGTTGTGGTAATTGGCCGTGATTTGTCACCGAAGGTTGAAAGACTTTTAACACATCTCTGAAGCTTTAGAGAAAATCAAATGAAAAGCCAATCGATCGCCATGGAAATCACTCAACAATGACGAGACTTTCGAACCTACCCACGATTTGTGGTTTCCAGCGTATAGATTCCCGGTATGGATTTCTAATTGCGTACATGCTGAGCCATTCACAATGACCAATCAATTAGCAATATATTAACATCACAACCGTTAATCGAGCGTCGCGAACGAGAGAAAGAAGCGAAAAAATAGCAGCGAACAAATTTGACTTAAATAACCGTAAAACTTGACTTTTTGCTTCTAAGCTCGCGGCTAGCGAGAAACGAATCGAAACAATTCTCGATCGTAAATTATTTCGTTAGCGCTTTGATTTGAAAGCTGAGGAGAGCGATCGAGGCTCATTAATGCGAATCGAAATGCTTTGAAACCGCTCGGAGCTGTATGTAAAAACACAGGAGAACGAGGAATTATTCAATTTCTGAATTTTTCACGCTACATTTGATGCGCGACCTGGTTAATGTCGGGGCGGAGAGAGAACATCGAGCTTATCGCACCGACAAAATCTCGGAACAAATGACTGAAGCTCGTGGAAATGCTTAATTGGATGCGGTGAAGTGATTCTCACCCGACGCCGCACTCACCTCTTCGCTAGTCTTGACTTCTGGATCGGCTTAAGTTGCGGCGGCTTCAACCTAAAGTCCAGATACATGAGCGTAATGATCTTGAACTGCTAAGAGACTCAAACACTTTTTCTGGCTCGCGGGAAATCACTTTTATTCTCCTTCTTTCATTCTTTTTGCCTCTGCTACTTAACGAACCGTGAAATAAAATCCGAGCGAGTGAACCGAGCGATGC
Organism: Smittia sp. YW1114-2; assembly: GCA_033064975.1. NCBI lineage: Eukaryota > Metazoa > Arthropoda > Insecta > Diptera > Chironomidae > Smittia > Smittia sp. YW1114-2. The sequence continues at coordinate 15,701,620 of CP093833.1, forward strand.
CAACAACACCGTTTAATATTTCCTTACGTTCGCTAATTTCCCCGCGCCGTAACGTATCACACATTCTGTCGTCTTTTTTCCTCCATGATATAAATTCCAATTGAGACATGACTCGATCGCATTACACGTTATTATTTGCGCAAGTCGGTTTTTCATTATAAGCATGTTCGCTTTGAGTTTGCTGTTCGCTGCTAATGTGAAGATAATAAATTGAACGTCGCAATTGCCTCAACAATGTTTAGCGGCGGCGACGAGCAAGAGCGTACCTGAAGCTTCGCGCTTAGTGTCAAGGGGCTTGCTGCACTTCATTTGCCGGACAAACAAATGGTAACTAAGAGTCCTTTGAGTTTGCCTTCCTCCTATTGTGCAATTAGAATCGATTAGCCACACATTTCCACCTACTAACGTTCACCTCTACATTCCATGTCCATGCGACAAGTCTGATTCCCGCAAATAATCATGCAGCATACAAGCAAGCAATTATAATTATAGATTCGATTTGGGCGGGATGGAAATTCTATTAATTTGTTAAATTTATGTGTAGATGAGGAGAGAAGCGACATGATCAATGTTTGTTATTATGTTGTGTGTGCACAGGAAAACTATAACTCGCATGAGAGTGGCGTAGCAATATTATTATTAGATAATTCATCCGAGCTTGTATGTCATTATTGAAACAAATTGGGGAAGCTCGAAACACAATAGTTTAGCTCGCCCCTCACTTAAGCTCCCCCGTAGAGACACAACATTTTCAATTTTCATTATGATTTTTTAATTTGCTCCCAAATGAAGTTGCTGCTGAAGCTTTTGTGCTCGTCTGCTTGTTTGTCGTCTGAACAAGATGCGACTATTATTGCTCGTTTTGGTAATCATGAATTATCGAAGGTTCATTGAAAATTGTGGGGGATATTCGAAAGTTTAGATTTTATTGAGATACATACAACAAGATGTTATACTTCATTGCTCGATCAGCCCGAGCTAAAATATGAATTATATATTATCTGTTATTGCTTTTGCGGCTGACACTCATGGAGGGGAGAAGCGAGCTCGAACCTCCCTCGTTGCTTCGGTGCATTGACAGTTTGATAAATGAATTGCTAATAACATATCTGGAGACTCGAGTATCGTTTTGATACGGCGGCAATGCAACGTAACGCTGTCCGTAGAATCTATATTTGAAACTCAACAGCGCTCGCTCTTAGCCCAATTAATCACTCAGCTAGCCGCAGCAACGGTCGAGGGAGAAATCAGCGGAGTCGCGACATTTGATCAAACAACTTCATTCGCTAAAATGATTTCCCTCGACCCAAGAAAACCACGTTCGAGCAATTTAATAAGAGAATTTTTATAGTTATTAATGTAATTAAGCGTAAATAATTCGTCCGCTCAAGCTGAGTTGCTACCGAACAGCAGATTACAGGAATAATTGTAATGCCTTTGTTTTTGTATTCATTATCAGACACAACAAATCTGTGATCTAGCGCCTTGCTTTGACGGGCGAGCGGAGAAAATGTACGTGAACGAGACGTAATAAAGAATTAACAGCCTTTTGCCGCTGATAAAATCATTAAATTCCTCCGCTCGTAGCTTCGAGGGGCATTTAAAATTGTATTAAAAAATTATTTCCCCCTTTTCGTTATTGTTTCCGTCACGTTTTCGAACTCTCACTCGGGCAATTACATGGACTGGTATCATTACAAGGCTTACCTCAGCCCTTCCCCCGTCAACCGGCATTTCACTCTTCGAAAAGGGTCATTAACGCGACGTTTAATTAATTACGACCAAAATTCGAGAGCGCTCAGAATTCGATAAATAATTGATCGAAACTCTTTCATTAACGAGCGATTGTTGCGAGTTTTTAATCATCGTTGAAGCGCGGACTAGTAACTCAGCCTAGGTTGTTAGTTAGCCGCCTAGGCTGTCTGTTACCCGTCGAAAGCAGCTCATAGTAAGCCCATGCATGCACTCTTGATAATTAATGCTAAACGGTCAACGATTTATTTATATTTCCCTGCCGGTCTGGCACCGCGCGTTATCAGTGAGTTATGGTAGTTGTGCTCTACAATCGGCGACGACTATTAAATTTAATGTGGTTGAGAAGGGAGATTGCTTTGGCAAAGTTCAAGTGCTTTATTATCACTTACAAGCATTTTATTCCTTTACGTGACGCGATCGGCGACTGGCTCAGGCCGTGCGATGCGAGAATCGCAAGCGCATTTCAAGTAGCGTAAGAGGAATAAACGCTGATAAACTCGGTTGTGTGATTGTAGAAGCTTCGTCGACAGCACTTGAAGCCTATTAAATTGATAATCGAGCGATGAAATGTTAGACCTCGAGTGTCACAGCTGAACAGGCGCTCTCACATTTTGTCGCACTTCTTTCGATAATCGCTTTTAATAGACGCAAATTACGCGACGCGGTTGTGATCAGATTTTTTTGTGCTCGTTGACGTGCCCTCAACAAATTGAAGTCATAAACTGTTGATTCTGTTCGCTACGCGAAACCGTCAACCACTTGACATGTCTTTAACGTTACCTTGCCGTCAAATTGCCGAGCAATTAGATACAATTTCATATTTCCCAATGTTCGTTCGCCAAGCGCAGCAATCTTCTATTGAAATTCGCACGATAAATTACTCCACGGTTGGTTGAATTCTTCGTTCCTCTTTCTCTCGCCACTTCTCGCGTCGACCACATTCTTCGTTCTATAAAAATAGTTCATTCCCTCTTCTATCTCTTCTTCAACTTCCACTCAATCTACTCTGGCGAGGCTCTATTATGGAATTATTGTAATTTCATGAACCCTAATGACGACGGCGTGGCTGTTGTTATTGATGTTGTTGTTTGTGGATTCCTCAATGTTCTTTTATTTAATTATTATATTACCGTTTCGTTGTGGATCGGGATGGGGGCAGAGAGAGAAGTTTAGGCTTCGAAGCGCGCTGTAAAGAGGTTCTCTCTGTCTCCACTTTCATCGTCTTCTTCGCTGAGCCTAAATATGTGCTGACGCTGAATAATAATTTGTGAGTAGATTCAACCCAATTTAAGGCAACATCTTCTTCTCGTTTCATTCCTCTTTCCCTGCTGCTTCGCTGTTCATGTAAAACCATTAAGCGTAATTATTTTTATGTTTGCCTGGGCCCTAATGAACGAGAAATTATTCATAGCAACTTTTTTTGGGAACGCGCTGGGTCGTTGCGGGACAGAGTTAATGAAAGGAAACTTATTACACGTGTAAGTTATCAGGCCGAATTATTAATCAAACATTATGGCCGACTGCTATTGAGTATTGATTATTCGCTCATGCTAACATGAAACCCGTAGCAGTCGTTCAGCCGTCGACGAATAATTAAGAAATAAATTGAATGCTCAATCGGCTCTTTGTTGGACAGTTGATTCTGATCAACATCGTCGAATTCAATTGAGCCATAAAACCTTTTCGATTCTATTTCATAATGCTCGATGTGTCACATAAATGCATGTGCTCCTCCATTCGACAGAATGTCTATATTTATTCTCTAAACAATGATTCGAAAAGCGAGCTCGACCGGCTTGTCGCGACGGGAGTTTCTGCTGCGTTGCTGTTCGGACAAAACGTTTAGAGGAACCTACCGGTCGCGGAAAAGCTGTCTCGCTATGAGTTGTGGTCGAACGATTTGCTGCGATCGGAAATTGTGCAAACAAGACGAAAGAGAGAAGCTTTGTTTGCTCTAAGCATACGTCTGCATACGCCGTTTCTCCCTTGTCTTCCATAAACATAGTTCCACACATACACGTCGAGTGAGCTCGTACTGAACAGCTAGCTTGTCGAGAGCAAATAGCGATCCCCGAACGTGGAGAAAAATCATATAAAAAAGATAAACAATAAAAGGCAGAAAAAAGCAAACAAATGTTTGTTGTTCCGAAATAATAAAAACTATTTTCGTTCCCTAAACGGAATGACGTGTCTGCCGTTTGAAATTCTCCACCAAGCCCGGCCGAACTCATGTGACGCTGTAGAATCTTATTTGCCAGTCTCGTCTCGTCGAGAAGAGAAAAAATATTTAGTTAATAAGACAAATATTGAACATTTAAATAATAATTCCACGTACAAAAATATCTCTCTTGCCGTCTGTTTGCCAACAGAGTATAAGCTCAACGACAATACAAGTTGTTATTGAGAATGGCAGTTTAGTGAGGCCGGGCGAGCCGTAAGCAAAGGGTGAGCGTCTGAAGTCTGTAGCAGCTTCGAAAGCAAAGAGACAAAAAAGTTTATTAGTGTACAAATATTTACACGAGACAAATGTAGTTTTACCCTAGATAAGTAAACGGCCGGCGCGCAAACAGAAAATAAAACTAATGCTATGGGCTTTTAATTCCAAATCCGAAACAAAACAAACGAGAAGCATAGCAAATAAAGTGCACGAAGACGCCTTGTCGCGTATTTGAGGTGACTCAGTCCAGCTCAGCCTCTTCGCTAATTTCCTTTTTATGAATAGTTCGAATTCTCGACAAAATCTCAAGATTTCTATGTGGTTTGAAGAGTCGGACAAGTCTCTTGACCCCTTTTAGGATCGTAAACATAATCAATTAGTTAAGGGATTTTCAGAGTTCACTTCGATGTTAACTTAATCGACCTCGAAAAAGGCGCAAAACTTCCATAATCGTTCGGTTTCTAACTCCAAACCGCATCTCGACAAAGAAACTTTGTCTGATTTCCCTCAGAATTAGAAATCATAAAACTCTTTGTCACCTTGTGAGCATCCTCGTCTCATGCTTGTCATTTAACCTCACTCGTCCCCTCTTTATCGCTTCCAAATCATAATGAAAAAATATGATTTGAACCCCGATTCGCCCATATGTGCTGCTTCAATAAAGCGATGAGGGGTTGAGAATCAGTCGAATTCGAAGCAGACACGTAGGATCAAAAGTGACACGTAAATCATGGGACAAGAGAAGAGCAGGAAAAATAATTCAATCAAAAGCATAATACGCAATTAAAGTTATTGCTTTTCCTCCTCTCGCTCGTCGGCTATGCGAAAATGTATGCCGAGGGTTGCTGTTTGACGAAGGGTGGCTTCGGGACGAGCAGACTGAAAATATGAACACATGAAAAAGCATAATATGTGCGTTGAATAAATAATTAATACCCTTAGCATAATCAAGGGGATGGTAACATCAAGCAGCAGTAGCGGAGGGAAAAAGGGTGGAGAACGTTTCAATAAAGTTTCATGCCGATCATGATGCCTGTCTCGTTCGGCACTCAAACCCTCTTTTTGCACACTCTCGAGAACGATATGAAATTTGTTTAATTTCTAGAATGGATACATGTTGTAGCCACCGAGCCAAATCACATTCACAGAAAAAGAGCAAGACTTGACATCCTCGAAGAAGCGAGCAAATAGCTAGTCGCGATTACTTTCTGAAGTGTCGTCAATGACATTCCACAATCTCATGAAACGCTCACCGAAGATGATAAAAATCACTCGTCTCATGTTCAACGGCGTGTTTTTTCATTCACTCAAGGACGCTTAAGCTAAAACAACAGCAATAATACTCTACTTCTTTCCCGCATCACAATCAACCCCGGTCTCGCTTTTGTCGTCGTTGATGGCTGGTGTTAAATTTTTATGCGCCGCTTTCCCCCTTCTATGCCTTTTCCAGATCCTTCTGATATGTTTGATGGCATTAATGATATGCGAGCATATACACATTCAGCACTGAAACGTTCTATGGGAAGCGAGTATGTGAGAGAGCGAGGGAGACCGACCGAGTGGAAGGCGAAATAGGATAATAATATATTTTCTCGGGGTTTTATGTGGCATCGTAAAAAACGATGAAATGTGTTTTCGTGCTGTAGTTAGTGCCACACTCATTCCAATTGAGCCTCAATGCGGGGCGGTGGAAGAAGAATAAAACCTCCGGGGGTTGATTGAAGCTCATAAAAAATTACAGGCTCTAAAAGAATAAAAGTGAGCGGGGAGAAAAAGTTGCTTTGCGTTTTTTCCATTTCCTCTTCGTCCCCTCTGCAAATAATAAATTGCCATGCACAGACACACACACAAAGTGTTTCACGAGTCCATATTTCACGAAATATGTTGTTTTGGGTGCGTCGGAAAGTCAGATTGATGGCAGGGTGAAGCGTTGAATAGCTAATTTAAACAATTATGTCCATTTTTTGCGGGGACCCTTACCCATGTTTTGTTGCCTTCAACTGACGCTTATTCACTTCATCCGTGCGCCGCCTGAATTTATGTTGAATTCATGATGTGTTTGTGTTGTTAGGGTGAGCATAATTTAATACTGAATTAATGAAACGAAACAGGAATCGTCGCAACCGAAGCGTTAGGCAAACAATGAATGAGCGACCCTTCCACTCTTCCGGGACAACTTTTCATCTGCTTTTTTCAGCTCGCTTGGCCGAAACTCCGTAATAGGGAAGAAGAAAAGTGCTTGAAGCACATGGCAATCGAGAGAGATTGATTTTGATATCAGAAACGTGCGAGTGCGTCTGTTGATTATACATGAGAGAACATGTCGGAAAGGGTGTGAGGAAAACAAGCGAACAGAGCATGAAGACGGACAAATTGAAATTAATTTGCTGTTGTTTCAATCTAATCATTTAACGTCGGAGATTGTTCTGGTCGATTTAAGGAAAAGTCAGGGGATGTCTTAAGTGCAACACACGATCATTTCCCTTGGATGAAAGATTAAGAGTAGAGAATAAATTAGCGGTAATAATAAGAAGCTCATTATAAGTTTTGATTAAACTTGACATGACATCAACAAACGCTTAATAGTTTGTACAACAATAAATAGCTGTTTGGCAAGCATAAAATTTCGCACTCAGATGCGTCTCAATTTTTAAACTTGAACTTTCCTCACCAGCTCAACAACCGTTTATTGCAATGTAAAGGGACGACGCTCAATATTTCCACTTCGCAAGGGTGACAAAAACTTTATTAGATTCTAAATGATTTGTAAATATCTTCAGGGACTTTATCGCCATACAATTTTGTCTAAACATGGAAAAGTCCCCTTGAGATTTGCTCTTTAATAGCGATACAAATCACATCCGAAGACGAAGGGAGAGGAAAGCGATTTACGGTTTTTTCTCGATGCTCGGTTGCTGTTTACCGAGGGGTTCCGAATTGATTGCAGAACGTTCTCCCTTAATTGAATATCCTCTCAACAGCTTAAACGTGAGCGGAGCCGAGAGACGAGTTAAATAACTTTCAATGGGAGGCTGCGACTTTTTATTTCTGGGGTGTTGTAAGGAAAGGACGGAAAATTAATTAAAACGGCTCGATGGCTTGTTCCGTTTTAGGGTCGCAAGTCTTGCTTACTCTTTTCCCACTCCAGGAGCTTCCGCAAGCATCAATATCGTGTGTTCATTTCAGTTCCTTTGTTCGTACTCTCTTTCACATCATGACGGTAAACTGTCTGCATAAGATACAGATTTCTCCTCTCCGTAAGGAACTCTATTGATTCAACGGTTAGCTTCACGATGTTCTAACAATGATTGTCACCCTTCTTGACATTTCCTACCCTCGAAACTTTTCTTCGCTGTCCGTTAATTGTTTGATTGTCAGAAGCGAAGACGGAGAAGACCAAAATCATTTTTCATTCTCGCAGTAATTTGGAAAATGGATTTGAAAGAAGGGACCGATGAAAGAGGACGATACGAATGTTGTGAAATAATAATGATGATGCGTTCGTATTCCATGTTCTTTATATCGCTGGCAAAAAAGGGTTTCAATCGGAGAAGATGTCAAAAACAAACAAGAAATCGATTTCGTTTGTTTGAGACTGATGCCCAAAAAATGATTATCTGTTTGTTTTCGTGTAACACTTTCTGAATATCGTTCAATGTAATCCACTCAGTGTTGTCGTGCGAAATATTTCTAAGAATGAAAGGAGGGTAGCTGGGAACCAACGAGATAAATTAAGAAATGAGTGCGCTTCACAAACTAATTTATTGAATAAAATTCCCAGCAAAGCTCGGGGGTCGGGAAAATCGGAAATGTTAAATGGATAACTTCTCATTTTAACAAGCGCCGTCTCTCCCCCAACAGATATCACAATAAATAATTTTTTCGTGCTTGTTTGCTGTTTTTATTTTGCTCAATAACTTCTCCCATCCTCTACGTGGAGGAGCTACACTCGTCGATTCTCGCTCGGGAAATGCAAATAACAAACATTTTTTACTCGAGAATCAATAAATGTTATTAATATTCAATTGAAAAAATGAAAATGTTTATATTTTTCAATTATTATTGAAAAATGAAAAATGCTGCCGCCTTCGCGATTCAGTTCACTGTTTAACAGTGAGGTTTGGGAGCATTTCGATAACTTTAGAACGTAACTGATGAACTTGCACTCTGACAGTTGCTGGTTTTTCGTAACACTTATTAGATACGATCCCAAATCCCAATTCAAGTGATTATTGCAAAAGCGCAGATGGAGAAATTTAAAAACCTTTCCGAAGGATTTAATCAGTTGAAACATTTCAATTACAATAAAGCTTTCCCGTGAATTTTAAACAATTTCGAGAATTGGCTTTCGCTTATTTATGTCTTTTGCACTTGTTGGATTTTGATGTTGAATTGAATTTATGGAGCGCTTCAAGTTATATTTTGAAATTAAAATTTAGGAGCCAAGTGCTTACGCCTTGAAGGTTCCGAATTCCTCTATCCCTAAGAATGGTGGCGTTTGAAGCGTCCTAAATCTACTAAATGTCACTCAATACATCGATGACTCATCATGTTGCTTAACACAGCAACCGCAAAATCGCTACATCGCTGATCAAATTTGTATTACAAAACAAAGCAAAGCTCGTAGTGGATTTTAAAAAGCCATCAATTATTATAATAATTGAATAAAAGGTCCAATTTAATTGATCCGCAAATGGTCTCGTGAGTGGGAGATTGTCATAAATATTTTGATTTCACGTGGAACGAGTGGAAATTGCGTACGATTTTTTTTTTTTTGCAAAAGTGATTGAATTCGTCAGGATTAAATGCAATCTGTTCGCTTGGGAGATTACGAAAAGGTTTTCAATTTATTTAGTGCGCGGTAAATTACGAGTTAGGGTCTCCTAATACGCAAAAATTGACTCGCATTAATCGATAACTGCGCGAACAGGGAGTGAGCGGTTGTGGTGAGCAGAAAAATTGTTCACAATTTCACTACTATCCATTCATCCGATACAACACAACAAAGCCACATAAAATGATTAAAAATTTAAAATAATTGCCACGCGGTGCGGTTTCGAATTCATGACATAATCGCAATTGCTAACAACTAGATTGTGGTTCAGTTTATTTATTGGGAATGTGATACACATTAAATTAATAACAATCGAGGCGTAAAGGGGTGGCGTTTCAATCTTATGAGGTCAGACAGCTGACAATCAAGTGTAGAGTGAGACTAAACATTCATTTTAATGCTCATCATATAAAAGCTAATTACAGATAAACATTGGATTTCTGGACCAATCAATTAAGTGATATTAACTAAGAAACTTTGTAGAAAGATTCCTGGAAACTTTTCCGTTTCGTTGCTTTTCAATTTGCACTTTTTAATTAGGATAATTAGCCAAAGATTTTCGAAAACATTGCGCTGTTAATCTTCTGATGGGCTTGTAGGAAGGAGAGGAGCAAAAACAAAACTTTTCCTTCGTTCCTTTCCGATTCAGAACACGTTTTCTCATACATAAATTTAATTACTCCACCATGAAAAGCGACGCCTGAGAAAGAAAAGAAAAGCGATTGCCTCTTCCTCCCGCTATCGTCACAGTAATTTACGGTAAAATACACACCAACTCAACATAATCATTTATTCTGAGTGTATAAGCGCTCCCTCAATTATGCCTTCGCAGCTCCAGCATTAGTCGAGCGAGAGAAGAAAGAAAGTACAAGGAAACGAGGTCTGGGGTGAGAGGTTTTCAGCTGTGGTTAGCGAGGAAGGGAAAATGAATTTTACACTAAAAGAAAATGTAATAATCATGAACATGTTATCATTAATCATTCCGCAAATGCGAGGAAACAAATAAACGATTTCTACATGACTTCCACGGAGTGTGTTGCTGATGGAGCGGCAGTGAAATGGAAAATGATGAAAGCGCTCAAACTGGCGCAGTCAAGCTCTCCTTCCTTTCCATCGACTCGAAGCCATCGCGATTGTGCGATGAGAGAAGCTTTTTTCGAGATTTGTGTGTGCAAGTCACGAAGTTTCCCGAAGAGATTCGTGCCGTTGGGGCTGTGTGAGAGCGGGTGATTTTTCCAGTGGGATGAGTCGTGTTTTGTGTGTCGAGAGCTAGAGAAAAAAATATGGTTTCGTGGTTGGAGTTGAACAACATATAATAATGAATTAAATATCTGCCATTCAGTGTATCTACACCATAAAGAGATAAATGTGAGCAGCACATTCGAGAGGAAAATTTGTGATGTCGGAGTGTGGGGTATGGCGGCGGGTTTTATTGGTTTTTCATGTGCTCGTGTCTTGTGTGTCCCTTGCTAGTCTCTCTCCCCTTGTAAATAACAAGGAGACATTTATGGGGGAGCGAAAAAAGGATTTAACAGTTTAATTTCTGTCGTGAGGGGCGAGAGAAAAATCGTAGTCGTTACAGAACAGCATTGGGATGATTATAAGTAAGAGTCAGAAAATGGAATTAAAGTGGATATTTTCCGGCGAGCTCTGTGGGGTTAGAGGGTTGAAATATTCTCGGGTCACTTGGTGTGAGACGGAAATGAAATTGTTGAAAATACTAAAACCGTGTGGTGGTTCGATGGCATTTGCGGCAATGTGAAAATTTGCTTTTGTTTGAGAATACGGAATTTTGTGCGGTGGGTGGGGTGGAGATAAGCCCTCGCTCGAGGCGAAGCCTCGGAGGAAAGCGAGAACTCTCGCAGCAATGAAAATTATTCTGCATAATCAGTCGAACTGAAATTGAATTCTACGGACGGAGAGTGTAAATAAAATACTCGGCGCTATGATTCTTGATTCAACATCGCGAGATAGACAGCAAAATAATTGAATTGGAATTCAAAATAAAACTCAAACATGGCAGAAGGGAACAAAAAACTTTTTTCGCTCGCACAGGGAAAAAAGGATGTGAAAAATTTATGCCTGAATAAAAAAATCCCTCGTTCCGTTTGAATGGAGAAAATGAAGATTTGTGTTCGATTTGAAAATGTGCCATGTACTCGGAAAAAAGCGAACGTCGTCTCGATTCCACCCCACTAACGGCCCGTGGACTATCGCAATCCCTCCGCCACTGTATGATGTATTTGCATTCGTCAGAACCCGAAAAGCTTTTCGAGGGATTTTTTCTGTGGAACCTTTTTTCTGCAGCCGCCTTTTTCTCCTTTAAGCCCGTATCCAAATCTCCCCACACTCCAACGACTCCCGATGGATTTCAACCAAGCGTTAACATTTTTTTTTGTTCAGGAAATGCTCTCGGTGGCGTTTCTCGCTTCAACCTTCCCGAATACTTTTTCATATTTGCGCTTCAACTGCAGTGCAATTTCGTATTCAATTCAAAATCGTCTTTGCTGCAATAGAGTCAACGTTGTGTAGCGTGTCCTCTCCTGACTCCGCTTCTTACAGATGGCTGCTGTAAGCTCCTCTCAAACCATGTGATGCTGTATGAAAATGGGTAAAATGTTGAATGTAAAACTGCTTTTTTATTGTCTGAAAAAAGAGATGAAAAAGTTTTTGCGAGTTCGAGCAGTAGCAGCAGAAGCAAAAAATACGTTAAGCTTCCACATATGAGCACACATAAATGTATACATGGAATTTTTTACACGATGTTGCTCTCAGCTACAAAGCTCATGAAGCTTTTTTGCTCCGCTAAAGTGTGATGTTGGATGGAAGAAGCGAAGGGTGTGAGGAACGACATGAGTTGAATCAATAAAAAATGCTGTGGAGGAAGCAACCATTCCAACGTTGAGATTTATGTGCCCGACAGAGTGAGCGAGAAAGATCGACATGATGAATATAAGTGATAAAAAATTTCCATCGCACAAACATTGACAATGTTCACTTGCGATAGTTGCAGCAAAAAACTCCAACGAGATTCTGCGACTTTTTTTCGTCCACCCAGACAAAGGATTCGAGTTCGGTCTGATTCTTTATTTGATTAGTTTCAACAAGCATCAACTGATGACGATCGTTACTGCACCTTTAAATTCAAATGATTTACAGAACGACTTCGAAAGTTCAAGCCTTGCGGCGAACAAGTGACGGTCTTCTTTATAGTCCTGCTGACTTCATTACAATAAAATTGAGATTCCAATCTAAAACAAATTGAGAACACAAATCTCCGACGCTTCCTAAAAGTAGAAATGACACAAATTGCCATGAAAAACTTGAAACTTCTGCAAAATTAAACAAGCTATTTTCTTTTCTCGACTTTAGTCTTTTCGCGAGGCAACAAGCGGGGTGCGAATTTTCACTTTGCATAAATGGAGTTGTCAACGAGTTCAAATTACTCGCAATGAGAGCGTGATGAATTTGTAATCGCACAAATTTTCCAATTTTACTTATCGCGGAATTCAGTAATTTTCTTATAAAATGTCACAAGTTTAAATGATTCCACAATCAGTTGAAACTTTTACTTCCCACACTGTGATATCAATTCCGAATAATTAATTGAGGAATATTATAATCACGACGGACGAAATTAATGATACTCAATTTCAATTTAAAATTCATTAATTTTCATTCGTTGTTCCGTTCGCATTTGTTGTTCTTGTGCCCATGAATTCAATTACTTTTATTCCGGAGCAAAGAAATATTTATTTATCTCCTCCCTTCTTCGCTTTTGTGACTTCTTTCCTCCTAAATTTATTTGAACAAGCTTTTAATGGCCTGACAAATCAACGAAACAAATCGATTGAGTAAAAAGCTTTTCACGTCCCACCGCACACCCAACAGACCCTTGAGAGTGGAGCGCTCTTATCTAGAGATGAAAGACGAAAATAAATAATCGCATCGAATGCCATTAAACGAGCTGCTCGACTTGGAGTGAAATATTGATTGAGTTTTATCATTAGCCCGGCGCTCTTGAGCCAATTCAACTCGCAATATAACCTCTTAGCATTTTTTAAATTTCCTTAAAGCACTTTATTTCCCCAACACAAATAATTCACATCATTATTTCCGCTGCTACATCGTCGAGCACACATTGTTGTACTTCAGCGAAGAAGACGGAGGAATCGACACGATAATCGTATCATCATATTCAAAGGGTGAAAAGTGGCAGATAACTCTGTTATTTAACCCTGGTTACACGATCTCACAGCTTCACGTTCGCCCTTGTTCGCAGCACTCACACACACGCACTGCTTCCTATGAATTCCTTAACAACAATTCCACTCATCCCTTGCAGCAAGGAAAGAGGAAAAAATCCATCCATTTTGTATGTGGATTGTGTGCGGCGGCTGAGAGGAAAATCCCGATGGCTGGAAAAATTACAATAATGTTCAAGTGATTTTCATTCGAGTGGAAACTGAAAAGGAAGAAAAACATAAAACCTCTCGTGATCGAATTGGGATGGGCGGAGAAGGGAAGCAGTTCGCCTCGCGGGCGGAAAAAAATCTGAAAAGAATATAATTGAATCGAGAAACAATTTTCCAACCCTCAAGCCCAATAGAACACATTTATTTTTTATCTTCAGCAGTCTTTTCCCCCTTTTTTATGCGAACTTTTCCCATCTCGCATCCGATACTCTAAGGAATTAACAATCATTCCGTCTTCTCTCGGATAACGAAACTGGAATGGCGCTTGAAGAAGCTTAGGGCGAGGAAGTTGATCCTTAAACAAATTCCCAACGATAACAAAGCTTCCGCCGATGAATCATCTCTCGCTTAATGTATCTGAATGTGAACTCAATTGTGAAAGTGAAGAATGATATTAAAGAGGGGAAACATTTCTCATTCCTAATGGTAAAATTATTAACATAAAATTTGCGTTCTTCAAAGTTAGGAATTTTAATTATACCAGCATTCACTGCTTGGAAACGAAACGTCAAAATATCATTCATGAGAGAACATACATAATATTTGTGGTCAAAAGAACGTTGGACGTTATGGTCCTATCAAACCGGATAGTTCTTTGCACAATCAAAAGTTTGGATTAAATTTTAAAGATCGCAGAACTTCAGCTTTAGTTTTCACGAATTGGAGCAAGCAGACTTTGTTACAAGTTATTTTGTGATATCACTGTAAGAGAATTCGCTCAATGATGGAAATATCAACTTAGCTTTATTGAATACTACATTGAAACATTTCGAGCGTTCTGCTTCAAACGCAATGAAACTTTTTACTTGCGCAGAAATTCCAGTCAAATAAAATTCAATATTTCATGAGATGATTTCTTAAGTACGCTCTCGTAGAGAATCATTTTCAGAATATTATTCCATCCGGTTGCCGGAGGAACGAGAAATGAATATTGCAGAAATGTTCATGAAAAGCTCCTTCCAGCCACTTTGCACAAGCTTCCTTGTTGAATATGATTTTCATTAGAGCGGCTTGAAGTCTCGTTGGAGTGAGGAGAGACAGATTAAGGAAATTGTGGTGTAGTTGAAACAATAAAAACGGAATTAAAACTAGATTGAACGGGGTGACGGTTCTCCAGCGTTCAAGCGACAGTCAAACTCAGTATTTCTCGTTGAAATAAATAACAAAGAATTTTGTTAAGCGAAGTGCAGTACGATGGGGCCGAATGATATTAAAACTAATGCTGTGACGTCCACGCCTCGCTCTATAAACGTAAAAGTTTCATCTCACCACACCAACAAGAGAAACTTTCTTTCTTGCCTTTTGTGCATTAAGTTTTAATTGAACAATTAGGCAGCATATTTTTCTAAAGATTCTTAAAACATCAGAACATAGAAGCTGAAACCCACCCAGCTCAAGAGGGTAGAATTTAGTTTTGTGCATGTGGAAAGCTAATTTGTTCAACAGTCCTTGTTTCCTTGTTTGTTCAGTGCTGTCTAATAGGATTTGCTCTGCAAAAACGAGAGCTTCCTTCCCCAGCTTTGCTTTGATGTTGTTGAGAAGGAAAATGTTATGCTGTGAAAATTAATTTAACCTCACACAAAATGTTGAGAATTCAAATAAGTATTTGGTAGACTGAAAACAGAAGAGCGCCTTCATTGAAACGCTTTAGCTAGCACACACAATTATCCTCATCAATGCAAAACTTTCGAGTGTGAGTAGAGTTTATAAAGTGCTACTAGCATCGATGCTCGTTTTCCAATTGAAAGGCGCCCAGTGTCCTGATTTTTCATTACCCTAGTCTCAAGTGGTAACATCCGGAAGCCTTAAATGAAGGCAACATATTCCCACATGTTCAACTTAAATGATTCGTTGTGGAGGATAAGATTTTATAGTGCAGAAAATACAAAACGTTATCTCATCCTCTACCCTCTCGGAAAGATATTTCAACCTACGCTCTCCCACCCAAAAGCAGAAATTGTTATCTCCCCTCAAGCCGGAGAATGTTCTGCTCTTTATAAAGGGGCAATAAAAAGGTATTATATGCCTCTAACTAACTGTATTGTAATTAAAGTTGTTATTTTGTGTGATGATGATGATGTTGCAAGGATTTTCTCCCCCTCCCACTCCCCAATGCGGCTTGAATCAACCCTCATTCATATTAGTTTAGGGCTGTGTATGTGAATGAATATAAATGAAAATTGTATGCTAAAAGATCCGCCCGTAGAGATGGAGAGATTAAGTGTTTTTCTTCCTCTCTTTATGACATGAAGATGATGTTTTATTTCAATCGTTGTGATCATGGCAGGCAGAATGGGGTTGTTGTGAAGCTGACCGCTCAGCAAATGAACATTGGAATGCTTTGAAGATTGTAATTGAACGTTTCCTCTGAAGCTCATTTTCGGAAGCCAGAGGACTGACGGGTTTCCAGAAGCCAAGGGAATGACGGGCATTCAACTAGGTCTGTTGGTTTTATATGAGCTTGAGGTTTTACGCTCCGAGCAACCGCAAATAGACGAGAAACAAGAATTAGTCAAGCATTAGCTTTTGTTATTTGATTCAATAACATTTTTGTCTGATGATTTCCGATTTCCCAAGTTAGGAATGTGTAATTTGATACAATCTTAAAAAGGGTCCGGAAAGCTTAACCCAAAAATTAGTTCAGTGAATATTTATTCGACCTCACTATGTTATGCACTCATCTTCACATTTTAAAGGAAAGTCTTGCTCATTTATCACACTAGAAAAATAAACTTTTTACACAAGAGAAGATCTAAATTATCACCTGGTATGCAACACCTTCGGATACATCAGCAATCTTCTTTACTGAAGTTTAATGGCTCTCAAGTTGTAGATTTTCCATCGACTAGGATTTGTCTACCCCAAAAGCCACTCCACAACCACATTCTGATATTTCACAATCAAAATCAACTTGATATCGTTCCGGAGAGGGTTCTTTCATTTCGAAATATATTCCGAAGCTGTAATTGAAATTTTGTGCCTGAGCATAACCGCAAGCTTCCCCAACTCTCTGCCTGCTTGACGTTCACCGATGTTTCTACAACTCGATACTATAGTCGAGTGTTATTTAATAACAAATTTCTTCCTCTCGTTCAACTCCGTAGCCGTATCATGTTGTCTGAAATGCGACATTTATGAACTTCTGTTGATGGCTCTCTTCCCATCCACAAACCCTGTTTCCCACTCTCCACGAGAAATTCCTCTTTGCGGAGCAGACGATGTTACAAATGAAAACTTTATTGTGGCAGGGAAAAGTTTTCAAACCATTCGCCACATTATAAATGGTGGAGTGAAGCTGGGGGAGTCGTTCTGGGGCGGCGTTTTGATGAAGTAGTTTGAGGGGTTCATGTTTGCAGAGCGATGGCAAAAGATCAAGCAGATGCGATAGAAGCGAAGAGCAAAATTGCTTCGTGCTTGTTTCTGTGCGAGAAGATTAAATTAGTTGATGATAGTTGTTTGGTTGCTTTTGTGGGTTTCCCTCTCCCAAAGCTTCATCGAACCGACTTCGAGGCACTCCTCGGTTCTCTCATGAAGCATTCCGTATCATCGCATCTACGGCTTACATTATTTAACTTTCATGCGAAAATTTTCCGGTGTTTGCGAAGCGTTAGGGAATACGAGCGTAGTGGAAAGTCTGATGAAAGATTCATAGGTTGAAAGTGTTTATAAATATCCAACATCAGAATCTGACGTCTGATACACGCCCGCCATCCTTCGCAGAAAACATATTAATTTCGTGTTATCCTTTTTCCTCACTTGCCTTTTGCAGGGATTTGGCTTTGGATGGAGATAAAGCATGAATATAAAGTTCATCTCTGACAATGTGCTCGTATCATCACTTTGCATGTCATAGACGAAACTAGAAAACTATGCTGATTTCTCCTCTCGTTCACGCCAGAGAGGTTTTTCTGGTTTTGCACATATTCTCTTTCTGCTAGCAACGTGCTACCAGTGATATTAGAAAACACAAGCGGGCGGGGGATGGGAAATGAAGAGCTGGGGATGGGGCGCCGATAATCCGGAGCATGAATGCTGTGATTTTGTATTCGAGAGTGGAAAGACATAAAATGTTTTTGGTAACACAATTATGAGGCGTCCCTCCCTTCGCTCTAACGGTTAGAGTCTAACCCGAGTCGCATAGATCGAAGAAAATTGAAAAAGCGAGACGAGAGAGATAGTTAATCTTTCTCTTTTCGGATCATTGAACATTCGATGGCAAAAAAGGAATGTTTTTCATCATCTTCCGCTTCGTTTCCAACTGATTGAATCCGAGTGATTCTTTCAATGACGAGGTTTGAGAAGCTGGAGGAGAGAGCAGATAATAAACGCTCGCTCGTCCCACTCTCGTTCAAATTGACGATAGCGTAATGATAACCCAATCTAATTCCTCCCGCATTGAGATTGACAAATGAAGCGTGCAGGCCATAATTTGTTGAAACATTATTGTAATTTACTTTTGCTCTTCGCCTCGTTAACATCGGTCGCCACAGACAATTCGTTTCTCATATTTGTTCAAGCGTTTTTCCTCGGGATTGTACACACAGCCGTCAAGCAATGAGCCATAAATTTTCCTGTTCTCCGCCACTCGGATCGATCGGATGAATCCATTAATAAATCATCTCATGAAAAAATATTACTTTCTCGATTTTTACGAGCAGGCCGAACGGAAATGTGTCTATGTGTCTAATGATACGGCGTGAATGGAGTGAGTGGAATGACAATAGTTTAATACTGATATTGAAGCAAAAATAATTCGATAGACAATAAGGATGTTGTGAATCGTATTGGTCCTCAATCTTTCCAACCCTTCGCATCGAATTATCGAGGGACTTTTAAGGTTCACGAGATCTTTCAGCATTCCTGGTGAAATTACACATAGTCGCCCAACGTTGCGTCCCTTCTCTTTTGTTCGAGCGACAATAAGAAAAGTCAAGAAGAAAACCCTCGAGTGTCGCTTTGACGTATTTCGGAACATTAAAAGAAGAAAGAAACACATTTTGCATCGGTCATTTATACCCTCATCATCTCTCCCTACCCAACTTTCCGCCCTTTTGCTCTCGAAAGAAATAAAAATGTTGATGGGACCATCAGAGCGTGGGTGGCAGGAAACGAAGCGCCACAGCTCGCAACTAACAAAGTGTAACCCTAATTCCCTTTCCTTCGGTGCCTGCTTTATTCACTTCCTTCAGCGAAATCCTCGCTCTAAACGACTCCCCGTTGCCACTTTTAATTAATTTGCTTTATTATTATACCAAGCTTTTTCCTTTTCTTGCTCGAGTGAGCAAGAGGAGAGCAGCGAAGCTCTTTACACCAAACGAGAGAACAACATAATAATGTGTCTCACTCCATCGACCTCGAGCAGGGCGAAGAAACCCCGTTGACATAAACTCCCTCTCCTTTTCCATTTTTTTCCAACATCGAAGCAAAGCGACTCTCCACCCCTCGATCTTTTCAGTGTGCTTTTCACAGCAATAATAATAATTCTCCTCTCACCCCATCCCTCCCCCTCCCGCTCTCTTCGCCGAGAGTTACAAGCAGCAATCTCATCTCTGACGGGTACATTTTTCCACTTTTCCATTTTTTATTCGTTTAATTTTTCTCGTCCCCCGCTCTTTCTTTCTCCTCCCGAGTTTATATGCATAATAATTTTCCATCTTTTATGATGACTGTAGGAAAAGCTTTCACCCTCTTGAAGGCGAGGAGCGAACCTCGTTAAGTGTAACTAGATGACTTTCCTCTTCTTCTTACGCCTTTGTCTGCTGGAAGCACATTTTTAATACTGAATTACTCTAGTCGAGCAGTGCAGTCTAGAACAGCGATCAAGAGGGTAGGAGAGCTTTTGCCATGATGGAAAACTCAGCTCTTTAAATAATTTATTTCTTTTTGATACTTTTCTTTCCCTTTACATTATGTTGCATTTGATTGTTTCCATTTCCACTTTTTAACAAGTTGACTGCATTTTTTGTCCTCAACAATGAACCGGAGCTCATGATAATGGAAAACTTTTTCTCTCGACTTGAGCGAGCAGAAAGCTTCAACTTTGAAATGGAATTTTATTTCTTCGTTGTTTAAACGTGACACAAAAATCTTTTCAATCTTCCCATTCTCCTACAATGCTGTTGAGTTCTCCCTTTTGTTTCATTCCCGTGTTTTAATGACAAGTTTTTCTGTTCTCCATCAACTCCGTGTTCTAGTTGCGCCCGTTGGCGGTGAGATGAAAAAAGAAGTAAAACTTTATGATGTTGAACAAATTGAGGAAGCGTTTATGTGCGGCAAGTTTTCAATAGAATAAACTACGGTTGACTCAACCGGGTTGAGCGATCTGCAAAGTTTCAGTCTCCCCCTGAAATCCCAGACGACGCTACCGTCTGTAATCAAGACGTACTCATAAGCTTCTTAAAGCAAGAAACGATTTTCAATCTCGAAACTGAATCATTTTTCCATCCATTTTGATGAAATTATCATCGTTCTGCGAAAAGGAAAGGAAAGTTTTATGCTCGGTTGATGAGGGGAAGGAGAACTTTGCTTTTATTTTCGGTTCGTTAAGACGTTGATGGTGGAAAAATTGCCAACAAAAATGAGACGTGTAAAAGCTTCTTTGCCCTCAAACTCTTTTGCCTTTCCTCCGTCCCATCCGGAACACGAGAGGAGGGAAAACGAAGAAATAACAAAAACCATAACCTGAGAAAAGGAAAAGAAAATCCCATTCTCATCCCCCCGCTTCGCCCTGTGTAATAAAAACTGTATAAATTTATACAATAACAAAAGGCAGAGAAAGCAAAGACGAAAAACCCCCAACCAAAACATATAAAACATCATAACGTTACCAACTCGAGCATAAGCTGAGGCAAAAGGCAACAAAATAATAAAAACAGAGGATAGAAGGAAAGCATGAAAATAAAATAATTCACCTCATCATACATATCAACTAAAGCGCTCTTCGTCGCTGTATAACGATTCCCGTACCCAAGCTTCTTCTCTTTCCACCGCTCCCAGTCGTACTCAGCATAAAGGATCGGATTTGTGATGTTGAATAAGAGCGGGGGAGTACGGTTTGGTGAGGCGAGAAATGTGTGTATAACTCTGACTACAGAGAACATTGCTCGAAGCGCTAGAAAATAACAAAAACATCAACAACCTTTTCCGACAGAAAAAAAAAGAAGGTTTTCTCGTTTCTCTCGTGCGCTCGCTCCACCATCCACATCAACGCTGCTCAATTCGACTCCACACCAAACACGACCTGCGAGCCTCCCCTCATTCAACATCGAAACCAAAATACTAAATAATAACATGAATCCCTTTCAATTCGAAAGCTCTATATATTTTCTCTCTCTCTCTCGCCGACCACCTCACTTCTTGTCTCACACTACCCGAACAAAGAATATTTGTTGTTGCGCTGTATAAATATTGTGTGCTAGAGGACGAAAAATGTTTACTGCTCCATCTCACTCCCCATCCGCCCGCTCTAACCGGAATGGAAATGGGTTTTCATATTATGGGAAACTCGGAAAATGTAGGTAGCAATATAATTTTCTCTTCCACTCTATGACATAGCGAAAAGGCTATGAAGAGGGAAAAAAGCTTTGGGGTGGATTGGCCGTCGTTGAAGGGAAGGAGGGAAAACCCGAAGCCCGAACATCAACAGCATTCTGAGCGGGGGAGAGAAAAAATTGTTTGTTAGGGAATTCTGTTATTCGCATTATTCCATTCCGCTTTCATGCTTTTTTGTTGGGATTTGTAGGAAGTAAACTGTTTTCAGAAGCGGGCTTGGCGCGAGGGTTAGAGAAGGACACTTCCAGTATTGTTGTTGTGATCTTTTATTATTTTTTCCGAGGCTTTCTCATGCAAGCGACAGAGAGCGAGAGGGTAGGAGGATGGGAACGATCAAACATTGTGTTGTGACGGGATATGAAAGTTTCTCGGGTGCGCGAGAGACTCGCTGATTACAATTTAAGTAAATTATCTAGAGCGTGTAGACGGAAGCAATTAATAGATAAACTTATACAAACTTACAAGATTCCGAAGTCGCTACCATTCGACGAAGTTTGCTGCAATGAAATTTAAAGCGGGAGAAGAATGAAGTGAGTGCTCTTCTCGTTTCATGATATTCCTTCTTCTGGTGCGACGACATTTCAAGGGGATTGATTTACAGAAATTCTACAGTTGTTGTATGTTGCGCCGCCGAACGCTGTCGGGAGAGAAGCGAGAGAGCTGCGAAGAGAGTTTGTTTAAGGGTGGCGAGGTTTTTCCACTCGTCGTGCTCGGGATTTTTATGGTGTGCGCTTTTTTTCTCACTCAACATCATCATTCCACCCCATGGAAAGCCATCAGCTTGTATAGCACAGCAACTTATACCCAATTTTACCCTCATCGTCGTTTCTGTTGA
Organism: Smittia sp. YW1114-2; assembly: GCA_033064975.1. Lineage (NCBI taxonomy): Eukaryota > Metazoa > Arthropoda > Insecta > Diptera > Chironomidae > Smittia > Smittia sp. YW1114-2. The sequence goes on from CP093833.1 coordinate 15,723,507, forward strand.
TGTTTCTCTCTTTTCTACAATTTCTGCTGTTTTTATTTCCATTCTGCTGCTGTTCAACCAGCTTTTGATTCTGTTTTTCTTTCTTTCCTCCCTTTTTTTCGGGCGAAATCATTCACCAATTTTTATTCTCTCTTCATTCGTGTGCGAACAACGACCGCAAAAAGTTGTTCTCTCGCTGCTGTTCGCTTCGCCGGTGTGCTTGAAGTTGTTTAACGGATCTGTGACTTTCGAAAGGAAAATTTTTCACATCAAGGAATAGAAGAATTGCTTCCTAAAAAGTTTAGTGACTCGCTCGGCTTTAATTTGAAGTCTCTCGACGACGACGATAAGAAGAAAATTATTTGCTCAGACAAGGAATCCTCTTGAGCAAGAAAATTTGTGTTAATGAAAATATAATCTGAAAATAAGAAGGCAAATTTCCATCGACGTGGGAGAGGAGAAAAGTTTTTATTTTCTCATCAGTGAAGTGTATGAAGAGCTCGTTGAGAAAGCACATCCGATGAAGGAAGGCAAAGAATGTTATTAAATTAGGGATGGCTGGAGGAAAAAGTTGCTGGAGAATAAAGAAATTTCAGTAGTTTAAAGCGCACCCAAAAGTTTCTGTCTTGTGATAAAGAAGTTTCCCTCGAAGGAATATAGTGGAAAAGTTTTATCGGAAGGCCACCCCTCGCCCCCCTCCGGAATCGTTTTCATTGTTTGCCCCGTGGCCGGAATATTAAGCCATAAAAAAATGTTATTTCTTGCCATCATACAAATTAGCTGAGCATTTATTAAGGAGAATTTTTTCTTTGAATAATAAATAAGGCAAGAAAAGAAAACGAAAAGAAAATACGAAAGGCAAACTTCCAGCGAAATGACAGCCAATTTAAAGGTTGGTGCTTTATACAACAATTTCATTTTCATTTCCGAAGACGTTTTGAATTTTCCACACGTTCGTTCAACATTTTTTGTATAATTCTAATATTTTATTTTCATGCGATTTGCATATGAAAATGTAATAAAGGGAATTGACGGAATAATTCAGTGTGCCGCCCCTCGAAAGAAAATATATAATTGAATGTCATGTTTTCGGGAAGTTCCAACACAATTTGTTTGCATTTCATCATTGATTATCACGGCAGGTTTTATATTGGATTTCTTATTCTATAATTGCAGGGACCGCCACCCCAAGGCCCACTGAAGTTCACCATCGCAGACACACTCGAACGGATTAAAGAAGAGTTCAACTTTCTTCAAGCACAATATCATTCGTAAGTATTGAATCATCTCAGACTTGAAGCAGATGGATCAATCGAAAAGTTACTAGTGCTGCAATAATTTCAACGGCAAACTTTCGAACATTTTAATTAATTCGTGTTAGAAAAGTTTCCGCATCATGAGCTAATTGAAAAATGAAGGACGTGACGTAATTAAGAATTTACCAAGCAGCCTTTGGCCTCATCCTCCCCCCACTCAACTGATAAATTAAAATTGAGTGTTGTTTGTTTCAATTAGACGTGAAGGAATTTTTTTTATCGTCGTCATCTGATTACCATCGATCGTTTCGCTTCGCCTTTTTCCTCTCCTCCGCCCGCCACCCATTTTATCCGTCTCGTTGTCATTCCGCTTCCGACATAAAGCACAACAGAAAAGAGAAACATTAAATTAATGAATATGAAAATAAGGCGCAGAAGACGAGCGACAAAGGGGAAGAGTGGTGACAATGATGATATGATTTACATGCTTCACGCTCCCGACGATGAGGATGATGGGGCGCGACGTATTTTCCATGAAGCCGGGTTGCTTCTCCCATCGAACAAATGGGGTAAAATGTAAACATTTAGAAGAAAATTAAGATTTAATTATACATCTTTGCTGATGATGTTTGTTGGGGGAAGCGACAATGTGTAATTGAGCACTCGCACAGCTATGAAAGTGCCGACAGTGATAAACGTTACTTTAAACAGTTAATTAGACAACAACATTTTTAAATCAAAGGCGGTTCTGCGACGTTAGCAAATACATTATCGTCATGAACAGTCTTTCAAGCGTGAGTTAGAAGAAAAATTCACTCAAAATCTCGACAAGAAAGCTCGAATTTCTCCCCAAAACTTCGCTCACTCTTAATTAATTTGTGTATGTGTGCGGCAGATTTTCCCTTCGCGCAATCTTCGAAGCACAAATGTTCATCGTTTGCTATCTTATTCTAATGAAATCACATCATTTGTGTATTCATACGAGAAAGTGGTGCTCAAAGAAAAAGAACAAATTTGTGGAATAAGATGCGGGAACGCTATGAAAGGCAAGCCATTATGCTTCAACAACAGCGCTGAGCAAGAAGCCCCAAAATGGCAAAGCGAGAGAACGAAGATGTGAAAACGATTGAGAAAATTAGATAATATAAAACATACACAACACAAAGACGCCAGCAAGCAAGCGAGTGATGGGAAGAGCATGGGGTGTTGAAGATGTAATCGCTTTGAGTTAAAGGAATTTTAATAGCTTATAATGGTTATGTTAATGTGAAACATAATACAACGCATGAAAAGAGATTAGACGAGAAGAAGAATGCTTTCAATGGTTTTGTGTCTCCACACAGAGGCGGGAAAGCATATGGGACGCAATTAATGAGATGATGTTCTCCGATGACTTTTTAACAACTCTTCTTGTTTCCGAATTGCTTTAGAAGTCTCGGCTGTAGACGAAGGAGGAAGTTTGCGAAGAAGTTCGTTCGGCTGAGAAGAAGATTTCTCCATCACTTGTTTTATTAACGAGAATTTCTCACATTTCCGCGCTCCTCCGAGACATTATAAATTTTATGTGAATATCATTGAGAGAATGGAACGAGCGGGGGCGCGCTGAAAAAGAAGATGAAAAGCTCTTTGCTGACTGAAAAGAAAAAGTTCATGCGCTGATAAAAAATGTGAAAAGAAATTTTATTTCTTCTTTTATTACGGTGGCAAAAGTTGAATGGAGGGGAGCAGATTATGAACGGCACGTTTTCAATAAATTATTTCACTGGCTCTAAAGATTTACCCACAGCCATCCTCGCTTATCACCCGCTCCATTTATCCGGGCAGAGATAATAAATAAACAGCGCAAGTTCTTGATCAGGCGGACATTATGACTTTATTAGCACGCCCTACCCTGGATTAATTTTCATCATAAAAATGTGCGCCTTCTCCCCTCTTCCGTCCCTTGGATACGGGAAACTTTTCTTCTGCTCGACGACGCTGAGTGGGGTCGCTGTTTTATCTCCCGTTTGATCCATGATAGCTTCGAGGCGATTATTGAAAATTCTATTATTAATTTTATTCTTAATCATTTTTCCTTTCTTTCGTAGATTGAAATTAGAATGTGAAAAATTGGCGAGTGAGAAGACAGAGATGCAGAGACATTATGTAATGGTAAGTTGAAAGATTTAAGATATTTTTGCATATCGACGACAAGTGTGACCAAATTCAGAGTCTGAATTTAGAATTTTCTTGAAGGTTTTATTAAAAATATGTCGGGCAACAACGCGGAGAAACTTTGATACTTCATCGTTCTGCAATATTGCATTTTAATAATCACATTTTCTCGTCTCCCTTTAAAACGAATCGCTGCATCATACGCTCGAATCCTTCTGCTCCAACGAGCGACGTCACTTTTCGTTCTTGAGTTTCGTTCTAAATTTCCCATGAAACCATTTTCTCGATTTTCATATCGCGATGCTCTGAAAAATCCTTCGCGGGTGTGAGAAATGACAAAAATAATCACCGAAGATTATAGCAGCAAAGCAAATGCATAAAACGACAGCGTCGAGCTGACGTAAACACGAAATCATGCGCGCTAAAATTTCATAAATATTTCACGAAATCCGCTTGTTTTACGATGCTCGCATTCCCGTCTCGCGAGTGAATATTTTTGCACAGTCTAAGAGAGAGAAAGAGTTGAGCCGAGTTGAGTGAAATAGATCATTCCCAGCATCAACATCAACAAAACCCATTTCGCGGGAATAATAAATTTTATATTTGCACAGAGTGAGTGCTCCAAAGCGAGACGGGAGTCTCTTCACAGCAGCGAGAGAGGGAAAACAAAAGCATGAAAGATATGAAGCATCCGGAGGGAACGAAATAAAAAGCTGTAATTGCATTTCTGTTCAGCGATTTCTGCTGCTATTATTTTGTGCTAAAACTACTCCCCGAACGCTTGATAAGTCGGTCATCTCTCTTTCCTCTTACCGACATTGTGCAGTTGATTACTTCATAGCGACACATGAAAAACCAACAAAACCTCGAATCGCAAAAACGGCTCTCGACTAACAACTAGTCAGGCTAGGTGTTTCGAATAAAAGTAATCCTACGATGCTATCGTGTTGCCTCCTGTGACGCTTCGAGTCGAGATAAATCTCTCTGCATTTAGAATAACATGGAAGCTTGCTATGCAATATAATGTGGAAATTGTGGCGCACCAGAGCAGCTCTCATCCTCTTTACAACTCGAGCAAGGTTGCACCCAAAACCTTGTTCGAACTCAACTTCTCGTCCTTGCATTGTCACGAGCAATGGTAGATAAAATGATAAAGAAACAGGATGCATTGTTTCTGCTACTCTTTCCATCAATTCGATCAATCAAAAATTGCCATTGTTGTGAAGGAAAAATCTGTATTTGAGAAACGTAAAGCTCTTTGATTAACTTGATCAAACCCGCTCCATTTGATAAAATATTCAACGGTGTTTGCTAACGGTTTCCTCGAAAATCCGACAAGTTGTTTAAGCTGCAATCGTTGAAAGCTTCCTCCTTCTACTTCCATTAAAACGAAAATCATCAACCCGTAATAAACTTTTCCTTGTAGAAAATTAATTTTCTTACCGAAGAGAGAGCTCCGAAAAGTTCTTCGCTTCATTCTCCTGCACAAATTTGTGTTTAGTACTGTTGAGGGAGGCGAATGCTTCTTTCCATCTCACACCTTCGGAGCTGGTGGAGAGGTTTCTTGTTCGGAATTAAGTCCTGAATTATGTGCACACAGCAGCAAGTGAGCTTTGAATTGTTTGTGCAAACACGATACAGGAAAACCGCACCGAGAATTTTCCCTCGCATGAGCACATGAACGATGATGCTTCATTCGTTTCTGAGAGGTGAATCGTCTAATTATCTGATAACAAGCGTTTGTTTTCCCTCTTTGAAACAGCAAAGGTCGTAGCGAAGACGAAGCAACCGAAACCGAGGAATCTTCATGCAAGAAAAAGCTTCCTTGCTAGACTATCGCTCGCTCTCTCGTTTCCCCACAAAACCCACAGAATATTTTCGAAATGTCGCTTCTCCATATTTCACGAAGGTTACCAGTTGAACCAGGCGCTAGTTACAAAAGTTTCGCAGCAAAACATATCCGTAGCTAAAATGTTATAAATTTTCAGTCCCGCCACAATGTGTTAAACCATGTTTCACTGTAGACGCTTCCCATCTCATGTGTTTCGCCCTCAGAAGCTCTTTGCATCCCATAAAGAAAATGAATTTATGAAATTTCATCTTTTTGCTGATGTTGTTCTCAGTGGTTTTTGGTGTTTAAAAATATTGTCGGAGCATGAAAAGTTGCGGTGAGTGTGTCAGGGATTGGAGAAATTGTTTCGTCCTCCCACTCCGAGCTCTAAATATGTTTATTTTCTCCGGGTATTAGGTAGATGAGCATTATAAGCATCATGCACACACCACCCAAACTTAGTTTCTTCCATTCTGTGGCACAAGTGGAAAATTGTGTGTATTATTTTCATTCATTGAATGCTTTGGGTTTGAGCGAGAGATTTTAATAATTTTCCAACCCCCAAGCAGTTTTCTCTGTTGTGGCTTCAACATGAATAATAAAATTTGAGATAGAGAAAATTACTGACATTAGAGAAGCGGGCTGTGGGTTCATGTTAACGCAGAAGCCCCGCCGGGGAAGAGAGGAAACAAAGCACACTCACATCTCATAAACAAGCACTTTATAACATGTTGAAAATCCTCCTGGTTTACTTTCCGTATAAATCATTGTGTGAACCAACCCCAAGTGAGTCGTTTTACAAATTGCCGGAACCAGGAACCACTTAAAATTTTCGCCTTTTAACTTTTCGACTCACAAACGGTCGCTTGTTTACAGTGTCTGGCGCATACATCTTTATTTAAACGAGGTAATTTCGATTGTCGAATAGAAAAGTATGAGAACATGTAACGGAGGGTTGCAGACGAGATTCAAGCAGCTTCATGCGACTCTCTTATTTTGCTTAATGCTTTTCGTTCGCACCAGCTGGCCTTCCAAACTATTAAAGTAAGGCCTAACATTTAATCACATTGCAACAGAGAATAGATGTCAGAGGGATTCGGTCAAAAGTAGTCAAACTGACTGTTCATTCGTCTATAAGCTTCGTCATTATCTGTGTAATGGGAGAACACATAAGAGGTATTGCAAGCAAAATCTGTTCTCCAAGCAATCACTTTCTTTCCGTTCGTAAATCATTCGCCATGGTTAATATGCCAGGCGTGAAAAAGCGACGAGTTTAAAGCGACAGGAATGAATAAAATTGCGAGAAGTAATGAGCTCAGACATAACACCAAGTCTTGCTTTCCAAGCAGAGGAGAAGGAGAAGCGAAGCATCAAAGCTCAAAATGTTGTGGAAGCAGGAAAGGAAACACGCTCACAAAAAGCAGAAAACCCTTCTCGATTAAATAATGTCGGATATTTGTTGATGGAATGAGAGCAAACAGCAAAAGACGCTGCTTCATCCGGCTATACATGCCGAGGAAAAAAGCACATATTGAGATCGTGTATCGCTTTATTATTATTCGGTACACATATCGCATCAGGCATCACCGTTTTTTCCTTTTTGTGTGTAGCTTTTGCTCTTGATTTTTCCTTTGGAGCATAAAAACATGCAGAGGGAAAAAATCTCTCTCGAGTTAGATGGAAAAAAATGCCATCATGACGGAGGTTGGGGTAGAATGAACATAAAAGCGAAGTGGGAGAGGAGGAAGAGGAGACACATAGCAGCAGCAAAAGTGGAACTGTTGTTGTATTAATATTAAAAACATTTCAGTTTCAGTCGCATTTATGAAATTTTATGAGCTGCACAGATGAGATGCTTTATGGGGAGATCATGACTGAGTGGAACGGGGACGGATGAAGATGCAATAAGGAAAATAAACTCTTCTCGAAGCTTTCTTTGTGCTCCGTTTGTGTGGAAGTTGCCGTGCACTGTCGATACATGGTTTGCTGAAGCAGCTTTTCGTCTCAGCACATAAGTAGGATGCACATCTTGAGAATAAAAAGGAAATTTGTGTCGTATCTTTTATGTTCAATGAGGATTTTTATTTTCTCTCCCCTTCATCCGTCGCTTCTTCTATCTGCCAATATAATAAAGAAGGGAAATTTATTCCATCTTGGAGAATAAAAGACGACGTTTGAGTGGAAGAAAAACTATTTACAGACAGAGAAATAAATTTTCCTTCTAGTTTATGTTGAGCATGAAAAGAACGAATGCAACTTAGAAGCGATGTGAACTCTTGCGAGTTGCATGCTTGCGATTCGGTTGAGTTGAGAAGCGAGCTCGAGACGGAAAAGATTTATAAAAGTATTGCGCTTTCAGCCGAAAAGCTTGAAAATGATTTGTCGAGACAAGTGGATACAATAAACAACTTTATGATGCAAAGGGTTTGGCAAGAATTATTGAAGCGGATCTATAAGTTCTTCTCGTTAAACGAAGATTTCTTGAGTCAACGATATAAAAGCTCTTCATGTTTCCTCCAAGTCGTTCCCCTGTAACCTTTCTGAAAAGCTTTACGAGTGAAACATTTTTCCATCCACAAATATTTTCTTTATCATCTCCCACTTCTCTCCTCTCGTTTATTTATTTAATATCGAGTAAGCACAAGAGACGAGCGGTGCTGCTGCTGTATGCTGTTTCATGCTATCGAGAACATTCCATTTTTTATATGGCAAAGTGTCGGCAGATGTGAACTCCGGGGAAAGTGGCGCTATACAAAGCAAGGATGTGGTTTTCCTTGAACATTCCTGGGCTACATCGTTAAATCATAATAAATCCCCCGCCCCTCCTAACGCTCACCGAGCACAGAAAATTTCATTTTGATGTCGCTTTTTTGTGTGTAACGAGGAGATGATGAAGGCGGAGGAGTTTCTCGAGGAAATGTTTCGTAAGGAGAAGAAAAATCCTCTTATATTTTTTCCGTCTTCGATGAAATATGTTTCTTTCCCCCCAATAGACGAGAAAATATACGGAAAAGTGCTTTTTGGCGGGCGGCAAGGAAGAAAATTGTGTGTGGCACATTTGACACTCTTTTATTATATGGAGCTGCTGATTCCTTTTGCTCGGATTCGTACATGAGCATTATGTGTTTAACACTTTCATGATACGCCATAAATGCGAGCGTATCAACCACCCACGCTCCTCGACTGCCACTGATTTGTTGTTGTGTTTACATTATTAAAAGACGACGAAGAAATCTTCGAGATAATTTTCTTGATGTTCGAAACGCTGATGCTTTCTTCAAATATTTACTCCTCTTCTGCTTCGGGGAGCTTTCTTCTTCCTGCTATTGTTGTTCTTTCTATTTGTCGTCGAACTCGGTGATGGAGGATGGAAATTATTTTTCTTGGCTGATTTCATTTTAAATGGTTTTTTCTTGTTGTTTGCCAACGAGCAGAATAATTCGCCTTGTCGTTTCGACGATAAACTTTCCTCCCCACGTTTCTCTTCTTCCTCTTCTATCCTTCTCCTTATCAGTTGCTCTGAAACGATGTTTTTGTTGCTGTTTACCCATTGCGGGTTGAAGAAATTGTTTAGTGATTAATTAACATCCGAAAAGTGGGAAAAAGTTGATGGCGAGGGGGAAGGACGGAGAGCAAACTTTAATTAATTACTCGGAGACTGAGCTGGAAGATTTTCCGAGATTGAGTCGTGAAAGTTTGAATTATTGAAATCAAATTACCAAAACGAGCGTCAACCCTCACACCCCAATCGATAAATTACCGACGCAACAGCGAAAACAACTCGATCCGATTAAATTATCAAATAATGAACTGTTGCTCATGTTTCCATTTCAATAACATGATTATATTGTTACACTTTACATTCATTAAAGCTTTTATCAACCTCATGTTCGCCATGTGACCCACTCTCACCCCCTCTTGCTACTAATGAAACACGCGAGGAGCTCCAACTCATTTTGTAGTGCGGTGAATACAAACACGAAGCACATTTACGCGAGCGAGGAATAAATTGTTATATACTTCTCCGCCGCGCATTCGAGCACTTTTTTTTCGATTAAATTGTAATGTGTTTTGTGGTTTCGCCTCATTCTCCCTCCGCCACGTCCACGCCATCGTCGAATTTATTATAAATTAATGGGTTTTGGAGCGTGAATGAAATCCATTTTGTGTGTGCGTATGTCCCGATAATAACGCGAGCAAAGCCATCAACTCCACTCCACCTCTTGTCGATGAGCTTACATGTATCGATTGCATGTTATTTGTTTTGCGTGTAACTCCATGCTTTGGATTCAATCATTCGTGAAGGAGCGGGAAGCCTTTCAAAGAAAGCCGTTCACACTCCCCCTTGTTTTACAAATATTACGAATAACGAGTCGCGTGAGTTCACTTTGTACGTCTCAATTTCAAAGTCCCGTCGCCAATGCAATGTTTTTCTTAATCTCACTAAAATGTTGTAAATCTTCCGCTTCGTTTTACATTTCATGCGAGACGAGAATTGGCGGCGGCGGCGGAAATGTTGGCGTTAACGCTTGTAATGCCATTTTCATGTGGGATTCGCGATAAAAAAGATCTTTAAAGCTTCAAATTTATTTCGAGAAGAGTGTGATGTAGAATTACCTCGTAGTCATCGAGAACTGCATAAATGATTTGCTTGTATAATTTTAATTGGAGTTCATGCATTTCCCAATCTAATTTTTTGTTTGCTTAGGGGATTGAGGGGAAGCGCTGGCAATTAGTAGGGTGGACTGGTTGAAACACGGTCATTTATTCACCCAATGATTGTCATGAGCCGCACCAGCTTCGAGTCTAGTGGATTTATATTGAATGAAAGAGTTCCGCGAGGGGTGGCGGGCGCGCTTTTCGGAAATGTTCACGTTTGAATTTATCGTGACTGCCATTTGGGAAATTGTCGCTGCTGTTTCACCGAGCTCTCGGCTTCGTGAGTAGAAATGGTTTAATAAAACAAGCAAACAAGGCAGGAACAAGAAAGAAACTTTGCATGTCTGAGCGCTCTACGCCAAAAATATCAAAATTAAATAAAACAAATCTATGGGAAATATTTTATTTATTTTCCGAGGGAGCATGGAGCGCTTTCCCTTGCCTGTTTCCGTGCACAGACAATATATGGAAATTCTGAAATGTTCACCATCTATCAGAGGAGCATTTGGAAGTTTTTCAACAAAGTTCATGAAGATTATGACTTGAGCGAGCACGAGAAATTATCATAACGTAAATGAAGTGAGAGCTGTTGATGTTATAAGAATATTTTGCATGTATAACACTCTAGAACTGGAAAACTTTTCTTGCCGAAAGTCTGTAGAGAGATTCGTCGTCTTCTGAATTATTTCCCGTCTCCGCTTTTGCTTGAAGAAGCAGAATAATTAGTTTTCACGCTCACAATGCAGTGCGCCACAATGACACGCGTTGGCAAGACGAAAATATTCCCTCGAGATGATTAAATAATTAAACGAAATTAAGCATTTTTCCCAATTCCTTTCCTCGCCGGAAATTCATGAGGGTGACGTGAATTAGATTTAATAACTTGATTCTTGATAAAAACATGCCGGTTGACTTCACAAATTAAAAAGTGCTCGAGAGCGAAGGCGCTTAACGACAAGGGCGAGGGAGAGAAACCGAAAGCAGCACGTGATTGAGCAAATACATGTTCTCAGCTTAGTTCCGTTTGTGTTCACATACTTTCAACCCTCATCGCAATGAAGCGATTGTGCAAACAGCAATAATAATCAAATGATATGAAAAATAACCTACTGCCGTTGGGGTCGAACACAATACAATAAAAAGAACTCGAGAGAGTTGTTCAAATGAGATTGAAAATCGAACTCAGCCTTTATGATGATAGACACAATGGAACGCGATAGTAAAAAAATGCCATTTGAGGAGAAGCGAGCGAGGGTTGTTATTGTGTGATGATTCCATTTAAGTTCACTGCCACCCTCCGAGCTCGATTCAATGTTACAATTTCAATTTCGCCAAACGATGGAAAACTTTTTTGCGCTTCGAACTCGAGGGGAATTGAAATTTAATTGGCTATAATATTTTTTCCAAGGCCAAAAGCTGTTTAAACGTGAGGAAGCAAAGAAGAGTGGGAACGAACAATAAATAAAACATTTTCACATTAGCGATCCCCGCTTCACCCTCTGGCTGTTGTTGTTGGAAATACAATTATCGTGTCAATCGACCGTGGAAATTTTGAACTTTTCGGTTCCGAAATTAAATGATTTCGCCTTTTCGGGCAGATGTCGATGGGATTGAAAGCGATACTTGAGCTTTATAGCTGAGGTTAAGTGAATTGTAAACAATTCAACCGCCGCACGGTCACGCTCACGTCGTCAATGTGTCACGCCTTATCTCAATTCTGATTTCTTCTTTTCTCTCGTTACAGTATTATGAGATGTCGTATGGATTAAATGTCGAGATGCATAAACAGGTGAGTTGATCTGATGTTTGATGGCTTTGCAGGTCTTCAAGAGAAATGATCAGAAGAAATTGTCATGGAAAACTTGTCCTCTTAATGCAGCAACGATTTCCCCGCTAGAGTTTTTACCATTTACTGAGTTGCTCAAACATTTGTGAAAATTCTCTCGACTTGAAACTCATTCGAGACTTGAACTTTGTGCTCAGATTGTAGCGTTAGCTGCTGCGAATGATCCAGTGAACTCCAAACGGAAGGCGATTAATAACAACAAAATTGCATTGAGCTGAATGTGGGTGGGTGTTTTTAAAGCTAATACGTGTCTTTCCTGCAAACGGCAGTTTTTATGCAAATTTTTCATCCAATCTCGCACGATGGCAGTGAGACTAACATGGGGATTTGAGACTCGGCAGCACAAAAAAGCTCGGTACACCTTTCATATGAACGTGAATTTATTATATCGCCGCCACCCTCACATCACTCGGTCTGTTGTTGAGCTTGGTGGAAGCGGAAAAGATTTTAAATTATTTCTGCAAGGGGAACGAATTTGCCTCGGGAACGTGTCATGTTTATTTTAGATGAAAATAAATTCGAGGAAACCATTTTTTCAGGTGAGGGAAGCTCGCGAGTAGCTTTCAATGGAGCATTCTTTCCTGAAAAGTACACATTGGCTTTTTCGACGCTGCTACATCGTGAAAGAGACGACGAAGCTGGGGAGGGAAAAAGTTGAGCTATGCAATGTTATCATGAGAGAAATATTTACCGAGAATTTTATTCGTCGGGTTAAAAGCGACAGTTTTAATCATTGAAAGCAACAATAACTTTCTGTCGTTCAGTAATGAAAAGCGAGCAGGCAAAGATTATTTTTTGATGAGCTTCAAAGGGAGTCGAGTGCATGTTTTGCTCGGCAAACAAAAAATGATCGAGGGAAATGTTCATTCTACAGAGGCTTGCCTCATGATCCACAAAATCGTTTGTGATAAAAAGAGCACAATTTCTCACCCACAGATTCATGATTAAATTTTTTCTTCGACTCACAAAGCAGAGAGCAGTAAAATGATAATTTTACTCGTCTCCCACTTCCACCCACGACGAATTATTCATACATCTTTTCATGCTAACTTTCTGCTGAGGAGGTGGAAAAGGAATTTGAAGCTTCTCCTCACTTCTCGAGGTCGTTTACGACACGGCATATTTATTTTGCGCTTATGAATTAAATACACAGGAAGAAGTGAGAGAAAAGTATTTTCGCATTCATAAATCAAATTCCCATTTTGCGGTATCATAGCACCATCGAAGCATGTAAATTTGATTTTCCTTTGAGCCACCCGCAACGTTCCCCATCTCCTTTCACCTTTCGCAGCTCCCGCTCACCTTTCACAAGGAGGGAAAAAGAAAACTTCTGGCAAACTCTCGAGCTCTTTTAATATTTATAATCTCATCCATTTCCATCGGAGGGAAAATTTATGTTGTATATCTTTCTCCTCTTTCTATGCTTGTCGCTTTTTTCCCTCAACTCTGCGAGGGAAAATCACCTTTTTTCTTGCTTACGGTTCTGCCCTTAATTCCCAACCTCGTTTATTTATTTATTTTATTTTCTTTCGCTCTTCCCTTAATCTTACAACATGAAATACGAAGCAAGAACTTCTCCACCCTCAACTCGGCATCTTTATTTTTATACCTGTCTATTATCTCATTTGATGAAGCAAAATGTGTAAGGCATGGAAAATTTGTGTTGTGTGTGATGAAAATGCCTAAACCATCTTCTCCCCTCCGCTTTGTGTTGTCGAAAAGAGAAAATTACTCATGTCCTTGGGTGAATGAAAGTACTCGGCGGCTGTGGGAAGGGAAGAAAAGAAAGAAAAGGAAAAGTGAGCAGTGAGGGTTCAGCGCACGAAGAAGACGAACGTATAAATTACACAATTTCATGTGACATCTTACATAGCAATATTATGGTTTGGAGAAATGCCAAGGGAGCGGAAGGAAAAATTGTCGCACAAACACACACAGACGCTTACTAGCAAACGCTGAAACGATTATACCAGAAATTTGCGACCCTTAACAGCTTCTGACAACTCTAAACAACAGCCAAAATGTTGGAAAATTATTTATTTATAAGGGTGAAGTACGATAAAAGTGTATAAGAGCATGAAGAAAGAGGGTTTCTCTTGAAGGCAGGGGAAAGATTGTGCGTCGTGAGGCGAGGAGAGGAAATAATAAGAAGGAAAAACGGTTTTCAAGAGGAAAGAATCAAGAAAAATGTGAAAATAAAGCAATAAGTTGAATTAAATGAGATGTGACTAGAGGGAAAAGCTGTTATGTATGCTTTAACATTGAGCCGCTTTCCTCTTAGGGCGAACGATGCGGAGGGAAGAAAATTACATTTTCAAGATCAGGGGTTGAAAGGATGATGTTCATATCTCGGTGTCGTCGAGAATATGTGTAAATACACAATGGCAAACGTCGCTCTCCTCGAGTGAACAAGCGATAATCGGCACTTGAGAAATTGGTGAATCACAGTCTCCCGAGACTCGCTCGTAATAAAACTGTTTCCATGACGGTGAAAGGGGGAGCGAGGAAAGGAAGCCAAATCTGTCTGAGAAATAAATAAATTAGAAAATTAAATAAACGCCACATTTCTTACCCTTCACTAAACGAATAAACCTCGATACAATAATAGCTAAGATTCCTAATAAGAGTGATTTTACCTTAGGCTGAGTGTGGTGCTACAGTTCATGCAAACATCTCACTCGTTGGAAATTCAACGTTTTGTTCAGAGCGTTCATCATAACAAAAGTCAGTTGTATTCGATCTGCTGATTTGTTCTTCCTGTTCAAATCTCCAGGAGACGGTGAAGGCAAACAATGACGATGAGAATATGTTTGATTTGCAGGCACCGAGCGAGGGTCGTTTCTGAATCGATAAACTCATAAATAGAGAACTTTCGTCTTTATGTTGGAGACATGATTAATAGCGATGCTTTGACATCATGCAAACAAGCGCTGCGATGCTTGCTGGAACGGCCTCCGATTGGCTTGTTTGTCGATTAAACAAAGTCGAGCAAATGCCAAAGCGATGCATGTTGAGTGATCCGTAAAACGAATCTCGATGAAAATCTCTCGTTCATGCTTCGATCGCCCTCACAACCCCACAACATATCACGATTTACCATGTATCGAAGAAGTGAATGGAAGGAATCATGTGCCATGATGGCATAATACAAAAATACAAAATGTTTATTTGCCGAAGCCCAATATTTGCTTGTTTGAGTAGAGCAGCATATTTATTCTGTAATGTTTTCGTCGAGCGGGAGACAACACGAAAGTTAACCCTCTTCAGTCACTGCCCCCATCAACTCCCTCTTCGTCTTGGCGGAAGAAAATAAAAATACGTTTGTGATGTTTATGTGTTTTCGATTTTTCCTTTTTTTATTCTTTTCGGAAGGATCGGAAAATAAGCTTCGGGGGAAGAGGAGGGAGCACAATAAAAAAGAAACGAAAATTGAACATGGCAAATCGGATGGGGCGACTGAAGGGTGAGATAGTCTCACACCCGAATCAAGCCGACCCGAAAAACCGTCATAGAGTATGGCAGAAGGGAAAATTGGATTTTTCGGTTATCGAAACCGCACAAAACCCGTCAGAAGAGTGAGTCGGGGCATTTCTGGTTGCCTTTTTTGCTGTTAAGCGTGAACGCTCATATTGTGTTTTTCACTCGAGATGGAACGAGAAGCAACCACGCAGGAAAAAGGGGGAGGCGAACGGCTTGACATGATACACCGAAACGATGACGACCGGAAGGCTTGGGAGGAGAATAAATGTGTTTCCTCCTCTCACACACACGCTTTTTTTATTGTCGAGGACTCTCGGAGAGTTTTGAAAATGCTGAAACAATAAACAGGCTTCGAGCAACATTCAATTTCATGTTTATTTTCTCGAGCAATGACTTCGAGTCGAGTTCGTGTCAGAATGGTCGCTTGTCGTCTAAATGTATTTTTAATGGTCTACGTAAAGGGACATTTGATATTATCTTCCATTTAAAAGATAATCCTTAGGTAATCAAATTGAGCCACACGAATTCGTCCCAACGAGCGTCGTCTGCAACCAATAAATTGTTGCTATTGCCGCATTTCATTTTTGATCGGAAAATATTTCGGGTGAACCACAATTCAACCTCGTGACCAATTCGCACACTCGTGTGTCTGTAACCTCATGCCTCGCGCCCGCAGAATAAAAAACAACATCAGGCCTGACCACGTGAAAAATAAACACTCGTTGTTTGTGAGCGGGAAATAAAGCCGCGCGCTCCAACGATTATTAATCACAATCATATTCTGATTAAAATACATTTTATCGCTCACAGTTTCGTACTACGATGAGGCGAGAGAAGTGTAATTGCTGCTCTGTCCGCTTCACGACCGCAGAAAAATTTGTGCAACGTGCCAATGGCGGTTTTCTCATTTTGGCTTCTCCCGAAAACTGTAAATGGTTTTATCATCACCCGCGCTCCGAAATTTGTTTAATACGGTTAACTAACGGCTGGGTTTCGGGTTGAGTACGGTGAGGGAGGGCTCATCATGATATCCTCAAGGGTCTGTGAAATTTAATCTCGGGAGGGATCTTCATCGCGAATGAATCAGAAGACCGAAATCCCTCTTTTAATTATGCATGACTCATAATTTTCCATCGAGCAGGCGAAATTCCATTCCATTAGCAGTTTACATGGATTTAATAAGTCATTGGGCTTGCTTTAATTTGCGTGCCCTTCTGCCGATCCTATTGTTGTTGTTGACGGTTTAGCTGCATTTTGGAATAGCGGAGGGTTTCGTGCGAGAATGAAATTGATGGAAAAGGATCGACGAGGGAAAGGGCGAGAGCGGGACACTGAACAAAGGGTAATTCATTTCAGCATGAACCTCACTCTCGCTTCTGCGATTTCTGTGCGGTTTGTTGTTGCTGCCAAGGGTTCAAGTGATGAAAAAAATTATGCATTATTAAACGGCTTGAGTTCTTCTGCTTCCAGCATTGTTGATAGTGTAGCAACCTCGCTCATTAAAAAGTTTCGCCAGATATCCATGACAACTCTGCAGAAAATCTTTTAAAGTTCCTCAGGATTAATGATTTCATTTTATTCTACCATTTTAGACGGAGATAGCAAAAAGACTAAATGCACTGATCGGACAACTTCTACCGTTTCTCGCTGCCGAGCATCAACAACAAGTTGCGGCAGCGGTTGAGCGTGCAAAGCAAGTGACAATGCCCGAGCTAAACGCAATTATTGGGGTGAGTTTATAGCGCGGAATCTTCCCAGGTTTATTTTTAGTTTTTGACAATCCTGTAAAATATCTCTCGTAGGAAGTTGGTTTGTCACTTAGAGAATCCCTTTTATTATTTGTAGAGCTCCTTGGATTAGTCTCCCCGTTGCAAAGTTCTTCTTTTCCAACACTTCCATGTCTCTCGCGAACGACTTTCTCGTCCCGACTGTTGATCAAATTTTGATTTTTCTTTATCTTCTTCTATTTCAAATAATGCAGCAGCATCAACAACAGGGAATCCAGCAACTCCTTGTAAGTTTTCAAAGCAAAAAAAAACAAAAAAGCAATCAAAATTAACGAAGCCGTTTTAATGTTTGGCTATAACTTTATTTGTTTGATGTGCTTGCTCGATAATCCAACTGTCATCTTCATTTCCCTCCTTCAAACTCATATTTTATCATCACGAGAAATTTAATTTCGTTCCTTAATTTGTCATTTTATTCGTCTAACCTTCCGGCCCCATCTCCAGGCCTCACAACTTTAATGATAAAGATTTAATGTGCATTTTACGTCTCGCTCTCGAACATCTGAACTCTCACCACCATCCAAAATCCCGTAGAACTCCCAGACACTCCATAATTTATTCTCCCCCTCTTAATCAACAAATCTCTTCCGACAACAATTAACATGGTAAAATTAATTTTCTATATGTGAGTTTATTAAATACATTTGCGCCTTTCCGCCCTCGGTCGTCTCACTCCACTCGTCGCCGCTCTGCGTGCTTATCACCAGGGTGAAAAAAGAAGAAAATTACTGAAAACGAGAGCCGTTAATAATAATAAAAGTTGAACCCTCTTGTTTGGATGTTTTCGCAAACCACTCTACAGAAATTTCATTTTATGTCGTGCTGTGCGCCACCGGAGGGGATTCTTTCTCGCTCTTTACGCTTAAATAACAGCAACACTAAGAGCCAAAGCCATATTCTCCCGCTGAAGCACAGAAAGCCATTCCGCCACCAACATTTTCTCATTTCGCTCGCGCTGCGGTGGAAGGAGAAGGTTAAAGAAAAAACACAACGATCCAGAGCTGGGGGAGGGGGGACAGGAAAAAGAAAAACGATGTTGAAATAAAATAAAAACAGAAATTTTATTCCCTCATTTACATTTAAAATCATCGGAGCGCTCGGCATTAAAGGAAAGGAAAACAAAATCCCATTCATCTGGCACCCTTCATGGCTTCAGTCTTTCCTCCGCTCCGGAAAAGGGGGCGTAAAGCGGGTGAGAGGAGCCCCTAAAGAACAGTAAAAATTAATTTCAAACCAAACGGAACAAAAACGGAATTTTCAGTTTTTATTTTCACTCCCAACAGTCGCTTTTGTTGCCTTTTTTTCCCTTCACTGTTGCTTAATGCTAGCGTTTCCCTCCCTCGCGGGGAGAACAGAAATTACTCGAAGAATAAATAAAATGCCAACACTGTGAACGACTAACACGAGTCGTGGGAGGGTTCGCAACGACCATAACGGCGAATAAAGCGGGGAGAGGAGGGGAGGAATTATGTCGGCATTTATGTCTTTATATCACGGAAGAATCCATAGGCGGGTAAAGTGAGCCGGGGTGACATAATTAACGAAGCGCTCCTTCGCATCCGTGCTAACAACACGGAAAAAAGCGAAATCTACCCTCCTGATTATACAAGAGAGCGGAAAAGGAGAAGGACGAGGGAGAATAAACGAGGGTAAAATCATTTGCCGGATTCATAATGATGAGGAGTTTGAGGCTAGGCTGATGAGTTGGTGGGTGGGCTTTGGCTTCGCAGAAGCACTGAAAACAAGTTAAAGAGACCGGAAAAGTGAAAAAATGTGTTGTAATTGTTATTTTAGTGGATATAAATTTATCATTCTCCCCTCGCCGTTGTTTCTTCGTTCGGGGCTGTCGGCCCGTTCGCTTGCTCGCACACCGCCCGGCGGGCATGAAAATGCACAAGCAGAGAGCAAGAAATGTGTACGATAATCTAACTAATCCCTCAATTATTTGCTCTTTCGCTTTTCGGGGGGGATGAACACCCTCGCTGCAAAAATTTATATTTGTTTTGCTAGGGCGAACGTGCTCGGGTGTTGGAAGAGATTTTATAAATTTTTCTGATCTCCTGACGATTGTCGGGATGTCATGTGGTGACGAGAGCGATAGAAAATTGTTCTACTTACAATTGTCGGCAGGGAATCACTGTAGGGACAGAGCATCTGCTTAAGTTCCAGATGGCATCTTAGAGACATCACTTTCTCAGACACCCTCGTTGTCTCCCCTCGCCATAGAATCCGGATTTGAAATTCAATTAGAGATTATTTGACTAGTGAAATCACCCGAATGTCGACTGGAGCGGCGTGATTTATGGCAATTTAATTAAATACACTGTTTGCGACACGAAGGGTGTCGATTAATTGCATTAATGACTGCCAGCGGCAGCAGCGAATCAAATCACGCTCGCTCAGCCGCGAAAACATTTTTCATCATCCTCGGCGCGAGGAAATATTTTGCGGAGATTCTCGTTCGACGCCACATAACGCGAAAAATTGCTGTTCAACTGAAACTTTTAAAAGTTTAGCGTGGCGTTTTATGAGTGCGTGGCGCTGCATTTAATTATTTCAATCAAAACTGCTTATTAAATATGATTTAACAAATGATTTTTTCTCCCTCTCGTTCATTAAACTCGTCGGAATGAATGTTTAATGCTTCATTGGCATGTGCCCGGAGCGCAGCGGGACAAATTGGAGGAGCGAGCGCGTTTGAGGACATAATTATGCATAATACACAATTAATTATCGGCATTGAGCGAGAGGCTTCATAAAACGAAACATAATAAATATTTTCACATCAACCACGCGACGCGGAATGGGCAAACTTCCCAATGAAACGAAAAAAGTTTTAATTTTGTGCAAAATCATTACGCAGCGCATGAATACAAAGTTGGTTGAAGTGCTGGCGGGTGACATAAAAAGCTGCGAATATTATTAAATTATATGAGAACTCGACGAGTTGCTGTTAAATGTAATCAATATCGTGCACCCGAGTGCCGACTCGAATTATCGGGCTTAATCGCTTGTTTTATGGTGCAGATTTACATTTTCATGTAGCGAAAGCTTCACGTGCAAACGCTCTCGCTCTCTCGAGCAAATAAAAGCGAATTAACCTTTTACACCTTCCTGTGCTTTGTCATAATTTCGTTCCTTATCTTAATAACTCGTAGCTTTAATGCATTCATTCGCACACAATTTGGCTCGCCGCCCATCGGCAACACCCTCATTTACCCTCAACAACCCCAAACAGTTTTATTTTTGGAACTTCGTCGCTTTCATTCTTGCCGCTTAATTGCATGTAATTAAGTGAGTTGAGCGAATCTAGATTTTTCACCACATTACCATGCATGCAACGACTCCGTTTACTTGGCTCACGATTACTTTAGGTCGCGCGAGTTAAAACAAAGGCGCACGGAACTCGACCTTAGACTGTCGTAGGTGCTCGTTTAACAAAGGTGGTCGATGGTTTTGATTGCATGAGATTTTTTTCGGATGGTTTGCTTCTTAAAACGGATCCCACAAAGCTTCCCCACATTTCATGATATCCGGCAGTTTTCATTTGTTTATTATGCTTGCGGTGTTTGGGCCAGTTGAGTAATTAAAATGTGTGACAATGTTTTTTGTGTAGCCGTTTGTAAATAACAACTTTGTTGTCCTAGCTCAAATTAACAAAATAATTTGATTAGCATTTTGAAACTTGTCACGCCAAACGAAGCAAGGAAACATGATTTAAACTGAGCATTCTCCTTTCTTTTCAGCAACAGATCCATGCACAACAGATTCCAGGCGCTCCACCACAAGCAATTCCGTCAGCATTAGGACCTTTGGGGCCGCTTGGAGCGTTTGCAGGGCCGATGGGCTTACCGCATGGACCACAAAGTCTCCTGAAAAATCCA
Organism: Smittia sp. YW1114-2; assembly: GCA_033064975.1. NCBI lineage: Eukaryota > Metazoa > Arthropoda > Insecta > Diptera > Chironomidae > Smittia > Smittia sp. YW1114-2. Next base: position 15,744,383 of record CP093833.1, read on the forward strand.
CAAGATCTTCACCGTGAGGACATCAAAATCCCGCTGCCCGGACCGTCAGCGGAGGAGCGATTGGTAAGCGTAGCCGAAAAGCACTTTGTGACACTTCTAACGCATAAATCTCCAACAGCGAAACTCAGTTTCCCCAGCCGATCGCGACAAGTATCCCCGCGGCCGCTCACCGCTCGACATCGAATCCGACCCGAAGCGTCGAAAAGAAGAAATTAAAGTAAATCATGTAAGTCTTTCATTGTTAGAACTACTGAACCATAAGATAGCCAATGGCAAGTGATGAGAATAAAGCGATTTTTCTGTCAATTTAACCCAAATCAAACAAAAGAAAACACTTTGACTTATTTCTGCGACGTCTCTCAATGAGTTGTGCAAGTGAATTCGCATTTTCGGGCGGGAAAGTGCCAACAAGCTTCAATTGCTCTAACCATTCGACACCAAAGACTTGTCAAACTTATCCTTTAATTAACTTTTATCCGTTTTGTTCCGTGCCATCATAATTTACGTCGCCGACACTCTTCATTTGATTGATTAAAATAATTTTAATTTCTCATTTTAATGACGAAGAGACAGAAAGGCAATGGGACAGCAATTAAGCTGAGGGTGGCTCCGGATTCATTTATCATGTTTTGCGGGCTGCGAGATGAAGTCCAAAGCTTGGGGCTTTGTGCAAACTCTTCGCTATCCTTGGACACTTCCGCGCCTTGGTCAGAACTTTGTGTTCAATTCTTTGCGTCATTAACCCAAGTGAAATAATTTCCTGTCGAGTTTGTTTTATGCTTTCGTCAACTCTTGTGTTCCAAAATCAACAAATAATTCTAAAATTTCCAAATTCTTTCTTAAGTTTGAGGAAGGAAAATTCCTTTGATTCGAAGAAAAATTGCGTCAATTGGCCTAACTTTCGATACGTTTTATAATTATTTATGATTTTTATTTGATTTCCATGTGTTTTTCTTTTTTTCTCTCCCGTCCAACTCGTTTACAGGATAGCGACGGTGAAAAAAGCGATCAGGATCTGGTTGTGGACATTGCTAATGAAACGGTAAGTTCCGAAGAACTTGTGAAGTCAAATATTTCACGCACAAAGCGAAGCACTGAAGAAGCAAAGTTCGTGTTACTGGATTCATAATTTCTCGAGAGGCCGGGCGGGGGGCACTGGGCGACGTTTGACATAACAAGCGGTGTTGGAATCACTTTCTTTCACTAATATGTTTCATTTGTTCCTTTGTTTTCCGTTTCGTGTTCGACGCTGCAATTTGCGTTATGATTTCAATTATGCTTTGCCGAAAGTTTTCCTTTTCATTTGGAAGAGTTTTATGTTTTCATTCATTTTGTGTCGCAATTTTCCGCCCGAAAATAGAAAATACAAGAAAATACAATATGAACAAGAGACTTTTTCCAGCTCATATTGTTTGTCCACAGTTGAGAAGTAATGTGACATTGAAAATCTTCTGCAGGGTTCACCGTCTCCTCGAGCCAACGGCGATCATTCAGAGTCGCGCGATCGTGACAGCATCGGAATAAACGGCGACAGAAATGGCGACAAAGCTGGATCGAGTAAGCTTAACAACAACAACGATCGTCCGCCATCGCGTTCCGGCTCGAGCTCATCTCGTTCGACACCAAATCTCAAAACAAAAGATGTAATTTCTCGCTGCTCATCTCCATCGAGCCCGCAACTAAAATCAATTCGTTTGCTTCTAGCTCGACAAGCCTGGCACACCGGGAGGCAAAGCCCGATCAACAACACCAAATGCATCGACGCCAGGCGTCCCGAAAGCAGTTGTTCCACCAACCCCAGCCGGCTATCCTGCTTCGCCATACCAACGACCAGCCGACCCTTATCAACGACCACCGCCAGATCCCTACGGCAGAGTTCAACCGATGGGCTATGACCCACATCCGCACGTGCGGACAAACGGACTCGCGTTGCCCGGAGTGGGTGGGAAGCCGTGAGTAGCTTATCACCTAATCACTTGACCACATGAAATTCAAATTGCTTTTCATCTGCAGAGCTTACTCGTTTCACATGAACGGCGAGGGAATTCTTCAACCGGTGCCCTTTCCCCCCGATGCGCTTAACGCTCCCGGAATCCCACGACAAGCCCGACAAATCAACACGCTCACGCACGGCGAAGTAGTGTGCGCTGTCACAATATCAAATCCAACCAAATATGTCTACACGGGTGGCAAGGGATGTGTCAAAGTCTGGGATATCTCACAGCCCAGCAACAAAGGTCCTGTTAGTCAATTGGATTGCTTGGTAAGTTGCTTGTCATGTAATTCCCAAGATCTTCTTCGACTAATTTTATGTTAACGCAGCAACGTGACAACTACATTAGATCGGTAAAGCTTTTGCCTGACGGTCGGACGCTTATTGTCGGCGGCGAAGCATCAAATCTTTCAATTTGGGACTTGGCGAGTCCTACGCCTCGAATCAAAGCCGAATTGACATCAGCAGCACCAGCATGTTATGCCTTAGCCATCTCACCCGACTCCAAAGTTTGCTTCTCGTGTTGTAGCGACGGAAACATCGCCGTGTGGGATCTAAATAATAACACGCTCGTTAGGCAATTCCAAGGACATACAGATGGCGCGTCTTGCATTGACATCAGCCCGGACGGATCAAGATTGTGGACCGGAGGTCTCGACAACACAGTTCGATCGTGGGATCTTCGAGAGGGACGGCAGCTCCAACAACATGACTTTAGCTCTCAGATCTTCTCGCTCGGTTATTGTCCGACTGGTAAGCTCAACTGTGCAATTTCTAAAGATCAGATTTTAAAACATTTGATTTCCTTCAGGTGATTGGCTTGCGGTTGGAATGGAAAACTCGCACGTTGAAGTGCTTCATGCCACCAAACCCGACAAATATCAGCTTCACTTACACGAAAGCTGTGTTCTCTCTCTGCGCTTCGCTACTTGTGGAAAGTGGTTCGTGTCGACGGGTAAAGACAACTTGCTGAACGCATGGAGAACTCCTTATGGAGCCAGCATATTTCAAGTAAGAAGCTTCAATAGCTCGACCTCAACATTTGTTAAGAAGCTTTCCTTTTTAGTCAAAAGAAACTTCGTCTGTGCTGAGCTGTGACATTTCCGCCGATGACAAATACATCGTGACGGGATCAGGCGACAAGAAAGCGACAGTCTACGAAGTTATGTATTAACGCCAAGAGAGAACCGATGAGGATCGAGCGGTGTCCGCCCCGCCTGCGTCATCACAACCACTGACGCCGTCACCACTTAACAACGCCAACAGCAATTAATTGTGTAAAAATCAGAATCATCATCACATCGGTCCAGATCGTTTTTCGTTTGAAACTTGCTGTTGATGTTAAGCTGCAAAGGAAAACGTGCATCACTTGAATTTATCTTTTACGCCTCAACGAGCATTGTAAAGTGACTTAAACTTTATGATTTACTGTAGCTGCTCTTACGTTTTCTCATCCCTTGCTAATCCTCCGGTTACAATGATAAAGTGTTTAGATCTATTAAGGACATGCAACGTGTAATTTAAATCGACGAGAAATAATTCACAAAGTTCAACTGAGAAGTTGCCTCGGTTGAGAACATTTTGTTAAGATTGTTTTAAGAAGAAGAAATCGTCTCAGCTTTTCGTGTCGAAACCCTTCAGTTGTCCACGACTTAAGATTTTAGATTAAACAATTTTGAGCAACATCGCGAGTTCTGTTTTAGGTTGAAGAACTGCAACCGTTGAAGAGATGACAGCTTCTTAGTTGATAAAATAAATACTTACAGAGAAATCTCGCCCGCTTTTTTCACTGTACATTGTCGCTGGTAAATTGAATCGGAAGAAAGTTTTAAAGATTAAAGTGTAAATTCAACTAGATAATTAAGCGAAAAAGAAATATTAAACATGGAAAAAGTCTAAATGTAATCAAAATTGTTAGTTAGAGATTTTCAGAGAACTTGGAGGAACAACGATGAGCTTAAATGAGCGTTGCAGGTTTCTGCTAACTGTGGAAATAGTTTTTCGATGGTTAAGAGGTTAAAGAATACGACTATGATGCCTTGGAACGGGCTTGAGTTAGGTCAATGCTACATGACGATAAGAGAAAATCCCTGGGGAACTTTTTAGGTAAATTTGTCTTGCAGCACCATTTGAACCCTTCGAATTATGTAGATGATTAGACGATCGTTGGATTATCGCGCTCTCAGTTGAAGGGGACCTCAAACCTCCTGTCAACCGATCATTCTCTTGGTGTTATCGAGGAACTCGAGTGAAAATTTTTCATCATGAAAATCTGATAATCCTTCCAATCATTCTTTTCATTATGTTTCGCTTCCTCTGTTCTAGAGCTAATCGCACGACTCTCCTAATTGTGATACGTCGTTCAATCTGTCATTTTTAAATCAAAGTCAGCACGTCAAAATTTTGCTTCAAAGCAGCGCAACCCGTTCTACCTTCAGTCGTCAATTGACTCACAAAACAGGCAGAACTCAATTTAATCAGAACTTTATTTTCATTACACTGAGTAAAGTGGCAAAAACATGCAAATAATAACAGATTGCGATGAATGGCATTGCTATTGTGCTGCTACAGCTTGTCACGTGCCCTGGAGATTCATCGAGGATCGCAGTCGGTTGCGGCTTTTCAATGCCCGGCTTGACTTCCGGCTTCGTCGCATTCTTCTTCACTTCTTCCTTTTTCTTCTCCGTTGGTTTAACATCCTCGATTTTGGTGACGATTCGTCGTTCATGCTTTGGCAATGTTGAACAATTTGCGAGAACTTCACTCTTCACTACCTCAACATCATCGAAGAACGTCCCGAAGCATTCGTTATCATCGAACATCAGATATCGTAAGTTGTAAAGATTATCGAACAGATTTCTTCCAATCGATTTGATTCGATTGTTGGAAAAGTCGATATGAGTTAGTCTTAAATTGTTGAAAAAGAGATCGCCGGGCAGATAATCGATTTCATTGCCAGGAAAAATTGCCATTTTGAGCTTTGGAAGTTGGGCAAAGTTTTCTCGGTGCAGCTGTCTCAGTCCACTCGAGGCGACCTCCAGCTCCTCCAGATTTGGGAAAAAGTTCTCAATCTTCATTGGCAGAAAGTGGCAAATCTGCTTCTTGACCACGAAAACCTTCACATCGCGATCCCTTTTCCCAAACTCGTGAAGGTTTGTCACGTAATTAATTGGCACACTTTGATATTTGTTAGTGAAGTTTATTGACTCGCAGGCGTAAATCTCTTTCGTTTGGTCATCTAAGTCTTTGAGATATATAAAATTGCAGTTGAGGGTCATGGAACGGGCGGCGTAGATCCACAAGACGACGAGCAGAAAGTGAAATAAAAATCTATCAACGACTTTTATAAAGACAGAGCTTTGAATTCTGACGTTTCTTACTTCATTGTCTTTCAAGCTTTATCGATGATTGACCTCCGTTAGTTTATCAGACACTCACGGTGTTCGCGTTCGCTGCGAAAGCTCAACTGAATCACGATCCCATCAAATGTTTATGTACTGCGAATTGAATTAAATCGACATTTATTATTTAGAGTTCCCCTAGCTCTCTTGACCTAGCGCTTGAAAGGTAAAACGATTTCGCGCTGAATGTTTCGGCTTTGTAGAATGTGCAGTGAAAGAGTTTTCAGGGTTCGGTGATCTAATTGAGTTTCTACCACATCGCTTTTGCCTGAGTTCGGTCGCAAGTCTTTGGTTGGTTATAATAATAATTTTAACGGCTACGAAAAATTTAAAATTCGCGGCCAACTTCGCTTTGTTGTGACTTTCTTGTACGTGGATTCATTTCTACAAATAATTAATTTACAAGAGAATTAGAATAGCTGGCATGGATAAGTCTTCAAGAAAACAGCCGATAAGGCTCAGTGAAATGAACTTCACTCCGATTCTGATCGCTGTCGCTGTCATTTTATTGACTTTAGGTGAATTTTATTTAGTTTCAATTTCTCTTAATAATTTTACTTAATTTTAGTTCTTGTTTTCCTGATCAAGAGGAGAAAGACAAAACGTACTGATGTTCTACTTGCTGGTCTCTGCGACTCAGGAAAAACGCTTCTCTACTCGCTAATTCTGAATGGAACGGAAGTCGAGACGTTTACTTCGCTGAAGGAAAACATCGGCACAATTAATCTGCAAAGCGGAATCGTTCGATTAGTTGATCTTCCTGGCCATGAAAGATTGCGTTTGCGACTTCTCGACACTTACAGAAACTCAACCAAGGCTCTCGTTTTCGTCATCGACAGCTCAACAGTTCAGAAGGAGATTAAAGATGTGGCAGAGTGAGTTGAAGTTTGTTTCTTTCATCAGCGATCAACATCTCGTTTCGTTAGTTTTCTTTACACTCTTCTAGCTGACAAAGCGCTGTCATCGGTTCCCGTACTGGTACTCTGCAACAAGCAAGACGAGACAATGTCGAAGGGGCCAACAGTGATTGAACAACTGCTCGAGAAAGAACTGTAACTAAATCTCCGTAAAACTGTCGACATAATTTTGATTTCGTTCTCGATAATTTCTAGAAATCTCATCCGAAAGACTCGAACGAATCAGCTCAAATCAGTCGACAACTCTCAAGACACAACAGCCTTCCTGGGACGAAGCGATAAAGACTTCCAATTCTCACAAATTAGCCAGAAGATTTTGTTCGTCGAAGCCTCAGCCAAGAACAACGACATTGGACAACTCGACAGCTTCATCAAGTCTCTGTAAACTGTTCAACGCGGTGAAGACATCGCCGTCATTCGCTTAATAAAAAACATTTTATTCTTCTTTTTTGTTTAATGCAAACCAAATGAAATGCAAACGAAGGTTCGACACATTAATTACAGACTGATTCGTTTCGCAAAGCGCCTTTGAGCTATCACACCGGGTCCGAATCACACCACTCTTCATTGCACAGCATCGTTAACATTTGGATGCTCTCGCTCTGGCGGCACCGGATGTTGTTGCTCTTCGTTATTTGCAGCCGCCTCGTTCTGCACTGGCTCGGGTGGTGGTCGCCTCGAGTAAATGATCATCCCGAGGAAGATTGTGATGATGGTTATCAGGTAAAGATCCCAATTCGAAGCGACGTTTTCATCGAGGCTCATCAGCATTTTGAAGAAGTTGTCCTCGCGCAGCGATTCAAGCTTGTAAACGAACTGAAGCTTCAGTAGTGCGAGGGCGACAGGGATCTTTGCGTCTCCGTTGGTCTCCGCGGCGAGATCGTAGAACCGTTTGGCAAGGTGGATGTCCTTCTTCATTCCTAGGCCCTGCTCGTGCATGTAAGCCAAGTTGAACATGGCTTGTGCGTTGTGCTGCTGGTCGGATGCCATCCGGTAATGCGACGCAGCTGTCTCATAGTCAATTCCAGTTCCCAGTCCATAGTAGTGATAATCTCCAAGTTTCACTTGTGCGGCGGAGTATCCTTGTCCAGCAGCTCGTCCCCAGTACTGGAGCGCTCGCACTAAGTCTTCCTGGCGGTTGTGGAAAAGTTTGATCTCCGAACGATCCAACAGAAAGGCTGCGTTGCTTTGAGCGACTTCATAGCCAAGCTCGGAGAGCAGAGCATATTGCATGAAAGCTTCGTCGAACTTGTAAGCGCGATAGTCAGTGTAAGCGACCATAAGCCGTTCAGCCCATCGACCGCGCTCTGCGACATTCTTAAACAATTCGACGGCCGTCGGACAGGAACGCATCATGCCGACGCCTGAAGCGTGCATCTGACCGAGATTGTAGAACGCTAACACATGTCCTGACTGCGATGCTAAGCTGAAGTATTTGTTGGCCAGCTTGAAGTCGCGCTTCACTCCGATTCCACTGTAGTACATGTTACCGAGTTGCAGCTGCCCGTCGACCCATCCTTGATCTGCTGCGAGCGTGAAGTACTTGAGAGCCTTCTCGGTGTCCTTGGGAACTCCTTTGCCTTGAAGGTACATGATGCCAAGCCCACTTTGACCGACCGGGTTGCCCAAGTCAGCAGCTTTTTTGAAATACTAAAAAGATTTTTGTTAAATTTCACTCAACACTTCAGGAAGTGAAACTTACTTTAAGCGCCGTCTCGTTGTCCGCTTTAATGTTTTCGCTGCCTTCTAGATAGATTTTTCCTAGGAAAGCCATCGCAACTGCGTTGCCAGCATTGGCAGCAGGCGTGAAGTAAGCCAATGCTTTCCGATGATCTATCGGAATCCCTCGGCCTCCCTGATAGTGAAGTTGTCCCAGTCCGACCTGCGCCTGGACGTCTCCCTTGTTGGCCAGCAGTTCGTAGTAGTCAATCAAGTCGTTGTCTAGCACACCCGACGCTGGGCCCGAGTTCTCCAATTCGTCTAACAGTCTCACACGGTGAACGGTTGGCCCACCAGAGAAATTGACTTCCGAAGCGACTTTCGTTGCGACTTTTCTGTAGAAGTCGAGCGCTTTCTCGCAGCTGTTTGGCACTGTTACGCCAGACCAGTAACGGTAGCCGAGCACCATCTGGGCAAATGAGTTATCGCCGATGGCTGCGAGAGTGTAGTGAACCAAAGCCTTCGATTGCGAGACGTTGTAGCCGATGCCAGATGAATACATGAAAGCGAGTCCCATGTGAGCCTCTGGCATTCCCGTCTCTGCCAAGTCCTCGAACGATTTCTTCGCCTCCTCGACTCGAAGTTCCAGTGGATTGCCGAGCAGTTGACCCCAGGCTATGTTCACCTTTGCCATTTTATGTCCCAGTATCGCTGCAGACATCAACAGAGCGTATCCTTCGTTTCTGTTGGCTGCTTTCGTTTTGTTGAGAATCGCCAGCGCTTGGTCGTAGACTTTGTCAGCTAAAATGGGTTCGAAAAGGTAATTAAATGAATTGCACAGGCTGCAATCGACTCACCTTCGAGTTCCATTGCTGTCTTTTCAACCACCGGCTCCTCTGGCTCCTCGTTCTTGTTCATCTCTTCGAGTTCCTCCTCAAACTTCTGAATCCACTTCTCTTGCGACTCAAGCATCATTGCGAGTGTCTCAGAGATCTTCTTGTTGTCGCTGTCTTTCGAAAGATCTGGAGCTTTCACGATCTTGATGCCAGAGCTTGGAAAACTCAGATCGTCGGCGAGTATCTTAACGAATTGCTCGGAATCGTCTTTCTCCTCCGTCACTTCTTCACTTTTCGCCTCTGACTGGGCTGGCGGTTCATCGTCCATTCCTTTCGCTGACTTACGCTCATATTGCTTCGATTTATCGTAGAGCTCAGAGTCCGGTCCTTGCATAGATCCAATCGAACAACTCACTAGAAGTGTCAACAACAAAAGCGAAAATTTTATTTCCATGGTCTCTGCTCGCTTTCTCAGTCTCTGTTTGGTCTCATTAGATTGCTACGTTGATTGGGTGATGACTTCAAGTGTTGTCTTTCTTGTTAAACTCTTTTTAACTACTGATTTCAGGTGAAATAGAAAAAGAAATTAAAGATGATGTGTTACTCAGAAAGGCTTATTCAAATACTACGTGACGTTCTCGAGGAGAGGGGCGGCAAGGCACGACGAAAGCGTTTGATAATGCTGTTTATAGATTGAGTCCGATAATGATCGTGAATAGCTGATTGCATGATCCTTGTCATCATTATTTATCAGAAATCGAACTAAAAAGATGAAAGATTGATTGTTTGCGAAACGAGAAGATTTAACGATCGTTCAGAGTTTAAACGGAAACCCTACAAATGTTACAAACTCGTTTGAATATGACAAAACCGTTAGAATATCATCAGCATCATTTTGTTTGTCAAATTCTACTTAAACAATTAGACCGCAATGAGCATCATCTTCCATGTTATTCTTTTCAAAACGCGAAAGAAATAGGTTTAAAGTGTAACTTGAATAGCTTCGTCAACAAATCTTGTTTATGGTCACGACTGTTCCTTTGTATCAAGAGCATGCGTGAAGCTTCAACCGCCAGTTTAGTCTGCAAGCTCGTGGCGAAAGGATGGCAAACTTATTTCTTGTGATTTGGGTGCTGGTTATGAGTATCGTGGTGGTGAAGTTCTTACGCAGTCGATGGAAACTCTACAAGCTTCCAATCCCAGGTCCAAACATTTATCCATTCATCATCGAAGTGTTTTACCCGCTTGTGAAGCTAGGAATATCTTCGCCTCACGAGAGGTTTGAAGAGCTCGCCGAATATTGCTGGAAGTTTCCCGACATGATGAAAATGTGGCTCGGACCAAAGCTAACAATTTTAGTGAACAGCCCGGACAGAATGCAGCGCGTGCTGATGTCGCAGCAATGTTTAGAGAAGTGGAATATGTTCTATAACTTAATGGAGCGCGATCACGGTTTGATATCCGCCAGCTTAACTCACAAGTGGAAAGATCATCGCAAGTTCTTCAACTTCTCGTTCAACCTGAAAATACTCGAGTCGTTCTTGCCGACTTTCAACGACTACAGTGAAGATTATTGCGACATATTGAGCAAGGAAATCGGCTCAGAAGAATTCGATTTCTTTAGATACGCGAAAAAGTTATCCTTCGACATTCTCTTGGCAACTTCACTCGGGACAAACATGAAGAAGTACAGACAGGATCCGCTCTACGAAAAAGTATTCGCAGCCTATGAATTGTGAGTGATTAAACTTTTGAATAATAATAAAATTTAGGCTCATTGACCAACTGACAAGTTGAAATTTTGTCGGCCATTTAACATAATAACTAGCATTGATTTGATCATGTTTCGAAAAGAATCTGAAGCTCAACCTTTGAAGCTATTAGCCCGCAGAATTAAGCCGCGAAACTATTAAATCGCTGCAACATTAAATTTGTCTCTCCTTTCAGAACGGAACATGCAATCAATCACAAGGCTACGATCCCATTCTTCTACCCGCAAACCATCTACAAGCTCACGAAACTGTTCCGGGAAGAACGAGAGGCTCAAAAAGTCTTGGACGAGTTTCAGAAAGAAGTGTTGAAACGACGTAGAGCGTTTATTATGACGATGGATAATAACAATTGCGAGGATGGTGACACTGTGCCTGAGCGAAACATTCTCATTGACCACATTATATTGAACGAGGAAAACTTTACTGAGGTAGAAATACGCGATCACGTTTTGACTTTCGTTTCCGGCTACGAAACTTGGGCGAACGCTCTCGCTCACTCGATGCTTCTGCTCGCGATTCATTGCGAAGTTCAAGAAAAACTGTACGATGAAGTGAAGAACGCGACTGTCGACGACCTTAAAAGCTCTGTTGTTATAAACAGTTTCAAATATCTCGAGATGGTGCTGAAGGAAATCTATCGTCTCATGCCGCCGGTTCCAATGGTAGAATGAGTGACAAACGTGATGGATTCAATCAAGGAATTTCATTCGCAGGTCCTGAGGGAGACTTTGGACGACTTCGAGATGGAGCCAGGGCTGGTTATTCCGAAGGGAATCAATCTGGTTCTGAACTTCTACGCATTACAACGAAACAAAGACATTTGGGGTGCAAACGCCAACGAGTTCATTCCAGAAAGATTTTCATTGGAAAACTCCGAGTCTCGTCATCCCTTCGCGTTTCTTCCATTTTCATCTGGTCCGAGGATTTGCATCGCTTACAAATATTCCAACATCTCTTTGAAGGTTTTAGTCGAATTCAATGAACTTTATAAATAACAAACTTTGTTTTCTTTTAAAGATCGCCATCGTTAAACTTCTCCAAAGGTTTAGGTTGATAAATAAAGCGACGATATTGAAAGACGTGGAACTGAAGAAATATTTTTCAGGTTCACCACGAGCATGGCAATGAAAGATATCAAGCTGAAGTCGTACATATCTCTGAAGCTCTGCTCGAGTCACCTGCTGAAGATAGAGAAGAGAACGTTGTAGGTCGAGCCGTCACTTAAGCGATGATAAACGAACACTGAGTCACGAAATGTCGAACAATAAAAACCTGAAAAACATTAAAATGACTCCGACTTTGACTTTCGTGTAAGACGCGACTTTCAATTGAATAATTTCCTTTTATTTCGAAACGAAAGATATCAATGATAATTGTTCTCTGGTTCAAAATCTACATCTTAATTCACATCGAATCAAATTACATCAACAACTTGGTCAATTAACACTTGCTCGAAGGAGTGCGAACGCCTTCCGCTCTACTCACAAACATTTTATCTTTTAATCGAATCAAGGTACGGTAGGTTCGAATACTTAACGTAAGAATTGCGCGAGTTGTAACTGGAAAACTAATCAATTTCTTTCAAATTTCATCAGCATAACGATGTACATATCATATCACAAACTTCTTTAAACATTCTCAGTGGAAACTTCGTCGGAAATGATAACGAATGAGCTCGGAGAGCAAGCAAAAGCTCCTACAGGACGGGTCACTTGAAGAGTGGAGCCTGCCGAGGCCAACGTTTATCGATATTTGGTGACTCGATGAAGGTCCAGTTTGACGTTATTGGAACTTTTGTTTGAGCCACTCCAGAGCTGCGAACGGATTCTATCTTTCGTGTCAACTGAATCGACCGTTTGGTAATTAAATTTTGGTGCTTATAGCATGCTTATTTAGTCGAGAGATGCATAAGAATCCCTGTGCGTAGGCTTGATTCTGATCCCTAGCCCAACGAAATTCGTCTCGGTGATTGAGTTGCGGTTGGAGCGCGACGGGATGTAGTAGTTCGCGTCGATGCTTGGCTCCTGATAAAAGTCATTAGCTACCGTACTCTTCCGGATGGCGATCGTAGATGGGAACCTGAGACAGTCAATATTGTGTTAGTCCATAGCGCCGGTGATTGGTTTACTCACGAATGTATCCCGTGCGAAAATCGGGCGGCTGCCCAATGAATTGAAGACTTTCTTTTCGAGAATGGCTCCATCTGCAAAGTTTAGAAACGATTTAGCTCGATTAATATGCAGTCGCTCTAAAGGTTCAGCAAGCATTTCGTTCGTTATTAAGTTCGTGCAAGTGGATTTTCTCATTATCAATTTGGTTCGTTGCGAATTCGTCGGTGCTGTGCACACAGTAAAAACTAGTTTCGTCGTCAAGCTTCTGCAGGTAGCTTGTGTGAAGGAAATTCCTCTCGTTAGTTCGCGTGATGTTGTTTCGCTTATGCTGACAAATAGTTGTAAATATGCTTTGAATTGAAATGGTATCGTAAACTTGATGGCTAATCAATCATGTTGATGAGGTGTTCAATTTTTATGTTACAAGAGAAAAACAATCTAAACAGGAAAGATCGGAAATTGCTCAGCTTAAGACTACGTGGGGTGGACAATGCAAACTTCTACTAGATTTACTACCAAAGTGTTTGCTTTCGTTTACTTACCGAAAATTGTGCTCAAAGTTTGGTTCGACAAGAAATTTTACAACTTTTTATTTACAGAGAAAGCTTTCATTCAGTGAGCATTTATCTCGACGCCGTGTGAATTACATCCCTGCGGCAGAAGTTGGGCCGGCTTTGGATTTGACAATGTTCGGTTTGGAGAGAGAAAAGTTGAAAATAAAGGTTGATAGAAGAAAGATTGACTTAAATGGAATAATAGTTTAATATCTAAAAACGAGTTGAAATGATGTTTGACTGAAGTTCACGTGATCGTCGATCAATGAAGCTCAATGGAGCGTAGAAAAAGTTCTTCATTTTGCAAATCATAAGCATAAATAGACTGACAGATTGTTGAAACATGAAATCATAAAGGTAAAAATGAGGTTCAGAGTTAATGATCTAGTCGCTTTAACAAGAAATATTTTAAATTTTTAATGAGGCTCAGTCAACTCTGACTAGAGAACGTTAGAACTGCATCAGCCGCTGTTTAAATACTGAGAGGTTTTTCTCTTCTTGCCATGACGGCGAAGCGTTCCTTCGACCTTCAGCGAGTTTTAAAATTTAAAACTTATCAAACTTTTGCCTTATTGCGCTCCTTAAATTGGCCGCCGATCATAGAAAGTCCAAGAAACTCAAACACGAAGAGTCAGTGAACAAACTTTGAGCGAGCAAACAGAGTCAAAGCTTTGAGAAATGTGTGCAGGGAGATGAAAGCAAAGGTGTGGAAAGACAGACTTTGCATTCGCACGATGGAAGAAAAGTATTCAACAGTTCAACTCAAAGTTTAATCAAAAAGCTCAATAAATTCGAAAAGAAAACTTCTGTTGGATAACTTCGACGGAAAGCTTAATCATTTATGACGCCAGCTTTATCGGAAAAAGCTTCCAAAGCTGTAACAATGAGCTTTCATCCAAACTCCTACTGCAAAACCAGCACTTCAGTAAACTCGCGACTTTCGGTAGATAACCAAAGCGACGAGTATGAATGAACATCAAGAAGATTTTGTCAAAACTCCAACTCACCTCGTATGCTTGTGTCCCAACAATATGATATTTCTATATTGGATAAATAAAAAATATTGGATCGTATCTTATAAAATTCAAAACGCAGACAGAAAAATGTTTCTCACAAAAGTAGACGACACAAAATGATTGCGAAATTCCAATTAAGCCGACAAACAAAAATACTTTCTACGAAGTTACAAAAATACTTTCAAAATAGTTTTCTACGATAGCGAAGGAGATTTCACGGTAACGATTGAGCTGTCGCCACTGGTCACGACGATGTCGTGACGACATGAAGTTCTAATGATAATTCAGAGTTACGGAAAGCAGAAAACTTCAATTAGGGTTTGAGGACTTGTTTGATACAAAGGCTCGAACTGCGTTCAACAAAGCTAAACTTGATTGTAGTGAGAGATAGAGAGGAAGAGATCGAAATGTGAAGTGAGAAAGTTAGTTGAGAACTGTTGCGACAATGATTTGATTTGAAGTGAATTTATTGCCTGCACAGCAAAGGTCGTGAGTGCGATCTTTTGTGCTTGGTCTGCCGCTAGTCGAGTGTTGTCTGCAGAGAATTCGTTGTCGGCTCGCGAGTGAGAGTGCGTTAGAACAAAACACGAAGCAAGCGAATGGTGCACGTTGCCTAAACTTTTGAAATTTCGTCACTGATTGATGAGAAATTAAACAAACGAACACAGTTGAGTTGGAAACATAAGACTTGCATCGGTTAATTAACACTCAATAAAGAGAAAGTTTGTGTGATAAAATTTCTGTCTTGGTTGATTTTAAGATTATTTTGGAATTTAAGAAATCTTCTTGCATACCGAGTGTTGATAATCGTTTTGGTAATCGCAACAACATTGATGTCGCAATAAATATTTCCCAGATTTTCTGTTTTGAATTTGATGGAAGGGATTTTGGTTTAAATCAATTGATTTAATTCAGTTTCATTTATTTATTGTGGTCCTTCAAACACACCAAATTATAACAAACAAACATCTCAAGAAAAATAAGCAAAATAATTTTGATTTTCCAAGAGAAATTTTGATAAAGTTAAAGCTTTTCAAACAGAATTAGAATCTTTAGAGTTGACAAAGTTCATTTTCGTGCATGACTGAAGAAAAGTGAAGCGCAATTTAAGTAGATTAGGTAAAGAAGAAGATAGATTGATATCCAGGCAAGCAATCCAAGCCTCAGTGCTTGTACATATTAAAGTTTTGAATATTTTAGAAAATCTCAAGAGACTTTTGATCAAAACTTGATTGAAGCACGAAAAGTAGAAAATCAAATTTCCAATATGAAAATTCCAGATTAATTTTCACTTGAAAACTCAAGACAATCTCGAATCGTGCGACTGGATGAAGAACAAATCTTTTAGTTGTAGTGATTCATTTTATCTAGACGTTGATAACAAATCAGATTGCTCTGTCTCATTATTGCTGCTCGTTAATGACGAGAGCAGTCACCCGGGACGATCGAAAGGAGGAAAAAGGCAAACAGAAAAAACGCTGGAGAAAATCAAAATTATTTTCGCTTTAAATTTCCACGAGAAAGTAAAACCATCGAAAATGATAAAGAAGAGAATCGCTGTGACATTCTACAAACCTGAGAAGCCTCGTTATGTAGTCGGGCCAGTTGTTGGGGAACATCACGAGGAAGAAGCCCACCGATATCAATATTATGCCTGGGGGTTCGAGGAAAACAATCGAAATTAAAACAGAACAAATTTGCATATTTTCAACTTCTTCCTTAGACCAACTTGCGAATCAACTCACCGCCTAGTTCCATGCCTTGGAAATCGTGCCCTGAATGAGAAACGAGAAATTTATGACGAATCGATAACCAATTCTCGTTGTCTTCCCCACACCCGAATCGTCGCTTACCGTAAAGCAGAATATCCAACGCTAGAATGAGGGAAGAAAACAGCACAGCGCTGCAATCAATCAAAACTTCAATAAAATGTAACAAACTTACAGGCAGACACCGGAACAGAAGTGATCAGGCCCAGAGTAACGAACATGTTATACGTAACCGCTCCGCTGAACTGCGTTAGCATGTGGAAACAGAGCAGGAGAGCGCTGGCAATCAGCAGCACTGTGATCGTCAGAGTATCCCAGAGTATCACTTCGATCCCAGAGAAGTAGAGGATCAAGCAAATGGGCCAGAGCAACGCCGCATTAATTATTCCGATGATTGTGAACGTAAACGCAATTCTCCCCACTTGCGGTGGATCGCCCAACATTTTCCTGAACATGACGCGGAACACGGCGTATCCAGCGCCGGACAAAGCTGCCAACACAACGCTCGTGAGTTTCGTGCTGGCCGTTATCCCTTCCATGTAAGCGAGTAACGCAATTCCCGTGTCCACGAGAATCACAGCGACGATCTGCGAACATTGAACTTTGTCACGTTCCGACTAGGTAATAAAACTACATTTTCACTTACACGGACTCCCACGAACTGCTCATGCAGAATTACCCATGATAGCAGATAGGCCGAGGCCACGTTTGTTGCGAAAAGGGCAACAACATCAGTTGCCAGCAGTACGTTAAGTGATTTCATGTAAAGGTAAGTCGAGACGACCCAGAGAATGCAGAAGGTAACGCATCGATTCATGAAGCGCCCGAAGGTGAAGCCTCGATCACGGAAGCCTTGAAGAATGTCACCGATTGTTTCTGTGTTTGCGCCGCACTTCCTAGCAAGCCCACGGAATATAAGGTAAACTGGGAAGAAGAGAATTACGAAATTCGTGCAGAACCAGCTGGCAAAGAACGGCGCTCGGAATTGATTGTCCTGCTCCGACTTCGCCGGATGTATCGTCGCATTATTATCAGAAAACAAAATGTCTTTGGTCGCCGTTGGAATTGTTGATGACGGAGAGTATGATGGCAAGGCTAGCGACTTCAGAACGGATGCTTTCGTGTGATGGCCACTGCCTTTTGACATCGAGTGGTGGAGGGCAGAAGTGGTTGAATTCAAAAACAGAAAATGGAAACAATGAGTCGTCCCAACCCAGCAAAACGTGATTAAGATTGTGACACAAACGCCGAAGTACATCTGGAAAGCAGTTGAAGCTTGAGATAATTCTTCTTCGACGTGGTTTGATTTACCTTTTGTGCCAGTTCGGAGCAGCACGAAGCTTTGCAGCCTTTGGGTTTTTCATGCTCTGCTGAATCAGACCTTGGAAGTTGGTGCTGATGAATTTGTGTAAGAGAGTTTGGCTGATGGTGGGAATGCGAGTCTAGATTGTCGCCGATGATGACCCCGCTTAGGCTCTCAGCTCCATCGTGTTGACTGCTCGTGACGGAGTCTGAATGCGTGATTTGATTGATATTCGTCATTGTGAACGGCGACGGTCCGTTCGGAGAGTCATTCGTGACAACCACTGATGGCGTTCTGACTCGTTTTGGATTGAAAATGGCAGCGATTTCGTTATCACGATTGGCGTTTTCATCTTGGATGACAATCATGTCGGTTTTGCTTGTTTTATTGCTTTCCTGTTCAACGTACAACGTGTGGTCGACAGTCTCAATCTTCTGCCATGTTGACGACTTGTCTGCAATTAATTTAGGGAACAAAGTCATTTAAATTCAGAGTTCAGCGTCGTTGCAAATTGTTTTTTCCTCTTTAAAAAAGCTCAAATAAACGATACGAATTTCTCCTACAACTTGGAAGTTACAACTCAATTTGTCGGAGTTCACGAAGCTCTTAATTGCTTTTTGCCTTTGCCTTGCTGTTGATTGACAGCCGTTTGACAAGAAATTTAATTCTCTCTGTTCAATACTTTTCCAGTGTTTGGGGATTTAAAAGAGAAAAAGAACGCCGCCAGCTTAATCGGTTGTGGAACTTTGAACGCGTTGTATATTTAATTAAACAAGTTTAGTATTCGTTGGCTTTAGTTTTATTTCGTGAATGTTTTTATTTTAAGACGAAAATCTTTAGTCTCAACTTGAGAAGAATCAAAAGCAGTTTGAATAAAATTCAAAGATAAATTAAATTTTGAGCTGGTCAACTCAGTAACATCTGACAAGGAAAGTTAAAAGTGAATAAAGCTTTCAAACCGTGAAAATTGAAAGAAAGCTTGAGTAGAGTGCAGGACAACTAAACAGACTCCGCTCGTCCCTCAGCTCGCTTTTCATCCCAATCAACCAATTTCAGTGAAAAAATCAGCATTGGAATGTGGCGAAACTCGCGATTGGAATATTGAAATTTTCTTTTCTTCAAGCCTTTTAAAACGAAATCGCGATCAGCTCAATTAAGCAGCAATAACAAGTCAATCGAGCGGCCATAATTGATCCGATGCGGCAATAAAAGTCGAATCGGTATCGAGCTTTGCTTTAGGTTCGATTGAAATATTCAGAGAATTCGTGCGACAAAATTAAATATGAAGGAGTGCGAAATATTTTCCTCAAATTCAAGGTCATGAAACTTGAATGACGTTCAAAAGCTCCATCATCAAACTTATCCTTGCTTGCCTCGCAAACATTTTCGTTCTCTGCAGAGATTTTCTCAATCCACCGCTTGAATTTTTCTCTGCAGAGATTGAGAGACTCGAATGTCTTGCGGATCGATTAGTGTTTAGTTGAAGCAAATAGTTCTTTTGATTCAGTTGCTGCTTGAGACTTGATCAATCCGCCTCGACACTTTCGGCCAGCTAGAATTTATTTTTCAATCCGTGTGTGTCACAGACGTGAAATAAGCTCGAAGATTTATTGTGTTTGCTCTCTCTCAACAACAGTGACCGGAAGACATTAAGGGACATAAAAGATGACGATACCCTTATTGAGGTTTAGGCTCCGGATTTTAAGTTTAGTGGTGAGTGAACGAGCAATAAACTCGGAAATTTTCCTCTCCAATCTGGCATCATAACGATAAAGCGAGGAAACGTTATGACCGAGACGTAAATTTGCGCAGTCAATCGAGATAATCAACGACAACACCAGCGGTTAATTGACGATCTCATAAGAGATGAGCGAAGACAATGCCCAGCGGGATTGTTTTCTGATTTCATCATTAACTACGAGAATTGGTTCGATCAGACAATGAACCTTGACTTTGACTCATCAAAACGGTTGTCGGACTCGATGGGAACTTTGCTTTTACGAGAAGCAAAAAGTTCTTTACTGTCGCTTCGGCTGACGAACGGATTGTCTAATAAAGATAATGACAGCAAACAATCCAATTAATGTTGATTGCGCGTGCTTCTGCGTTCTTCGATTATCAAATCGACTTGTTTGCTTCCTTATTATTTGGCATCGCAGAGTTTTTAAGCAAATTTGATCAAGATGTTTTGATATTCAGTGCTCTCAATTCAATTTTATTCTTAATCGTTCAACCTTTGACACACTAGAGAACTTGAAAAAGCCAAGAAATTTTCCCGAGCACGTCTCGCTTTAATGTTGCAATCTACAAAGCCCGTCTCGACCCATCGCACTCTTTTCTGCCTAATGAACTTGTTGTTGCAGCGAATCTCAAGACTTGCGAAACTTTTCTTCTGCTTTCAGCTAATCACGTTAACAGCGCTCCACTCAACGATAGCGAAACCATTGGAATTGGGTGAAGGTGAATCGACTAGGTAACGTGAATTAATCTTCATTTACGAACTAGAAATCGATTACAATGAAGCAACAAATGTCTAAGACTATAATTATCATTGGCTGGTCTTCTTTAACTGCCTTCTTCGTCTATTCTTTCGGACGAAAGTCTTCTCAGCGACGAAACAATTTATTTAAACTCATTTTGCTTTATTCCAGTGAAAAGGAATTTGATGAATCGTCGATGAGTTTGGGCCACGTACGATATTCAAATTTGGAAAAACCTCGACAGCAGCCATTCAATGGGCTGCTAGGCTTAGGCTCGAACATTCAAATTAACAGTCGGGATGAGGCGGAACAAGAAGATCACACCAACAGCGAAACAAGAAGATCCCCGCTGCTTTCTTTAAATCAAAGTTCGAAGAACAGTCACGAGCGCCAAAAACAAGATCAGCTGAATGACGAGCAGTTCCTTGATGAGTTGTCGGGAGATTCCGAGAGTTCTCAGAAGCAATTGAGGGATATGAACAACATTCGAATATTGGAAGACACGTTTGAGCTTGTGAATCCAAAATACATTACGAGTGTTGCGCTTCCACGATTGGAGGAAAGTGCTCTGTCATCAGACGATGAGACAAATCCGGTCAGCGGTGGAGAAGTTTCCGATGGTGAGCCAAATGACCAGAAGGAGGAATTCATAGTGAACGTCCCCAGACAAGACGAAGGCGAAGAAGACGAGAACTTGCCGGCATTGGAGTCAATGAAGGCAGAGGATTCGAACAACATTGCTTACAGCTATAGCAGCTACGTTCCAAGTTATCAAATAGCACCGAACGGCTTTCATCAAGCTCAACAGCTGAACTATCTTGGTAATTTTAAGCTTAAAACTTAATCGTGATTTCAAATATTTTTCTGCTCAGTTGACCAATACGGCGATCATCAACTGGCTCCGATGAGCTTTGTCTTCCATCCAACGGTTTTGAGAGGCACTCGGCCCAACGTTGTCCTTCGACAGCTGCAGCAATTTGCTTACCAACTGGACCAGAGCCCCATAATGAACGCCCTTTTCTCTCCCTCAACCGTCCCGATCCCACCCAACTCTCCCGCTTGGCCATCCAAGTTTGAAGCGCAGAAATATTTGCCACCCAAAAGCGATCAAATTCGAAACAGTCCGAACCTCAGGCGAACTGTGATGCAAATCAACGTTGACGATCTCAATCCTCAAATGTTCCAGCAGCTCCAACAAAATCCTGGTCATACGATTGCTGAAATAATTCGCGAGTCTCTATCCCGAAACGCCGCTGCATTCACTGACGCCATGAACCAGAAAATGAACTTCCCGCCGCCACAAGCGGTGTCGCAATCCTTTGACGCTAGGGCGAATCAATACTACAACAATCAACTCCAAGTTCCTCAATTCCCGACCTTCCCCAATTTCAATGAACATCAATTCCAAGGAAATTCCCAGCCAAATTTAATTTCACAGTTCCACATGCCATTCCCTAAAATCCCTTACATAAGTCCAAACCTTCGACAGCCCGAACCAACGGATGGAATCGATGTAAGATTGGATAAAAGACCTGATGCGGAAATTGCTGGTAATCGAAAGAATTTACAGAGCGGAGCTTCGGTCATACAAATTGGAACTGGAAACAAAAACATAGCGACCCATGAAACAGTTCAGCTGAAGCCGGAAGTCGAAGATGAGTTGGAGGAGAAGTTGAAGGAAGTTTCCATGCTAAACGAGAACTTGAATAATCAAGACGGTGACGATGCGGGGCCTTTGGATCCTGAAGGTGACACGCACGAGAAAGACGACGAGTACACCGACCCGAGCACGATTGATATTGTTAGTTCCGATGCTGATGAACATCTTTACAGTCAGCCGATGGCTGATCAATTAGATGTAGAAAAAAATGAGTTGGATGGAGAGATGACAAGTGAAGCCATGGCTGATGAAAACTCGACGATAACGACGAGTGACATGCCCGTCATTGAAAACAGCGATCAAGAATTCATCGCTGAGCAGAACTTAGAAGACGAATCTGATGAAAGCAATTCAACCCAAATGGACGGATTAGAAATCATGAATCAGATTAAAGAAATTCCAACAAAGAAACCAGAGCTTAACTCAAGATCATCGAAAAATGAAAAGTTGGACGAGCCAATAGACAAATCAAAATTATCACAGGTGACAAATGAGACATCGGAAGCCACAACGGATGCTGAATCAGCTACCGTCTCTTCCCCGGTCGATCAAACGACGCTCAAGAAGCAGTTAACAGCCTCAATCATCGCTACAGAATCACCAGAAACCACGACGGTTACAAGCGAATCGATGGCGGAGTTACTACCGACGACTGTGCCAAACGAAGCGGCGACCAAGTGTCTGGAGGATGATCCCGAAAAGACGACAGAATCGATGCAGGAAACGACGACTTTTGGGTTAGACGATGGAACTGAAGTGACGACATTGATCGGCTGAGTTTCGAATCCAACAAATTTAATTCGATTTTCATCAAATAATAAATTTTTGAAAAAGAGTTCGAGGCTTTGTCATTGGCCGTGCAGTAAAAGTTGTGCAATTTTATCTTGATATTGACTTTTCTGTCGACATTGAATGCACGTAACTAATTCCCATCGATTGGCAACAGTCATAAATAGCAACGGTGAATTACCGCGAGCGCTTGAATAATTTACGGGCGAATCAAAAGGCTTTTTCTCGTGAACTCTTCTCTGTGATTAAGCTTCCAATCGACAAGTAGCTTTGATCTTAGAGCACTTGTCAGGAATCATTAATTAAATTTGCATATTTTCAGTGGAGGGTTCGTTTGCAACGTTGTTGCCGTTCTCTCGTAAATTAAACCTATGAAAATGGAAGGAGCAACATGCGATGAGGAAAGCAGCGTTGTGATTGAACCGCAGTGAACTTTCGCTTTTTCAACGAGTTTTAATTATTTTGCAGCCACAATTTATAAGCACTCAACAGCAACAGTTTTGTGTCGTGCCATTTCAAAAGCCTCAAGGAACGGAACAGAAAGTTATGAGTGTGCACCGTTGCATCAGGAGACCGCGACTAATTTATTCGTATTTCATACACGATTCACATTGAAATGAAGCTAGAACATGCCACCGAGGTGTCGCTGAATAGCGACGGAGGACTCAAGAGAGTCTGAGCAAATACGATAACATTAATGCACTAATGAGAAGGAAGCCGCAGAGGGAATTTGACGACTTCGTTACTCAACAAGTTGTAATTATATTTTCCTCAAAGCTTCGAAAGCTTCTGGTTAATAATTCATAGAACTTCTCAAAGCTCAGTAAGACACTTTGTAACTTTTAATGCATGAAATCGTTAACTTCAAAACGTAAAGTTTTTCCTCAAGGCTTCGTTCATGGCTTGTAACATGAGAAAGTTTTGCAAGCCTCGTCTCAAGATTCCCGTCGCGATCTCTCGCCTTCATCGTTAATAATTAAATCTGCTCACCTTTACTGAACCTTAGCTTTCGCATGGAAGTTTCTTAAGCTCCGCATCTCTTAGAGGAATGGGCCAAAGAGACTTCAAATGAAATACGAGTGAAGCGTGAAGGCTTGGAAAGCGAGCTTTTGCATAATTCTGTCGCGAGTACTCTCGAGTCATGATGTTTAAACAGCGCTTGTGTAATTGCTTTAGACGGAGGTGAACTGAGCCCGAGCTTACTTTGAGTCAGGAGAATTTAAAATTTATGAAGCTACGAAAATGGGGCAAAAGACAAACTGAATCGCTCTTCGTTGCAGTTTAGCTAAGGTGAATTGCTACTAAGAATTCGTCATGAAAAATTACTGCGCTGCAACTTTGGCAACAGAATTTTATTTTCACTCGTCGTTCGTGCCCTGAGTGGCAGCTAAATCATGCGATAAAAGCTTCGTCGAAATGTAAAAGTTCCCTAACGAAATGCAATCAAACCAGTTGCGCAATGAATTATTCATGAAATATCCTCGATGATGTTCACGAGGAAACCAAATGCTGCCAAATCGCAATCAAAATAAAACGGTAATGGATGCTGAGATGAAAGCTTTTGAGAGCTTTTCACGCAAGCCTCCTCGTCTGACGCAATTCATGAATACTTCCATTTCGTTTCGGTTTCTTATCCTCCGTTCATAAGATAGAATGAGAAGGTATGTGGACTTTGTTGATCAGCAGACGCGTCAGAAAGAAATATGAAAATTTCTCAACACGCCCTCAACTGCTTGCACGCATTTCACTCGAAGTTGAGGCGTCTTATGCCACGCAAGGAACGACCGTGAAGGCAGAAGCACGTCATAACCTACGAGTGAGCCTCAGTCGACACATTTTTGATAGGATCCATCACGCCACTGAAAATAATACTACGGTCAACGCTTCAACCCATTCTGCTATAACGTAACAAAAATTTAGTAGAAATGTGAGTAGAAAAGTGGGATTCGGTCGACTTTCGGAAGCCAAAGGGTTGGGAAGAAGTTCCGATACTGAATTGCCGAATAGCGCGGCTTTGATAAATGATCGGCCATGAGTTCATTCCTAAGAAAGAAAGGAAAAACTGAAAAAGTTTCACACTTAGCGAAAGCTTTTGAATTCAAGTATCGTTAGTCTGTTGGTACCTCAACTGAGCGAGTGTACTTTTCATCTCATAATCGTTTACACTCTTCTCGTTTCCATTACAAACTTTACGTTTTTACAAAGTTCAACTTGACAACGAAGCGAGTGCCTCGTAAACTATTCCATTGTAATTTGTTTCTGACAGACACGCAATAAGTTTTCACCCCCGGCAAGCCTTCGAGACATGAGGATGATGACGTAGTAGACAAACAACTCCTTTTCGGCATTAAATTGAGTCATAGCTCTCACATTGCTTGTGACATGTTTGAGTTCTTTATTCTGTTTACTCAACTCATAAGTTGGCACACAAGCAAACAAGTCGACCAATCAATATGCAAGATAAGCTCGAACATGAAAAGTAAAAGCAAGAAGAACTTTGCTTCCAAAAATAGTGAAAAGTTCGTCGTGAAGAAAATCGATGAGGAAAACGACTTTGTTGATTCGAGTTCAAGCTCTGTCGAGCCTTGACGGCTGTTTGATAGCGAGCGGACGATAATTAGTCTCGCAAGCGCCAAGGACTCCGTGACGGACTTCTTGGTAAGCCTTTGATTAGGGAGCTTAATCGTCCAACTGAACGTTCAAGCTTGGCAGTTGAATGCTAAGAACTTTGAAGCTTCCGAGGAAAGCGAAGGTTTCAGCCGTGACGTGCTTGAGCAACGACTTAGTGACGAAAGTCTGAGAACTGTCATGCCGAGATTGCGGCGTGACTTGTCCGATTAAACGAGCTTTGGGGTTTGCCACACAATTATCTGGGAATTGCTTCACACTGCTATTAACATAGACTCGAGCTTTGAATGCCAATGTAGTCGAGCAAATAGCTCAAAACGATTTTCCAAGCGAAATTTCGTGAAATTTATGTAAGCAACGAGATCATTATCAATTTACGCTGAAGGAATATTGCGGTTGCACGCATTAATTTCAATCGAAAAGAGGGACGATAACTTCAAATCATAATTAATCCTTTACCACAAGCAAACTTCAGCGACGAGAAAGTTTTAAATGTAGCAAGAGCACGAAGCAAACAGAGAAGCTCTTCAAGCGGCTAACACGAACCGTGACAATGACTTTGTGAAACGAAAGAAGCCTTTCCGACCTTGCTGAACTGTCGCACGTTTCAACGGAGCTGAAATGGAATGCCTGGTAACGTAGAGTAATCGAAAGGCTGGGCGTGTGATCTATGCAATCGCTTCCTTGGCGAGGAAGCACTTAAGAAGCAGAACGGCTCGAAATTAGTTCACCGATTACGTAAGACGTCCGGCAGACAATGGCGAGTGCGATGATAGCCCGCGATGCATAATTAATCCGGCTCGAAGCGTTTGTTGGCAAGGACGCAAATTTATCCAAATAAATGATTGGGTCATGAATGATTAATACAGCAGACAGCTAGGTGGGTGAAGTGGCTGCGAGAAGCGCTCGGCGTTCCCGGTTAAATATTCTTATCGGAACAGTTGTTTATGAGCTAGAGCTGGTCACGGAAAAAGTTTTGATAATCTAAAGGAACGAGCGGAGCGTGCCACCCACTTCGGGGCAAAAGCAAGAAGAGGAAAATCAATAGAATGTCACAAAAGTTCCAATTACACTGCCGCAAGTAATTCCACGCGAGCATGTGTTCACTTGAAATCACCAGCAGCTGAAATCAATACGCTCGATGTTTTATGTCGCGATGGAAAGCGTCATAAAATTCAACCGAATCTCGTTGCATGGCAAACTATTTGACGAGCGCGGCTCCGAGGAAATCGGTAAACTCACCTACGGCGAGCACTTGCTTGCGGTCAAGTGTCTTTGAAACTCAATCCTTTCTGCTTATCCACGTAGTGAACTTCTTCGCACTTCGTAAAGCAAATCACGGCGAAACTTTTCCTGCTCGCGCCCTTAAAAATTCATGATATTCGCGTTCACATATTTTCCTCGACTTTCTCGGGCCCTCGGGCATACAGTTTTAATTAAGAAATATTTTCAGCTCGGAAGCTTCTGATGTTTTTCTGCGTTCACTCCCACTTTTTGATGAGATTTTTCCTTCGGAATCTTTTGCTGAGCCTTCCGTGCGTCAATTCCATTGCGAGCCGCTCCGTCGCTTTGCCAAGTAGGCCCAGAAAGGCTTGGGTACCACTTTAATCAAAATTAATCCAATTACCACCAACTTTAACCGGACTCGACAGCGTCTGTTCAACTTGACTTCTCAATGCAAAATGAGAAAAATTCTCGAGAGCTTTGGCGAAAAGGAAACGCGCAGGGCAAAAGCTTGGATGTGAAAAGTTGGCGAGAGACATTCAGTAAATGTCAACATCGCTCTTTGCGCAAGGTCAGTTTTATCAACTCCACGTGCTTACCAGAGTCTGTTGATTAAAATCATTGAAAGCTTTCTCCAATCAGTGCGAGGCATTCGTAAGTTTTAGACAATTTTATTATAATTTCTTTTTTAATTCAATCGATATTTTATAAAGTCATTCACCAATCTGTAAGTTCTTCAACGATGTCGCCCTTGTCCAGGAAGGATTCATCGCCTGCCGCATCGTCAGAGCTTTCTTCAGCCAACTCCGGCTTACTGTGACCTTTGCCGTTCTTTTGGAACTTTCCATTTGTCTTCTTAGCTGAGCGAGGTGCAACTTCTTCCTCTGATTCGTCATCTTCAAAGCTGTTGTCGCTGTCTGGGTCGAAGTCAATTTCACCGTCGTCTTCGTCGTCAGATGGGAAAAGCTCAACAGGTCCATCTTTCTTTGCCTTCTTCTTCGCCGGTACTTTGACCTTCGGGAGATTGCCGTAATCGTGATCTTCGCCTTCGCTTTCTCCTTCATCTTCTGCATCGGGCTCGACCTTCTGCCGCTTGAGTTTCTTTTGGTGAGTTTGTTGCCACTGGCTGTGGAAAACTTCGAGCGGAGTCTGCCCGGTCTTCAAGTTGATTTCCCAGCTCTTGATGTAGTTCGTGTCAGTCAGCGAGAAGTTTATCTTGTTGCGGCGACTGTCGATGTAGTTTGATTGCTCAATGATTTTGTCCGTCAGCTGCTTCAACTTCTTCGTGTAGTTGGGATTCTTCGTGTTTTTCACGAACTGGTTCAGCGCAATGACAGATGGTACGACGAGGTCTGGAAAGGCGATACTTGTGCACTCGTTGATCAAGCACTCGAGGGTCAAGCCAAACACTTGCTCGACGACTTCGTCTCGGAACGAATTCTCCTCCAAATGTCCTTTCTGGATTCGAAGGATCGTGGTGAACGAAATTGGCTTCATCGCAAGCTTCTTGTGTTGTTGATTGAACGAGTTCGAGTTGAGAACTTCTAAGATGAATGGAAGGATTGGGATGTAAACCTTCGTCGCCCTCGACAGATCAATTAGAATCTTAACGCAGTGGAACCGTAATGGGAAGTAATGTGCGCTCGACTTCAGCTTGATGACTCCGTTTATGATGTTGACGAGCGGATAAATCAGCGCTTGCAGCTTTGACTTGTTGTCGGACTTCGTCGGAGCTCCAGTCGTCGACACGTTCATTGACACCGTTGACAACACGTCGCCCCAAAGCTTCAAACTGTTGATGTACTGCCAGTTGTAAATCTGCTGAAAATGTTCTTTTTTCTGAAGCAGTATCGCGTTTCGCAAGTGGATTGCCAGTTGACGGATGAACAGGAACACGTGATGATAAGCGACATTGAGATCGAACAGGAAAAGCTCAGTGAGCGACCGTCTCATGAAGTTGATCGCTGGCAAAGTGTTCGGGCTGACGAATTTGCTGTTTCTTACGTATTCCATGTACATCGTCTTTAACACCTGATTCAAGAAGAGATCCTGTTGATTCCTAGTGATCTTCAGAATGCACAAGAATGCGACGATTCGGATTGACTCCTCTCCAGTCGACCAGATTTGAATCAATCGCTTCAACACTGGCTTCGTGATGCTTGTAAAAGCAGTCAGGACACTTCCAATCTGGTGCAAGTGCTTTAGAATGACGGATAGGATGTTGGAGCTCGTGACCATTTCAAGAAGCTTTGTCAAGTCCATCAAGTAAGATCGCAACACGTTTTTGACTTTGTTGAAGCGCTTGCACTTCTGGATTTCCTTGAAGTTTGATTTTCCAGAGAGTTTCAAATACTTGCGAATGGCTTTTTCAAGATGCAAAACGCACAATTGAATGACTCCGTTGAAGATTGCTGATCCTTCGACAATGTATTCTCCATGCATATTCGGATCGCCCGAAATGGAAACGAGCGCAGAGTTAAAAGCTTTGATGACATTTCGAATGGTTTCGATGGCCACTTCTTCAGCTTCGAGCCCTTGCTGCCAATCTCTCAACTGTTTCAATGTGATTGAGTTATCTTTTCTTGCTGGAGCGTCATCATCTTCGTAGTCGCTTTCATCGCTAGCAACCTCCAAGTTGTCCATTGGCTTGTGAACGGCCTCGTCGTCGTCATCGGACTCTTCCTGTTCTGGCTCATCATCTTTCTCGCCAAAGTTGAGCAATTTCTTGTCATTTTTCTCAAGGAACTTGAACAGTTCTGGATCAGTTTCCTTTAAGCTACCAAGAGCTTTCTTGTGCGACTTCTCATCAAGCATTTCCTCGTCGGATTCCTCCACGGGATCTTTCGGTTTCTTCTTTTTCTTGAGTTTCTTCACAACTCCCGCGTCAGACTTTGTTGTCTTGCCGTTCTTCATCTTCTTCGACTTAACAACCGGCTCGTCTGCATCGCTTGGCCCCGATGTTGTCTGAATCACATCAATGTTCTCAAAGAAAGCATCGACACTCATCTCCTCCAGTTTCTCAGCTTTTTTCGCCTTGATCTTCATCTACAACACAACGCAGCGATGGATAAATATCACAATAATTCACTTGAATTAATTCTTACCTTGTACTTGTGACGATCTTATTTTAACTTCAATTTCAATCTTCTGTTTATTAACGCGACCGAAACGTGCTTGAATATCGAAACTTTCAACGAAACTTCTTGACGATACAAATTCAAATTCACGTTGACGGTTAAAAAATAATAAAAATCTAGCCATTTACGATGTGCGAGTTCACTGATTTTTTTTTATTTATTTTAGGTAGCTTTGATTACCCTGATGATTACCCGCCTTTCGTGAACTCAAGCTGCTTATTGTCACGTTCGTATATCTCTCAATCGTAATTACACATTGATAAGCCAGACGTGATTTTCTGAAGAACAGATATCGTCCAATTATCAATTGAGTGCTACGACTTTTCCATCGCTGCTTTAGTTGTAATTGGTTCCTCGACAAAAACGATTCATATATTGAAGATTATAATGGATATTTTTGAGAGCAAAATTGAGAAACCTTCGAAACCGACGTCGTTGAGCCTTTTGGCGCATTTGGAAGTTTTCGCCAACACTTTCAATCATGGTTTGATCGCCGTTACGACATTCTACATCACTTGGTACGCGCTTCAAATCGGATTCAATGAGTATCAAACCTATCACGCATGGTTCACCACCATCGGCTATCAATTGTTCATGAGCGAGGGAATCCTAGCTTTGTACAATAACAACACTTTCACGATGCAGCTGAATAACCGACAATACAAAATAAGAATCCACTGGGTGCTTCAGGCGATCGCATGTGGTTTCGCTCTCTATGGAATCCCGTTCCAGATTTACAAGCGAGAAGAAACAAACCGTCGGCACTTTGGAAACTTGCATGGGAAAACGGGTAACGCAAATTAAGCTTTAATTTCTCAAGATCTTACAGATTCGTTTCTCAGGACTGACATCTGGAATTCTGTTGATCCTCTCAATTCTCTCGGGATGCCCAGCCCTGTTCTCTAAAGAACTCAAGCGGTACATCAAGCCGTTCTTCTCAAAAGTCGCCCATAATATTCTTTCAAGTGCGTGTTACGTTGCTGGCATGATTGCAGTGATCAGCGCTTACAAGACGAGGTCGTGGCTGTCGAGAAAAGACCCCGGAGAAGTTCGGTTCATCATGATGTACCTCTGCAGCTTCATCACCGCCCTTACAATGATCGGACCAATCAAAGCTTTTGTCTTCCAAATCAGGAATCAACTTAGAAAATAAGAATTTTTAATACACGAAAAATAAACTCACAAAGAACAGCTAATGTATTTCAATGACTCAATCGCTCAAAACCTTTTACTCGCGAATAAGAAATCAATTCAAGTAGATGAAGGAAACTCAGATTTGAAAAAAGATCAAGCTGATGGTTTAAAAATCATTCGATTAAATTTATTTGTCATGACTTCATAAAATTCGTCGTCATAAAAATCGGCACGTCAAGATAATCAGCAGAATCTTAAGATACAAAATACAATAAATATTCTTTAAATTCATTTCAAGTGGTTGTGTCGATACAGTTCACATTCAAAAAGTTCGACGGTCTTTAATCTGATGTCGATCTTCTCGTTCGATACATCCAACGATAATCCAACTGGCGGGATAAGGCAAGAAGCCAGAGTGTTTGAATACAAACCAGTCATAAGACACTTTCGCTATCAGAGCTACGAGCAAGATCACCTCGATGACTATTACGTAATCTATATAGCTCGCCCAATCATGAGTCCCCGATTTGCACAACTGACTCTCTTTCAACTCGATGATTCTCGCGTGCATGTTGTCGCAAAGAATTTTGTCGCAGTCTTGGACTAGCCGCCAGATCTAAAATAGAAAACCATTGAAACATCTCAGACCGCCACACAGACCTTGATGATCTTACCCTTTGATTTTTGTAAGTCTGACAATCACATTGAATTCTGTTTCCTCCAAGATAAACCAGCTTGTCCTTGAACGTTCTTTCCAGGTTCGACAGCAAGTAGAAAGGAATGTCCTTGATTTTGTTGTTCTTCAGCGAGAGCTTTGTGAAATTATCCAGGAACTTTGATCCTTCCAGCTCTACGATTGATTTTATCAGGTTGTCGTCAGCATAAAGACTTCTGATGTTCTGATAGAAATCGTTGTCGACTAGCGCTAACAAGGACGAGATCGAGTTGTTGGAGATGTTCAGGGAAAGCGTGTTCTCTGGAAGTTTCGCTGGAAGCTTCGTCAGGCCCAAGTTGGAGCAATCAACCTTCGCAATAAACACCAGACTGTCTTCGCCGCCTTCGTAGAACATGCGATCAGGAACGCACTTGCAGCCATCGGGGCAATCTTCGTCGAGCTGCTTCATGTTTTCCAAGTTGCGGATCGTGATGGAAGCGGTCGAGTTGAACCAATGGTAAACGGTTTCAACCTCACAAACTGACACGTCCTTGAACAGGAAATCGACGCCGCGCTCGATCGCCGACGAGACATTTTTGCAGGAGATTTTCGCGTTTCCTCTCACGTCAACTTTAGCGGTCGTGGGCGGAGTTGGAAGTTTCGTAAGATTGTTGGCTGACAAGTCGAGTATTTGCAGATGGTTGAGGTTCAGTAAGGCACGCTCGTTGATTTCTGTGATGTTATTGTTTGAGAAGTTGAGGCACTTGATTGATGAGAAGCGTGAAAACTGCCCACTGATCTTGGTGATGTTGCCATCGGTAATGATCAGGGAGTCGACATGTTTCAAGAGATTCATTTGTCCTACGTTGATTTCGTTCTGTTCAGCGTTGATGATATGGATATGCAGATAAGACGAAGTGTTTGTTCCGACACACGAAATAGCTTTGTTGATATCGCTCACGTTACAACAAACGATAGCAAACAAGTTATCCAAAGTTGTGCACTCAGATTCGCAGCTCGTCTTCGTCGCAGAACCAGTTTTGTTGAAGCACATCGCCTCGACATCGGCATGGAAACACGGATTCTCAGGCTTCTCAGGAACATCAGCCGACTCAACTTTGTCCTTTAGGTCGGAGATCGTTGTACTCTCAGTAGGAAGAAGTCCGTTCGGTCCATTCTCGTCTACGATTTTAGCTTGTACCGTTGAAAGCAGAAGTAGAGAAATTAGTTGAACCACCTTCATGGCTGTAGGAAAGACTGAATTGAGAACACTGACGTCTTGGATCCAAAGATAACGTTCGAGAGTAAACAGCGCGCATAGAAAATAATTGCGCTGCGAGCAAACAAACGAAGGAAAATGTCAACAAAATCGCTCACCTCCTTCGGCTGCACATGAAAGCAATCAATGTCGATTCGGACGAGAGCGTATCATTAGCCTCAAACACTCCTAAGGCACTCTAAAGCTCTAACAATATTGTTTTGTTTTCGTGTGGAAACTTCTTGCCCCAGTGGAGCGTAGCTTGTATCCCTCATCAGATATATAATATAGCTGCGATCTATAGCTGAAGCTTTTGTCGTATCTCGTCGATTGACCTGAGCTTTCATCGGGGTTTGTCCGAACAAAAAGCTTGAATACACCCACTTTGTCTATCTGGCTGTCTGTTGTTGTTTCAGATAAGTCAAGAACGAAAGCAGCCAGAAACTTCTTCGGTCTTCAACTGTCTTCAACACAATATCTTTTCTATCAAGCTAATAGGATAATCTTGTGATAAATTGACAATTTTCTAAGCTAAAACTATTGACTTGCTAATAACTGACGGCTTAGGATATTTGCTTTACATTTCATCAAAGATTCCAATAATTTCTTATGATTGCATTTGAGCTCGCTAAACTTTTCATCGTAAGTTGGAAATTCGATTGAAAATGAATGGAGTTTCATCATTTTTCTGGTGTCACTACCTTTCCACACAAACTCCACGTTCCAGGACAGTTTGTTTAATTTGTTTCGTCATTTAAAACTGTTTCAAAGTTTTCTTTGCTTGTTCTTCGCTGAATTCCAACATTTTAACGGCTCAAATATTTTTGAAATTTTAACGAAACTCGACGAAGCTGGAAAATTCGCAGTGCCGAACGCCAAGTTAAGAACCAAGTAGCTTTAAGCTCAGTGAAATTCAGTGTTTAATATTCGATAATACATTTAATTCAGTGCAAAAACAGATCAAAAACTCATGGATCATGGATAGTGTCGCGAGCTTTGATGAAGAGAACTCCGACTCGGACTATATGAACGTTTCTTCCGAGGAAGAAATTTCCGAAGAAGAATTTGAAGAAAATGTCAAAAGAAAAAATGTTCTCGCGAGGCGCAAAGACGGCCCAGAGATGGCCAAGGCGCCAATTGCTAAGCTTAACATCAAACCAGCCCTACAGCAGTCGCCAGTAAAGATGAGTTTGAAGCGGAAATTCTCGTTCCCCAGCACGTCAGTGAGAAAGGAAAACGAGCCATCGTCCTCCATTAGCTTTCAACTCATTTCGGCTTCGCAATCGCCTGAAGAAAATTCATCGATTTCAATTCCCACCACGCCGACCATGGAATTGGATTCTATTAATAATGCATCGGCTCTGATGCCCGCTCCGGGTGGAGCAAGCGACGAGCCGCCCTATTTTGCTGAGAAATATGGAAAAGTATGTGCCTTCTGCAACCTTGGAGAGAGAAGCCAGCTCGGGCAAGGCGAGATGCTTCGTCTCGAGTTGAATGAAGAAGACTGTCGCTCTGGCACACTCGTTTCGCCGTCGTCTCTCATGTCATCGGCGACTGATGAGGATTTGAAGAACGGAAATGACGAGGTCGGGCGGATCATGAAGAGCGGTGGTCTGCTGCAGCAGCTGAACCGACGCCAGAAGGGACTAAACAAGTGCAAGAACCCAATTCAGACAACTGAATACGTTGATGAATTGGAAAAGATCGGACATCAGGAGCCGGTCGACCTCAGCTTGCTGGTTGAGGGTGGAAACTTTTATGTGCATCGTTCGTGTGCTTTGTGGTCATTGGGCGTAACTGTCGATCCAGTGAACGAGGCTTTAAGTGGAATCTCCGCCGTACTTGCGCAAAGCCTAAACAGAAAGTGTTCATACTGCAATCGCTTTGGCGCCTCGGCCACCTGTAAGATAAGCTGCGGGAAAATATTCCATTTTCCTTGCATCGCGGCGTCTGGAAGTTTTCAAGCATCGCAATCCTTGTCAGTTTTCTGCAGCGATCATCTCGCTCAAGTTCCAACAGTTTGTAAGTTAACATTTTATATTTATTAAGTCAACTGACTAACAAATTTTGTTTTGCCCAAAGGCAAGGACGATGTGAATTGTTTGACGTGCAGCAATCTTGGAGACATTGGCAATCTAATGATGTGCTCCAACTGCGGCGATCACTATCACGGAGCATGCATTGGGGTCGCACAGCAGCCGGGCGTCCGAGCTGGTTGGCAATGTAAAAGCTGCCGGTCTTGCCAGATTTGTAGGATCCCTGATAACACCGAAGGGCGCTCATTGGCCTGCGAGAACTGCGATAAACTCTACCACTCGCAATGCCTCCGGCCGATAATGGCGACGATCCCGAAATTCGGATGGAAGTGTCGATGCTGTCGCGTCTGCTCTGACTGCGGCGCTCGCACTCCAGGAGCTGGAGCGTCATCGAGATGGCATTGCCACTACACAGTGTGCGACTCTTGTTACCAACAAAGAAACAAAGGATATTCGTGTCCGATCTGTCGCAAAGCTTATCGAGCAGCCGCTTATAGAGAGATGGTCAAGTGCATCATCTGCCAGAAGTTCGTGCATAGCACTTGTGATTCCGAAGCAGATTTGACAGTTTACGAACGACGAAAGGAACTGAATCCGGATTATGAGTACACTTGTGGCGTTTGCAAGGTCGCTACTCAACAAGAGCGCATAGCTGCTGTGATGAGACGAAGCAATAGTGGCGAAGAGGACAACTTTTCGGCATCTCAAGAGAGCTTAAGTACGCTTGAAGATGTTGACATGGACATGGACATCAGGTCTGTGAAAGATGACTATGGATTGGGAAAAGGCAAACCGTTCGTAGCCAGTAAAATTGCGAAAAAGAGGCTCGGCTTATCGACTGCAGCTTTCAACGCTCATCGACCGAAAGGCAATGGAAAAGTTGGATTCCAAAAGCGAGCAAGAACGTTCGATCTTGGAAGAAAGCGAGGACCAAAGTCAAAGATGCGAGGGATTTTTGGCGTTCCCGGACTTGGATTGCAAAGACCAATCGCCGATTCTTCGAAGCAACTTGATGACGAACCAGGGACAGAGAATCGTCTCGTGTTGTGTTCAGCTAAAGATCGCTTCGTGCTTAATCAGGACATTTGTGTCATGTGTGGCGCCGTCGGTACTGATCAAGAAGGCTGCTTGATCTCATGCGCTCAATGCGGACAATGTTATCATCCTTACTGTGTGTCAGTGAAAGTCACAAAAGAAATATTGCAGAAAGGCTGGCGTTGCTTGGACTGCACTGTCTGCGAAGGGTGCGGCGAAAAGAACGACGAAGCTCGTTTGATTTTGTGTGACGATTGCGACATCTCCTTCCATATCTACTGCATGGAGCCGCCTCTCGATACCGTCCCGCAAGGCACCTGGAAATGTCAGTGGTGCGCGATTTGTTACAAGTGCGGAGCAAGCGATCCAGGTCCCAATTCCATGTGGCAGAATAGCTTCACCGAATGCGGACCGTGTGCGAGCCAAGTTCATTGTCCATCGTGCATGGAAGGCTACAGCGACGGCGAGTTGATTATTCAGTGTACAACTTGCGATCGTTGGCTTCACTGTCAGTGCGACTCTATCAAGAATGAGAGCGACGCCGAGAAATGCGCCGAAGACGGTTACATCTGCCTCTTATGCCGTCCCAAAGACATTCAGCCACCTCACCTGCAATACAAGAAGAAACTGCCATCGCTCTCGTCGCAATCTTCGTATGCTGCTAAAGACGAATCATTTGATGACACAGACAATGTCTTCACGATCGCATTGGAAGGCAGCCACTACATCGACGGAGTTTATTTGAGCGAGCACGGTCTGCAACAAATTAAATCGCTTCAGACCGAACCGAAACGTGCGAAACGAAAGCCCAAAGTGAATGCAGAGAACGAAAAAGACGCTGCGATCCTCGCCGCGATTGAGTCAGTTGTGGCTGGCAGTGCTGATAACTCGATGGAGGAGATTAAGATGGAGCTGATGGATCCGAACGAAGAAGCTCAGATCTACAAGGATGGAATGGAATGGTCGAGCACGGATCCAGCGCCCGAAGGATTTTCATTGTTTACCACCGAAACTGGCCAAGTTGTTCTGAGAAAGAAGCGACAGAGGAACTTGCAAAAGCTCGGCATCGGTGGATTTTCTGTCAGGAACCGAGCGGTACGAACAAAGGAAGAAGAGCCATCGAACTCTGCTCAAGCGGATGATACGAAGAAGAAGAAGCCGAATCGCCGCAAGCAGAAGAACAAACTTGTGGAGACTTATCCGGTTTATCTCCAGGACGCTTTCTTCGGTCGCTCCTTGTTGGATTCTAATCTGAAAGTCAAACTTGACTCGAGCAGCAGCGAAGACGAAACGAAGAGTAACGTGTCGGACGACAAGACGATTAAACTCTCATTAGACGAGCTGAAGATGATTGAGTCGATGCGTGCGAAGCAAAAGCAAATCGAAGAGCAGAAAATGATTCAAATGAGCCTTGAACAGTCCAAGCAAAACCTGATGCAAAACGGCTCTCAGATCCGATTGCATCCGAAGATGCATGAGCAGGGAATGAGCTCGAAGAGCTTCAATCCTCAGCTGACTCTGAACATCAACGCTGCAAACTCTCAGGCGGAAATTAAAACTGAGCTCGGGCTGATGGATGAAGATGACAACAACAGCGACACCGACGCTTTGAAAGACGTGCTTGGCTTACCCGGCGATTTGTTGGACAACGATTTGGTCAACACGATAATGAACGAGGACGACGATCTCACGAAGAATCCTAATCTGGATGACGACGGCAAAGGCGTCAAGGACGATCTGGCTGACATTCTTAGTCCGCACTTCAACCTCGACTGCAAAGACATGGAAGACATGCTCTACAAAAGCGTGCTGACCGACGAGTCGCAAGAGTCTCAAGAGTCGATTCTGACAAACTCTCTTACGTCCTACTCCACTCAATCGACTCCATCTCACCAATCGGAAATTCCTCAAATTCACTTGAACCAATCGACAACGCCCGTGTCAACGAACATGAATGTTATGCAGTCGCCGCAGTCGGGCATCAATCCGATGATGAACGTCATGTCGCAGTCTCCGCAAATTATGGGACAGCAGATAAATCCCTTGAACCAACCGTTGATGCTTCCGCAGCAGAATCAAATGCACATGCAGCCGAACATTCTTCAGAGACAGAACTCGGCTCCTGCAACATCCTCTGGAATGCCAGGGATGTCAACTCAAAGAGGGTATTTTTCCTTTGACGATTTCAATCATAGGTAGGGATGGAAATGATCAAATTAAATTGCTACACCTTTGCTAGACATTCACGCAGAAATCAAACCCATCCGCGCACAACTCAAACGCAATTTCATGAAGAACACTTCCATTCCTATCATTCACTTGCATGGCGACAGCCTCTGACCTGACTCACTCATTATATTCTTATGTTTGCGTTTTAGAAATCCGTTCAACTCTGCGCCGACTTTCCCCAATCAAGCTCAATGGAACACTTCAGCTGATAACGACTTTGACATGCCGTCAACGTCGATGACGTCAGGACCGGCGCCAAAGGTCAACAATCACCAAAAGCAATCCGAGCGAATGGCTGAAGATGAGAGTAAGCGTATTTTATTTCCGTTCTCGATAAGATTATCATACATGTTCGTTCTAGGGCTTGGCGAGTTGTCCACAATTTCATCGGTTCTGTATGCTAATCAGAACCACCCTGAGCTAATCAAAGAGTATCCAAACTGGCCGGATAGATACAAGCAGATCATGAAGAAGTGGCGAGCGTTGTCGTCCGATCGCAAGCAGCCTTACTTGCAACGAGCGCGAGACAACAGATCGGCACAGCAAGCTCAGCTTCGCACCAAAAAGGCTCAACAGGTAAGAACAATTGTAAGTCGACGAAATCTTTTTCTTTATGTCATTTTCGCGCGATAGTCTTAAACTGTTTTGTTTGGAGGGAAATCGTTTTACACACGCTAGCGCTAGAACATTTGAGTTCTTTTTGTATGCTCACGTTCACATTGTTTTCATTTATTTGAGCTTCACAACCTACTGAGACAGGTCTTGGGGTTGGAACATGGGAACAGTCTCCGTAGCATGTGAACCTGAATCATCCCCGAAGATTTAAATGTATCGGTTTCCATAAAAACCTCATTCGACTAACACTTGAATGGTCCATCTGTATCATACATTTCATCTGTCCTCAAGCGACGTGTCTCCTGTAAACATTTAGAAAATCGCATTTTTTGTTTCATTTGAAATGCCAAAGTCGTCTGAAACCTAAAACAAATCCAAATCATTCCAACTCATCAAAATTAGGTGGCGCCCGAGCTCTCACCTGACGGTGGAACCACCACGAGCACAAATAGCACTTCACCCGCACTGAGTTCAACCCTCTCAGAGTCGTCGTCTCTTATGGACGTGAACATATTACAACAGCAACATCAACAACAGCTGCAGCAGCAGCAACAGACACAAAACACCGGCACGCCACCGCAACAGATTCAAGTGGTAAGAACCAATCACGCAACCGATCAGCAGTCGCCGGAACAACAAGTTAAACTGCAGGATCACTTACTTGAAACTAACGCTTTCGCTAACAAACCTGAACCGTCTGTCTCTAACAATTTACTAATCATGGCTAATGAGCACAAAGAGTTTAGTTGTAGAGTTGGTGATGAAAATGTTGTTAATCCCACTTCCAAAAATAGTCATAACCACGCTGTTGTTGTCGATAAAATCCCAGAGTCTGATGAGAATGCTCCCAAGTCGTCGTGCGAAAGCGACGAGAGCGCGAAAGCGACAACAAGCGTGGACGAAAAAGATGGCACACCAGCCAAGAATCCAAACTTGTCCGTGGCGAATAATATCGCCAATGCTTTTATTAATTTATCCAACTTGAGTTCGACACCGAAAAGCACAAACGGTCTCGTTCAGACGAAGAACCTCAACGTAATCGTTACGCAGCAGCAGATCGCGCAGCATTTCATGAAGACGCTTTCGTTCACAACATCGAGGGGTGGAATATTCGTGCCAAACGTCATCGCTACCAACATCACCCCTCAGTTCACGGTTCATCAGTACGGACTCCATGGAAACCCGAACGGTCCGGCGCCCAACGTGACAGTCAATCCAAACGGAAACTTCAATTCCAACTCAAATGCAATCCGGCCCGGCGCGCCGAATCATTTCCGCTTGCTCTTCCAGCAGTCGCCGGGTCTCAACTTGAACATAATCAACCAAAACCAACCCGTTGCACCCTCGCCAATCCTCGAAGCGTCCTTGCAAACAATTAACAAAGTGTCAGTGAATCAGCCGGCGCAGAAACCGATTGCGGCCCAAACGATACAGACTCCAGTGCTGACTCAGAAGCCACTCGGAACGCCCAAGGCAATCGAAGAAAGTCCACAACCGGAGTCGTCGCCGCCTCATGAAACCTCCAATGTAAATAATGATCAGCATATTCGCGTCCTCACCCCGTCAGAAATCATGAAAACCTTGCCGTCGCTCTCCTCACAAGACAATATTTGCTTTAATAGTAGCAGCATGCAGACCAACGACAAACTGGTATCAACGATCGACAATAAATCTCAGAACTCATTCACGCCAAGCCCCGACGCATCAGGCTCTGTCGCTAACAATAGCTTTAAAAATTCCACAATCTCTTCTCCTTTAACCATCACCTCAGAATGTAACACTTTAAGTAGCAATTTTGTCACCACCAAAGCAACTGTCATGACTTCTAATAATGCACAAATTCAAATGGTGAGCGGATACAAAACGTATAAAAATATTTTTTGAGACTCTCCTTTGGTTCTCGCTGTTTTTGAGTTCTACTTTGAGTTGTTGCGCTGCAAACACGAAGCGGCGAACTGATAATCGCCCAGCGATATTTTTTGCGTTTTATATCTGATAATTTCGGAGGTAATCCTTGAGTTGTGCATGGAATGTTAATTTGCTTCTTTTCCTCTCCAGCAATCCGAAGCGAATCTCTTGCCGGTTCTTCCGACCTCTTCTGCATGTTTATTATTTGTTTAACTTTCAGAACCAAACTCATTATGATCAAAATTGAAGAACTTGTGGTATCTCTGACAGCATGATTAACTTTTTCTTCTCGATTTTGCAACTACAGAGTTCAGCTTCACTTTCTTAATTCTATTTCCTTCTCTTGTTTCATCTCCTTAGGATCAAGATAAGATCACAGCTCAACAGAAGAGCATGAAAGAAGCTGAACAGGAGCGACAATGGAAAGCTCTGCAAGCTATGCGAGCGCGAGAGCAGCAAATGGGAATGCCTCCAGACCAAAGAATGATGCACGGCATGAATGGTAATTTCACTTATCTCATCTCGATTTCGAGCTAACTCACATTGAACTCTCAGTTACAGACCCCAACGTTCAGCTTCAAATCTCCACAAATCTCAACGATGGTTCCATGAGTCCCGTAGCGAGTCCATCGCCCAACTCAAGAAATCAGTTCGTCGCTCCAACAAACAAGGGACGCATGATGAACCCTCAAAGTCCCTCAAGCAATTTCCAACATCCTGGAAGACCAGTCTCAACGCAACTGCAGCGCCAACAGAGTCAACAGAGAATGAACCAAAGTCCGTTCTCACCTCAAGCGACGACACCTCAATCACCGCACGATGTGTTCCCAGGATCGCCATCCAATGAATCATTCGCTCGTCCATCGTTGGAAGAACAGCAGTTCTTACACTCGCCTCAAACACCAAAGCCGGCTCAACAACAATCGCCTGTCCACGCGGCGAGCGGATCGAACATGAATTTCAATCAGATGAATCAAAATCAAGTTCAAGGCCAACTTCCAAACATTCGGCCAATGGAAAACATGAGCGGCTACGTTCAAGCTCCAGGAACTCCTCGACCTTCCTTCAATCCCGGACAACAGAGAACGACGGTCTACGCACGACCTGACATGTTCAGCAAGCCGCCTTTCGTCATGGGCGGACCAAGAACTTCTGATCAGTTCTCTCCGCAATCTCCCCAAGATCAAAACAATCGACAGCTGCGGGATTTGCTGCAACGCCAGCAAGCGCCTACGAATTTACCGACGCCAGTTCCGCAAGTAACTGGAACTATCACTTCGCCCAATTACATTGATAACGAACAAATGAAGAACCAGCAAAACATCGCAGTGACTCAATCGCCACAACCACAAATCGCTCAGAAGCAGCCTGGCGACAACACGTTCCGTCAGCCACTTCCACCTGGAATGCGTCAGCCCAGAATGCAGGGAATGGTTGGAGGACAAATGATCAGATCAACTCAGCTTGTGAATCCTCAAAGGATGATCATGAATCCTGACAATCGACCACGTCTTGGCATTCGACCTGGAACTGTTCTGAATCCACAACAAATGCTCGCAGTCCAACAGCAACAACAGAACCAAATGGGAATGCAGCAGCAACGAATGACAATTAACCCGACAGGAAATTTCAATCAAGGTGAAATGATGACGCAGGGACAACCTGGAATAATTGGCGCCAACGACCCCAATGGAATGTTAGCACAGCGAATGGTTCAGTCAGGCCAAAACGTTATTATGCAACAGAATATTCAAGGTGGCCAGGTCAACCCACAAACCTCCAGAAGCGACCACATTCAAGTTCCGCCGACTGCCAGTCAAGGCGGAAATTCGACCGACGCTGAAGGTATTCCCGATTCTGTCACAGCCGAGCTAGAGAAACTCGAGCAAGACGAGACCGGCGGCATGGACGGCGTCGGAGATATTCTCGGGGGGCTCGGAGATGACGACGATGACTTGCTTGACTCGTTGACAGCTGACATGGGAGCTGACTTCAATATTCTGGAATATGCCGATCCCGAACTTGACACAACCGACGATGAAAAGACGAATCTACTCGACAGCTTGGAACTGGACGACAGCGATAACGTCAAAGAAGAGAAGATGAAGAATCTTGAGGCTGAGAAACTAGCCAAGGCTCACATCGTTATAAATCCACAGCAACAGGGCAATGTTCAGCGATTGCACGCACCCATGCAACATGTTGTTAATCAGATTCCGTCGACAGTAAATCCCATTGATGTTCAAAATGTCAATCAACCGGGAACAAGTCAGCAGGGTCAGCAGATCTTGAATCAACAACAAATAGTTTTGAATCAACAGCCTGGAATAAACAACTTCCAAAGGCAACAAGTTCGCTTCAAAGCCGTCCCGCAAAATCAAATACCAGAAATTCAGCAGATTCATCAACAAATGATGCTACAGGTGAGACAATTTCTTTCATTTATTTTTATCAGATGACTAACATTTGTTTACAGCTTCAACAAGCGGCCGCTGATGGCAAGCCAATGCCGCTTGGAACGAGGCTTGTGTCCAACAACAATGTAGTTGGCACCGTAGTTGGTCCGAACAACATTCAGCTCAACTTCACCACCAAGTAAGATTTCGTAATGCTCTCAAAGCTTTGTACTAATGATGAAATTCCACAGCCAACAACGTCTGCAGCAAGTCCGAATGATCAATCCCAATCTGATGCAGGGCAATCCTCAGAACAATCCCCGAATGGCGCTTCCTCAAATGGTGCAAAACCGACCACCGATGATGCAGAACCCGCAGCAACCGATGAATCCAAACATTCAAGGTCTGCAGTCGCCGATGGGAGGACAAGCGCTGATCGGTCAGCAGCCTCAGCAACAACAGCAGCCAAACTCTGTGCCGCCTCCACCGCCATATCAAGAGCCGCCGCCGCCTTATCCTGGACAATCTTCAATCTCTGGACAAGCTCAGGTGAGATTTCAATTCTTTTATACTTTCAAACTATTTTTGGTGTGAGTTCTCATGATTTCCTATCTCAACTTCAAAAAGCAACATCTCGATTAACGAAAATTTGTTTTTTGATTTCTAAAAACTCTGCATGCTTTCAATTGGTTGTTTGTTATCTACTCTCGTTTTTGTCCTAATCTGATCGAAATTGTCACGAAACAAAGTTTTATGATTACCCGTTAAAATCTAAACTCGATAAGACACTTCAACAGCATCTAAAATTGTGCCGTCCCGCATTGTTGCAGGTGAGATTTCTTGTCGCTTTACGCAGTTCATTAGAGACAGCACACGACACATAAATTCTCACAGAGTTTTACTTTAGTTTGCTCAACAGATTTTCGTAGTTTTTCTTGAAAATATCTAGAAATTTTTCGATTGTTTTTGTTGCTAGAATTTTTAGTCGAATCTTAACTGACTCTCATTGGATTGTTTGTCATCAAAGCATCAAGACTTCAATGTTCTATTTTATTTCACAGGATCAACCGCTGCTGCTGGAAGATCTCTTGGAGCAAGAGAAGCGAGAACAGGCGAGGCAGACCAGTGCAACGCAGTTGGAGCAAATCATGCCCAACCCGAACCAGCAAAGTATTTTGAACGATCAGGTAAAGCTCTGGAAATTAAATGTTTGGGCTTCATTTCAAGTTCTTTCTCTTTAAGGATTACGAGAAACTTCGAGCTGATGTTTTAACCACAACAACTCAGAGCATCCCAATGAGTCAGATGAATCCTCAGCCAATGCAGCAGCAACAACAGCAACTGCCAAACCAATTTATGCCTCGAGCTGTAATCAACAAGCAATGGAGGGCGCAAGCTCCTGTGCTGCCACCACAGCCACAAGCGTCAACGTCTGAATTGGTTCGAACAGTTCCAGTCTTCCAAGCCAACCTTCAACCGGCTCCTCCGTTGCCGCCAGAAAATGCGTTGACTGATGCTGAGAAAATGACCCAAGCCAACTACGAAAATTGGCTGAATCAACAGAACAGTTCGTTGCAAGAGCAATTGAAATACTACGAGACGGAAATTCTGGAGTTGAGGAAGTTGAAAAAGTCGCTGAACACTAAGCAACGTCAGCTAAAGAAGAATGGAAACGAGTTGAATGAGATTGATGCGCAGACTTTGTTGAAGGTGACGACAGAACAAGCTTCGGTCCAAAAGTATTTGGAGAGTGCAAGAAAGCAAGCACGCAATCACACAGCCACCAAAACCGATTACGAAGCCAAAAAGAGCGCCAAACTGATGGCCAACAATCCCCATATGGTGCCATCGCCTGTCGGTCAAATGAACGAACAATCGCCGATGATGTCGCCGTCGCCGGGTGGCATGAGCCAGAACATGA
This sequence comes from Smittia sp. YW1114-2, assembly GCA_033064975.1. Taxonomy (NCBI): domain Eukaryota; kingdom Metazoa; phylum Arthropoda; class Insecta; order Diptera; family Chironomidae; genus Smittia; species Smittia sp. YW1114-2. The sequence continues at coordinate 15,788,819 of CP093833.1, forward strand.
TTCAGCAGCCTGTCCAATCACCTTTGGGTAATCCTTTAATGGCGCCATCACAAAGCCCACTGCATTCGCCAAGTCCAATGATGAGTCAAAGCCCCGGCCCGGCATCGATCATGCAAAGCCCAGCTCACATGAATGCGATGTCGCCCTACAACAACATGCAGCAGTCGCCAAGGATTGGAACACCTCACTCCCAGATCGACGACAGCCCATTCAGTCCAAACTCAGGCTCGATCGATTCGCCTTCCATCTCAGGTCGGCTAACGTCGCCAGCACCTCGGATGACTTCACCTCAACATCGACCATCGACACCGATGCAGATGATGAACCGAATGGGAAACAATCCAGGACAATTCAACCAGCAAAACATTATGGGACAGCAAACGCGCTTCGTTCGACCTCAGCAGATGATGCAGCAAAACGACGGAAACAATCGAATGGGAATGAGAATGCAAGGGAACTTCCAACAAATAGCTCACAACCCTAACATCATCCGGCAAGGCCAATACAATTCAATGGAAGGAAATCAAGCTCAGAACCAACAGAACATGCAAATGCAGCAGAACCAAAATATGGATCCACAGCAAATGCGACAAATGCAAATCCGTCAGATGCAAATGCGGCAGCAAATGATGAACCAGCAAGTTCAGATGGGACAAATGAACCAAATGCAGCCACAGAATCCTCAAATCATGCAGCAGCAACAACAGCAGCAGAGCCCTCAGATGATGCAAGGCCAGCAAAATGTCCAAATGATACAGCAAGGACAGCAAATGATGCAACAAAATCAGCCAAACCAAAGCCCGAGCCATCAGCAGCCACAATCGCCGCTCATCAACCAAAACGCAAGCTCACCAATGCCAAGAAGTCCAATGGTTCATTACCAGCAACAGCAACACCAGAATCCAAACAGCCCAATGATGATGGACAATTCGCCTCGTCCCAATCCAAATTACATGCAGCATCAGCAACAACAGCAGCAGCAACAGGAAATGATTAATCATAACAACCAAAACATGATGCAGGGAGGCGGTGGAGGCAACGGCAACGGAATGCATCCGTTACCCGAAGAGCTGAGAAAGCTGGGGAAGATCAAGTTAGGCTTACGCGGTGGCGCGCCGATGTGGGGAAATAATGGAAACAACAGTGGCAAGAATCCAACGTCGAGCAATCTTGAGATCTTGCAACTCATAAAGAAAGCGCCTCAGCAACAACAACAAGCTGCCACTTCCTCGAATGCTGACAGTTCGCAGCAACCTTCATCCAGCAAACAGGTTCAACCGAAAGTCAAAACTTCTCTGCTCAAAAAACCGATCAGCATCTCGTCGGCAAAGAGCAAATCTTTGGTCAGCACCGATTACAACGACGACGATTCATCCAACGGAACACCGCCAATCAGTCCGTTGTCACAAAAGCCTCGCCTCAAAGTTGTTCCCCAAAGACAACCCGAAGAGATTGTCCTAGTTGACAGCAGTCCCGATGAGAAGCTGCGAATGCCTGACTACGATGACGATAACGATAAAGTCGTTACAACCCTCACTGAGGTGTCGCTGAACTCGACAGCTCAGGACATCGGCGATTCAGATGACATGATCGAAGCGCATTACAACACGAGGGAGTTGGTCTCTAGTCCGCTAGTGCCCGATCAGGAAGCAACAGATTACGCTTTGTTTGAGCCTCACGTGGTTCACATCGATGACAGTGACGAATCTCTCAAGGATATCATGAACACAAACATGTTTGAAGACGCAATGCACCAAGAGCAACCAAAAGCTGAAACATCAAAGGTTGTGAGTCCTGAAATTGTGTTCACCGTTCAACCGACGAAAGACCAAGGCGCAAAGTCTCGAGGAACTCGTGAAGACTTCGAAGCCATGATCGACTGCGGAAAGGATGAAGACGAGAGCGAAACGGAAGTGATTGCGATCGAGAAAACCGAAGCCGTCGAAGCTGAGCCTACTCATAAATCACCAGAAATATTTAAACCCATCGCGACGATTCAGGAGTTCAAAAAGATTTCGTCCGTTCCCACGTCGATAACTCTGCCCGCTAATCTCATCACGCGAACGCCAGTCCACACATCGATGGCTGGAGCTCACAAGAAAACTTTCAAGAATCCAACGCAAACAACAGCGAAAGTTCTAATCGATGGACAAACACTTTCGGTTCCGGTTATTCAGAACTTGCCGATGCAGAGCAAAGCAGCAGGCGGAGATTCGCAACAAGGCGCGAAAAAGATCATCACGACCAACTCAGTTACGATCTCCAATCTCAAGAAGAACGCGGCAGTGTTCAGCGTTTCCGGCCAAAAAATTAGCACATCGACAATCGTGACACTTATTAACAACAAAGGCGCGCAGAGACCAATCCAAACAGTGCAGAGATTTCAACAGAAACCAGGTCAACAAGCTCAGTCGATAATTGTGCCGATTTCTTCGTGCATTACATCATCGTCTTCGAATCCTACGACCAACATCCCGAGCAGCTGCATTGGACAGATTATAACAAGTGCACAAAACGCAGTGAAGATGTCAACGAGTCAACGAACATCGCCGGTATTGACTTTCTCGTCGAAAATGCCAACACTCACAATGACCCAAGACGCGTCACTTCCATCTAAGATCTTCGAAGACGAGGAAATTTCACCTGACAACTCGGCGGAGCAAGGCGAGGCCTCGCAGAAAAGGGAACTGACGGCACTGAAGAAGGCATCGTTTGACGAGGCGAGAGAGTCGGAAGAGAAACCGAAATCTCTCATTCCGGTTCATGTGATCGTTAAGTCACGTGAGTCATCGCAAAGCCCCGTCCTTAACCCCGCACAACGACTACTCGCTGGAACTATGTCGCAACTTTCTCCATTATCGCAACCAATTGAAATAAATACAAACACACACAACGCAACGCAGCAAATACGCTCCATCATGTCTTCGATTAATTCGAATGAAGAGACGAAAAGCAAATCAGAAGCTGAGCAAACAAGTGCGGCTCCGACTTCGTCGATGTCACAACAAACTGCTCCGAAGACAATCGTCCGAAGTGTTTCAACGCCCACGACCAGCCAAACCAGCGGTGAGTTGAGGATGATTGTGTCACAGCAGAACACTTCGGTACCGTCTTCGCCCAACGTACAAACATCGCAAGCTGGAAACATCGTTTTCGTGAAGCAAATCAGAGCAGCTTCGTCACAGAATGTCACCGTGCCATCTTGCAGCAACTCCACAATCGTCGTCATGAGCCAATCAGGTCAAATCCAATCTCAAGGCTCGGTTATCATCTCAAACAAGCCGAGTAATCTTCTTAGCATTTTGAGTAATCAACAAGCACAACTAAGTGTGAAAAGTAGTGAATTGAAAATGGAGCCGCCGTCAACGACTTCGATCGAGACCGCTGGCGCCCAGAAAAATGTCACGATTCTACAAACCAATCCAACCATCACAAACTTGCTAAACACGAACTCGTTTAAGCGATCGAAATCGACAGACGATGCAGCGGTGTCGAAGGAATCGCAGGAAGTGGCCGCAGCTAAGCGGCTAAGTCTCGAGTCACCGAACGAAATCAAGTCAGAGCCACTTGACATTCCGGTCGTGAAAGAAGCTGTTGTCGTTAAGCAGGAACAAGTCCCAGTCTCAACAAGTGCTGGGTCAACCAAGCCAACGGTTCCATCAAAGCCTGAAGACTCACAAAATGTTCTACTCAAACAGTTGCTGCAGAACTCCGGAAGCTCAGTGACGTCACCTCTTGCTAGAAACGTCCCTGGCATTACCATTTCAAACCAAAGAGCTCCGAGTCTGGGAGTTTTCAGTTCGTTGGAAGCTCAACTCGCACGACCAGTTATTCCTCCAGCTCCTGCGAAGCCGATAATCGTTTCCTCAATAGCATTGACGAACCAACTTCCAACGGCATCCCTCTCAATTGCTACAACAGTTAACGACACAACACCAAAAACCACAGCAAGCACCAAGGTTGTGTCTCGTGAGACGTCGTTTGTATCTCTCCCGCCTTCAACCACGACTCATTCACAAACTCCAACGACGCCGATTCCCATCAGCATTCAATCGATAATGGAAAATAAGCCAGTGGTTGTGCTGAATCGAATTGACAATCCTCCCAATATCATGACATCAGTCGCAAGCGTAAGAGAAAAGTTATTTTTGAGAAGTCAACAGTTTTACTAACAAAATTTATATTTTAGACCAAAACTCTGGTGCAACAAGGGCCTGGGTCATTCGAAACTGTTGGCATGGCACCGCCGACTCAAGCTGTGAAGAAGGAGATGATTTCACCTGGTGGATCAATCCGAGCTGGTCAGTCGCCGACCAACGTACCGACTTTAGTCAAAAGCATCTCACAGTCGTCGCTCGGGTCAGGAACAACGACGCCTGTGCCATTTGAATCTCCTTTGATCGATGTGAAGAAAGAAATAATGGATGACAGCTCGCAGTCTGAATCAATCAGCTCCGACGTCAGTATGGTGAAGACTGAAAACCTTCATCAAACGCCTACGACGCGAGACGATGGAGCGAACGAAGCAATGGAAGAAAGTCCGGCGAAAACTGCTCAGGAAATTGCAAATGAATTGAAGAAGAAGAAACGACGCGAGTACCAGAAAAACCGCCGACAAATGCAAATGTCGAAAGAGAAAGGACTGAAGAAACCGAGAAAGTCGCAGAAGAGTGAAGAAGACTACGATTCCTTTATGGATAACCTGATGCTTCACATCAAAGCGCTTCCTCAAATGCAAATTCTCGAGCCCTTGCTGCCTAAGAACTTCGGCGTTTGTCCCATCTACGGTTGCAGTGAGCTCAATAAACTCAGTTCGTCACGACGCTACGACATCTCGTCTGGTGAGCTGAGTGGAATCTATGGCAAAGGTGAACTGTCAAACATCTCGGACTTCTACAACACAAAACCGTTCGGACTGCTCGACCCCAAGTCGGAACAAGCTCCTGTATCCACACAGCGAGGCTTCTACGATCAGGAATTCCCACCAATCAAGTTCGAAGAGGAAGAACATCATCGAAACAAACACGACAATTTGCTGGCGAGAGATCGAGACATCGACACGCCTGAGACAATTGTCTGCTCGTCGAGTCCGGAATGTGTCATGTCAGCACCGCCGAGTCGATACCCAGGCTTGAAACTCATCAGAGAAGACACTGAAGATGAGGACGAGGTTGCGCGATTCGTTAATGATCGAATGTCACCAACGATTCCAACAATCGTAGCTCCGATACCAATAAGACTGAAGAGTGGAATGTCACTAACATCTGAGAACTCACTCAGCGATAAGGAGAACGAATCGAAGAAAGAGTTCGGTGTGAAATCCTGCTTCGGACCACCAACGCCTCTGAAGGATAACAACAATAACAACGTTACAGTAACGCTAACATTGACTTCATCCGCCGCTGAAGACATCATGGGAGTTCTCAAGTCTCTTGCCAACATTCTGAACATCCCAGCGCCAACTGCTTATCAGATCGTCGAGCGAACAACGACGCCACCAAGTCAGCGACTCGGACTTTATCGACTCAAAGGTAAAGATGGCAAAGAAGGCCAGCCCGTGGACATTCAAACGATCCTGAATGGAACTGCGAAGTTCTGCAGACATTGCGATGTTGTGATCTTGAATAGCGTAATTAAAGCCAAAGCGAGCGAATTTCCTTTACTGGTCAACAGCGAACTGGAGGCAGATGAGCTTTACTTCTGCAGCAAAACATGTTACAAGCAATTCCAATGGAGGCCAATCAACATGCTGGACGACAAGAGTCTCAACGTCTCAGCTGACGACAAGACTCTCGAAGCAATCTCAGAGAACTCCATTAACACCGATGCTTTGACAGAGGCCAGTGAGTTGGTAACGGACCTGAAGCGAAGGCGACTCGATACCGATGAAGATGTTGAGGAAGATCGAGCGGAAAAACGACAAAAGCGAATGAAAGTTAAAACGTTCTGCGCCAACAGTTTCCCCCAAATCCACAAACAGAAGAAGCTGACCGACAGAGAGATCACTGAAATGCTTTTCCGAATGAACATCACGGTCAATGGATCGGCCAAGAGCCCCGAAGAGACGAGGAAATGTATTTTCTGTAATCAAACTGGTGATGGAGTCGCTGATGGCCCCTCAAGACTTCTGAACTACGATGTCGACAAATGGGTTCACCTAAACTGCGCTCTTTGGTCTGATGGAGTCTACGAAACTGTCAACGGTGCTCTGATGAATCTCGAACCGATACTACAAACCAGCCTGAGTTCAAAGTGTTCGATGTGCAATCAATTTGGCGCGACAGTCAAGTGCTTTAAAGCAAGATGCACTAGCATTTACCATCTGAGCTGTGCGATGAAAGACGAGTGCGTGTTCTATAAGAACAAAACAACGATGTGCAACATTCACGCGCCAAAGTCAGAAAAGGATAACGAGCTGACGACATTGAGCGTGCAGCGAAGAGTTTACATCGAAAGAGACGAGAATCGTCAAATTGCTTCGATCATGCACCACTCTGATCTCACGAATCTGATGCGAGTTGGAAGTTTAATCCTTCAGAACGTTGGACAGCTGCTACCGCATCAGCTACAGAACTTCCATTCGTCTAACTACATCTACCCAATCGGATACCAAGTCGTGAGGTTCTTCTGGTCGATGCGGCATCCCAACAGACGATGTCGCTATGTTTGCTACATCGCTGAAGTCGCTGGACGACCTGAATTCAGAATAATAGTCAAGGAGTTGAATGAAGAAGAGAAGCACTTGAAGGGAGCGACAGCTAGCGAAGTTTGGCAGCAAGTGCTGACGGCGATTGAAAGACTGCGCAGAGAAAACCGTCTGGTTCGTGTTTTTCCAAAGTACTTCAGTGGTGAAGATCTCTTCGGTCTTACTGAGCCAGCGATCGTAAGGATTCTCGAGAGCTTGCCTGGCGTTGAAACCCTAAGCGACTACCGCTTCAAATATGGCCGCAATCCATTGCTCGAGCTTCCTTTGGCGATCAATCCATCGGGAGCTGCGCGAACTGAACCGAGGATTAAACAAACTGTTCCGTTGAAGAAACCGCACACCCAGAGAACCGGATCATCAAGTCAACGGCCGGCTTTCGCTCCATCAACATCAGCTGGCGACGTTGTTTGTCCTTACAGCAAACAGTTTGTGCACTCGAAAAGCTCTCAGTACAAGAAGATGAAGCAAGAGTGGCGAAACAATGTTTTCCTGGCGAGATCAAAGATTCAAGGCCTCGGTCTTTATGCCGCACGCGATCTTGAGAAACATACAATGGTCATCGAGTACATCGGTGAAGTCATTCGAGGAGAACTTTCGGAGCTGCGTGAGAAGCAATACGAAGCGAGAGTAAGTTCGATTAAAATTTCTTCTACATGCGACTAATAATGAATTTGGTTTTGCAGAATCGAGGAATTTACATGTTCCGACTTGACGAAGATCGTGTGATCGATGCAACGCTCTCTGGAGGTCTCGCACGTTACATAAACCACAGTTGCAACCCGAATTGTGTCACAGAAATCGTGGAAGTTGATCGCGAGTATCGGATCATCATTTTCGCGAAACGAAGAATCAACCGAGGCGAGGAAGTAAGTCAAAGCAACAACCTGAAACCTCTTCAGCAGCTAACATCCTCTCTTTCGTTTCAGTTGTCGTACGACTATAAATTTGATATCGAGGACGAGTCGAGGAAGATCGCTTGCAACTGTATGCAATTGCATTGCAAGAAATACATGAACTAAGCTTGATGAAGGTTCAAAAACTCGACAGTTGGCTTCCATGTAAATAGTTGAAGAATTAGAACGATAAGATAAATGTGTAATAATAAATGGAAGAATCTAATTTATTCTTAATTTCGTAAAGTTTTTTCGAGATTTTATATCGCATAGGAAGGAGAGACGATCACGGTAGTTTTATAAGAACAGCTTAGCTTGTAAGAAGACACAAAGAAAATAAAATTTGCTAAATCTATAGATCAACTTCTTGATAAATGCAGACGATTTTTCAGCGACCACAGAAAACAGGAAACCTTGATTTATGTCAAAAGTCTTTGAAACAAACAAAGCTGTAAACGAGCAAGGAAAGTCGGCAATTAATTAACTTAAACTTTTATTGCATCCGGATTAATTTTTATCTAATTTTCTACAGCACAAATCTAAATTTTTAATTTATCAATTTATTCTAAAAACATTTGTTTATCGATAAAATTGAGTTCTACGATAAGACCGGTGCGTCAAACGGCACTGTTTGTCGTTCGAGCGTTTTAGTGTTGTGCATCTGGAATCAATTTGCGTCACCGTGGGAGTTTCTTCGTTGATATATTGTTGTAGATCTTTCATTGATCGACGACGAACGTAAACCGACAAGTGCCGGTTACGAAAGCGGAACCTTCAAATTAAAATAATTTATTGCGTCCTTGAACTTTTTGGAAATGTGAAGAAGATCAAGCATAACATAACAGGTGACGTAAAAGCTTGAGAGATTAGCTATGGTCAAGCTTTGGAAGTTTGCTTTCAAACCGAAGCTTTCATAATCATTCGGAAGCTTTCGAAGTTACTCGTTTCCATCCAAATAATAATTTGGAAAGAAAAAAAGGTGTTCCAGGAATGTGAAGAGATAAAAGTTTGCAGCTTGGTCGTTGCTATAGTTTCTATAAAGCTTCGATAAAGCTTTGAAAGCTTCATAAAGCTTTGCGGCTACGTCGCTTACGTCAACATACTCGAGTTATATTTGCATAATTCACTTTGAATGTCAATTTAGAGAAGCCTCCGTCGAGATTCCGCAAACATTCTCGGCAGTCGCGACTATTTTATGACCGCAAACAAAGGCAACAATTCGATTAAAATGAGCTTCTCATCTTTAGAATCCGCTTTCAAGTCCACAAGATACACATGAAAGCATTTGATAAATGCAAGTGGAAGAAATCCATTGATCATCTAATATTAAGTCTCTTAGGAAATAATTTATAATCGTTGTGTCATTGAACGGGAACTCCACGAAACTCGAATTTTGATAAGAATCTAAGCGTTAACTTAACGAGACACGTTATTCAAATGAGCAAGATTAGAGTTTAATGCACGGCTCGCAGCGACCGGGCTTGAAGAAGTAAGGATGACACTCTGGGTTGCAATGTCCGTGCTCGAGATACCAGTAGCGATCTTCCTTGCCTGACTTGTACGGGATCTTTACTTGGAACGAATTCACTGCGTCGTCTTTCTCGTATCCGTCGCGACCCTTCGATTCGAGTGGGAACTGGACTTGAGGAATCGCGAAAAGCTTCTGGAGGTCTTTGTACTGGACTTTGATCGAGTTTCCATTGCCTAAGCGGCGCGACTCGCCCGTCGCAAAACTGTTGTCAAAGTTACCCTCTTCTAGAATTGATCGCTTAGAGGAAGCGCTTTCGGTGTCGTTTATGATTCTTGGCGGCTGCAATCCGCGGTCCGGAACCTTCCACTCGTAGTAAGTCGAGGGATTGCTTGTTGTTACTGCTGTCGGAGATTTAATCGCATTCAAAGGAGGCAGCAAATCTCTCCCTGGAGATTGAGCTGACGGTCTTTGAATCGCGTTTTGGGTTGGAGCTGTAAGTGGCGCAGTAGTTGCTGGTTTCACTGGCGTGCGACTGACCTGATTGCTTAATTGATTTTGCTTGACGGCTTGTTGTTGGGTTTGCCGTGGCGCCTGCTGAACAGCTTGCTGCTGGTTCTGTCGGAAGGCTTGTGGCTGTGATTGCTTTTGAGCGAGTGGCTGTTGCTTTTGTACGAGTGGCTGTTGCTTTTGTACGAGTGGCTGTTGCTGCCTTTGTGCGACTGGCTGCTGTTTCTGAGCTGGCTGTTGTACACGTGGCGTTTGCGTGACTGGCGCTCGAGTAGTTCTTTTCGGTGTAGCTTTGGCTACGAAAGGTCGTGCAGCTGGCGGATTCACTCGCGCAGCTGACGGTTGATTGAAGACAGCAGGTTTCTTCGTGGTTGCTGCTACAGCCGCTTGCTGCCGGTTAACGTCTTGCCGTCTTTGCACGGGGACATTAGTTTGTGCTCCAGTTTTCTTCGTTAGATATCTCGAGAAATCGTAATCTTTGTGTGTTCCCTTCTTGCCTGGCTGAAGAATTTTCTCAAAAGCTTTGAAGTTCTTGTCCGGATCGAACGTTCCTGTTGCGGGTTTTCTGGTTGTTGCCGGTTGACTCAGCTGATTGATGGCTCGAGGCTGTGGCTTACCTTGCGATTGAACTCCCAATTGCTGAAGCCTCGCTTGCTCACGATTCCTAAACTCTTGATTGTGGTTCGGCAGAAGCTTTGGCGGTTCAAAACCGGTTGGCGGAGGCGAAAAAGCTTCACGGCGCTCGTTTGTCTTGTCAACTAAAGGAAACTCTTCCGAATCTGGAAGCGACGTCGGGTCAATGTCATTCGTGCTGAACTGTGGCGGAAGAATGTTGGACGACGCTTGCGTCTCGAGTATTTCAAATTTTCCATTCGAGTCTTTCGTGAAGCCCGTTATTGCATTTTGGAGAGCCGGAAAATTGCTCTGTTGAATGGAAAAGATGTTTCAATGTTAGCTCAACAAATCTTTAATTACGCAACAAACCTTTCCAATCTGCTTTCTGAAGCTTTCTCCCTTGTAGTCGGGAGCATATGGCCGGTCGAGTAGATCTGGCCTAGGCGTTCTCTTCTCGGCATCGCCTTCGGAAACGAACGGCTGGTCCTGTGTAATTATGCAAATTGAATATAAGAGGATCAAGCCGCTCGTTAAACTATCGTTACCCTCTGACCGATCAACCGATTAAATCCATAATTTGCTTCTGATGAAGAGCAATCGACCATGTACCTGAAGAGAGCCGTGAAAATTTCATCTTATGGACGATGGAATCATTTTAGAAACTCACCAATGATCGCAGATTAGCATTCGTTGCTGGAAGAGAGTTGCATTCGGGCAGGCATAACTGAACTGTCGTCCCTGAGCATCGCAGAAATGGTAGATTTGGCAGTCGGTCTCCGTGTCAGCGTAGTAGCCAGACTTGTCTCGGCACGAGAAACTCGTCTTGGGGATCAAATTGGTCGGCTGCTGTGAACCAGAAAAATGTTTTGAGTTGCAAAAAGTGCTGATGAACAAACAACAATGTGTGAACGAGTGCGGTTAGGCAATCTTTGAATCGGAAACGCCGCGAACAATCAATATTTGCACAACTCTCCGCGCGTCGATCCAATTTCCAGCAGCTTCCAACAACTGCTGCAAAACATAAATCACGCGGAGAGTGTTGCGGCAATTGACCGTTCTTCTCGAGTTCAGAGCCGAATTTACATGTGCAGAAACTTAGACCCTCCATTGTCTTCACGGACTTGGTTCCAAACGACTCTGCTCAATCATTTTCTCGAGTCTTTTTCATCTCTAAGCTTCGTGTCGAAGCTCGAGAGCCGCATTAGATAATTGACCTGATTCTCATCGCAATAAATCTTTTCAGATCGCGATGACTTTAATTTGCACTGTTTGCCTTCGAGTCGCTTGGCGAAAGATCTTCTTACGGACCATCTAACAGCATCGTAAACATTAGAGAACAATTTAAATTTGCTTTAACCTCCGTCTTCCCTTAGTTAAAGGCATCGTTGATGAACGATCCCATGATTCATCATTGAGTCATAAGAGGAAGTCGATGGACCAGAGGAGGCAGTTGACCTCACGCTGTCCATGTTTCTCAACAAAACTGTTCCGACCCGAAAAAGGAAAGTTCTGCAGGATCGCCGGGTGAAGGCCTCGCAGCTGACAAATTGCCAGCCGAAAATTAAATGTAACGCTCAGCGAATTGCTTTTACATAACGCTTAATAAAAACGCCAAAACCGTTTGCCGTTGCGCCACAGTAAATTCTTCACGAATGCAGACGACGAGACGAAGAACAATTGAAGCGATCGGCGCGGAGAAATCTCACGAGGCAGCCGGCTGAATGAAAAATGATGCTTTCAGAAAATGAAATGTTGCTCATGTCGGTTGTGGGTCTTCGAGTCGAAGACTTCGAGTCTCTCGCGAGTTCCTTGTGAACTCTTGATTCCATTCGGTCACTCTCGAATCGTCGCTTGAGTGATTTGCTCGATGTGTCGACGACAATGCGAAATTAGTTGCTTAAAAGGCGACGACCGATGTCATTAGCGGCGCTTGATTGACATCTAAATTTTCTTCGCGTTATCGACAATGAATCGTGTGTGGAGAGAATGACAAATTTTTTCGAGTCGACGAGTGGACCATTGTTAGTAGCGAAGCACCACTTTGACCCGAGTTGGCGAGTTTTCTTACAAAACGTTGATCGACGTGAAGACCCTCGAGTGCACAATTGAATAATTTTAACAGTTTCCTAATTGACTCGCTCGCTTCTCTTGCGCGCTCTCGACAACACCGAAAGGTTTAATTAAATGTCGTTTGGGAAAACTCCGTGGGCTGCTTGCCATTCACAGCGCGCGGTTCTGCTGCACAATTATGATTTACTTTGCTCTGGGATGGTTTCACGCCGATTGCTCAACAATCGCTGCCCATTGAGATCTTCTGGCTGTGCTGTTATGCAAGCGACGGCCGACGAGAAGAGAAGAAAGCGGCAGAAGATTATTTAATGGCAATTCATAGTAACTCTCCACGTGAAATTGAACGAGTGTCCGCTTTGTTTTCTCGGCCCGGCAGATCCGAATCGCCATAAAATTAAAAGTGTTTTGTTTCAAAGCTTCACAACGAACAGCGATTATTGTTTTAATCATGCGAACAACTTGTGATGGGGCTGAGGGATCTCTCGATATGTTTGCGATCGTTGGAGATATGTATTTAAAATCGCTCTGAGACATGAGATGTCAAAACGAAAGTGGAATGATATGGATTGGTTTTGGGTTCGACCGCTGCCAACGATCACATCGGCACAAGCCCAGTGAAATTATAGTTTGAACGTGACGACGGAAATCAACAGAGCACGCTCGTTAAAGCAATCCCAATCATTTACCTCAATCAAAAACGTTTCACACGTGCTCCGCAAGCTTCAAGTTAACTAGAGTCGGTTTCTCTTTCGTGGTAATTAAATCAAACAAATCAGCTTCTTGAGCAACACTTGTTTTGCGTTTGAATAGAATTTCTCAACTCAGTTCGAGCGCCGTTTATGGACTGCTGCCATTGTTCTCGGCAGTTTGCTACTGCACTGTTTGCTAATGTGGCGCTTTGTAAATATTTTGGCAAGTCTGAGATGAGAGAATCACCATTAATTGTGTCAAAACTTTTTGCGAACGCGCGTTAGCTCAGCTAAGCAGCGACGAGTCAATTAAAACGAGATTAGCGATTTCACAAAGCCGTGACAATAAAAACTCCTGCCGAGTTCACCGGTCGAGTGAGATTGTAAATTCGCTTGTTGTCGGCAACAACTCTACTAATTTGATTAGCGATGCGAGCGATGGTGTCAGGTAGGTTCCTGCTCGATACCGTCTATATGTTAATTGGAAAAGTTCCAACGCGTCTTTAAAATCAATCAAATCGACCATAAAATCAGCGATAATAAAGCTGCGAATCAGATTTGCATCGATTAATTGTGTTTCCTCCAATAAAAAGTTGAGCTTTCGGACGACGCAAGAGTTAACAATGTAAAGCAGATTGAGACGTCGATTTGGCTCCCACCAGACAGCGTAACAAAAGGCTTCGTCATGGCAGTCAATGCTGCGCTAATAAATTTCGAATGCGACTTGATGAATTATTCGAGTTTGATAATGGAGGGCTTGGCCGCTCTCGAAAAGACTTAACGAAACTGCTTTTCGTTTTGGCTCTCCACGTTGCGCTCCGTCATCGTCAGCAAAGCAACTTCAAGCTGTTTATCAACGAGAAACTTCTCATTTGGCCTTAGAGAATTCGCCAACATTTTTATTGAATGGAAAAACGCTTAAAAGTCTTCTGATTATTGACTGCAGTCAGATTATCGCTTCTCTTTTTACGACAACCATTCAACCTTTTCAGGATTGCTACTGACGTCGCCAAATTCGGAGAGTCGTCAATTAGCATGAAGCACACATGCAGGAGGATCAGCGACATTTAATAAAAGCGCAATGAAAACTAAAAAGCTAAAAAATTTCATTAAATGTTCATCGAATGAAAAAACGAGTTTAAATTCTTTATGAAATAGTTTTCGGTTTATGATCGCGAGGAACTCAGACTTCAGTGTATCTCAGTCTTCTAAAAACCTCATTTAAAAACTACTTCAATCTGTAACTTCATCATTGCATGTGCTCTTAGGTTCATTCGTTTAATATCACGCTCACAAATCTCGCGACTTCTAAGCTGTTTAATTCAATTTGCAGTCACAAATGGATGTTAAACATAAGCGCGATGCTGCACGAGCGAAGGATGGAAGAGCCGTTGACGTGAATTTGTTCGTTCGCCAAATGCGAATTGGTTTGATCAAACATTCCATTAGATCTGTTCAAACAATGCGATCAAATTTAAATAATTACAGCCTAGAGCGTTATGGTAATCATGCGGATCTTCCCTATCCGATACGGTTCTAATTGATGGGCTTGAGTCGTGTAATTTACGAGTAAGACAAACAACTCAAGTCCTCGATCAGCTATTATAAACTTCGATGAAGAGAAAGACGGATCATCGAGAATGTGCGGCCTTCGCTCATGTGAACAAATGTGGCAGCTGAATAGAGTCGCAAATCTCTCAATCGCTGCATGATCCCAGCTAACGCCTCTGAAACTTTGAAGCTGTTTCCTCAACAGTTGATTAAGAGCCTAATCGATACAAATCACAGGCATTATTCAATTAAATGGTTCCATCCTTTCGTCATCGTCTCAGTGAGGCAAACGCCATAATTTTCTCGATCTTTCCGTCCTCTTAAAATAAATATCGACAGACTTCTTTTAGCATGAAATCGTTTTCATCGTTTAATGTGCAGCGTTCACACCCACAAATATCGAAAATTGTTTTCATTCAATCTTCTGAAGAGTCGTTTCATCTTTCTTATTAGTTGACTAACAAGGGTGGCCAGGTGAAGGTTGCCTTCGATCACTTTTGTTTTGATTGTCTCTTCCTTCTTGACCTACGATCGACAATGCTCATCAATCAATTGACGTTAATTTGTTGTTTTCCAGGTCAAGTTCCTTTCTGGTCACCCGCCTCATGGCATTGCCGTTTGTCTAGCAGTGCTGCAAATGTTCGTTTCGACCTGGATCGAAGAGATTACCGTTTTCTCGAACTTGTCTTCTCCCAATGAAATTGATCATCGTCAAATTGCAGCTTTTAACATTTTCAAACTATCCAGAGAACCGTGTAACAATTTCAATAATTACAGAAGCGTCGTTGAGATTTCAAAGCAAACGCTATTGCTTCACTCGAAAGCTTCTTCGTTCTATATGATCACTTGAGGAATTTCAAGTTCGTGTGAAGATTCTTCTGACTTTTAAACTAAGGCAAGCGTGATTGGTGGACATTAAAGAATTTCGTTTTTTATCTCGTAATAATTGAATAATGAGAAGAGATCTCGTTGGAAAAGTTCCAACTTGATCCGAGTATTTTGTTGTCAAGGTTCATGCCAAATGCCTCGAAGAGTCGTCACACCTTCTGGATCCGCCTTACGACCATTCCGATGGCAGAACAATGTTGCAGACGCCAAATGCATAATTTTCATTTGCCGCTCGTGTCGTCTATTGAAGGATTCATCAGCATGACGCTCTACGATGATCGTAAATCAAGTGATCGTTTGCATAATTAGTAAGAGGTAAAGATTAAATGGCTACAAAGACCTCAAGAATTCATTGTTGTCGATTCAATCGATATCAATGTGAAAAGCGACGCCTCGACTTCAATCGAAAGATTATGTGTTAATGAAAAAATCGTCTTACGTATGCTAATGCATCGCACCTGGCGTTAGACATTTGCTTAACCGGAAATTTATGGAATTTGCGTAAATCGGCTTTTGATGCACGAAGGTGCGAGCTTCGGCTGATGATGCGTGTCGAGGCTCAAAAGTATTTTCATTCCACGCGAGCCATGACGAAACAAAAACAGTAATTAGTCGCGGAGTTGTCTCGTCTGTAATGATTGAGCGGCTGCAGCGAATAAATCAAGTACAAAAGAATTGGCACTCGATCGACAACAACACATCGGAGGCGTTGGCTTAAGTGAGCAATAATAATTAATTACGGCGTGATGGGAAATTGTTCGCGTGGGTTTATCGACGACTTGAACATCTATTGTTGAATTTCTTTCCATCACGTCAACAGTCGTCGTTGCCTGCCGGACGGCAGAAGAAATTATTCCCAATCCGTTAATTGAGTTTTGACGTCCGTTTTGGAGATTCTTTAGCCTTACAAGGGGTCTTAATCCGCCGGTTCTTGAACTCTGCAGCTTCCATAATAGCTTGTTCGAATTTGAATTCGCGTGGTCTTAAAGTTTCTTCACTTCAATATTCGTGTCTTGTTTAGTTTGCCCCGCGGCGATTTGCTTGTGCAGTGGATATTCTCAAGTGTCCGAAAAGTCCCAACGACATTCATTTCTCACATGATCGGGTAAAAGGTCAACGAATCTTTCGCAATTCACCGAAAATGTCTCGGGCGATTAGAGTCTAAGCTTATGCCTTAATCACGTGTGTGCATAAAAGTCGAAATTACTTCGCGATGATTAAATTCACCTAAAAAGTTTAATGATCGCGAAGCGTTTCCAATCAACAGCGCTTGAAGACCGCGAAAGCTCTTCACGTCAATTAAATTATGATGTAAATAAGCGACGCATTATCACAAAGCTAAATTAAATTAAATCTCGACGTGAAAAATGGCTTCTCCTTACGACGCGACTCGAGTGTTTAATTAAGACAAATTTAGACTTTTCAGCGTGCAATCCTCTTCATCACACCGGAGCTTCTTGATTCTCAATCATCTAGCGTCGAGTGGCAATAAATTGTGTTGAACAAGTCACTTAGATGGAAGAAGAGGCGACTTAATTTTACACCTGACGCGCTGTGGGAACCTTTGGCTTTCTTGATTTATGAGCGACGGTCAATAGCCGAAACATGAGAACACGAGTTCGTCATTTGTTCGAGCAAGCTATCTGCAAAATAAATGACATCACTTCGATTGCGTTCTCGCCATCGTCGCAGAACGAAAGGCAATCAATTACCATCAAGGAAATGGGTTCGGTGTCAGATATGCCACGACCTCTTCGTCGGTGCTTTTTCCAAGTGACTAATGTTTTCTTTAAATTGGAAAAGTTTAATTATCACTTGATGACCATGTGAACAGCGTGTCATCGTCTTAAGCTCAAACTTTCTCACGTCGTTCACTGTAACAATACTTGAAGTCTTGTCGACATGAATTCCCATTCACGAGACGCCGGGCAACTCAATTACGCTGTAACATCAAGTGCTGCTGATCGCTTTAAAAGTCTTTAGCGAAAGAATCAATCAATTCGATGATCATGATCTCCGAGCAAATAAAAGCGTCTCGCTTCGTTCGATACGATCGCCTATACGAGGCGACGTGAACAAAATCGAAACGAAGCTCGTAAATCTTGATGATCTTCTAAACTCGTCAGCTCGTTGTTTACGAAATTAACTTTACTTCAAAGGATTTACGTGTGTCGAGTGCAAGTGAATGAAGTGCCTTGTGACTTTTTCAGACCCAACCTTTCAAAAGCCGTTGTAAAAAAATAAAATCTGTCTGAGAAAATGAATTTACTCACATTTTCCGTAGTGCGAGCGTCGAGGACACCGACGACGAGTAGGATGTTGATCACCCAAATAAATCCACGAAACTCCATCGCTTCTCCGTCTGGTGTCTGATACAGTTTGCTGTCGCTCTCGGCCTCTTCTAACTGTACAATAAATTTTGATTTGCTTAATGTCTCGATTCGAAGCGCGATCGCTGGCGAAACTTGAGACATTTGATTGAGGGAACGTTCATAAATTAAATCACAGACTTTATGTGACAGATTTGCGACGTGTGAAGTCAAGTTTGATAAGTCGTCGAAAGATATTTTGGGCTTGGTCGTCAATTGAATGTCCTTGATCTAGCTTCTTGGGCATTCATGAACGTCCACGAAAGAACTGAATTCCGTCAACAAATTCTTAAATGTTGCATCTTTACAGTTGTTCTCCGATTCAACCTGATTTCATCCGCAAAGTCAATAATCAGATTCAGCTTTTGTTTTCAGAGCTCGTTTCGGTAAATTATGGAAAACATCGTACCGGCTGTGTATGGAAATAAATTAGGCTTTTGGGAGAAAGAGAATTGACTCAGAGACCAGCGCTGATTGAGATTCTCTAAACAAACTTGTATATACGCCAAGGTCGGCTGGAGGAACGGCAAATAACGAGTAACGAGATCTTGGGCAATGACAAGCAGCGATAAAGCTAATCGCTATAAAGTGGATTTACGGGATTGCATTCCGTTGAATCGGCGAAGAAGTTTTATTTCGCTGCTCTTGGAACGAACTTGAAGGTGGATTTAGAGATTCAGCTGGTGGCAATAAAAATAGTTTGGAACTTTATTTCTAAGCATTTATGGCTTTGGTGTGTGATCGGGTCTTTGCCGTCTTGAGAGCGAAGCAGCAAGTGGATTTTTATGTGAGATCATTAAACGAGTTTTCGGACATCTTCACCACCGTAATTGATGGTTCTTGTTTGACCAAGGAATTTAGTTCTAAATGTGAGGGCCTCCCTGTGTCTACGGGAAATGAGGCTAATTTGAAGCCGATTTGTTAAGCCGCTTTTTGAGAACTTCGCCATTTGCATGAGAGATGTGACTCGTTATTCGGCCGGCACACCCAGAGAAGCTGTCGGAGATCGAAGCAACATTCACTTTCGCTTAAAATATCTCAGATCATCTTGATCGCAGTCGGAACAGAGCAAAAGCATCGATCATGTTCACGCTTCCTCAATCGATTGAGAATCTCCTCGGTATTTGGCGCGGGTAATTCTGATTGAATTACGAGCGCCAAGCACTACCCGAAATGTCAAATAATCTCGTTCTCTAAGAGCTTTACGTCTTTACTTCTCACGTGAGTGCGTAATTTATTCACGGATGACAATATCGCGCAGAAATTGATCTACTAAAAGCGTCTCGGAGACGATTCGGCTCTTAAATAAATTACGATGATGCGAACCCGTTTGTTATTTTCAACATCACGCGGAATCGACAAAGCTATTTTCTTTGCAGAATTTGCATTTCTAAGTGGACGATCGATCCATATCTGGAGCAATTTTTTCTCGGCGACAAGATTTTTTTACGCGCAGATTTTTGACGACGCGATCTCACGATCAATGTGACATAATCTTAGGCCCGCGATCTTCTCGACATCTTTTCGTGTTACGACCAAAGTCTTGAACGAAAGTGAAAATTAAATAGAAAATGAAAACGACGAAGAGTTTTTTGGGATGACCCGCTTGAGACGACGCTTGACAGCGGCAAAGCTTTTATGACTGAGGCAACATTGAAAGAACTGTCGAGGCTTTTTCAGTGTTTGTAGGAATCAGTTTGAATATCCGCCCACAATTCCGCCCAAAGCAAACGCTCGCGTCTTGCGACATAAATCACAAATTTGCATTTTCGTCGATGCATTGAGCAAATCTTAGAACTTTTTTCAGTCACAATCACAAATAGAATAATTAAATGAATTCACTGAATTTTTCTTAATTTTCTTTTCAAATTGAAATTTCCACCAAAAACTTAAACCAAAATTTCACGCAAAATTACTTCGTTAATTGAGCTGAGTAACTTTATTTCTTCTCCAAGCGACTTTAACCGCACCAAGTTAGCTTGCGATGCTGTTCCAATGGAAATCTTTTTGCAACTAAAGCACGAGGATTTCTGCTCGCTCCAACACACCACGAAAATCTCATCTCGATTTTGTAAGAGCTTTTAATATTCACAGAGTCTTTATTTTCTTCTTTTCTTCATTCTTCTCAACATCGCCGCGCGTGGTACAAAGTCTCCGAAGCAGCATTAACGAGCAAATTAGTTGTTTCTCAGTACGGCGTAA
This sequence comes from Smittia sp. YW1114-2, assembly GCA_033064975.1. Lineage (NCBI taxonomy): Eukaryota > Metazoa > Arthropoda > Insecta > Diptera > Chironomidae > Smittia > Smittia sp. YW1114-2. Next base: position 15,808,780 of record CP093833.1, read on the forward strand.
GTTGAAATTCATTTGACGGAACTTGAGAAGATTGTAGAGTTTATGGCAAAAGCAACAGATGGATTTCAATTGATTGGGGTGTGGGCATGATTACCGACCAGCGACCGGAAGCAATTTTTGACTAATTGGGGAATAATTTCTAACCGAAGTCAACTGAAAATGAACTCATCACGAAGACGTAACAAAGTGTTTTCACCGAAAAATTTCTCATCTCGTCCAAGCTTAGCTGCGCCGGCTAATCTCGATCGAGTTTACTTTGCACATAAATGTGGTCAACGACGCGTAATCTTATGACGAGCACCCGAAACTCCGACAACATGATGACACGAACCTAAAGCCTAACTACTAAATTTTGGCTGCTTCACGAAGTTTCTTCTATCGTCATTACATTAGTCACAGCGTCATCATGACGAAACTGAAAAGATTTTGAAATTTCTTTCGGGCTTCTTTCATGTCAGAAGAAGCGCATCTCCCAACTTGGGACTCCCAAGCGATTCCGAACCTTTTTTTCGCGTTTGATGCTTTCGCTCTCTCCGTGCTTTATTAAATGTCAAACAAAATGAGCCCGCGCTCACGAAAGCGACCGCAGCAAGCAAATAAAAATAATTTTACTGCAGCGAGATGTCAAAATATTTTTCTCAATCGAGCATCTGATAAGTATCACGAGTTCCGACGAGAATCCTTCGACCCGTTCACCCGAATATTTTAGAGGAGAACTTGTTAGTCAACCTGCGGAATTTTAAATCGAAGTCATCGATCGACTCAATTTGCATCGGAAAAATACTACAATGCTTAGAAGAGCATCGCAGCACGACCCTGAGCGCAACACCTTCTTTCAATTGTCGCGCTTATTTATGGCGCTCTTTGCACTTCAAGCAACGACATGAATTTATGCAGCTACAAAACATTTGAAGCAGTTTTATTGCACAAACTGCAATGACGAGTCAGTTTTATTTGCATTACGGTTATTCACTGCCGAGGAGAACTGATCGTGTTCGAGGCGAATGATTTATGATCAATCTCATCTTAACGGACTTACAAGTACTCGAGTCATGCTGCTTTCATAATTACCGCAGATCATCTCGCGACGAGCTAGTAAGTCAAACGAGGAACTCGTAATAATGAATAGGAATCAACCTGGAAATGAAAATAATCTATTGCTTAGACTAACTGTTACAAAGTTTCCACTGTTATTTTATTTTAAAAAGCTTTAACAACTACAAATACACAAGAAATGTTGCGGAGCTTTCGGCGAAGCTTTTTCACAAAACGTGATCGTTAAACATTTTCGAAAAATGTTTCTTCGTTTTACAAAATAAAAAGTTTATAATGTTTCAACTAAAATTAAAAGAAGATGCAATTCAACTACTTGAAGACTAGAATGCCACAGATTTGTCATCTTGCACAAGGAGACTCGGCTTCAAAAATGCCTTGGAGATCTCGCCTAATTAACAAACGGACGATCATCAATCGGTTCCGTGCATGGTCCCACGGCCAGTTCCATTATACGAACCTCATCAGCGAGTCTAATTATTCTTTCTCAATCAATCACACAAGGTGCGCTTTTCATTTCGGCTTCGATTCGACACGCGACACTTGTGGCTTTGAGTGCTGCTGAGCTGCCCACAGGTACTAATGCCTTATTGGAGCAACGACGTATTCTGCAAGAACAACCAAACAAGAGGCGAATTAAAATGATGAGTTTGCATGACTAATCAAGGCTGTAGACTTAGTGGGCGCATTGAATGCTTGAAATGGAAGAATGAAGCGCCGAAATTCCTCGGACGTTCGTGACACTTACATCATTAAATAAATCTAAGTCGATTTGGCGTTGGGTATCGGTGGTTATTCAAGACAAAAGCTCTTACGCTTCACATCCATTTTGAGAACTTTTGGCGAGCTTCTTCGACAAAGGATCGTTTGATTGGAACGTAGCCGTTCGATTCTGCGCTAGCGATGATTGAGTCGGCCAAGCTTTTCACTTCCCTTTGAGGTTTCTGCTCGTCGCGGTGCTGCAAAAGACTAGGTCAACATTCCATAATTTAATTTAATTAACGTCACTTACTTCAAACCGTTCAATCGCATCAGCAAACGAACATCGCTCGATTGGGATTACGGTTTTTTGTCGCGGAAAGGGAGTTGGCTTCTGATTGAGCTCTTGAGCGAGTGACTTTGTGGCATTCAATGGACGGAATGTCCGTACTGGTTTGACATTCTGCTGTGACTTTGTTTCCAGCTCGTCAATGAGTTCTTTGATTCGATTTTTGTCACCGACTTGGTAGCCCTCAAGCTCAATGATTCGTCTTTCTAACGTGTACACTTCTTCCCTTAGTTCGCCGTTTGTGACTTCGAAATTTTTGAGTTCCTTGTGCATCTTTTGCAGCTGACGCTTCAGCAAACTTTGCTCATTCTTGTGAGCCGTTTCAGCATCTTTCAACGCGATTCTCGTGAGTTGCAAATCTTCTTCGGTTCGTCGCAGTTTCTTCTTCTCCTTCTCGACGGTCTCGTTTGCTGGACCGTTAATATACGCCTGGAGCTTCTGCTGTTCATCTTTAGCGCTGTTTAATTCATCGAGCAGCTCCAAGTTCTTTCTCTGCTGTTCCTTCAAGTCACGACTCAGCTTACCCGATCGGTTTTTCAACTGGTACTCGCTCTCTTCTAGATTTGCAATTCTTTCATAGCTGTCTTCCGTGTCTTTGAGCAATCTCTTCTCAAGCTGTTGGATTTTCAGTTTCAAGCTGGCCTCAAGCTTCTCGAAGTGAATAATTTTGTCTTTGTACTCCTTTTCCATTTGCGCCCACAGATTGTCGGCGTTCTCAAGTGTTTCTTGGTACGCTCGATTAAGATCGTTGATGGTTTGCGTCAACTGTTTCTCTCGAGCTTCTGACTCTAAGAGCTTCTTATGTAAAGGATGGTCGGCTGGAATCTCGAGCGAAGCTTGTGGAATCGCTGCTTTAATCATTGGCGGTACAATAATTTTCTTCAACTTCCACATTTGGAAAAGAGCAACTGCTGGGATGAAAGCTTGTGACATTTCCAAGCGGCGCTTCAGTTCTTTTTCTCGCACCTCCAAAGTTCTGATTCGATCCTCCGACCCATGCAAACATTCCTCGAGATACTCGACGCTGTCACGAGCTTCCTCGCATTTCTCTTGATAAGAACTCTTTGTCATTTCTAACTCTGAGTTTCTCTGGTTCATCACTTCGTACTCTTCTTCGAGTCTTTGCCATCGAAGTCTCGTCTCGTTTTCGATTTCTTCCAGCTCACAATTGTCTTCCTCAAGCTCCTGATTGATCTGCTTCAACTTGCAGACAGCATCCTTCAACTGATTAACTTGCGAAGCCAGTTGCACTTCGTGGTCTAAATGTTTAGCTAACAGTTTTGTCTGAGTGTCACCTTTGCTTTCATACACTTCCAGTTTCTCCTCCAGCATCTTCATTCGTTCTTGGTAAAATTTCAAGTGTCGTCGCTCGATGGTGTCACAATCTGGTGATGAAACCATTGGAGCTGATGTCGGCGAGATGCTGGGCGAAGCTGAGCTCACGTTGACTTTCGAAGACTCTTCCACTTTCTTCCTAAAGCGGTTGAGTTTCTCAATTTCGGCGTAAAGCTCAGCATTGGTCTTGAAAGTGTCGTCAGCATCGGTTTGCGTTTCTTGTGCGACAAGTGAAGGTTCAGGGTCGACATTCTCTTTCTTAACTTCGGCGAACGATCTGGATTGTCCGTTGGTCGAGTACGGCTGCACCGTTGCCACGATTTTCAATGGCTTAATAGGTGCGGCTTGGCTTTGAATCGACAGAGGGAGAACTGGCTCGGGAATCTTCGGCAGGGTTGACCTGACTTTATCCTAAAATTAATCGTCAATTACAAATCAGTCTCAGGTTTGTAATAACAAAAAAACTTTTACCATTGAGTAATCCATTGATGAAAAGTCATCGCCGACAAGATTTTGATCTTGCGACAGCGCCTCTAAGCTGTTTAGGAGCATCACCATCTGTTGGAAGCACGATTTGTCGTCGTCGTTGTAATACGAGCGTTTAGACATCTTCAAAATATGAGCTCGCATGTCATCGGTCGGTAACTGATCCATAAGCTTGAAACAAAACAAATAGCGGTTTATGAACGGGATTTGTTAGGCTTATGATAATCAAACCATTACCGAAATCGAGCATGGCGACACGCTTTGCTGCTCGTAATGATTGCTGTTGGGCGAAGTGATTCCCGAGTCTGAAGACATCATCATGAGATCGTCGGACTCCTTCTCGCGCCAACTGCTGCACGTTTCTTTCGAGTCTGGCGTAAGGTTGCTGCGCAGCGACCACTGCAGAGTAAAATGAGTCATGAGACAAATAAGCACGCTCGTGATAAATTGATTGGTGCACCATAAACGTTCAGTTTCGAAATTCTGAGAGCGTGGAAACCAAAAGTCGGCGCAATAAAACATTCTTCAAATCGCATATTGAAAGAAGTAAACTGAGCATGGGAAAGAAGAAATCGAGAATGAATTGAAACGAAGCGAAGAACGTGAAAGAGAAAAACTATGTTGAATGAGTTGTTGTAAGACCCCGAAGCAGAATTAAGAGAAGAATGATTCATAAACAGGTTGTGCATGTGTTTTATGAATGTAACTTAAACGCGAGACCGTTCTGTTTGCAACCACAAAGTTCTTCTGGTGCGTTGCATAAGAAATAGCATTAGATTTTATGGGGATCAGTGCAGTTAGGGTTGCAGTAATTGCAGTCTTTGAGCTGCAAGTTTGCTGTTGGTGATGATTAGAGTATCTCGTTCCTACCCAGCCAATTCGAGTTAGGGTTGCAAGTTCATCTAGGCTGTTTTACTTGAATCATGAGGTTAACAAGTAACTCCCGCCAATGAACAAGCTTATGCTCTCAGTGAATTTAAATTTTCTAATTAAGATTGGAAAACTCCCGATCGTTTTCGTCATGTTCTGCCCACAAATCGTGTTGGTTTGGATCGAGCCAGCATGACGTCACTCTCGACAAACTATCAACGAGATAATCTTTATGCTGAGGGCCCGTTGATGCTTGGTTTTTTATGCCGACGTTTAAATTCTTTGTTTCTTCTCTCAGGAAGCGAACTGTTCTGACTCTTGTTGCCGTTTGCATTCTTCTCACCTTATCTTGATTCTCCTCGAGCTCCAGAATTCTGAACTCGAGCAGTTCATTCTGTTCGCGCAGCTCAAAAGTCTCTTTCTCCAGGCGCTTCTCACGCTCCTCCAGATACATGACGCGATCTTGAAAGCGATCGTTGTCCATAAAATTATTGTTTTGCTCCTGGCGGGATGGAATGCAGAGAAGAGAGAAGGAAAATTGAATTCATCGGAAAGGATTAAAATAGTTTGTGTTTATCTTTTGGTGTGCGGTTTCGCATCGGAAAAGAATTAAAGTTAATTCGCCATCAATCTTACCACGAGTGACTGCTCCAACTCCTCGACTCTGGCGCGTGACTCGCATAGTTCGCGCTTCATGATTTCATATTTCGTTTGTAAGAAATCGAAGGATTTTCTCCCGTGAATGTCAATGCTCATCGCTGAACCCTGCCCTTGTGTGGCGACGCTTTCTTTCAACTCGATGATTGTCGTTGCATTCGTCGATGTTCGTATGCTGTTATTATCTGGGCGAGGCGCTATTGTATGACGATTCTCATCCATTTTTATTACCGCTTTGAATGTTGATGCATCCTCTGTTGGCCGATGAGGCTGAGTGGCGACGGGGAAAATAGAAACAATTTTTATGATATTTTTATTTAAATTCAAAGCTTTTAGAGATTCGCAATACTTTCACTCGCGTCTTTGGGACATGTGGGGCGCGAGAGATCACTCACCTCGGTCAAATCAACGTGGGTTACAAAGCGTTCGCCGCGCGGCTGTTCATCACCGTCAATCATGTTCATGCGCATCTGTAAAACAAAATATGTAAGTTACTTGATTGGTACAATGATCGCGGGAAGCGCAACACTTCGTTCCCAGACATCATCATCTGATTACATCCCGAAATCGTCGGAGTAAATTACGACAATTTCGTGTGCAACTCGATGCTCATAATTCTTCGGGTGTTATTTAATTTGAAAGCAATTCACACGGGGCGAACAGAACGAAGCGAAATTGATAATCGTCTAATGCCATAATCGACGTATTTCTTTGATTTCTCGATTGCGCGCCTCCGAGGAGAAATGCGAGAAGCGATTTAAAGACTTTTATTCGAATTCAATCAACTTGTTCACGGCTCAGCATTTTTATTGTTTTCTGAAAAACTCCGGCATCGAGTTTCGTTTCAACATCAAAGTGGCTTCTATTTGAAACTATCTTCGAGACGTTCCAATTGTCGAGCTTGTTTTTCTAGTGGTTTTCTAAAAACAAAGCAGCGCCCGGCAGCTCGAACGAAAGAGAGAGAACTCGAGACGTAATGCATATTAGTTTTGCCTCATATGCTAATTTCGTGATCGTTACAGTCAGCGTCGTAGCTGTTTGCTCTGAAGCGCAGTTCAAACAATGGTTCACGCGATGGTTTATGATCTTCAATCGTAACGACGAGACCTCTCCAACTGACAGTTGACTGTAAACCCAATTCCGAGTAAAGTTCCTCGTTATTTCTCTTCCACTTTGTGGTCTTTAAAGACAACTCACTCTTCAATCTAGACGAAAAAGCTTTCGAAAGGCCAACAATAACAGCGATCTATCAACGAAGTTAACATCGTTGGGGAGTTTCCCTTCATCTTAGCATTTCAACAAGTAAATACATAAATGTTGAAAGGGTGTGTCAGGAAAGTGTGTCACTCGCTCTTTGTTTGATAACAAATTAATTAACGTGACTTGCGAGTCAAAGAACTTTCACGAATGTCGAGAAGAGCGTGAATTATGGGCGAGAACTCCCAGTAAAGAGGCGTGACGCAATTAACGAACTCTTCCCATCCCGACGCATGAAACGTTTCATCGCTCACGAGAGAAAGCTGCTTCTCGATATTCGCCAAAAAGAAGTCGAACAATAAACTTTATTAAAAGCTATTTTTACGCCGCGCTTCCTCGTTGATTAATCTCTGAGAAATTCACTCGTAATAGTTCAAGACATGGGGCTCTCCATTGCATAAACCGTCAATAAAAAAACTCCCTGCCTTTGATCCCGTCGTTGCCAAAAATTCATATGAAACACGTGTTGCGATTTTCGACGGTTGTAACAACAATTTTGTTATGCTTGTTAACGCGACACTAATCTTAATTGGTTCACTTCGCACCTCCTTTAAACTACCAAACGATCAATATAAATTTGGTAGGTACGCAGTGAAAAATGCTACGAACATTTCTTGTTAAACTCCTGTGATGGACCAGCTCGCAAGCCGAAGAGATTTCCCAGCAATTTCAATCGGAACATAATTGAGCGAATTGTTTACGATACGCGAGTTCTCCGCCGCTCCAAACTTCACACTCGATTAATTGCTCAGACAGTTTATGACATTCGGGGATCAATTTGAAAGCGCTTAATGCACAATCGATGTCAATGAGACAGCAGCCGCTTTCGATTTTCAACATTTAACTTCTTTTGAGGAAGAAGTTGGAAATCATTTATTGTTAATTCGCTCGGTTACGTAAAAATTTAATTTACAGACCCTGAGCTCTCGAGTCTTTTCGTCTTGTGCGCTTGTCAAGGCGACTGGCGCATTGAACGGGGCCAAGCGATTTATGTCGAATTAATAATTGAGATTTAATTAAGCTTTATCAACGACATTCTTCCGTCATCATCCTTGTTACGACATCGTTTGCTTTTGTAATCTTGAAAGCCGACGAATCAGCAACAAGAAAAATAATCTGGTTTGCTATTTTTGCTCTGGCTGCACTGCTTTCTTTCCACCGAGCTCGCATTACTGCTCCGATTACTTAACGCCAGCCGATCAAGATGCAGGAAAGGAAGTGTGGGATGGGCTCGTGCGCTCCACACCGACCGGAATGTTCAGTCGTCTCACCAAAGTCTCTGATTAATTTTAATTAAAAGCGCTTATGAGACTTTCTTCTGGTCATTTGCGCAACAACTTTCTTTAAAGAGTCGTCGCAGAGCCACCCATATGAAACATGCTTGAGTGGCTTATTATCCATAAACCAATACCGATTCTCTTCCTACATCAACCGTGTCGTAGCCACGAATGAGCGGCTGAGCGCTCAGAAAAATTTGCATAGGAAAACATAAATGACGATTTGACGGAGAGAAGTGAAAGTTGTGCCACTGCTCGATATCTCGTCGCCATTGCTGCTGATACGGCGAGATTGACGCACGAAAGGAAAACTGCGCGCATTGAAACTCGAAAAAGTCTTCGCCATCTATCTCAGCTTTTGTCTTCCTCGCCATTGACAGCAAATAAATTGTCATGTAAGCTCGTGGGTGGAACGATCGGCCTGAAGCGTCACAGCACAAGAGGTGCAAGACCTTCGAAAACAACATCGCCGCAGCGGCGTAAAGCGTAAACGGTCCCCGAACATTTTTCACTTCTGCTTCCTCTCTCGTCTCGATGTTTGCCGAATGCGCTTTTGTTGCTGCCCCACGATTTATTAAATATTTTGATGCGGCGCTTCAAGCACAAGCAAACTTTTTCATCAGCTCCTTCGCTATTTAGTCGCTGAACGAGACAAACGCTAAATGGCCGGCGGTCCCAATTAGAACATTTTATTTCCAGTTGCGGCTTAGATTCGATTGTTAAACTGCCGCGAGATTAAAGCGCTTAAAAACGGTAAACTATGCTCGTTACTTCACTTCGAGCCCATTATTGCCACTTCTCACTAATGATCGCAAAGTTCTTCTAACGCTTTGTGGTTTTTGTGTCTTCCAACGCTGGTTAACTTTGACTGAAGCCGCACTGCTTTGCCTTTTTCATAAGCCAAGCGGACGGAAGTGGCAGATCCGTTCTCGCGACCAGTTATCACCAACTGATGACGTTCTTCCTTTTATGCACTCGCCGGATGCTTCGGCTGCTAATCAACCTGACAGAAAGCGGTTTCCGAAGAATTTTTTCTCTTCTCATGAAGCGCGTGTCTCACCCGAGTGAAGAACGAGAGGAATTTCCAACATTTTATGGTTTCATGAGGAGAATCCAATGAATTTCCTCCAGTCGTTTGCGGTAGATTTTCGAGAAAAGCCGAGATTATGATAATACGGGCTCTCGAATGTATAAAAGTGAACATTTTTGAGTCATCACGACTCCTCGACCGCAAGATATCGGCCGTAAGAAGAACACGCTGACGGAAAGAAGACAAGACAAGAAAGCGCGGAAAAGAAATATTCCGTTTGCTCATTCAAGCCGTCGGATGCTGGCTAGTGTTTACCTTTCATCTCTCGCAACTCACAATTCTCTCTGTTTTGGGGGCTTTGCAGAAGAGAAAACACCAAACAAGCATAGAAGTAAGATTAACCTGTTCAATAACCTACTTCAGTTTGCTCGCAAAAACGAAACTGCGGCGCTTCTTGCTTGCTAAGATTTTGCTCAACAACGACGTCACCAAGAAGGGGGTCACTGTTGTTCGAGCTTTTGTGAGGTCTCAAATCTTCCTGGTTTTGTACTGAACTTCTGACCAGCGAACACATTTCTCATCAACATCAACGGATATGGTGTGAGACGTTCGTGAGCAAGAATTATGTTTCTGGGCCTTTAAATCTAACAGACTTGTCGGTTATTCATATGGGAATAACGATTATGAACTCATTTTCTTTCGGTCGATTGAAAACAATTCCAGCTAGTCGAGTTCATCAGCTCAATACATAACGGAGAAAACTCTTTTAATGGGCGAACGAACAATTTATCTTGAACAAACAATGGATCGCTTTTCTTGTTTAAAACATCAGTCGAGAGTTATCAAGGGCTTTACAACATCATCAAGTATGTAATACAGCACCGAATACTTGTCGATCGAAGTTCAGAGATCTTGTGGATTGCACTGCTGCTGATATTTTCCTGGCATGTTCGTGACAATGGCATTAGGACGTTCGCCAAGAAGATTGATGACCATCGAGCGGGTTTAACATTAACGTGAACGGTTGACGGGTCAATTGACACTCGGCAGTGAAAACATGACGTTTTTGATCGATATCGAAGCTCGAGCATGTAAGGAAAAAAAAGAAAGTTGAGACCGAAAGCTCGCGATGTTTTTTTATGTCCGAGCTTGGCCGAAAACGAAATCAAATTGGAAAATGAGCCGTTCCGGAGCGGCATGTCCATAATGGGCCTTTCGGTGAAAAATGAGTGGATAATTACAGGGGATTAGTCGCACATTATCTTCAAGCCCGCCCCGTCAAACAAATTAGATTAGAGACTCGCGCGAGGTGTCGTGCTTGGAACTGAGCGAGTTTCTTTTAAAAGTTAATGCAGCGAAACGGAAATCGTAAAAGTAAAAGTTCTTCCTCGTGCGCTACGGAATTCTGCGGGCTTCCAGGTGTTGTCGTGAGTTGAAGGTACGCTGGAGCAATTAACGAACTCATTCAACCACCAGCAACTACAAGCAACACGCTAATTAATTAATGAAAATTGAAACTTTTTTACTCAACGTCTTGGGCATTCCTTCTCCTGCTCTCTCTTACTTACTTCAAGCAGCCGAAAGCCTTTTAACAATTACCGATCTTTTACTATCACGTCCATAAATGGTTTTATTCATGCGTGAACTGTGGTATTTCACGTCAATTCGCTGGTGAAGGAGCCTGGCGATTGTTGCACTTCATATGCGAGAAAGACAATGGACTTGTCGGATCCTTGAGTGTTAATGATTTCATCACCGGGGCGAACGTTCTTGAAGCGGGTGAAGCTCAGCGGGGTTTGATTGAGCTTAAAAATTACCCGGAGTGTTCGAGGGAGATTAATAACTGAATCCTTGAATTTCATTTTGCGTGTTGTATGAAATGTGCTGAGGAACAGAGAGAGATGACAGGCGACAGATTAAGTCTGTTAATGGCAACTACATTATTGCTCAACGATCAAGCTTTGATCAATAACAAACAGCTGTTGCAAACTTTGATTGAGCAATAAGAAGTTCCTCTAGCTCAAGCCATCTAGAAATCTATTGTGGTCAACCAGCTTTATTCTCTAGTCTAGATACAGTTGAGGGGTCAAGTGATTCCACACCTGATTAGCTATCGAATCAGTCAGTCAATCTCATCATAATATTTGAATGTTATGAACCCGAACAGACAACCTAGACACCTCAGGAATCTCGCAACTTGAGCCATCAGCAAATCAAAAGGCCTCGCAGTCAATTTATTCTGGGCGAGTGCGGAAACTCTCTGTTGAATGTACTGATCCACACTGCCAATCGCAATGATCGCAAGCTTTCAATATTGCAAAAAAAAAACTAATGAACGCATCGATTTCCTAGACTTGCTAGTTCGCGGCGCCATCCCAACTACGGAACAATTGCGGGTGACGAAAGGTGAGCCGGGGAGAGGCTCGAGAGAATGACTAAGAATTCTTACCATTTTCTAAAGCATCACATTCGCTATTTGCGCAACGTCAACAGAAAATATGCTAAACTTCGTGAGTTGCGATGTCGAGCGGCAGGCAATACACTTGTGCAGGTTGGTCTCTTTTCCTCGCGGAATCTTTGCCTTAATTCAATATTTCTTTTTTCGGTAAATTTCACTTTCGTATATCACAACAAAAAAGCAACGTAAGGCAGCGATCATGGAAAACAACATATCTCGCCCGTTGACTTTCTCTCATTCTTTCGGATTCCACAAAAGCACCTTTTCCGAAATAAAAAATAAATATAAAACATCGACACGATAAATGCCGTGGAGCTCCAGCAATCTCGAGAGTCTTTCTTCTCTCCCTTTCGTCGTTATTTGTCAGGCGCTCGGGCGCGATTTTCTTTCAAGCGAAATTGCAAAGTGTACTGCGAGGTTCACATAACGTGATCTCCTTGCACCAGCAGCTCGGTATTGTTTCCACTTAAAGCTGCTCGGCCCAACAATTTTTGGTTTCTCGCACTTCGGTTGCGAAGTCAAAGCTTTTTAATTAAGGCAAGTTGAATTGTTTTGAATAATTGATCGACTGATTTTTGAGTTTCTAGCACAGCGAGTGTGCGTTGCTGCAATGCGAAGCACGTAGTTCCACTGTCTAATTGTCGCTTTCGAGGACTTCACTTGTTTGTTCGACCCGCGCGCGCTTACAATTAAATTGCGTCAAGGAATTTTCACCTCTCGCGTTACTTTTTCGAAAGTTCTCACAACAAGTTTTCCTTTCCGAGTGAACTATTGACATCGACCATCGGATTTCTCTCTAAACAGTTTTCTTCATTCCACGTCGAGTGGTCAAGTCTTTCACCGCCACTTGAATCTTCTACACTTTGTTGCGGTCTTAGAAGAAATCTCCCAACTGTTGCGCCTTATGCTTAACCGTCTTTCTTGCTTCGACTTCAACTCACGACTAAAGCGAGCGCGATGTTTTTAGTTTCTGCTTTGCGGGTTTTCTTTGCTCTCTTATGTACATACGGCGAGAGTCTTAAGGCAACATTCTCAAACTTCTTGGGCTACGGGGCGAAAGGTGCAACACAAGAAGAGAGCGTCGCCGTCTTATGAATGAAGTGAACGCGCTTGCCTCTTGTACCATGAATGGGCTGTGTTTCACTCACCTGATCCCTCTTCTTCCACTCGTATATTTCTCGATCTTTCGACTTTAATTCTTCGAGCTGCAAGGAAATTACAATTTTCGGTTCTTTCGACTCGGAATGATTTTCGTCTCACCAGTTTCTGGATTTCTGCTTTTGCTGTCGCCGTGATTTGATCAACTTTGGCGTCAACAATTTTTGTTGACTTTAAGACCGTTGCGCACGTGCAGCATCGTAGAGTTTTCTTCTCCAGCAGGCTTTTGCCTTCCTTCAGCGTCGCAATTTCTTCCGACAGTTTCGCAATCTCCGCCAAGTGTTTGCTCGAGCTGTTTGCCGCAGTTTTCTTCACACTGCCGACGAGCTCCAAAAGCTTTTTTGTCTCACTTTTCAGTTTCCGCTGCTCGCTGTCGTTTGAGGCTCTGAAAAAATTGATTTCGCAGACGCATGAATGTGGAACGAATTGAACTTTCCCACCTTAGCTCTCGAACGGCGAGTCGCTCGCTCTGCAATTGCTTCCTCAAGTCACCGAGGTCGACAGTCAACTTGTCGTTTAATGCGATGAGTTTCTGAATCTGCTGGACATGCTCTTCTTCAACTTTCCATTGGACTTGGCTCCCTTTAGCCGTCTTCGATGGCGACGGCTTGGGTGGTAGCGGAGGTTTCTTAGAAACCGTTTTGACATCCCTTTCGGGGTTTATCGTGATCTCCATCTCGCGGTTCGGTCTGTTTATTTATTTCTTAACTATGTTTAGCAAGTCAGTGAGACGTTGAACTCGATTAATTTCCTGGGATCGACGAGATACCCGCACTCACGCGGCCGATCCTTCTCTCGTTCCAATAATAAGTTTTTCTTCTTCAGCGTTTTCGAAACTATTGAAGCACGAAATTAACGAAAGAAATAAGAATGAAACATCATCATAATTCATCAAACAAAGAGAATTCGTTTATTTTCGGGTTGGATTGTGAACGAACATCTTTATGAACATCGCTCTCTTCGTGATTGAATTTTCTTGAGGCACGAAGAGGAGCAGTTTTGGTTCTACGCGAAACTCGAGGCGAGCACACATGATTCATCCGAAAGTATTGTTCAAACAATCGAATTGGTAGGCACGATTTATTTGCCTAAGCCGCGCGACTCTCAAACGACTAACACTGGCAACTTGAATGAGGTGACTGCTTGGTAAAACTACTCGATGACTCATCAGACATCAGAGATTGATCGATCACAAACACAAAACCAACTCCAAACTCCCAACTTGAGAGTGAATTTTAATAGGCAGATAATTCCAATTTAAATGAAATATAAAATGTTTGACTATTGATCAACAATCGCAGTTAGTTTGGGGGCTTTTACGCGAGTGATGGAATGAATGAGCTCAAGCTTGAGCGTTGGCTAATGGATAAAAATTTAATTTTAACCGCAAGACAAAACTGCTGCAGGTTGATCAAACACTCTAAAGCTAAGCTGATGCAGGAGCTTTTGTCAGAGACCGAATACCTTTTAAAAAGTTTTTGAGATGTTCAATAGTTTTGAAAGGTGTAAAGATTTGTTGTTGTTGAATTGGTCTTAATTTTAACTAATTTTTCTCAGAATTTAATTTAGTTGGTTCCTTGAAAAAAAAATTAAGAGAGAAGCTGGGCATTGAAGGATAGAAAGTCAGAGTAAAGTTGTCTTGAAAAACTTTATAACTGTTTCGTTTGGGCTTTGATAAGGAGATTTCAATTCGACCTGAGAAATTCCGAAATCGACGGTCTTGTATCTATCTAACTCTTTGGTAAAGCGTTGCCAGAAAGCTGACAACCTGTCGCAATGTAGATTGACAACAGATGAGTTCTTCCTTTCACTTGAAGACTTGATAGACCAATTAGCAGATGATGAAATCGCTGTTTACAGTTGGGCATGACGTGCTTTGAGATTGTGGACCAATTTTCTGTTTCACTTGTCGAAGTCTCAATAGCTGTCAGTGTTTATCGGTGAGAATCGAAAGATTTTCTAGGTGATGGCCGTGAATCTTCAAATTGATGACAGCTGCCAACGCGCAGCAGCAGAGGCTGCGACTCTTATAATTAACACTCACGCGTAGTTCTCTCTCGTGTAGCGTAGAAGTTTGCGCTGCTCGCCGATGCGATTACTTCATTCTTCGCTTGCCAAAAGAAAATAAAGCGTTCGGAGGCAGAAAATATTAATTATTCCTCTGGCCGAATGTTCGGCGCGTCTATCGTTTGCGCGATGATAAATAGAGTTTTTCGGCTGCGGCGGAGATCTCCGTTCACTTTTCTCCTTCACGCGATGACGCAAATTATTTTAGTCAACTTTCCACTGAACTCGCTTCGATTAATAATAATAAAATTAGTTTCCGATTCTCGTCGACGTCTCGTCGCAATCTATTTTCGCAGCTGATCCAATTACTTGGTTCCGCTCAACCTCCAGCCAGGAATTCGATGCGCCGACTGTTCCGAACGAGAAGTTTCACTTAATCTAGATTTAAATTTCGTTTCGATTAGCGAAATTTCTAAATTTAGCCTTGGCTTGTTGCAAGTCTTTTTTTGGGCTAATCAAGGGAATTCTTCTTATCACACGTCACTTTCTATGCCTAAAGTTAGTGTTTCGTTTTTTTCGTAAAATTTGTCACACTTAAAGCTAGAATGAAAATTAAAACAGATCGCGAGAGGAGCGAGATTTCGACTGAAGCTGAAAAACCGTCGAGATTTCGAGTGGCTAAATTTACCGCATTCGCAAGAAGAGCATTTCAACGTGGGAATGTCAATATAGTAAAATCACTGAATAGGAAGAATAATTTTGAAGAAGCGCTCGATCTGGCAAGCCAATTTTATTTTATGGAGACGCTCCGATGATCAAACAAAGTAATCCTCCCACTACACCACGTGTTGAACGTCCGTTGAACTTTACGATTTGAAAAAGCTTTTTCTGAAAGTTTCGTTTATTTACTGCATTTAAATTTCATACTTCAAGCTATCGTTAACTATTCTTCGACCTGCTCTTTTCTCTTCAGTTGTCCGGGCTTCGCCTCAGGATATTTCTCGGTCAGGAAGCTTCTCATCTCTCCGTGCTCGACGAGCATGTCCTTCTTGACCTGGAAGTGATTCTTTCGCTTCTCCAGCTTCTTCAGGTAGATTTGATAGCCGTAAGAGCTCTCGTAGAACTTGGGGAACTTCTTCTTTTTGAGCGCAAGTTTTCCGTCCATCGCAAATTGTGTGTAGTCCATGATTTCGTCGTGTTTGATGTCGTCTTCTGTTCTGCACTTTGTTGGACTGGCTACAACATTCGGAAAATCGCCATTCTCCTTCTTGAACTCAACGAGGTAAAGGCCTTTGTCTTCCGCAATGCGTTCGTAGGGTTTCTGACTCAGTAATCCAAGGAAGAACGCTTTCACAACATGCTGAACAGTCGGAGATCCTTCGCACTTGGCGTACAGATCCTTGATGCCGACTACCTCACAAATAGTTTTGATGGCACGATGGCAGACGAGTCCGAAGCCTTCAGGTTTCTTTTGCACAAAGATCTTGGTCTTGCCGAATTGACAGTAGAAATCGTGGTAGATTCCGTGACCTTCGCAAATTTCTATGTGCATCAACTTCTGACCAGCTCGATTCTTAGCTTTTCGGAGCACAGCCCTCATGTCAACGGCTTTTGCGGACGCAAAACCTGCGAGTCCGTTGCCGTTTCCAGTCACCACGACTGCCGACAACCTTCGCTTGCGTCCCAAGTTTCCTTTCATGTTGAACACTTGCTTCAGCTCGAGACATTTCGTGTCGAAGCCTTCAAATGCATCTTCGCCGATTGGATCGGGCGGGCCCATCGAACGACCAGGCATCTTGTTGCCAGACCATCCTCTCTCCAACGGACTCAACTTCTGGAACCTCTTGCTTGACATCGAGTCTCTTAGTTTTATCAGCTTCGCCTCACGCTCCGGATCCGGCGGAAGTTGCTGTCGCTGTACAAGTTCACGACCACGGATGATGGGCGCTGACAAACCAGGCCACTGAATATTCGCTTTACCGACACCGATAATTTGGCCTCTGTTCAAATCTTTCCTTCGCATCAATCCCTTGGCTCTTCCTCGCTTCCGGCCAGCGTTTGACACGGACGTTACGCCTTTCCAGAGATCATCGGCAGGCACTGCAATCAATTCGGGTCAATTAGATGAGCTTGTTTCATTTCGTGCACTACTTACATTTCGTGAAGAAGCCTGGGAAGTTGCGTGAAATCACCGAGTTACTGAAAATTGGTTTTGTGGCCAATAAACTGCTCGTCGTCGCGCTGATTTGAAGATTCTGAAAGGCTCGCGCCAGGAACTTTCCGCTCTCGAGCAGCTTGAGGGCCATTTGTGTTTATTTCGGCTTGTAAACTTGATTTTATCACTCAACGTGATTCCAAAACAATCGCAAACTTGTGGTTACAGTTTGGGGGAAGCGAAAGGCGCTGAAATGTGTCTTCGAAAGTTTGTAAGTTTGTCATCCCTTTGGGTTGTGTTTCGTCTTTTTCTAAATTCTATTAAATCGGTAATCACTGTGACAAGTTATAATCTGTGATCGACAACACTATGTCCTCCTTCTGAACTAAATAACACATCCGGAGATATTGAACAAACCAGTGAGTGCCCGCGACAGTCACGAGATTATTGATTTTTCGCAGGAGTTTTCCTTCGTTTTGTGTTTGGATGGAAATTGATATCATGAGACCAGAGCGAATACATTAAAAATTGTGTCACAGAACACGGGAGGGAAATAAATTATCGGTTTTTTGGGTGCGTCGCACGAGAATGTCGACGAGCCTGCGGAAAACTCAATTTTCATTAAGCTTTCGGATCAGTTTCATTCGGATTCTTCCACAGCTTAGACGCGATGGTCCGAGTGATGTCCATCTACCATTTCGCAAGTCAGTCCATCCAGCAGCAGCAGATCGAGGAGCTGTCAGCGTCATGTCTTATTCCCCCGAACGAGATTGCTTTGGCGAGGAGCTCCGACCACATCATCGAGATTCGCCAGCTAGTCGACAACCTGCACGACTCGGTCGAGAGCAATTCGGCTTCAAAGTCCTTCTCGAGTGTTGATGATGTCGAGCTAATGATCTACTCGAAAGTCGGAAACTTCATCGTTACCCTGGAGTCAAGAATAAGCAATTACGAGAAGGCAGAGATTTGCTACGTTCGCATCTACGTCAACTGGGATTTATGTCAGTCGAGTCCGAACCAATCACTCCGAGCACGCATCGCTGGTAAGATAACGCCTATGAAGAAGACCTTGGAGATGATTGAGCTTCCCCTGAGCTACAATCCGACGACCATCGCGAGCTGTCCAAGCACAGGAAACATTCTCGTGAATCACAAGAATGTTCTGCAGATCTTCGTCTTCAAGTATTGTACGAACGACACAACGAAGCTGCAGTACGTGGACTTCTTTGAGGCTCCGTTCCAAATTGAGCTTGACTTCATCCCATCGAAGATTTTGTTCAACGAGGATATTGTGAGCTGTTGCAACAAACAATTCTTCCATGTGTTCAAAGTCGTTGAATCTGTTGATGGAAACAACAGCACAGCGTCGGAGTCGAACGTTTACACTTCAACAGAAGTTCCGCAGTCTGAGGAGCCGACCATCAATCTTGACCAAGATGTCGATTTCCAAGCGATTTGTGATCGCGCCGAGCTAAATGGAATCACATTCAATGTGAAGATGAAAAGCACGCAGGAAGAGTCTATGGGATCGTTGGGAGATGACGATTCAGAAATGCGGCCATCGATGGTCAACGATTTTGGGGCCACCATCAAGTACATTTCGAACCTCCCCGACTCCTTCACGTTACCATCGAAGTTCTCCGTGCAAAATCTCCTTCAACTCAAGCTTCAATCGATGCGAATCAGCGGAGTGTTGCGAGAGAACGTCGACGTCTTCAAATGCATGTACATGAAACCGATCTACATCAAGTCAGATAAGCAGCCAAACGAATCTTTCTTCATGCATTCAAAGCTGCGCCGTTCGTTTTACGGATGCGCAATTCTCATCACAACGCAGCAAGATGGTTATTTGTACCAGATCGACACAAACTCGCGAGATCACGAGCAGGCGAAATGCTTTCTCAATGTTTATCCGTTCACGTCGTCAGTAATCGATGTGTTCTTCAATAACAACGTTCTTCACGCTCTCTGCGAGAACGGAGTCGAGTCGTATACGCATCGAATTGGCCATAGAAGCTTCACCGACTCCGACAATGTTTACAAGAATCTCTCAACCGCAATATCTCTAGTCAACCTGACCAACTTAACGAATGTCCACTACATGATTCCCGGCGACGACAATCTCGTGCTGTTGGCGAATGACTTGTCTTCTCCTCACGCTGACAACTCAGGCGATGCTGTCAATTGGACCATCTACAACCTCAAGTTCCCGTCAATTGAGACACTTTACCAGGACTTTAAGGAGTTTGCTGACAAGAGTTTAAGAAAGTATCCAACAGTTTACATGAATCTTCTCGAGGAGATTCATTTGATGGTCCGAAATCATATGATCATTGCGAAGTTGGAGCCTGAAGAGAACTCAGAAGTTGGAAACGAGATGAAGCTAATGTGGGACGACAACGATGAGCTGTTTCGAGTTGCGTCGTTGGCTCTCGCCGACTTCTTCATCGAGTAAGTTGAATCGTTTGACGTGTTTCACGGTCTAACTCGTGAATTTTCGCAGAACTTCCGATTGCCGTCAATCGCTCTTTTTCTATGGAATGTCTTCGATGGACTTGATTGGAATTTTCCAAAGATTTTTGGACCAAAACCAAAGCTTAGCAGTAAGTAAAGTCGACTGAGGTCCGAAGTCGAAGAAACTAATCAGTTTAATCTTTCAGCATAAACCGACGGGTTTGATCGAAGTCTTAAAACTTGGATTTCATCAACTGACAACAGAATGTGACAGTCGAAAGTTTGACGAAATTTTCGCATCAAATATTAACTACAAAATGGAAAGCGGCGAAATGAAGTCAGTGAAGTTTGGCGAAGCTCTGATCGATTTGTTCAGGAGATTCGAGCCGAAGGAAGTCGCACAATTAACACTTCAATCGACCGTTTTCCGTGAATATATGGATGAGAAGATCTACGAGTTCCTTTGCGACCGAGCGGACAAGTCAAACGACGAGCTCCTTTGCATCATTCTGCACCTTTTGAAGAAAGACGAGATTGCCGCAGCGAACTCTCTGCTGAATCAAATTCAACGACGAGACCTTTATCAGCTGCTGTCGCAGCATTGGAACATCTTGTTCGAGTTTAGCTCGCAGGCGTCAGGCAAAAAGGGAAACCGAGTGATCATCAGCTTCTCAGACATCACAGAGCTTTTGTTCCTGACAATTCCTTCAACGGAACGGTGCGAGCTCTTCACTGACGTCATCTTGCATCACATTTGCGACACGAAAACGATTCGGTTCAACGCCATTCTTAAGCTATTCATGGAATATCTCGCATCGCAGTTCGGTCACGACTCCTACAATAATGGCCAGAACATTATGAAGACGTTGCTCGAGAAGTATTTGCTTAAGTACTACGAGACAAGGACGCACGATGCTGACATTTCTTTGCTTTCTACTTCATCGTCTGGAAACACTGCGACGTTATCTGTTTCCTCCGACGAGCGGAAGGATCGAAAGCTCGAGAATCTCAGCTGGAACGATGAAGACCTGAACAACTCCGTGTCGAGCCATCGTCACGCAATGCGAGTCATTGTACGAATTTATCTGAGTCAATTGAAGGCGTTGAGCATGAAGCAAGAGAAGCGAGTCGGGCAGGACACGCGAGTCAACAAAGCGCAGCTGATTAAAGTAATCGACGAAATGAGCACAAGCTTATTTATTAATCAGAAACCCGTCACGAAGTTCGACAAGATTGCCCAGTTGTTGATCCAACACTCTGGAGGTTCGCCGATCCTCTTCTTAGATGAGCGCTATCGATACCTCGACTGGATGCCGCCTTTTGAGAACCTTCTGCAAGTTTTAAGCAGCGCAGATGAGAACGAGAATCAGTACGAGTACAACAAGATAGACAAAGAGTTGCTGATCACTCTGATCAAATTACAAGCGCTGCTCTGCTCAGGAGAAGTGACATCCGAAGTTTCGAAAGAAGTTCTCGGTTATCTCCAATCGAATCGCGACCAGCTCATCGGACACGACAGTCTTCTTGTCTGTTTGATTCCTTTGCATCAAGCCATCGATCTCATTATCAAGAATAATCCACAATGCATTCTCGAATATGCTCGTTGTCACTTTAAAATGGACAATGATTGGAGTTATCTCATCACCGCCTTGCAGAAGAAAGCGAACGAATTTGAAGTCAATGAGAGCAACATGGGCCACATTCTGTTTTATCATCGTCTGCTGAAGGAAACTCTTGAATACCTCGCAGCGTCAAAGCCTCTCGACACTGTCCTCAAGATCTTCCCAGAAGATAAACATTTGATTAGCAGCGAGTTGTTCGCTATCGTCGACTCGAAAAATAGCAACGACGTTGAAGAATATCTGAAGCTCTGCGTCGATCGAGAGCGATCTGACAAAATTAGGAAGATGATAGAATCGACTGGTTTGCAATTGTACGAAGCGATCAACAAGAATTGAAAAACAAAAATTTGTAGCGAGTAAATTTAGAGAAAGAAAAATCCTAGCAACAATTTGTTTGTTCCTTGATCTTGAAAAATTTAAATGAATTTGAAATAAAGATGTTTGAATCCTACAAATGGTAGAGTATGTTTGGTGTCCTCTGGCTTGATTTCGACTGTTAGATCAACGCTAGGAGACGTTTTATTTCGACGTGAGGTGGATAAACAACAGACCCAGCAGCTTGAGAGACTGCGGCGACGAATGGCAAAGCTGCAAGCCAAGCCAGATTGCAAATAGGACCGAGCCAGATAACAAGACTAGAGAAAGGTGAACTCAGCAATCTAATCTTATCTGAAAGATATCGTAGACAGGATGAACGGCTTGCGAATGAAAAGCTTCCACTCCCTTTCGTCGACAGGCTGTCGAGCATTTCGAGCTGCAACTTTAGCTAAGATTACGAAAGAAAGTCCTCGTCGTCTGTAATACTTTTTCATTTATTTCAAAGTTTATTTTCTTTACGTCAGCGAACAGATTTCTTCACGGGCTTCACACAATAAAATGTTTCCTCATCTGCTAAAAATGTTTTGGTTTTTCGTTTGGCCGTCGCGATTAAAAGTCACGACACAATTTTTTTTCTCCTTGCAACATACTTTGGCCACAATTTTTAAGACACGTCGATTTCCAAATTGCGAAAAGTTCGTCCAATTGTGAGGAGAACTCTGAGTAAATTTGATACAGAAAATGTTTCATGCGTTTACCAATTCGTGTAAAGTGATGAGTCTTCAAGAAGCTTGTTCTTATTATTGACCTTAAATATTTCTCGCTTCGCGCTAAGGCACATTTAAGTTTTTTCGTTACAAAGACTTTCTCTTTAAAGTTACAAAACTAACTCTTCACAAAGAAAAGCCTAAGACTATGTTATCGCTTTTAGAATCAGATTGCGCGCCACGACGAGAGCGAAGGATAAGAAAGTGGCGATTGACTCTTGGGAAGCCTAGGAGTGAGCTAAGGCTCAAGCTCCCGAGTCCCAACTCATCTCTGTCGTTGTGAATCTCTCTGGTTGATCGTTGGAATATCAGCGATTCGTCTGCGTTCCCCAGGAAACTCTGGAACTTTGTGCGTTAAATTTGACATCGTTTCCACTCCGACGTGACGCTTATCAGTCTGATTTAATACTAAGAATAAGCACATTCTGATATCGTCCACTAATTATAATATAATTGACAGTGATAACGAAGAGAGAGAGATAGGGGAGGAGAGAGATGAAGATAAATAGCGAGCACGGAGGAAGTTTTTACATTGACATTTTACATCTAACGACTTTTCATTCACTTTCCCGTTGTTTTACATTGAACTTTGCTACTGAATCCAAGAAGTGTTTTCGTCTAAGAGAACTTCCGAGCGGTTAAGGCTCCGGTTGTTCTTCAGTTTCGCATACGTCCGTTGAAATTTCCTGAGAAGATTTTTGTTAGATTGGAAATTAAACTTTCAGAGTTTCTCGTCGTCTTACCCGTGCGGCATTTGCAACGATTTCCTCGTCTTGATTCAAATGGAACTGCTGTTGAAAACGCTGAGTTTCTCGTTTGTAAATGTCACGCTCAAGATCACGTTCAGCGACTCTTATCTGTAACATCGGACACATTACAGCGACTCAATTTCACATTTTGATTTCCTTCTAAACTTACCGTCAATTGTGAAACGAGACAATTCAGTGAAGTAATCAAATTCGCGTAACTAAGAATATTGGTGTTTGGTCTGTCAACTCCGCTGCTGTAGTTCTCATTAATCTCCATGTGACTCTGTATCTTTCGCTGAATCGCTGCTTTGTCGTCTTTCAACGGCTCAATCTCACAGTACAGATTGTCAACTTCCTGCTCATTTTCCCCGTCTGTCTCCATCCCAGCTGGCGTACAGCTTTGCGCTACAGGCTCGCTTGCCGATCGACTTCTAAACCCTGGCGGCACAGCACAGTTATCACACAAAGCAGGACCGCCAATGATTGAAGGTGTTGCTGAAATACCATCACTTCTCAACGCAGTACGTAAACCCTCAACAAGGACATTCACTTGTGCATAAATGGCAAGCGAAAGGTCAGACAAATCAGAACCTGCTTCGGGCTGGGCAGCGATATCTGCGACCGCTGAGAAATGCTCGAGTGGCAGATGGTTCTGCTCGCAGTAAAGCTGCTTGGACTCGTTCATCAGAACGCGAATCTGTTCCGCGCGGCGTCGGAGTCCTTCTTGAGGTGTGATCACAAGCGAAGCTTCCTGAACTGTCTGCGCAGCGATGCTGATCTCCGAAGGTTGAATTAATTGGCACGGCTGAGTTGTTGACACTGCATTAGGATCGTCCTGAGGTGGTTCTGGCTCATCTTCCGGTTCCGGAGCCGCCGGCTCTTCAGCTGTTGAAGAAGCTGCTGGTTCATCGGGTGGCGAGTTCAAAAGGTTCTCAGGAGTTTCCTCGAGGGCTGGCGGAGGTGGCGGGGGTGGAACGGCTGGCAAGGGCTTTTGCTGAACTTTCTTCAAGTGATTGGCTTTCTCTGCTGCTTCGGTGATTTTTTGAATCCAACTAAATTGAAAATATAAAGAAAAACATTTGTTAAATCTTTTCCAAGTGATTCATAATGAAGAGTAAACTCACATTTCACTCTCATGCTCACTCGGCGCCGTCATGTCCAGCATGTACGAGTTTTGTTTGTCGATAAGAAAGAATGCGCGGTTGTCAACAGCGCTCAATCGCACCAACAGATTGCAAATCTTCGTTATAGGATTCACGGGCGTGTTGTCGCCATGCGCAGCTGGATAGGCGAATTGCTTAAGCAGATATTTGTCGTCTTGTTTCTGGAGCAACACAATCATGTTGTCGAAGAGAAGAACCCGCAATTGTATGGCGCCCTTCTTGATCGTGACTAGGCCGTCGTGGATAAGTTTGTAGTTCGTTAGGTCAATGTTCTTGAACTCGTTTGGAGCTTCCTTCTCGTAAGATGATTTGTCGAGCTTCCTTTGAATGGAGCGGAGCCTGATAAAGACAGAAACGTTGGTAATTTGAGTCCTAGTTCGAGTTAAGACTTCAACTTACTCTTCAGATATCCGCACTGCTTGATTTACATAGTCTAAAATCGCCTTTGAAGCATCGAGAGCTCTCTTGATTGCCTCTTGATCAGCTCCTTCGCTGCATTTGTGTAAGCGCTCAAACAGCAATGGATACTTCGTTAATCTCTGCAGAACTGCTGGTAACAAATCTTTCAGTTGAAGACGACGACAAGCTTTGTTCGACTCTGCCTTGATCAGCCCGCGTTGAAGGTTCTCATCTTTCTTACGGCGTTCTTTTAGGACTTCCAAAGCAATCTGCTGACGAGCGCAGAACCTCGCAGCGTGTTCCTTCAACACGTCGGCTGACGGTCCATCGAACTATTCAAAATGAATTATTTCAAGCAAAATTCATTAGCACTTAAAGCTCATCAACTTACCACATTCAAGCAATCACCAATCTCTTTAACGAGTCGGTTATGCTCCTTCCATCTTGACTTCAGTATCGACTCGAACTGGTTGTGCCACTCCTTCAGAACCAGCAGCGATGGCGGGAAAACCATCTGGATTAGTTCGGATGACATCGCCTTACTCTGTTCAAGGGGAACCATGAACACGGTGTGCAAAGTTTTCAGGATCTTCACGTGATTCTTTTCCGTCTCGAAAAGCTCTGGAAAGTTCATTCGATTCTTCAACTGTTTGCGATTGATTGATATAAGATATGATTACCATTGATGATCTCTTGTCGTTTTTTCTCGATCTCCGTCAACTGCTGAACTTCTGATGCTGTGGCATTCCATCCTTCCATGTCACGGAAAGATTCGTCTTCGGAAGTTGCTGGCGACGAATCCAAGCTGGTTCCGGTTGGTGGACGACCTGGCGTTGTCGACGAGTTGATCGTGTCATCTTGATTGCTGTCAATTGTTGACGGAACGTCGTCCCTGAAAATTGTGAGAACCTATTATCGCTCCGTTGCATCGCAAAGCGGTGCTACTTACTCATACAAGCTCGGGTCTGACTTCGGCCGGTTTGTACGGCTTCGCTTCGGCGAACATTCTTTATAAGATTCACTTCTAGCGTTTGGCTGAGACGTCTTTTGTTTTCCTCGTTTGCCTTCCGACGATGTTTGATCGCCGCCTTCTGCTCCGTGTGGCTGCGGCGAGCCGGAAAGAAGTCCCGCAGATCCACTGATTGAACTCGTTATTGTGCTATTAGACCCTTGATGATGGAAATCTGTTTGCGATGAATCTGGATGTGCTTGAAGTTGTGAGGTGCTGCTAGACGCGTGTGCTGGGCGTTGGAATTGAGTATCGCCCTTCGGTCGAGCGCTGAACGAAGCGGATCGATCTGGGAGATAAAGAGAGAACGGAAGATTGTAAATAATCTATTTTGCAGGTCGCTTTTCCGGTTCGTTGGCCATCTGGCTTCCAATCAATCGATTCTTCCCTCTCAATCATACGAGAAAATGAAACAAAACCCAACGAGAGGAAATTTCGCGCTGACTTTCACTCTACAATTCACATCTTTCACGAGCTTTTCTTCTCGCGCGCCTTTTGTTTGTTTTTCTTTTTTCTTCTCGTTCACTACCGCGATAAAAATCCGTAACAATAAAAAACAGATACACAGGAAAATTCATTTTCTTTTTCTCTTTGGTGTCGGCCGCAAAGTCCGAAGAGAAAATCTTGTTTCTGGCTTTTCTTTTTCCCCATGATCGGTCCAACCTTTCATCTTCAAACTGTCCTTGTGGGGAGTTTTCTTCGATAGGTTCCGGAGCGAAGGCAGTGGCACCTGCGGCATGAAGAGCGAACAGATTTCCGTTGAACGTTCTCGCACTCGTCAACTTGCTCGATGCACAGAGATAAAATGAGTGAATTCAACTCAATAATTCCTGGCATGAAAAGTTTTTCCACGTTGGCGGCTACGATTTTCACACTCAACTGACGAGAGCAGGAAAAAATGAATTTTATCTCCGTGGAAAAAAAGATTCGCAACAAAAAAGAAGAAAATTCTCTCTGGTGAGAAGACAAAAACAACAACAGAATGGAAAATGTGAAAACTAATTTTCCTTTCACACATCGTTTAACACAAGTTTCACGGTGGAAGCTTTTCTTCTTGAGTCTTGGCGAGGTGGCGAGAGAAGAATTATAGAAACTGTGTCGCGAGAATGTAAACAGAGAGGATTTTTCTTTCAAACTTCCACAGCGCTTTAATGACGGAAAAGTTCATTTAGTCAGGCTCGAGCGGGAGAATGGCAGGGCAAGATGAAACGTTCCGTCACATTCTATCGTATGTAGCTGCAATTTCCTTCGTTTGCGAAGCTTCTTAGCTTTGCGTTACGTTCCCAACGGTTCGATCTAGCGTCTGAATCATTTATACTTTGTCATTAATATTAACAAACATCTCACGAAAGTAAGGCAGATTAGAAGAGTTCGCAAAGTCAGCAGACTAGCTCGGCTAACCCAGCGAGCGACCCCAATCGTCACAAAGTCCGTTGAGCAAACATTTTCGTTTCTAGGAATCGTTATCAAGCTCGAGTGAGAAAATGAGCCACTTGAAAAATAAAACGGTCAATTGAGCTTTTAAGGTTTCTGCACTTTTGCGTCGTTTGACTCAGAAACGGCGTCGCCTTCAAGCCTTTTAGCGTCTAAGACAAGCCAATCTGATTCAAGTTAATGCTGGCAGTGTCTGGCAATGTCAAGTGCTTGGAATATTGCGGAGTAACCTTCAGCATGTTGGCCTTTAGAAAATTCCTTCGAAATCGGTGACAAGTCCGACGGTTCCCTTTTCATATGTAGAGGAAATTTTTGTGCTTTCCACAGCAAATAAAAATAGTTTTCCGCGCTCTCACTCTCGCCTTTGTGCGAGAGTTCTCTTTCATCATCGCGTCCCAGCAATTTTCACTTGAATCAGACACGTCGCGCGATGCCGTCAATCACTAAGCCAACATTTATTATTTCATTTATTTACGATTTCGGTATTTTTCCCTACGCGATTTTCTCTTGTTTGTGTGGAGGAAAAACATTCGCTGGTTTTGAAAAATTGCGTCAGAGAAGAAAAGCCAGATGGTCAATGAAATGTTCATTGCGATAGTGGAAGGATGATGCGCGATCGGAATAAAGCGTCGAAGAAAAACAAGCGGAAATGACTTCAGGGGTGAAGCGAAAGTAAACAAAGTGCCGAGAAAATCAATTTGTAAGAGTGCTTACCGGACGTAACAGCGTCATCCCACGGCTCTTCTTCTTGCTTTTTTGCATCTGCAAAGCGAGAAATGGAAAATAAATAAAGCAAGCTGACGGTGGAAAGTTTTCAACTTACTCTGTCCGTGCCCCTTATCCCTGATTCGATCCATGAACTTTGTGAACTTATCCACTGGAACGTTGACTGGACCGGGACATGTTTCCTCCAAAAGCTTCGCACAAGCTCGATGAACGTTGAGACCGCAATCGGCACACGCGAACCCTTGCGGCGCGACTCCCCACATGAGATTCTGGCAATGATTGCAATGCGTTGTCTCGTAATACTGTCTCAAGCTTAAGTGGTGTCCGCGAACGAGTGCCTTGCGACTCTTGCTGATGAGCCGCGACTTAAATGACTTTTCGCGGGTTACGTAATGATGGATCCGTTCGGTGCCAGCAGCGGCGCCACCGCGAGGAAGAAACACTTTGTGGACGACGGTTGAAAGGGCGGAAGCCAAGGCCATTTTCGCAGAGACTGACGACTCTTCCGATGCCGCAGATCCTTCACATTCGTCTAACAACACAGTCAACTTAGGCATGAGAAAGTCTTCAACGATTTTCGTTTCACTTTGCTTATTTCCTTTAGCTGCTGCGAGTTCAGGTCCTGAAGGTCCGTACATCGTTCCGAGTCCAGCGGTTCTCTTTTCTTGGAATTCTTCCATTTGACGGTTGACGATGTCGCGAGCTTTCGACCTCGACTTCTGGAAGACGTTACGAAGAATTCCAACCATCTCAAAGTCCTGCTGATTGCCGCGGTCCTGAGGCTGATAGTTCTTGGCCTGCGCCAGTTTATCGTCGATGTCACGTGCGAACGATTCGCTTTGAACATCAGACGATGGAAAGAATGACAGTGGAGCTGATGGGACGAGGAAGGTTGAATGGATCTCGTACGCCCATTTTCGCATGTCTTTGACGTTGCCTTTCTTGTATAAATCCGTGATGAGATAGAAGAGAATCGGCGCTGGCTTTGAATTGGACAGAACGAAATTGAGGAACACGACGAGATATGCAACGTTTTCAGGAGCTGTCAGCATTGATATGGAGCGGAAGATTCCGTCATCTTCTGCCAGCGCCTCGTCGTCCGTTTCATTATCACACTCGAAAGAGAGAATCGCACGCTGCTCGATGTTGGTTTGCGCTGCGTTGACCGACGCTGGTGATGTGTTTTGATGATAAGGCGGGGGAGGCGTTCCAGGTGGCGAGATCTCCGGACCGGAGCTCTCGCGATTCTTTCCTTCCTTTTTAGGCTTCTGCAACACCAAAAGAGAAATGAATCAGTAAATTGTTCAACGTCAGTTAGGAATGTTAAGAAGCTTTCGAAACGTTAGGCAAACAACCAAAGTTTGACAGTTAACTATATAAAGCGAATTAATGAAATTATAAAGCAGGGAGTTTAGAGCCTGAGCTTTTGAGTAGACTCACCGGATGCGCTCCGTTGTCAGGCAGACTGCAGCTACTTGTTGTCATTCCACCTTCGAAGCTTTGATTGTGACGGAAATTGGGAGGTGGACCTGACAGGCCATCGCGCACAGCAACCGATGTTGTGATAACAGGGTAATTTAGTTGAGTTGCAACGCTGTTAGGCAAGGGACGTCCATCGCTTCCGGATCCGTCGAGGCTATCTTTGTTAGTTACAACTTGTCCAAACACACCGTCTTCGAAAAGACTTCCGCGAGGTGGCAAAGGCGGCGGATAACTCGCGCACTCCATTTGGAGCATGATCTCGCTCGACATCTTCGGATCCGAGTACGCTTTAATCTTTTGCTTATTCTTCTTTTTCGCGCCACTAATGCCTGCTCCGAACGGAGCTGCAGCAAGGCCAGCCGACATCAAGGAAGCATCCAAGTCTGACACTAGCGGAGTAGCCGTTGGACTTGTCGGAAGACTTTTCCTAGGCGTGTTCCGTTGCGGCAAAGGTGGCGGAACATCGGCCGTCACAACGGGATGCTGGTGTCGAATTCGAACTTTCTGCTGATGATTCGGAGATGATATCGGCGTTGAAGACGACGAGGAAGAATTTGGCGTTGCGACGGGAGGAAGTGGCTTCGAAACAGGCTCCTGAGGGGAAGGCACTGACGACTTCCTTTTACTCCCGAGATTCAATTGACTTAAAGAGCGTGGAAAGCGTGCGAGAAAATTTTGCGCCCCTACATTCGTTGCTGCTGATGATGCAGCTTTTGTGGGAGCTGCATTGATGCTCGCCATTAGAGATGACGTCGAGCTCTGCGGGAAAGAAAGGATGATGATGGAAAAACACAGAAAATGAATCTCAACACGGATCATCATCGGATAGGGGGAAATGGAGCTCAAAAGAAACACGGAACAAACAACACATCAAGCCGGTGACGTCGAATGAATCGTTAGTTCTATCGAAACGTTGCCATCGAGTTAATGAAATTAATGAAAACAGTTCGTTATGCAACAGTGCAGTTATTTTGAGTTTTAGCGCTTGTTCCCAGTTTTTGCACCACCAGACACCGATTAACACTCTCGCAACTTACATCGTTTGTTGACTGCCTTAGCTGCTCCTGCAAGGTGCGAATGTTCGCCTCAGCTTTCGCAATTTCCCCGCTGTTCGAATCGTGCTCGCGAAGCTTTTCTAGATTCTTCTTCTCTTGCTCCAACATCATGTAAAGTGTGTGAAGTTTTGTGTACTCGACTTCCTTTCTTGTCATGTTCTGCAACATAATTTTGAGTTGGCATCATTTTCACATGTAGGAATATTTATAAACTTACATCAACTGGAAGTGGAGCTGTGATACTATTTCTCTGACTAGTTGGTGTTGTTGGAGTACCAAGATTGCTGCTCATGCCTCCCAAAGGCATTGCAAAGTTTCTCGCGTTCCTTTGAACTGTCAGCTCTACATTCAGTGTGGCTTTCATCAATTGAACAACTTCGGCGTGAGAAGAAAACCTAACGTGAACTCCATTCACTCGAAGGATCATGTCAGCAGCCAGCAAGCCGGCTCGATACGCAGCACCTCCTTCTTTCACGCTGTCGACATAAACTGGATTCTCTCCCGACACTTTCATGCCGTAACCATTTCTATCTTTGTTGATGACGAGCTCGAGTATCAGAGGCTTTGACCGATCGCCATTTGGCGATGTGAGATTCTCCAGGTGCATTTTCGAACGTTGCCGTTGATGCGAGGCTCCGTTTTCAGACTTTTTCGTGCCGTTGCTGTTGGTGGTGACTGATTGGTGATTGTGCGACCTACGATTAAGAACCAGGCGAAGAATGTTTCAGGGTGGAAGCAAAGGTAAACAAATGCAATGACGTAACGTAACTGACGCAACAGATTTATTTTAAAGACCAAAAAACTATCGAGACTGATGTCATCCCGAGCTATTTTTCCCCGCTTGTGTCATCCCTAAGTTAAAGGTAAACAAACCACAACGCGCATTCGACGTCGATTGCGATCGTTTCCTTTGAAACGAATCGTTTGTAGTGAACTTTCGCGTATTGTTTCTTTCTCGGTTTCTATTTGGAGTTTTCTCTGTTTATATTTTCTTTATCACTTTTCATTGGCTCAGTGGGAAGATTCAGTTACGTTGCGTAGACTGCGCCAAAGCTTACGCGAAAACATGACGTCATTTTGGATTTAAAAAGAACTTGTTTAATCACTGATTCGATGCTCACCTGTCGCCCGACTTTCCAGTGCTACCATCAGCACTATCTTCGGATGAAGGGCTCTGGACTTTTCTCATGTCTCAGGCACCGGATGATAGCAGATGAGGGAAGCTAATGCATTTGATATCTATTTGGGAACTATCGAACCAATTCACGTCTCCTTTGCTCCGCGAGCTCAATAGAGCTTTGAAGGAGGAGTTGAAATATTGCAAATACTGTGATCTTATCGATTAGCGAGACTTTTATTCTTATGTAGAATTTTCACTTTGTTGTTGTTTCTCCAGAAGTTCGTTTTTCTACTCGAAAATCACACTCTCGATGCTATAAAGGCACGCACTGCATTTTCGACAACGTTCTCTTTACACATTACGCACGAAAAACACTCACGATGCAAATAGAAGACTACAAAATGAATAAAAATATTTGCGACTAACTAGAACGAAATCTCAAACGCGAATCGCAAGACGAAATGCGAATCGCTCAACTAAATTCAAAAATGCGCGCGAAAAATGATTTTGATGTGAAGTTCAAGATTGTTAGACGAGAATTCTCGATCAATGGAACAGGATGACTGTTTAGCAGACTATAAACTGGAACTCTAAGCTCTACCTGATGCAAGTTCCACTTCATCGCCCAACCAAAAACCAGCTCAACCTTTCAAGGACAACGATTTAGATTTTTATTGTTCAATAACTACATCGATATAATTTATATCATATAAAGAAGATTTAGAAAGCATTTTTAAGCTTTAGACGACTGAAGGTTGAAGACGGATGGGTGGGTTTTGTTTAGCTTCTTCCTCAAATTTGTCGGAAAGCGAGTGAAGGATGCCGAACTGATAACCGTTGATAACGACGCCCGTGAATCCTGCACCGATACCTCCGGCATCTAGGAACACAATTCCGAGCACAACTTTCAGGATCGCTAACGTCGTAGCAATGGCTAACAAGATTTTCATCGGTGTGAGGCGAGCGCTGCTTCGCTGGAAAAATTGAGAGATCGTTTATCAAATAAATTCGTTGAGTAAAATGATTACGCTTTACATTTTTTACGCCTTGGATGGACAAACAGGCAATCGAGATGAAAAGAATAGCAAGCAACAAGACAAGAATGAAGGGAGCTATCAAAGCTGAAATGGAAAGGAAGAAAACTCAATTCATGAGCAACAGATAAGCGCATTGAAACTCACCGCCGCATGATTCTGAATTTTGATAGCATTCGTGAAAAAATATGAAGCTCATGAAGACAAAAACAATGCTGTTTCCGATTAAATGCAGCCAGCCGATAATGTAACCTGTCAAAGACATAAGATCAGATGTGGATTAGAGAAAACAACGATGAATCGAACCTCCAATCTCGAGAGACAGAAATCCACAGCAGGTTTCGAATCGCTCCATCGTTCCTTTGATTTATCTGGTTCGACAGGATAAGTTGACTGAACTCGCTCGAGATACCGAGTGCCCGATGATTCCGTTTCAATCTTTACCTAACAGGACAGTTAATTTAAACCGCAAATATCGGAGAGATGAGGCGTGTTCAATCCTTGTAACGAGACTGACGTCTTGACTCGTTCGTGTTTGGAAGCTGACTGAGAGATCTAGCGAGTGAAAAAACAATCAAAGCCTTTCGGTTAATTGAATTGTGTGACATGGCACGTGGTGAACGGTTCTCTGGCGATCACTTTTGATGGAGAGAGCGTTAGATCACTTTCTTACTATCAATTCTCAAGCCTAATGATTCATTAGTAATGAAGTCTCTAAGCCTTATCTTTATTAGAAATTCAGCTATCTCTCCAGCTTGGTGTAATTTGATTCTCCAACGTTGCTGTGTTCAATTATCTTTGTGGTAGTCACAAATTAGTAAACAAGCAAAATAAATGCGAAATTGAACTTCGTCTTGACTGCAATTTAAACATCATGGAATATCCGTACAAAGTCGATTACACAGATGCCAAAACTCCTGTCGCTTGCAGTAAGTGTTTGCAGCGAATAGCGGCCGGCGATCTTAAATTTGCCACACGAGTTCAGGTGAGATTTTTACTTTCGAAGATTCCTCAAATTTACTTCGGTTCATCAGTCGATGAAGCAAGACGACAGAGAAGATCGTTGGCATCACGAGAAGTGTTTCTTCCAAGCCCACAAGCCGCGCTCCCAGGATGACATTCAGAACTTCGAGCGATTGAAGTACGACGATCAGCTCAAGATTCTGATGACCATCGACCCGGAATCCACCGAGACATGGAACAAAATCGCTGACAAGCGAGCAGCAGAAAAACCGCTGAGCCCTAACGCAATCGCCAACTTTGGCATCGAATACTCCACAGTCAATGACAGCGCTTGCTTTGTCTGCGAGGAACAAATTTTTCGTAACGAGATTCGCGTCAAGAAACTCGTCTACGATAGCGAAGTTGCTGCCCAATTCGGCCAGGAAATTCGTTGGAACCATTTGGAGTGCTTCGTCATGCAACGCGATCTCTACAGTTTCGAGCTGTCCGGTCACAAGCTGCCAGGATTCAAGAATCTGTCGGCACAGCACCGATGCTATGTTGATCAGCTTCTACCGTAAGTTTGGACAGTCAAGTACGCTCCAGCTCTAATGTGCCCCCTAATTCCTTTCTCAAATCATTCGCAGGTGCGTCAGCGACGTCGACGTTGATGAAACAATTGTTCATGACTTGCTGGAAACCGAAACTCTTCCATTGACTAGCCAAGAACTCGAAGAGAAGATTGCGAAGCAGAATGCTGAGCTGCTGAGAGTCCGACAGGCTTTGGAGAAGGTTTGCTCGATCGAGCAACTGCAGTACTTCCTGTTAATGAATGAATCGGATGGATTTGACGACAAGGACAAGCTTCTGGACCGCTGCGCTGACTTCCTGACGTTTGGAGCGCTCTACAAGTGCCAAAAATGTTTCAACGGCGACATGATCTTCAATAAAAACGGATATGTCTGCAACGCAATGATCAGTGAGTGGGTGAAGTGCGGAAACTTCGAAGCTCAGCCGATGCGACTGAAGAGCTTGATTCCTCAAGACTTGAAGCACAAGGTCTTCTTCTCGACTTGCGAGCCTCGCGTCGAAGATCGCGCTGTGCGCCCAACATTCGTCAAAGCTGATAGAGACGAAACCATAATCGAGGAACCGATAAACGCACGACCGGCACAAGTAACGAAGATTGTCCTGAAGAACGGAACTGCTGTCGACCCGCAATCGCGCTATGCAAATCAAAGCCATGTCTATTTGAACAACGGTATCTTCTACACTTCCGTTCTTGGCTTCACTGACATCGAGCTAAACAAAAATTCATACCACAAGCTTCAAGTTCTAGAGTCTGATAACAAACCGTTGAAGTATTGGGTGTTCAGCAGCTGGGGACGCATTGGCACGAACATTGGCGACATGCTCGAAACACCGTTCGCTTCCGCCGCTCTTGCTTGTGCACATTTCGAAAAGCTGTACGAGGAACAGACTGGAAACAACTGGAAAACTGCTATGCCATTCAAGAAGTATCCAGGCAAGTTCTATCCCATCGAGATCACTTACGAAGATGACATCAATGCAAACACTTCCGTTGCTTGCCGATTGTCACCGAAGGTTGAGGAGCTGATGAAAATTCTGTTTGATATCAAAGCGATGAAGAACGCATTGAAGGAATATCACTTGGATCTTGAGAAGATGCCGCTGGGAAAGCTGAGTGTCAATCAAATGCAAACAGCGTTCGAAGCTTTAGCTCAACTCGAAACGGCAATACTCAACCAATGCCCATCAAACGAACTTGTCGGCTTGTCGAATAAGTTCTACACTTTGATTCCGCACAACTTTGGACTGCGCAAGGCTCCCGTCCTCGACACGATGGATAAAGTTAACGAGAAACGTGAGATGGTCGACTCTCTGTTAGATATTGGTGCCGCCTATCACATGATGGCACAAGGAAATGCTCACAAGGAACTGAACTCCTTCGATGCCTACTACCGACAGCTGAACGCGAATATCCAACACCTTGATCACGCTTCGGAAGAATTCAAAATGATTCATACTTACGTCACTAACTCTCAAGTTCACGGCTACAAAGTTGACCTGTTGGAAGTGTTTAAGGTTGAACGTCAAGGCGAGGATGAACGATATGCTCCATTCGCTGATCTGCACAACCGTCA
Source organism: Smittia sp. YW1114-2 (assembly GCA_033064975.1). Classification (NCBI taxonomy): domain Eukaryota; kingdom Metazoa; phylum Arthropoda; class Insecta; order Diptera; family Chironomidae; genus Smittia; species Smittia sp. YW1114-2. The sequence continues at coordinate 15,844,010 of CP093833.1, forward strand.
ACTTCTCTGGCATGGCTCAGCAGTCACAAACTTCGCCAGCATCATTAGCAACGGCCTGAAAATTTCGCAAGCAGTCAACGGCAGCATGTTCGGAAGAGGAATTTACTTCGCCGACATGATCAGCAAGTCTCTGAACTATTGCTTCAATCGGCTTCAAGCGGCCCGTCCTGCAAATTCTGTGTTGCTGTTAGCGTTGAACGAAGTCGCCCTCGGTACGATGAACGAGCTTCGAAATGCTCAAAATATCACACAGCTTCCTCCAAACATGCATTCAACTAAAGGACTAGGCGTGACAGTTCCTGATCCCAACGGCTATGTGACACAAGCCAATGGATCTCTCGTTCCTTTGGGTCGTCCTGTGAACAGCAACAGAGCAGCTGGCCTTCAATTCAACGAGTTCATCGTGTACAACGAGGCACAAGTCAAAATACAATATCTCGTTCAAGTTATAATTCGTTAGTTATAATACCGAGAGTTGGAATAAATTTTTTTGACAAAATTTAAAAGGAAAATGTTTAGTTTTAGATAAACTTTATTTGGTTCACAGCCTTACTTCCGAGCAACGTCATAGTGCTCGATGTACCAATCAACGCTTTCTTTAATAGCTTCATTAAAGTCTACGAACTTAAAATCAGGAAAATGTTGACGGAGCTTTTGGTTCGAAGCCGTTTTCTTATACTGTCCGTCGCCTTTGGTCGCATCGAAAACGATTTTGCCTTTGAAGTTGAAAGCTTTCGCGATGGAGTTTGCGAGTTCAGCGATGGATACTTCGCTTGATTCGTCTACAGACAGAATAAGAGGCTCAACGCTGTCATAATTGCGGAGAACCCAGACGAAAAGTCGCGCCAAGTCCAAGGAATCTGAAAATTCAATTTACTCAAAAGTTCGATTTCAATTCAGGTAACACTAACAGATGAACTGCCGAAGTGGAGCTCCGGTCCCGTAGACGATAAACTCTTTCTCTTTCTGTGGCTTCTCTGGGTTTTCGTGGATTAATTTGTGAAGCCGGTGGATCATTGCTGGAATGACGTGACTTTCTCCTTCTTTGAAGTTGTCATTCGGCCCGAACACATTACAAGGGACCACAGATGTGTAACATCGAGAGTGTTTATCGAAATAAGCTCGGTTAAGGACGTCGATCATTCGCTTTGCGTAACTATAGCCGTAATTGGAGTCATGCGGCGGACCGTTGTGAATCTAAAGCCGGAAGAGTTGTGAACTCAACAGATTCAGGTCTAAGCTACTCACCATTGTTTCATCAATTGGATAAGTTGTCTTGTCGGGAAAGATACACGTTGACAAGCATGAAACCACTTTCGTCACGTCGAATTCGTGACTTAGTCGCAAAATGTTATCGTTGATCTGTAGGTTCGATCGTAAGAAGCCAAGGTTGTCATTCATGTTCGCAAACAATCCTCCGACCTTGGCAGCAAGGTGTATAACATGAGTTGGCCGGTGTTTCTCGAACAGGAGCTTAGTTGCTTCGTAGTCACTACGGGAGAGAACTTCAATTTCGATTTTGCACAATTGCCAACAAGACAATCACTCTCACACTAAATTCGCATCCTTCGTGCTGCAGAACACCCATTCCTCATCTGGCGTTGGCTCCAGCTCGACAATGCGTCTGATCGCACTGCCAACCAACCCTGAACCGCCGGTAACGAGCACTTTTTTCGGCATTTTAATTTAAATCCAAAATCGACTTTGTTTTTGTTTTAGTTTTGATTTTCGTTGAAAAAATTTCGTTCAAGTTTAAATTAAAAATTTCCGTTAAAATTTGTAGGAATTTTCCAGCGAACCAACACAATCAAACAACTGGATTTTCAAGCCCGCGAGTATCTCCAACTACAATTCAGTCGATTATGAGCGTTGAGCGAGACAATCACCAAAAGAAAAAGTCCAGCATGTCAGTTCTAGATCAGTTGAAAGCGGTGACAACGATTGTCGCTGACACCGGAGACTTCGAAGGTAAATATCAGCAAATTGTCGCCGGCTTTTGAGAATCAGGCCATGTGACGTCACAATCGCTGGCGTTCTCGCTTATCATTGTCTAACGCAAAGAATATATCCAACAGCTCTTAAGGAGTTCATGCCAACGGATGCCACGACAAATCCCAGTTTGATATTGGCCGCTTCGAAGATTGAAAAATACGCAAAACTTATCGATGAAGCAATCGATTACGCAGTTAAACATGCCGAGTAAGTGAAAGTTTGAAGGCGAAGGTCGGAAACGCAGCAAAGTGCTCTGAAGGAAAAGTCCTTCGGGTCGACGCGAGGTCATTTGTGGTCGTGGAAAAGTCTGATGATCGGTCGCTCTGCTCATTCACTTAAGGCAAAGCAAACACTGATAATAAGTGAAGGTTGAATGTCGATCAGTAGGTGAATAGCGTGATCTGATTAGAAGGAATTTTCCATGCTATGAATACCACGTGCGTCTGTCGCGTTAACGGCTGTTCATTGACTTTCGGTTTTGAGGGTCAAGGTCAACGCTTGACGCATACAAAGTTTATTAAGTTGTTGACTTCTCTAATGTGTTTCTTCCATTATTTTGTAGCAACATCGACGACCAAGTTGCCGAGGCTACGGACAAATTGTTTGTGCTTTTTGGACGCGAGATCCTCAACATAATTCCTGGTCGCGTTTCGACTGAGGTTGACGCGAAACTTTCCTTCGATCGCGACGCCTCGATCCAAAAGGCTATCAAGTTCGTCGGTTTGTATGAGAAGCTTGGCGTTTCGAAAGATCGCTTGCTGATCAAACTCGCTTCGACATGGGAAGGAATCGAGGCTGCGCGAATTTTAGAAAGCGAGCACAACATCCACTGCAACTTGACGTTGCTGTTCAGCTTCGCCCAAGCCGTTGCTTGTGCTGAGGCCGGTGTTACATTGATTTCGCCTTTTGTCGGACGAATTCTCGATTGGTACAAGAAATCCAATCCCGGCGTGGCCTATGAAGGAGCCAACGACCCTGGAGTTGTGTCGGTCACGACCATCTACAACTACTACAAAAAGTTTGGCTACAAAACAGTCGTCATGGGCGCTTCATTCCGGAATGTGGGAGAGATTAAAGAGCTGGCAGGATGCGATTTGCTCACCATCAGTCCATCGCTTCTGAAGGAACTCGATGCATCGAACGAGAAGATCTCGGTAAAGCTAACAACCGAGGCTGCTCACAACTCAAAGATCGGCCGCATCGAGATGAACGAAGCAATTTTCCGTTGGCTTCTAAACGAAGATCAAATGGCCACGGAGAAGCTCAGCGAGGGCATTCGCAACTTTTCTGCTGACTCTCGCAAGTTGGAAACATTGTTGAGGGAAAAAATTGTGGCTCGAAAGTAAGTTCAGCTTAGCTGGAGCTTTCTTTCAAGAATTCTTTTTATATTAATTGTTGGAAGTTTCTATAAGAAACTGTTGGCTTAGGTGCGAAAGTGAAATCATCTCTTGTGAAACTCTATTTTATACGGAACAAAATTCAATAAACTTGTGAAATTTCTCCTGAACTCAAGCTCGATTGTCTCTTGAATGTATCGACGTCAGGGATCTCTTCAATCGCATGGCGCTTTCCATTGCTTCTGGTGGAATAGTTGCGGCTGAATTCCGAGCACCGATTTCTTGCAAAATGGTTCGCATTTGGTCTTCGATTATCTCCTTGTCAAATGCAGCGAAATTTCTTTCGCTTATCTTCTTATCGAGCAGCGTGTCAATGTTGTCGACCGACTTGAAAAAACTCACGTAGCTTTTTTGAGCTCGAAGCTTTGGTAGGGAGAGCGTCTTGTTCCATTCTTTTCGGATATTCTTTTCGATATTGAATGAAACCATTTTTTCCTAATCAAGAAAGAACGGTTCAAGTTAGATGAATAAAGAATTACCCAACCGCTCACCTTGGACTTCTGCTGCTGCGGCTTACTTGCTATAATCTCCTTGACTTGCCTGACAATTTCGTCGTAATATTCTCGCTTGGCGCTTTTCAGTTTCAGCGTCTCATTCAACATGCTAACGATTTTTGCTCTGCTTCGCTCATCAACTTGTTCCAAAGCTCCTCCTGATTTCGTCAAGTTATGTGTGAACAGTTCGAATTTCTTGCGGACACTCAATCGCTCGAGCTCAGCTTTATCGCTAAGCAACATGTTACGCTAATGATCAAGGCGTTAGTTTCTTTCGATAGTTGCTTAGTTCAATCATTACAAACCTCGTTCTCGACGTATTGTTTAAATAAAACTGGCGTCACTGGTAGAAATTCTTTCAAATCTCCTTGAAAGTTCAGATGAATCTGCAGTGGTTAGATGAAAAGAAACTTTGTCAAATATTCTCAATCGGAATCAATAAATTAAACGATCATTGATCGAACATAGTGACCCAAAAGCAATCTAAAATCAGTCTTGATCGAACTCACCTGCTTAATCATCACGAAACCATTGCAATCCATGTCATATTGAGAAGCAGTTGGTCTCTCAACGATTGTATAACCTTTCTTTCTGATCGATGCTGAGTACCGGAGCAAAGCTCCACGTGCAACTGTTTCATGTTGATCCATTGAAGTTTTTGGGGGTTGGCCAAACACTTTCTGGATTAAATTTTGAAAGGCTGGGATGCGACATGATCCACCGACGACTTCAACCGAATCAATATTCCTGCTATTTAGACCTGAATGCATCAGACATCGCCGCAGCAGTTTCTCGATTGCCACGAACAAGGGTTGACAAATTTGCTCCATGTCTGATCGCTGAGTTGTTAGCATGAAATCTCCCATAGGATGGCGGATCTTCCCAGTGTCAACTGTCATCAACTTCTTCACTCTCTCAATATCGTCCAGAAACTCCGCGCAAAACTTTTTATTCGATTTTGAAAGCTCATTCGTTTGATATTTTCTGATGTAGTACTCAGCCAGAAACTCGTCGATGTCTCTCCCTCCAAACAACTCAAATTCTTCAGCAAGCACCTCTAGCTTCTTAGAATTTATTTTGCAAATCGACGCTTGGATCGAGCTGTGACCGAAGTCAACAAATGCCACTGTGACCGACGATGGAAGCTTCGTATTGAAGCCATAACTAAGAGCAACTGCAGTAGTTTCCTTAATCATGAACTGGCAACTCAAGCCAGCGACTCCCAAAGCTATAAGCAAAGCCTTCTGTTCGTAGGCTGTGAAGTACGAAGGGACGGCAATAAGACAACCGGAGACCTGTTCAGGCTTTAGAGCAGCCTCGGCTTCGGATCTTATATGAGAAAAGAACATTGCCGCGACTTCAATGCATTCGAACACCTTCGCAGCGTTCATGTAATTTACGAAGAACAAGACAGGGCCATGTTCAGCCCTTCCATCGGCACCGTGGAAATTGAATCTCGAATGCTTGTGAACCTGATTCCCCAACATGTGCTTGAACCCGCATATTGTGTTGGTCAGATTTTCTGGAAGATGCTTCCTTGCTGCGACTCCGAACTTCCGCGTGTTACCATCAAAACCGACGCACGATCTAAGAAAATTTTCACTAATTTCGGTAGAAACTTCCACTGCTTACTCACGGTATCTTTAGAATTGTGCCGACCGTTTCATGGCCTTTGAACGCCGTGACAATGCACAAGTCGCTGCCGAAATCAATTCCAATCAGAACCATTTCTTACACCCGCTTCAACGGTTGAACAGTTAGTGAACTGTTTACTGTCTTTCTCTCCTACGTCGCTATCAAATGAATCAACCCGCGATAAGCTTATCTTGTTTGCTGATAATTGGGTCGCGCTCTATTTAGAAAGTTTCATTGTTGTCAGTCGCAAATAAATCCCTAGTGTGAAAACAGCGGCTGTGGACTGAGAAGACCATGGACGAAAGAGCGAAAGTGTTGCGATTGCTTAGGTTCTATACAGTAAGAATAGGCGAGGACCGATCGGACGTGACGAACTTTGTGTTTCGGAGTGCGTGTTACGAGTATTTGAAGGAATATCGGCTGGCGTTGCATGACGCTCTACGAGTCATCAAGAGAGACCCGAAATATTGGAAAGGATATCATCAAGCGACGAAACTCAACATCAAGCTCGGACGAATTGCTGAAGCTGAATCAATTTCTCGAAACTTCAACGAGAACGAATTGTTCAAGAAAATACTGAGCGATCTTAATCGGCTGCAAAAGATCGAAGAAAACATTTTCACAGCGAAAAATGAAAAGGAGTTTAATCGAGAATTGAGCAAGGCCAAAGAAATCGCGCCAGGCTGTCGAAAATACCAAAACTTGACTTACGCTCAAAAGCTTACAGTTCGACCAAGCAGCGCTCAAAATTTATCAGACTCCAAAATCCAACCGAACGCAGCTCGAAGCCAAACTCAGTCAGACGGATCACATGCAATGAAAAATATTAAGGAAGAGAAATGCTCGATATCCTGATAAAATTCACGAGATTCGTTTGATCATTGGGTAGTTTATCGAACTGAAATTGTATTGAATACTTAAAATAAAGATTTTGTAATTTACGTTGCCCTCTTTTTCAACTCGACACATTCATGGTGACTGGAGCATTTAACAACGGAGCCTAAGAAGATTCCTCTTGGTACATAATTCTTAACTAATACTGAGAATTTCACAAGCGCACCCTCAACGACGTATTAATCTTCCATCACTAAAGATGAAGGAGCATCGCTCCATTCGCATTTCCGCTTTCTTCGCCGTCAAAAACAATTCCAGGTCAGCAACACATCGAAACATCTTTTCGCTCTCACATCTCTGACGTTGCTACGATTGTCTTTATTGATTAATTACTACGCAAACGAAGAGAAAGAGAAATATTCAGTCTGCGGGGAACAGTTATCCCGATGAGTTGCTAGACAAAATCTTTCATTCAGTTTGTCTTCTACTCTCGCTGAATCATGACTTTGTGTTCCAAGATTTGTCTTTTCTGGTGTCTCGTCACGGCTGTTTGTTTTGTCAACGGAGCGCCAATTAGCGAAGGTGAAGCAACCATAAAAATAATTTTCTTTGCTAAGTTTCTGAGTTCTAGAAAATCAAAATGCAAGCAGCCACACGATTTTCGTATCAATCAATCCAATAAACCACCAGGTGGAAGTGAACTGGCTGGACATCGACTTGAACTCCACGGCTGAGATAACGCTGATGGTGACAGACGGCGTCATCACCAATGTGTCTATGGAGGATTATCTAGGCGCCAATCGATGGACTATTGACAACGGCACTGAGTTGCTGTTCGACATGACGCTGAACTCAACGGAAGGTCGACAGCAGACGCACTTGAAGCACAATTTTGCCGCTCATCGCCGAATGGATTTTGACACGGGATGTTACAACTATTGGATACATTTAGTCGTGGGCAGCGCAATCATTTCGACAAACTGTCTTCGTACAAACGCATTTTGGATGAACGAAATGCGGAAGAGTCTCGAGTCGAGGAAATTTCGACAGCTTTTCCTGCCAGGCACGCACGATTCCGCTTCGTACAAATACAACTTCGACCCAACTCAGATGGAAACACTGGTGTCACGTTACACGCTTACGCAAGATGACGACGTGTTCTCTCAGCTGATGCATGGCATTCGCTATCTTGACATGAGAGTCGGATATTACCGTTCGAACGAAGATAAATTTTGGGCGAATCACGGAATCTCGCGACTTCACCCGCTATCTGACGTCTTGCGGCAAGTGAAGGAATTTGTCGAAGCAACAAATGAAATTGTCTTGTTAGATTTTCAAGAATTCCCCGTTGGCTTTGGTCGTGGAACCGACATTCACAAGCAACTTGCGTTCTTCTTGTTTCAACACGTAGGTTCACTAAGAAGTTTTGAATTGTATTGATGTCTATCAAATTTGAGTTCTGCTTATTTCGGACAGCTGGAACATGAAGCGGTCGACTCCGACTTAACTTGGGAGGCAACGCTTGGAGAGATTTGGCGTACAGGAAAGCGCATTATCGTTGCTTACGATCACTTCGGAATGGTTCAGAACGAGGGACAAGGCTTCTTGTGGCAGAGCGTTCGACAGCGTTGGGGGAAGGTGAAGGATGGCGCTGGTCCGCTTGTCAAGTTCCTTGAAGACTCGAGGAGAAATTCAAGCAGAGAGTTCCAAACTTCTCGGCCTTTTGCTGAGATGGCTGAGATGACTCCGGAAGCTGTCGATGTGGTAAGAAACATGAAAGTTTGTCAGCGCTCATTACGATGGTTTCTCATTTAGCTGACCAACCGCTACGGTGGACTGCGAAAAATGGCCGACTCTGTCAACTTTGCAGTTTCCAAACTCTATCGAAGTCCTTTTGGATTCGGAGCGAATATCGTTGCTGTTGATTTCTATCTCGAAACTGATATTGTGAACACTGCCATCGATTGGAATAGAAAGAAGTTCACCGACAACTGAGAACCTTGTTTTTTTTATTAAAATAGAAACATTGCTTTTCCTCCAAATGTGTTTTTCTTTTCAACAAGTTATTAAAGCTGCTTGTACGGGTTCGAAGGTGGCAAGGGAAAATAATACGGTAGAGAACAAAAACTTTCTGATCTAAAAGGTGAAACGAACGGATTGAAAATTATTCGAGTCGAACAACCGTTGAGCCGATGGATCGTTAAAAGGGGTGAAAGTGAAGGAACGTCTGGTCGTGAGTTGGTTTGGTGTACACTCGCTTTACAGTCTTGTCAGATTTTAACTCTTTTTTACGAAGCTCAACCTCATCCTAGAAGAGAAAACGTTTGAACATCACAGCATGATAGATCAAAAGGCGAAGGCTCACCTCTCGTACGCGAGTGACTGTCCACTCGGTGCCCCTCAACACGTACAATTCGACGATCTTCACTGGTTTCTCGATCTTCTCAATCTTCTGAACACAACAACTTTTGTTTTTGAGGATTCCCTTGAGCGGCTTGGGAGCGCAGGCTGGATGGAGAGGCTGCGTCCCACTTGTTGGAATGGCTTGCTGTGTGATTGACTGTTGCATTTTTTGTGATGTTGATGGCGACGGCGAGCTGTTGTTTCTGTTATGATGTGATACTGATGAACCCATAAATTGCCCGGTGGAAATTTGATAATACCTGAGGAAACCTTGAGTGTTATGAGGTCTCGTCTGGATTACTTTAGCCTGTCACCTTTCTATCGAAATCCAAACGCTTTTAATTGGTACGAAACACTTACAATATCAACAAGAACGTTCTCCGATCAAAGACTGTCCAACGGAATGAGCTTTCAATCTCAATTCAGAGGAAAATCTTTCGACGAGAGAACGTAATCTGAATTTAGAAGCGAGATGGAAAACGCTAGAAGAGGCGAGCAATTAAAAGAATTGCATCATATTTCAGCGCTAATGTGTGCACATTCAAGGTCGCTATTGCATTTCCGCGTCGCAGTTTTCTCTCAACAATCACAAACTTTTAATTTTCCCTTGCACAATCCAAGCTCGACTGCGCAACGCGACTCTCAATTCTCTCAATCTTTCGTCGATCTTCTACTTAAATTGCCTTCGCGATTTTTCTCGCTTCACTCGACTTTCACTCCGTCCAAACGCACCTTGCCCTCGATCCCCTCATTCCACAGCGATCCAACTCACCTAAATTACAGCTAAGAATACTGTCGAATAATAAATTAAACAACTCTCAAACAAAACAAAGGTTCTCGCTCCGGATTGCTTTCTCTCCGGATTGCCAAGATATCCCAGTTATCCGAAACGAAAAATTAACCGCACGAGGAAAACAAATGTCAGCTGTTTTTCGAATGAAAATCATCTTCGTTATGGTTTGCTTTATTTCAACGACTCTCCAGGTTTTACATATTTTCTCACAAATAAACTTTGTCTCTTCTAAGGCACCACAAAAAAAAAGAAAACCAAAAAAATATTAAACACATCTTGATAAGTTTCGTTATGATCAAACTAGGCTTTTCAGATATCGCTAGCTAGCCTAGGTTGCAGTTTCTTTGACTCTTTTTCTTTGTTAGACATTGGGATTCAGTCATCGACCTCTTAGGAGTTTGTCCCGATCAGAGGAGCTTTTAACTTCAGTTGAATTAGATTTCTTCTAGATGAACCTCTGGACCGGTCAAACACCTAAATAGGTCATTGACCTCGGGATAAGGTCATTGACTCTGATCCTTGTTTAATGGTTAATTTCACATTAGTTTTCTTTTCGCGATTAAGAATAAATTAATCCAATCATACAGAGAACTTTCCGTCTTCTTTCAAAAATCTTTTCCTATGCAAGAAAGGAGACATCATCGATACGAAAAATAATTTATGACTAACGCGGTGGGGTGACTGTTGGGAAAGCCTTGACAGAATCTTCCAATTGCCGCCCTTCAACCTCTCACTCTTCTGTTATAAAAGTTGAACATACTTTTTCGTTCGAAATGTTCTCCTTAATCGCCTACAAGTGCTTTTATGAGAATCGTGCAAAAGATTTTCACTGCTCGTCTGTCAGTTTTCTTTGTTACGCGTTAAAAAATTAATCTGTGTTCGATATGGAATGTTCCTCGTATCCTCGATGTCATCGTTTCTCTGTCGTCTCTGACCAGAAGCTTAATTGAGTGAACTCGTTGAGGATTTCATGCTCGATGGAGTTCGCTTCAGCGTCGTTTTGTTGCGTAGCAAATGCTCGTGAGCGTAGAGCAGACATCCAATGTCGTGGTATCCCGATTCGAGGGAGATTTTCAGAGCAGTGTTACCATCCTAAAATGGTTCAATTATTAAAAAAGTTCAGAGAAATCACAAAGCCAACTTACCACATCAACTTTCGTAGAGTCGCAGTCTGGTTGTGCAAGCAAGAATTTTACAATGTCAAGATGGCCATGCTCCGCTGCACACATCAATGCAGTTGATCTGGAACAAAGCAAAGGTAAATCATGGGTATCAATATCCACTGGCCTAACTCACCCATCGTCATCTTGGATGTTGATGTCTGCCGCAGCTTCAACGAGCATCGTAGCTATGGTTGCGTTTCCGTGAGACACAGCCAACATCAAAGCGGTCTGAGAGTTCTTCGTGGCTCGAATATTGACATCGGCAAGCTTGAAGAGCCTTTGGACAACCGTTCGATGCTCTGCAACAAGCAGTTTTGCTAGCGACACTAGCATGACGCACGTGTACCCAGCGTTGTTTGTTTTATTGATGCTCGTGACCTTAAACGTTGTCAAAATTAAAATCGATCAAAGAATTGTAAGAACTTGAACAAACCTTCGAGTCGAGTAGGATGGAAACAACGTCAAAATTGCCATGCGAAACAGCGTAGTGCATCGCAGTGTTACCGTTCTTATCAACCATGTTCACCATGAAAGTTAACAGATCCCAACTTTGTTCTTCGAAGAAATCCAAATAATCTTCAACTGTCTCAGGGATCGCTGAGTCGGTGCTCGATATTTTAAACCATTCACACGAAGCAACTTCGCGGGCGTTTCGTATTTCGGCCTCGTCCGGCTCGGGCGACTTCTGTAGATGGTCGTTGATAACTTTCAGAGCGGCAATCATTTCTTTTGTTGGTCTCGTTCTACAGTAAATATTTTTAGTATTTGGCGATGGCAAGCTGAAGAGAAACTTACTTGATTCTGTTCTGTTGGCTGAGTCTGATGGTGCTAATCGAAGTTGGTGGTGGCCTCAATGGTATTGTGGAAGGAGCGATGTGTTCATCAAACTTATCGAATTTATCATAGTCGTCTTCTTCGTCCTCTTCTTCGTAATCGTCGTCAAGGTATTCAATGGACGGCGACATTGGCATCTTCAACGCTCCAATTGCTTCTGGCTCTTCGTTCAAAGGCAACGGCTCTGCTGGAGATTCTCTAATTGGTGACTCACGTGGTGACTCAGGGGACGGATCTTTGACGCGAGTGAAGTCGGTGCGTACTGGAGACTCAATTCGAGGTTGCGTCATGGTCAGCCTACAATGAAACGAGTCGAGGATTGAACTAAAATTGATTTTTCACAACAAAGGAAAATGCGACTTTTCCACCTCTCGATATCTTTCATGAGTCCATCATCATCCGTCGGAGATAAAAGCATGTAATCGATAAGGTTTCGACTGCGCTTCACGTCAAAAATCTCTTCAAACATCTGAGCACTTTGCTACTGCAACTTTTAAAATAAATTTTTCTAAACTTTCTCACAGGAAAACCTGAAAACTTTTTGTCATCCAGGATTTTTCCTTATGATTTGGTGCAGACTAATTATGCGTTGTGCGCAAACTCGAAGTGAAAATTCGAGGGGAAAAGTTGCGAGGGCGCGAAACATCAATGGGAAAGTCGTTATACTTACTTGAGAAGAGCTTCAGCTGGGCATTGCCTAACTACTTCCTCATCTGTTTGGTTCAAATTGTTCGACACGGTGAACGTTTCTTGTCGAACGAACTTTCTTTGTGCCATTGGACTTGGCCTGGGAATTTTCGATGAATTCCCGTGGACGTTTAAAGTCGACACAGCGTCAGGTTGCGTGTCGCAGTTGACTCCAACGCTTTTCACGTCGACCATGTTTGTGTTTGACGCAGTTGATCTAGTGATTGGCACTTTTGGCTGTGGAGTGTTGGTCCCGGATTGCGAAACTCTTATTAAATCTCCAGTATGAACATTCTGATCTCGTTTCTGGGAAACTTCGGTCATTGATGTTCTATGCACAACGCGGATAAGGTCTGCAGAGTCTGTTGCTTTGCTGGTGACAGAAGGTGATGACTGCGTGGTTTGATTGTGCGTGTGCGGCGAGAAAGTTTGTGTGGCGCTAGTCCGAGTTATTGGCAACTTATTCATATCCTTTAGCGACAACGATGGCACGTCTTTGTTCGTCGATGGTTCGACTGGCTCCGTTGTAGATGGGATTGCGATTCCTTCAACTGTAATCTTCGTCAGACTCTGACTGTCAGTTCCGCAAGCTGAGTCGATCATGGCTGGAACAATTGGATCGCATCCGACAGCACGGAGCTTTGGTCTTCAAATAAATAAAAATATTCCCAATAAATTACGAAAGCCTCAAGCTCAAACAAACTTTCACTCACTTTTCTGGTTCTTCTTGCGTTACTTGAACTCCAACGCTGGCAGTGGCTTTTCTCATTTTTGCGTGCGCCATCTCAATCGCCTTTTTCAAATCTCCCTCCGTGTACAATCTTCCGCCATCTCCATCAGCTTTCAAGATAAAATCGGTGCTAACTCCACGATTAACAGTTTTATTCGCAACTTCCGTTGAGCATCCAATTTCTCGTTGCAGAACTAAATTCGTGTTTGTACCGGTCGAACGATTTGATCGCTTCGGAACGCTTGGCGCCTTCATAGCGTTTAAGCACACGGGACTGACTCGTTGTGCTTGGAAGACAGGCTGGGGATTCGGAGATGCTGACGATGTCGAAGAAGAACGAGATTCGAGTTGAGATTGAAGTTGCTGCCGCTCATCTTTCAGAGCCTGAATTTGAAGTTGCAGCAGCGGAATCAATTTGGTTTGTTCCTCCAAATCGTGAATTTTCCCTCTTAAAACTTTTTCACTCGAACTTGAATCCGACTGGGCGCCATCGATCACCTCGATGGACTCGTGGATTGTTTTGTGTTCTTGCCGCACTGCTCGTAGCTTTGGCTGTTGCTTGGATGGGATGCAATCTATTGAGAAAATACCAAGGAAAGTTAGAGAACTTTTCGACAACATTTCTACTGAACAAACCAAATTTCAGGGCACGCTTAAATCCTCTAAATAATTTTTGAAACTCCATCGGTTTCCTTTCATTATGAACTAAAGACAAATTGTCGACTAATCTCGTTTCGATTCTTATTTTCGATCGTTGCATTTTCACTACCAAATTTTCATTTTTCGCGTCCGTTATGTTACAAAGGCGAATCGAAAACTGAGCCGAGAAAAGAAAAGATTTCGGGATTTCACCTTTTTCCCAATGCCAAATTATTCATTTTCTCTTTTATGTTCTCGCCTATGAGCCTCTTCATGTGTCGCCGGCAGTTCTCTTAAAAATAGATGAAAAAGTTTGCAAACTTTTCTATTTTCGCAGATCGCTTAAGGTCGACGCAGATTTGTTTGCTCATATTTTGAATCTTCGTCTAGTTCGACGACACGCGTTTCTCTTGTTTAATGAGTTGATTCTTTTTTTGGCCTATGAGTCAGGCGATTGATGAGTTTACAACCTGATATCGTTGTCTTGTTTATCAGATGCCGCAGTACAGATAGCGACTTTCGATCGTACAAAATCGTACAGACGAAAACTTAAAAATTCATTTGTTGTTTACCTCGTTCTAGGTATTCCTTGATCTTCCCCCTTTCCGAAAGATTTTCTTTGTCCTTTCCTTGTTTGCTGCGCTCAAGTGTTTTCTCGAAATCATCCACGACATCGTTGAGCGAACTGTCCCAAGACTTTTGCTGTTTGGTGTAGCGTGGAACTATAGGTGATTCGACTTGATGAAGATGAGTTCTTGGTGGCGGCTCAGGCGGTTGTCTCTCCCAAAACTCACTCAACTCGTCCATTTGACTTTGCATCTCGAGCTGAATGCCCAACATGACTTCCATCGATTGCCTTTGTCGTCGTCTTTGTCTTCTCTGATATTCTGCATCGTTTGGATCGAGCTGCGTGACGCTTTCACAATACTTGATAAAGTCGAGATCAAGATTGTATCCATAAGGAAGTTTGACGCTGGAAGGAGACTGCGAGGGCGTTCGATGGGTCACTACCGACGACATCGCTCAGTTTTTATGTCTTTTGTTGTGTCTTTTATTGGTTTCTAGAAGAAAATGAACAAATATGGACTTCAGTGACTTGACGACTCGGCGGCTTGGAAAACTCTATCGAGCACGTTGCAATTACAGAGACTCCACTTGCACATTATTTTCATTCATAACTTCATGTTTCGCGTATGTATTATTTTACTACTTTTCCTTCTCTCAGCCGCTGTCGCACGCGCGGCTCAATACAGAGATCCCAACGCCTTCTCTTATTGTGTGTCACTCGCTCTTTCTCTTTGCACAGCACCAGGTGCAATATCAATATTTAAATCACGACGATTTCCATTGAATTTTGTTGATTTTCATGTCACGAATTGATAGCTGGAGTGACATCATCCGAGCGCGCTTGCGTGACGCTCTCATGGGAGGTCGATCGTCTTGAAAATTCCTCAGCTGTGACGTTGAAATCTCTGCCCTCCACTTGCGACTAACAAATTGCGACACTAGGAAACCCCGCACCGAACCGACTTTCATTCATACCCAACGACTTACGGGAGTATTTCTCATCACGATTTCACACAAATTTTCACATATTCCGCGACTTTTCCGCAAGAATTTCTTGCTCGAAGTTAAGCTGAAGACGAAAAAATGTTAATGGGGAAAAAAACATGAAAGAAAATTAGAAACTGGTTTCTGTGACATTAAAAACATCAACACCAACACGACGGATGAGATAAAAAGCGTCGGTGTACGTGCGATTTAGCTGAACAACTTAGACTTCGAATGCTGCTCGATCGTTAAAAGATCTCTGGAACGACCAAGGGAAATTTGCGCCAAAAATATTCTTGAACTTCAAGATTTGAAGATTATCAAACTGGTCAGCAAATTTTTTTTGACCCTCTCGACTCCTAACTGTGCCCAGAGTTGTGACTGACACGATTTGCACAAAAGGATTCTGGACATCTTCCCGTTCCAACAAAAGATTTTCTCTCAATTTCAAAGATTCAAGATTTTCAAAGAAAGGCTTTTGTTAAAAAATTTAAAATTGCGCTAGTTTTGATGAGAAAATAAATGGAACCGGATGGCTGTTAGCTGGACAGTTGCGATGCTGTCGGCAGACATCGTTAATCATTGACATGGAAATACGTTGAATAACTTAGTCGAGTTTTGCGCGCATTTTCCGCGAACTTTCATATGGAATTGTCTGTGGAATTGCCCATGGATTCAGTGGCCACATGGCTATGCTGTGTTAGTTAAAGGTTGCTCCTTCTGACTTCAACTGCAAAGTATGTACAGTGTCGTCTTTCTACAACAATCTGTCTGCGCTGGAGCGCTGATGGCACCAAAGGAAAACGCCAAACCTTTTCTCTTGCCTAATAAAGAAATTTATCTTTCGATGGTCAAGCGGCTCAATCATGATGACGATTTAATTTACTTATGAGAAAAGTCAAATTACATTTGCAGATCTTGGCAATTTTCCCTCTAAAGCCGATGCAATTTTTGCAGTCGTCATTTTGCATTTTAATTGGCGAATCATCGTCACCCCTTTTGCATGCGCGACGCTCAGAAATTGCACCATTGCATTTCGCGTTGCATCTGTCCAGTGCAGTGATTGGAGAACTGTCCGGAGAAAAATCTTTCATTGCGCAATGTCAACTTTTCCCGCTGTAAATTTGAAATATCTACGGGCTAAAGATCGCTCGCTGTTAACCCGCGTCATAGCTTCAAGTCACCGCGCCCCGCACTCACTTCAGTCAAGAGAAAACAGCAGAAATTTCTTTCGGTGGCGAAAACTATTTTCCGTTTTCCGCCTTTTTTTCGTTTTTTCATCGCCAAAAATTGAAAATTGTGGAAAACAAGCACTCAAAAAGAAAAGTTTCGGCAAAAGTTTCGGTGATAGCAGTTTTGAGTTGTGCAAGAAGGAAAAAATCCGCCCGCCGCGTGGCTTCTTTTGTTTTTCCCTCAAAGCGGTGCCGTTTTTCCGGAGCTCAATCCCAGGAAATTCGATATCGTAAGTGCTAGAAAGTGTTGGCCGACAAAGCCAAAGAGCTTGTCAATGTCGAGCGAGTAAAAATATGTGGAAATTTGCAGTTTCAACAGTTCAATCAGAAAAATCCGTAAACAATGAAAAAGCAAAAAATATTATGCGGAAAGCTCTTGGTTGTTGGTGTTTGCTGCCTCGCACCTTCGACTTCGCCTGTGTCGGTGAAGAGAAAAACAAAAATTGTTTTTACGCACAATTTCTCTGTCTCGTTCCACTGTACACACATGAACAGAATATACGCAATTGCCATCGACAAGGAAACTCGGAAGATTTGCGTTTGTCAATTAGAGTTTTGTGAGCTTTGGTCGTGAAAAATTGGATACACTTCAAATTCGGCCCCAAATCCCGGTTTGTGTCGCCTTCTGCAGGCGGAATCGTGACGATATCCAAGAATAAATTTGTTTGTGGGGGAGGGGCGACGTTGGAAATGGGCGAATAGTGAAAACTGTTTTGTTATTTTCGGGAACGAGTTGAATGAACTTTTTCCATAACTTTCGCTTAGTCCCGAGGTTGTTGTCTCGCACCATCTCGGACGTCAGGTTCTGCGATCTGTTCCTTGCTTTTGAGGTTATTTTCTGTGATCAAAGATGACGAATCAGAGTTTTGGCATGAAGGGAGCGTGACGCATGCATGGTGATTGAATAGTCGGCGCAGTTGTGAGATTAGAAATCTTTTCGATTCCATTTTACAATGTGAGTGACTTTATTGATAAACTCAATATGGATTTGTTGGTGAGATGATTTATGGCCATGTTTGGCGTTTGGTTGAATTAGAAAAGTTGGCGGATAAAGCGACACCGATAAATTTTATCAGTGAAATAAAAATTGCAATAAACTGTGGAACAAATCTCTATATTTTTTCAAGAAAAATTCATACAAAGTGGACAGGAGCCAAATGACGTCATGCGACATTCCATACGACAAACTTTTCCCCCGCAAAGCGTCGACACAAACGATTATGATGTCATTAACCGGTGATGATCACAACACAAACGAAAAGTTCAATCGTTCTGTAAACTACTTCGACTCAAATGGCTCCACATGTTGCAAATTATGAAATTTATTTGTTGTGTTGTCGCTTTCAACTTCTCACTTTATGTTGACCATGAACTTCAGCCTTTGGCAATGTGAATTAAATTTTATAAAGCTTCGAACTTATTATCTTTGCTTTCAATAACTTTATTCTTTGGATGACTCAAGCCTCAACAATTATACGTACTCATTGCTCTCAAAATAATTCCAAAGAAAGTAAAAGTTTTTCAGAGTTTTGTGGCTTCCATTAGAGTCCTTTCATAAGCTTTACAATGTAAACTTTTCTTAATCCGTAACCTTTGAAAGCTTTCACTTCCTGAGAAGCTGGGCAAGTTCCAGCTACCTCGTGTGAATCTCGACAGCTCCTCAGCTGCCGTGAGTGCCAGTAAATCGCTTTTTAACGACAACAACTTTTCAACTGGTTCTTGAGCCGCTAATTTGTTGGTCGTTGGTAACTGGAGCATCATCAATTGCGAATCCAGATTCCCATGGTCCATGCATGGGAAAGTCGATTTACGCGCGTAAATCTTGGCAACTTTTTTTTGCTTTTTCTATCAGTGATGCCTCGGTGTGACTGCCAAGAATTCCGGTTTTCGGGGTGAAGAGAACCGTCAGAAGCATAAAGACAACTACGAATCCATTTTCATTCTAATTTTCTATTCAATAAAAATTTGAAAGATGTTTAGCCACAGACAAAAGAAGGTTTCCAAGAGAATAAAAGAGTCTTTCAGGCCTAGGACGGAGCCGGATTCTTCTTGTTTAGCAAATCATCCCATTTTGCGCGAAATTCGCTTGTTGATTTTGGCCAAGCTCAAAACAAGAAAACTGATTTGACCGTGATTTTCGTATCACTGGAATCAATTATCGCGCTTGGGCTGCTGTGGTGGATGTCTAGAAGCTTTCGGTAATCGAGAAAGTGGAACGCACGGGTTAAAAGAACCTAATGGACCACTTAACTCCTCGGATAACCAACATGTGGGCGCGTTCGGAAGCAGCCGGAGCCTTGCATAAGCCCTGGTACAACTTTTTTCTGCTATTTGCAACCTTTTTTCACTCCAACCCAAACCTACAATTTTTTCTCTTATGTTTTTTCTTGATTTCGCGGACGCTGACAATTCTTGGAAACAGACCTTGGATTTCTCAAATGCCTTTCTCTCGTCGTTTCTTTTGCTTGCGCTTTTCGTTGTTCTGTGAATGAAACTGCTTAGTATCTAGAGAGCAGCGATTCTTAGCGATGCCACGATAGCATCGTCAAGCTTTCAAATTTTCCTTAACTTCTTCGATGATCAGGAAAAGTCAAACTCTTCAAAATCACCGAGGGCCTAGAAATTGAGTGTTTAAAGCGATCAATATGAACGAATGTTGGTGTCGATGTGTTTGTCTCTCCCGAAATTCTCTCAATAAGAATTTATGCTGAAACATATATTTCGGCGCCCTGGAACAACCGAAAAACGTATTTAAGAAAGGGAAGAGATTCTCTCCCTCTCTCTTCCCCATTTCCTTATGCGTCTCTCGTCGGACGCTCTCGACGGCATTTTTGCCGGCGTTTCTCAGTTTAGTTTGAAATTTCATCAAAGTAAGTTCTACATAAAAGTGCACTCGGATTTAATCTTGATTTCCACATATTTTCTACATCAATTAGTGAATTATTCCTTAAACTTTTTCCCTTCTTTCGTTCGCAGAAGATAAAAGGCTTCGCCGTGACAGGAGAAAATATTAAGTTTCCCTTCTTTTCTTTATCAAAAACAAGACAAATCCGTGAAAAACCGTTCATCTGGTTCCAGTGCTTAAAGTTTATTGTTTCCCCCCTTAAACAGTTTTCATTTCCAAAATAAAATAAAAGTTTTTCCACCAAGAAAATTCCTCTGTTTCGGACAAGCGATCACAAGAAGAAGGTTCTCAAGCTAAATAGCCTTGAAAGTGGTTTAAGAAAACAAGCAAAAAATTAAAGGAGAGAGCCAAGCAGCAGCATAAAGCA
Source organism: Smittia sp. YW1114-2 (assembly GCA_033064975.1). Taxonomy (NCBI): domain Eukaryota; kingdom Metazoa; phylum Arthropoda; class Insecta; order Diptera; family Chironomidae; genus Smittia; species Smittia sp. YW1114-2. The sequence goes on from CP093833.1 coordinate 15,863,666, forward strand.
TCATCAATGTGTCCGTGAGAATTTCCGGACCTGGAACTTAACAGTTTGGCATCAAAATTTGAAATTTATCTAAAGCAAAAAAACTATTTCGACTCACGTTACGCTCAAAATTCCCCGCGAGTCTACAATAAATCAGTGAAAAATTGGAAATACAGTGGAAAAGGAAAGTTCAGTGAAAATGGCGTCAAACATTGATCAATTTGCCGACTTGGAGCTATCAAAAGAAGATCGCGAGCAAATATTTGACGATCCTCTCGACGTCAGCCAGCCGCTTACGCCTCAAAATGGATCCAGGTGAGTTTCTCTCGCATTTTGCTCAAGACATCTAAACATTCTAACATAAAAAATAGTAAAGAACAGAAGACGAGAAACTAGACGAGAAGTTTTACCTGAAAACTTCGTTCCGATCCCTTTTGCCTTCTTCTTGGCATCGTTCAGTCTTATGCTGGTCCCGGGAAGTGTTTGAATAAATTTTCGCGCGCCAATTTTCATGCCTTTCAAACGAAACTTATTTATGTTCCAACTTGGGAATGGATTTTGGTGACTTCGGTTTTGGGTTGCTTCGGAAGGAAGAGAGAAAAATAGATTTTAGAATATTTTTATCATGTGAAACGCAGATCAAATTCAACTGTTGGTGCCCTTAACGCAATGAGCAGCAACTGTTAGGAAGAGGTTCCTTTCTTATCTCATCTTTCTCCGTTTGTTGAAATTATGAATGGAACGGTTTCTTCTTCACTTTCTTGGCTTCGTAATGTCACGTTTCTTATCGTTTATGAGCGCCGATTGGAATTTCTCGCTGATAACGACTTGACTCTAGGTTCTTCGACACCGCTTTAATCTTTCTCCAATGGTCTGACGGTGTCGCTAACGTAACAAGCAGCTCGATTAGAGCAGCAAAGAAGTCCGCGGCAAGAATTGAAACCCTTTTTCCTGGTTCGCTAGAAACTATTGAATTTCCTTTCTAAACTCATTCTCTATCTAGCTGTTCAATAGCCGAATTTATTTTCGCAAAAAAGCACGTGAATAGTTTCCCTCTTTCCCCGTGTATGAAATGCCGGTTGTGTAAGTTTCATGTCGCACATCGCCAGGGCTTGCGGGCAGATTAACAAAACGGTTCTCTTGTGTAACCTTCACAGGACTTTTTGAATGCGCTCTGCTCAAATGCCAGATGGGATACTTTTCATTTGAATTCAGGAATTTTTAAGCTAAATATTGCTTTGTATGAGTTCGCTTCGAACATTTGAGAGGCAAAAAAAACTCTTCCTTCCAAGACAACTCCAAGGTTGACGAATGGACGAGGGAAAACGCGGAAGAAAATCATCGCGGCGATCACCTATGATTGCAGGTTCCCTTTTCTATTGAGTATGTTATTCTTGAGTGTCAAATAAATCACAAGAATCTGGTCGAAGGGAGAAGAACCGCGGGTCATCAACGATTATTAAAATTTCCCCGAAATAACACGAAGACAATTCTTGAATCCTCTTTGCTAACATGCCACCGGTTTCTTTCTCTCCCTCTCCCATCAATCTCTCACATAGTCAAACGACGAAGGTCATCATCAGCGGGATTCCGCAACATGCACACTTTAGTGATGTGGAGCCTTTGTTGAAGCAGTACGGGAATGTTGAGGAGTGCGATGCTGTCGCTAGTAAAGATCCTAAAACTCAAACCGTTCACATCACTTTTGAAACGTTTGAACAGGCGCAGAGGTGAGAGCACACCTAGCATGAACTAACAAACTTTCACTCACAAACCGCACTCTATAGTTAACGTTTTTTCTTAACTCATGATGTTTCTTTTGGACTTCCAGAGCTGCTGCAGGATTAAATGGTGCTGAATTTGAAGGAAGCAATCTAACTACAGAGCTTTTAAGCGAAAGCAAAGCTCAATCGGTTAGTGGAGCAGCAGCATCTGCAACGTCACAGCAACGCCGCAATCAACGCAATCGTTCACAATACGGAAACATTGCGGGAGGTCCAGGACGTCAAACTGACTTTCCTTTACGCGTTCTTGTGGCTAGCGACATGGTTGGCGCAATAATTGGCCGACAGGGCAGCACGATAAGACAAATCACGCAACAAAGTCGTGCACGTGTCGATGTGCATCGGAAGGATAACGTTGGGTCGCTAGAAAAAGCAATTACAATCTACGGCAACCCCGAAAATTGCACAATGGCTTGCAAGAGGATTCTAGAAGTGATGCAACAGGAAGCGAACAACACTAAGAAAGGGTGAGATATCAACGTGAATTGTGTAAGTGTCTCCAACTTACCCACGTCCTTTTCTATCTTTAGAGAAATCTCATTGAAAATTTTGGCTCACAACAATTTAATCGGTCGCATCATCGGCAAATCGGGAAACACAATAAAGCGGATCATGCAAGACACGGATACAAAAATCACCGTAAGCTCCATCAACGATATCAATAGCTTCAACCTCGAGAGGATCATTACTGTGAAGGGAACGATTGAAAACATGTCACGTGGCGAAGCTCAAATCAGCTCGAAGTTGCGCCAAAGCTATGAAAACGACTTGCAGGCATTGGCACCGCAGAGTATTATGTTCCCAGGCCTTCATCCGATGGCTATGATGTCCACATCGTCGGGCAACGGAATGGGATTCCCTGGTGGCAGAGCGGGAGGCAGCGGTGCTGGAGTTTACCCCGCAAGCAGCTACCCCCCAATGTATCAGCCAACGGGCGGACAAGCGCCTGGCGCTGCTGATGTTCAGGAAACGACCTACCTCTACATACCAAATAACGCTGTTGGCGCAATTATCGGAACAAAGGGTTCCCACATCCGTAACATAATCAGATTTAGTGGGGCAAACGTTAAGATTGCGCCCCTTGAAGCCGAAAAGCCAGCTGAGCAGCAAACCGAAAGAAAGGTTACGATTGTCGGAACCCCCGAAGCTCAATGGAAGGCTCAGTATCTGATATACGAGAAAATGAGAGAGGAAGGTTTCGTGTCAGGAACAGATGATGTTCGATTGACAGTCGAGATCCTCGTGCCAAGTTCTCAGGTAAATTTGAAGCATCTTCAAACTTTGAAAATTGTTCTTATTAAGAATTTTCTTCTTTTAGGTTGGCCGTATTATTGGAAAGGGAGGTCAGAATGTTCGTGAGCTTCAGCGAGTCACTGGAAGTATAATCAAACTTCCTGAGCATACTGCAGCAACACCTGCAGATGAAGAGACCACTGTACATATTATCGGTCCATTCTTCAGCGTTCAATCAGCACAAAGACGCATTCGTGCTCTTCTTGCTGTTACGAATCCTCCGCCAGCATCTGGTCGAACAAAACAACCATCATCAGGGCAGCAAACACCACAACAGCAGCCCGCAGTGCCCCCTGCGCCAACGACTCCAACACCCAAGGCGCCGAGTCAACCAAATGCAGCAGTTTAACTCAAAAAGCTAGAGTAAATACTTTTTTCAGCCAAAAGAATCGTCGAAAGTGAAAAAACACACAGAAACCATCAGGAAAACAAAGTGAAGGTTTTAATTTTTTCTTTTCCGAAGAAAATGAAAACCAAACTTGAACGAAAAAATCTCACTAAGAATGAACTAAATCGAAACTAAGGTGTCGACCGGACTTAAGTTCAAAGAAAAATTTGAAGAAAATACAATTGGATCTAATGAATGTCGTCAGAAAATTTTCCGGAGAAAATATGATTTTAAGACTAGAAGGATAAAACTTAAGGATAACATTTTTCTTTGAACTTTTTAAAATATTATTTAAAGGCAGAAAATTCTCAAAATTTCCAACTGAAAAAGAACACAAAATTCCAAATGCGAAATGAAGGCACATCGAAGAAAATTTGTAAATAAGTGAAAAAGTGTTGAAAATACTTTTTAAAGTGAATATCAATTGTGTGGCGGCCTCTCCCGCAACAAAAGCAACGTGCAGACGACATCAACGGAGACCGCGAAATGCCAAAAACACACAAAAATCTACCAAAAAATTGCCTTATTTATTATTGTTTTATTTTTTTAATGAGAAAAGTTAATAATTACTAGACGAAGAAAAAGTATTTTAAGAATAATTTTAACTACTCTAAGGAAATTGAAGAATCAAGTATTTCGGCACAGAACATCCTCAAAATTTTATGCAGCTATTCGATATCGAATATATCTCACATCAAGTGCATTAATCTTATTTTCAAAGATCGTAGACAAGAAGCGCCTACTCGAATCTGCTTGAACTTACCAGGAATCCTATATTTTAATTGCTTTTAACGATGATTACCGAAATATAATCAAAATATTTTTTGTTCTTTTCTAATTTCTTATGTAGCTTATAAAACACGGATTGACCTTGAGCGACGTATTTTTGTATTCAATTATTTTTATAAGTTTGAGCGATATGAAAGTGAGCTCGCAATAGAATGAATTTTCAATTCGTCTCAAAATTTACATCGAAACGTAACAGCTTGAAATGCTATTAGGTCATATCACCCGCTATATTTTTCATTATCTCCGTTAACCCTCTGTCCGAGCAACTAATCATCCTCCTCCAACAGACGTAACAATAGATAATAAGTCAATTTTATACACTGCAACACAATAGTACAAATGAAAGAAAATTATAGAGAAAACTACAAGAACTCATCAAACCATTTATTGCCGGTTTCCACACTGGAAAATTGTTATTCTCAATTATTCCATTAATATTACTTATCGTTATAAAATCTTATTACGACAGCATGCAGAAACCGAAGAACCTGAACATTATTTCTTGAAACCTGTTAAAGCTTCTTAGAGAAAATAGAAAATTTTGAGGATAAAGAAACGCGAGCTAAAGTGCTTGGACTTTTGCCAGTTACTGATAAAGTCTGACGAAAAAAAAAACTTGTAAACTTTTAATTATTTAGAGATTGCATTAAGAAACGATTAAAATGATATTTTTGATATTTAGTGTCAGAAGAGCTAAAAGTATAAAAAGCAAAGAGCTGAGGAAGTTGTTTAAAATTTAAACAAGTGAAAAAGGATCAAAAATCGTTGTGCGTTAAGAGGAAAAGTTAAAAGAAAATTTGTTAGATTTTTAATAAGTGAATGAAAAGTTATTTTTGACTTTATGGAAAGAGAATCGTGCATTTTCTTCTTGCTTGTTTGGCGTTCGATGAGATCAGGAAAGCCGAAAAAGGATTTTTGTGCGAGGAAAATGAGAAAACTAAAGACTTGATGAAAATGAAATTTTTGAAGATTGAAACTTCTAAGAGATTGTTGATCTTTTGACTATTAAAACGCTAGTTTGCACGGCGCAATTGAGATACATTAAGCTGAAGCATCTCCAATTGCGCCTTGGGTTAATAAATTGGAAAGAGGAATCGTTAAACGAGTGATATTTAGCGAGTAAAACCGCGACTTTTGTTTTGTCAAAAATTATTTATTTTACTTTTGATTTTATTTTAATTTGAAGCAATGTTAGCGATTTGTTCTCGCGACATTCCTCATTGCAAAATTTTCGTTTCAAAATGTTTGAAAGCATTAAGAGAACTTTGGTTGGTTAACTCTCACATTACGCATTGAGGCTATCTACATAGAACCATCGGTGAAACCTTACATTGGAAAGCAAGACACTGAAAGCATGTTGTGCCAAGCTATAAGGTATTTTGAAGCATTAGTATTTAATTTTAACCTCGAAACGATTCCAGAATGATAAAAATTTCATTTTCAAGAAAAACAATCTTTTAAATACATAAATTCCCGCATTAAACAGCAAGAAAAAATGTTAAACGTACAAAGGAACTGCATGCAAAGAAGTACAAAGGGACAACGGCTTGAAAACTGAAATTCTATTTTGCGCTCTTGTTTTCTTTAAAGAAACAGAATTTTAATTTGAAACGTTCTCAGCATAAAGTTCAATGGACACTTTGAGAAAATCTTCAATCTCTCTTTAACTACTTAGAAAACCAACTGATCCAGAGAAAAAGAAATCAACGACCTCAAGCATTTTCGACACTTGAATGGACACATCCTGAAATAATGGAAACAATCGAAAAAGATTGGTAAAATAAAAAGACACAACCACGGCCCACACAAAAAATTCGACGACGATGATTACAGTCTCAAAACTATGCGATTGATTCACTAAAGAAAACAACAAACTTTTGGCTAAAAAAATGAAATGAACATTATTGACCTTCCGAACATAGAAATAACCCAATTTCGGAATTTCGGCTTCACAATTTGGACTACGAACAAAACAATGACAAACAAAAATGAAAGGAACATTGATAGCTGCCGAAGCAGATAAGCGAAAATTGAAAGAAATCAGCAGAAACCCACACAACCTGCGAAGAATTTCGTAGGAGAGAAAATCAGTTCCGGCAGGGTAATTACTTTATTTCAAAGAAGAAAGCTTTTTCATTCTTAATTCACAAAATTTGATCAATCAAGAAAAATTTGAAGTTAGAGCAAACTCTTTTTTGTCTGATTGAAGTTTAAAACTTAAAATTATACAAATTAAACCTTTAGAATTAGCTGAACTTAATCACAAGCATACAAGAAATGAATATTCAAAAATAGATTGATGGTAATTTCATTAAAAAATATTACAAAGCTAAAATTGCAAAAGATTGATACAAAATTTTAACAGTTTTGGAAGTTTTTGGGGTGACATGGTAAGCCCTCGCAAACAAGAAGGAAAACGTTCTTATCCTCCTTCAAACTGAAAAGAAATATTTGCATTATCCATTGATTGAAAGAGAAACTCTAGACATGGAGGCAAGATGGACACACCGTATAAGAAGATCCAATGATCTTGTCGTGTTTAACAGCTTGCTCCGTCAGACTTTTCGCAACGAGTTATTATTTCGTCTGTACTCAGGTTTTTATTTAATTTTATTTTCATCGAGACCGGCAGGAGACTTGCTCGAAAGCTCGCACGTCAGAAGGAGACTGATACATTAAAATAACACGTGCGGCTTGTTGCTGGTCGCTCTGTCGGTCTTCAAACTCTTCTTAACTGAGCATTAGAATTAAACTCGAATACTTTTTTTCTTGTAAAACTATAAATTAAAACTTGAATCTTCGGAAGCGTTTCATGCGGAAACGCACTCGATCTTCATATTTTCCCATTTTTTTATTTCTTGAATTAAAATATGATAGATTATCGAAATAGCATTTTAATGGAACTTTAAAAATATTGGTTAACACTCTTCTTTTATCATCAACAATCACAATAAGTTTCGTCTTTGTTGTTTACGAGAATGACCAATAATTAAGTTTGTCTCTTACCTGACGAATCGACGCAAGAAAATAATTGATTATTATTAATTCCTCATATACTAGCCAGCCTGTGTGATAATAGTTTATGTTCCTCTGTTAGTATATGTTGGTTAATAATAATGACGAAGCTGAAGAAATATTCACAAAACAAATAGAAAGCAAGCAAGCTCTTATAAACATAATCTCAATCCACAAGAATTTATTTCGAGTTTTGTGATAAGTTTGTCAAAAGCCATAGCGGATGAAATTTTCTCCAAATTGCTTCAAAGGTCCACGAACGATAACAGCAGCTTCAATAACTAACGTCATGCGAAGATAATGTTCATGGGCTTCTTTTGAGTTTTATCAAAACCTCCAGTTATTGAAATTTATTTAATTCAACGAGAAAAAGAACAAAGAAATATCACAAAACTTTCACTTGACATTTATAGAACTAGCAACACAATGTTTAGACGTTACGATTATAAAATTGATTGGCGAGAAGATGAAAGATGTTCTACATAAATTATTCCAAAACCTTCGTTCAATAATGAACGGAAGAAAGAAAACCGCCACGAGCTACCTCATTTTAAAGAAACAAAGTAATGACGAGTATGGAGATAAACGTTTTAACGACACTACCTCAAGCTTCAATGACGTTTCTGAACTAAGTAACCAAGATTTAAGATTTTCCAAAAAGAACTCTGTTTTAAGAAGGTTTGAAAGAGCTGAGTAAATATTTGTTTGGCTGGTTTTATTTTGCGATGGCTTGAAAAATATGTAATTCCATGGAAATAAGAGCGATGAGAAATTCTCTACAAAGTAAAAATAGACGTAAGGAAAATAGAAATAAACTGTCTAAATTTTTGGCAAAAGAGTGGAAACTATTTCATTTCTTGTCTTACCTTCAAAACATTAGATAAATTTGAATTAATTTCTCATTCATCCACTTACCGACACTGAAAGAATTACTTTGAATTTTCTGGATTGAGCAAAAATAAGAAATAAAATGTTCTGAAAAATAGTAGTGTTGAACCTATAAAAGTGAAATAAAAATTATAAAATTTTATTCGACGCTTGTTTCATTTGAAAAATGCACCCTCGAGTCTTTGGAACTAAATCTATTATTTATTTCTTTTTAGGTTTAACATGATTTTGAGTAGATTGGAATGGCTAGTAAGCTGCGATAGTTTTGATAGAGCTCAGCTTACTCTTGAACAGTGAAACTTAGTTGCTTTGAGCTTCGACTTTCAAACTTGTTTGGTGACTTGATGTCTAGTATTGCAGTGAGACCGATAGTGAGAACAAAGCAGAGGATGAAGGTAACAAAGATTCCTGCAAGGATTGCGGGCGACATAGCTCCGACACAGTCGTAAGCTCTGCTGAATTCGCTTTTTCCATTACGAAGTGGCTGAACCTGAAGCGGGAAATCGTTATGCTCTCACTCAAGTCAGAGACGAAATACCAACCTGGGTCGTGTTCAGTAGAAAAGAAATCTTTGAAACAGCCGAATTGTTTCTGAACAAGAATGTGTTTCCGCAGGCGAAGGAGAAGTTTGTGGGAGCTGAAACATAATAAAATCGTTTATCGAACCCCAACAGCTGCAAGTTATGATTTTCACCTGATGGAGCCGCTCCGATGATATCCAAAGCTGTAGTCTTACCGTCTTGCTCCACCTCAACTTGATTCATTGTCCACTTCACCTCAGAAATTTGAAAAACGAATTTGACGAAAATCTGTAATTGATGTTATTAGTTTCATTCCATCTCAGTCGATTTTTAGTCTCACCGTATCGGGAACTTTGTATTTCACGATAAGCTTGAAGATGATCCCATTCTCTCCAACGCGCTCATCCGCGGTAACGGTAACGTCTCCATCAAGCTTGTGAACGACGTCGTCACTTGGGTTGCTCGCATGGAACGTCAGGATTGGGGCTACTGTTGTGTAAAGCATTCCTCTTCCCTTGGCAAGATAAACAAATGATCCGTCACTTTCCGGGCTTTCTATATTTTCCTCCGTGGATGTTTCGATGTTTGCTTGGCGTTTAAATATTGAATGGTCGAAGTTTTCGTTCCTGGTAGCTAAAACTCCAAGAATATTCTTCTTGCCGTAGTTGACCTGTGCGTCGCGGTAAAGAGCAGCGATCTCAACATCCTGCTGCTCAACTGGGCCAGTCAGAACAAAAACCTGAATTGAAATATTTAAATCATGGTTTGTCAGGATTGAAATAAATCTTATTGCTGTTACCTCAGCATTGACATTGAACTCGAGCGGGTCAGAAGAAAGTGTTTCCTGAGGCAAATAAAGCCACTCAGTTGAGCCGATGACCTCTGACAATCTCGGGAAGTTCTCGTAATTCAATTTTGTGGTCGAGTTTCGGATGAAGACGACGATGGACGACGCTTGAGTGTAGACATCACGCAGAATTTTATCGTCGATTGCTGCAAAGATAATTGTAGAAGTACAACAGCATAAATAACTTTTCCATTTTACCTTGCAATGTCGGAACTTTTAAATTGTTTAAGTTCTCCATGCCCCAGAGTAGAAATGGACCTGAATAAGACGCAGTTGCCGTTCTCACGACAAGACACAAACTCAAAACCACAAGAATGTTAAATTTCTTCATTTTTTTCAATAAATTGTCGAGCAAGTTTGACACAGGAAAAATTTCTCATCGATTTTCTTTTGAATCAATAGACTGGCAACGAAACTGCAGCTGCGCAACCGTTGGAAATCAAAGGGGAAGCGTGAAGCACCTGTTGATGAATTTCTTGCTGCTTCGTTGTTACATTGAATACCTTTGATTTTTTCCTTTTAACAAGACGTAGCTAAAATATCTAAATATGTAAACAGGACGAAAAGTCCATCATGGTCGACAACCGATGGATAGAGAAGAGTTATGTTGGAAGTTTTCAACAGCAACGATAAATCAGATCGAACTTCTCATGTCTTTCAAAAAATCAATGACAAACCTTGAACTGTTTTTGAATAATCGCACAAGAAAATCTAAAATGACAGAGCCTTCGTCCTAGCATTAGACCGGAAAATGTGTATTCTTTCTCAAGAAGTTCGATCGGCTTTCTCGTCACTTCCAGTACTCAATTGAGCAACTCTAAGCAACGCTTACCAACACATGAAAAATATTGTTGATAATGTAAACAAGAGAAGGAGATATTGAACTTGTCAGGATTCCCTAGCATATTTCAATTCTTTTCACGATGATCCAGGCGATTTTAGTGTTCAATAATCACGGGAAACCAAGGCTATCCAAGTTTTATACGTACTTCGTAAGTTATTCATTTGTCGTGAATCGAGAAATCGCTGAAGATCTTGAAAATCGATGTGTTCAATGTTGTAATCGAACTTTGCCCGTAATTTTAGACTGAAGACCAGCAACAGCAAATCATCAAGGAAACATTCCAACTTGTCTCGAAACGTGAAGACAGCGTATGCAACTTTCTTGAATATCCTGGATCGTTCTTAGTTGATAACTCTGCGGCGGACTGCAAACTCGTTTATCGTCACTATGCGACCCTCTATTTCGTCTTCTGTGTCGACAGCAGTGAAAGTGAATTGGGAATCCTGGATTTAATCCAAGTGTTCGTCGAGACGCTCGATAAGTGCTTCGAGAACGTTTGCGAGCTCGACTTGATCTTCCATTCCGATGGCGTTCATCAAATTTTGAACGAGCTCGTGATGGGCGGAATGGTCTTACAAACGAATATGAATGAGATTCTAGCGAGGATTGAGGACCAAAACAAGATTCAAAAGACAGAAGCTGGCATCTCCGCCAGCGCTGGCGCATCGCGAGCCGTGTCAGCTATGAAGAATATCAATTTGCCTCAAATCAAGGACAAAGTCCTCGACCTGCCGAGTTCCATTCGCGACTTCAAGTTCTGACCTCGATCGTTGGCCATTGACAATGCAGTATCGCTTGATTCAACCAGCCTCTCCGCGTTTAAGCTTGACTACTACCAGACCGACGGAAGCTACACAGAACTGAAAGGAGATCTCAAGAAATAAGATTTTGAAATGAACCAAGTTATAAAAGACGTTCAATTAGGAAAAAAAATTATATTACATAGTCACACTTTATATCGATGTTCATAATTTGTTAAAGAAGTTTTTCGAAAATAATAAATATTATTTTGAAGTCACAACTTAGTCACCTCACGATTTAAAATTGATGGAAACAAGTTGGATCAACAAGTCTAGTCTCGATCGCAGTTTCATTTTCAGATGAATAAGCTCGATACATTGTGTGCTTGAGTCGAAAAGGGAAACCTTGATATCAAATGCAAGCGTCGCATCAGCTCGAATCCAATAATTTTTCTGCGATAACAAGCGCATTCCGCTTCCGTTGTGATTCTTAGCATTTTAAGCTTGAATTAATCGCAGCTCATTCATTTCGTCGTCGACAGTGAATGAGAATGGAACGAATTATTTTATTGATTAGCTTGATCACTTTGGCATCATGCTCGATCATTCCTAATGCTGCTAGCGATCCAAGTGCCTTTCAAGAATGCTTAGTTGAGTATTTGAATTCAAAGAACATAAGCAGCAGCTTGATCTCATCAGACTCTGACCGTAGTGAAAAGTGTGCGAGAACTCAAACGTCGATCAGTGATACCATCAATGGAGTCTACAATCAAGTTGAGCGAAATCTGAACAGCATCATTGGCAATCAAACGGAGGCGGATTGTGTCATTACAACTTTACGTGATCAGAAGTTTCTTGAGGTCAATATCGTATTGACTGCGGCACATTTGATGGTGAACGGCTCGCTGGAAGAAGTTTACGATAAAAGTAAAATCATCTTCATCTACACAGCACTGAAGTGCGTTGTAACACAGGATATGTTGATCGATATGGTTCAAGATATGTCGCAAAGGCTTCAAGTTAGTGATGACGAATTAACGTGCATTCAAATGTATATCAGCCATAACAACCGAGAGAAAAGGGCAGCGGGGGATGAGTCAGAGGAAAGTGTGATCGATGCCACATTGTTTGCTACCACTGAAGAAAATTGGACCACCGACACCGCTATCACCACTGATGCTGGAACAACTTCCGCAGATGAACAAGAATTCAAAGCAATGAAGCCAAGTGACGATAATGCAATCGAGAAAAATATTTCCTCATCGGAAAATTCAGAGGAAAATTCGCAGATAAGAAATGATCTGTGCGCAGTACATTTGGAGAACATTCACTCCAGAATAATTCGCTATGAGTTTTCATATCTTAGCGAGACAGAAAACCATTGCATGTCGGACAAATTGAGTGGAGAAGATGTAGAGAATGTTCTTCAATTCATACTTTTGCGAGGCTTAAGATTAACTGACCATGAGATGAAGACACGCGATGAGGTAGCAGGAAAATTTATCAGCACAACGATCTGGAACCTCATCGACTGCACAGATACTTTTGGATTCAAAGACATCGTCAACAGTTTGCAGTCGCAGGCTAATGGAACGATGTTTCAATCCTCATAATTGTGTAGAACTTGAAATTTCAAAATTTATTGCTTTTCGATAATTAATGTCAATAGTTTGAAAGGATTTTTTGGGAGAAATTGAGTTTGATAAATTTGAATTAATTTGTAACTTTTCGTAAAATATTTGTTGTTGAAAGAAGAGAAAATTTAAATAAATTCGGAGTTGATGAGGCAGCATGATTTGTTTGAGTCATTCAAACGAGTTTTGTGCCGTAGCACTTAGTATTGCCTTTCAAGAGCTTGCTAATCGTTTTAACCTGAACTCGGAAGTTGACTTCGGCTGGGTTGAGGGTTTCCTTGGCGATTTTCTGAAGAAAGAATTTTTTATTCGAAATTGAACGCAGTTCCACTGTTTTTGTACCTGGAAGCGATTGGTCATGATCCAGACTTCTTCTAATCCCGACAGATTCTTGACGACTTTCAAACCGCTCGCAAACTGTAGGGTCATATCATTCTGCACAACTACCCGGAAGTTTGCAAGAGAATAAGTAGTCGACGAATCCCAACAGACAAGAGCAAGAGGTTTCAGCATGACGAACCAAAGATTTCCGTTTCTGTCCATAGCTTCAACTAAGAAAGAATATGCTTCAGTTTCTACAGTCATTGCAATATAAATTTATACTTGGAGTTTGCCCTAGTGGTGCTGCTCCCCTTGTTCCAATTTGAACAAACGAATTCGGCATCGCATTTGGGTTGTTTACCCAGTTGTTTTTGTTACTGATGATACTTAGAGGGACTGCGTTTTCATAGCTCGAGGCTAACGTGTGATAATACAGATATCTTTCCGATTGTTGTGAATTGGGCTTCATTAAAGCCAGTGAGAAGAGCCCGTCCATGAGGTCAAAAGATTCTCCAGCAATCGTGAGTTTACCAAACGATGGATTGGGGTAAAACTGATGAATTGTTACGTGAATGAGAACGTTTTTGATTTAAAATATTTCGTTTAGGTCTAACCGATTTATGTTGAATTCTCCATGATTCACCGTACCAAGAATCGTACACAATAAGAGCGAAGCCGGTAACGTCAGCAATGTAAACTTTGACTTTCTTGCATGTTCCCGGATCGGACACGTCAACAAGCTGAAATCAATTGTTGGTATCGTGTTATTTTCCATGCTTTAACATAAAACTCACTGGCGTAATAAACAAGCTTGCACTTGTATACTGCGTTGATGGGAATTTGTATCGAAGTATAAGACAGTCAGTTCTAAGATCGAAGACGAGAAGTTGCGGTGGGCACATTTGCACATCGCCAATTTTTCCAGTGTCGAGAACCCACATTTGGCGACATTCATCAATCCACACCCTCAAGACTGATGTCATTTGGGAGCAGTTTTTCCCTTGAGAGGAATGCCACGAGTAGTCCGGATAAGGCGTTATGACTTTATTGGTCGGACTGGGTGACCTAATATATCCAAGAACAGAGGGCACACCTTGAAATTAACAGATGTCACGACATAAATATGAAAGAAATGTCTACGGATCCAATCAAACTTCACCTCCAGAGAACCTAGGCGTCGTTATGAAAACTCGTGACTGGGCAAGGGAACCTAATGAAAAAATTTGAATCTGATAAAGTATTTTAAATGAAATTCAGAACTTACCAAAGTAGTCAACATCGACGTCAATTGGAAAAACATTTTTCTGAACGAAATCCTTTTGCTGGATGGCGTAATTTTTAATGGTCAAACTTGGAAAATTAAAGTCGATTTGATTCCACTCGAGAAGAAGCTCAAGAGGAAGTTCTTGACTGAAACTAACTGTGGCCTGCACCAACAGTAGAAGTATGAGAATCATGACTGGATTGACCTGGTGAAACCCTGTCAGAAACCGGATCTTTACGTACAAAAGTGTTCGGCTCACCTTGGAAACCTTATGGCAAAAAAGTTTAAGTCTTATCGGAATGAAAAAAAGATCTCGACTGGCTGGCTGGATACATACTTGAAAGAACATATCAATTGGTGTTTCGAAATGAAAATTTCGAAAGAAATGTGGTCGATATCTCCAATACCATTTTCATTTTGCAAATGTTCATATGTGTATAGAGTCTATACTATAGACTTGACTATATAGAACCTATGGAATATATAGAATTTCATTCTCAAACTTGGCTAACAGAACATTTAAAACAAATTAAAAATATTAAGCTTTTGAAAACTATGATTTTTGATCTGGTCAACAGAGATATCTAATAAATTTTTTTCAGATTTGAGACGTTTTCTAAATATGGCAACCATGGGTAGGTTTTGCGGTGGATCCGAGAGTGTGACTTATGAAAATTTATATATTCATGATGAAGAACTGACAAATTTTAGTCAAACCGTTAGACAACGGAGCAACCTAATAATGTTACCACGTAGAAACAGTTTGTTATTCCGTCAAAAATAACCTGACTTCTGTTTATTACTGCTTGAAGTCTGTTTCTAAGTTTCTCTACGTGCGTATTTCATCAAAGGCGTCATTCAACCAATTTTTACTCTGAAACGAGGGCCGAGGGATTATCAGAAAATTTTACAAAATTCAGCAAGTATCATGTATAGTGTAAGGCGTTAATGACACTGAGTCTCAACCAACACTCAGTAGAAAGTTGCAGTAAGAAGAATATATCACAACTCCGCAACCAAATCGAGTGGTTCTATTGAAGACTGCTTTCTTTGTATACCTAGTATCCTGTGTCACAGTCTGTCTTACTCAGGAAATTCAAGAACAAGACTTCAAGTCTTCCGATAAACAGCAGTTTTCTCGAGTTATGGGTGAGTTGAATGTTAGCATTTTGTGAACATTTGTGAAGTTAAAGGATCTTAAAAGGATGAACCGATGGCAGTATCGTCCTTAAAAAAAATTGGTAACAGCTGAGATTCCAAGTGGAAACTAAGGTCAACAAATTATGCTCGTCGAAGAGTTTGTGACAATATTCAGTTTCCTTATATTTAGTTGTATTGTGCGAATGACATCAAAATGTATAGAACGAAGATATCTTAATTTCAAGGTGTTTCGTGACATGTATTAACTTTGATCATTTTCATTCAATTTCCATTAATATTTGACTTCTTAAACACATTCACTGATGCCAAATTTCGTCTCATTCACATACAGTATGGATAATGGGAGGGGATAACATTTTTTTAGTATAAAACCCGCCTTTTGAAGTTAAAATGCAACAGTTTCCGTGAACATTTCAAAGTGGAGTGGGCCAAAATGAAGTTATTATTCTTATTTTTTGCTGTAGTACTTCTGGGGGAGAGCGGTGGTAAGCAAAAAATATCATAAGAAATTCAACCCCTCATATATTTTTTTTCACAGTTTACACCAAAAAATGCTGGCCTGTCACAGATCCAGCACCAACTGACGCACCAACTTTGCCGCCAACCGACCCTACAGATTCGCCTACGCCAGCGCCTACCCCAGCTCGTAAGTTTTATTTAATTTTAGGTGAAATCGAAAATTAAAATTTGCATTTCTTTCTTTTTCAGCGACACCCGCGCCAACCGATCCACCCACACCAGCGCCTACCCCAGCTCGTAAGTTTTATTTAACTTTAATTGAAATCACAAATTGAAATTTGCATTTCTTCCTTTCTCAGCGACACCCGCGCCAACCGATCCACCCACAGATCCACCCACACCAGCGCCTACCCCAGCTCGTAAGTTTTATTTAACTTTAATTGAAATCACAAATTGATATTTGCATTTCCTTCTTTCTCAGCGACACCCGCGCCAACCGATCCACCCACAGATCCACCCACACCAGCGCCTACCCCAGCTCGTAAGTTTTATTTAACTTTAATTGAAATAACAAACTGAAATTTGCATTTCTTCCTTTCTCAGCGACACCCGCGCCAACCGATCCACCCACAGATCCACCCACACCAGCGCCTACCCCAGCTCGTAAGTTTTATTTAACTTTAATTGAAATCACAAATTGAAATTTGCATTTCTTCCTTTCTCAGCGACACCCGCGCCAACCGATCCACCCACAGATCCACCCACACCAGCGCCTACCCCAGCTCGTAAGTTTTATTTAACTTTAACTGAAATCACAAATTGAAATTTGCATTTCCTTCTTTCTCAGCGACACCCGCGCCAACCGATCCACCCACAGATCCACCCACACCAGCGCCTACCCCAGCTCGTAAGTTTTATTTAACTTTAATTGAAATCACAAATTGAAATTTGCATTTCTTCCTTTCTCAGCGACACCCGCGCCAACCGATCCACCCACAGATCCACCCACACCAGCGCCTACCCCAGCTCGTAAGTTTTATTTAACTTTAATTGAAATCACAAATTGAAATTTACATTTCTTCCTTTCTCAGCGACACCCGCGCCAACCGATCCACCCACAGATCCACCCACACCAGCGCCTACCCCAGCTCGTAAGTTTTATTTAACTTTAATTGAAATCACAAATTGAAATTTACATTTCTTCCTTTCTCAGCGACACCCGCGCCAACCGATCCACCCACAGATCCTCCCACACCAGCTCGTATGTTTTGTTTAATTTTAAGTGAATCCGCAAATCAAAATTTGAATTTCTTTCTTATTTAGCAACACCAGCTCCAACTCCTGCACCCACGCCAGCTCCAACTCCTGCGCCCACGCCAGCTCGTAAGCTATAACATATTTCAAATGAATTCGCAAAATGAAATGTTCATCTTATCCTCTCTCAGCAACTCCTGCGCCAACTCCTGCACCCACGCCAGCTCCAACTCCTGCGCCCACGCCAGCTCGTAAGCTATAACATATTTCAAATGAATTCGGAAAATGAAATGTTCATCTTATCCTCTCTCAGCAACTCCTGCGCCAACTCCTGCACCCACGCCAGCTCCAACTCCTGCGCCCACGCCAGCTCGTAAGCTATAACATATTTCAAATGAATTCGGAAAATGAAATGTTCATCTTATCCTCTCTCAGCAACTCCTGCGCCAACTCCTGCACCCACGCCAGCTCCAACTCCTGCGCCCACGCCAGCTCGTAAGCTATAACATATTTCAAATGAATTCGCAAAATGAAATGTTCATCTTATCCTCTCTCAGCAACTCCTGCGCCAACTCCTGCACCCACGCCAGCTCCAACTCCTGCGCCCACGCCAGCTCGTAAGCTATAACATATTTCAAATGAATTCGCAAAATGAAATGTTCATCTTATCCTCTCTCAGCAACTCCTGCGCCAACTCCTGCACCCACGCCAGCTCCAACTCCTGCGCCCACGCCAGCTCGTAAGCTATAACATATTTCAAATGAATTCGCAAAATGAAATGTTCATCTTATCCTCTCTCAGCAACTCCTGCGCCAACTCCTGCACCCACGCCAGCTCCAACTCCTGCGCCCACGCCAGCTCGTAAGCTATAACATATTTCAAATGAATTCGCAAAATGAAATGTTCATCTTATCCTCTCTCAGCAACTCCTGCGCCAACTCCTGCACCCACGCCAGCTCCAACTCCTGCGCCCACGCCAGCTCGTAAGCTATAACATATTTCAAATGAATTCGCAAAATGAAATGTTCATCTTATCCTCTCTTAGCAACACCAGCGCCAACTCCTGCGCCTACGAAAGCGCCAACACCAGCTCGTAAGCTTCAATATATTTTTAGGTAACTCGCAAAATAATATTTGTTCTTTCCTATTCTTAGCAACACCAGCGCCAACTCCAGCACGTAAGCTTTAATATATCTAACAAATTTGCAGAATAATATTTGTCCTTTCCTTAGCAACACCAGCGCCAACTCCAGCTCCTACCCCCGCTCCTGGGCAAGCTACCACTCCAGCGCCCGGTTCAACATCGAAATTGTGTCCAACTTGTAAAATGGGCTGGTTCGGAATTGATTGGACCAAGACGTTCAACCCTGTTGACTATAATTGGGCCATTGGTGCTGGATGTCTTTGGGGAACTTTCTACAACTACGTTTACTGGAATTGGCAATATCAATGCTGCTGCTGGAGTTATCAAGTGACAGCATGGCCACCAGTTGCATAAATAAGCATACCGAAGGCAAATCTATAACATCTTCTTCAACGAACCTCTATTTCGATTTATCGCCATTTGTTCATAATTGGAAAGAGCAGAAATTAAATCAGCGGATTGAAATGAACGAATTTTTTTAAGCTTATTTAAACTTAGATCAACAATAAACAGTTCATAAGAAAATCTTTCTATTTATTCTCAACTAGCGTCAGCAAAAGCTGCAAAGCTCATGCGTCTATTTGATCAACATCCAGCTAATTTTCGCTTTCGTAGCTTTTGTCTCAAAGTCTGTGGAATAAACTCGACAATTAAAAGACAGGCAGAAAGTTTCGGTTGTTGAATCAGTTGGCAAGCGACGCCATCCGCAGATGTTCTACGTCAGTGAATTGTCATAAGTGTGCATGTAGAGTATTTCAATTTCGATTGAGCTATAAACGTTTGACATGCGACGGAAACTTGACACTAAAAGGAGTCTTGAAAATTAATTACGTTCGTCAAAGCTTCCCGAGTTATGATGAATTTTATATTATCTTCAAATCAAGAACTTCTGACTTGAACGGTTTACAGCGATATATTTGAACACGACACTCCAGATCAGCTACGCAACCATCAAACGGAATTCAACAATCAAAAACTTTGATACTTTCACCAAACAAATCTTTGGATTAAAGTAATGTCACGTGCTTAAAACCAGTTACCTTGATTTGCCTTATCAACAAGTCTTAGCAAACACGATAATATTTGGCAAACGAGACAAAGAATATAACGTGTTCAGATAAATCTCGTTAGTAGCTCGTAGATTACGCTTGAATTTGATTTACATGATATGATTCACACCGATAACAACTTCAACTTTCCGAAATCTTCGTGAAAATGTTCCCAGCGTATATAAAAGCAGAGGAGCTTCCTATCAATCTCTCAGTTGAACAGAGTCTGAAAACAGGAGGATTGTTATATTATACGTTGGAAAGAAATCTAGTGATTTATTGAAAAACAAACAAATCGGTTTGCACGAATCTTTCCTCATACTGAAGAAAATTGTAGTTGAATTCTAAAGAGAAAGAAATAGAAATGATTTCAGAGGAAACACAGACTGCGACTGCCGAGAAAAATGAAAAATCGGCGTGGGCGAAGCTATGTCGAAGACGAGGCATCAACCCGAACTTATTAATGCTCAAAGTCGCGCTTTTTATGATGCATGGAGGTGAGGTGTTATGGAATTGTGTCACCTACAGTTTATGCAAACTCATTGAAAGTTCCTCAGCTGCTATAGCCTAAATGTTTTTTAGGCGTTTTTACGTTCAAAGCTCCAGTTTAAAATCGATTAAGATTAACTGATCGTCGATTAACAAACGTTTAATTTTTTAACACAATAATTTGTCATCGTTCTTCATCGATTCATTAAATTATTGCAACTAAGGACAGCATGAGGTCTCGTGATGATCTTGGGCTTAAAATAGACTGACAAGAACGCAAATCTCTGATGCTTGTTATCATTCTAGCGACTGCCTGCCTTCTGCCTTATCTAACCATCCACATGCAAAGTGTCGGCTTGTCAGTTGAAGAAATCGCGTTTATTTATCTTGCGCTGCCTTTCACAACTTTTATCGCGCCTCCAATTACGGGTAAATCAGTTTTTTTTTCAATCCAACAGTTGCAATACTAATTTATTTAATTAGGTTTTCTCGTGGATAAATTTGGCAAGTTCAAGCCAGTTATCATTACGACATTTCTGCTAAATGCTTTATTCCATCACGCACTGTTCCTCATTCCTCAACAAGAAATTCCTGGAGTTGTTCCTTTCTCGTAAGCGGTAACTTATTTTTCTGACCACAATTAACATTTTGTTCATTCAGCTACGTCATCCGAGATCCAACAACTGGAAATGTCGAGGTAAGAGAAACTGGCAATTCTGAATGAAATTTATATCTGTTTTGTTTTAGGTTTGGTGGTCGCCTTGTCCATCAAGAGGTTGTCCCGTGGACGAAGAAATGAACATCGTGGTCGATTCGTGCATCGACCATTGCTTGCTTCTTGAACAAAACCCAATAATTAACGTCGTGCCACACCTGAAGAACTCTCGCAACAACGATGCCTTCGACGATCTTAATTTTCAAATCAGCAAGAATAAGCCGGCAGGAAAGGTTTCGTCAACAACGAATTCTCCCGGTAAAAAGTTGAAAGCAATGGAGCTGATTCAAAATAAAACGGTGATAGAGCAGTTGATTCTGACTAACGAGACGGAGAGTGAAGAAAGTTGGGTCGTGGGTAGCGACGAGGTTGCATTTTTCTTCATCGACATGCACAAGAATTTGGGCGATGCAATCGAGCGTTTGGGAATGGAAGTTGAGGAAGATGAAAACGCAGTTGTAACAGACTTCGTTCAACGGTTTGGGGAGAAACTTCTTTGGGACAGAGGCGTTAATGTAACTGAGTTGCACGAAGAGGATTTGAGGTGAACGATAACTACTTTGTTATCTTAAACTTATAAAATATATTTCATTGTTTAGATGTGGCGGTATCGTGCTTCGTCATAACATAACAATTTCTGAAGAAAGGTTGAAAGAACTTGCCGAAGACTGCATGGTGCAGAAATGCCAATTCGTCCAAGGAGGGCCTGAGACTTGTCCCTCAGACTTTAGGGAGAGCGACAGAAAAACATTTTGGATCTATTTCTTCCTGAGGTTCTTAGGAACGATGATGTATTCCGGGGGCGTAACTATGATGGATCCCATTGCTCTGATGTCGATTGAAAAATACGGTGGAGACTTCGGAAGAGAGCGGCTTTTCTCAATGTTCGGCATGGCCGTCTGCTCGCCTATCACAGGCTTACTTATTGATTACTACTCGCGAGACCTTGGATACACTGATTACTCTTCTGCGTTCTACATGTATGACCTGCTTCTCATTGTCAGCTCAATCTCCGTACTTCTTATGCCGCTTGGAGAAAAAGTACCGAGCGAAAACATCTTCAGAGATCTCATAAATCTTCTCAAAATGCCTCACGTGATGGCCTTCATAATTTTCATGCTAATTTTGGGAAATTTCTGGGGCTTCCTTGAAAGCTTCTTGTTCCTGTACCTGAAAGAGCTGGGCGCGCCGAACTATTTGTTGGGAATCACAATAACAGTCGGAACGGTCGCAAGTATCCCTTTCCTCTACACAGCGGAAAAGATTACGAGTATCTTTGGCCACGTCAATCTGATTGTAATAGCTTTCTTCTCACATGCTTGTCGCCTTACCGGTTACTCCTTCATCGACAACGCTTGGTGGTGCTTCCCATTCGAAGCTATGGAAGCATTCTCTTGCCATCTTATGTGGGTTGCTGCAGCCACATATTGTTCAGTTCTAGCTCCTAAAAATCTCCTTGCCACTTTAATAGGCGTGTTAGGCATGGCGCATTACTCGCTCGGTCGCGGCAGTGGTTCATTTATTGGTGGATTCCTTATAGGCATGTCTAACAATTTTACCTTTATCAAATCTAAATTATAAATGTCCAATTCATTCTCAGGTGAAATAGGGACCAGAGAAGCGTTCAGATACATGGGAATTTTCGCTGCTGTATCTGGGCTTGCGTACAAAGTAATTCATATTATTTGGCTGAAAAAGTTCGACAAGGTTTGATGTCAATTTCGTTACAACGAATGCATACTAAATTTTAATCGAAGGTGGACGATACCGCTGACATAACTGAGTCTGGCGAAGCAGAGAAGCTCACTCGAGGCCCCCGAACAAGAGATGCATCGACATGCATGTCGCAAGAGAGATTAACATTGATGGTCAGCCACAACCAAATCGGAAGTTTGTCTTCACTTTGGCGCGGCTCAAAAGCAAGTTTTACTAACAAATATCATACACAAGATTCAAATTTTTTAACTCTATTTCTAGATGGACATCAGACGACGTAGCAGCTTTTCAAGTAGCCATAAAGGTGACAGTGCGTCCAAGGTTTGTAAAAACATATTTGATTTATATCGAATTCATATTTATTCTGACATTTCATTCAGATTGATTTGCTTAAGTCTGCAATAGATGTCAGCCAAACAAGAATATCAACAAGAAATATACGAAATGAGACGAAAAGCAAAGATAACTCGCTAAAATCTGTTTACGCTGATAGCGCTCCGAAGTTGAATCAGCACCTTGAACTATCTAATGAGAAAGTCAACGCCGATAAGGAACAGAAAGAGAAAAATGATGTCGACAAAGAGATACCAAACATTTAAAGTGGCTTGAAAAATCGAACAAATACAATAAACATAATAAAGAGGTCTGAAGATAGAATGACCAGGAACTGAACAATAATAATGTGTCTGCTTACTTCACTGATTAGCCTAAGACTGACTCCTTTCCTGTAACAACTCTCTCAACATAAATCGCAGTCTTGTTTTCAGGGTCTCTCAGTCACGACAGAGATCTTCAGCTTTGCTCTCATTGCAATGCTTCTATTGATTTGTGGTCAACTACCTAACTCGAACTTTAGAGACCCGACAAGAGCTCTCTCAGTCAACCATGAATTCTGTAACTATAAGTCGTCTGAAATGAACTTTGATTCAATAAATTCAGTTTAAGGAAGAGGAAGATATTTTATTTTAGAAATTTTAGCTTCATATTTTGTTAAAAGTTTAGAGGGTTTTCACTTTTGATAGCAATATAGGATATGAAAAGGTAATAAAGGACAGTAAAAGGATTGCACTTAGTGCAGAGGAGAAGAGACTTTCCTGGAGGTAGCAGTAGAGTTTTCTAGCCCCAATAACAACATGAATACAAAACCCAGTTCCACATGACATAATTGTATCCGATGCCAGATTTGCAGGTTCCCACGCAGTTACCCGTTCCACCGGGGTTTTCAGCGATGACTTGTGACCACTTGATATTGCCCAATGCATCCTTAGGGCAAGATGGTGGATATTTGGGACCTGACGGTGCAGGAGTCGCTGGAGCAGGAGTCGGTGCAGGAGCTTTAATTCGATTAAGATCAGTATGCTGTCGGGTCCTCGATTTTTTAATCACTTACTTGCTGGAGCAGCAGTCGTAGCTATTTTAGAAAATTGTAGTGAGATGAACTCAGAAATTTGAAAGGAAATACTTACTGGGTGCTGCGGTCGTTGCTTTTGTTGAATCATTTTTTGCGTTAAAAGTCAGGTTTTCTATATTTTACAAAAATACTTACTTGCAGCGGCTGTTGTGGCTAATTGTGAATGATTTTTAATAAAATTTAAATTATAAAAAACAATGAATTTAAATGTTTTAAGCTTACTTGGTCCGGCTGTCGTGGCTATTTGTAATTGATTCGAACAAATGCAAGTTATAAATTATCTACTAATATGAAAGATTGATACTTACTTGGCCCAGCTGTCGTTGCTATTTGTATAAGATTGTTGATAAAATAGAAGTTATAAAACATCGACTGATTTAAATGCTTGGATACTTACTTGCGCCTGTCGTAGCTATTCGTAAAGAATTGTTAAAAAAATTTAAGTCATGAAACACCAAATAATTTAAATGTTTTAAGCTTACTTGGTCCGGCTGTCGTGGCTATTTGTAATTGATTCGAACAAATGCAAGTTATAAATTATCTCCTAGTATGAAAGATTGATACTTACTTGGTCCAGCTGTCGTGGCTATTTGTTAAGAATTCAATAGTAAGTTTGAGGTTTTATTTATTTATGTTTTCCTTACTTGGTCCGGCTGTGGTGGCTGTTAGGAGATGATTTTGAAATAGAATAATTTTGTATTAGCATAGATAAGTTTCTTAAAACTCATAACGAAAACTCAATCAAATGAAATATCCTACCAAATAAGTCATAATTCTAGAGAACTTACTTGGTCCGACTGTAGTTGTTGCTGATAAAGATAAATAAATTGTCAACCTTTCAGTTTTTACAGAACTATTTCTATCTTACTGTTAGAAGCACCGCATTGATTTGACTTGCACTTAGTGTAGTTTGCCTTCAGCTCAGCAAGAGCTGCTTCAGCGGCAGCAAGTTGTTTGTCAGCACAGGTTTGAACATCTGCTTTGGCTCTAAATAACGGCATGAGAGAGAAATTAAAAATGATTGACTGAAACGTGACAAATAACCCTTACTTATCGGCGGCTGTTTGTGCGTCAGCGTTTAGTTTATCCAAGTTAGAAGCCAGTTTAGCTGCGTATGCGTTGGCGGATGCGTTGACTTGATCAATGCACTGCTTGATATCGTCACAGGTTGGTCCCCACCTGGTAACACACAGTTGTTAGTAAAAATAAACATCGTGGCTGAGAATAGACTCGTGCTCAGACTTAAGCAGATCACTATCCGGGAGTTCGATTGAAAAAATAACTGTTGAAGACTCACCAGATCCAATTGAAGCACATCCATCCGGGGAACATACATTGACTGTGCAAGCACTTATCGACAGCGTTCGTGAAGTTGTTGAAAGCGTCTCCAGTTTCAGCAAGAGCTTTAGTAAGATTGGCTGAAATTTCGTCGAAGACTGCATCAGAAGCCTTCGCGCAATCGGAGATGTTGGTTGAAGCGTTTTGGAAGAGAGTGACTGTCTGGTTCAAGAAATCTTGGCAACACGGGAAATCTGGTGCGTCACCAATAATTTCACTGGCAAACGTGGCAGCTTCGTCAACGAATTTATCAATGGTTGTATTGATAATCGTAACAATTTCTCCTTGGGCTTTGATAACGATTGATTGAGATTTGTTAGCGGCAGAGGTATAGTTGGTGAAGACAGTCTCGGCGAATCCAACCATGAACGAGTAGAACCCTTGAAGGCTTTGCTTGATTGAAGCGTTGAAAGTGAACATGATGTTGATGGTGTATTTGCCGCAAACACTCTTAATGTAATCGCGGAAAGTTTTGATGTGGGTGCGACAACGTCTGTAAAGACTTTTGTTTCCCTTGTGTTTCTCACGTCTTTCGTATTCCTTGTTTTTCTTTGCCTGATTGCATTTACGTTTGAACGAGCGCTTTTCTCTTTCCTTGCAGTCGAAGTTCTCGTGTTCTTTACCTGAACTGCCTCCTTTGACACCACCACTTCCATTTTTACTGTCTTTGCCTCCATTGAGCGAGCATACCTTCATTGTTCTAGTTTTTCCAACTTGGATGCTGCCAACCAAAGCCGATGTGCTGCTGGTTACCTTGACAAGGAATTGATTTGTTTTCGTGACAGCAATTGTGAAGCTTGCGCTGAAGGAAGCTTCAAGTTTAACGACTAAAACTCCACTTCCGGTTACAGTCGAAGCGTCTAGAGCCTGAGAAACATTGTTCCAAGCATCAATTACATCTTGAACGTTGGTCGAGTTGACGACATTGCAACTACATTTGGTTTCCTTGCGAAGTTCCTCATATTCCAAGGCTCGGTCTTGGATAGTCTTGATCATGATTTTAATGAATCCTTTCATGGCTTTCTTTTGACAATCGATAGTGGGTTGGGAACCATCAGTTGGGAATTCGGATAAGTCTGGGAACGCGTCACCGAAGGCAGAATCGTTAATATCATCATCGGCTTCCTTGGGCTTTTGTCCTGCCGCAATTGACATGACAGAACTCATGCAGTAACCGACTCTGATGGTAGTTTGAGAGTAAAGTCCGATTGCGCAAGAGCCTGAGATCTGAGCGTTTGCAGAAAGTCCTGAAGCACCACGGATTGAAGCTTGGAACGACGCAGTTGATCCAGTGAATCCACCCAACATCCCATTGAAATCTTGAATCAAACTTGAAAATCCGACGAACGAAGAAAACGCCTGTGAAAAACCCGTAGAAATTATCCACGCCACTCAATCATTGATGCCATCACTTACAGCTATAACGACCACTTCAACAATAATCACAACTGGCATGAACACAACCAGCAATGATTGAGTCACTGCCGCGAAGAAACTGATGTTGGAATTGAAAACTGTGATTGGATTTCCTCCGAAAATTTGAATGAGGAAGCACGGGCCATCGTCACTCGCTTGTAGTCCCTAGCAGAAGAGAAATAAATTCTATCACTCACGAACACATTTTTTTTCCTTATTCCAACCTGCGCTGACAGCACTAAAATTAAACACGATAAGAAAACGGCTTTGTTCATCTCGAACTTAGTAAAGTTTAAAACTATACTGAAGTTCTTCCAGCCGAACGCTGCTTTTATAGCAAAAGCCAGGAGCTTTTACTTAAGTGTCTGAATAATTATTCATATTTTTTAAAAGGTTCCCTGTGTTAACCTGATCAGTATGACAGTGTGGAGTTCGAGCATCAGTAGGATAATATCATTTTTATATTTCTTATTACATACAAACAATTTTCCCAGCAATGAAACTTGCGTGACACAAGTTGTGCGAGAGGATAAAATGATATAACGGTAGCAAGCAGTAATTTGACACGTGTGTTTGATTGAAGCAGAGACTCGAAAACTGTCGATCTGCTTGAAAACATATTAAGTTGATTAGAAATATTTATACGAAAACCAGTAATCATGAGAACTGATACTCATTTAGCAATGGCCCATTACTGCTACCTACTTACGGTGCAGTTTTGGATGAATGTCTTCTAAGAATATATTTATATGAATTTATATATTTGTATAAATTAAATAAAATGAATTAGTACATTAGATCAAACTGAACGTAATAAAATATACAGGAGGACATCGCTTCATCAGTCAGTGATCGTTTCAATTTGGAATGTTTCTTTGTTTGATCAAGTGTTGCCCTTGTGTTTTAATCACTTTTTTTCATTTCTTTATTGTCACATGAAATTGGGTATCAACGAGAGAAACGTCTTATGAAATCGAGAAATAGCTTCACGTCAAGGAAAGGAAATTTAAGACGACGAAGCAATTCCAGTCGTTCGTCTCGAGAATTCGCTGAAAAATATTTGCTCAACTGCTTGAGCGACGTCAATGACAAGCTGTCTCTACCAACCGGCGTTGATACGCCAAACTGGAGCCAAATTTCATATGTCATGTGACCCACGCGCGTATGCGAAGCAAATTTGTCTAAATGAAAAATTTAATAAGGGAAATTTATGGCGGTCAGTCGAAGGATCAAATTGTTTGAAACTCAGCTATACATGCGTTTGGGACATGAATCTTTCTAGATTGAACTCTGTGATTTAAGTAATACTGGTTTAAGAAATCATTCATGTTTTAACAGATTCGATTCTCAGTGATTTTCAGAAATTAAATTGACTAGATGTTAGTTATGACCGGTGTTACGTTGATGTTTTATAAGACGAGTAAAGAGAAACAGGATTAAAGAATTGTTGTGTCTCAAGAATTCGATCTATTCAATAAAGCCCCTCCCCTTCAATTCTTAACAATGGCTCTGATCTTAGCCATTCTTAATAAAAATTCCTTCATTTTCTTGTTCTTTCTGACCACAAAAATGAAAGATTCAGCAAAGTAGAAAATAGCGAAAGGGCGATCAAACTTCTTCGTATAATATTGAAATAATTTTGGCGACATAGAAAATTTAAGCTTCTGAATAAAACACAGCGAAGAATTTAAAACGTAATCATCTGTTCGCAAAGTATACAGAAGTCTCATCGATGATGAAATCAACCTTGTCAACGTGTTCGGCAGATGGTAATAATCGAATTTCGCTCGAAACTTCCACCAAATAAAACCAGTGATACGGCTTAAGTTTGCTGGACGAATCCACTGTCTTAAAATGAAGTCGGAATCATCATACACATCTTGCTGATTGAGGCGGTTAAATTATCACGATTAGTCTAAGTACCTGAGCAGAAAAATAAAGATTGCATTCGAATCAATTGGAAAAGCGGTCGACCTGAACCCACTGGAAGCAACTAAGCGAGCTCCTCAACTCCAGAAATAACTGCTCACAAGTTAATACCAGAACTTTCATAATCTTATCTCACTCGCAATTTCAGATGAATCGAGATATTAAACGCAGCTGTTTTGGTCGATCCAGAAAACCTAAAGACGATTAAACACATCGCACTGCTAACGAGTTCGTCGACGCTATCCTGACTGACAATTCAAAAGAATGACTTTGTTGAATTGAATTTGAAACTCGAGCTAATTGAGTCACTGGCCGATTACAGGAAAAGAAGTTAGAAAGGCCAAAAAATTTGTCCAAGAACCATGAAAGAAAAGCCGAGCCAAAACAGTTTTCGTAATTCATATTTGGCTCTAGTTCTCTACATTTTATGTTAATCACAAACAGCGACATCGAGATTTATTTCACACTAAGTGACTTATTCCAAACGGATACAACAAAACGTCGATAAATTCTCCGAAAAACTCCGCCGCGCTCAAGTCAGGACGGCCTTCATATCCATGGCCCAGGAACCTGAGGAAGAGAAAAGCTCCCCAGAGCAAGCTCGAGCCAAAAAGGTCACCGAGAGCTGTCAAATATGGAATCGTTGATGTGTCTGGATCAATCTTGAATCGCCAAAACGTGTGAGTGATCAAGTGTGCGATGAATAGCAGCAGCATTAGCTAGTCGTAATTATAAACCGATGAGCTTTCGCATACGTTCACAGTTTCAGAAACTCACCTGAATCGTGCTTACAGTCAAGTAAGTTAAAACGAAAGGAAGCCCGATTGATATTCGCGACATGTGAATGAAATCCGCAATGAAAATAAACATTGTTTGCCCCGGAATCGAGATCATGATGAGAATGCGAGCCGTTCGAGCGTATGGCGTTCCGTTGAAAATGGCGCGCCAAGGAGTTTCGAAAATCCTTGCGAAGGATGGAAATTCGCCAAGCTTAGAAACTTGGTAGAGAAGAGTTGATATTCTGCAAGCTTGAACTGTTGCTAAACTTCCAGCAACTCCATTAATAATTGGTTGAAACACGACGAAACCTGCGAACTCATTAACCGCTTGCTGAAGTACTAAACCTCCCAGTCTGATTGGAAAAGCTCTTAGCATATTTTTTGGTTGGAGAATCGCGATCTTACCCGCTGATGAGCAATGCCGACAGCACTGGAATCCAGCCATTCTTGAGCACTGGTCGAGTGTATCGATTCCGCAAGACTAAGAGAATCCAACCCGGAAGAAGAAGGAAGTAAACACCGATAACAACGTAGGTCACCCAGAGATGAGTCGCTGTTGGTATCAAATTAGCCACAAGTTTGAAATTACCTAGTCCGATACTTACCTAAATTGGCGTATAAGATCGACGTGATAAAGCTTAGCATTGTGATAGTGACGACGTCTCCAATAGCAGCGGCTAATGGTGTTGCCATGTTGTCCGGATTAATTTTATACTTCTCGCATAAAATTATTGCGCCCGAGAGAATGAAATCTTGTTTGATCATAGGATTAGAAAATCGATCTCAATTTTGTGGCCAAGCTTTCTACCGAGTATGAAGCAAGATGAAGTTGCTGTGAACATAGCCGAGCCAGCAACCAGCAGAGCATGCTCAATTTCGAATTCGCCGCTTAACAAAACTCCAATGCCCGAAGCAAACAACGAGACGATGAAGGAAGCGACGGTCGCTTGAACTTGAACTAGCGCAATATTTCTGTGAATATTCAAACCGTAAATCTTGTGAAAACTTCTTTAAACGTTAGATAAGAGCTCACCCAACAACCATGTGCAGAATTTCTTTACCCGAATCCATATTGCCCAAGTTGGCTTGAGTGGAAACTAAATAATAAAGTTGGTACAATTTGAGTCACTCGCCTAAAGAAAACTTACGCCGAGCTGCTAGCGTCATGTCCAGATTTCCTTTGAGGCCAAGCAGAGCAGGCACAAGGATGAAAAGCTCGCTTACAACCACGAAAACTTCCCACGTTTCAACATGGCCAAGGATCACACCAGCTCCAATTGTCCCAACTCCAGCGATCAAGAACGGAATCGAGACTTGAATCAATGTTTGCCACCATTTCTCAGAGTTCGGAACTTTCTCATCTCCCTGTGATTCACCATTTCCTAGAGTTTCCGCTAAGTCAGACGATGGGCGATTTGTGACCGAAGCTGTGGTTGATTTCCTGTCATCATCTGAATCATCCACCAAAAAAACTGTTTTCAAGTTCAAGCTACGCAGATTCCCATGCTCGATTAGCAAAGGCTCTGCGTCGTTCCTATCTTTCAGTAATTATCATTCGATGTTATCACTGTTTTATGACGGAAAAATATCCAGATGACTCACCTGGGCTCCCAGAGTCATCTCGCTTGTAAGATCCTTGAACTTGTCCAACATCATCCTCTGATTCAACGACAGAATCCGGAAGTTGAATCCTCCGTCGACTAGCAGGAAACAATGACTCGTCGATGGCTAATTTCGGGCTACCGTTTGGCATTCTCGTTCAGTCTGAACATAAATAAATCAATAAAGCTTTGTAAGCTTTGAATCGCTTTCAGCTTTTTTCAATCCGCTAGATATTTCGCGGGTGAAAATCTGTTTGCAATTTAAGTATCACTTTCCATGTATGTATAAACTTTCACTTGCGACTGATGAAAACAGACAGCGAACTGATCATTTCACAAGACAAGCCTGCAATATTTTCACCAACAGATAAGCAGGAGAGCGAATTAACCAAACAGATTTCCTGATAAAGTCTGACGAACAAGTGAGATAAGGATACCCCAGTTTAAGGGAACTCGATATAATTTCTGATTTCAACATGTTCAATCATAGATTTCAACATGTTCAATTATAGATTTGAACATGTATTATTGGTACGTATCATCTCTTCGACATTTATTCCAGCACAACCAACTCTTTATTCCCAGAGTAGATCAGGGAATTGAAGACCTTTCTACTAACTGTCACGGCATTTGCGAACAGTTATCAATCACAAAACCTCTTGCAATATCTTGACACGTTATCTCTTATCGAAATTGAAGACTTCCAGACGCATTTTGAAGCTCAGACGGTTTCGAGCTTCGATCAAGTAAGGCAGCAAAAATGTTGCTTCGCGTTTTGTTTGTAGTTCTCTTTATAAAAGGGTCGGTTGGATTCCCGAATGGCTCTGGAACAGGTGCTTGTGTGACAATGTTGCCGAGTCACCAAGGCAACCTGCCTCAAACATCTCCTATACCAGTATCAGTCACTGGTTCAGTAACGAATGTCATACAAGGTCAATCGATGACCTTTGTGATCGAGAGCATTAATGCGAACTTTTTGTTCAGAGGGTTTCTGGCTCAAGTGCGAACTCTTGAGGAAATACCTCGTGTCGTCGGCAGTTTCGTCGTAACCGAGGGAATGCGTACAGTGAATTGTGTGACACATCCGGCTAATTCTGTAGCCACCCACACGGACGCTCTTGATAAATCAAGGTTTGAACTAACTTGGATAGCGCCAGAGGACTTTTCAGGAATTATAAATATGCAGTGAGTATCGACATTTGTGTTTGAATTTTAGTAACATTCAAGCTATTTTAGCATCACCGTCGTCGGAACGTTCGACACATTCTGGACGGGAGGGCAATCGTCATTCGTTTTCGTCTCACCGCCAACTCCACCAACGGCTCCACCTCCTGCAGACGATATTGATGTATTTAAAGGTTGCGCTGATGACGAGAATAAAGTTTGCGTAGGGACTCCGCCAGGTTGTATTGATATCGAGGACTGCAGGCTTTTCGGAAGTGTGACATTCGAAGATGACAAGTTTTATTTTGAGCTCTTATCGAAGCGTGAGTATCTCTTATCTGTTTGCCGATCTCGGGAAATTCCGATCGACTGACTTCATAATCTAATCAATAAATCTTTTCGTTCTACAGCCGGTGTAGCGTATGCAGCGATTGCTTTATCGCACGACCGTCTAATGGGTGACGTAAGGATTTAACAAGTTTGATAATAGAAGATCTCTATGACGGGTTTTATGTGCAGGATGCCGTTATCGAATGCGTCAACAACGCTGGTGCCGTGTCGGCTTTTACTTCGATCACTGAAGGGCAAATCTGGTCAGACAGAACAGACGTCGTAAGTTTCCGAATAAGTTTCAGATGATTCTCAAAAATATTTGTGTTGCTTTTATAGGACCAAACCATAATTCGACTAAAAACAGCGCAGCTCGTTGACGGTCAAATTTATTGCCGAGTCGAAAGAGACGCCGTGACTGAAGTCAGAGGAATGAAGTTTGACATGCTGAACGAACCACATTTTCTGCTTCTGGCGAGCGGTCTTACCGCTGCACCAAACAGGATTGGTCCACACACAGGTAAATCCTGAATCATGCCATAAATTTAAGCTGCAAAGTTTGAAGGTTCCACTTACTGCTTCCAGAACCCTTTGCATCTGAAACGGAATATTGGTTGAATCCAAATGCACCGCCAGAAACCACAGAAGAGCCCGAGCTTGACATTTATGAAGGCTGTGGAACAGAGAAAACATGCATGGGAAGTCCAGCTGGCTGCATTGGCAGTCGGAACTGCCGTGTATTCGGATCAGTTCTGTTCTTCAACGGCCGGTTTTATTTCGGGATGTTCTCAAAAGGTGAACGAAACGTTTAAACAAGATCCTGACTGAGGGAACCGTCATGAGCTTGCTCGATTTGTATAAGAGTTTGATGTACCCCACGATTTCACCTTATCAAGATTTTTGATAACTAAGTCTAGCCTGAATAATTTTACGTCGTATCTTGATCGATTGCGTAATCAACTCGAACTTTACCCTTCTTCACAGAACCGAGAGTAGCCTACGTTGCGTTAGGATTATCAGACGATCGGAATATGGGCGATGTAAGGTCTATAAAACCTAATAATAACAATTATATTTACCTTTCTTTATTAGGATTCCGTTATCGAATGCGTCAACAACGAAGGTGTTGTGTCAGCCTTCACATCATTCACAGAGACAACAGTTGCATCACCGCGAATCGCCGTGAGTTAATCGAATGCAAAGTTGATTTTTCACGAGCTTCTTCTTCACAGGATCAAAGCATCATCAGATTGATTTCTGGTGAGATAATCGATGGCGCAATCAACTGTATCGTAGAGAGAAACGCAACCTCAACTGTGCGCGGGCGAACGTTCAATTTGCTGACTGATGAATTCCACCTAATGCTCGTCAACGGACCTGCCGTTACATCTGAAGCTGTCATGCTTCATTGGCAGCCTGGTCTCGTGTCAGATCGTGTATTGCTCACGAATCCGAGAATCCTTGAAGAGAGCCAAAGAGTTTTAATTTTGGTTCATGGCAGTTTGATGATTGTCGCGTGGATCGGCACAGCTTCGATCGGAATATTCATGGCCCGCTACTTCAAGAAGACTTGGGTTAACCAAATGATGTGTGGGAAAGACGCCTGGTATGGAATGAAATTTTAATTGAATTCGTTTGGATGTGAACGTCTTGGTCTTTGCAGGTTCGTCTGGCATTTTATCTGCATGGTTCTCACGTTCGTTTTGACCCTCTCGAGCGTGATTATAATTTTCGTCGAGATGGGAGAGTGGAGAACGTCTGTTCATTCTGTTACGGGGATCATTGTCACAGCGTTTGTCGTCCTGCAACCAATTGGCGCAGTTTTCAGACCCAAACCAACTGCGAGGAACCGACCGTTGTTCAACTTTTTGCATTTCTCCTTCGGAAACCTGACGCATGTGCTTGCGATCATTGCAATCTTTTATGCAGTTCCTCTGGCCAACGCAAGGCTTCCTGAATGGACAACGTACGTGATCATCGGCTTTGCTGTTTTCTACCTTTTGATGCACGCGCTCCTTACGACGATTCAGATTTACGGTGAAATCAAAAGGAAAGAAAGACTTGGATCGACCAAGAACGCGCCGGTAAGAAAATGACAAAAATTGCTATAAATTTCGTCTAATCTTTGTCGTTTTCAGTTCATGTTGCTCAACAAAACGCTACTCGGATTTTTCGTGCTGGCGATTCTTCTCTTCGTCATTGCACTCGTCTGCATCGTCTCGTTGCCGCGGTCATAATTCAAACTCGAATAATTACAGATATTTCAACGAACTTAACAGCCAATAAAACCAATCGATATTTAGTTTATTTTGTATCGAGCTTAACTGCAATCATGTTGCAGGTTTCGTCAGAGAATCACGATGAGAACTGGAAGCTTCGTTTTTAAGTTGAAAAACTTTATTCACTTTAATTATGCTCGTAATCCTGGCAACGTCTTGATGCATTTACCTTTTATTGTTGATGAGAACAGTTGTCAATTTACAAAACGCTTGCGTTATTTCGTCTAAAAGTTTCTACATAAGAAACAAAAGCATTACGTGCAACAGAAACTTGCCAGCTTACAAGAAGTTTCGCTTGTGTAGCGAGTGTCAGAACTTTTCTCTTACAAAGCTAAAATGTGTTTGACTGTCACAATCTAAAGTATTGTTGATCTTAAGTGTTAAGAATTTTTTGAATTTTCCTTTTGCTTCCATCGGCTAGTGCCGGTTTGACCTCTTTCATCTCCTTCGATGGCTTTAAAACGATGCGTCGAGTCGGAGTGACTGGAGCGTCTTTGATTGGTGGCGTTGTGGATTTGTCGGGTGATTTTCGTTTCAGCACAATCTTCTTATCAGTCACCACGATCGGCTGAAGCGGTTCAACGGGCTGAGACTCTTTAGATTTCTGCTCAGCGAGCTGCCGCCTCCGCATCTCCTTTTGACGTAAAATCTCTTCGCGCTTTTTCCTCTGCGACTCGATCTGTTGTCGATACGCTCTCGTCTCTTCATCTTCCTCTGGTAGATTCTCGTCCTTTCCCTTGTCGTTATCACTGAAATCCCTACGCGGATGATAGTTCTTGAAGGGTCGCCGCCTGTGTCGCGGAGGCGATGGCGAGTGTGAGTAACCGCGACGGTATTCCGGCGAAGGTGTTCGCTCGTGCCGTCTCTTTTCGATCTGCCGCATATTTAGATTAATAAATTCTTGCTGCTTTCGCAAAAGCTCATCTTCTGGAAGAGCTGAGTTCGACGAGAAGAACTGGTCTTTCATTAGTTGATCTAAAAGAAAAGAAATCTTACTTAGTTTGTTCAGCATAAATTTGTAATCTTACTTTTTGCAGCTTCAACACCTCCTTTGAAATTAGGATTGATAAGAACTTTTCTCGGCATTCCTGGCAGTGAGTTGCCCATGATTGGAGATGGAACATACGCTGGCGGGCCCTGCATCGATGGGTCACCAATCGGCTGTTGGTTTGGGTAGAAAAACCTTTGTCGAACCATTGGCTGACGCATCATTGGCCGACCTTGCATGAAGTTGTTGTTGTTGTTGAAAAACTGGGGATTGTTATGAGGAAAAGGTCCTTGATGTCTTTGTGGGCCTTGTCTCATGTGCCCGCCAGGCGGTCGGAGAATCTGGTTCGGACCACGTGAGAATGGCATTTGTTGTTGATGCTGTTGGCTTGGATGGTTCCACCTCGGAGGTTGATTCGGCCACCGCTGGAACTTTTGACGAAACGGAGGTCGAGCTCCAACGGGTTGAGGCTTAGTGGACTGAGCGACAGTCGAATCTTTTGATGCAGGTGTCTCTTCTTTTTCTTTAGTTTCACTCTGCCCAGTGTCCGACGGCTCGTCTGATTTTGGCAGAGTTTCGGTAGGCTCCTGCGCGGGTTCAGGTTCTGGTGAAAGCTCTTTTGTGTCTGGCTTGTTTGTGACGTCTGCCGGCTCATCGTCAAACTCATCGCGATCTAAAATAATGAGAAAATGAGATCAAATGTTCCAGATAGTTAGGTAAATTGCAATCACCTTCATCTGAGAGTAGAAGTTCGTCCTCGTTAAGCGTTCCATCAGCAAAGTCGCCATCGTTGATTTCAAACAAGAGATCGTCATGATCGCTGCAAGAGATTAAAATTTGATAAACGTTTCAATCGAAAAACTTTGAGAAAATCTCTCGGCAATCAGTTTCCGTTGTTTTCTGAGGAGAATCCAGAAATCGAATCACGTCAATCGGACCGAAGAGCTTTGCACTTACTCGGACATATTTCAAAAACACTTAGTTTGCACGGAGAACGCACGAAAATTAATTTAAACTTTTAATGGAGATTTTCTTGTTGTTGTGTCGAGCGCGTCTTCGCTTAAAGTTCAAACGGTTGGCGCCTCAACTAATTCGAATTTATTTTGAC
Organism: Smittia sp. YW1114-2; assembly: GCA_033064975.1. Taxonomy (NCBI): domain Eukaryota; kingdom Metazoa; phylum Arthropoda; class Insecta; order Diptera; family Chironomidae; genus Smittia; species Smittia sp. YW1114-2. The sequence continues at coordinate 15,900,303 of CP093833.1, forward strand.
GGTTAAATTTCATGAGAAGGTGGATCGATTTCTTGTATTCCTGTTGACGCAAATTTAATATATTCCTATAGACGTTATCATCACGTTATTCGTGTGAATAACATGGGCTCGGCCTCAAGTCAAGCGACGACGTTTAAATTTATTTTATTTTGATCGCTCGCTATTTTTATGAATATTTTGCTGCACGAAGAGTTGAGCTTGTAAACAAATGTCGTCAGAAAAAGTATCGAGAGAGATTCGAAGCCAAATCTGCGCTCTTGTTTTTTGGGGTGATTGGCACGAGAGGGAAACGCTGTTTGGCGATCGCTTCAAGGAGGGTGACTCGAAGAAATCGGATCACAATAGATTTCCATCGCGCACTCGATCAGAGTTTGCCATCGTTATTGTGAAATCTCAACTTTTTCATTATTTTCATTTGATGATTTTTACATTGGAGCTGCTCTGTAAATGGCAAATCAAGTTTTGAAGCGAGCGGGTGGGAGCCGTTCGTCAGTTGGAGAAGTAGAGCTGAGCCAGTACGCGACAAACATGCGCTGCAAGTGTTACAGAGTCCACTCACTACCCCCGCCTCTAAGCACACTAAAGTCATAACAAGTACACGAGAAATCGAGCTGTTGCCTTTTTTTCATATTAACTTTTTTTTCGCTGTGCTTTGCGTACGATTTTGTTGTTGGCTCGATATTTTTTCTTTCATTTAATGTCAAGCTAACTGTTTCCCGAGCTCTTTATACATAATATATTGTACGATCGCTAGTCGCTCTCTATGTGTGATGAAAATAAATTAACAGAACGCTGTTGTCCATCCGAAGAGAACCGCCGAGTGTTCGGCTTGGAAAACATGAACCGAAGCAAAAGTCATAAAGGCAGCACACAATACGAAAATGTGATCTTTATCGGCTAACGATGAATATGAAAAGGCGATCGCTCAATTGTTTTTGCTCGAACTTTTTTTTTCTCGCTTCGCTTTTGGCTTTCAAATGATTTTTTTATCTCTCGAAAACTTTTTTTTTGCGTTTCTGCTTCTGAAGCGAAAAAGAAGAAACGCGATTTGTTATGTTTATTATGCTCGAACAGCGGAGAAGGCAATTCGAGCAATTCGAGAACATAAAAAGCGAATGGAAAATTGACAAATTAAATGTTTTTTAATGGGCAAGAAGAAGGCTTTGCTTCTTTTTTGGGGCAGTCCAATGGAGCGTGACTACCAGGAGGGAAGACGGTGGAGCTATCGTCATATTGACTGTACGTTGTAACTGAATAGCTTCATAAAATCTCAGATTAAATTTCTCAGTTGTGCGAGGATGAAACTTGAGCTCGGGGCTCCTGAGGGATGATTACAGCTTTGATCACATAATGCCAATGCAAATCATGAACTGAGCTGGCTTTAGCCAAACTTGAAAGCTGCCATCAGCAACCTCCATGGGGCGTAAGATCGACAGAGTTGTTCAATTTCGTTCCGAGCTATTAAGGCATGAGCGCACATCATATTTGTCTTTAGCGACGTCCCCGGAGTTTTCTCCTTTCAAAGACGTTTCAAGTACAAAAAGGCGAAAGGACAAAAGGTGAAGAGAAAGAAGAGACGAAGCCACAGTAAGAAAGAAAGCAAGAAAACAGCAACCAAGAATTAATCAGTCTTTTTAAGCGTTCTCGTCTTTCTTTAAATGCAAAACAAAACAGAAACAAAGTCGAACGGGGCTTCGCCTTTCAGTTGTTTCCACGACGATTGCGATAATTGAAATCGATTCATGTTTTGTGATAAGATTCATAATATTTGTGTTAGCACAAATGCTGGTGAACAATTCTTTAATCTGATTCAAGAGAGAAAACGTCGGAGCCCCTCAAGGCAGCATGGCCGAAGATAAACTTTAACGTGGAACAAGGGAGCCAAAAGAAAGCATGAATTAATGTTTGGTTCGAATTACAAACTTCTCTTCTTCTTGCGCGTCTCAGTTCTTTTGTTCTTCGCTCGAAGAGATCGTGAAGTGCCTTTTGTACTTTTCCATCGCAGCGAAAAAATTACTTTGAGCTTGCGGGGGCCAATGGGGAGGACGAAAGAAGAAGCGAAAACAATAAAACATGTCACTCCGTCTCGCTGCACTGGAGAACCACTCAAAACTGCATCGAAGGCATAAAAGCGATTTTCTCATTCCGCTTCGTCTTCTTCTTCTGGCCCCATGCAAGGAATCCCAAAAAAGCGAACTAAATTAACAAGTTTCCTCATCGTCGCTTTGTGTTTCCAACATGCGTTCGACAAAAACGTCACTGAGTAGCATCGCAGATGATTTAGATTGTTTGTATTCGTCTTGAATTTCACGAAACTCGTCTCGAGATGACTGAGTACGATCGTTGTTGTAATTACCAATCTCAGTTTTAAGTTGAACGTGACGTTCTCGACAAACAACTCTCGACGATCCCTGTTTGCGTTTTTAATGCATTTCTCTTCGCCACATTCATAGTTTTTTACGGGTTCGGGACGACATGGTGAAACATAATACACGAAAGGAGATTTAAAAATAAAATGCGAAGAAAGGACGAAGTTTAAAAGGAATCGAAAAGACGGGAGGCACTTAATCCCTCAAGCACCAACAAGCCACGACAAGTTGAAAAGAAGAAGGAGAATGATTTGATGAATTATCTCTTGTAATAAACTGCTTCCAATAAAGCATCTATTGAACCTTATGATGAAGATCCTGTAAAGCAATTCTCTCAGGTGTCTAAGCTGGAGCAAATTTTCATTTCATCTCAACCTGTCAAGTTCCAAATTTTCCATTCTCAAGTAACAGTGCAATTTGAAATGGTTCGAGCGATTTACAAAATCTTCCGCTCTGTCGAAAACTGTGCAGATGATTCGTGACATGACAAAGCCTTAGATTGATTTGAAATTGAAAGAAATATTTTGCATTAAGTTTATGCATTTGGGAAATTATTTGGCAGACTCCCTGAACTGTTCACCAAATAAATCAGCTGGATTTCCAAGAACACGTCTCGTGTGTTCTCTCGTGAATAAGTTTCACTGTAATCGGTCGAGTAGTTCGCGCCCTGAATTATTTTATTTTTTTATGATCGAGGTGTAGCTGGATTGTTTGAAAGTTTTCTAATTTTCAAAACGCTTTCAAGTTCTGTTCATTAAACGACAGATGACAGTAACTCAAAATTTTTAGCAGATTTCTATTTCTAGGCAATTTCCATTTATTTTGTTGCCGGCTCCAGTCTCGCTTAGTTCCTTTTCACAGTCAGTCAGCCTGTTTCCTGGCACGAGTGTGACTCCGCAAATGTTTTGTGCTGAAGACAAATTGCTCGGCACAACATGCAGATACCTGGGGCTCGCCAAAGATAGTCGTCGACAAGAGGAACGTGAAATTTGCTGTGGAAAAAGTTGGGCAAAGTTTTCCGGTTCCGCTGGAACTTATAATTAAAGGACGAAGTCGAACTTTTTCTATTCGCACGCGCTCATTAAACGTTTTTTATTCCTCGTCAATTCAATCATTTGACCTTTTCTTGCCCGTCATCAGAACCATCCCACTTTTTGTCATCGCATCCGAAAGGGGAACCGTGAACGAGCGAAGAAAACGAAGCACCAGAAAAACACCTTCAAAAGACCTCAAAAGAGAAACAAAAACAAAAAACACATGAAAAAGTAAATAAATTTGAAATTAAAGAAGCATGAAAGTGAAAAGAAGAAAATTTCATTTATCTTCGCTTAGTCTTCTGTACATATCAGGACTCGTTCTCGTGTCGATCATAATTATTCTCTCCTTCGTTGCCCCCTCTTCAATTACCCAGCTGAGAAAATGATATGCAATTATTTCCCAAAAAACATCGACAGCATTAACACAGAAATGGTTTCTTCGTGTTTATTCATAAGAGTCTTCTCCAGCAAGTCGAGGGGAGCTTGTCGAGGGAAGAAGCTCTGGGGAACGCTTGCACGCAATCCTTTTGACACTTCTAATCAAACTTACTACTTAGGTTGAATGTGTCACATGAATCCTTCGTCACGACAAGATATCCAACTTGGTTCGATACCGTCGAAGGCCGAGCTCGATACTCGACGGCTCGTTCCAGCCCCTCGCTCGATATATTTCGCGATTTGTTTAAAAACAACAACAAGCACAAATGGGCATGGAAAACAATAACGAAACGAGAGACTCTGCGGGCTGAATACTAAAATGTAAGCAACTCGAGAACCGAGCGCTGGAACTGGTTTTTGCTTTTCGTATTTTTCAGTTTTGATTGTTTGTGAATTTGAAGAGAAAGGAAAAGAAGAAAAACACGAAGCGAGAAGAATGAAAAAGAAATACATTGTTGATGGCCCAAACATCAGCGAAATAAAATCGAACACGGAGGGGAATCGAGCGAGCGTGGGCTGACGAAGAATTAATGAAGTCGACTCGAGAAGTCACTTGGTTGATTAGTGGAGTCGTCAAGACTCTTTTTTTCGTGAATTACTCAATCCCAGGGTGACTTGCAAGTAGAAGTCATGAAACTTTCGGCGATCCAAGGTCAACGTCGACACGTGGATCAATCCGCAATTCGCAAATCATCCCGCAATGATTCCTAAAACCTTTCGAGCCATTTTCTTACAGTGTTAACCTGAATGCCCTCTTCTTTCGCTTCTTCTGCCTCGTCTTTCTTTTCATATTGAAATTAAAGCAATAAAAAGACTTCGAGTTCGCTTCTTCTTGATCCCTTGCAAGAACCAGAAATTGGAACAAAAGAAAGAATCAGCGAGATGGAAGACGAAGAAAATATTGCGTAATGCGCGAATAAGAATGGAAGAGCAGCGGCAACAGGAGAGCGGTATTAAGGGTCGGGGGGAATCGCATAGGGAGTTGAGAACTCTTCGGGAACAAAAGCGCTGAAATGCGAAGAACTTTGACGTTTTTATGTGAATAAAAATGAATGACGAGGGTTCCGAAACAGCGCGATAGCTCACAGATTAAACAACGAATTGCATAACTCATGCGTTTCGTCCCCGGTTTCACTCGCACACTAACCCTTATTATTTTATTGATGATGCAATCGCTGCCATCCTTCATGTTCCCTTACACCGCGAGCGTTTGTTTCGAACCGTTTTGAGTTTCTCACCGCGCAGATTTCAGGGAGAAAATTAAATTTTCTTCCCGTTCGACTATAATTAAAATAAATTGATTTTTATGATTTCAAATTTTAGTTTTATGGCGTTAGAAATCATTCTTTGACTGTTTACGATGATTTTTACGACTTGTTGTTTGGGTTTCGAGTTTTGGTGGAAACTTTTATGAAGGGTAAATGTCTGTTTATGGCCGTAATTACTCGCTTCTCGTATCAGCACCGCTTATCGAGAGTCACTAGAGAATCTTCAATCATTTCTTATCCTCGATTGCCATCAATCTCCACCTGGTCTGACCAGTTTCCAAAAGGCAAGTCTTGACCTGACCGAAAGCTGACGGCAAACTCTCGCTCCTGGCGTCGACTGCGATGGTCGAAACGATAAAAATAAAACACAAACGGCACTTCTTGTCGCTCCAGTCCCAAATTTCAATTTTCTCCAACTCATTCAAGACCTCACTTTCCTTAATTATTTTTCCTATTTCTAGCTATCTCGAGTTTCCTTCAAATGTTTTTCTCGTTTCGTTCATCTCCATTGGTTTTTGCTGCCGCCTCTCGTTCCTTGCTCGAAACACCCGAAAATAAAGAGAGCCGTTAACAAGCGCAAAAAAGCAATAAAAGGCAAAATTTATGACATAACATAGAAGTTCTTTGATAGAACGGATGTGTTGAATGCGTTTCAATAACAGCGGAGGGTTGAATCGTGAGTGCGTCGCAGCAAAAACTGAAGAGTCCACTCGATTGTTCCCTAAGCTACTCGCAATAAAAACCCCGAGACCTTGAAATAATTTGTTGCCGTCACTGACAGACTCGACCCACTAAACAGCAGCAATCTAAACTAGCAGAAGTTTCCCGTTTCGTTACATTGAATAAAAAGAAAAGCTTCTCATTATCGTTGAGAGTATTTCTGTGTCAGCATGTTTAATTAACAAAAAAATTAAAATTTCCATAGTGTTATGGGCTGCTGGTCACTGGCAAACGAATTTGGTCGAATTATGCAAATGCGTTGATCGCTGTGCGAAGTGGAAAATGCGCAACAATTGAGAGAGAAAAAAGACGAAAAGTCGGAACAAAGGGAAAATGTTCACTCATACACGGAGAACTTTCTATTCGGGAGGGACTGCGAAAGGGGAAGGTTTATGAAGCGCGTCTTAATTCGGAAGCGGACCGAGAGTTTTGCTATGGCAGCGACCATTGAAGATGGTCAGGAGTTATATGAGCCGTAACTCTCATGTCATGAAACGCTTCGAGGTTTCATTCTTCGCCCTCTGATTCGAACGCTCCCCTAGCGCGCTCGGTGGCGATTTCCTCTTCCTCCGATAATGACACATTAACATACACAAGCGATCGTGCATAATCGAGCATTATAACGAATTAGGTAGCGAGAACAGCAAAGTAAAATTTTCTTGTTGCCGAGAGCTGCAAAGTCATGTCGATTCATGTTTCAGCCCGGCGATGGCCATGTCGTTAGCGACAGTCGACTTACACTTTTCACCACATCATCAGATTCAATCGATCCATATCTTCCGCTAGCGTTGACTTTTGCGAAAAATAAAGATGGAAAATCGTGAAAATTTCCAGCTGTGCACTAACATCGCTCTGATTTTGTGAAAATTACGCACCAACATCACCATCCGCCACATCAGATGATGGTGCATGAAAGAGGAAAAAGAAAGTTTCATTACAATAAACACAATATTTATTTTCTTTCCCGAATGGAACTCGATTGACGCGAGCGCTGTGTTGGTGAAATGGATAGAAGAAAAAGAAGTTTCTGTAAACCGGCTTCGATGTAATCATCAGCGGCGTTGCCACCGATTTTCAGTTCATGGAAAATTTGGAAGAGTCAGAGGAAAATTCCCAAAAGCGAACTGCAAGTCTTAAGAACGCGAAGCCCTCCGCTTGGCATTCGTTTGCTTGGGGCTTTGCTGTCAATCTCCGCTGTTCAGCATTTCGCAACTCCGCTTGTCCCACCAGTTTATGAACTCAGACCCACCAAAGGCTCCCATTTAAAATGCGAACTACAGCGGCTTTGAAGCGAAAAATCGATAAAATCGGCAGATCTGAACAGCGAATCAGCTGTTGGATAGAAACATGGCAACGTTGGAAGATTGTTGCTTTATTTCTCGTATTGCCATTATTGCCATCAGCGCACACACACTCGCTCGAGAAAATATTCAACACAGAAAGCCAGCTCGAAGCGAGAGAATCATCAACAAAGAAACATTAAAACTAGCAGCCAAACTCGTCGAGCTAAAAGGGAAACGAATATTGCAAAAATTGAAGAGATGGAAAAATATTTAAAAAATATATGTTTTCTTATTGAATTATTTGGTAATCTGCAGGAATCAACAAGAAAACTCGTTGTTTTATGATTTCTCCAATTTTTTAAAAAGATTTTCCATTTGTTTTATGATTTCTCCAATTTTGTAAAAAGATTTTCCGTTTGTTTTATGATTTCTCCTATTTTTTAAAAAGATTTTCCATTTGTTTTATGATTTCTCCAATTTTTTAAAAAGATTTTCCATTTGTTTTATGATTTCTCCAATTTTGTAAAAAGATTTTCCGTTTGTTTTATGATTTCACCAATTTCTAAAAAGATTTTCCATTTGTTTTATGATTTCTCCAATTTTCCAAAAACATTTTCCATTTGTTTTATGATTTCACCAATTTTCTAAAAACATTTTCCGTTTTTCTAAAACTTCTTTGCGTTTTCCTGTGACATCTCAACATCCCTTTGCAGTGGCTTTGTCTTTAGGTTGTCCAATGAAGGAACCTTGAGACCAAGGACTGTGCAAGTTTGAAATCTAGAAAATTCAAAATGGGATTACCCTTTAGTTAGTTGATAAAGTCAATTATTAACCACTTCCAGCCCATTCGGAAAATTTCTCGTTGCCATCAATCTATCTCAAGCTTTACATGTCATTCCGCTTTTCCTTGACCAACCCATTGACTCCACCATGGGCTGTTTTCCACCATGGGCTCTTCATGCAATTACTTTACCCCAACAAACTAGCGAATCGATGCAAATTGCCAAATCTCAAGAGCTAAACCTCGACAACGCGAATTATATGAGGTGGACGCAATCATTTTTCTCTCAAATGGATAAAATAAAACATCAACAAAAGGGAACGAGAAGCACAACAAGAAGAATGATTTTTGTTTATTCTACGAACACATGGAAAAGTGATTTTCCTGAATAAATATATGAACCAACACTCGAGAGCGGCTGATGTAAAATCATCATTAATGACTGTAAATGTTCGAGTTTGCGACGATTCGACGTGGAAATCGTGGAAATTCATCTGAAAGTCAACTCGAGACAATGCAAAATCTAGTAAAGTTTGTTTGTCGAGTCAAAAAGCGATTGCACAGCCAGAGATTGATGAAAATTGGTCACGCACACCGGTGAGTGGCGAAAAATCATTAACTCAGCTGCGAGTGTGAATGCGATAATTTATTTCAGATGTTCTACCAACACATCCGAAGCCGCTTTTCAATTCGAATTACAGCGGCTTAAAGCGGATGAAAATCCTTGATTCATGTTCTAAGTCATCCTGACAAGTCGCGACTACAAAGTCCGACAGGAAAATCGCGAAAACCTCGGCCACGAGCCGAGATTTGAGCCGTCAACAAAACTCGGCTGAGGGTATTCGTTGACATATTGCGTTGTTGTTGGCCCTGGCGCATGTGTTGGTTTTCCACCGAGTTTGCCTTAAAACCGGTCGCGAGATTTTCAACTGCTTCAGTAAGTGAAAAGCAGCAGACGACTCAAGAGCTCCGCAAAAAATCGTTACATCAACTCTTTATTTCTTTTTCTTATACACAACTCACTCTCAAAGTCCAGAAGAAAATATAAGCCAAGAGAAGGAAAACCAACTTACATCCAGTGCCGATTAAATAAACTTAGATTTTGTTTTGTGATAGAAAGTTTTCACGATTTGGAGAAAAGTCCAGAAAGAAAAATTCTGATGCCATTCAAGATTCTTGCGACTTTTAAGAAACATTTTAGTGCTGTGAAAAACATTTTTTGAAAATACTTTTCTTGTTAATGAGCTTGCCGAGCAGCAGCGAAACTGAGTCCTAAGACATTTTAAAGAAGAAAACACTTGGAAAGTTCAAACTTTTTAAGAAAAACCAAAAACACTTTTTTGCAACAAGAAAAGTCAAAGTAAAATTTTAATGAAAATGGAAATTTTGTCAGTGCAAAATCAGTTTGTGCACATGATGCCGTCGAAGGTGAAAGGTGAGTTGAGATAAAATTTCTTTTCTACTCTCAATGTATGTAGAGTTATGAATTGAATTAACTTGAAGGAAAAAGTTGATTCGACTCGACGCTCTGCTTATTGCGAGAGACACGTTTGCCAAATGCGCCCCTCAAAGTCGACAAGTTGAATATTTGCCCCTCAAAACTTATTAAGGATTGAATGATGCAATTGTTCCGAACGTTTCACCTGCGATTTCTCCTAAGGAAACTTCTCGAAGCAAAGTGTAGCACGAGATCTAATTCGGTACCTGGAAATCTATTTTACCTTCTTTACCCTTGAAGGGATTTTCTCATCTCTCTTTCCTGTGACCTTCAGGGTGATTCCCTTTGATTCGCAGTTAGCTAGAAAACCAGGAGGAATTCCGAGTTACATAAAACTGAACTGAATCGATGCAAATTTTCACAGTGAAACCGGCAAAGTTCCCCCCTCTCTTCAAGCCGACACAGTGTCTAGCGACGATTCGCGATTTTCCTTTCACACTTTTCGTTTACAAGCTCGATGGCCGCTCGTGCTCCGACACGTTTCTTCGCCCCATCGTCCCCTCCAACGGATGATGCAATTAACGCCAAATGAAAAATACAAAAAATCTAATTTTAAAAGAAAAATAAGAAAGAATTATTTTTCCGGTTTGTTTGCCAAAAAGAAAACAACTCTCGGCTTGGAACTGTGCCCGGGATGAGAGCAGAGAAAAAGCGATCCGCATCCGCCGATGTAAAAAATTGTAAATTTCACCCAACTTTTTCTCCGTTCCATTCGTTCACATTCGCTGTTGCTAAGGCGATTGCTGAGCCCGTGAGTCACTCGGTGTTGGTTGGTTCATGTCAGTACACGATGCCATGTGTCGGTGTGAATCATATTCAACCTTCAAAAGCTATTGAAGAAAATGAGTTGAGGGAGAAACAAAGAAGAAAAACAGAAAAAACAGCTGTTGGAAGTTGATGGAAGCGACTGCGCTTGTGGTTGTGCTTCGCTCCGGCGATTCCCGTTCGTTAATTCCTCCCATTTGACTTAATTCACCGATTCTTACTTCTTGATTAATCCATTAAGTTGATTCGCAAAAGCGATTAACTTCATTTCCTGCGCCGCATGAAAAAGCGATAACGAAGAAAAATCAATTTCTTGATTCCGATTTCCATTGCGCACCATCAGCAGTTGCTCGTACCAACACCACCGCCGAAAATTGCCGACCAGCTGATGGTGCCGATTCAACATAAGGGGAATATTTTCCGTTCGGCAAACGATTTTTCGCCGTTGAGTTTTGAGTTCATGAGCGTCAAACATTAACGAGAACATTTTAATTGTCTTTCTCAGGGTCCAACTGGACGCCAGCAACGCTTACGCCACCGAAGAGTACAAAAAATATCCAAGACGAAGACGACGATCTCTTCCACCTTCCGACATTTAATGACGAAGCCATCCAGGAGGTCGCTGATATGTTGACGAACACGCTACGAGATGCCAAGCAACGTCATTTGCTTTCGTGCACCGAAGTTCTGTTGCCATGCGAGCTTCTACAGAGAATTGGCTTGGAGATGCTTAGTAGCAGCGATGAGGAGGCGTGCGGCATCAGAGGATGCAACATTATCATAGAGTTTGAGGACGAGATGGGACTCAAGAGACAAATCGCATCGACAAAGACTGATCCGAACACTGTTTCGACTTTCGAACTCATTTTAACACTCAAACAAGACCGAAGCGGATGGACTTCCATTCTGCCACAATTTTTAAAGTAAGTCAAACTCGTCAACTCGACGCAACTCGAATCGATTACTAACTTTGTCATTTCTCTCTTTGCTTCCAATAGAAATCTCACTCGTGGTGGAACAATCATGATAAGCCGTGACTACGTGTTGGTCAAAAATAAATTGAGCTACTCGTTCGAGTAAGCTCACAACAACGGCCAACATCATCATCCATCCTCTTCAACAACTTTATTATCATCTCGTCAACATTTATTTGTGTAAACATTGTGATCCATGCGAATATGAGAAAACATTTTCATCAGGTGAAGCTCGCATGCAAAAAGAGAAATGAAAATAACTAATCGGGAACCGGAGACTTCCTAGCCGAACTTCCCAATCTTCACCAATCATCAATTATTCAAACCCACCACACAACTTTGATTAAGTTTCATTTTTAAATTATACCTGTCGACTTCTTGGCCTTCCTTAGGCGCCTTGATGGATAACAAGAAGGTTTGTGCGAAAACACTTATTTTGTGATAACAAAGGAAGTACGAAGAGCTTTTGGAAAGGCGTGAGTGTCGGACAAAGAAGGGAAAACTCTCTGTAATGAGGTTTAAGATTTGAGAATTATTGCCGTACTAGGTTCTTTTAATAATTGTGATGATGCGAGCAATGAGACCTCGATCATAAGATACAAACAGTCAGTGATCAAGCATCCCGAGTCGCGGGATAATTGTGATTTTAAGAGAAAGAGTTTTCCCAGTCCCCAACGCAGATTTGCAAGCTTTGTCCGCTTAGATGTTGGTCACGAAAAGAACGTATTTTGATAAATGTTGGTTTGAGCCCTTTCTCGATAAGTTTTGTGTCGTTTTTATTGTAGGAGTTTCAAATTAAAAGAACTTTCACTAGAATTTCCAATTAAAATCAAACTTTCAGTTGATTGGTAAAGCGAAAACCTTTCACCGACGTATTTTTGCATCGAACGATAAAAGTTTCTCGTATCTTTCAATGTTAAGTTTAAGGTTTGTTCTCTTTTTTCGAGAAGTGAGACGACAAGGCTCCGCTCGTTCGACAGCGAATGCTAATGAGAATCCTCAAGAAAGGAAAAATTTAATTTATTTTTGGCACAGAAAATGGAAACACGAAAAGTTTTGAATATCGATGGCTATAAAAGTAAAAGGAAAATCGAGAATAAATCGAGGATAAAGCGAAATGTGAAAGAAAAGAAAACAAGTAGAAATTAAGCGTATAATTAATCGTGATATGAAAAAAGTTCAAATTTGCGTAATTTAAGTAGGAGTTTTCAATTAAATTCATCCAACTTCTCCCTTGTTTCTTGCTGCGAATATTTTTCTCATGATCAGTATCCTTTCCTGTGTAATCAGACATTTGCAAGCCACTTCAAAGCCAACTACACCCACGACTTTGATGGCTTTTACGACATCGGAATCCTTCATTGAAGGATCCTGAACCTTGTCAATCGACCCCTCTTCCTTGAGTTTATTCTTAACGAAAATTTCGCTTTCTTCTCTAGTTCTTGAAAACATACAAAAAAAAACAAATCAATGAGACAAAAACATAAACTATTTAATAAAAAAAATGTGATTAATCAATTTGAAGAATGATCGTAGTGAATTAACAAATTTTTCCAATCCCCAAAAACTATTATAAATGTGAAAGCAAAACTTAGAATTTACCAATCTAATATATTTGAACAAATGGAGAAACAATTAAGAAATCTGAATTTAATTGTGAAACGAATCTGCTCGGTTTGACAGCTCAAAACGTAGCAGAAAACTTTTTAAAACTTTATGATTTGTGAGTGATTTCTTTCCTTACTTTGCAATTTTCTTTGTGCATTTTACTTTCACTTTATTTTAAAGTTTGATTTTCATTTTTCACAGTTAATTATAAATGCATTGTCAGTTAATTTTCCGAATCTCGACTCGATCTCACGACAGTATTAGTAACAAAACACGAAACTAACTTGACACAAGAGTATTGTTACTCCCCCGAAAAATCTTAAATTTTTCATGCATTTTTTTTTGTTAATTTTCTCATCTTTTCAACGTCATTTAGATTAAGTTCATACCTCACCCAAACAAACCCACAAACAAGTCTCATACAAAACCCACAAATCATAAAATGAATAATAAATGAAATCGTGATAAGCGAATCACCTTTTTCCACAAAGCATAAGAGCAGAAAAAGAGGAGAAAGAAATTCAAATTGATTGTGTAATGTTTTTGCATCTCTAGTGTTTAGCGTAGGAGTTTTCAAATTGATAAAAAAAACTACAAAAAAGATTTTTATAATAAAGATGATACAATTTATAATACAAACGAAAAAGAAAATGAATGAAAAGTGACCAGGAAAAACTGTCGGATGCGTCCTTTGTTTATCTCTGTAAGCTTTGAAAAAAGTCAATAAAAAGTGATACTAAAGAAAAGTTGTTTTCATTTCTAATTTTATTTCAGTTCATTTCAGTTAACTCGAGAAGCTTTTGAGTTTAGTCGAGCGAGTGTAAACGCTTTGCAGTGTTGGAAGATATCAGGTTTAATAAGCTTGTCTCACAGTTCTACGCTACTGCTTCGACCAAAGAGACGACAGATCGCTGCGCGTAAATTAATTGAGATCACTGACTTGCTGACTGCAGAACGACTTACTTTGTTGATTAGGATTGACCAAGTTTTTTATTTTATCTACGCCGTAAAGAAACAATAAACTGATATCTAATATTTGCTTCATTAATTTAATTAAAGCGAAAGAAACAAAAATAAAACTGAAATTCGAGGAAGCGTTCACGAATTACGTCACCAAGTTTTCGTTATTTTTGGCGTCGACAGAGAGAAATTCTCAGTGCCAATGTAACAAGCTTTGGGGGTGATCGACATTGTGGGACAGAAGCGATTCAACCGAAATTAGAAAAGCTTCGCAACTGTACAAACAAAAAGGTTTGACGTTGCGCCCATAGAGATTTTTGACCCGTTCAAGCTTAGTGGGAGGAAGAAAATAAAATGATTGCCTTTTAACTAAGGCTCACTCCGCTTATCAGTCGGCTGCGTTTATTGTCAATGATCTCCTTCTTTCTCCGCTGTTATCATGCCGTTCTCATTTATATGTGTAGCTCACTCATTTTCCCATTAATCTTTCGCCGTCGTGTCGAGTTGGGACGACGTGCGATTTCCCTCATCGTTCATGTTGTTTCTTTAAAAATAATTATGAGACGGCTCTTCAATCACGTGAGGTTGTTTTGATTGAAAAACGAGAGCTGTTGACTGAAGGAAAAATCTGTGAAATCAGAACGTTCGCATTTCACTCCACCCCGTCAACCCCTATCAAGTTACATAACGAGCAGACGCTCTTATCGCAAGAACAAACAACTTTAAAGAAGACTGTTTTCGTTCGTTATCGCCTCGCCTTTGTTTCTCGCTTTGATGTCGACTCCCTGCCCCTCCCCCGCCCCCTCTCGCACTTAACAAGTTTTCTTCTTATCACCTAAACTTTCCTCTTCTTCGTTTACAACTCTAACATATTTATAGAAATCAAACAAATTTAAAGTGGAAATGTAAATACGGAAGCGTGTTTTTCGCCGAGCGAATGTGTTGATTGGCGATTTTCGTTTTGCGTTCTAAGCTAATTTCTTATCTTCTTTTCGAGTGGAAACGCGATCCAACACACCCGAATCACGTTTCGCTCAAACTTTAATATTTCTCCTTGCTCTGCTAATTGCCTTACTTTGTTTTCACTGATAATAATTGCAAACAGGGAATTATCGCTTTATTGCTAAAGAGTGGTAAAAATAAGTGCTAACAACCAACGAAACGTAATTAGCATGGCCGATGAAATAAGCGTGGATCGAAAGCTTTGAGCTTTTCCTCGCGTGAAAAACTATTTACGCCAAACATTCTCCGGACTCGAGATGCTAGAAAAACAACTCGGCCTTCAATTTTTTTCTTGTTATTCCCAAAATCTTCCTATGAGATCTTTGAATCAAACGAAAAAGTTTAGATTAATGTGATCGGGAGACGTTCGAAAGTGTTGCTTGTCGTCACTGGCGATTTAAAATATTTACTTTCAGTTCTCAATGCTGATAAGAGACAAATATTCGAAACATTATCATTGACGTTTGAATTAAAAAATGTTGAAACGTGCTCATTAGTCTCAAGTGCCAGAACTTGAACTAGCTGTCAACAAGGTAAGACTGACGCAGGCCCGTCAACGACTGTTTTATCATCTTCCCGAACTACGATTGAGATTAAGAAAAGCGTGACGCGTAGCCTTTCGAAGCCGTTATCCACTGTGTGAAGGTCAATAACTGATTCAGTCGGTTCGCGCGATTATCTCAAAGATTGTTTTTCGTTTTATTTGCAAAATATTTTTCTCTTGTTTTCCATTTGTTTTTCGTCGTGTCCGAAGAAACACGTTATGAACAACATGCGTGATAGCGATGACGCTCATCAAAAGAGAGTTTCATCATCTTGTTGATCGATTGGAATTGAAGGCTGACTCAGGTAAGATCGCACAGTGATAAGAGTCTTAAAATAGAAACAACTGCTCTCCTCTGAGCGTAAACGAACTCAACAGCACATTCCAGTTGCCTGCCTCATCTGTGTTTGCATAATGACTGCGACCGATCCATCCAGAGCAGTGGGAAATAATCTTCTCTGTTTCAGATTCGCGATGAAAATTGCTCAAAAATACATAATTTCAACGCAAATTTGTCACACGTTGCTTCGCCTCATCTTCGTTTTCTATTTCGAGTGCTCGAGACAATTCTGCGAATTTTCAAACCCAAAACTTTCCTATGTTTTCAAGCAGATCGAGATGTTCCGATGACGGAACAACTTCCTCGTTGTTTATCACCGACTTATCTAAGATTCCAATCACGACTCTCATTGACAGCGGCTCTAAAAGGCGATCAAACAACAACAGCCTCCTTGGCCAGCGATCAACAGCGTTTATGGAGCGTCCGGAAGCGAATTCTCCAGACACGGTGACTGCTTGGAACAATCGCACGATTGACTTCCACATTTTTTGTAACCCAATTTGTAATTCCGATCGAGAGGATGTTGAACGCAACCGGCTGAATATTTTGTCGCCTAGCAACGCTCTCTTCTCGATGGGTTCATGCCCTTGCAAGCGAATTTAAAATTCGTCTCGTTCGTCAGTCGATTGATCAAATTCAGATCTTTGCCTTGGAAAAATACCACCTCCTGGCTGAGAAAAACGTTTTATCAATGGAGAACAGAACCGCCCAGGCGATGATATCATCAGCCGATGGAAAAATATCAATTTCTCGCCTGATCGAGCGACTGTAGTCTCGTTTGTCGAAAACTTGTTTTGCTCTTTCGCCTCTTATCTTATCGTCAAGTTCAAACTCCTGGCCGTCTCCCACATTTTTCCACGTTGCCTGACCCAATAACAAAGTTAATTAATTGCACATCGAAATCGATTGTAAACGTCTCGTCGTCTAGCGATGTTGTTTGTTCGTTCGAGCCCAGCCGATAGCGATAAGAAGCAAACGTAGCGAGTATTGTGAAATTTGGAGGCGGCTTCGCTGACGACCTTCACGCAAATTAAGTCGTGCAATAAAAACCAGGAAAACGAAATTTAAATTATTCGATGATCGAGTAAACGTTTTGGTTAATCGCGCCGAGCGTATTTTCGATCGCATTAAAAATTTCTTTATTGCTCATGATAAGAGGAGTCATGATTTTAACCTTTTTGCTAGAGACTGCTGCTAACTGGTGAGTGTTATCACTTCGTGCACTAACTGGTTGTTGACGACTTGTCCTTTTTAAAGCGCGACGGTGAGTCACAGATGTCTCGCTTCATTAACATTCTGCTGATTAATATTTCGCAAATTTTCCTGCCCAAAGTGACACAATGTCAAGTGGTGATTTCATCACTTTCCTGTTTTACTATTCACGTTTTGTTAGTCACGCAGACTAGAAAACTTCTTCCTGGTAATTTTGTTATCAACAAGAAACGGAACAAAACTTCTACAAACGGTCGAACAAAACGATGAAAATGTTGGACGAAAATTCTACGAGATGGCGACATGCTAAGCTTAGCTCTTCGCTGAACTTCAAGGGGAAATCAGAAACTCTGTTCAGTCGTAGACCAAAAAACGTACACGTTATGGTCCGAGAGTTATTGAAGGGCAAACTTTCGAGTCATCCAAAAAAGTGCGATTGTGGCCAACTCACGAAATCTTCCTCTAATTCATTTTGTTATAGAATTTATTTGTTCAGAATTTAAACTTTTCCAATGCACGATTGACAATGAATTGAGATTGCAATATTTCTCATTTAGAATCCAGATTAAGAAGGTCTGAGCCTCAGACTCTGAGGGAAAGCCTCGCGTGGCTAACAACAAAGCGATTACCATGAAAGCTTTTTTGCAAATGATTTGACTTTTATTCATAAATAAAATGAACAGGACATTTGTTAAAAAGCCGTAAACTTCTACCAATGATTCATTCTCAACTTGAAAGCTCGACGAGCTTTTGCAGCTAACTTTGAACTATGAATTATTCGTTTAATACTGCAGAAATTTCAAAAGCTTTTGCGTGCGAGTTTTCAAGTTTCAATCATTTCAACAAATATTCGTTCAGTTTCATTCGCAACTGGCTCAATATATTTACAAAATATTACCAATTTGTATAGCACGAAAACCGCGATCTGAATTTTTTATCGCATCTGGCGTGGAATGATAACAGCGCATTGAGAAAATGAAACATTTGTTGTAAAAAAACTTTACGGCAAATAAAGTCTTCAGTGCCTCAGTGGCAGTCAACAAGGAAACTTTGAGACAAAAAGCTGCAAGAATGATCGCTCTGAAGCGCAGAATATTTTTCTACTCGGCTTCAGCGTTTCTTCTGATCTTGGCGATTGCTTCAGAGCTTTTCCCAGTTCAAATTACGAGTGACGAAGGAGAAGTTACGATAAAATTTCTGAAAAATCACGGTTTTGGTAAATCTAATTTGACTTCAAAAGATCGGCTCGAATATATTTAAAGTTCTCAGTTCATTTAGACAATCTGAAAGGCGCCATCGGGATATTCTGTATCGTGACAGTTTACATTTTTAGTTGCTACAATCTCGTCGAGGGATGCGTCGAAGTGAGAAAGTCGTTATACCTTCTGATTTATTTTTAACATTTGAGATCCATAGCGCGATCCTTCTAAAATGATGATGTGGGTTTGGGCCACCGGACCTTTCTGCTGCTTCTTCCTGTTCGATGCTCTGCGGAAATCTCTCGCCTTAGGAGTTTTAACCTTTGTTATTCTCACGCTTTCTTGGATCAGTATTTGGATATTCGGACTACATCTTTGCGATGAAAACAAGGATCAATCGGAAAACAATCAGTCGATGCAAGGTGGCTTCAGCAACAAGAGCGAAATTTGAAGAGTCTCATCGAGACTTGGAAGTTATAATCGAGGTGATTTTGAACTGCTTAGTCTGTCCAAGAATTAACTACTCAAATATATAAGAAAGTATTATCTTTGCAGTTCAAAGTTTGCACTAATGAATATCGAAGAAGTTGAAAAACTGAACACTTGCTATCTTTCAGTTTGAACAAGAACTGTCTGTCACTTTAATGTCTCACAGTTTAAAGAAACAGAAGTTCATTGACTGTTCAAAGGTGACAAGTTGATTACTGTGAATTTATTCTCGCAAATAATTCATCAGTATCGAGAATAATTTAATAAAATGATTCTTTTATTGGATATAAATATTCTTAATATTCGTTATCTATCGATAACGTTGGCAGCTACAAAATTAGCATGAAACGAGTTTTGCGGAATTCGCATGATAAATGCATTTAGAAAGTTTTGGCACTCCGAAACTGCCGCCTTAAACTAAACTTATTTTGTAACGTGGTGCAAGCAATGAGCAAGATAGTCCACGTTGTTTTCATTGATTCCCGGCACCGACATTCGACCGTTCTTCACCAAATAAATACTGTGGTCGTTTATTAATCGCTCGCATTGCTCCACACTCAAACCGGAGTAGAAAAACATGCCACGCTGTTTAACGAGATGGCTCCAATCTTTACTCGAACCGACCTCATTGAGTTTCTCCAAAAGAAGTTGACGCATTTTGAGAATGCGCGCGTGCATCATTTTCACTTCGCCTTCCCATTCCTGTTTCAGTTCCGGCGTTTTGAAAATTTCTTCGACTACCCTCGAGCCGTGAATTGGCGGTTCGCCTGTTGAATCGAACAGTTAGAGGATTCCAATCATTGGAATTTTCTGTCGTTAGTCCTTACCATACATGCACATCGCGGAATATTTGAGTTGCTCCAGAATCGCATTCTTCTCTTCGTCACTGTTAACCATGAAGGTAGCGGCACCGACTCGCACACTATAAAGTCCCATGTTCTTACTGTAGCTCTGAGCGAAAACCACCCGATGGCCTTCTTCAATGAAGTGACGTAATGGAGAGGCATCAGTTTCAAAGCAGCCCGATCCGAACCCTTGGTACGCCATATCGAAGAAGATCAAAATGTTTCTGTTCTTCAAAATGTGAGACATCTCTCGCCATTGCTCGGCTGTTGGGTCCGTGGCTGTTGGATTGTGACCAGTCATTTGGAATAGGATTATCGACTCGTTCGGGATGTGCTGCAATGCAAGGAAATAGTTAAAGGTTCGACTAAATTCGAGATGAGTTCCTCACAGTCAAATCAGTCATCAGTCCCGTGTAATCCAACTGCTGGTTCTTCGCATCGTAGTAGCGATAGAACTCTGTTTCGACACCGGATTGCCGGAAAATTGGCGCGTGGTAAGCCCAAGAGGGATTCGAAATGTAGATCATTTTTTTCCCTTTGTAAATTCTTCCGATAGTCTCAGCGGCTACTTTAATGCTCCCGCTGCCACTGACGCTCTAAAAAGAACGATGATGATTATGCGAGAATATATTTCTTCTCTCTTGATTTGTGAACACTGAGCAAGGAGAAGAGGCTCGAAATTGAATGAACAACACTCACTTGAACGCTGACGTGCGGTCGATTAAAAAGTTTATCTCCAACAGCCAGACGATACGTCACCTCTCGAAAATATTCACTGCCAATGTCACTGTCGCCTGTTTTTTCCTGTCGCTGATCAACAATGCTCTGCTCTGCTTTCAGAATGGAACGCAATACGTATGGCTTTCCATAATTGTCGCGGTACGCACCAACGGTCAAATCAATTTTGTTTGGATTCTGATCAACTTTGAAGTCTTCAAATATTCCCAGGATGATGTCGGGGGGTCCTAAAGGGACGTCTTTCCACCATTGCGTTCTTGACATAAATTACAAAAATAATTTGACATTGATCTTGACATTTGAACACGCGAAATAAACTTACACGAGAGGCGCAACAGCTGTCTTTAACTTCAGAGGATCTCTGAGCAATGCACCAAGACGAACCATAACGACCGAGCGCTGTTATTATACTGCCAATGACTGCGGTGGAAATGAGAAAGAGGCAATGTTGAACACACACAAACCAGTTTTTGCGCTTAAATTACTACAAAACTGAAAATAAATTTTTTCGTTATCAATTTTCTTCTTACGTTCTCTCGTGATGAATTGTGTGGGGTGTGTGAGCGACGTCACGATGAAATTCATTCAAATATTTCATCATTATATTTTGCGCGTTTCTTGTTTAATGCTACAGTTGGAACAAACTTTGAGTTCATTAAGGTTTGAGGCTGTCAACGACTTTACAAACGATCCCCGATGGTCAATTCAGCATATGTTGTCGAGATTTTATTGTTTTGCCTCTCGCGCACATTCTCCTGACACTGCGACACCCGAATATAAACTTGAACTCAGAAGCTTTACAACGAAACAAACACTATGAGCTTGATCGCGAATCTCGGGAATGAAGTCGCAAAACGTGCTGAACCGTTTGAATGTCCGACCTTAAAATAGAATTTTCTCAAGGAAAAGATGGAAATGGGCGTCGTCAAAGACCTTGAATGACGCATTTGATTGAATCCAATTCAATCTAGATTGATTACAGTAACGACCACAGAAAGATCAACTCGGGTGAGATCTGGTGCAATTAAGATGAACATTAAGTCACAAAGATAAGCAGGATCATCCGATGAGAAGTCACTGGAAGCGACAACAAATCGCAAACTCCAAACACTTTAGATTTGGTGTCGATGTGACACTTAAGCCGAGCATCGTTTTAAAGGAGCTTTTGGAAGCTTTTGGACACAAACAAAAAAGCTCAGTCACTGAGAACATTTTAAATTGATTTAAGTCTTGTTTCGAAGTGTTTTACAATTTCTTACTGTTCTATTTAATCCATCAGCTTTGCAACGCCTCGAAAAGCTTTGACACCAAAGCTTAATTTTAAATCCGGAAGTTTCTTATCGATCACGTGGATTGAGTGTCGATTAAATAGAAAGTAACTTTTTTCTGACGACGTTGCATTGTAGCAAATGTATAATGATCACTATAAATCATTCACAGTTCGCAGATTGTTGAACTAAATTGATTGATTACAAAGAATTGCCACGTTCGTCATCATCAGCGAAAAATCCGTATAAGTTGTCGCCTGATTTGCTTTCCTGCTTTAGTTTCAAAGTTTCCAGCCGTCAGGATGAAGCTGATCGGAGTGATTTTGTTTGCTGTAGCGCTGATGTTCTCAAGCGTCTACACAGGAGATGAATCGTTTTGGGATTGGACAAACCTAGTGATCGATGGAGAAGAGAAAGTCTTGTCAAAAGTTTCGTTGGTCTTTTCGTAAGTGCCTTTTATTAAGTTTCGTGTTGGCAATTCGAACATCGTAGTTTCCCTCTAGTCCAGACATCTACAATGCCGTTTATCTGCCTCTCAAGGACCTGCAATATCTTACGTCTCACCCAAGATTCGACAAGACCAAGAAAACCGTGATGTACATTCATGGCTGGCTTGAGAGTGGCAAAGTGGACTTGTCCGTTCTAGCTATTCGTGGCGCTTATCTCGACAGAGGTGAACACAACATTATCAGCGTTGATTGGTCTGCCTACGCTAGAAACGTCAACTATCATAGGTGAGCTTTAGTTGAAAAGAGCGTGTCTCTAACTTCTATGGATTTGTCACCTAATAACTCGACTGCAAATATTTTCCACAGCCGTGTCATCCCACAACTGAAAGTCGTAAGTGCCAGAGTGTAATTTTATTTATAAGCGGAAACTCATTTTTTTTCTACAGATCGCTGAAGCTTACGCGGTGCAGCTTCGAGAATTTATCGGAAGCGGCTACCCAATTGAGAACATCCATCTGGTCGGACACTCGCTCGGCGGTCAAGTGGTTGGAAAAATCGGAAGACAACTTAGAAAAATCACTGGCGATAAATTGATCATTCCATTAATAACTGCACTTGACCCTGCAGGTAAAGCTCGAACGAATTTATTCATAGTCCACTTTAATAGCTCCTAACCATTTGCAGGTCCTGGATTTGAGGATCACAGCATCGACGGCTTCGAGACAATAACTCGCACTGATGGCCAGTATGTTCAAATCATTCATACCTGCGCTGGTCAGCTCGGTATGCAGCACAGAGTTGGCGACATCGATTTCTACCCTGACGGAGGTTCACGTCACCCTGGCTGTGACGGAGACGCCACCACATCGCTTGTAGGTTCTTATCAATACGTTTGCGATCATGCCAGATCTTGGCATTTCTACCAAGCTTCGGTGAGAGATCCGGAACGCTTCCCTGCTGTTCGTTGCATGTCATGGGATGACTTCGTCGAAAACAAAACCTGCGCTTATGACGGTAAACCAAAAACATTTGCCATATCAGCAACAGACTTTTCAATATTAAAATTTTACAGACATCGCTTACATGGGCTACGGAGTTGATACAAAGTATAATATCAAGAAATAACGTGATGTTTCTTACAAATTACTTTTTTCTAACAGGAAAAGAGGCAAATATTACCTTCAAACCAACGGCAACTTGTTCAATCTGTCACGCCGAATGGACGGAATTCGCTTCATGCGAGTCAACCTCACCAGATTGATGGTTCCTGGCGATGAATATCCTCCAGACGTCCCACCAGAGGTCCAAGAACGCGTTCTGTTCTAAGCAAACAGTTTGGCTGGTGCCAATGAAGCAATTTGTTTTACTAAAAACAATTGTACTGCACAGCCGAGAAAATTTCTAACGAAATTAAATGAGGGAATAAAATTCTTATCAAACATTTCTTTCTTTTTATTACCGCTTAAAGTCATCAAAGGTTACTTCTTGAGCTTCATACGAAATGGACCATTGAAACTTTCACAACTATTTACATTAAAATAGATCGAGTGCGCTGTCCCCAAACTAGATTATCAACAGAAACAGAACATGAACTCCCAAATTTTTCGTATAAAAACTTGCGTCTTTGCCTGTCCAGATACAGTTTCATTTTAATATTTCGGAAAGATGAAGCTTTTCGGAATTATTTTGTTTGCCGTGGTTACTGTTTGTGCGGGACTGGGAGTCGATTCACTTTGGGATTGGACGAACAACTGGCTTAATAAGGATGAAAAATATTTGGATAATGTTGTGATGGTTTTCTCGTGAGTTTGAAAGCGACCAACAATTGAGTTTCGAGCTTATAAATCTCGTTTACTACAGACCAGACGATTACACTGGCGTCTTGTTCCCCATGAGAGATTTCTCATACCTCGCGACTCATCCCAGATTCGACAAGTCGAAGAAAACAGTGATTTACTTCCACGGGTGGCTGGAGAGTGGAAAATTAGACTTGAGCGTTCTCGCTATTCGATGCGCTTACATCGATAGGGACGATCACAATGTTGTATCGGTTGATTGGTCGCATTACGCCAAGAACCTCAACTATCACACTCATGTTATTCCTCAATTGAAACATGTAAGTGGCAGATCAAACTAATCTAGAATACAAATAACAAAATCTTTATAAGATTGCTGAGCATTTTGCCGAGCAACTTCGTAAGTTCGTCGAGAACGGGTATCCAATTGAAAACATCCATCTTGTCGGGCACTCGCTTGGCGGCCAAGTGGTTGGAAAAATCGGACGTCATTTGAAGAAAATAACGAACAACCACGTTTCGGTTCCACGAATTATCGCTCTTGACCCTGCAGGTGACATTTGAATCCCCACACAATTGAAAAGCCTTGCTAACTTCTCAACCTTAGGCCCTGGTTTTGAGGATCGTAGCACAGAAGGTTTCGACCCGATCAGCTACTCTGACGGTGACTTCGTTCAAATTATCCATACCTGCGGAGGTCAGCTTGGCATGCTGCACAGAGTCGGTAGCGCAGATTTCTATCCGAACGGAGGATCGCGCCAGAAAGGCTGCGACGTTGATGCTGCTGCTTTGGTGATAGGCGAACCGTTCCAATATGTTTGTGACCACGCTAGATCGTGGCACTTCTATCAACTAACGGTTAGAGAACCCGAAATTTTCCCAGCTATAAGATGCGACTCATGGGAGGCGTTTATGGGCAACGGAACTTGTTATCCAGACGGTAAATTGCCTCTGAACGACGAGCTTCATTTCAATTTATTTAAGATTTATTTATCTCTTTGATTTGACAGATATTGCCTACATGGGCTTTGGAGCAAACCCGAAGTATATTTTCTAGCTTGAAGCGAAAATTTTCATTTCTAATTTTCTTTTTTTCTCAGTAAAACCGGAAAATATTTCCTCCAAACCAACAGCAACATGTTCAATCTATCGAGAACAACCGACGGACTTCGTTACATTAAACTCAATGTTACTCAACTTGACGGTAAGCGAAATTGTTTTTCATTCCTGCATCTACAGAATTACAATTTTTATTGCAGCGCCAACAAATGTAGAACATTTCGAACCACTCAATATCGACCCAGAGATGATACTCGTATGAAAAATTCATTGTTAGCTCTTAAAGTCGGAAGAATGTCCAAATAAAAATTTGATTTGAAAATAAATTTTTTAAACACAAATAAAATTCTGATTCATTGAGCTTTTCTCGAAAGCTTCAAAGCTCAATCGGAGATATTTGCGATCAGCTGATTATTCTGCAACTTCTCTTTTGCTTTTCTCTCGAATCGAACTCACACAATCTCAACCGCAAAAGAGCTAATCGAAATATTTTTCCGTCGACCGCTCAGTCTCGAACCGACAATGAGCCAGATAGCACGAGAGAACCGTGAAGAAATTACTTGAGCAAGAAGAGAAATGTGAAGTGGAAAAAGGAATTTGGATTCGCTTACCTGCAACTTAAATTAGAACATAAATTATTAGGTGAAGTGTCGTCTCATGTTACTTGAATGAAGAAAGTTGGTTGGATTCAACGCGTCAGTTTTGCAATTTTTGTTAGCGCCTCAAACTGAAATGAACACAGAGGACGATTGCGTGTTAGTTTCAAGTGAAATGCGGAAAACTCTGCAGTAAAATCGAAGTGTCTGATAGCCAAAACGAAGAATATCTAGAGAATCATTTCAAGATGTGAGGAGAGTTTCAAATTTGTCTTGGAAAATTGTCGCTCATCGGTGATTTGATCTCGAATGTGGCTGTTTTTCTTGGGGGGTTCCATATAAAATCCTAATAGCTCCTTTGTCCTACAATGAATGATAATCTAACGACCTTCTCAACAGTTTTACGATGATGCAGAGATGGGGATTAAAACTTCTCTTGTTTAACGACAACGTTTTCATTCGGCTTTTTGCATTGCGATCTACTTCTTCTTGCAGTTCAAGTTCAAAACATTCATCTCTGTTGGGTTCTCTCTGGGTCAATAGCTCATGTTTGGAATAAAAAGGAGTGAAGGTGGTAGAGCGCTACAGTTCAAGTTTAAAAGTTGAGGTGAGAACTTCTTCGGAAAGTGCAAGTTTACAATACAGCGAAAATCATAAGAGCATCTTGAGAAATTGCTCTGAAAACTTAAGCAACTTGATTTACGATATTAAGTTTCGCCGTAAATTTGACACCGCGATGATACCAAATTATTTATTTTTCGCTTTCGTGAGACTCTAACGGCAGCTGGCGTTTGCCTATACTGCTGATTTATTCTTACAACACGCTCTTAAAAATCTAGTTTTTCCACTTTCGTTGCGTTACGCAACGAACTGCAGATTCAAAAGCGCATTAAACCATCGACCTTCACACAGTATTGAAAAGATGAAAAGATCGCTGATTCGTTTTGATTCTTATTTGGCTGTTTATGAGAACGAAGGCACGTACGTCTTTGTATTTCTCTTGATAATTCGTCAAAGTTCATTAACATTCAATCCCTCATACAACGCGTCGCTGCATCTCGTCAGATTCATTCAATCACGCTGCGAGATTTCTACTTGTTGACAAAGAGAATTCTTATCGTCGTTCCGACATTGCAACGATAGAACCAGGAAGTTGATCGCGTATTCTTCTCGCAAGCTCGACGACAACAATTCAAACGGAGTTTGCATAAAATTGTCTACGGGAGCCGCGACCGGAGAAAAAGCAGAATTCGATTAAATCGGCAAGGTCGCCGTGGTGGATTAAATTGCGATTAAACGCAAGGCGACCAATGATTGAGTTTGCCAACTCTTTGGCTTCGCGGCCTTTATCGGACTCTGTAGCTTCATTTGCATATGATTCAATTTTGGTTGGTGAGACAGACGGGAGACGAAACGACTCAAAAGAAAATAAATAATTACGAATTTGATGCTCGATGGCGGCGTCAGGTTTATCACACTCGACACAATGAGATGAATTCCGGGAATATTTGTTCTTGTGTGCCTTGTCAACAGAGTTTAATTGCAAGCTTAACTAAATAGCTTAATTAGGTTCATTCATAAGCTTTTGCTAATTGAAATTTGCTCTGAGCCGACCTTGAAATGATGAGCTCTTGCTCTTTGCCCATGAAAAACTTTCATGTGGATATCAACTCCAGCGCTGCATTGAGATGCAGATCAAACTATTTCGGGGTTCATCAATCAACTCTATTTCTAACAAGCCAATTTAACTGACAAAGATAACTTATCCTTCGAATGCTGCATTCTTATCTGATCCGGAAATCCGCTGTTGTTCGACAATGTCATTAAATTGATCTGCATTGAATCTCGCTATTATTTCTGTGCTAATGAGACAAGTTTCAACGTTTGCCTTTTTTCGCACAGCATAATAAATTGTCCCGTGTAATCATGAAGAGATGGAGTTTAATGTTGGCGGTGTTTCTGGCGGTCATGGTCGGATTCAGCGAGGGAGTTTACATGATCGGTCTAGGAAGGTAAAGGATTGTGTAACAAACGATGGATTCCTCTTGATTTGAAAATATGTTTCAGATCTGACTGCACCGGGCCTAGCGTTGAAATTGGCTTTGTAAGAGATTTGATAATGCGTAAAATATTTATTCTAACAATAAATAATTCAGATGGGCTACGCACAATTGAATCAACGAGGCATTGGCATCCACTTACGTCAATATTGTAGAACTTTCATAGTCGATGATTCAGAGAGTCGAATGGTTTTTGTTTCGATCGACGCGGGAATGGTCTCGCATGCAGTGAAGCGCGAAGTCATCCGAGAACTCCAGAAAAAGTACGGCGCTCAGTATCAAATGGACAACGTAATGATCTCGGGAACTCGTGAGTTTTTGTGATCAAATGAAGTTCGTTCTTCAAGTTCATGATCAACAGACACTCACAGCGGTCCGGCCGGCTTCCATCAGCACGTTCTGTATGATCTGACTGCTGGAGGTTTTGTCAGAGAAACGTTTAATGCGTATGTTCGCGGAATCACTCAATCCATCGTCAACGCTCACAGTCGCGTGAAGGAAGGACGAATTTTTATATCAGAAACAGAAGTAAACGACGCAAACATCAACCGATCGCCGTCTGCTTATAAAAATAACCCTGCACAAGAAAGGGCGCAGTACAAAACAAACGTTGACAAGAAGCTCGTTCAGCTGAGGTTTATGGATAAGCAGAACCAAAAAGTTATGGGAGCTTTCAATTGGTTTGCCGGTAAGTTGCCAAGCCGCAAACGAAAAGCGATCACTGACGAAATTGATTTTCCAGTTCACCCTACGTCAATGAACAATACCAACAAGTTTGTTTCATCGGACAACGTTGGCTATGCGTCGCTTCTTCTCGAAGAAGAATTCAATAACGATCAGGTCGGGAAGGGCGATTTTGTCGGAGCTTTTTGTTCAACGAATCTTGGTGATGTCAGCCCGAATATTAAGGGACCGAAATGCCAAGTGAGACTCAACAATAAGATTTTATATTAAACTTCCTATAACTAACAATTTATTCAACAGAAAACTGGAAAACCTTGCGATTATTTGTCTTCATCCTGCTCCAAAAATGATGAATGCGTTGCTTCTGGTCCCGGTCGTGATATTTTCGAGAGTACAAAGATCATCGGTTCCAGGATCTACAGAGGCGCGTCTCAGCTTCTCAGCGATCGCAACGGTAGCGAAGTAATCGGAAGCGTTTCTTCAGTTCATCAGTTCATCGAAGTATCGAAGCAGAAAATGTCCTACCTGGACCCGGAAAAAGGAACCGAAAAGAAGGTTAAAGGTTGTGTAGCAGCGATGGGCTACAGTTTTGCCGCTGGAACTACTGACGGACCGGGAGCTTTTGACTTCAAACAAGGCACCACCTCAGACAATCATTTCTGGAATTTAGTGCGAACCCTAATCGCTGCACCAACACCTGAAGATATCGAATGTCATGGAAAGAAACCAATTTTGTTGGCGACAGGACGCAACAATCTTCCATACGCTTGGCAACCGGCGATAGTTCCACTTCAGGTCATCGGTATTGGTGATGTCATGTTGTTCGGGGTGCCGGGAGAATTCACAACGATGTCGGGACGACGGTTGAGATCCGAAGCTCAAAGGCTAATGAAATTGAAAGGCAAAGAAGTGCAAGCGATTGTTTGTGGGCTCAGCAATAGCTACAGCAGCTACGTGACAACGCCAGAGGAATATGACATTCAACGATACGAAGGCGCATCAACAATTTATGGACCTTATACTCTTCCCATTTACATTCAACGATTTGCAGAGCTTTTAACGGCGATGATAAGCAATGAAGCTGTTTCTCCTGGACCGACGCCAGTGAATGAAGCCGACAAGCAGATCTCGCTTACCACCAAAGTGTATTACGACGGCCATCCTTTTGCCTCAGGCTTCGGATACGTTGTGACTCAACCGAGAAAATCTTACAGCTATAATGAGACTATGACGTGTGAATTCGTCTCTGGTAATCCCAGAAACAATCTCATGAGCGACAAAAGCTTCTTCTACGTTGACCGTTTAAATGAACAAGGAACGTGGGATATCGTCGCGACAGATGCTGACTGGGAGACCAAATTTGTTTGGACTCGAGTTTCATCGATTCTTGGTAGAAGCAACATTGAGTTCCATTGGACGATTCCTGACAAGGTGAAACCAGGAAAGTTCAGAGTGAGGCACCAAGGCTTTTACAAACACATTTTTGGGGGTGTTTACCATTACCAAGGATCGACGGACTATTTCAGTGTTGAGTAATTTGACTTGATAGCAAGCGGTGGTGGACTGGAGGGTTCACGGGGTGCAAGGGCTGTGACGACTGCAAATATAACTCGTCTAAACGCAGGCGTCTAATCATTTGGGATCACTAAGGATGACTGAAAAATGCCAAATAGGAAATTCAAAATAAGCTTTTAAGCGACAATTAAAATTTGTTGTCAAGGTTTGATTATTATTAAAAGTTTTAAACGTGTCATGCAATTTTTGGGGCTTTTTCTCGAAGATAAAAGCCCGTATACATTCACTTTGTTTATGAATAAAATTGCCAATTTTAGCTTGGCTTAATTAACATCCTAAATATATTTTTGTGTCCATGACACGTTAATCACGACCAAGATTCATTGTCTCTATTTATTGTAAAAGGATATTTTTATTTTGTACTTAGTTGATGATATGAGACATTTACATTGATTTCAAAGGTAAACATTTCATAGTTTAGCAGCTAATTTTCTCAAAGAATTATCACAGCCACTTCAAGACGAAGTTGTATATCTCGTTTGTTCTTACTACACACTGCCCACTTTATATTTTCATGACAGACGCCTAAACAGTTTAGACATTTAAAACCTTTTCCTGTGATTAACTAAAAGCTCCTGAGCAGCGGCGTTTCATCTTGAGCAGGGCCTGCTTTTGCAGGCTGTCATTGCTCAAAGCCTTCAGTTCAGTCTCCAGCTCAGTCTGAAATCCGACAGAGTCGTTCACATGAGAAAGATGCTGCTCCTCGAATTCGTTGAAGTCCACTTCTTTGAGAGCGTAAAATCTCTCAGCGAATGTAGGGTAGACGCTTAGCTTCTCAAGCATTGAGAACTTCGGGTAAAACAGGCACGCGGGAATCTCGCCGAACTCGGTTTGTAGTGCTTGTCCTGAGCGTACCATAATCTCATTGATCGAGAGA
Organism: Smittia sp. YW1114-2; assembly: GCA_033064975.1. Taxonomy (NCBI): domain Eukaryota; kingdom Metazoa; phylum Arthropoda; class Insecta; order Diptera; family Chironomidae; genus Smittia; species Smittia sp. YW1114-2. Next base: position 15,930,737 of record CP093833.1, read on the forward strand.
TCCTCGTCACCGTTGTACAGCATAATCTCATAGAAGTCTTCCTACAGTCAAAACTGGATTAGTTGCTAGTCGGCAAGTCGTTGGATTCTTACGTTTGAGTGATGCTTTACGATCTCGATGCGACGTATTCTATCGCGCACAGCTCTAAGGAGAGATTCAGTTGTTTGCAAGTTCCACAATCTTGTGCCGCCGATTGGTTTGATTCCGTGTAAAGCTGCACGAAAGGCTTTCTTGGGCAACGCAGCAAACTTATCGAAGAGACTCCTGCAATACTTCAGGGGCAGACACCCAGTTGTGCCGTAGTCAATGAAGAAGACTCGCACCACGCCTGTGGATCTGTTGAAGTCACAGATCTCAGCGCGGCCGTACTGACCTAGAGCATAAGCTGCGACCTTCATTCCGACCTGAACGAGATTAGGCCTGATCATGAAGGCGTCTTTATTTTGCTTGTAGAAGGTCCTGAAACTCAAATCTTGGCTTGACGTTTGAGCAAATATTTCAAGTTCTTACTGCATTTCCGTGTGCAAATCATCAATATCTGTCGAGTTAGCGTTCTGAAACCAAAAGCGAGTCGGCGACGAAACTTCACTTATGTAAACCTTCAACGAGCCTTGGAAAGCCGGACGCGCTTCTCCTAAGGAAGACTTTGTAAACGCTTCGATGCAACTATCCATTTCGCACTGCATATCAAAATAAACTCAGCTCTTGTCGCTGTAAACAAAGATTAAGTTGAGTAAGAGTTGAAGTTGCCAAAATTCGAAAATCGGGTGAGAGTTAAACTTTATTTTCTTTGAGATTTACCATTCGATCACCACAAAATAAATAGTTTTCATTTCATTACACATTGCAAGCTGTTGACACGAAGCTAAAGCCAATCAAGCGAACAGAAATTTACTTCTCGATATAAATGACATCGCCGTTGGAGAGCGAATAATAATCCAGCGATTTAGACAAATTGTCGAGATAGACTTTGATGTTATTGTTGTAGGCGTCGATGTAGTAGAGCTTGAACGACTTCAAATCCATTCCCGTGCAAGTGTGAAGTGCTGCAATCTTGTAAATTAATCCGTAGAGAGTGTGGGTGGTCATGGCTAATGGGACTTTCTTGCGATACATTTTGCCATTCGTGACGTTCTTGAACTGAACTTCAATCGTGGTGACTCGCTTGCGGTTCTGCTGTAAGATGAGCTGATCAGGGCTGCCGTACTTCTTGACTAATCGCTGGTAGCACCGATGCTTCTGGTAGAACTCAACCATCTTTGGATCGCCTTCGCTGCCGCATTCCAAATACTCAGTTGCAAACTTCTTCCACATCTCATACATCGCGTCGTTTCTCTGAGCTCTGTCGATCTCACTGCGGTTGAACGAGGTCAATTTCTCTATCATTCCTGCAGCGAGAAGGAATGTGTCCATAGAGCCACCATCACCGCCTTCTGTCACTTTGTGATTCACGTATGACAAGCGAGAGATTTCCGGAAGCTTGTCCAGCTCATTGAACATGTTGGTTTCGTCTTCGATTGGATTGTGGCGAAGATTCACGGTTTCGAGGCTGTTGAATATGTTCAATCGCTCGTTGTGATCACAGTAGGGTAACTTGACACTCGTCAGCTTGTTGTTGTTCAGCAGCAACTCCTTCAGCATTGGCAGATTGCCCAATTTCAAGATTTCATCAAAATCATCGATTGAATTCTCGCTGATGATAAGAGTTTCGAGATTATCGAGAGCTCCCGAAGAGTCTTTGAGTTGCTTTATGTCATTCTGCTTCACAGAAAACTCTTTGAGGTTTGGGAACATCTGAGCGATTCTGAGAACGTCGTTCCAATCCGATAGTCTGCAGGAATTTATGATCAACGACTCGAGTGTCTCAAGCTTCACCGGATCGTCTTCGACTCCCGGCGTAATGAGGCTGTTGTAACTCAAGTCTAAGCTTCGTAGTGATGGAATCTGTTTCACAATATCGCTGACGACTTTCCAGTTGGCGATGCATGACGACTGAAGACACAGCGAGCGGAGGCTGTCGAGCAAGGGAAGCGATCCAGCTTGGTTAATCGTTGAATTGCAAATGGTGATGTCTTCCGTAAACTTCAAGTTGCTTTGTCGCTCTCTCAGCTTATCCATTCCGACGACCTTCATGAACGGAGCGGACAGCGCATCGCGAGCTTCCATCAGCAATTCATCGTTGACGTACGACTGCTGCTCGGGTGCCAAGTAGCGATCTTGAATTGCCTTTTCCAACGTCTCGAACTTGTCAATCTTCTCAGCACGTATCAACGAGCCGCTGGTTGGGAATCTGAAACGAAGTTAACGCCACTGTAAGTGCTAAATCCACCAGATGTCAAGTTTTCCATCATTCTCACCTTGTTTCGAAGTAAAAATTGCCTTTGACGGTGCCGTTGTGGCGACCTCGCATCGGATCGTCCCACTCAATGCCAATCCAGAGCCCTTCATGGCCTTCAACCTGCGGAAAATGCAAAAACTGTCAAGAAACTTTGTCTCTTTATAGAAAGTTCGGATGACTCACAGGTCCGATGTACTGAATTCTTCCAAAGTCGCTTCCAACACGAATCCTCGCATTCAGTTGAATGTTGAGGTCTGTAAGGCCCACCATAGTTGTCACTGGATTTAGTTTCGCTTGCACATGAAAACGTCACGACGAGAAATATTTTGTTGAAATTTTGTGAAATTTTCACGCTGAACTTGAGCTGAGCTGGCGGAGTTTGAAGGCCCGCGCGGATGTAAACAAAGAGCTCAAAAATGGTAATCGCGATAGGATTCGAAGGCAGTGCGAACAAGATCGGTGTAGGGATCGTTCGAGACGGCGAAGTGCTGTCGAATGTCAGGAAAACTTTTGTCACTCCACCGGGATGCGGATTTTTGCCGAAGGAAACGGCCGAGCACCATCGGGAGAAGATCTTGGGGATTTTGAAGGAGGCACTCGAGGAAGCGAAGGTTAAACCGAGTGAAATTGATGTCGTCTGCTACACGAAAGGTCCCGGAATGGCTCCGCCTCTGCTGACAGTGGCGATCGTCGCTCGAACGATTGCTCAACTGTGGAACAAACCAATTCTGGGAGTAAATCATTGCATTGGACACATTGAGATGGGCCGATTGATAACCGGCGCGAAGAATCCGACTGTTCTTTACGTCAGTGGAGGCAACACACAAGTCATCGCTTATTCCAATCGACGGTACCGAATTTTCGGCGAAGCGATTGACATTGCTGTCGGTAAGTTGCTCAATATTTCTCCTGTGCCAGCCAATCATCCTCATGTCATGTTGTAGGAAACTGCTTGGATCGATTTGCAAGGATTATAAAGATATCGAACGACCCTAGTCCTGGCTACAACATCGAGCAGCTGGCTAAGAAAGGCTCGAAGTATCATCCGCTGCCTTATGGAGTCAAAGGAATGGACGTCAGTTTCTCGGGATTGTTGTCAGCGATTGAAGCCAAAGCTGTTCCATCGAAAATGCAAAAGAACCGGAAGAAACCACTGCCAAATCAGGAAGAAGCGACCCACGAAGATTTGTGCTATTCTCTCCAGGAAACTGTCTTTGCTATGCTTGTGGAGATAACGGAGCGTGCGATGGCCCATTGTGGATCCAACGAAGTTCTGATAGTCGGAGGCGTTGGATGTAACGAACGACTCCAAGAGATGATGGGAATCATGTGTTCAGAACGAGGAGGAAAGCTCTTCGCAACTGATGAGAGATTCTGCATCGACAACGGAGTGATGATCGCTCATGCTGGCTGGGAAATGTTCAGGTCTGGCACGAGAATGAAATGGGAAGAAGCTACCATCACACAAAGGTTCAGAACCGACGAGGTTGAAGTAACTTGGGATGTAGTCGAAGAGTGACAATGAATAAAACGTAACGACAATCAAAACATTTGGACTTTTTGGAAAATCAGCCGACGCATAATTTGTTGATAAACTGAGAATCAGATCGCAGATTAATAAAATGTTACTTTTCAAGAGAAATATGAGTTGTCTGGCATCGGTTCTTCGGTACGCTGAATTTGGTGAGCCGGGAAAGGTTCTCAAAATGTGCACAGAGCAATTGCCCGCAGCTGGTGGAAATAATTTGCTTGTGAAAGTTCTTCTCGCACCAATCAACCCAGCAGACATAAACACAATTCAAGGTAACGCTGAGGGAGATCATCTTGACCCTTCTTTAACTGTTTTATCACTAGGAAAGTATCCAGTCAAGCCAGAGTTTCCAGCAGTCGGTGGCAACGAATGTGTGGCTGAAATTATGGAAGTCGGACCGTTAGTGAAATCTCTGAAAGTTGGCGATCGGGTCGTGTCTTGCTCTACTGGTCTCGGCACTTGGCGAAGTCACGCGATTTACCCTGAGGAGTCAGTCATGAAGGTACCTGACGACATTCCTCTGCCTGAAGCAGCGACCATCACCGTTAACCCGTGCACAGCTTATCGAATGCTAAAGGACTTTGTGGATCTGAAGGCAGGCGACACAGTCATTCAGAACGGAGCGAACAGCGCATGTGGCCAGAATGTTATCCAAATCTGCAAAGCTTTGAATGTGAACGTCGTGGGAATCATCAGAGATCGACCGGACGTTGGTAAACTCGTTGACTATCTCAAAGGTTTGGGTGCGACTGAGGTTCTAACCGAAGAGCAGTGCAGGGCAACGAAAATCTTCAAATCGAACCAATTGCCAAAGCCAAAACTCGCATTGAACTGTGTTGGAGGCAAAAACGCGCTCGAGATGTCGAAGCATTTAGATCACGGAGCTGTCATGGTCACCTACGGAGGAATGTCCCGCGAGCCAGTCCTAGTTCCGACTTCATCTCTCATCTTCAAAGACATGCAATTCCGTGGATTCTGGATGACTCGATGGAAGGATCAGAAAGGACACAGCGAAGAAGCCAAGCGAATGTTCGACGATCTCTTCCAGATGATCCAAATGGGAGCTCTCAAAGCTCCGAATCACGAGCTCGTTCCTTTCACAAACTATCAGAGCGCCATCGAGAACGCATTGAGCCTGCAAGGATTTGCTGGAAAGAAGCTGATGTTAGACTTCACAAAGTGAGCTCCAGCTGCGAGTAAATAAGCAAATATTTTTAGCAGAAATAAAACTCTGAATTATTCTTGTCACGTTTCATTCGGTGGTAGATTTCTGAGAATTGGAACAAGTGGCGGCGGCTCTGTCAGAGTGAAGGTAGGCGGAATCCTTGGTGCGTAGGTTGCTTGCGAAGTGAAGAATGCAAGAGGTGGCGGTTGGCTTAAGAACGTTGGCGGTTCTGCGGCTTGTAGCTGAGCGACTGGAGCGAGTTCTTCAGTTTGCTTGCCAACGTCGTAGTTGATGAGAAAATTGATCATTCCGTCATCGATGCAATGCGAAACTTGCTGCAAAAACTGAATAGGTCTTCGTAGGTGAATGTTGGCTTTGATCCAGTTGTGTGTCGCAGTCTCTAAAATCGTTTTCTGCAGCTTCTGCGATTTCTTGAGGTTCGGAGTCGCCTTTGCTTTGTTGAGTTTAGCAATCTTTCTTGACGCTTGCTTCGTGATTGCTTCCAACAGATCAGACTTTGTTAGGTTGCTCACATTGAATGACTGCAGCAAATCTCGGTTGAATATCTGAACGTAATTGTTAATTGAGTGAGATAAACCGTTGAAGATTGAGATCTTTTCTGCTCCATCCGAGCTTAGCCAAGTAGATTGGATAAATTCGCAGAGACCGGCAAAGTTCACCGACTTCTCGAACATCCATTTCTTCAGTGAGTCGATTCCTGGTAAAATGTAGTTGGCTGGGATGAGAGGAATAGCGAGAATCATCTTGAGACTTGACAGGTAGAACAAGTTCTGCTTCATCAGCGGCAGCAATCCGCTGTCTTTAGCAAAAGTAATTACTGAACTGGCATACTCAAACCACATGACTTTGATCGTCGCTTCAGGGAATGAAATCTTCAGCGCTTCTTGAAGATTCTGGTCACAGTTGGTCAGAATATTGTTCGGTGCAACAGCAGTTGGCGCTTTACCTCGGATGTGGTCGAAGAATGCGGACAACTTTTCAACTGACTTCACCTTAACAAGCCCGAAAGCAAGCGGATAATCTTGATTCTTAACCATTGCTAAGACTGTTACCAGATGAAGAACCTCGTCTTCCTTCGATTTACAGCAGAACGATGAGTCGACATGAATCTCTTCGATTCGCCCGAGGAGTTTGATGGAATGCTGATGCATTATGAACACCGTTGAGTCTTCGCCGATGGTCTCTTGACAATAATGCTTTTGAAGTTGTTGGCTCGCTTCTGAATGCTGCTGTTCCTTATCCGAAGCCTTGACTGCCTTCGATTGTGGTTTGTGCTTCGCTCGAGCTTTTCTCATGGTCGTCTCGGCACTTTGGAATGGATACAAAATCGAAGCTTCTGTGAAGTTCAGCGTTTCCTCCAAGTAGATTTCCACAAGCGGCTTGGTCGGCTTCTCTATCGCCTTTTTCGTCAGAATTTTCCGGAACTTGTCGACCATGCTCAGCTTCGTTTCCTTGTCATGTGTGTGCTGATGCAGCGTCTTCACCTTCCCGTTTTCGATGAAAATTTTTCCAGGACATTTAATCGTCTTTGATCTGAAGCAGCGGTAATAACTGTGAAGTCAACTGAATGAGCATTTCAAGTTCCACTGACATTCAAGTCCTTCTCACCTCTTGTCGTCCTTTGTGTAAGCCAACCAATATTTAAAACCATCGAGGAACATTCTAACTTGTTTGATCACAGATTTTTGTTTTCCCGGGACTTTTGCGCAATCTCAGATATCCCGGGCTCTGGAATCTCTAAATTATCGTTAGAGATTCACCTTCGTTATGTCTTTTGATTGAAAGGAAGTTTGGCAAATTGCACAACGAGAATCCGCGTTGCCTTGAAGCAGAAGACAAGTTTTGCAGATGAGATGGTTGCAGTTTGATATTCGATAGAAGTTCAATGAACCCGGACAGCAAGTTGATCGCTCTGGGCTTTCTACCTTAGGCTTTGTGAAAACGGAAACTTGCTTGTTCTTGTAGATTGAGCTGATGAGACTGTTAAGATCGTTCGACGAGCCGTTGAGCTTAATTTTCTTGCTGATGTGACCGCTGCTGTTGTAGAAACTGCTCGTCGATGCAACAGGTTTGAGCTTTGTTCCGAGAGTTCGTCCCGACTGTTTCACTTCGATCTCGTCAGAGTTGCGAAGCTTGAATTCGTCTAATTTAGTTTTGAGTACTTCGTGGAACTTCGGTTGATGATCTGACGAGTAAATTAGGCCAGTGAAAGGATCAGACGGCAATCGACCGTAGATTTCTTCGTGTCGATTGTATTTCTCCATGGTTGTTTCGTCGATGACGTTGCCGGACGGAAGAATGAAAGGCATCACAAGTAGATCGTGCGTGATTGAGTCGAGAAACTCCTCTGGGATGTTGAAGGAAGTTTGCGCGTTCTCTGGTAAGATTTGCTTTGGTTTCTCCGGCTCGTCTTCAGTGTTGTCGCATCTCCATAGCTCTAAAATATGCTGAGTGTCTTCCTTTGAGTTTTTGTACGATGGATAGCCCCAAACTTCGATCCACTTCAGGACTGGAGCTCGACGCATTATCGTATCTTGAATCACAATCTTAATGACTTGCACGCATTGCAAGTTTCGCTTGGCGTAGGGATAAATAATCTCTTGTTTGAAGCCTCCATCGAACGGCTCTGTCGTATCATCTGATCTCAAGCAGAAGCCGATTTGGTTGTCGTTGAGCGAAACATCGCCAATCTTTCGCCATAAGATTTCAGATGCGTCAAAATTCGAGCACTGAATGAAGACTTGGAACTTCGTTGATCTCAAGGAAGAGAGCACAGAGTGAATCTACAACACAGTAATGTTTGTAAAAGTTAGCAAAGTCAATGGATCACTCACTTTGATGCTTTTCATGTTGATTTTCCATTTGAATTTTATCAAAATCTCAATCGGCGGCTTGCTGACTGAAAATGTCATGAATCCGATGCTTCTCTTCTCCACATTTGTCGAGATGAGATTGTCTAACGAGTAATAGTCATCACTGACACCATCGGAACTGATTTCACAGGTCGCTGACAGTCGAGGATCCAAAAAATTGACGAGATCGCGACTCATTTTGCTGAGTAAAAAATGTAAACAAAAAGCAGCTGATCGAGTCCGAAATTATTCTTATCGCGGGAATTTATCGTTTTTAGTGAACATGAACAATCTTAAAGCAAATCTTATGAAGAATCTGAAGCCTTACACGAAGCACATTCCAGAAATCAACAAGGCAACAATGAGATCTCTCGTTAAACGTAAGAATTTACATTTTTATAAATTTCAATTTTACTTTGATTTCATTTTAGTTTGCGTTTCATTTCTTGAGAATCAAAAATACTCCAGAGAAGCTTATGACAAAGAAGTGTTAAAGATGACAGCACTGAACCCAGAGGGACCAAAGAACTTCGATGTCTATTGCACGATCGTAATGATTCTTCTAGAAACCTTCTTGAAGTTCAGAAAGCCAGGCGATGAGTTGAGTGAGATTCTGAGGGAGCTGAAGTTCAAAGAAGACTGCGTGGAGGATCTGAACAAAGTGCTGACAACAAACCAGCAAAGCCTTCATGGCCATTTCCAGACGATGAAGCTTGCAAAGCCAATCGATAAGTTCGAGTACAGAATCAACATTTCGATGATGGGAAGGTGAGTTCAACAACTTCTAACAAGACTAGAAAACGAGCCAACTATTCCAATTTTAGTGGCCAGCAACAACCAACAGTCATCCTTCACTTGGACAACAAGGGAGAGCAAAAAACTATCAATCTTCCTCTAAGAGAGTTCCATCGACTTCGTCTTGCTGTCGCCTCTTCTCTGGCTGAAGTTCAAGCTCTCGAAAGCAAACGAACAGCGTGAAACTCCACTACACTTTATTCCATTTCCCCTAAAGTTGAACAATATAAATTGAATCAAATATGCTCGCTGTAATGATGCTTTCCATTGAGGTTTCGCAGCCTTTCAGCAGCTTGCTCCGGCGTTAGATCTCGTTGGGCTTGACACAACAGCTCGTAGCCGACCAAGAACTTTCGCACTGTCGCCGATCGCAACAACGGCGGATAATAGACTGCATGAAACGTCCAGTGAGCTGTGTCGTTGCCCGTCAACTCGCCAGTTGGAGCACCATGGAATCCCATCGAGTAAGGGAACGAGCAATTGAAGAGATTGTCGTACTTCGTTGTAAGCTCTTTGATTGTAACGGCCTGGGATGGAGATTGAAGGTCATCGTTACTCAGAAATGTTCAAGTATTTCATGCGAATTGGTTGACCAATTCTAGGAAACTTACCAAGTTGTTAATCTGCTCTTGAGTCAAGTCGTTGATTCGCTTTACTTTCGAGTCTCTGGCTATGATCATCGTCTCGAATGGATAGCAAGCCCAAAAGGGAACAACGACGAGCCAGTCAGGATTTTCAATCACGATTCGCTCCTTCCTGACAAGCTCCCGCTTGACGTAATCCTCTAGCAAAGGGCGACCGTGCTTTTCGTAATATTCTCGCATCCGCCGGTCCTTAATCTCAGGTTCGCTGGGGAAGAACGAGCACGCCCAAACTTGGCAGTGTGGGTGAGGGTTCGAGCAACCCATGGCAGCTCCCTTGTTCTCGAAAATCTGAACCCAAGTGTACTTCTTAGCGAGCTCGTTGAACTCCTTGATCCACGCATCTATGACCGTTCGGATTTCCTTGGGAGTCATGATCGGTAATGTTTTGTTGGACTTTGGATGGAAACACATCACTCGACAAGTTCCTCGTGCACCTCCAGTTTGAAACAGAGGATCGTCAGACTCAGGCGGCAGTGGAATGTCCTCCAGCAGAGCTGGGAAGTCATTGGTGAACACAAAGGTCGACTCGTACTGAGGATTCTTCTCTCCATTCTGCCTCACAACTCCTGGACACAGCGGATTCGTTGGATCGAACTCAGGCAGGTCTATTTTCTGTGCAGCCTCTTGCTGTCCCGACCATGGGCGCTTCATGCGATGAGGTGAAACGAGAACCCATTGCCCGTTCAGCGGGTTAAAGCGACGATGCTGATGCTCTGAAAGTCAGTCAGCGGTCATGATGCCACAAATCGCTTGTTTACTCACCAGTTGCAATAAACTCCATGATAAACACGACCGCTTGCTTCACAATTTGCTTTGAAAATGCCACAAATTACAGCTGAGCCGCTTTAATAATCTAAATCAACTGATAAGCGACGAGCGAAAATGATAATGAATAAATTATGATGAACGCTCGAACGGTGACGACATGTGTGAGTTTGGCAGCGAGTCAACTTTCGGCTGGCTAAACAGCTGTAGTTATCGCAGCACGAATCAAACTATCGTGGAATCGTGCAACAATTTGCCACACGAGAGAGCGAGACACGAATACCATCAACGACCAGACCTCATGCGCAACTTGTTATCTGCTGCTCTCTAAGCTCAGTCGCCCCACTGACTCCCTTGATTGTGTGACCTGCTCGAGTAAACTTATCAGGGAGGTGGGAGGAGAAAGTTGGTAAATGATCTCAATTTAACTAAGCAACATTTTGTTTTTCATTTTCATTTTGTCAGTCAAAAGTTTTTCGGGAAAAATTTATCAGACGCTTTTCCGGTTTCGCCATGCGTCACATCGACTGCTGCTTTGATATTGAAAAGCAAAAGAATGAAGCATCGGACGATGATGTTCTTGCTGCCCCAAAGCTTCAGCAAAAAGAGATTGACGAATTGTTCATGCACGATTTGAACAAAGCCAGTCGATTATACCGGAAATGCTTGTCAGGAAAATGTCCGCCGGCTGTTGATCGCTTCGCTAAGAAAAAGACCAAAAAGCCTAAGAAATTCACTTCGAAAAATCGTCAGGATAAAAAGCTTGGGACGATCTGGGTGAATCATGGACGAGGTCGGCGATTGCAAGCGCTTGAAGCTGACTTGAAGGAGCTCAGAACGAAGATTGCCGTCGCATCGGGGAAAACTCATCTCGTTGAACAAGAGCGAAACTTCAAGCGAATCTCGCTGAGCATTCAAAACATGGAATCCATGGACAGGGAAATTATCAAAGCTAAAACGGAGATCGGACATCTGAAATCGCAAATTGTTCGTTTACAGAAAAGAGAAGCCGAGCTGAGCCTTGAAACGGAGTCAGAAGGTAAAATGTTTTGATAAAAATGTCAAAGCATCCAACGATTTTCTTCCAATTAATCCACAGATCAGTTCTCAACTCATTTGCGTAAGGCAACTCGTCAATTGGAGATCTACGAAGGTCGAGTGCACGTTTCACGGCAACAGGAATGTGTCATGACCAGTGAGAACCGAAAGCTTCGTCAGTTGCTTAACGATATGTTGCTCGACCGCGCAGTATTTAATCGCTATTGGTTCAAGCTCGTCGAGAACTTGAAAGATCGGAGAAAATTCTTGTTGGACATGATCGAAAGATCTAGTCAAGCCTTCAACCAAGGTGCCGACTATCTCGACAACTTGAAGCAACTGCAGTCGCGTCGCGCTTTGGATCGTGAGTTGCACGTTTCAGAGATGGTCAACTTGGATCGGAGAATCGACGCCAATCAAATTATGAGTTTGTTTCTGGGTGGAAAGGGCAAGCGACGTGAAATGTTTCCACTCGAGTCACGCGAGGTTCTACGTCGAGATAACTTTAAAGACGAGTACACGAAACGACTCAATTTGTACAACGAGATCATTGAAAACATGAAGACTTTCACGGGAAAACCCGACATCACAAAAGCAATCGACGTGTACATGAGAGAAGAGAACGAAGGCTTCCAGTTGTACAATTATCTAAACGAAGTTAATCACCAGATTGAATATTTCACCAACAACTTCTTCAAAGTTTCGGGTTCGATCTCTGCCTCGAAGGATTACAACGACCGTAAGCTTGAATATTACGACATGCGGATCAAAGAGCTTAACAAGCAGTTCGAAGACGAGATCGACAAGACTTTGAAGCTGAAGAATGAGCGAGAGAAACAGGAGAACGAGATTGAACAATACTTGGGGGCAATCATGGAAACGCTGAAGATTCTTGAGTGTGATTTGAGTCCGTTGGACAAACTTCTCGGCAACCACAAGAAAATCACTGTCACCAACGTCCACCAGTTCTTCTCATTGCTCGAGCAGCGCACCAACGAAGTTCTCGCTTTCGTTTACTGCGATCAACGCAAGTCCAAAGATATCTTCGAAGAGAATCCCAATTTAACCGTCAGAAGCTTCAAGCGCGTCGACCACGAGCCGGTGAAGATCGAAAGCATTATCACGACTCAACAGTGTGCGGAGTGCGCAGAAAGCGAAGACGTCAACCGCTTCGATGACAAGGTCGTCTACCCGCTCGATTCTTTAGCTGTGAAAGTCAACATGCGACATAAGGTTGAAGCGCCAGAGATTGAATTCCGTCTTCACAATCTCAGCAAATGTAACTTGCCTCGTTCCGGAGTCGTAGCTGGTCGCCGCTATGCCGAATAAAGTTCAACTTTCAACTGTCTTGACTCTAAACTATTCAGAATGGCATCATGAAATATTGACTGCGAAATGATTTTCACTCTCTAAACAAATTAACATAATTAGAGTTTACTACTTGTTTTGATCTAATTGTCTCTTTTTTGATTGGAAACTTAAATTTTTCATAAAAATCTACTGTTAATGAATTCAAAGTGTGACAAACTTCAGAAAGATTATGAATTCCTAATCAGAAATTTTGAAACATATAAAGTTTGACGTTCATTTCCTTCATCAGTTTGTAGCAGATCGACAAGAGTTTGAGTCCACAAATGGAGGATAACAAGTTGACAAATATCCTGAGGGTTCCGATTTTCCTGTTGAAGATCGCAGGTATCTGGCAGTTGAACGGATCTTCCAAGCTTTACAAAGCTTATGGAATTGTCTTTCACGTACTGGGCATTGACATCTATGCGTTGTTTCAACTTATTTTCATAATGACAGCGGATAGTCTGGTCGATCTATCAGATGCTTTGAGTGTTTTCTTCACTTACTTCATGCTCTGTGGGAAAGCAGTGATCTACGCTATGAAAGCAGATGAGATGATTGCTTTGCTCGCTGATTTCAAGGAGACAATTCAGTTGATGGATTCGGTTGAAAGCAAAGAAATGGCTTCACTGGAACAGCGACTGAAGCAGGTGAAGGTTTTCTTCCGAGCGCTTTGGGGAGCTTGTTTGAGTTCGACGATCACCGGAGGTTTAGTTCCTGTCACGACCTACTTGATTAACCCAAATCCCCCGTATCAGAACCCCTACAAAGTTTGGTTTCCTACAGACTTCAAGAACGAGTTTGGTTGGTTCGTCTTCGTCGCCTCTTATCAATCGTTAAACGCAATTTTCTATTGCGGAGTCGTCTCAGCCATGGACACGTTTCCTGTTCTTTGCTTCAATGTCAGCGCGGGACTACTGGAAGAACTTGGCGAAAGATTGAGTAGTCTGTCATCGACCACTGAAGAGAACAAAGATGAGAAATCTAACGACGAACACGAGCGAGTCAAACATGAGCTCAATCTAAGACTGATCGAGAAGTACATTGCGCTGCACCTCAAGATAAAAGTTCTCATCAGAAGGGCAGAAACAATTTTCTCTCCCATGATTTTCGCGCAAGGAACTGTGAGCTTGATTATCTTATGCACGAGCGCTTACTCGTTGTCGAAGGTAAGTCAGTTTGTTGCCAATTTCTCCTGTTAAGCTTGAGTTCCAGTCTGTCTGAGACTAACAAAACTCTTCCGCAGATGTCACCGACCGAGGATTTCTCCCAATGCGCTTTTGTGTTTCTTTACATGTGTCCAATGATAATGCAAATTCTCCTGCCATGCTACTTTGGCAATGAGATCAGCATCGCATCAGCTAACTTATCGACGAGGTTGTTCCACTCAGAATGGTTCCAACAAGACCGTCGGTTCGTCGTCGCGATGAAAATGTTCATGGAGAACACGAAGAATCGAATCGTCGTCGTTGCCGCCGACGGTTTCTTCAAAGTTAATCTGACACAGTTCCTGGGAATACTAAACTTAAGCTATAGTTTGTACGCTCTGCTCCAAAGAATGAACTAAGCTGTCGAAAAGATGAAACGCAGTTCGCATTCATGATAGGTTTCCGACACCAAAAGAACATTTATTTTCGTACAAACTTTCTTATCAGCGAAGGAAGAAAATTCGTCGCTGGGAAAAACCCTAAAATTAATAGACATTTTCATGCTAAAGAAGTTTCACAAAACAAATAAACAACTCGGTAACGAGGGAATACAATTTTCGCGTCATCCGCAATTAAGACGATAATGAGATTTAATCTCGTGGCTTAACTATGGCTAAAATATCATTCGGAACTAAGCTTCGCTTGCAACAATAATTATTGAAAGTTTCGAGTTTCGGCGGCTTTCTCCACCCACGATCACTTCGATTTCCTTTCATTCTCGCGTTTCTAACAAACATTTTTATGAAAGAGATTGAAAACTTGTGCGCTCGAGTGATTGGAAACTTTCAAGCTAAATAAAATTGCACACGCCTTGCCTCATTGGAATTGAGTAGAAGTTTAAAATTACGAGCAGGAGGAATGTGGTGCGATGGGCAGCTACAAGTGACCGTTCTTCTTCAGTGTTTCTTGTGGTGCGGTGAGGTGGACGGGAGCTTTAAAGCGTTGGCCTTTGGCTAACGTCTCGAGCCCCTCGCCAGCATAAGACAAGAGCGGAGAAATCTCAACCTCAACTCCCTCGACGGTTCCTCCAGCTTGCTCGATGTATTTCTTATGCAAGTGGTAAATGTCTTTGCGAGAAGTCGTTGCGCAATCTTTGCCAGCGCTGTCAGCGTTCTTTAGGGCACTGAACTCTTCATCACGTGGCACTTCAACGGTCACGAAATTCTCGGCAAACTCAAAAACGTCAAACACAAACTTCTCGATCTTGATTCCGTTCGGCTTTTCCGGTGTGATTCGCTTGCCAGAGTTATCGACGAATGGAATCTTCTTCTGCGCCACGTGGAGCTTCAGCTGTTTCTCGTACGTCGTGCCAATCTTGTTCAAGAACGCGGCGCTGAACAAATGATTGCAAATGTTACCGGCGCTAAAGGTCAACCGACCATCGCCGTTTCTCATCTCCGCCGTCTTTTGAGATATCTCAGAATACTCGACGACTTGATATTTCCCATCGACCACGCACACAACACCGACCGCTTCATTTGGATGCGATTTCTCGACGACCTTCGCGGCACAGTCTGCATTTTGCTTCGCACAATAGCCGACGAAAATGGGATCAGCGACTTTGATGAGAATGTTGTCGACGCTATGAGCGTGTAAATACAAAACGCCTCGACGTGTCATGTCAGCGAGTATACCAGAGTCTCTTAAGGCACGATAAAGTCCGCCGTTCCCATCGGGAGCCTTCGAGATGCGATGCTTCTCGTCCAGTAGAATCTTCCCCTCAAAATCAAAGCAAGGCAAGCTTCCTTGCTCGAACATCACAATGTTCTCCTCTCGCAGTCCAAAGAAATCGTGCTCCTCGAAGTATGCGCGAGTCGGTTGCATTGTATGCTCGCTAGTCATGATGTACCAGGTGACGTGACCTTCCTTTCCTGTTAAGTCTTTTGCCAGATCTTGTAGCTTTCTTATTCTCTCTCCCTGAACTCGGAACAGCGACTTGTGTGAAGGCAGCCCAATGTCGTACATTCCTTTTGGGTGAGCGAAGCCCAGGCGAGTTCCTTGACCTCCAGCCATAAGCAAAACTCCAACGCGGCTGTTGGCAATTTGTGTCAAACCTGGAAGAGTGAATTGGCAGTGTCAGCGGTTGAACATTACCCGGAAGAAAGATGACAACTCACCTTCGTTCTCATAGATCTTCAGCTGTTCCTTACTCGTTCTACCGATTGACATGAAGGTGGATTCGGGCACTGGCTTCAAGCGGTCATCGAGCTTCGCCGCGCTTTCTTCAAGGGACGCAGTAGCCCGCTTGAAGAACGACTGAACTTCTTCAAGGTTGAGCTCTTGAATGTCGCTTATCAACTGTTTACGCTCGCTCTCGTTCAGTTCGTTCCAAAATCTCAGCAGTTGCTCCTGTCCATAACGCGCGAGCGTCTGCTTCAAGCTCTCAAAGTTTGTCATCACAAACTAATGTCGCTTCGTCTTTCACAATAGAAACTATGATTAATTATCGAGCGCGATCGATTTTCGCCACGTAAAATACGAAACTAAATAACAAAACTAAGCGGACGATTTGTGGTGCACACGGTTGAGAGTGAAAGTTACGACTGAACTAAGCCACTCACAGAAGAACTCAACAATGTCATGACGAAATGCCTCTCCACCGCTTCTCTTACAAAAACTCGACTGCGTCTGTATTTTTCTCCTTTGCCATTACTTTTCGGCAGACAAAGCTGCCACGAGAAGCTCCGCCGACTTCAGCACCGCCCGGAAAAGTCGAAAGAAAAGCCGGAAAATTCAAATTAAAAATCACGAATTTTCTTTTGCTTCTTCTCGTCGACACTTGGCAGGTGCTGAACCCTCCGCCGTCTGATAACGGAATGTGGTAGTGGAAATTAAATCGGCTCGTGCGATTCGCTCTCTGTGCTTGTTTAACATTTTCCCGAACGAGAAATTTCAATGTCAACCACCAAACAGACGGAGAGGCTTGTCATGTTACCGAATTTCGTTCTTTCTTCTTAGTTTCGCGAGCAGCGTCAGTCAGAGCTGGAAGAAAGATGTGGGTGGCGCGTGGGAGGGAAAACTGGATATCAAATTGATTTCTAACGTCGGCAGAGAAAGTCGAAAGGAAAACATTTCCACTCTAACTTCTCAACAGTTCTCGAGCCGTTGGTAATCATAAGCTCGTGTGGTTCCAACACGAATTCAATTCAAAGGCTTCGAATGAAAGTGAAAGCCAAAAGAGAAAGGTTGTTGACCTTCGTGTTAGCGCGCCCATGCACGTTGGAGCTCTGATGTAATAGCAGCGGAAAAAATGCTAGCGCAGAAATGGTTTACGAGCTTTGGATTGAAACGATCTAGCTTGCAAATCTATTTCTGGTCGATGTAGTTTCTCGCCTCCATCTCGTCTGACTGCATTCTGCTCTGTAGCTTGATTCCAAACTAATTGAAGAGTTGAGTTTTCCGGCAACTAAAAATAAATAGCGCGGAAATTCCCCCGACTGATAAGCGACGACGCCGATGAGAAAACATTCTTATCATAGCTATACACAAACTGTATTAAATTCACGATAAGTTTCCAAGCTCACACTTACAGAGACTAGAAAATTTAAGAAATGACACTTAATGTCTTTTGTTGATCATGTTGTTCTTCTTGAGCTGACGGAGGGCGCATTTAGCTGCTGTACATTTCGCGATGCGATAGTTTCTGCCGATTCCTCTGAAGATTCCTTTGCCAAACACCTCGACCGTGACACGAACACGACGACCATCGGCAAGTTTTTCGGGTTTGCTGCAATTGAAGTTCTGATTAAAAGTTTCTTATCAGTCAATAACACGACGCACCCAAACTTTGCTGTTTCTGGTTCCAGCTCAAGTAGTTCTCTTATCGGAGACTTCGGGACGGAGCAACTGAACTGCTCGATTTCAGGTCCCATCATCTTGTAATAAACACGCCAAACCGCATCGAGCGACATGCTCGAGTCGAGGAAAACTGCACCGGCGACTGACTCGAAGACATCGCCAAGGGCTTTCGGCACTTCAACGTCTTCAGCTTCGTCGCACTCTTCCTCTGACATCAAATAATATTCCTCGCTGATGTTATGACCGTTCTCATGTTGAATGCGAACGAAGCGATCGATGACTTCGTTCAGCGCTGGCGAAAGATGCCGGAAATATTTGTGGAAGCCGTGGCGAACTGCGAGCGAAGCGAAGATCGTGTTGTTAACTAGAGCTGATCGCAAATCCGTCAACGCGCCTGGTGAATGTTGTCGTGGGTCTTCATAGAGATGTCGTGTGATCAGATAGTCGAGAACAGCGTCACCAAGAAACTCGAGCCGCTGATAACAGTCGGTCAGACGATTCGGCGAGTAAGAAGCGTGTGTCATTGCTTGTAGCAAGTATGAGCGATCTTTGAATTTGTAATTGAGCTCATTTTCAAACACTTCGAAGCCTGTGAATAAAAAGAAAATCATTGCGATTTATAAACAATCTAGAGAAGCTATCAACTTACCATCCAACAGAAGTTCAAGGTTTCTTTCTGGATTTGGAATGCAGCGGAGAAGTGGCGACTTTGGCGGAATCCAATGCCCGTAAAGTGTTTGCTTCATTTCGCCGTCGTCGTCGAACGGTCGCGTACTGCCAGGAATTCGTTTGTCTTGAACCGGAACATTCACAATTGGAAGTACGCGAATGCCAAGCCAAGCCATAAATAGCAAAGCACCGCGAGCGCCGCAGTCGATCAAATACGCGCCGATCAAAGCTTCAACGCAATCGGCGATTGATTTGTCGGGAATGCTGTGCTGAGTCACGAGATTGTAGGGGATGAAACACGGATAGATTTCGTTCGCTTCTTTCGTCTCTCCCTTTCCAATACTGAGCTGCGATTGTAACGGCAATGGAGGTTGTTGAACTGCTTTCATTGGAACTTCATCGCCGTCAAGGTCGATCGTCTGTTGAATAAAAACGATAAAGAACTCGAATGCAAAACAAAGCAAAGTCGACTTACGTCTTCAAGCATCCCAAGCTTCTCCGCGCGCTCTCTAACAAGAACACAAATCTCTTCGCTTGAAAGCTTCTTGATGTCAGGCAAGTCTGCCAAGTTCCAATAACAAACTGGAATCTGTAAGAGAAGTTTATAGCGAAATCCATTGAGAGCAAACTTCATTATCTAACCTTCGCATCGATCAATGCTTGCTCGAGTTCCTTCGGCACAAAATAGCACGGCGGCAGCCAATTGTCGTGAGGCTCGAACTTTGTTGCAATCATCGACTCTCCAAGGACCTTTCGCCTTCCAAGTCGATACAAATTTAAGTTGGAAACTTGTTTCGAACGTAAGTAGCTTAATTTCCCCTCGTTGACATTCTCGTAAGTGCAGTAGAGATAAGTCGTGATGGCATATTTTAGGAAGGAATCGCCGATCGTCTCAAGTCTCTCAAGGTTAATGCCATCATTGGCATTGGACATTGTGAGCGCTTGAAGAATGATGCTTGGACTTGGACCAGGATGATCTTCCAAGTCTGGCTGATAGTCGAAGCTGAAGGCTTCCGGGTCTGGATTCGGTTCGAGGGGAACCGGATTCATGATGCGCTTTAGCTTATCGTTGGGCTGCTCTGAAGCTTTTACGAGTTTCTCAAGATCATTGCGAATGTTGAGCTCGATTGTCTTGATTCCATTATGAATTTCTAACTTGTCGGAATCCGCAAAATGATCAAACACGTCGCCACATCCAACGACTTCGAATTTTTCTCCTGGATGTCTCTTCTCGTAGACAGAGTTGAGTTCGAAGAGATCGTCAAGCGACAGCTGATCTTGCTCGACTAAACTCATGACTTCGTTTCGATCGAGATAAGGAACCAAGTCACAGATGTCAATGTCTTCGCTTCCAACTCCATCTGAATCGCTTCTTACACTTTGACGAATCTCGCTTGGGATCTTTTCATTTTGTGACACGAGAACTCCACTTGATCGAATTGATTCTTTAAGTTCAGCGATTGATTTGTCGAAGTTCGCTTCATGAATTGCAATGCTTCGTTCGAGATTCTCCCAATTATCTTCGTCGATGAAGTCGAAGCCGCTCGTCTGATTCTTCATCATCTCGTAATGCTTCTCGATCGCAAGAGTCTCGTTGATGAAGTCGAGCTTCTTCTGCCTTCGCCTCAACTCTTCCTCAGTCTCCACAGCCTCGGCCAAATGATCATTTTTAAACTCAATTTTAAAACCGAACTCGTCAACATCTGCTGAACTGTCCGGTGTGCTTTCGCAATCGTCGTCGGATTGAAACTCATCAGAGTCGGAGAAGTCAATGTGATCCACAGGATTCTTCTTGATCTCCGTTGAGGCAGGAACAACGTCCCAAGATGTTGGTGAACCGTAGCGAACGTTTCGCTTTGAGCACATCTCCAGATTGCTTGGCAGTAACCCAAGCTCGTCGTCGTCGTCAAAGCTCGTTGCCATCTCATTCGACCAAGTTCCAATCTCCAGCAAATGTTCTTTGCGTGCTTTTTGATTGGCTTCTTCCAATAAGTCATTAGCCGACTTCTCACCATTAACTAATTCGCCAATCGTTTTTTCGCTATCAGTTTTCTCATCTCCATTCGAAAGTTCCTCGATTCGAGCCTTTTCCTCGATCACTTTGGCTTCGCGAGTTTTCTTCAGAACATCAGCGAGAGTCCAGCCAAAGTCTAGCATGGGCCACTGATAAGCTGCCTGTTTAACTTCTAACGTTCCAAGGCCAAGATCAGCAGACACTTCCATTCTGATCTCGTCCGCTAAGAGCAAGGCGTTGATTCTATAGAGAACACACGGCAGACAAACAGCAGCGCGCCAAAGTGAGGCCGGGAAAGGATGAACAGTGCATAGCTCCGGCACAAGGATCTGTTTCTGTTCTAGGTTCTCGCGTTTTGCTCGCTTGGTTTCCTCTGAACTCGTCGGCAGAGCGACGCCTTTCCGATTAACGTATCGTGGAGTTAGAAAGTTCAACCTGGCGCTCGTATGATCCACGTCAAGCAGCGGCTGCTTCTCGTTTTGTATCTCAATGTTGTATTTCTTGAAGTAATACTCTTTGAAGGTCGTGTAGTTCTCTCCAGGGAATGAGCTTTCAGGCGACAAATGGTGACAAATCTCTGCGACGTAAAAGTACTGCGGCTGATCCTGATTCCGGTACCAAGGCATCACGACAGCGTCCTTGAATTTTTGTTGGTCAAACGTATCGCTCTTTCTTTCCTCGTCACTAACGTACTGCGGAGTTGTGTTGATGTTGCGTTGAATTAACCCGAGAAAATCCCAATCGACCTCAATCTCTCCTGACTCTCTTGTCACAGGAATCACGAAGAAACTGTTTTCAACGGCTTCTGGGTCGAAGAGCATTAGATACTTTCGCAAACGAAGAACATTGGTGAATGTGTAGTTTATGAAATTGTTGACTTTAGCTAGTTCGTCCTCGTTTAACGTCACGTTTTCGCGAATCAGTTGCAGTGAAACTTTAACTTCGCCTGATCGCGTGAAGATTGGAAAAGCCGAAATCTTCGGAATCTTTTTGGTTGTTAGAATGCCAAAGCTTTGCGCTGCATCTTCTGGTGGATAGATCTTCCTGCCTCGCGTGTTTTGCTCTTCGGGAATCGGGCATTGCAAGACCATCGTGATGTGGTACAGATAAGCTCGAGTCGCAGTAGACGGTCGACAGTGAGAGAACACTGAAGCGATTCGTTTGTAATAATACTGCCGTCGCTTGGTAGTTCCGGGCCTTGGCTCGTGGCTGTCACCAGCAATCTCTTCGTCGGCCTTGTCAAGCTCGAACACTTCCCAATCAGGCTCTATCGCCCTGAAGCCTTCTTTTCCAATCGGCTGAAGATTGTCGTCAAGTTCTCCACTCTTGTGAAGAATTCTGCATGCAATCAGCGCAGCGACACGTCTGGCGAACGTCCTTGTTGTCATAGGAATGCCGACGATGTCGTGTTTCATTGGTGAATTCAAAGGCAAGCGGAGAGTGTATTGATACATTGTGAATCCATTCCTCTCAGTCTTGCAACATCTCCAAATCGGCGTGAGCTTCGTGAAGGTGTCAGAAGGTAACTTCGCACAATATTTGTTAACGAGAGCTATAGCAGTCGAAAGATTGACTTGCGGAGAATTCGGCAGTGGTTGATAAGGTTGGATGAAGCTTGTGAACCTTTCGGCATGCCCAAGTTCGTTCGCTGGCGGCTCTTTATTTTCACACTTCCTCCTTAGCATCTTTTCGATCTCCATGTACTCAGCTAACTTTGCAATCATTCGTTCGCTGCAGATTTCAACGGACTCGTAGAGTTCAACAGTCTCCTTGATGTCAGCTTCTGGTTCAACTGCACACAGCTCGGTAACGTCGCTTTCAACGCTTTTCTCTTCTTCACTGTCATCATCGCTCACTTCCTCGTATCGAACCAAGTCACAAATCATCTTATGATTCTTCCCATCGATTTCTTCATTCGTCAAGTCCTTATGAATGTTTTCATTGAACTTTGGCGATATCATGATCACGTGGAGAGCGTTGGAAGCCTTCGCTCTTCCTTTGCACTGAACGTAGCTTCGATAAGACTTTGGCGGATCCCACCGGACAACAAGATTGCACTTTGGTAAGTCGTAACCCTCTTCGAGAACAGCTGTGCTGATGAGAAGATTGCACTCGTGCATTCGGAATTTCTTCAAAACTTCCTCTTGCTTGCGATGCTCCGTCTCAGCTTCCTTCGCTTCTGTGACTGGATCTGCAGTTTTGTTCACGGTGTATTGAACGTTGAGGAACTTCAAATCAGGATCATGTCTCGACACTTCGCAGAACAAACAGAAAAGCGTCTTGGTGGTGATGACAGAGTCGCAGAAAATTAAGCCACACAATGCGTCAGCTTCGTTCTGGTTGTGATGATAGCGCGGCCGATGAAAAAACCTTCGACGGTTCTTAAAGCGATTGTATCGGTGATTCTTCTGGTGTGAGACTTGATTGTTGTTAGTGGCGTTTGAGTCTTTCGTTATCTTGTTGATCGAAGCTTTTAGGCTTTCCAGGTCGTCACTGATTTTATTGATCGTCTCAGTTGTCGTCAGAACCATGTTCGAGATGTTATCGATGCTCAGGTCTTTGATAAGATCTTTGCAAGCTGCCGAGTCGCACTTCTCGTCGTTGTCAATCTGCGGTTCTTTCTTCGGTCTCTCTCGATGGTTTGTCGACTTCTCCGGTTTAAACAACTTAAGCACGTCCAGGATCCTTGAAACTTTTGGTGTTGTGAAAGCATCAATCCGCTCTTTCTCTGTTTTGAAGTCTTGAAGTGCCAACTCGCAGAACGAACGGACTTGAATCAGAGTCGTTGACACGAGGCAGAGCAGGAGATAATGTCGTTCATAAGGAATCTTCACCTTCTGCTTCTCGATATGCATGAGCAACATCAGAGCTGCCTTGTCTGCGCAATAGACTCCGAGCTCATCCAGGATGAGAAGAAACTCGTCAATGCATTTCAGCGGCTCATTCTTTGGGTCTGGAATGTTTGCGAGTTCGTCTTTGTATTCGTCGCCTCCATAAATCTCTGAAGGGTCGTAGCGATGGTCCAGGATGTAAGCCTTTCTAGTGAGCATTAAGTCTCGAATGTAGCTTGCTAGGCTGTTCTCGTTTGGAGCGGAACACTCGGCTATGATTTCGATTGGCTTCAAGGAATATCTAAAATCAAGAAATCAAATTAGTTGAGCATTCCTCGACTCATTAACACCTTCGTGTTAAGAAACGCACCTTAATACTGTAACAATGTCGCTTGCTGTCTCTGCTTTGGCTGTCATTAATGACTCGAGATGCTCGAGCTCAGCGCCAAGACGAGCTGGGACACATTGAGCGTTGTGGATCGGTCCGGCGAGTCCGAGGACTTTTGCTTTGCTGCCAGCATTATTGTAATGCTTCAGAAAGATTTGAGTGATGTCAGATTTTCTCGTGCGTCGGTGGCAGTCGTCGACAATAATCAGATTCACTTTGTTGAGGTCGAGATGGTTGGATTCGAGAGCTCGCAGACATGTTTCAGTCTCAAGGATGACGACTTGATGTTCCTCTAGATTCTCCCAGTCGACAAGATCGTACTCCAGATCATTTAGATTGACGACTTTCAGATCAGTCAGATGGAAAATGAGATTGTAGGCTGAAGGGCTGCTGGTGAGAAACAGCGAGATTTTTTGGTTTTGTTTGTTTCGCAGTTCATGGCTTAGTTCCTGGATTAGTTTTAGGGCGCAAAATTCTTTGGCGGAGTTCTGCGATAGACAAATGATGATGTTGCGCTCTTTAGCTGCTGACAAGAGCTCCACTTGATAGTCACGAGGAGTGAACGAGACGGCCGAGATGTTTCCTTCGAAGAAGTTCGTCATAATCTAAACATAAGTTTCGTTCAAAACAATTTCTAGTCAAAAGTTCGAATCTTCTTCAATCACCTTTAACTTCAGATAATACTTTGATTAGTTCTTAATTCACTGAATGTATCTCCGGCACAGTTAAACTCTTCATTCTTGATCAAATCTTTTTTTTAAAGCCTAAAGCTGCGCGTTTGGAGTTGGAACGCTCGGCCTGGTCAGTAAACAAAACGCTCAGCTTGGTAGATAAACAACCTAGAAGGAGAAAACACGCTGCATAAGAAATGGGAAAACTAAATAAATTCCGGAAAGCTGAGAAGGCTAAAGTGAAGTTGAAGGGGAACAAGTTGAAGGCACCGCAAAATGTGACGAAGACAGACTTCAAGGTTCGCAAGATTATCATCACGGAGCAGTTGAAGAATGTTCAGGTGAAGGAAGCCGGAACGAGGAAGGTTCACAGCATCAACGATTGTCTCGCGAGAATGAAGAACTCGTCGTCCGCTGAGGCTGTCAGCAATTTGAAGGATATCATCTTATATCAGCCTGAAGACTTCCAAAAACATCTCGAGTCGATAGTTAAGATCGTCGCTAACTTGTCCCTGAGCATTGAGCGAGTTGACAGAAAGGAATGTTTCAAGATATTGGATATCATCTGTGCCCAGATTAACGAGCAGAACCTCCGGCCGTTCTTTCCAATTTTAGTGACGTTCCTGAAATGCGCGATGACGCATATCAAGCCATCGATTCAAGAAGATTCATTGCTTATGTTAGACGTTCTACTGAAGCACGCGCCTCAACTTGTCGCGACCGAAAAGGATAACATTCTTCCGCCATATCTCGACATGATTTCCAAGATGAGAGTTGATGACAAACCCGACCGAACGCTGTCGCTCGAGCTGGGCAACAAAATCACTAGCATGAAGTGGCGCAAGAGCGTTTTGGAGCGACTGATTACTTTCCTCAAGTGCATTGGGACGCAGGAAAAGCAAGAAGATAAAATGGATACGACGTCAACGGCTCGTGAAGTTCTTATTGACAAAACGTGAGTAGCATGGCTCATCGATGTGATAGTTTAGACTAATGTTCCTTCCCTAGAATGGAGTTCCTTGGCAATCCCTACGCAGCTCAATCGGACAACTTTTTCTACAATCAAATCGCGATTGGCTCAATCGAAACCCATCTGAAGGCTACAACGACTAAGCTTGTTGGATCGGAGGTGAAAGTATCGAAGTACGTCGATATGATTATGCCGTTGATGTTTGAAACTTGGATGGAGCTTAAACCTTCACAGACAAAAACGATCGATGGCGCGACTTGCTCTGCAGTTTCACTCGATAACAGCATCATGCTTAAGGTCGTTATGGACATTATCATGGAGTTGTTCCAGATGGTTGAAGATGCCGGTGAGGATGCGAAGCAGAAGTTCATGAAGAAATATCAGGAAAGATTCGAGCTTCACATCGTCTCGACGTTTCCGTACGTTCAAGAAGACTCGAGTAAGAAGACACCAGAATCGGGAGGAGCGAAATGTTTCTACCAGAATCTATCGATCGCGATCCTCTTCATCGTCTTCACTGCAAAGCATCGACAACGATTCTGGAAACATCGCGAGCGAGTTTTCGATTTTGTCGAAGATTGCATCGCGAATTGGAAGTTGAAAGATCAGGAATTCAATAAGCTGATGAAAAGGTTCATTCGAATTCTCTTCACTGCAGAGATGCAAAAAGTTTTCCCGAATGAATCAAAGCAAATCTTCGGTCAATTGATCAGAAAATGCAACGTCGATCAATCGTCTTACGACCCAAAGCTTGCGCTTGTTTGCGAGATCATCGAGAACAGCACAGCAGCCAAGAAAGATTCGGTCTACGGCGAGCTCGTTCCTCAAATGGTTCAAGTGCTGAGCCAGAGGGAAGTCGTTCCAGTTCACATCATCAGAACAGTTTCAACGCTGGCCAAACAGGGAAACCCGACAGTGCACGAACACCTCGAGAAAAACATCATCGAAGTCGTCAGGAAACTTCTCACCTCAATCAAAATATCAGGAAACTTCAACACGGATGCCAACAGATGGAAGCAGGAAATCGCAAATTTAGTCTTCTGGATTAACAACGTCGATAGAATTCACGAAATTAACAATGAGTTGAAGTCGGATACGATTTCTAATTACATCAAAGCAATTGTTGACGTGAAATTGAGCGCACAATAAAATCATTTATTTTGAAAAATGTATATTAATATTATAAATCGATAAATCTTTAAATCGATCAACAGCAAACGACCCATTCAATCCAATCTGATAACGAAAATCGTACAAATTCATTTAATTAATTTTATTCAGCTGCCTTGCACTTCGTTTTGAAGTCTTCCACAAGTTCAGCCAAGTTGGTCTTAGTGAAGCCTTCTCCAGCAAAGTTGTCGACACATTCGTTTCCAGAAAAGTCCGCTCGCTTGAGCTTTGTCAGAGGAGTCAAAATATTCTCGCCGATTATCTTCAACTTGTTGTTGCCAAAGTTTACGTCAACAAGTTCAGTGTTGAACTCGAACACGTTATTATCGAGTGATTCGACCAGATTTGAGAAGACGAACAGTTCCTTCAAGTGTGTGAATGGTTTCAAGTCCGCTTGTTTGATGGACTTCAATTCCGTACTAACGATGGCAAGATCATCAATGCTGGGGAAAAACTTCTCGAATCCCGATGGAAGGTAATTAACGATTTGATAGCGAAGCCTCAAAATAGCAATGTTCTTGTCCTTGAAATCGTCCACACCATGTCCATTGATGCTGGTGACCTCGACACCCTCGCTCGTTACCTCAAGCTCTTCCACTTCAGCTTTCTCCACAAAGATTCCGCTCTCCTCTGGTTTCTCTTCTTTGCCGAACGCAACCTTAACATCGATTCCTTGGACTGCACAAATGATCGAAAGCAAACAGGAAATTGTGATGAACACTCTGGAAGCAAACTATTTAGACCACAAAATGTTTTTCAAGTGAAACTGCCAACCTCATTTTGGCAAATTATTTCACTCCGAACTGAGAAGCCCAAAAGACGAAACTCAACTGACTTGATTATTCTCTGCATTAGCAATTTATTATTCAAATTTTTTGTCGCAAAATATTAATGAGCACGAGATTCAGGAGAGATTTTCGAACTCAAAGATCTTGACCTTCACAAATATTTTTAGGTTTTCCGGTGTCTTCTAGTTAGCCAAGATAAGTTTCAGAAATATATTTAAACTGGACTTCTAACAAAAAAAGGCTTTTGAATTTCATGATTTTATTTACTTTTTTGCAAGCTTCATATTACGATTAGATATTCAGAATTCGGTGTTAACGAAACATTACGTCGAAGTTAGTTTTGTCCACGCACCGAGTAAGTTACAATTCGTTTCCCACGCATTTCCAAAATGTGTTATCTCAGCACATGAGGTTTCCTCCTTTTTACGATCGTCTGATTCTCAAGTTCTAAGTTTTTATGACCCAATACGTTGGGAAGTCTCTCGTTATCGCCTTATGCGATAGCGAGTCTTGAGAACAAACCATTCTGTGCTAAGTGGGGCGTGTCAGGAGAAGGAAACAGTAATAGTCTGTCAGTTAAAATTAGAATATAAGGCAAAGATATCTCGAAATAAAGTTCATTAATTTTTAAACATCGACGTCGTAAACATTTGGTGCTTAATATAAAAGAACAAGTAAGATCTTAACGTCTTGAGTTTATTTTCACAACTGAAACTTAATAGAAATTACATTCTTATTTATACCCGATTTTTCGTTTGTTTGTTGTTGTGACCAGCTGCAGGTGCAGCTGCAACTTGTTTTTGTTTTTCTCTGACTCCAGACTGTCTAGACAAGTCGTAAAAATCTATGCGTGAGAAGAATTCTCGGCGCTTGTACAAATTCTTTGGACAAGAATTTTGTGAAATGAATAATCTTGTTATGAGCCCTTGTGGGAGTGGTGATCAGATTCAAGAAATAATTTGACCAATCGAAGCGGTCAAATAAATATTTACACATACGTTAAGTGAGATATTCGATGAAAAAAAATTAAAAAACAATTTGCTGCTTGTGAAGTTGGATTTGGAGGGTGAAATACCTCAACGGGATTATTACGCCAATGATTTCATGAGGATCTTTAGAAAGATCTTCGATACGGTGTCGGTTTCGTTAAAAGTTCATGAACAAGCGAATATAACTAAACCATTTCCTTCGGGTGTTTCTCCACCGATAACTTTCTGGGCCGGGACGGGCGAAGGTATCGGCGAAGGGATCAGTGGTGCATCCAACGACTCGAATATTGCTGATATGAAGAGTCAAATCGAGTTTTTAACTCGCAAGTTGGAATTAATGGGTAACATGCGACCTCACGGTGAAGGAAATGAGTTGTTTGCTGATAAGAAAGCCAGTCGCAATCCCTTGAAATTTCCTTTGTTCCCGAAGGAAAATGTTTCTCGTCGTTATCGAGAATTTCGTGCGAAGGTTTGTAACTTTGAACGAACCTATTTCACCGAAGATAGTATCAAGGTGCAGTTATTGCATGATGCAGTCAAATGAACAAACGCTCAAGAGCTTGTTGAACGTTTTACCCCAGGTTTCGAGACATTTGAAGCAGTGATGCTGCGCTTGATAATCGTTATATGGTTACCCGCAATATTGCGAGTGAATATATGATTGAAATTCAACCAAATTGAAAGTCTCAACGAAGATCTCTTCGAACATTTGTCAAAGTACGTTCTTGTGTACTTCGTCTTCTGCTCCGTTCATCACAAGGCCTCATGTAAGACATCAACTCTTTCACAACCGAAGAGATCTGCAGCGAATGTTTCGACTCTGCTTCCGTTGAATATCGAGACCGAGACAAAATTGGAACGATCTATGCAGGTCTCTTCGGACCATCGCGAGCGATCGACATTGCATGAGGCCTTTTGATATAATTTAGAAATCAACTGTCAAACTTTGTAAATATTTTCGAATAAACTTGCACATAACTCGAAGGTTATTTGCGATAAGAAAAAATATATAAAACGAAACCTTATCGTTCTGTGTTCTTCTTTGAAAGAAGTTCTTTCATTTTTCGGATTAACTCGAATTTGCTAACATGTAAGTTTAATCGCTCTGCTCAAATAAATTAGAATTTCTTATAATTCTAGGAATTCGATGCTCAAGATTTTGCAGCTAATGGCAGCAATCACTTCTCCAGCCTCCAGCGTGATCATCAAGTGCGCTTTTTTTAATATTGACTGGGGTGTAGTTGGCGATCGATACGGCTGCTGGGTTTTAAAAGTCATGAATCCTGAAGTAGCAAATGTCACGCAGATCCAAGGAAATCACGCGGAAGGACGCAGCAACCTAGACGTAGAAGCATTCCGGTCAATGTTCATGCCCCATCAAAAGAGTTTTTACTATCTTTCGTTTCCAAAAAACCTCGGACAATTCTTTCCGAATTTAGTTCACCTTGAACTATGGGGAAGTCGATTGAAAACAATATCGTCTGATGACTTAGCGCCATGGTCGAACTTGCAAATGCTCGATGTCAGTAGCAATGAGTTTGAAGCACTCGATGGCGACTTGTTCAAGCATTCCTCAAAGCTTGTACGAATTGTCTTGAGCCACAACTCGATCAAAAATGTTGGAGCTAACTTGCTATCCAATTTGAGTAGTTTGGCGACCGTTTACTTCAGTGGCAATCCTTGCCTTAACGTTGTAGCATCGACACCTGAAGAAATAGAAAACTTAAAAGCTCAGCTCATAACGCATTGCTCACCTCTTGAAGGGCCTAATGAAATCTGAATTTCAACAAAAGCAATCTCAATCTGAAACTTAATGTTGTTGATATAAGAATAAACACAAAATTGTTTTCCCTGTCAAACTTAAATTTAATGAAAACTTTCAGAAGTTTGTTGCACGGCGACGAGTTGATATTAAATCGATGAAAGTTTTCGCTTGAACTTTCAACTTGAGTTTTGTTTCTCTGCCAATTTCTGGACAGTATTTGGAGAACTAAGAATTGAATCGAGAAGAATCGCAGTGATGTCATTGGAAAGGAAGAAGAGCGAGTGCAACATCCACGATAACGTGGGAAGCAACGATTCGCTGCTTCAGAAGCGATCAACGAAGCACCGCGACTCGGTGCCAAGGAAGAACGACCAGATGGTGCCTCGTATGTATAGCGGAGATGAGATTGAGATGCTTCGCTTGGAGCTTGAAAACGAAACGAAGAACCGGTGAGTGTTCTTTAACTGTTTAGTTAGATCGGCTCACCATCAACTTCAAACCTTCAGCAACGAAGCTCAACGAAGATATTCTGAGCTCCATCGCAAAATGGAAAAGTTCATGCAAGAGACCGAGGACATCAAGAAGAATCCCGAGTCAAAGTACGACGCATTGATTTATAAACAGAACTGCGTAAATGACACCGTCACTGCTCAGGTGCGGAAGCTTTTAAATAAATCAACGTAGATGACTTATTGATTTTCTGTTGACAGTTGCACGAAGCGAAGGACAAGCTGGCGATGTTGACGCATTCGCTCAAGAGCATTCAAGTCTGCGGCAAAGGTAAACATGAATCTGTCGTGGAGCTTTTGTCGGCTCCGGATTTCATGAGAACAATTTTCTAGATTGTCAGCTCAACTCCAAGGATCTGATCCTCAACTACGATTGCATGTCTAAAGTAAGAGAAATTTCTTTCGACTTTCGCCAAATTTAACGCAAAATTATTCCTGCAAATTCAGAACGAACTAATGAAGGAAATTAAGCGATTCGAACGAATGCAAATTGATTTGAAGTCGAGTTTGGACCGTTTGCAATGCAAAATTGACCATGAGTCGAAGGTGAGGGTCTCGGTTGTCCCGGAATATTCTCTTGCCGTCGTTTGAGAACGTTAACTGATCTGGAATCTTACTTATTCTTTAGGAGTATTACAACCTTGCCGATCAATTCCAAAAGCTTCAAATTGAGCTTTTCTATCTTCAGAACTTGAGCGATAAATCGAGGGCAGCTTGGTGAACAATCAGCACCGACATCAATCGTTTTATGTAGGAGAATGTAGTGGAAGATAATGAGAATAAATAAACTTTCTCAGTTTCCAAGGACATTGAACGAGTTCGTTGGCATAAATTTTTATTCACAAAGCTCTTTGACTTTTCCAGTTATTTACACTTTCTCAAAATTCAACCAAATTCCGCCTAACTTTACGTTCATCAGCAACTCTTCAGGGTCAATATCAAGTTTCTTGGACAAATCCATTCGTGGATCAACAGTGATTTTGAAGTTCTTGACAATATCAAAGACTGCCGCTTTGAGCTGTAACTGAGCGAATCGCATTCCCAAGCAGATTCTAGGTCCATTTCCAAACGGTAAAAGCACGCCTCGGTCGATGAAAGCTTTGACGCCACCATGTTCAGGATTGAAACGTTCGGGAATGAACGACTCGGGGTCGTGGAAGAGTTCTAGAATTGGTTGGAACTACAAATTGGAACGATTAAGCTTCTCAAATGGCCAAACCTGGATCATGATGGAAAGACAAAATCGGAATGATTACGCTTGTGCCTTTCTCGATGACAGCTTTATGACCTTTCACACCCTCGAGCTCGATTTCTTCCGTGCAAACGCGATTGCCAAACGTCAACGGTGGATTCATTCGCAAAGATTCATAAATCACTTGATCCAAGTAGGGAAGGTCAGAAAGCTTTTCGTAAGAGATTCGATTGTTTTCATCCACAGCACTGAAAATCTCATCACGAAGTTTGTTTTGCACAATTTGGTTTTTCGCGAGCTTGAAAGATTAAATGTTAACATTAAGCTTAAAGCTCAAAAGCTTCTCACTTCTAAGAACAGCGGCGACAAAGCAACTGAACTCGTGTCGTATCCATCTAGAAGATAAACGTGAGCTAAGTTTGTTTGAATGAGCAAAGATTGTCTTACCCAAAAAGAAAGTTACACCGTGCGAAGCCATTTCCACATCTGAAAGTTAATCGAGCTTTTACTGGTGGAGCTTTTTGAAGCTTTCTATCTTGCTACCTGAAATTCCTTTCTTCTTCCTTAGCGATATTATGTGAGCAAGGAAATCGTCGCGTTCCACTCCGCTCTCGTTGCGATACTTGATGGCTTCTTCCATTAAATATACGAAGAAGTCTTCGACGTTCTTCGGCATTAGGCGCTTTGGTAGAAAGCTTTTGGCTGCATCCGAAATGCTGCGGATCATTCTGTCGGCCATCGTAATAATCTCTGAGTCAGATTTTGTGAAACCGCCGCCATCAATGGCAAAAATGCAAGTGGAAACACTGTCGCAAGTGTAACGAACGCAGATATCTCGACCGTTGAAACATTTTCCTGGATTTTCTTCGATTTCTTTCGTAATGTAAGCGGAAAACTTTCCAGCGACATCTTCGATCAAAGGGAAAATCGACTTCAATTTGTTCTGCGTCAGCCCCACCGCAACTTCAGTCCGCTTTGCCTTCCACTCGTCGTCTTTCATCACGAATGGATTCAAAGCCATCACGGGATCTTTTACCTTATCAGACTTTAATCAAAACGTGAGTTCAAAAGATCACAGACAGTAAATATTTTGCGTCGCAAGACTCACAAGGTCGCCAAACTCATTATTTCTGAAGCTCTTGAAGTCCTTGATCATGATTTGCTTGGCCAGCTCTGTGCTGGTGATCAGGAGATTCGGAGTCCAGAAGTTAAAGAAGCCAACAAACGGAGCTTTATGCTTGAAGTCACTGAAAAAAGAAAGTAATAAATATTCCGTTGAGTGAACTCAACTCACTCGTAAATGATTTGTATGTCGTCCATGAAATGTTTCTTCTTGAAGTAAGCATCCTTAGTATTTCCAAAAGGCCCTGGAGTTGGTCCATCTATATTTCTTTTTGCAAAGTACTGGAATCTTTCTCTTAGGAAGGCGAGCAGAAGCAAAACTGATAACACTATCAACGAAAGGCAGACAATAAACGCCATCTTCACTTTAAGACGTCTCGAATAAGTCTGATTTCGTCTCCGAGATTGAGCAATCTGGAAATAATTGCGGCGATTTGTGCGCGAATATAAAATTCTTTAACGTCTCTCGATTACTCTCTAAGGGTGAGAAGGTTCCAAGTTGTAAGTTGATAAGATTTTTATTAAATTAGTTTCATTTTCAAGCTATAAATAGTTAAGTACATGACGTCCTAAGAACGTTAACCAGCTCGGGAGCATCGTCCGGATAGTAAACGTTGTCGATGCAAGGATTTCCTTGAATATTAATTTGCTCGAAGTTCCGTCCGAGAGGTTTTGCGAAATCTGGGCCGATCTTCTTAAGTTTGTTGTCATTCAAGTTAATAAAACGAACTTTCGTGTTTAATTCCAGCAAATTGTTGTCGAGAGTTGTGAGTTCGTTATTGTGGAATGATACATCGAATAGCTCAGCTAACGGCCGAAGATCCGATTGTGTCAGTGACTGAAGTTTCGAGTAATGAATATGCAAGATCTCGAGGTTCGGGAAAAACTTTTCAAGTCCTCGAGGAATAAATTTCAGTGTCTGCTCTGAGATTGTCACTTGTTTAACGTTCGAGCCAACATAGGAGCTCGAGTTTTCACCATTGACAGTAACGACTGTCTCGTTTGGGTTTATTATAATAACATTCTTAACATCGCAGAGCTTCACTGGAACTTTGTGCCAAATTTTGTCCTCAAACTCGCAGGACAGATCGATGGAGAAAGCACCAACGCATAACAGCAGACCACAAAATAAATTTTTCAATCTGATAACAAAGATAAATGCGAGATTTGAAAAAGTTTTATTTCAGCAACTAATGATTTTACCTCATTTTCAATGAGAAGTTGTCACAGAGACTGTCCCGAAACAAATGATTGAACAAACAGCAGCAGCAAATAATTCGAGATTTGACGTCGTTTAAATTCGAGAAACGCTCTCAAAATCTCAGAAGAATTCAGCAGACGCCAATTAGAACGCCAAGGCGTTTGTGAAACTCGCCGTGACGAGATGGCAAAGTGTGTAACAAGCATCGAATACTCCATCCATTATTCGGACTGTGATCTTCGATAACTTCAGACTGCATTAGAGCCGACAGTTGAATTTAAAAAAAAAATCAAGGTGTTTCCTACATTGAGAAAATATGTTCGGGTACTTATTTCATTTCCAAAAAAGTGGAGATGCCGGGGATCGAACCCGGGGCCTTTTACATGCAAAGCAAACGCTCTACCACTGAGCTACATCCCCAACAAGTTTTACTAAAGTTGGATCAGCTGCGTTTTGATAAATTTCATGATAAAGACTCGCATGAATGGAACGTTTAGTCATTAAAACACCTGGACAAGCTGAGAATCCTATTAGGAACAAATGAATGTTGAAATATGAAATTTTAAACACTTAAAAAATCGGCGATAACAGAAAGTGTTAAAATTATTTCCTAGAAATGTTGCAACAACTTTTGCTTGCCATGTCGATTTGCTCAGAACGCTTGACGTTCTCATAAAAGTTGTTCACGAGTTTCATGCACGCTGGAATTCAAACGATCAACATTTTCGCTCTCTCTAACACAACGCGAGAGAAAAAGTTAACTTTGTTTTGCTACAACGTAGATCGTTTAGTTGCCATTCGTGGCTCGATATGCTTGGTCTCTTGCCAGGAAATATTCGAACATCAGATGACTAAGTGTTAAGCGATCGCAATGGGTGATAATTTGGCTGAGTTTCGCAATCGCGGAGCAACATTGTTTAGATCTTTGCGGCCGAAAAAGCCAAAATCGTCGAAGAAGCCAAAGTGAGTAAAACACGAAATCGGAGTACAAACGCGGAAGGTCATCGATGAATTAATCAATAAGATATTCACGCCTTTTTCTCGCGCTCACTGACTGTGACCGCTTTATTGGTTCAGGTCCGGCGGCTCAAGTTCAATATTTACTTCGCTGCTTCTGGCGAACTACGAACAGCAAATGCAATTCGATCCGAATGTAAACTTTTCGACTGACATATCTTTCGATAAGTCGAGGAAGATGATTCGTGACATGAAAGAGAAGAAACCTCAAGACCATAATTTGCATGCAGAGCAGGCAGTGAATGAAGAAGTGGCAGACGAACGCGACGAGAGTACTGATAATGAAGATGTTAAAGACATTGTGGACAAAGACGTGAGCGAGATTTTAGTTTATCGTTTGCCTCGCCTAACTTTCATTTTTAATGTCTCAGGTGTTTGGTGTTTATGAAAACATTCTCTTCGTCGTTGTGCATCGACTGAAACCAGATTGCGACCAAGACCTTCCCACAATCAACGAACAATCAGCATTAGACTACGTCAGAGACGCTTTCGGAATTTCGGAGAACAAACACAACGAGCTATTCGAGTTTGTCAAGCCGAACAGCGAAGTTGGTTCGAAGCCGGTAGATGAATTGTTACCACGTGGGCACTCACAAAGAAAGAGATTCGAAGCTGTCAACGCTCACACTTGCTTGACAAAAATTCTTCTGAAACACGAGTTGGAACTTTCGCAAACCCCGCGATTCTACTGGTCGGGGAAGTTTAGCTTTCTCGCTTCGTCGATTTTGACGCTTCACTCAGAATGGCTCGAGCTTAGTGGATTCGAGCTGCTGCTCACGAAATGGTCAGCTTATGTTGACATCCATCCTCAACATCCATTAGATTTGAAAGTTTTCATTGACATACTGAAATCCATGTTGGTAGAAGGACGCGATCGATCGATGGCTGGAAGTGATACAATGATTTCTTTCATTCCTTCTTGTTTCCGTGCGAGCGGCTCAATTGACTTTGATGAAGAGACGAATCAGTTGAAGACTCAAGATGATGACATCCTTAATGAGTTTTGGAAGTCGGTTGGGATTCTCAATCAATCATTCCTTCGATTCATTTCGGACCTAATAGAAGAGAACGATTTAGAGTATCTTAAGGTCATGATACTTAGAAAAGTTTGCACGATCATTAAAACCCTTAAGGCGATTGAACGAAGCCGAATGAACATGAACTTCGAGGAATCGATTAAAGCTTCGATTTTGAAGGGAACTTCGAAGCACATTTCAAAAACCTTGAACAAGGAAATTCTCAAAGGAACCGAAAGCGTGAAAACGATTGATGAGCTCATTCGAGTTCTGGATATCGCGATAGCGGACTTCAATCTTGCATCAGAGAGATTCGATCCAATTTTTAAAGAGTGAGTTGAAGTTAAATATCAAAGTTGTTAGATCATCATCAAACTCTCTATTTTAGAATTCTGAGCTTTAGCTATTCAAGAAGTTTATATCAAGCTCTTGACTCTAAACTCTCAACTATTATCAAACCAAAAGCGATTGAGATCAGCAAATCGACGAGCGGCATCATCGACAACTTCAGAGAAACTGATGACGATCACAAGTTGGCCAGAAGCTTCTTCCAACTTTACTTGAAAGCTAAAGCTTTCGCCGATCTGGGCCTTGAGTTCAACAGTTCAGTTGATTTCCAGTTCGCTGACTATTTCAAATGGTTTCTTGAAGGAATCGACAAATGGTGTGACACTTCGATCTTCAGCACATTTCCAAGGTAGCTCAAGGTTGACGAATCCTGACGAATTGCATTATTTACTAAAACATTTATTGTAGAATCCAAAGATCGATTCTTCTTGACAATCTGAAACCTTTGGACAACAAATTGAACCACTCTCAATCTGCCGTTGACTGTTCAACAATTTTAGATTCAACAATTCAGTTCTGGGAAACTTCAAGTTCTACGAACATCGAGAACGTTGGAAGTCTTGCGTTGTGCGACGTGTGTCGGTTCGCGATCGTCTACTTTGAGAGTATCGCAGATCAAGTCGAGAAATGCCACACCATGAAGCAATACGGAATTTTCAAAGTGCCATTGGAGATCTGCGTGGGCGTCAGCGATGTAACGTTCATTATGGAAAACACGATTGCTTTGTGCAATGAACTGATGCAAAAGAATGTTCAAGATTACACTCGACTTCAACAGCTCATGAAAAACTGTCTCGAGCATGGAGCGACACGAAAGTCAAAGCTCATGGAAGCTGCCATGGAAAAAATGAAGCCGACGATAAGAAAATTGCTGCTGGAAGGAGCTGACGTTGTGATAAAAGGAACACTGCTTGGCGAAAGGTTGATCGTGTATGTCGAAGATTCGCTGCTAAGTCTTGAAGGCGACCTCGAACCAACCGACTTCAAAGAAAGCAAGAACGTTCTTCTATCCACGTTGTTGAAGGTTTTCTCAGAACTTGTAGAGAAAAGCTTACAAATTAATCGACCGCCGGCGTTCTTCACCAACCTCAGAACAATTTTTCATTCACTGCAAGATCTTTTCGAGAACGAACAAAAACTCGCATCAAACGAAAATTTAAATGTAATATTGCAAGAGATTGATTCTCTTCTTGAGCGTCACGAGCTCAATTCGTCGAAGCTGATCCATCAATATTACAAAGAACGATATCGCATGCAAGAGAACATCAGCAGATCGCCATTCAATCCGTGCGGCGTGCTGTCAATCAACTGTTTCTTCATCAACAACATCCTGAAGGTAACCGTCTTGAACGCCAAAAACCTAATTCCACTCGGAGTCAACCGTAAATGCGATTCATTCGTCAAGATCAACATAATTCCAGAGAAGCTTTTCCCGCAATGTCAAAGCTTTAAGACTAAAGTTGAGCTGGATACGCATTTTCCACTCTACGACGAGCTTTTCGAGTTGTAAGTTTTGAATTTGAAATCTTGCTTAAGTGTAAGACTTAGCTAATATTTTATTCAGTGAACTAACCAAAGAACAGCGAGTGATGAGCGATGCCATAATTTTCTTCAACATCAAAGACAAACTCCTCTTCACTCGAAACCAATGCATCGCGGAAGCTTTCCTCTCGTTCAAAGATATTCCTGAGTTTACACAAGATCAGAAATTCACGAAGCAAATTCACTTGACGTTGACACGACTGCAGAGCGATGGTAAGTTAGACCGTTCGATAAAGAAAGAATGAAGAATATAATTCAAACTATTTTTTTCTGACAGACATGGAGCCATTGAAAGCTCTGCAAGAAAGAAGCCACACAGGCGATAAAGCTGCGAAAGAATTCTTATCAAAGATCAAATATAAAATACCTGAATTACCTCCGAAGTCTCCTGTAATCGATTTATAATTTATTAAAATAATGCAATAAATATTTTTAACTAACTTTTTTTAACGGTTTTTAAGAATTTAAACGTTCAAGAAAAAAGGCAAAAAGTAAACAAAATATTTTATGAAAAATGCCGAAATCTCGTAAGAAGTCTAAGGAAACCTTCAGTTGCGAAAAGTGTGGCGTTAAGTTGTGCTCCTTGTACAATTTGAAGATTCACACAGATACCAACTGTTCGACCGAGAAAAGGTTTATATGTGAAGTGAGTGGAAAGGTCAAAATATCTTTTACAAAATCAAAATTGATTGCTATTTTAAGGTCTGCAACTCAAAGTTCCTGACGCGACATTCACTTAAGACTCATTTAGACTCGCTACACTTTGGAGAGAAGAAGTTTGTGTGCAGCTGGTGCGGCAACAAATATTTATCGAAAGGCCAACTGAAAGTGCATGAAAGATCACACACGAAAGAGAAATCGTTCGTTTGTGAGGTAATCTGGATGATTCCTTACTTAAGACGTTCCTTTCTTACTATAATCAACTATTTCAGATCTGTAAAAAAGGTTTCAGCCATCGAGAAAGTTTAGTCACTCACAGCACTCTCCACACTGGAATCAAACCTTACATCTGCGAATGCTGCTCCTCGACTTTCTCTTGCGTCGGAAACCTTATCAAACATCGCAAGGTTCGTCCTAACTCTTGCGGCTTACCAATTTACAAAAACACGAAAAAGATCTGCAAGCGAGCTGGAGTTAAATGCAGAGGAACTGAACCAAAGACCGTTGTCAGTCCAACACAAGAGTTGCCGATTGATAAGGAAGATGAGTGCTACAAAACGGATGAGATTATCTACGAGACACAAAGCATTGATCTTCTCGAAAACAATCAGAACCATATTAGCGATCATCAGTACATCGCTTTGGACAGTCAAACATCTCACGATGTGCAACTTGAAGACTACGCAAAGAAAGAGATGGACGTCTTCGACTACATTGGGATTGAAATTAAAAACATTCAAGAGCAAGAAGAGCGTGAAAAGCTACAAAAGATCGAGGCCGCAGCCGAAGCTCAACTTCAAAGCGAAACCATTGCTGAATCACACGAGCTTGAAATGCTTGAAGAGGTTGAACAGTTTGATGAAAATTCGGAGACAGTTTTTGAGATTCGAGAGCTTTTCGTTGAGTGCGGCGATGAAAGTTACATCGTTGATTCGTGCGACATGTTAGAGGATGAGTCGGCGAATGATGAATCGATGATCATTGAAAGCATCGAAGCTATAAATGAAGACGCCGACGAGGAGGCAGAATTCAGGAACTACGTGGAAAGCGTCGGAGATTCTTGTTACAGTTGTAAGCTTTGCCCGAAGATTTATCAAAAGCGCCACATCACAGTAAAGCATCTCAAAACTGAACACGGTATCACGTTGCGCCATTACAATTACGACAGCTCCAACCGCTACCGAAAGCCGCAGAAGGAGCTCGACTGGAAATGTCAATTTTGCCCTCGGAAGTACACCAGCAAACGACTCGCTGAGCGACACGAGAAAGTTCACGGTCCGAACGGAGATCTTCTCCACAAATGCTCCTGTTGCTCGCTCTACTTCCCAACGGCTGAAGAGATGGAAGATCATCAGTATTCGCAGCATCGCGAGAAGCTCTTCTGCCAAGCTGAGAACTGCAGCAAACGGTTCGATCATCCAGAGAAACTCGTCAGTCACACTAAATATGCGCACTCAGAGAACAAACTAACAGTCAAGAAATATAATTTTGTTTGTCAGCTTTGCGGTGAGTTTTACAAAAATCTTTTGAGTTCTAATTTTGTTAGGAATTCGTTACAGGACGAAACTTCAACACGCGCGTCGCGCTTTCTGATCATGAACGAAGTAACTGCGGCAAAGCTCCGATCTACCAATGCACTTATTGCGACAAGAATTACCATTCGGCTGGAAGCCTGAAGTGTCATCTGACCATCCACAGCAATTCACTTGAATTCTCTTGCTCCTATTGCACGAAATCGTTCAGAACGAAAGGACAACTCACCGTTCACTTGAGGTCACACACGAAAGAGAAGAACTACAAATGCCTTCACTGCCCAGCCGAGTTCAGTCACCGCGAAAGTTTGCTTACGCATAACACATTGCACACCGGAATCAAACGTTTCGAGTGTAGCTCGTGTGGATCGCGGTTCTCCTGCATATCGAACCTTCTGGCTCATCGGAAAAGCAGGAAGAACACTTGCGGAGATTCCGAATACAGGAAAGTCTCAGATGCCGATAACAGCGTGAAAATGTGTAGAAGTGAACCGAATTGAATAAAACGAAAATCGATCGCATAGTTTCAACATTAATGCACAAGTTTTATTGAAGTAGATCATCAGTTTTGATCAAAGATCGAAGTTAGAAACACGATCTCGATTGGAAAAATAAATATTCTAGCAAGAATCCAAGGCCCAAGAACATCGACTTGAGCTTTGCGTCCATCGTAGGATCGGCGAAGTAAATGTTCATCGTGTAGGAGTTTAGGTCGGAGTTCCACTGCCTCGTAATCGTTCCGCTCTGATGTGATTGGTCTGACGTCATGATCTTTGAAAAAGTTTAATTAAAACAGCTTGAATGGCAAGCAAAACCTCTAATTCATACTCTGAAGTGCTGCTCCTTTTGCATACATAGCGAGTTGCTCAAGGGTACGCTGACTCTGTAGAGAATTTCGCCACGCTCACTTTCAATCACAAACTCACGACTGCTGAACGAGAACTGCTCTTGTACGACACCAAGAAGAATCCCCGAGTGCAGCCAGATCTCCAAGCTTTGCTTCTTCAAAGGAAAGCACAAGCAGTGACAGCCGAAGACTCGTCGAAACACAAGTGCCGGCTGATGCTGTTTGTCGAGCAAATGCATCATGAAAGCTCGCGAGCTTCCCCAAATCATTCTATCACGTGGACTCGATCCTTCTGTTGCTAGGAAAATTGAAGCCTAAAGCACACGTATGATTAAAAAGAGGCTTAAAGGAGGCTGCAATTCTAATTTACATTGTCGTGCGTTTTAATGCTGAAGCGGTTTTCCGATCCTAGGCTTGTCGCTAAAAACAAACAACTTGAGAATTTCTTTTGTTGTGATAAGACGAAGTCTGACTCACTCTCGTTCAGCTCAAAGACTTGATGTATATGACAAGAAGCCACATCGTTGAGCATTGTTATTCCCGATTTGGGGAGGTACGACGAGAGCGTTGTTTGCGATGCCGTTTGCTCCACCGTGGAAATTGAGGAAATGCTTCGAGTCGCTGTCGCGGATAAAATTTCTTATCAGTGACTTTGGCTTCACAGAAAATCTTAAAAGTGACGTCGAAGTGAGATTATCAGACGAAATTATTCAGATGCAGGCAGGCTAGCGACTTAAACGCTTCGCTGTTGAATATTTCGTCATACAAGATTAGCGCTTATCAAAGTCGTTAAACATTTAATCATTTCTCACTATGATGTCAATATCGCGTCATCTAAACTATTTCGTTACCGCCATAAGAAGATATGATGCTTTGGTTGCTGTGATAAACA
Source organism: Smittia sp. YW1114-2 (assembly GCA_033064975.1). Lineage (NCBI taxonomy): Eukaryota > Metazoa > Arthropoda > Insecta > Diptera > Chironomidae > Smittia > Smittia sp. YW1114-2. Next base: position 15,972,375 of record CP093833.1, read on the forward strand.
ACTGGCTCAACCGAGTTCGATTGAATCACCCGCAAGTCGCTCTCGAACTGATTACGCGCCGCTGAATTTTGCATTTCGACGTGTGTTTGCTACCGGAGCTAAACTGAAACTGCCAGTGAATTAGTCAACTTTACGACCACTCGCTGATTTCTTATCGTCAAGTGTAAGAGAACCTCTGCTTACGCTCTTATTTTTGATAAATCGCGATACCGCTCACCGGGCTGGCAATCGCAGGAGTTTAAGTGAGACCTCATCACCTAAAACGCTGTTGAGTAAATTGAGGAATTTGGTCAGTTTAGAAGAGTAAAGTTGTGGATAATTTATGCGACCATGTGCGATAATGCAATAACGGATAACTGTGACAAATTTGGACAACGCGCTCTGTGTAAATTCCTTAATGTTTCGGGAGGTTTTCTACTGATACCAACTCCTAGCGGCTCATCGAGTTTCTCTCGAACCGCTCTGCATCGATAGAAAACTCGTTGCGAAACTTGAAAAACGTGATAAGATAATTGAACGAGTTTGATAAACAAAGGTTATAAAGCAATTGTTTGTCACTTTCATTCTCAATTCTTTCGCTGGCATTTGCATGCTCGTTTGCATGAGTCGAGTGACAAACGGTTGAGTGATCTGCACATAGGACGGGCGAGCACGCTCGAGGTTTCCTGTTCAACATTCAACGATAAATTATCTCCTCAATGTTTTCTGTTGTCGTCGCGTTCAGTCGCTGAAAAGATTTTTGATTTTTAGTTTGAGTGTAACTCTGCTGTTAAATTCCTTGAAATTGTTTCCGTCGTGTTTATAAAACTCACTGAAAGTGATTGACAGTGAAGAAAATTCCTTTGGACAATAAGCGAGTCGGAAAATACAACTTCGTCGCTTTGTTTATCGTCAATTTTCCTTCAATCCTGAATGCTCTGCTCAAACATTGAAACGCGGAGCATCCACAAAGAAATCGTCGCTCATATGGTAAAGCATTGGTGAACTTGACAATGCTAACCGACAGAAACTTCCTGCCGAGAGATTTTCCGCGCGAAAGCGATGCGGTTGTGAATGGTGTGACGTTCACGGTTAAGTACGTTGGATGCATTGAAGTCTTCGCCTCAATGAAGGTTCTTGACTTTCAAACGAGATCCGCTGTTGCGAAGTAAGTTTGACATTGAACATGCAGCCGGCACTTGAATAACTTTGGATTTCAACAGAGAATGCATTCATCAAGTTCGCGATAATTTAGTCGGCAGAACGCCGAAGAAGCGACACGTGGAGAAGAAAGTTCAGCAATGCATCAGCAAAACACCTTGCATGGAGCACGCCGGCAGTAGCGTTCAGCTAAACATATCGTCTCGTTGTCTCGAGCTTAAATCGCTGGAAACGAAGGAAGTGATTGCTCGACATGACATGCCACGGATCAGCTTCGCAAGCGGTGGAGATGCGGTTTGTTATTTTCATCTAGATCCTTAGAATATTCATTAGTCCTTCGATCTTAGGAAGCGCTTGACTTCATCGCTTATGTTGCAAAGGATATCACAGAGTGGAGAGCTTGCTACGTCATCGAGTGTGGCAACGAGAAAGCTCAATCGATCATTTCAACGATGGGGAAAGCGTTCGAGCTCCGCTACAAGGAATATTACGGAAGTGAAGTGTGAGTGAACTTTTAAGCACAGAAGAGCTTTTATTAAACCGAAATATTCCACAGCGAAAAACACAAAATTTTCCCCGAAAGCTTTAACAGAAAACTATCGAAAGGAAATGTAAGCTGTGATCAGGAATATTATAATGACCTACCAGGAAAAATTCCACCGGAACTATCAAACGCCAAAACAACGAGCAAGTCGCCAGGGCCTCGAGAGAGGATCTCAAGTAACTTGATCGACCTCGAAACGCCAATCGAACACAACTACGTAAATCACGTGCAGGATGAAATGGAAGATACGGTCTTCAATGACCCAGCCAAGGGGGTCAAAGGTGAGATTGCTGGATTGTTTCTAAATTACTAAATTCATTCTTATTCCTCTACAGATTCAATTTCGAAGGAAGCAAAACTGCAATCAGAAAAATGGTTTCACGGATCAATTTCTCGCGTTTTCTCTGAATCGCTGCTGAAAAACGATGGCGATTTTCTAGTGCGCGAATCACAAAACACCAAAGGTCAATTCGTTCTCACTGGAATGAAATCCGGACACCCGAAACATTTGCTGTTGATCGATCCCGACGGATTTGTGCGGACCAAGGATCGCGTGTTTGACGACATTTCACACTTGATAAATTATCATTGGAGCAGCTTTCTGCCCATTATATCATCGGAAAGTGCTTTGTTGCTTCAAACGCCAGTTCTAAGGACAACCGAATTTAAAAATTGAAAGTTATCTAGATTAGAAACATTAAATTTTATTCAGAGTTTATTAATGCTCTCGATGTTTTGAGCCCGTAAACTAGGGACAAGCATATGAACTAGCGGTCAGACGAGAGTCGAAGCTTCGACCTAATTTCCTTTAACCATTCCCGAATGCATTCCACTTGTTTTCAGTACGAATAAACGTTGGATGTGTTCGTCGCTAAATTCATAAATACAGAACGAATAAAACATTAAAGAGAAATCCAATGAACTCAAAACATTAAACAGATTTTACTTGCGAATGATGGGAAGAAGGAGAGAAAACTGATTTTGTTACATTCAATGAACCAAGTCAGTTGTTTGCATAGCTTTGGACGCGTCAGCAATTGCTGAATCTGCTCGGATAAAATTTGAAATGGAGCCTAAACTAGCAAGCTTCATTCTCCTCGTTGCCATTTCAATCGTCGTTGCGGTTCCAGTCAAAAGGCAAAATGTCCTGTTGCTGCTTGGTTTGTCACTCATTAATGATTGCGAAGAATTTCAATCAAAATATTCATTTTAGCTGACGATGCCGGATTCGAAAGCGGAACTTACTTGAACAAGATTGTGCAGACGCCCAACATCGATGCATTCGCTAAACGAAGTCTTATCTTCAACAAGAACTTCGTTTCAGTGAGTTCATGTTCGCCAAGTCGAGCTGCATTGCTAACCGGCCAGCCGTCGCATCAAAACGGAATGTACGGCCTACACCAAGCGGAAAACCATTTCAACTCGTTTGACGACATTCAAAGCCTGCCGGCAATGTTACGTCAAAATAAAATTAAAACGGGTCTGATTGGAAAGAAGCACATTGGACCATCGGAAGTCTTCAAATTCGACTACGAGCAGACGGAGGAAAATCACTCAGTAAATCAAGTTGGCAGAAACATCACGAAAATTAAGCTGCTGGTTCGAGAGTTTTTGAACTCAACGAAAAAGGATCCTTTCTTCTTAATGGTGGCTTTCCATGATCCTCATCGGTGCGGGCATGTAAGTGACGAGTTTTATCTCTCGTAGTCTCTTACCAACTGCAATCTACGTGAATTTCATAGGTGACACCACAGTTTGGACCTTTCTGTGAGCGTTGGGGCTCCGGTGAGCAAGGAATGGGTTTGATTCCTGACTGGCATCCTTTCTATTACCAGTGGGAGCAGATCCAACTGCCCTATTATGTTCAAGACACTGAACCAGCACGACGAGACATTGCAGCTCAATACACAACGATCTCGAGACTCGATCAAGGCATCGGACTCGTTGTTAAGGAGCTTGAAAATGCTGGGCTATTGGATAACACGCTGATTGTCTACACGAGCGATAATGGACCGCCTTTGCCATCTGGTCGAACGAATTTCTACGATCCTGGAATGGCAGTGCCGATGTTGATCTCGTCGCCATTGCACAAAGCTCGATGGCATCAAGTAACAAATGCAATGACTTCGCAGCTGGACTTAGTTCCTACGTTCTTGGACTGGTTCGGGATTTCTCAAAACACAGAGTCGAATGAAGTGAAGACATTGACAGGCAAAAGTCTGCTTCCGATTCTCGAGAAGGAGCCGGCGGACACAGACAGTCCAGTATTCGGCAGCCACAACTTCCACGAAGTCACTATGTCGTATCCGATGCGAGTCGTTCGAACGAAGCGATACAAGCTCATTCACAACCTGAACTTCAGGTCTCTCTTCCCCATCGACCAGGATTTCTATGTCTCGTGGACATTCCAAGATTTGCTCAATCGAACCGTGTCGAAGACTCCAATCCCTTGGTACAAGACCCTCAAATCTTACTATCGCAGACCCGAGTGGGAACTCTTCGACCTCAAACTTGACGGCAGCGAGTCAATTAACGTCGCTGGCAAAAAGGATTACGCGACCATCTTAAAAGATCTTCAGGATAAATTATGGAACTGGCAAGTGGCTACCAACGATCCTTTCCGATGCGCCCCACACGCCGTGTTGGAGGACAAAGGCGAATTCAAAGGAGATCCGCAGTGCATGACTTTGGGGCATGACGAAATGTAGAATTCAATAGAAAATCCTTGGGGACTTCCCGAATAAATTCTCAGAAATGCAGCAGATTTTCTTGGAAAGTCAACGACCTTGAACTTCGTAAACAGAGGCAGAAAGTGACGCGAAAAAAGATGCGAAATTGTAGCGCTTTCGTTTCTGCATCTTTTTAACCAAAACAACAAAATTGGATTTGCGAAATTTTTATAAATTCTTTTAGCTGACTTGAAGCATTATTGAAAAGACATTAAGAATGTGATATGCAAGGGCGATGAACTCGTTAACGTGTAACTTAAAGCTAAAGTTCTAAGTGCTGTACAAAGAAGAAAGCTTTCATTCGAATTATTTGACTAAAATTAAATCCTAAGACAATGTCGGGCCTTAAATTGTTCTCTTCTAACATTTCGATCACCCACAAGGTAAGCTGAAGATTGATAGGGGTGCAAACGTGTCTAATACAAGCAATTTCTCGACCCTAGGTCATCGTGATTTCGGTAGCGGCCGGAATTGCAATTTTGAGTGTTCTGGCGACGTATTCGTCACGTCGCAAGGCTCGGCCAGTGAGAAATCCACGTGTGCGGCCAGGAGGCGGAGGGAGACGAACCAGAAATTCAATGAGAAGTCCCAACGGTGAGTTGCCAATTGTTTTCCTAGTTACGTGTTTTCTGACCTTTGATGTTTCCGTTGCTAGATATTATGTCTGTAGCTGGATCACGAACGAGTGCTAGATCAATTTCCCCTGGAGGCTCAATACATACATTGACTGACATTGGATCGTTCGCTGGATCGAGCCACGTTCAAGGAAGCGAAATGGCCAACGGAGGTCAATACCTTTCACCGCAAGCTTTGGGGGTCATGGGAATGGAAAAGCTTGACATTGTTATCAACTTCTGGGAAGATGCACTTGCGGCTCATTCACTTGGTTCTGCGCAGCCTGAAGATGCTGAGTTCTTCAGAGAGATTCAAAATCTACTTGACGTTGCTTACACCCTCCAAGAGCAATCGGAGCTTCTCTTTCTCGATGAACGATCGTGCCTCTTCCGCACGCAACCCGACGATCCCAGCCAAGATCCAAACTTCGATTCTGCCGAATCTTTTGCTTCAGCTTTAGATCAAATCGCCGATCTTCGTGAATTCGAAGACTTCGAGCCAGAGGATGGCGAGGGATTGGAGAACCAGCTTTACCATAACACATTGAAACAGATGGAGGAACATCCGATTCCTTGCCGTGTCGTACGAACGGAGATGGTTCATGTGTCGAACGATAGCGAGTACCTGGCAAAACTGCACTGCATTCGATTGGCCTTCCACCACTTATTCAGAGATCCGAGCTTCGCCAAGTGGGTTGCTGATACTGGCCGACAAATTTTGACTGACTTGATGTGTCTCGGAGACAAAGATCCAAAGGATTTCATCGTCGGATATGAGACAATGTTGGCGCATCTGCAAGATCCTGAAAATTGGCAAAGAGCTGAGATTGAGTTGAGTCTTCGTGGTGTTAAAGCAATGACTTTCTACGACATTGCATTGGACTTTATCATTCTGGACGCTTTCAAGGATCTTGACAGTCCGCCTGGTTCAGTCATGGCGGTTATTCAGAACAGATTTCTGTCCAATGGGTTCAAAGAGACGGCACTGACAACAGCAGTGTGGAGCGTCCTCAAAGCGAAGAAGAGAATGCTTAAGAACTCCGATGGCTTTATGGCGTATTTCTATTACATTTCGGAACAAATCTCGCCGCTCATGGCTTGGGGATTTTTCGGATCAGACACGGACCTCAAAGAAGTTTGTCACTATTTCAAAAGTCAGGTCTTAGAGTTCATGGTAGATATTTTTAGCTTTCAAAAGGTTCGCTTTTCAAAAGTCGAAGAGCTCGGACAAGATATTCATAAGCTTATGAAAGAACGTGTCAGCAACATTCAAACTAAATTTAACGCGTAGTCAGTAATTGGCGCAATTGAGGTGATCGAGAATATTAAAGTTATTCCTGGGTTGTACAAGCAAATCACTTGATCTTCTTACTAAAGCCAAACATTTTTAAATCTTCCTCCTCAATAGTCACGACCTTTAACCAACGAAAATAGAAGTGTCGACCACTTAGTGCAAATAAAAATGAAATTCCTCCATTTGTTCAAAATAAAACTCAAATTTTTAATTGAAAATCGATGTAGTTTGTGTAAGGGATGAAAAGCAAGCGAAGAGACTCGTCGTTCATTTAAGAAAACTCTCTACAGCCTCGAGCGTGTACACACATCGGTCAAGCTTGAGTTCTAATACAATATCGATGAGTATTAGCATTTCAATAGTTTCCGTCTCATTACTGTTTGCTGTTCTCGATGAGAAACTGGTTGTGAGCGAGGCAGTTTGGAATAATTCTTGTGAGTGCTAACATCGCGAAATGAAGTTTGTTCAAATCGTCTTTTGTGTTTCGCTCGCTTTTCATTTTGCAGCTGCAGGTAAATTTCAAGTTCAGCAGGCGAACGAGCTTCAAGGTTTAATTGCAGATCTGTTCTTGTCAAATCTGAACACAACTTGCCTGCGATGCTTGTGCGAGGGCTTAACCAACTGTGACTTAACACGCGGATGCCGCGACGAGTACTGTGGACCGTTTTATCTTTCGAGGGTTTACTGGGCAGACGCAGGAAGAGTAACTTTCGTTGACGATTCTCCGGATCGTGCGAACGCCTACGAAGACTGCGCAAAAGATTATCCCTGCGCGAGCAGAATAGTGACGAACTACATGATAAAGTTCGCTCGAGATTGTAACGATGACGGCGTTGTTGACTGTTTGGATTACGCACACATTCACTTGCTGGGCGGCAACGGATGTTCAGCCACTGCGCTTGGTTCTGTCGACTACGGCCGAGAGTTCTTGAGTCGTTTCAATAAATGCCGACTTTACTGATTAAAGTGAATAACATCAAACTTTGACGACAAAATTTTTACAATAAAAATCTTTGGATTGATTGTGTTAAAGCTTTTTATTAGCTTCAAAAGCTCTTCAAGCTTCGACGGTCCAAATTCATTCTGATTTAGCTGTCGCAGTGGTATCTCAACATTTGCTTCTCAAGCTTATCAGACATGATCAGACGGTTGAGGTTTCGGTTCTGACGCATGAGTTCCTCCAACTCATAGTTGGTTGAGTTGTTGACAGATCTCGAAGGACAAACGACGTTGCACTTCTGGCCAAACTCTGAGGTCAGTTTGAAAGTGATGTTGGGAACATAACGTAGGTCAACGTTCGTGCAGACATTTCCATCGAATCGAGCAAACTTCAAGTCAAAAATAGGGACGACAAGCTTGGTTCCAATCATGCGGATGCGATTATTTGCGAAGATAACTTCTTCGAGTCTCGCGTTGTTTTTGAACAAGCTCGAGCCAACAACTTCGAGCTCATTGTCGCCGATATAAAAGAATCTTAGATTCTTCAATCCAATCAGCAGTTGCGAGTCGATGTTGCGAATCTTGTTGCCACTAAGAGAGAGGTAAACCAACTCGGAAAGACCGTTGAAAGTTCTCGTAGGGATTAATCCAATCTTGTTATGCATCAAGTGAATATGCGTCAGCTGTCGCATGTTCCTGAAAATTTCCGGATTCAAGTAAGTCAAGTTGGACGATTCAATTCTCAAAGCGGTGAGAGAATGAAAGAACTTTCCAATGTTGAATGGAATGAAAACTGTCAGCTGATCCGCGAAGTAGACGGTTCTGACATCGCTGAAAATTGATTAGAATGAAAACTCGGTTTATGTTACAGCAACACTTAATAACGTTACTCACTTGTCCGATTTCCCTGGCATGTGCTGACCGGAAACTTTCGTGATGAACGTCTCGTCATTTATGACATTGACATCCTGACCAATGCAAGTGTATTCCTCGCCCCAGAAATGCTTTTCCATCTGGAAGTTACACTTGAGGGTCATCGGAGGTGCATTGTAAGCGTTGAGAGCTCCAACGGCTGATAGCAGCAACACTGCAATATGCGCTCTGTGACAAAATGTCATTGTCATTGTATGTAGAAATTGAAACCGTTTGATTACAAACTTACTGCTTCATCGTAAAACTGATTGGACGAACGATGGCGATCGACTGATGCATTTTCGTTTTCAAAGTTCTTTTTATAAGACGATGAAAACACGTGCAGGTCATTGCATCGTCTCAGGACTCTCGTTAGTTGAGCGCTGATCTAGCGCTGCTCGCACTGATTAAAAGCAAGGATTCCCATCTGACGATTGTCGAGATTTGATAAGCTTTGATTGTTTCTACTAGCGCAGCAAATGAGGCAAAAGTTCATCGACAGAAAATTAGTTTCAACAAAGTAATTCACAAAGTAAATCAGCGCACTATAAAATCACTGCATGGAGGTTGTGCGACGATCAGATTCGACTCGATCTCGTTCAAAGATGATTCCGTTCATAAGGTAAATTTTATATTCCTCATGAGTTAAATAGAAATCATTTCCAAATATTTCTAGATACTTCGTAGGCTTCATTTGCCTCGCCGGAGCTTTCAAGTCATCTGCAGCGTCTCAAGCAAACTTGACCCTTTACGCAACTTGTCAAAATTTCGAGCATGGAGCGAGAACTGAATATGTTTGTGTTGTGAAAGGACTTCACGTTGATGGACCTGACTACGCTGTTGTAGACTCGGAGGTCACTCACTTGCCAGGCAAAGGTCAAAGCGACGTTCAAGGCATTTACATCGAAAATTTGTACACTCTCTACTTGCCATCTCACATCGAAGACTTGTACTGGAACATGACAAGCTATCGCGTTGTTAACTCGAATCTTGAGTTCCTCGGCAACTTCAACTTCTACAGAAAACTAAAGTCCATCAACTTGGACAATAATTTGATTCGTGAAGTTCCCAAGAGAATCTTTAGTGAGACGACGGAGCTGGAATGGCTTTCAATGGACGACAACAGGATCGAGGAGCTCGCCGACGGTTTGCTCGACCGCATGCCAATGTTGCGTCTTGTTTCATTCAGCGGCAACAGAATTCGTCGTCTAAGTGGATCGCTGTTCGCCAACAACAGGAACATCGAACGTGTGAACATGAATGGAAATCAACTTACAACCATCGGCGTCGACCTCGTCAGGGGCCTCTCAAAATTGAGATCTGCCAACTTCGACACAAACATTTGCATCAACGAAGCTCTGTTCAATGAATCAGAAATGATTGAGAAGTTGACCGAGCAGTTCACGAACTTCTGTTCTGGTCAATGTGAGACCAATGCCGACAAGCAAATGAAAATCATACGAGATCAAAACAAGCAGATGTTGCAGCAACGTGAGGCGCTCAAGGCTGAGAGGGAGATTTTCTGTCGTCGTCGGCAAACGCTTGCGATGTCATCCTCCGAATGAACAATTGCGTCGTCGGATTCAAATAAAAGCTGAACGAGCAATAAATCTTACAGTAGCTTTTTATTGTAAAAAATCGTTTTGTATACAATCCAGCTGCATAAACCAGAACTTTCAAACGAAATGCTTTCAAGTTTTCTTAGTTAGCCGAACGGAAATTTAGAAAGGAAACAATTTGTACAGAAAGAAAGCAAGAGAAGAAGACAAGTCTTAAGTCTAATTGCGAAGATTGATCGTGAGGCGACGCTCGCTGTCTCTCTGCACCTCCTTCCTAGCCGCTTCAACAGTTTGAAGTCGTCAAACGTGGATGGCGGTTGGAACCTCCCTCGTAAAATTATCTTAAAAGATTTAGTTTATCCGATAAACTTTTTCGCCAAAAGTTTCAACAATCTGTCATGATATAAATTTTATTTTCACTTTTCTAATTCTAGTTTGTGTCGATGAGTATTTTCATGTACTGATGAGTGTGTGTATGTGAGTGTTTTGTGTTAGTGTTGAGCAAGTTTCCTTGATTTCCTCTTTAATTGACGTTTAGCCGACATAAGGATAAGGCGGATAAGGAGCCGGGAAGTAGCCAGGATAGGCTGAGGGCTGAACAGCTATCGACTGAGTGACGAAGCTCGTTACCATAGTTGGAACGACCCGCGTATTGAAAATCGTGGTGTAAGCGGTCCGTGCGCCGAATGTTAATTTCAGCACCTTCGAGTCTGTTTGCGTAACGATTTGTTGCTGAACGACAGGCGTCGATTGGATTTGGAATTGTTGTTGGTGGAACTGTTGCTGTTGTTGCTGTTGGATAAGCAGAGGATTGATCGGAGGCGGAGTGACAGGCGCGTGAACGAGGGAAGTTCCGACTTCGTAGTTTGTTTTCGTAACGGTGGCGACTGGTCGAGAGATTGTGCTGAAAACTGTACTACCCCCGTTAACGATTGGCAAGACGTGAGACTCGTAAATAGTCTCGAGCGATTCCACAGGTTTCGAAGTTGTGATCACGTTTGGAATCGCTGCAGGGTTCAACAAGCGGAGAAGAGCTAATTGTTCGGGCGTGAGTCCAAACATATTTTCTTCCTTCGGTTTCTCTGTTGGTTTCGGTTTGGGCTTCTGTCGCCTTGGCGGAACTGGAAGCTTCGATTTGTCGACCTCCGAGACGTCAAAATCAGAACCAATGTTAGCCAAGTTCAAATCTTCGGGCAAGACAACTTCCTTGGGCTCATCGTCTTCATCGTGCTCGTTCTCATCACCAAATTCTAGTTCGAGATGAAGCTCGGAACCAGCTTCGTCAAGTTTCGTGTTGAATTCATTGAGTGTTCGTGATGGGACGAAATGATAAGCTTCCATAGGCGGCAAGGTCTTCGTGGCAGTTACGAGTCGCGTCACGTGATAAGTTTGAATCAGCGTGTAGCTTGTTGTGTTTCCGGCGCGAGCGACAGGCAAAATGTGAGTCTTGAGCATGACTTGAGTTGTGCTGAAGGTTTCTGTCAAAGTTTCAAGCGGCGGAGTTGGCTGGTCGTCGCCGAGAGAAACAACTGGAAGCGTTGCAATCGATGAATCAAGAAGATTGTGTTCTTTGTCGATGTGTGATGTTGTTGCAAGAATATTTTCGGTCAGAGGTTCGGTTAGAATCGATGTTGATGTCGGCTCGGGATCAAGAGTCTTCTCGAAAGTCGACGTGACTGTGATGTATCGAGTGTTCTTGTTAGCTCCAACTTGGAAAGTATACGGACTCTTGATGGTGGCGATTTCGTAGTAAGTGTCGCTGAAGTCTGCGGGCGTTGAGATTTCTACTTTGATAGTTTCAATCGGAAGTTTTCTTTCAAGTTTATTATCGCCAGCGCCGGTCACTTCGTCATCGAGAACATCGCCATTGACTGAGCCAGATCCATCGAGATCAACGTCCAAATCAGCACGCGACTGAACAATGTCGTTGCCAATGGCTCCATCGGTGGGTGGAGTTGCAGCTAACTGCTCGAGCGATTCCTTTGCAATTTCGTTGGTCGATCCAGCGTGCTTTCTTATGGTCACGCGAGGCTTCGGCGTTGTCTTGTACTGCCAACGTCCGGGCGTGCGATTCAACTTGAATTTGTACAGCGACGTTGATTGCTGATCTTGATTGTCTTGGACTTGCGAAGGCGAGATTTTTGGCTTGAAAGTTCGTCTGCCGGGATCTGAAGTGGCTACGACCTGCTGAGCGTGAACAGTTGACGGCTTGAATCCATTGCGGGTTGATTTATTGCGTCGACTGCTGTAAGATCCGGCGGGCTCAGCCGAGACAGTTGCGACTTCTTGCGGACGATTTTGTGGTGGTCGAGGTCTGTTTGGAAAGTTAATTAATGGAAATTTCATCAAGGTTTAGCTCAACTTACGCTTTGTTTTTCGTCGTTCCATTTCTTCTGGTAGTGGTTGGCTTTTTGCCCGTTGTGTAGGAATTCACGGGTGGCGACGGCGTAACAATCTCTTCAGAAACATCTTCGCGATTTCGGAAACGGTTCTTGAACGTGTTTGATGACTGAGCTGGTCGACGAGTGTTGCGGACAAGGCCTGGTCCACTCTGCACCACTTCAACTGGCAAGTCTTCTTCGTTTGAAACGTACTTCGGTGTTTTATTGAGCGAAGGTGCAGCTGTTTTCAAGATACGCAATGTGGAGCTGGGCTGAATCTTTGGCTTTTGAGCAGCGTTAAAGACTTGTGATGTGGTTTGAATGACTTGCGCGTACTTGCCGGAGATGTAAGTGCCAATCACGCTAGTTTCATGGATCGTTGTCAAGCCGTCCTTTACTACAGTTTCCCCTGACTTTGTCACGAGCCCAGTTGGGTGAAGAGAGTCGACGTTTTTTGCTGGAGTCTTGGACTGGGCCTTCGGCTTCTTCAAACCTGAAGGTTTCAAGTTCACGACGCGATAAGTTTCCTCGACGAATTCAGTTGGCTGGCGGCTTAGGAAATCGTATTCAGGCTCAGCGTTGATCGCATTACCTTCTTGAAGCAGAACTTCCGACTCTTCATCCGACTCGACAACATCAACGACACTCGAGACCGTCGTCGGCTCGCTTTGCTTCACTGGCTCGACGATGAACTTGTCAGGTTTATCTTCAACAACTTCAACACGCGATGACACAACAATTTTCGGTGGTTCGGGTGTGACAGCATGGACAGCTTGAACAGTCATTGGAGTTGGACTCGGGGTTGACCCTTTATTCTTGTTCTTCTTCTTTTTCGGCTTCTTCGTTGCCGGCGTTGGCTCCTCGACTTTCTCTTGTACGACTTCAACAACGCTGCTGATAACCACTGGTGCTTTTGGTTCCACAGTTTGCTCGACAACAGGCTTGCTTGGTTGAATTTCAATAGACTCTTCTTGCTTTGGCTCAACAATGGGTTTCGTTTCTATCGTAGAGGTCAACGGAGCTGTTGTCGTTGTCGTGTCTTCCTTCATCGGCTCTGTTAAGTTCAAAGTTAAGTTTTGATTAATTGAAAGATCGATTACAATCTCACCAGGAACAGCGATGGATGATGGCGAGAAGATCATGACGGTGTTTCCGATGGTCGTGGTAAAGTCAGCGAAGCCATAAACGTTTTGCGTCACGTAGGGATTGACAATGGCAGTTGGTTGCACAATGGCGGCGAGCTTTAACGCTTCTGAGTCATCAGCTAATGTGCCGGAAAAGACTAAAGGGAGAGATTGAATTAAGCGGGCAATTAATTTACCTAAATGCCCCGTGGCGGAGATCGATCTCGAATACTCACACGTCAAAGCGAAGCAAAGGTATGAAAGGAACTCCATTTCAATGGGCTTGAATGATTCAAGAGTGCTGGCAAGATTAGCTGCAAGTGGACGAAAACAAAAACTTGAATTAGCTACGCCGCGAAATTCTTTTCTTGCTTCTTATGAATTCGAGTTATTAACATCGAACGTCTTTTCCTCATTGGATCCGAGATCGATTTTCAATGAAGTTTCAATCTCGCTAAGCACGCCCCATAAAACACGCACCCAGCGTCAATTAATCGCGGTGTCTTGTGTGGGGCAATTACATACGGTGCAAGGACGTCTTAAGCTGTTTGAAACTTCGATCAAGCATTCAAGGCTTCCGTTTAAGAGTTTTCTATTTGGAAAACAAATTTCAAACATTCCATTTATTGACCGGTTGAAGCATGAAAGTGAATCTCGGTTGCATAACGGATAGCGGATTATACAATTATGTTCGGCCGGCAGTTGCAGCAACATGAAGTGAATCGCGCGCTGTCGAAGATGTTTGCAAACGGTTAACGCGCGTAACTTCTTCACAGTTAACGAGATGTCATTTAGAAGTGCTGGAGGATTGATGGAGATGCTGAAGGAATTGCAAGACGAGTAGGTGAAGAGACTGAGAATGATTGAGCGTGTCAATCGTTTTGCTCAACTTCACCAAACGTCGCTCACTGTCGTCAAGATCTTAGAAGTTGCTGTGACTTTACTAACTTATCCAAAGACGATGAAGCAACCATCTCGTTAAACATACATCAAAACCCATTCTCAATCGATTATTCTTCTCATGCTGCTGGTTAAAGTTATCGAAATGCAATTCATCACTTAAAAACGTTGAGTCTTTTGCAACGAAGCAAATCACTCAACGACGATGAAAACGATAATTTTGAATGCAAACAGCGAGTGCAGTTCTTCGTTTAGTGTTTGAATGGTTCAGCGTCATGGGCGGTGAACTGTTGGTCAACACGCGACGCAAACATTAAAGCGGCATTAGCGTTCGATTATTCCACTGATCGATACGTGGGGCAAACGACAGAGTGGAATTCAGGAAACATTCGTAACTGGGGTCAGAGCGAGGTTCGAGCACGACATGTTAGAGTCATCTGCGGCAAACAGTTCATTACATCATAGCTGATCGCGAGATCACGAGAAGATTGTGGGAAATCAAGTTGTTGAGTTCGATGGCGCTCCGGGCCAATAGTGTTTTGGCAACTCCGATGATAAACTTCGTTACTGATTCATGGCAACCTTGTTCGATTCCTGATCACGGGAATTCGTCAGTCCACTCGTGGTCTCATTGAAGGACGAACATACGTCGAACTTCAACCTCAAGTGCGTACGGCTAATGAATCACTGCACATGAAATGATCGAGAGATCGTGATCAGTTGTAACGTGAGAATGATTTCGCTTTCTGAAGTGCTTTGATATTTTGCTCTTAGGAATAATGACGATCATGATAAGCAGCACAGCTTGAAGTCTCATCGCAATTCGAAAGGAAAGTGAGACGTACGTGAACCAAAACTTTCTTTCATTGTCAGAGTCTGATCTCAATCCAGTGTCCGTCAAACCGCGTCTAGCTCCGTTCTCCGTCGTGATCAACGGTCGAAATCTTTTCGAGATCGAGAAGGAGGGAAAGTTCTCTTGTTATTAGGAATTGTGTCAATGTCGCGTTGTTTTGGCTCATTGTCGGTCATCGGAGTGGAATTCCTTTATCTTGCCAACGTTGATTAGCAGCAATGCGGATTGGCAGCCGAGCATTTTTGCGCTCGAATTGGTCTTCTTCGTTGTGTTTCCCAGTTGAGCCGTAGCGGTTTAATAAGACCGCAATCAGATTTGGCGCTGAACTCTCAACATCAGCTTCCGCTGGTAATTTAACTGACGAGGTAATTCGATCTGCCGCTGATTTTTCAGTGCTTTGGCCGCACATGGTGAGTAAGATTGGCACTTTCATATAAACAATCTCACGCTTGGCCATTTAAGGCATTCAAAGCATCTTCGTGTACTCTCGTCACTTTGCAGTTTCGCAAGCTTTCCGTCATCGTCCCTAAGAAAATTGGCTGCACTTTTACGACTGATCCATCAACAGCTTTATGACATGTGGCTATTACAAGCGCCGCTCAGTTGAACTTGGAGTTTTGAAGCACCACACTCGTAATTAAGTCTTCAAGTAGATTTGGGCTTGTCTTCGCCCGTAAAAATTTCCATAGAAGGTTTTAATGATGCAAAGGGCAAATTGCTTGTCGGTTTTAAGTGACAAACGTTTTCGGGTGTTGCTTTTCTTAATTCGTGAACCTCCCATTGACTTAACGATATAATTAACCTCTTTGATTAATGATCTTCCATCAAAGTGGTTCCCCCGACGAGTTCGGCTGTCTGTGGCTAAGCATGTGGGCAACGCATGCTGTCAACTTAGCCGGGATCACTTTATCCTCAGCAGGGCTGGTTGGGTAGGTAAATTCCAAAGTTAATCGCTTTACCGTCTTTAATGACTCACCGTAATCTCAGCGATCTTAAACATTTGCAGTGACTTTGAGTGAAGTTCATTCAGCAAACTAATAAATCAAAAATGCCTGTGAATTCTGTTGGTTTGCTTGTCGTCAGCTCGCCAGTCTTTGAGATAATCTTTTCGATGTTCTTGAGAACTCAGCCGGGTTTTGATGAGACTAGCCTCGAGTCGGCTTTCTATCAATCGTTGTCCGAAATCGTTTTGCTCTTTTGGCATTGCATGAATGATCTTCTCTTGCGATTGAGGATGGGGAAGCTTTGCTAAACGAATTTGCTTCACTTCCACACTTACAAACTCTTATGGACTGAGACCATCATTTTATATTTATCACTCTTAAGGCATCGCAAATAGTTGCATCGCATGATTCGATTAGTGACCGAACAGACTTTCTTAAAGACCTCGAGAGACCGTTGCTTAGAAACCGAAGCCCGCATTGTTCCGCAGAGTCCATAAAATTCCAAATAAACAACTCACATTCAATTGCACTTTCAAGTGGCAGCGTTTCTCAGCTCGAAACTCAGTTAGTTTCTAAATTTCAACCATAAATCTAAGATGATTTGTGCATTTTCAGATCAAAGGCCAGCTCACAAAACGAAACTCATGCCTGAAAGAAAAGAGAGAAGCAAAGTTTGTTCAGCATTACTGGCTTAGACAAAACAATCGATTTGTATTAAAAGATCAAGCAGTAATTATCGCCACCTGGATCGCTTAGCTTGAAGATCGTAAAATTCATTTCAATTCATTTAGTCTTAGGCCGAGGCTTCGAGGGTCTGTACGGATATTGAGTAGCACGACTCTCGCTAAACTGTATCAACGTCTCAGCTGCTTTTAATGAAGCTCAGAGCTTCGAGCTTGAGGCTAGTGTGACAGTCCCATCGAACAGCGCCAAGATCATTTTTCTTTCAGGAATCAACTTTTTATTGCATCTCACAGAGCTCCATATGGTCACAGAGCCTCATTGTATGGAATATCATAAAGCGCTGCGCTGCGCAGAAATTCCTTTGGGTTGACTTCCACGCCCAACGCTCAGAAAAATTCCGTGCCTTCGAGTGCTTAGCTTCATGAATCAGATGGATTGAAACTGGAGCAGTTTTTTGATGGAGTCGCAGACTTAAGATCAACAGACACGCTCTCAATATTTTCTCCGCCGTCTCGGTGATTTGTCGACGAGAGATCCAAATCTTTTCGGCGATTTTCCGACGAGATTTTCACAAATGAATTTCAGTTTCGACATGGAAATCTAAAGCACGAGGCTGAGCGCGGATCTATGATTACCGCGTTAAGTAATTTACATAATTCATAAAGTGTTTGATGCTTTTTGGGTCAGTTCCCATAGTTAAGTTAATGCTTTTGCGGGGGGCGATCGCGAAGCTTGTCAAGTTCTTAATGAATTGCTTCAAACACGCCATAAAATATTTAAGCGTCTCTAACATGAGCTTCAATAATTATCGTCGCCTGCCTCTTCGTTTCACGCTCAAATTGACAAAATTAAAACTTCAAAGCTCTCGTACGTGACCGACGGAGGCAGAAAATTGAAAGTAATTGAAGGCACAGAGTTTCCTTGCTAATTCATATAAGTTTTTTTGCATCGAAACTGATTGTGTCGATTAACAGAAGTGATTCAGCGCGCTTGAACTGAGCCGTCCTTGAGGATGTCAATTTCAAGATCATTAGAATCGTTCTCGACGTCTCAGTCGATCATTATGCTATGCAACGTTCATCTCGACACCTTGACCCATTTAAATGCTTCTTAATCAACTCGGCAATCCCAAAAACAGCCAACCTGTCTAATCAACTGCCGTTCACGATGTTAATGAGACAGCAGTGCAATTAATCAAGATCCTCGCTAAGTGGTCGTTCGTGTCTTCATCGAATTAGCGAATCTTGACATCAATCATTAGATTTCGTGAGTTTGATGCTATTTCACTTTCAATTCGCGTTAACAACTTAAACCGTCTTGAACCGCCTTTGAGTAAGAGAGCCCATCAAACTTAATTTCCGTTGATTGCTGCTGTCCGCATTGATTTACAGTCAATATCGACGCAAGTTCAATGAGTAGAGGAGAATGTCAAAAGGTTTAATCGGCGTCATAAAAGCAATTGAGTGTCGTTTATCAGGCCCATCCTTGAACGATGGCTATGAAGACATCTCAGAAGGATGATCTGCAAGTGATAATGATCGCAATTGATGTGCGCGAGTTAATAATGCACTGCGGGATGTCACAATAAATTTTGGATTACACATCGTTTCCCCATCAAGCAGTCGATGCCTCCGAAGTCTTGACATCTTCAAGAGAATCCTCACAAAGGCGATCAGCTTCGACGTGATTCAAATGTCTCGATTCTCACGATTTACAAATTAATGAACTCATTGTTGGGTAGAAAATGTAAATCGAGTTACAAAATTTTGCAGACTGTCGAAACTGCTTTGAAGCTAAAGAGCAGACTGCTCGGTGAGAAAACAAGAGTAACGCACAGAGTTTACGCAAATGGCTGGAAAGCGAAGCTTTGCATATCGCCGTGAGCCGCCGCTTACGACGATAGCTCCGCTGGTTACGACAGCGAATTCTCAGGAACATCTTCCGAAGACATTCTGTCATTTGGTCTTGCATAACCGTCTCGAGGAGTTTGTGTGAATTCATTAGGTTTTGTTTTAAGTGGGAATGGGACTGTACGGGGGATTAGTCACAAAATTAATTGCCAAGACGTAAACTTACTAATTGAAATCAAATCATTCGAATTTTTAATGACACCAATCAGTTGTCGCTTTATCATTTCCATTTCATCGAGCCGTCAACTTCAATCGCTCCCTAATGAGTCAATTTTAGCGAATCAATTCCGATTACTTTCGCGAGCGGCACGGTAGGCAACGAGCAGGTGAATAAATATTAACTCAGCGTCACTTTCCTCAATGACTTTCAACAAAAAAAGAATCGATGAAATAATTTGTGGAAACCGCCGCTTGTCACGTTATCATCGACAGTCTTGCAACAGTAGAAACGAGTTTCAGTTCGTTGACTTCGTGCGCGAATAACGTGGAACGTGTTTGAGAAAATTCGTCGCTTTGATACGATTTAAAGCATGTGAGAAGATTGATGCATTAGACTCGCTCGCTTTCAACCGTTCAAACATTCAAGATCAAGGTTAATTGAACGAAGACTTGGAATGTTTTCTGCGCCATGCACTGCTGCTTGCTCTCAACGACTGTCACTTACTTTGCTCCACTTGGAAGTAAAGTATCCAAGCAAATGTTTGCGCGCCACGGAGACATGAACATGACCATTAGCATAAATCCATTAATATTAATAAGTCCATAAAAGATCCGCGGATTTGAGTTGCGCGGATTTTTAACGACGTGAAGCGCTTTAGCTTTTCGAGAAATCATGAATCGTGGACTAAGAGAAATATAATTGAGCATTTATGACTGCAGATGCCTCGTCGGCGATTGTGCAACGATCTTTGTGATTGTTGCTTGTTTGACAAATTTATCTCGCGATTGATTGATCGCGATTTGCAGTCCGAGTCTCGAAGCTTGCAACGAAAATTATCTTTCGAAATTATCGCCGTCGACAGACTTGGAAAACGCTCTATTAGCATTTTAGAATGTGTCGCCTTGAGACAACGGTTTCAGTCTCTTTCCGAAACAATCGCCGATATAAAAGCGCGCAGCTAAACCGTTAGGAGAAAAAATATGTGCTCGAGAAGTTAGAAATTGCAATTGGCTTAGCTCGAGATGAAGCAATACAGTTGAAGGCGGTCGAACTTCTCGTCTTGCGCTTTGTTATGAACTCTAGCAACTGTTCAGCGTATGACTTGCGAAAACAGAATAGAAACGACGCTTAATTGAAGACGCTTTGCTCTTCTACATGCTCGGGAATCGGCTGAGACAGTTTGAGCCGATGTTAAGATTGCGAGACTGCAAATAACGTCACGAAGCAATTTTCTAATGGAGGAGCTCGCGAATCTTGTCGTTCAAAGAAATCTAATTAACGTCGCTTAGCTTGAAGCAGCAATTGACCTGTGCCTCAAATTACCGACGCCCCCCAGACGACTAATGCTAAAGTCGTGTCTAATCCAACCTATTTGCGAATAATCTCGCAATCTTCGCCATCTGAAACTCACTCACACTCGACTTCCACACTTGAACGGTTATTAATCACTTTCAACATTAATTGCACAAATGAAAACGAATTTGCAACTCGAACTTTTCGAGTTTTCTTCTAAGCGAAAGGCAGTACGCGCTCGCCTCGCCGGCCTGTGCTGGCATTGAAGTTTTTCCTTTTTTTCCTCGATTGCATGCTTGGGAAACATTATTCAATCGATATAAAAAAGTTTCCACATTAAAATGATTTTATTTCTACTTCTTTTTGTTCGCTGGCAAGTGTTCTGAACAAACATAAAATGTTAATAACATTCGTTGGCAATTCGAGGCAGAAACATTTCTACACTTTTCCACCGTGAATCGAGCGGCAACGAAAGCGCAAGTTTTCTTAACTTCACCTGACAAGACGGTAGTTATGTAAGCCAATCGATTAAGATGTAAGAAGCTGCAGCTTGTCGAAGGAGCGCGCGTTGCCGCGGGGTGAATTAAGATTGATTACACGCATTAGCCGTCGGTCCAGGTACAAGCGAATGAATGTGATTAGAGGAAATTGGTAGGAAAGGCAGCTGTCGTCGTTGAGACTGCGGAAGACTTTGCCACTTGTCGTGTGCATAAAGATGACAATTGCCTCGACCAAATCGGGCTCAAGAGGAGGCCGAACTTTTTTTCCTCAACGCTCTCAATGCTTAGTAAATTGAACATTTGTTTAGCACTTTGACACGCAAAAGCAAAGAATTTCGTGAGAAAACGAGCGCTTAATTAGACATTGAAGGTCGAGCAGGGGAACGACTTGAAGTCGTTCTTTATAATTGAGGCGTCGTTTCGGCATTAAGATTTTAATGTTTTGAGATGTCATAGATCATACGAACTCGTTGCGACGAAGGTTAAGAGGAGGCGCGTATGCAAGTTACGGACAGTGATTTGACACGGCTAAGATTGATGGAAGAAAGTGCGAGGGACTCCTTGATCGTTCAGCTCATGTTCCAAGCTCAGTGGATTGATGAGGTAGTTGCTGATTATGCAAACAGTTTAACGAAGTCCTCAGATTACGATGCACTTCTCTGATATAGACACCGAAACCTCAAACATTAAACAGTTGGACGTCAACTCATCAATTTAGTGACGATCCCCCACGATTCTCCCCCAACATAACTCACAGTTTAATAACAAGAATAACTCAAGTATCCTTATTAGCTTAAAGCGACGTTTCACCTCGGACGATTGTGATCAATAAGTTTCGCTTCTTTTATGAGCATTTCAATGCTCCGCATGTCGATTTGCATAAACATGGAAATATCTGATGTCGAATTTAGAAAAGCGAATGAATGTTTTGCAAACATTTTCTCGCGTTCGAGACACACGCAAGCACGCTTGGATCATTTGACAATGCTGGAACTGCATCGAATCGCTTAATTTGCGTCACCTTGTCGTGATGATTGATGTTGGTTTGATTTCATTTCATTCGTCTCAGGACATTCGCACGTCTCAATGCGAAAACGATTCACTTATAAAAAAATTAATTTCCTCGCTCAATTTGCTGGAACGACTCGCTTAGCACGCCGCAGATGTGGAAAAGTGAATCTCGCTTACATAATGCGATGAACGGTGTATTGTGTGTCTCTTTTCACAACACCGCACCGCTTTGAACTGAGACAACGGCGAAGTGAAAAGAAAACGCGAGCTTAATGCGTACTGAATAACTTTTCGTGCTGAAAAAAATTATCAAGTCGAGTCAACATTATTGCCGTTTCTCGTTTATCTCCATCGATTCCGTTGCAAAACAAGATTTGGGCTCGTGAGAAATTCTTGCGGACGGCTTAGTGCAACGCGTAGAAAATTCGCTCAGCGGGAAAAGGAGGGCAGGGAGCGGTTGGATGCTCATTTCGAAAGCTTTATCGTTTCCTTGATCAGCAGCCGACTCGATTTAGATTGAAACGACTCAATTATTTATGAATTAGCAAATTTCTCGTTCACAGCGAAAGCTTAAAACATTCCAGCTCCTTTCCATTGTAGCTGCACTTTACTCAGATTAAGCAAGTTCAGACAATTCATTTAATCTGTCAGTTGTTTGCGCAAGTGGCTTGTAGTTCAGTCTGCGCATGTCAAAGCGTAAACATTGCACAAGAACCCCCATGTGACTTCTAACGCCGACGAGAGACAATTGAACATCTCAACGCCTTCTGTTAGATTACTTCGCTGCCTTGCGGCTGTCTCGTCGCGAGATCAGAGTCTTAACTGCGAACGGCCTTAGAGCAACTCGCACCCATAAAGCTCACACACCCAGTTTCCACCGATAATAATTATTTCATTAGCTTGCCGAGCATGTTTAAGGATGTCGATCTCGTGCGAGAAACTGTAACAGAATCGAGTTGTTGTTTGACCTTCGCACACTGCCGTTCGTTTAAGTTCCTGCCGATCGATTAGGCCAATTAGACGTCGATCGGGAGTTTAAGGTTTACGACTGACGTTTGTCGGTTCATCGACTCACTGAATCACCTGCAAGGCGATTAAGACAAGAAATCACATTTCACGGATTCCCCGCGTCTTCACGTTCAAGGTTGAGTTAATGTGTTACGAACAGATCTCTCTCGCTAGCGTCGAAGAAGAAATTCGCTTGGAATTCTCCGTCGTGTTTCTCTCCTCCGCTGATTTCTGACCTATTTCGCGAGGCGTTCGAGAGTTCCAGCTGACGGAAAGTGAAAGTCAATCAAAATATCAAACGAACAAACTATTCATGAGCTCATAAGCTAGCATAATATCAATTTGAATATTCCGTTTGTGTTGCACATTTCTCGGAGCAAAACAGCGAAAGACCCGCGGGCCCGAAGAAAGACAATTTGTCCGCTCGCTGAAAATTTATGTAAAATTAATCGCGTAGCTGGTGCTGGACCGTAAAAAACGGCTGAAACAAAAGACGCAGCGATTCATTGTTCAACGTAATTTTTATGCTGAAATTGCTCCATAATCAATGGCTGCAATATTTCTTTCTTACACAAAACTCTATCGATAAATTACAAGCCCATTAAATTTTGTCAGAAGATAATTTTTCGGTTTTGTAATTTAAAGCTGCAGGTTTCTGTCTTTCCTCCGCTCTCCTCGCTCGGTCCGTGACTCGTTTTCATAATTCTTTCTTTCTGCATTCTCCGGCAATCTCTCCGTCGCGACTAATGAACTTAATTGTCGAAGTAAACGATACATGCATGAGAAATGAGAGGTTGGTAATCGATGTTTGAACTTTTAGTGTCGTAAAGTTTATGACAACACCCGGAAGAATCGGCCACGATCGCGAGCATTACTCAAGGTATTTTCTCTCTCTGACAAAAGAATAAAGAAGAACCAACGTCATTTTTCAGCGAGAGAAATTTCCGCATTCTTTGGAGATCGGTCGCTGATCTCGCGCCGAAAAGTTTAAATGCCAAGCGGCGGAAGCTGAAGAACTGAGCAAAAGTTCAGCAGTGAAAGTGTTCATAGTGAAGATAGTGAAGAAGCTCGTGTGTTCCACTTTGGCGCGATGTTATGTGACGACTGCTCAAAGTGTTATGTTAACTCATTTTTTTTTCGTCTGGGTGGAAACTGG
Organism: Smittia sp. YW1114-2; assembly: GCA_033064975.1. Lineage (NCBI taxonomy): Eukaryota > Metazoa > Arthropoda > Insecta > Diptera > Chironomidae > Smittia > Smittia sp. YW1114-2. The sequence continues at coordinate 15,996,030 of CP093833.1, forward strand.
TTTATTGAACTTTTATTCCGATAATTGTCGAGACGTTTCATCACTCGACTTCGCTAAGCGATCAGCTGACGATTAGCGAACTTTTAATTGCAAATAAAAACCCGAAGTTAATTAACGGAAAGTGATTTTTAATATGAGTCGTTGGCTGTCGCGTAAAGGTAATCATGCAAGAAACTTGCCGCACACCTCGCGGAGCGTCGCACATTCCAAAAGCGATTCAAGTTCAATGAGGATTAAACGCATCGATGACTTGCGAACAGAAGTTGACGTGTCAACGGTCGATCGATGAGTCAGCGGTAATCCTTTGGCGAGCAAGCGGAGCATCCATGACTTCTTCGAGTTCGCACTCGATTTATAGCATCTCCGATGTCTGAAGTTATGAAATGCCAGAGCCAGCCAAAAGCCATTATTGTGATATTTTAAGCGATCATTCAAGTGAAAAATGAACTAAACGTTTCTAGCTTTTCAAATCCATCGAGCTCAATTATTAGCAACTTGAAACTAGGAGTGTTCTTTACTGAAACTCGGGCTTAAGTATTTTCGCCTTGTCTTGTTCCAAGTCGCTCGCCTGCTGCTGAGTGAATAATTCAATCACAATTAAACAATTTTTAATATTTCGAATCGAATTCAATGCAATGTGGATCAGCGAGCAAATGTGGGCAAAATTCCAAGCTGCTGAAACAAAACAAAGCTCTGAAAAGCTTAACAATCGGCTTGAACTTGCAGTGATTATTGTCAGGAATTCTAGTTTGCAGCTAAAGAGCCGTGGAGGTTCTGCTTGAGTCACGAAAGATTTTTCTTGCAACGCTTCATCTTAACTCTGATTCGATTATTTTAATTCCAATCTGAAGCCCCAGCAACGCGAGCAGACTCAATGTAAGCAGACAAACCTTTATTCCGACTTCAATGCAATAAAGTTTCTGTCTGCGCGAATTATGAAATGATCATGAAATTCGTTCAAGCGCAACTTCTGCTTCTAAGCGTGGAAAATGTTTTTGGCGCAATTGAGTAATGTCTCGCGCGCTTGTCAAATATCAAAGTTGAGAGTTTTTCATCTTGTTAAAAGGCAATATTTAAAGATTCCGGATTGGATGAGAGCGAGAAATCAGTTGAAAGTGAAAGCGCGACTTTAAAGAAAGTTGGAAACTCTGGCTTGACTCTCTTTGCGTTTGGACGTTTTTATCAACGACATGTCGCGTTTTATATCCTCGCGGCTGAGACAGTTACTTACGGTTATTTCTTGCGGAAATCGTCTATGCAAGCATGTAATCCAAGAGGAAGTTCGCGCTCAACTTATGCACCTTTTAATTTTTTTCTTGTTCACACAAAAACTTTTTCAATTCTGCAAGAAACTTTAACACAAAATATTTTTTATCACAACTTTATTTTGCGCAATCCAAGCGACCAAATGAATCAATCACGGTTCAATTACCTGCGATCACTTTTTCAAACAGTTGAAATTTGTTTACCGATTGTTGTGCGAGCTGCACGGAAACGAGACGGTTAGAAGACTGAGCGAGCCGCGGTGATTTTCTTCAAGTTTTCTTTCTTCAACTGAGCTCAATTTGGTAAGCGCAACGAAAATAAAATTTATGAATTTCGAATGCTGAACGTTTCAGAGTTTCAATGTTTCGTTCAACCATTTTCCGCCAGCGACATTTGTCGGTTCAAATCGAAACCAACGAGAAATGTAAAATTAAAGAAATCCAGTTTTTAAATAAAGTCACTTCATTGAAGTGCAGGCCTTGAATTATTAAAAAAATAATTCTCATCTTTATTAAATATTTTTCATTTTCAATTAAAGACCTGACACTTCAGGGGTGTCTGGAAGCTTCAATGGCTGTGGCATAGATGACAGTGTTCCTTAGTTAGCCTTATATTTCATTGACCAACAAAGCAGGATTCTTTCAAACTTCTTATGTTCAACGTTCTAAACTTTATGTTGAATGTTGCATCGTTTTGTTTATGATAACTTAAAAATTCCTGGACATTTGGTCACAGTGCTTTAACATCTGTGTTTAATAGAATTAAAGATTCTTAGTTCTATTCGGCTGTGAAAAGTCAAGAAATATGGAAGTTTGTCGACTTTGCGCCAACAAACCAGACGATAGCGAGCTTGTGATTTCGCTTGACCAGACGATACGAGATCAGATCACGTTCAACGAAGTGGTTGAGTATCATTTTCAGAAGAAATTGAATTCTGATCGCCGATTGCCGAGAAATGTTTGTCAAACCTGCGTGAAATTCATCCAAGAAATGAATAATTTCATAACAAATGTGCAGAAGAATCAAACTCAACTAGAAATTTACTACGGAGTCGATCCCATCGACGTTAAACCGGACGAAAAGAAAATCAAGCTCAAAGAAGAAGAAATCGATACAAATATCAAACTCGATGTCACGGAGGAACTTCTTCCAGAAGAATCTGCCAAGCCAAAAAAGAGCTTTAAGCAACGCCGCAAGAGTGTCTACCTCGAGCTAGTGAGTTTTCTTGTGATCATTTTTATTTTTTATACAAACTGGAAATCTTAAGACTTTGCAGAGAATATTAAAAGACGTTAAAGGCTTGTTTGGATCTTTGATGCCGAGCGATTTGTCAGCGTACGATCATATCGGAATTGGAAAGTCGAAGATCCTAATGGACGGCGAAGTTCCGACCAACTGGCTGAAAGCGTTCGTCGAATACAAAACCTGGAAGGATCTCAGCTTTCAAACTAATTGTTCCTGTGGCCACGACCCGACTGACTTACTCGAAACGCTTACACACGAATGCAAACTCTCAAGAACAAATCGAGTGATCTCCTGTGGATTGTGTGACAAAGTTTGTCACAGCACCGCATTCCAAAGCTCCATCATGAATCACATGGCGCTTGCTCACTTCGATCTCCTTAGGTTTTGTTGCCTCGCGTGCTCCAAAGTTTTCTACAACATGCCATACCTGTTGCTGCACTACGAAGACGCTCATGACATCGCTAATCTTGTCATCTATCCGTGCTTGCAGTGTGGCCATTACTCATTCACCTTTCATCAGTTGAGAGAGCACAAGAAACGCGTACATGATAAAGATGCAAACAACAATCCACCACTGAATTAATATCGTTGAAATCAAAATTGTTTTTTAGTCAGATCAAATTTTATTTTTCAAGTTCCTGTCAGAATAGATAATTAATATTATTTTTCAAACTTTGCATTGCTTTGCTAACTTATCTCAATAAGTTTTAGACTCAACTTTAGAGATATAATAAAGAGCTACTTAATCAACCTTAGTTAGCTTCAGGAGAAATTGACGAACTCCGCACCGCTTTTACTGTGTTTGAATTCGTAGCCTTTACGATGAAAATGATCTTATGCATATTAAATCTGGTGTACATTACGTGGCGTCTTAAGAAATCTAGATTAATGAGCAAGTTAATGAAGATGTAATTTTTCAAATATTTCTTTAGTTATCATTTTCAATTGGTTTGTTTTATTGCTTGATCGATTGTTGTTGGCTCGAATGAATGTTCGATGTTTTCAGAATTAATGTTGAATGTTTCGCTGGGAATATTTCGATTTATGTTTTGCCAAGTTTGATCGCAACTCCAGCGGCATTTGCATGAAAGTATTTGACAAATCAAAATAATGGAAATTTGTCGTTTGTGCGGGAATGAAACGGAGGATCTAGTCATTGCTCTCGCTGATATGTGCGGAGCGATAACTCTAAAGGAATATGTCGAATTTTTCTGTCATCTCCAGCTAGATGCCGACGAAAGTTTGCCTCAGAAAATATGCAGTGATTGTAAGAATCTGATTGCTCGGTTTGTGGAATATTGTTTCCAAGTCGAGGAACTGCAAAACAAGTTGATTGAAAACAGGACAAAAGCTGAAGGTGTAAATGTGACGACAGAGACTGCTGACACACTTGAAGTCAAGACTGAGATACTTGATATTCCCCTAGAGGAGCCAGAAAGTCTGCTGCTTGATATAAAGGAGGAATGCGAAGAAGCAGCAGATCTCATCGAAGCACTCGATATAGTCAAGCATGAACAAGAAACTGGATCGTCAGTAGAAAAGGATTGCCAGTCACGCAAGCTTCTTCCTAAAAAATGCATGGTAAAAGCTTTAAAGTTTCTTACTTTTCCACCAGCTAATTGACATATTCTTTTTAGACTTTGAAGAGTGGCCTAGAACTGGTTAACGAATTATTCAGCCCCGTAACTGCAGAAATGATTATGCAATTCGATCATATAAGTGCCAGCGAATACAAAGTTCTGGCCCACGGAAGAGTAAAATCAGCTGAACTGAAAATTACTTGGAAGCGCGTGAAGTTCCAATGCAACTGCTCCTGTAATAAGACGTACAAAGGATTGCACAGCCTGAAGAAGCACATACCTAATATCAAAAAGAGCACAATTTGTTGTGTTGAATGCGGAAAGAGTTGCTCAGGATATTTCGCTCTCTCGACATTGATGAATCACATGACGCGTCATTTCCCCCGCTTAAGGTTTTGCTGCTTCGTGTGCAACAAATTTTTCATCAACGTTCCGGCGTTAACCCAACATTGCATCAGCGAGCATCCTGACTTCCGATTCAAAATTTTCCCTTGTCTTCAATGTGGACTTTTCTGCCAGTCAGCCGATCACATCCGAAGACATTTGTCCGTTCACGGGAGATTAAAATCTTGACGAAAGTGTGAGACCGAAACGGCTTCGACTAACAGTTTTGCTTACTGCAATTATTAGAAATTGGACTGTTGCTCCTGTGTACGGCATTCTATATTGACACAACTGACAATTGAATGCATTATGTAACTTCAAACTAACGACATCGTGACTGACAATGAAAATAAAACTCTTATCGATGTAAGCGAACAGTTTTCCACTCAGTTCTCTAGTGAAGAGGTCGACTGCTTGAATATTCCTTCGATGGCCAGTCGGAGACTTTTCCGTTATTCGTTTGTCAAATTTATCTGCATTGCTGGTTTCTTTTGGCTTGTGTGTCTTCTCTATTTAACTGTTTTCAATACCGGTTTCTTCAACGTGAATCGGAGGTTCTATGACATTGATGTTGAGCAGATTATTCAGGAGAAGCTGGTGAATGTGGTTGAGAGAGATCTTATCAGAAACAGCGATGTTGAAGGAGCTGCCGAACAGAATTACAGAGAAAACGATGATCCGGATTTCCACGTTGAATATTTTGAACAAGAACTAGACAATGATAAATTCAACTCACGACTTTCCACGAAAGCGTTTTCTAAACCGACGTTATCGCCTGATATTCTCGTGCTACATCGACGACTTAATCTCACAAATCCTGGTCACAGAGGTGCCGGCGTTCATCTTCCTGCGTACTTGGAGCCAGACATTGAAAGAATGGTTAACAAAAGCAAAGAGAAATACCAAATCAACGAGTTTGTTTCCAGCTTAGTTCCTTTGGATCGAGAGATTCCTGATCTTAGAACCGAATACTGCAAGCAGCAAACCTATTCGGAGAATCTTCCAATGGCATCGGTGATCATGGTTTTTCATAATGAAGCGCTGTCAATGATTCTGCGATCAGTTTACGGTGTCCTCAATCGGTCGCCTGAACACTTGTTGAAGGAAATTGTTCTCGTTGATGACTGCAGTGACATTGGTGAGGTCAGTTTACTCTCGAATTTTTGATTAAAAGTTTTATTTCAGCAAACCTGAAGCAACCGCTGAAGAATTACGTTGCACGGTTGCCAAAAACTCGACTCATCCGATCACCAACACGAATTGGTTTGATCAAAGCGCGAATGATGGGCGCTGTCAATGCTGAAGGCCCAGCGCTCATCTTCATGGATTCTCATATCGAAGTAACACCAGGCTGGCTTGAGCCACTGCTGGACCGACTTGCCATCAACAGAAATATAACTTCGATTTCAGTAGTCGACACTGTAGATATGGAAACACTTGAATATCGCTACAGAAAAGACCCAACTAAGATATCAGTGACAGGCTTCGATTGGAATCTAATGTTCAACTGGAAGCCAATTCCCGAGTCCGAGAAGAAGCGAAGGAAGAATCCAAATGATCCGGTCTTCTCGCCAACGATGCTCGGTGCATTTTTCGTGATTGACAAGGAGTATTTCGAGCTCTTAGGGATGTACGATCCAGAGTGTAAGGAATCGATACGCACAAAACTTGAAGTTATTATTTTATTATTTCGCAGTTGAAGTTTGGGGAGCTGAGAACCTTGAGTGAGTAATCCAATTCCCTGAATGAATCTTCTAGTATTTTATAATTTTCAGACTTTCGTTTAAAGTTTGGTAAGTTCTCGTTGATCAATAATATGCTGACAGTTTATTATCACTGATGCAGGCTTTGTGGCGGTCAAGTCGAAGTGATTCCTTGCAGTCGCGTTGGCCATTTGTTCAGGAAAAAGTTTCCCTATTCGGTGCGGAGAAGGCTTCCATCATGGTTTGATGTAGCTGACATTTTATGATTTCAGTGGCCTCAAGGCGGCGGAATTGTTTGGCGAAACACTGATCGTCTGGCTGAAGTGTGGCTTGATGAGTATAAGCGGTTTTATCATCGTAGAATGGGAAAACGTCACGACTTTGGTGACGTTACTAAGCAGAAAGAATTGAGAAAACGACTAAACTGTAAACCTTTTCGTTGGTTCATCGAGAACATGTGAGTTAGAATTAGTATTTGATAACAACTAACTTCATTTTCCTATCAAAGTTATCCTGATGTCGTCATCCCAGACAAGCTGACTGATCCTCCGAAATTCCGAAATTCAACGAAGGGCATCAAGAGAGACCTAAATAAGATTTTGTCACAAGAGAAACGCAAAGTTTCTGATAACAAAGCTTAACAACTCGATGAAGTTTTAAAGGAATGACTTTTATAAATAAACAACATCTCACTTAACCAGCAGATGACTGCTTATTTGTTTTAGTGCCAACGACTTGTGGAAATGTGTTTCCGTAATTTCGAAAAGTAAGTTTCATCAAACACCTTTCAGTCTCTGTAGTGTTTTTAGCTCGTCAACGTCAATTCCCGTGATGATCTTCTCAAGTAAATTGATGAGTCGTCAAAGATTTTCCCTAAAAATTCTATTGAAACTTGCGGTCGCTGCGATTATTTCATGGATCCTTTTATTGTTTATTTTGAATTCGTGGAGTTCTCAGCTTTCGGAAGATCTTAAACAGAGTTCAAGCAAACTTGTTAATGACCGATTAGTTTTTCCGAAACCGCAACAGTCTCCAAAATTGCTGGAGCTCATTGCTTTTCTCAATCTTACTAATCCTGGTCATATGGGCACGCCGGTTAACTTGTCGGATGTTACTATTCCTGAAGTCGTTCAAGTTATGAAGAAGAGTTTAGACAACTTTAAGATAAATGAGTTCGTGACCAATTTAATTCCGCTTGATCGCGAGCTTCCGGACTATCGAAGTGAATATTGCAAGCAGCAAACTTATTCGGAGAACCTTCCGATGGTATCGGTTATCATGATTTTCCACAACGAAGCGCAGTCGATGATTCTCCGATCAGTTTATTCAGTTCTGAAGAGAACGTCGAGTAAGCTGTTGAGAGAAATTATACTCGTCGACGATTGCAGTACAATAGGTAAGAAACTTCATCGCTTAGCTATAAGTTTGATTATTCAACACCAGACTTTAGAAAACCTAAAAGGGCCTCTGAGGGATCACATCGATAAACTCCCTAAAACTCGGCTTATTCGGTCGCCAACACGCATTGGTTTGATCAAGGCGAGAATGCTCGGCATTGTTAACGCCGAAGGTCCCGCACTCGTCGTCATGGACGCGCACGTCGAAGCGACTGAAGGATGGCTGGAGCCGTTGCTCGATCGTCTTGTCCAAAACAGAAACACAACAGCGATTGCAATTACTGACGAGATTCAGATGGAAACATTCGAGTTCCGACCTTATCATCAACTTCTCGTCTGCGGCTTTCATTGGGATATGATTTTCAACTGGAAATATCCTCATGAGTCTGAAAAACTGAGAAGAAAGCACGAAGACGATCCGGTTTATTCACCTACGATGCTTGGAGCGTTCTTCGTAATTTACAAGGATTACTTTGAACTACTTGGAATGTACGACCCAGGACGTTAGTTGAACACGTTTTGATACATTTATCTTAAATAATTTTTCCTCTCTTTTTAGTTGAAGTTTGGGGAGCAGAGAATCTCGAGTGAATGACCAACTTCATATGTTTTCCATTGAATAAAACTTTACTGATTGTTCTAGGCTAGCGTTCAAGGTTTGGATGTGTGGAGGGCAGATAGAGATGGTTCCTTGCAGCCACGTTGGACATTTGTTCAAGAAATTTCTGCCTTTCTCAGTAAGTTCAATCGATGTTGAACAATGAAAATGACCAATGAGTTTGAATTTGCAGTGGCCGGGAAGTGTGGACAAAGTTCTTCGAAGGAACACAGATCGCATCGCTGAAGTTTGGCTGGACGAGTATAAAAGATTCTACGATCGGAAGACGGGAACAGGCCGCGACTTCGGCGACGTTTCCCAACAGAAGAAGTTGAGACAAGATCTACAATGCAAGCCGTTCAAATGGTACATCGAGAACATGTAACTTGACGACTACTCGTCCAATCAGTTATGATAATTCATTTAACTTTTAGCTACCCAGACGTTGACATTCCGCAAGAACTGAAGGATCCAATTGATTCAATACCTAAAGCTGTGCTAGCCAACCCTGACGTTTGACTCGACTATCGCTATTTTCGTTTTAAATAAAATTAACAAAGTTTCTTAAGTAATTTGAAACATGAAAGTTCAACTTAGATTTCTTATCGTCTTCTTCATCCCAATTTCACTGATTACAAGCGCTTCGAGCCTCGACTCTCGCGCTCGATGATACGCAACTCGCCTAGTTTTACCAACGCAATTTTATATTGTGCTCTTCATAAAAAATTCTAATGAGATTTGAAGCTAATTTCAGACCGCATTATGTAAATTCATTTTTTCCTCGTGATCAGGGCTCGTCGACGACTTTCCTTCAGCGCATCTTCAACTCGGTTTGTTTTACGAGAAACCTTGTTATCGCCGTCGACCTCGCCTCGCCCAGTTCCGCGCTTCATTCCTCGCGGCATTGTCATTTTCTTCTAAGCGGAAAACGCACATCCTCCCCTTTCCGACACAGCAAACTTTTCCCGCTTTCTAACTAAGGGTGCAAGTGGATTGTTCGGTCCTTATCAGCGACGCTTTCCTTATTAAATTCGTTTAATGAAAATTAAGAAATTGCGATGGGAGAGAGAACGCAAGACAGTTCTCATATTTTATTCATGAGCTCATCTATGATGACTCGTTAGCTAAGATTGGGAATCGAAACGGAATTTCTGCGATTCCTCAAGAGCCGCCACTCGATGCGACAAATTTTGACATGGGAAATTCAAAATCACCAAGAACGATAGATTCAGATAATGAGAGGAAGTTCGAGCTCATTCTGATTATTCTATTAAGTATGCTGCTTGACGGCAATGCGACGAAATTATTCAAATCGAAAGCCAAACATTCTAAATTTATCTATTGGGAATAAAATTATACAATTATCGAATTTGAAGTTGGCTCCGGTGGTTTAATCTTCTGTCGTTCTTAGGCCAATTCAATTTTTGCAAAAATACAAGTTGAGATGAGTTGATCCGAAATTCATTCAAATTGATCCATTATAAATGAAATTTGTGTCAAATATGTTTTCCTCATCACTTTTATTCTGCGAAAAGTTTAAATAGTTAAATAGAACGAAGCTTTAACTTATCAAAATCCGCATCAGACTAATTGAAGCAGTTTGATTTCAACCCATGGCTCAACTCATTGACTTTGATTTTACCATGACATCCAATGTTGGTTTTGATTTGTTATCACGTTTAGATGATCTTAAAACATTTTCCGTTTGCTTCTTGATAAGCTGTAAAGCAACCACTCTGCAAGAAATTGAAGGGAATAAATAAGACTGAGTGATAACTATCCTGGATTGGGAACCCCACCAGCTAAGGAGCCTCCATCAACAGATGCATCTCAATGTTTCCTTGAGTGCGATGGGTACGGCGAAATCAAGCAGCTAAGGTCAAAGGTTTTGAGCAAGAGAGATTCAGTAGGCAAAAACAGATGGTTGATGGAGGAAACGCGTGTTAAAATGAAAGATTGTCAATGCGAAATTAAACCTTGGTCTTGGCAGTTATGGGTACAAAAAAATTGATATCGTTTTTGTGAATGCGAGTTTTATGTAAATTCTTTTAACTAAAAAAGCAACAAATTCAGCCAAGAAATTTATCTGAAAATAAAACACTTGAAAAATCAGATTGCTAAACGTCTTTACCGGTCAATAAAATCCCGATACATTAACGGTCGACGAGCCTTCATCGTCGTTGAAACGAGCATGGGCGGAGTTTCCCGAAAAATCGAGTAGAACATTTCCTACATACAATTAAAAATTAAAAGACAAGGGTTAAATGAGCACGAAACGCAAGAAAACGCGCTTTCCCATTGCGCAGTTGGTTGGTGAAACAGTAATGGTAGCCAGTTGAAAGGGTCAGCGAGAAAAAAGAGTGAAATTAGGATCAGAGCGAGAGGGAAGTCGTTGCGAGAGGATTCCAGTTAGATGCAGATGGATTTGAGTTATGTTGGGATTTTGCTATGAAATGCAGTGAGATTCGATATCGAGAATCAATGAATAAATGTTATTTTTATTAATTAGGTTTCAGTAGTTAATTAATTGCTGTCAGTTACCGGCTTTTGCCACCAGACAACTGTTGCTTCGGCCGACCGACAACGACAGTGATTCCTCATGCATGTCATAACGTTCAGCATAATTTATGTTCTGCTATCAAACAGCCATCAAGTCTCGCGAACGTGTATAGTAGCGAGGAAAATTCATTATCGTATTTTCCATTCATGCTTTACACTTACGTCGGCCTGTGCGTGAACGAGCGAGAAGGAACGACGACGGGTTTTCTCTCGTTGCCAAACATTGCGCAAGCGCCTGAGAGAAATCGTTCTCTTCCTATGAGGATAGGAAGTTGTGTACAAACACACAGAGCTGAATCACTATTAGGTAAGGTCAAGTCTTCGGATAGGAATACATACGTAAGCGCGATGATTCTCTCTCGCATCCCAATGAGAACGTTCGTCTCCCTGTCGGTGTTCTCTATACAGGGAATCGCGTCTCACCCTCCGACCACTCAATTTAAGATACTTGTTTGCATTAATCTTAGTGCGTATGCACATGGCAAAAAATGTAATCAACAAAATAAAAAATTGACAATCGCACAGTTCTTTCGCTTTAGAATAATTTCGGACGGCGACGTGGTCGGTGGTTTAATTATTTGGCTGCGGGAAAATTTAATTTAGGAAAAGTGAGAATATTTTTATACTTTGTGATTTGAGAGCTGAAACTTTGAACTTGAGGATTCGAATAATTTTAATTAATAAGTGGAGTGAAGTGTTAAGCTTGGGCAGAAACTTAAAGCGATGAAAAGTGAGCAGGAAATTCAAGCAAATCGTTGATTGGATAACCAGCATGACATCGCCTTCGTTACAAGGATCGTTAAGAGGTGAGTCGCGTTTTCATTTGATTCGTGGAATTCTGCAACGATTTTATAAATAATTTCTCGACAATCTGCTGCGAGATTGGACTGAACTTCTTCGGACATTTCTCCCAACCTTCATAAAGTCGAACTTTCCAGACATTTTTGAAGGGAAAACCTCTTCGCTTTCTGAACTTCTAAACTTTCATTTCATCGTGAAACAGAAGAAAAGAAAAATCTCGCGTGATGTTTACAAACATGAGTTTCCACACACGTGCTCGCTCGAGACTTTTGAACACATGAGCTCCTCTCCTTTCCGCGCAACAAATGTTTGCAATTTATGGGATTTGTTTGCAACAAAATCTGTTGGGAATAATTTTTTATTTATCTCGCTTCGCTCAAGAAAAATCAATAATGAAAATTAATGTGAAAACGACCTAAATTTACTTTTTATCTTTGAAATAACTTTTGGATTTTCTATTCAATTTTTCATAGCCCAGAAGTCACTAAAAGTTTAATAAATTGTAACTTTAAGTAGTTGAAGTTTAGACTTAATTGGATTTCTGTTGGAAAAAAAAGATTTTCCCGAAAATTTCCACGCACTTTTGCTTTAATTACCTCAAATTTTCTTTGTTCTTACAGAGATGGAAGAAATTTTAAAGCGCCGAAAACAAAACGATGATCAAACGATTGCGAGCACAAACATGAACGCAAACAGTTCCGACTTATTGAATTGTTTTTTGCCGGGGGCAAATGTGTTTTCACCGCAATTTCTTGCAAACCAAACGGCAGCGGCAGTTGCGCTGATGACATGGCCGATCCAGCTCAGAGCGCAGCTGGCAGCTTCAGCTATTCGTCTTCCTAATCAGCAATCTTTGTTTGGAGCGGCTTGGCCGTCGATGGCTTCACTTGATAGCGCTCAGAAACAGAACCGAAACACAAAGCAGAATAAATCGCAGAGCCACAACGAGTCGCAAATAGTTTCAACAACTTCCGACCTAATTCCACAAAGGAAAACAGCGAAGCGAAAGCAGCAGCCAGAGACAATCAAAAGACTTGATCCGTTGAAGATTACTGAACAGTTGTCGCCGGTCGTTAACAGTATGCTCACTCCATCCGATACAACTTCCGAAGTCAGCGCTTATTCAACTCCAACAAAAGATCCAACTAAAGATAAAGTTTTCACATGCAAAATATGTAATCGCTCATTTGGCTACAAGCACGTCTTGCAGAATCACGAACGAACTCACACTGGCGAAAAGCCGTTTGAGTGCACGCAATGCCACAAAAGATTCACTCGAGACCATCACCTCAAGACTCACATGCGGCTGCACACGGGAGAAAAGCCGTACTCTTGCTCGCACTGCGATCGCCAGTTCGTTCAAGTCGCTAACTTGCGTCGACACTTAAGAGTTCACACTGGCGAGAAACCATACACTTGTGAAATCTGCGAGTCTCGATTCAGCGACTCCAACCAACTGAAAGCTCACATGCTGATCCACAACGGAGAGAAACCCTTTGGATGCGGTCAGTGTCAATCTAAGTTTCGTCGCCGTCATCATCTAATTAGTCACAAATGCGGAAATTCAAATGCAACTACACCCGCTGAGAGTCCAGTCACGTTCGACCAGAAAAGTAATTGTTCGGACTTGAGCAACGATTCTCTCGACATGAACAGAAGTAACCTGGGCTACGATAAATGTCAGCAGCTCCTGGGAAGCATGCAAAGTTTGTCCAAATCCAGACTGCAGCTCAACTCTTCAATGAACGTAGCGAAAGCGAATGGTTTACTCGACGTGTTCAAACAAAACCAAAGCCAGAAATTTAGAAGCTTGTCGCACTTCCTTGGTCTCCCCATTGCCGTTCCAGAACAAACCGAGCCGGAAGATTTATCCGTTCATTCGCCACGTTCTCGAGTATCTACTGAAGAGTACGACGATCTCGAGGATGCTGCAGCGATGTACTTGAAGTCTCAACCAGGTCTGTTAAGTGGAAATACCAAAAGAGAAAATTCTCAATAGAAAAAGACGTAGTAACTACTTAGGCTTACCGAACAATTTAAGGGATCATGAACGAATTGTGTCAAGAATATGTTTAAGTCTTCAGTTGAACTCAAAGTTTCGCTTTCTGGAAATGGCATGACAGAATTTTCAAACGATCCCCGTTGATATATAAGAATGTAAATTGGATTACTCATTGCTAAACTAAAACTAATTACTGTCTCAGCTACGCTACGGGTTAAAATCGAAGTAAAAGTTCACGAGAAAAGATTCAGGGAAATAATTGAACGATCTACCTTTACCAATTAGGGAAACTTTCGGCAGAGAGTTGAAACTTTTAACGCTATTGCTTGTTTAATGTTGAATGTAGAAATGATGAAACTGGTGAAGTTTCACTTCAGTTTTATGGTTTGGGAACTATAGTCTTCGCTGGTGGTCAGGATCGGCTGTAAATTCGAATTCCACCGATAAATGATTAAATTAGATTAAAATTGAAACGTTCTATTAATGTGATATGACGATGTATATATGTGCAAGAATAATTACTGTGCAATCTAGAGAACTAGCGATAGGAACTTTCTTATTTTGTTATCACTTCTGTTTGTTTTGTTGAAGATCAAAAGGACGACAACTTGCTTTTATCGCCTAGAGGAACGTGGCTGTCCCACGTCCTTCCGTTCAAACTTCACTTCAAGACTCATCTAAGAAACTCTTCGACCTCAATTCAATTGTGGCGCGCTCCCTTCCCTCGGCTTCAAACAAGCAAAACGTATTAAGACGTCAAAAGAAATCATAAAGCTCCGAATGTGTCAGCCGCAACACACGAGAGCGCCATCCGAATTTCCATTTCAAGTTTCGTTTCTTACATAGAATGGGAGTTGAAAAAGGTCACAAGTGGATGAAAGAAGTGGAAGTAATCACGAGAGAAATGTTTGGGGTATCGGAAAGTATTTAAATATGAATTATCTGTGACAGAGAATTTAAAGTTTGGCCGGAGAGAGTAAAGCCGCCCGCAAGAATAAATCGGTTTCACATTCTGAGTTGAATTCAAGTCTCTTGACTTTTGTCGTGTGTGAAGGTTCGATGATGACATGCAAACGAGGTTTATTCGATCAAACGCGCTTTGACAATTGAGCAATTCCAGAGGTAAATGAATTTCCATAAACTGACCACATTGTATCGAGTACAAAAAGAGAAATATTTGAGCCCACAACATCGCACATAACTACGCATTCATTCCAATCTTAACCCATGACATTCCGGTCTCGGGAAATATTTGAGCTCTTTAGCGCTTGAGGGACTTTCGGCATTCGTACGGATTATTTTCGTCCCGAGAAAAACGAAATTCCGTTGAAGAGAAAAGTTTAAGGGAAGTTGTTTGTGACGAAAGTCAAGTTCGACTGGCTTCGAATCATGTTTTCTCAAAACTTATAGTTCGCTGTAGCAGCTCAATCGGGTAACTCAAGCTTTTGATCACCCACACGTCTCACCGAAGTCTCAAAATCCTCAAAGTAATTGAACTTAAGCAACTCTAGTACAAATGAAACAATTTACTAACGCAACTACCTCAGAAAACTAATTTGTGGGCGATGAGAACCTGAGACTCCCGCCATCGCCCAAGAAACCACACAAAACTAGTCGTTAGAATGAATATTAAATAGTCACACTGTCTACAGACCGCCATTTGAGAGTCGCCTAAAGATGAATTAAAATAAATGAAGGAAAAAAGTTTAAAAGCATTTTTAATTAAAATTTATATTCAGGGCGATTTATCCGGAAAGGCGAGCGAAGTGAAGGCCGTTCCGCTAAGTGTTTATCTTCAAAGTGCCGCACTCTTCGCTTCGAAACGGTAAAGTGCCGCTTTTTGCGAAGGCAAAGGCAGCGAAATAAAGCGACAAAGAAGAAAAATCGTATGAATTTTATCGTGAAATGAGATGCTATTAAAAAATTACACGACGGCCATTTTCATGATTTTCCTCCGCTTTCCACGCTCCTTTCTTGCCTCTCGCCATCCGCCGAGCACATTTTGTCCTTGTTTTTTAAGCTCCTTCACTCGGTGGCCCGAATATAATGAAAACTCATCCAACTACCCCATTTCTTTCCGTCCGAAAATCTCGCTTCTTACCCAGCCACCCCCGCGAGCGTTCGCTCGCTTCTCCCCCCATTAAAATTATATATTTTACCCCTATACATTTCGCCTTTCTTCCTCCTCCTCTCGCCTTTCCAGGGCATAAAACAGGCAAAGGAATCGTAAAGACCCATTTTTGCATTAACCATTCCTAAAGCCTGTTGTTGTCCCACACCTCTTCCCACCAACGACCCCACACCTCTACAGTGATCTCAGCTCATTCAACCAACCGTCCACCCGCAGCTCTTTCACTCACACTCCTAGCAGCTTCGTCCACCTTCTTCAACCGACGCCCGTTTCCTGCGAATGAAAAAAGAATAAACAAGTCTTCGAGCTTTTTTGTAAAGTCCATAAAAGAGTAAAGAAAAATTGTTGGAAATAAAATTTGCCTTTAGCGGAAAGTAGATGGATGCTCTCGCCCCCTTCCCACTCATCTCGCCATGCTGTGTCGTTCTTTCCTTTGCTCTTACCCACCCCACGCTCTCGCACAGCCCTCCTAATTTTCAGGACGCCTAGCTCGAATGTTTCTTAAATTAACGGTGAAAACAACATAAAGAAGAACGGTTTGAAAGCGAAGGAAAAATGAAATTTGAAGTATTAAGACACAAATATTATAAAAGGTACTTATGAGAGCGCTGGAGAAAGGAAAAAAGGTTTCCTTTTACCGCTTTCCTTCTTTCCATCTCGTAAACATCTCGAGCCAAGCACAAACACAACGACACGACCGTTGCGGACCAGAGTAAAGAATTTCTCGTTTGCTTGATAATTTTAATTACTTGTCATGTGCGGGGATGGATGAAACCTCCATCCGCCTTTTGAATGCGGATAAAAGGAAAAAAAGCGAGGAGAGAAAGTAAGGCCATTAGCGTTTCACAAAAAGGAAAGCAAGCGAAAGCGAGCCAAGTCAGATAGGCATTTGAAAAGCAAGGGGGGAAGTGGCTGGAGAATGGGCGATCAAATCTCCAGCAAATGAATATTCAGCTTCACTCATTTCGTATTCATTGAACCCGGAAATTGGTAATTAATGTAATAAAACCGTTAATTGTCAAGTGACGTCCGCTCTGCCCTTCCAATTCTTGACACTCGTCCCTTCCTTTTAGATTGAATTGTTTACTTTACGACTTTAAACTTCCCTCAAAAGTCGACGGTCAAGTTGCGATCAATCAATCGGAAGCTGTCAGGCGAAATCAATTACAAACATTCCGGAGAAGATTGTCGTCGCATACACGAGGCCCATAAATTAGTCATTCGCTATCGTTTTGCAATGGAGAAATTAATGAAAGCGGAGCAAAGTCACATTCCTTCACTCGCGCGCGTCCACCAACACAGCCGTAACGGTCCAGAGAAAAGGCAGCGAGAAACAAGATTTTTAAATGAAAAGAAAAAGCGAAGAAAAAATTCTCATTATTTTTGTATAACGGGGAGTTGTGCGGGAATTGCGTCGATCGGTGCTGAAGCCGTGTCAGGTCTCGTTGGCAATCCGTAGGACACCTAATTAGATGGAAACCTAATTGACGTGACTGATCACCGACGCCCCGCCAACTGAGCGGAGAAGAAGTTCTAAAAAAACATTAAAAATCCACCCTTTTTGAAGCGCCGTCTCACCCCATCGCCTCCCCCTCATCGCCAGGGCAAATAACGTTCGCTCTCCACCAAAGCACTTTCCTTTGCGTTGTTTTTCTTTTGAAGGATAGCGAAAGATTCAATGTCCCCTGCCTTGCCCTTACCGTTGGCCCATCCAGGCGTCTCTCACCCCCAACGCAGCTTTTACGTCTTCTCTGCTACCCCCATCTCACGGACACCCACACGACGGCGAGGGAAATGTTTTTTTTAATTCAATTTAAAACGAAAGGCAAGAACACACAATCTTTTTTAGGGGTTGAAGCAGCAGCAGCGGCGAAGAGAAAGCGAAGGAAAACGAGAAAAGTTTAATCTTGCTTTGGCACTAATTATTGGGAGAGGGAAATAGGAAAATTTCCATTTCAAACTCGCCTCCATCGTCGAAAATGAATTTTCGGTTTTGCTTCGCTCGGTGATGCCAGATAGAACAGAAACAACAACGTTTCTCGTTTTTTTTGGGGAGACGAAGATGAAGCAAAAGGGGTTAATTTCATCCCTAATTTCCTTCGCTGTTGCTCGAGATCCTCCAGCTCCTCTCTCCTTCGCCCGCTTTTATGTACAACTTTTCCATTTTAACAGCGAAATATGTAAATTCTGCCGTAGAGCGCGAAGAATGTTTTCTTCCCCGAAAAAATAACGAAAACCTCGCGAGCTGTGCCGTCAAAAGAAAGAAAAGGCATTAATTTTACTTTATTAAAGGGATGTTTGTTCGTCTTGCCATTGCGCGCAAGAGAGTAAAATAATGACGATGGGGTTGAGAGAAGCACTTGCATATTTAAATAATTTAGATGAACGAACATCTTTCTCGTTCGTTCGCATCGCGCGTGGGGGAGTTTTGTGTTTCGCGCGATTCCTCTGTTCCCTCTTCTTCTGCCATTAAAGAGTTATCGATTGTTTGTAATTTTCCTTCTTGCCGCGGCGAAACATAAAATTTTACGCTTGTAATGGATTTTAAGGGAAAGTCGCGAGGCGCAGTTGTGTTGGTGGAGCGACTAATGAATTGCGCAGAAATTCGTAATCCTCTCGACAAGGGAAGAAGTGGAAGGCGAGTAATTAGGCAAAACGAAATGGCCGAGGTGGCATGAAGGATGACATGGAAACGACTCGTGCATTTTTCAGCGTTTAATTAGCAAACTTTTTCCCGCGGACATCAAAGGCAAACACGGAGAAGAGTCGTAAACATCTTTAGAGTCCTACACACGTGCGCCATCCTCCCAAAGCGCGAATGTAATGCGACGGCAGTAAACAAAATTACCATCAAATTCCCGCTTTGTTTTCGCTACTCGAGAGCTCCCACATCAGAATGTCGTAAACATGAATTTTCCGCGGATAAAAATGGGCGAATGCACTTCCTATGACTGATGACTTGATAGGTGGCAGTCAAGGAATCTGCGTTTAATGTCGAAACTCCATTAAGGTGGCTCATAAACAGAACGGTGTCTCTACTATGTGTAAGCAAGCTACGCACTCGCTCGCACGCTCGACGACTATTATGGACCATAAAAATGTGTAACTGTGCGAATATAATTCATTGTCTCTCTAATGGTTATGGAGTTTAAATCGCCATGTGGCATTAACTGCCGGCTTGAGCAAATCACTTCGCTGTCGGATTTTAAAGGACTATGATGCTCGCGGAAGCTCAGTGCACTCGAGTTGAACAGCGACAATAAAGATTTACCCGGAAATTTATTCTCGTCGGCGACGCGATGCGCTCGAGTCGTATCGTTCGAGAGCGATAAAAATAGTTTGGAAAAGTGAATGATGATGGAATTTTCAAGACTGCAGCCCACTAAAACTGCATCTGAATTGCGAAATTTTTGGCTCAGAGTCAAGGCG
The DNA here is from genome assembly GCA_033064975.1 of Smittia sp. YW1114-2. Lineage (NCBI taxonomy): Eukaryota > Metazoa > Arthropoda > Insecta > Diptera > Chironomidae > Smittia > Smittia sp. YW1114-2. Next base: position 16,015,125 of record CP093833.1, read on the forward strand.
TTAGCTCAAAAATTAACTGAAACTATTCGAAATGCATCAAACTGATTCCAACTGAACTGGACCCGCTCACACTCCCAACTTTTGCTCGCAACCCATAAAACTCCCAGCAAGCCTATGCAAATTCCGTTTCGAATTTCATGAACACCCATAGCACGAAAACATTAATCTTTTAATTTCGCTTGAAACAAAAAATAAATGCGCGAGGGTTACAAAACGCAGTCTCACTCTAAGCGATAGAGAATCGTTACCCACACTTTTTTTCTTGTCGTCTTCCTCTCTATTGTGTTCAAGCTTGGTGGAATTGATTGCGACTGAAATTCAAATTATTTTTAGTGCTTTGAGTCTCCGATGAATTCGAAATGAACTTAAAAAAAACTTAAAATTGTTAAATGTCATCGACAACCCTTTCACTTGAATTCCTTCATCTGTTCATCGACTCGGCTCATGCCAAGTGACGGCTCACAAATGAATCAGCGCCGGATAAGCTAGGCAAACAATAGATTTTCCAACTCCGGATAAAATTGTATTCCGATTCGGCTGCGTTCGTTCTAATAAGCAAGCGAGCGAGTGAAGCAAAAATGAATTAAAATTTTACCCCTTTCAACGAGGAAGACGAAATATTGCTCTGGGGGTAACGAGAGGATGAAGAAGAAAAAACTGTGAGGCACACTTTGCCGAGATGGAAAAAACGAGTCTACCGGAGAGGATCTAACGTTACTCAGACATTTGATATGCAAATTAATGGAATGAGGAATAACTTTTTCTCGTCATTAAAGGGGGAATTTTAATATTCACAAAGAGCAGCTCGCGTGGCTGTGTGTTTGTGAACAAGTCGACGCATAACGCAATCTCTGCGATGGGATTCCAGCAGCAGAAGATTTTAAAACGAATTCAACTTGTACGATTCTCGTCCCTCGCAGTGAATTTTAAACCCTTTCACCCTGAGCATTTTTTTAATTTCAAACTTTACTCCAGATATTTTTTGTAATCTGCATGCTGAGGGTGAAGGGATTGAAAAAGGGTTGAGGGAAGGAGTCGTCGGAGATGTAAATTGTGCACGTTCCTGGGTAGGAAAATGAGTTTCACAAAAAACTGTCAGTGACGTTTTTTCTGCTTTCATTTCCATGCGCTGAAGAGATTTCAAGCCATGCAAGCAACACAGAACTCGTATGAGACTGTGACGGCTGATGGACAGACTTAAAGATCATCTATAGTTCAACGAAGTATTCAGCGCCACTTACAAAGAAGGAAGAAAGCGAAGGCCAAAATTGATTTTCTTGGGAAGATTCAGTTGGAAAACTGCGAGTGAATTTTCTTAATAAGCGAACGATCGTGTCGCAATTAACTAAACATTGAAAACCGTTGAGTTAGAATCATCTACGATCACTGAAATGTGTTGGTTGTTGACAACTTTAAACTTCAAAGTTTGAAGCTAGCGATTGCTTGAAGCCACGAGGAACAAATGAGCAATGATTTGGCGACACAAGTTCTTATCAATGCTTTACTGCAACATTTTGGTGTTCTTCTTGATAAGAGATGCAAGTTTGTAACAATTTGACTGAGATTTTATAAGTTTTCTAGAATAAGCCAGGATCTGCAGGATCGGGATCTGAATTCCATGAATGAATTCTCCATATCATCGGCATTTTACCGATCTTTAATAAATTTATATTCGTTCGAGCAGATGACAAACCGCAACTCATTAACTCATTCATTGTTGCTATCAGACCAAATTGCATCTGTGCAAATTTTAATAAAATTTCGCGAGTTTAAATTGGGAGACTGCGAAGAATCATCAACGAGCCTCTATGGCGCAATTGGTTAGCGCGTTCGGCTGTTAACCGAAAGGTTGGTGGTTCGAGTCCACCTAGGGGCGCTCGTAGTGCGAAATATCATCTTTTTGCACACAAACTCTTTCAAGATTTTTCTTTGCTATTCATCTAATCATTTCAAATAAAAATTTGAATTTTTTTAGTTCGTCACAGCGTCTTCCCGTAACACAAGCAACGATCGTCCACAGTGATTCGAATCCCAGAATGCGTTGGCCTATAAAAAGCATAATTTATGTCGAGAGCGGCTTCGTATCATTAAAAGTATCATAAATTTGTGTGCGAAAGATGTCAAAGGAAAAATTTATAATTACGTTTCACTTCTTGCTTCGTTGTTTTTGTGTGTCTTGTTAAAGAATCGTCGTTGCCGCTCGAACTTTTCTTTCCTTCCTTTCTCTTGGATGTCCATTGGAGTGTATAATTTATATTAATTTAAATTGGGGGTCGAATCACGGAATTAAATTGAGCATAAATTGATATAAAGCTCGCTCTGTTTGTTGCTTGAGTTGAGAAAACTTCCAACCTTCTTAAGACGAAATGTAAATTTTATGCAAATTGTGTCGAACCCATTTAATTATCACGAGCCTTGTTCAACAAGGATCGATTGTTTGACTTGAATTAAAACAGTTAATTTCGGCCAGTTTGTAATCAAAAAGTTTAATGGGAAACGGCGAAAGTCCGCAAGCGAAAAAAGTTTTTTTTTTGCTTGTCAACGTCAAAGCTTCAACGATTTCCATGGCAACTCTTTTGCTGTCCCCACGCTTAGAATGGATTTTCTTTCTTCCTCGTCTCAGAGCACCACCACCTTCCTTCGAGGATGAGGACGAGGCGTTTTAATAACAAACTCGGCTGAAGCGAAAATTCGATTTTTCATAATTTTCTTTTCTTTCACTTTCCCTCATTTGCCTCAAACCATCTCGACAATCTCGCGAGAAGCAAAATGATCTCGCGCATTGTAATTCTTTTCGTTCGCTCTCCCTCCGTAGGGAAAAGTTTTTAAAAGGGGTTGAATAAAAGGCGAAGAAAATGAAAATGAAAAGAGCCGAAGCTTAAATGAGGAAAGTCGACACGAAACAATGAAATGGCACAGCGCTGTGGAGACGAAGGCGTCCGTCGTCTTCTTCCTAATTTAAGTTTTAGTTCGAGAGAAAAGTGGAGAGAGTTGAGTCGATAGAAAATTGGTTGGAGGTAATTGTATTTTATTGAGGCAACAGAGTAAATTCCAGCTTAATTATTGCTGTGCACGACGAGATGTTCTCTCAGCTCCACGACCCTCGGGAAAGCAAGCGGACATTTCTCGCACTTGTACACGGCGTCGCCGACGTGCATCTTCTGTAGATGCTTAACGAGATCTCCTTTTGATGTGTAGGCGCGGTCGCAATATTGACACTCGTAAGGTTTCTGCGGAGTTTGAAAAAGATATTTTCATTACCATGGAGCAAAAGTGTTTTGATGGCAACTCACCACCCCAGCGTGAGTTAGCAGGTGAAGCTGCAATCGATGGTTGTCGTGGAACTTAAAACTGCACTGGGGACATGGGATATCCTTCTTGTACGTTCCATCGTGTCGCTTGATGTGAACTCCAAGTCCATCTTTGGTTTTGAATGCAGCTCCGCATTGCTCACAAACGTGAGGTCGATCCGTGCTGTGCGTCGTCTCGTGTCGATCCAATGCGACTTTTTTCGTGAATTTTTTATTGCAAATCTTGCACTCAAACTTAAGTTCTTTCTCTCGATTGTGGACGTAGCGAATATGCGTGTCGAGGACGCTTGCAGTCGCCAATGATTTGGCGCAGAACGGGCAGATGAAAAGAGTTTGATTCTGATGTTTGACCTTGTCGTGAATGTCAAGCTTCCAAGCTGTTTTAAACTGGCGGTCACACTTATTGCATTTGTGTGGACGAGGCTGTTCGTTACGTTTGTGACTAGCGACATGAGCGATCAGCTTTCCATCAAGCGGAAAGATTTTCAAACATTTCAAGCACTGGTGCGTCTTTGGTTTAACGTGATACTTCAAATGAGAAACGCAAGCCTCAAAGTTCTTTAATTGCATTTGACAAAACTGGCACGCGAGTGAGTCAAAATTCTTTCGGTGGCTCTCGAGATGTGTCGCCAGATCAGTTTCCGATGAAAAGCTTCGCACGCAAACGCAGCATTTCATCTCTTGGATCACTTCGTGTTGCGATAGCTCGCGTATGACTTGCTCATGATGAATTATCGTGTGATACTGCAACTTGTTTTTATCAGTGAACTTCTCGTGGCATTTTTCGCATTTGATTTCCTCGTGATGCGCTGCGACGTGTTGCTCGAGTGAGCGTTTATGTTTGAACCTTAATCGACATCTTGAGCAGCTAAACTTGAAGCTTTCGTCAACCTTTCCCGATAGTTTCAGATGATCGTCGATTAGATGATGAGCCATTCCATCTTTTTTATTGCCACTGACGCCGCATAGATCGCAGAAGAAAATGCATTTGACTTCGTCATCTTTATGAGTTTCGGCTTCGTGAACTTCGAGATCGTAGTCTGTAATGAACCTTTCGATGCAGTAGCGACACCCAAACGGTCGATCTTCTGAATCGTGTTTAGTCTTAATGTGACGTAGAATATTTTTGCGTGGCTTCAGCTCCTTGTCGCAGAAATTGCACATGTAGTAAGCGTCGCTATATTCGAGGCCTTCAGAGCCTGGCGAAGGTCGAGGATTGAACCGTTTCACTCGCTTGATTATTGGCTTCTCTGGCTTTGTAATAGGCAGGCAAGCTTGTGCTCGGTGGTCATCTCTCTTGTGATTTTCCATGCCCTCACTGTTGTCCCCGCTCACGCCACAAACTTCACAGAAGAAAACTTTCACCGACGCACTGCTAATTGCGTGATTCTCAAACTCGTGGAAGTTACAGTCTTCCAATTTCTTAAATCGATCAATACAGAAGTGACAGCCGAATGGGTTTTGAATGGGATCGTGTTTCTCTTGAATGTGACGCAGCATATTCTCTCGAGGCTTCGTTTTGTAATCACAGAAGTTGCACAGGTACCGAGGAACGTCTTGCGGAGGTAGAAATGCCAATTCCGGCATTTGTCGTAGTTTATACTTGTCAGGCTTACTTCCCACAACAGTCGAAGTACTGGCGGGTTCAACGTCGTGCGTAATATTTCCACTAGAAGTTTTGCGACGAGATTTCGATTTGCTAGTTTTATGGTCTCTCATTTTGTGATGATTCATTCCTTCTTCGCTGGTTCCACTCGCTCCACACGTCTCGCAGAAGAGAATCGATGGCTTCTCGTCTTCATGCAAGCTCAACTCATGCGAATCTTTCTTTGACTTCTTGGTGAACCGAAGATTGCAATAAGAACAACCGAACGGTTTCGTCTCTGGGTCGTGCAACGTTCTCATATGACGAACGACATTGTTTTTGCGCTTCAAAACGATGTCGCAAAAGCTGCACAAGTAACTGATTTCACTGAAGGGTGTGAGAACTGAGCCAGGTGCAATTCGTGGGATAAAATCAGCTTTTTCTTTCACTTTCGTCGATCTGCTTCGTTTGAGGTTTCTTGAATTTGATCGATTGGAATCTTCGCTAGCTGTCAGTTCGTTCTCGTCTTGACCACAGTTGAGGAAGTCGACGTTGTACTCGATTTTTATGTGTTCGATTGGGTCGGAAAACAAATCAGATGTCGGTTCCTGTTTCACATCAAGCGCCGACTGACAGCGGAAGAATTCGTCGCTCTCTATGCTGATCCTCTGCAGCTGCAGAGCGCTGAGTGATCCCTTGACATAAATTTCATTAGTTTTATTAGACACAGCAGCGATATCTCGGTTACCTCCAAACATTCCTCGCAAATCTTCTTCGGCAGTTTATCATCAAACTCAATTTGTATTGGACAAACTTTCATGACAACCTCGGCGATCTGTTGACCAGCTCTGCAGTTAAATAGAGACTCGAAGAAGCCATCGTCAGGTTTCCGACACAAGCGGCAGCTCTGCGCCATTGTGCAAGAGAAATCACAAAATTATTTGAAAACAATTTTCAAGTTGTAAACATTCCGAGAAGACAAAAAGATGCAAATTTGAATTTCTGAGATGGCAAAATTTAATTTCAATCTCCAAAAAATCGTTAAAAATGGAAAATCAACTAAAAACACGTTTGATAAGAAACCACTTCAAGCTAATCTTACTAGCTATCGGAGCTAACCAATTATACCATTCAGCTCCCAATTGGATTTCGAACCATTTGACAAAAAGAGTTTGAAATGTGAGAACGCAAACGAAGCGACAGGATTTTCCTATGAAATTAATTTATTTTAATTCGCCAGGAATTTACTTAGTGCGCTTTTAGCTGCGGGAATCCTCTCGCCAGTGTTCAGCTATACTATACAGTGCTTATCTTACTACACCTACTGGCGTGACTATGAGATCTCGCGTTACACGTGCGTGGTCTACGAAGTCAGACAAACTGACGTCCCTGAGCTCACCGCGATTGATATGCACCATTTGTCAGGACTGAGGAATGAAGACGTCGAGGCGTTCTACACAATTGTTGGCGATTTGTTCACAACTTTCCCCAAAAATGTAGAAAGATATTTTCCTAATCTCGTAATCGCAATCGCTGATAATCATCTGACGTCAATTTCGTCTGACGACCTGGCGCCCTGGCCAAATTTGAGAGTTTTTCAAGTTAGAAACAACAAAATTGTCTCACTCGACGGCGATGCACTGCAACGGACCCGGAAACTCGTTTATGTAGATTTTAGCGGCAACTTGATCGAGTCCGTTGGCGACGGTTTCTTTACAAATTTAAATGATCTGACCATTGCTAATATGACATACAATCCTTGCATAAACTCTGTAGCTGAAACAGCTGAGGAAGTTGAAGGTTTGAAGGCTCAACTGATCACGCAGTGTCCCGCGCCAGAGACAACGACAATCATGATATCAACTATAGCAAGAGGCTCAACGACAACAGGAGCTTCAACGGTAGCAGGAGACTCAACGACAGCTGGGCAACATCGTCCTGCATATTCAGCATCGCTGCTCTGTTTGCTTCTAGTTTTAATTTCTTTAAAGAATTTCTTCGAATTTCCTAAAATATAGAAATTTCATAGAAATAACGAAATTTTAATTTTCGAATCTTTTTGTTTTTGCGTCTTTTCATCTTTTTGTCTTCTCGGAATGTTTACAACTTGAAAATTGTTTTCAAATAATTTTGTGATTTCTCTTGCACAATGGCGCAGAGCTGCCGCTTGTGTCGGAAACCTGACGATGGCTTCTTCGAGTCTCTTTTTAACTTCAGAGCTGGTCAACAGATCGCCGAGGTTGTCATGAAAGTTTGTCCAATACAAATTGAGTTTGATGATAAACTGCCGAAGAAGATTTGCGAGGAATGTTTGGAGGTTTGTAACTAGTCAAAAGGCTATGGAATGTCTAATTGATATCGTAATTATTGTAGGTGTCACTCAGCGCACTACAGCTTCAGAAGACAAGCATAGAAAGCGACAAGTTCTACAGATCTGAATTTATCACAAATGATGTGATCATCAAGCAAGAGCCGTCGGCTGCTGTCTTCCTTAAGGTTGAAGTGGAAGCAGATGCATTTAACTCAGGCGAAGAGTCCTACGCAAGTGTTATCTCGACTCGCCAAGACTACGAGAAGCCGAACAAGAAGACTTCATTCCATCCTCGAGTCACCCCAGGCTCGGTTCTGAAGCCTTGCCAAGACATTTGGTATTCGTGCAACTTCTGCGATAAGAGTTTGAAGCCACGTCAGAACATGCTGCGACACATGATGCTGCTCCATGATCCAGTGACTAAACCGTTCGGATGTCGCTTCTGCGTTTTGCGGTTTGAAGATGAGACGAAGAAAGAAATCCACGAATCAAGATCGCACGTTAACGATTCAGCTAAAATTCTCTTCTGTAAGATCTGCGGAGCGAGCGGTGAGAGATTGGATGGAATGGAACATCACGAGACTGACGATCATAAAGTTGACTTAGCCACTGAACGATTAGGAAATCGATCTCAAGATTCAAGCGATGTGTTGGAGGATGTTAAAGTTGAATGGGATGACGAGTCTCAGGAGGAATCAACAGCCAGCGAAGCATCAAAGCACAAATCAAGAAAGAGTAAAGGAAAAATGCCATTCCATCCACGCATTCTGCCAGGCTCCGCTCTCAAGCCGTGTCAAGAGAGATGGTACAACTGCAACTTTTGTGATAAAAAGCTCAAGCCGCGCGCTAACATGATCAGACACATGATGCTTCTCCACGATCCAGTGTCGAAACCTTTTGCTTGCAAGTTCTGCATTTTGCGGTTCGACAAGAAAAAGAAGCGAGATCGTCATCAGATCACGCATGATGATGACTTGTGTAGGTCGAAAGTATTCGTTTGTGATGTGTGCGGTGCCAGTGGAAATAATGAAGAAGGAATGGAGCACCACAGAGTAGATGATCACCTCAGAACTGAAGGCAAACGCTCTGCTCTTGATAGCAGCGACGGAGAACAAGCCAGTAACGATTCCAACCACCGAGAGTCAACCAGCGAATCGTCGGAGAGTGATTCAGAAGAAACAAAGCGAACGAATAAGCCGCGCAACAAATCCTTCTTCCATCCTCGCATTGCGGCTGGTTCCGTTCTCAAGCCAGTGACTGAGGTCTGGTACAACTGCAACTTCTGCAACAAGAAGCTCAAGCCTCGAAACAATATGATTCGTCACATGATGCTCTTGCACGATCCCTTTTCAAAGCCTTACGGCTGCAGCTTCTGTGTTCAACGGTTCGACAACGAAAGGAAGAGAGATTTGCATGAGTCGACAAGTCACGAGAACATGAAACCGTCAATTCTGTTCTGCAGTATTTGTGGTGTCAGTGGAAGCCTCGAAGAAGGAATGAGACATCACTTGTTGGACGATCACAAGATCACGTCGTCTGGAACGGATCACATCAGCATCGGCTCACAATCAGATCGGACTGAAGAGTCACAGAGCCGAGTAGACGACGGCAAAAGCAATGCGTTAAGTGAAAACTCTGGTAACGATTCTAGAAACTCTGAGAAAGGTGGAAGAAGAAAAAGTGGAACGTCTTTCCATCCACGAATCACGCCAGGCTCAGAACAGAGCCGAGTAGACGACGGCAAAAGCAATGCGTTAAGTGAAAACTCTGGTAACGATTCTAGAAACTCTGAGAAAGGTGGAAGAAGAAAAAGTGGAACGTCTTTCCATCCACGAATCACGCCAGGCTCAGTATTAAAGCCATGCCAGGAGATTTGGTATTCCTGCAGCTTCTGCGATAAAAGTTTGAAGCCTCGGCCGAACATGATAAGGCACATGATGCTGCTCCACGATCCGCAGACGAAACCGTTCGCCTGCAAGCTCTGCGTCTTGAGGTTCGATAATCGGAGGAAGAAAAATTATCATGAATCGACCGCTCACGAGGAGGACGACGAGCTTGTACCGATCTTGTTTTGCGATATCTGCGGAGCGAGTGGAAACAACGAGAAAGGAATGAACCATCACAAGAAAGAAGATCACGGCCCAGAACGGAGAGGACGAAAGCGGATGAAAACTTCAATTGGTGTGAAAGGCAACGAAGATTCAACTGAAGACGATGCTGACTACTTTAATAATCCTAACGAAATGTTCAACCCTCGACCATTGCCTGGATCGGCGTCGTTGAAGTTCAGCGAGATTTGGTTTGCCTGCAACTTCTGTGAACGCAAAATGAAACCTCGATCGAGTATGTTGCGTCACATGAAGGCTCACGATCCTGTGCGATTTCCCTTCGCTTGTCGCTACTGCATCGAAAGGTTCAAGACGGCGGAAGAATGGAACGATCACGAGTACGAAAAACACGAAGGCGAGAGCGGCGAACCGACGATCATCGTTTGTGATATTTGCGGTGCGACTGGCAACAACTCGCAAGGAATGGAAAATCATAAGGCCGACGACCATCGGCAGCAACCGACAGAATTGAAAGGTACGACGTCGTTCCGCCCGCGACCGGCTCAAGGATCTGAGGGGTTGGAGTTCTCCGAAGTTCCTTTCGAGTGCAATTTCTGCGACAAAGTTCTCAAGCCTAAGAACTTTTTAGTGCAACACATGCGAGCTAAGCACGATCCTGCGAATAAACCTTTCGGCTGCTGCTATTGCGTCGAGAGATTCAGAGAGGAAACAGCTTTAACCGATCACTTGGCTACAGTGCATTCAAGCTCTGACACTAAAACTGTTTACTTTTGCGACCTTTGCGGTGTCAGCGGCAACAAGAAAGAAGGAATGAGACATCACATGTTAGACGATCATCTCAATATCACTCAGAAAGTAGAACACGAGTTCAAATACAACTGCACGAGATGCAAGGCAAAGTTCAGACGAAAGCAGTTCCTTGATAATCATCTGCAGTTCCATCACGAGGAGAACATCAAATGCCCGAAGTGCAATGAAACGTTCAGCGACAGGAAGAGACTTAACCAACATAACTTGTTCGCTCACGACAAGATGATTCGCGCAATTGATCCAGCGGAGATTCAGCACGAATTCAAATGCTGTGCTTGCTCCAAAGAGTTCAAAACTGAAGATGAGGTCAACGCGCATCTCACAAGCCATCGGCAAGACTACAGTTCAACTTCTTGTCAACTGAATTGCACCGTTCAAATGAAAACATTTGATTCGTTCGTCGCTCATTCCAACTATCACACAAAGCCAAAGACGCATCAGTGCACGAAGTGCTTGAAAATCTTTCCGCTCGATAAGAAACTTTACGTTCACGTCGCTGGTCATAAGAGGAACGAGCAGCCGAGGCATGTGAAGTGTGAGAAGTGCGGCAGCGGATTCCGAAGCTTTAAGGAACTCGACGTTCATGAGAAAGTCAAACATCAGAATCAAACGCTTTTCATCTGTCCGTTCTGCGCCAAATCTCTCGCTTCGGCAACAATTCTCGACACTCATATTCGCTTCGTCCACAACCGATCGAAAGAAGAGAAATTCCAATGTAAAATATGCGATCGTAAATTCATGAGAAACACTTGCTTGATTCGACACAGCGCAACTCACAGCACAGAGCGACCGCACGTCTGCCAGCAATGCGGCGCGTCCTTCAAGACGAAGGAAGGCATAGCGATCCACCTGAAACGACACGACGGAACATTTTTGAAGAAGTTTGATTGCAATCAGTGCAGCCACAAGTTTACCAGCCGACATCGACTTCAGGTTCATCAGCTGACGCACTCGGGAGTCGTAAGATTTTTCAAATTAAAGTGCGAACTGAAATTTAAATTAACTTTCGTCTTTCAGAAACCATACGAGTGTCAGTACTGCGATCGAGCCTACACGTCGAAGGGCGATCTCACGAAGCATCTGCAGAAGATGCACGTCGGCGATGCCGTTTACCAGTGCGAGAAATGCCCGCTAGCTTTCCCCAAAGTCGTTGATTTGAGAGAACATCTAGTCGTTCACGCTCAAAATGTTTAGATGAATTGTTTTTTATTAAACTTAGAAATTCCACACGATTTTAAATAAACTTTCTGTCAGTGTTTGGCGAGTCCTGATACTTTTTGCGTAAGTTTTTATTCATGACGTTCGGACGATCACCTCGGCAGTTCGGACAGTACCTGGAACGAGAGTTTGTTATCGAGTGGAAGGTTGAAGGTGACTGAATTGCTTACCATCTTCCTTTGGGCTTTGATTGAAGCGACACGCAGCTGAAGTGGAACCATTCGATTGGGCACAAGTCGTTCTCACAGAGAATCATCTCGCCGTACGAAATCTAAGGAAATCAATTGCTTGAAAGACGCGACATTGACTGGTTGACAACCTTCTCACCTGTCCACACAAACAATAAGTTTCTTCATCGGGATCGATTGTGTCATCTTGGATGGCTCCAGCCACTTGCTCTTGCACTGGCTGAGTCGTCTGACCGCCAGCTTGTCGTCCGCTCGTCTTCCTCTGCTGCTTCTTCTTCTTGCCAGCTACAGTGTTGGCCGCTGCCTTCTTCACATTCGCCACAGAAACTTGATTCGTTGATGGCTTGCTCTACAAAAATAATCAGTAAGCACAGTGAAAACATTTTGATCGAATTGTTTTACCGTCGACGGTTCCGTCTTAATTGCAACTTCGAGGCGCTCAACGTCAATCGTTGTGTCAGTTCGTGTGCGTCTCACTCGCTTCGCTCCTTTTTCCGGGCCACTTCCGTTTCCGTTGTTGGGATTCGTCTCTGACGCGCTGTTGTTGGTGCTCGAGCTCATGTTCGAGCCTGGCGCCGACGTATTTTTGAGCGGCAAAGCTGAGAAGACTTGCTGCACGATTGAGGCGTTCTTCGCAGTCGACGAGCTCGACGGAATCGGACTCTGGATTCTCTCTGGCTTGTTGTTGTTGAGGTTGTTCTGGAAATCTTTCTCGATAGCTTTGCCCTTCGTCTCGATCATGTCAAATAGTACTTGTCCATAGTGGATTTTGTCGTCGTTATAGTCCTGCAGCTTGATGAAAATCGTCTGCAAGCGAGCGTAGAGCTTCGCTTTTCTGTCTGCGGTCGCGTTGGTCATTTTCTCGGACAAATCTGACGCTTCACTCACGATGTTGTTGGTTTTGATATCTAACTCCCTGCAAACGGAGAGGACCCTCATAATGTCGTCTGGGAAGTCTTCGATGTACTCCAAATAGTTCTTGAGGAAAACGCCTGAGAAACTCGCCTCGGTCGCTGTTGGAATTTGAGTTAGCATTTTGTTTTGTTGATAAAATTTTCCCGTTGTTGTTATTCGCTAAAAACCCGATCGAACTCAAGTTTTCAACTTTCTTTAAAGTACTTTCACTTCACTTTGCTTCTAGCAAGACGAGTTATTTAGTTTCTGATTGACTTTCATGCGCTTTTCGAGTTTTTCTTATTTGTATTTTGCAAAAGTTATTCGACCAGCTAAGTTTCGTTTACATTTCGACCAGTGAAAATTTTCGATCAGTTTGGGTTTGAATTTTAATAAGCCGTTAAAATTTGAAAAATTTAGGTGGGTGGGCAATTGAAGGATAAATAATCAGAAAGATATTTATGCCAAGATTTCAATATCATTTCACTAATAATATGACTGTGATATTGATCTTTTGGCGACTCAAAATTACCCGTTTTGAAAATTCATAAAAATCAATCAGATACTAACTTATGTATCAAACCCCCAATTGAACCTTCCGCAACATCAATCCGGTGATGTCCAGTGGATTTTTTCAAGCTCTTCCTTCGCGTTTAATCTAGTCATTCTTCTGAGAAAAACTATTTTATCACATTGCAGAAATCCTCAAAAATCTCGTCGCTAGTAATGATGATGGTCGTTCACTCCTAATGGTCGTCGTTCAGGAAAGTCAAAACGTTTCGATTCGCTTTCTTTCGTTTTTTTTTGCGGATGAAAACCTCATTTGTCAACCTCATTGATTGCAAACATGATTTCGGCGGTGACTTGTGATGACTTCAAATAAAAAACCTGCCACTTCATGATCATGTTGGATCTTAAAATGATTTGTGGATTGCTAAGCTCTTCTTATCAGCCGTTCGTTCTTCGGGAGAATTAACATTTATATTATGAAGCATGAGGGTCAATCGCGTTATATTTATTAACGCTCATTCCCTCTCCACTCTGTTCGACGCGGCTGGTTAACTCCCTGTTGTTTAATTAAGCCGACAACTTTCCCCTTTCGTCTTACAATTAACGCGAGTGTGCCCGGCATCAAGCCATCGTTCATCAGAGTTCATCTCAAGACGAACTCACGGCTCGTGTTGGCTTCTCGTCAGAGCTTAACAAATGGGGTTTTACCCTTGATCACACAAAACTACCGTTTCAATGCTTAAAAAACTCTTCCTCCTCGAGTTTCAAAGAAATCTCATTAATTCTATTTACAGTTTCATCTTTCCGTCCCCCCTGAAACAACAACAGAGCAAAGAACAAGCGTCACCAAGAGAAAATGTTATAAAAACACTCTTCGATTACATAAAAAATACATTTTTTTGTCTCGTAAAAAAGTGAGGAAGATTTTTTAAATAGGTGGAATGAGGGTTTCATTGGAAGACGAGAGTCTTTATTGCCAACAATAAACATAAACCGAGATGAGGCTCTGCCTGCACTGCTTGCTTCATACACTGACAAGACAAGATTGAAGACGAGCGCACAGAAATCTGAATCATTCGTCGCACCTTTCAATTTCTGCTGGAGGATACAGTGAGAGTTCTGAGATGTAGACGAGCTCGAGCATGAGAATGATGACACAGTTTAGCTCATTCAAAAGTTGCATAACTTCCTTGAGAGCTTTCACTGTCCCTCCTCAACCTCACTCACTCGCAAGCCAAAAAGTTAAAAAAACTAAACTTAGAGACAATAAAAAATCTTTCTCAAGAAGGGAGAAACCACAAAAGACGTCGGAAATTAGTAAAGACGCGTGCGCATCATAAACGAACGCGTCTCTTCGCACTCCGTTTACGATGATAAAAAACACTACAGTTGGTTAATAGTTTGTGTATAAATAAAGTGAGGATGGATTTCGTGTCGAGGGGGGAAAGTTAAAGATGAAGTTATTTTAATAAATTGAATGTTCTTTGAAGAGTTATGGAGTTTTTACGATGGAAAATGTCGGTTGGATCATTGATGTTAAGTTTGGAGACATTTGTTATGCGATCGCCAGGAATCAGCGTTGACTTCGTTAGAGAATTTGATGCTCGATCATATTGAAGTTTCTCGAGATTGCTTAGCAGATTCAACTCGATAAAAAACTTTTCTTAAGCTGCTGATTGATTTAATTAAAATAAATTTCATGTTAGAACTTTTGAGTTTCTTTTCTCATTTTACAGGTAAACTGCTCCCAAACCCCCGAAAGATTCTTCAGACTTTCATTCTCACAGAAACTGAAATTGTGATTTTATGAAAGGAAACTAATTAAAACTCCAATCGTGCATCATGATTGAGAGGTCTCGGCCATTCAAATTCGAGCTCCATTCAATCCCTTTATATTCAGATTGTCATGCTAAATTTCTGTGACAACTAGAAATTGAATTTCTTCGTCCTCGTCTCGAGAGAGAAAAACATTCTCAAGAAAGGAGATAAAGTTTCTTGAAGATTTCATGATCGCCCGAACAAAGGCTTCATTGGCATAAAGGGATAATCTATTATTCAATGTTGCAGCTTGCACAATGCAGCGCACGAGAAGAAAGGAACGAAAAACTAACATAAAAATGCATAACAGTTCAAATGACCAAAAGGGAAAGGAACGTCGAGATGAAAGGCAAGGATAAAATTATTTATTCCTCGTCCTATCCCTTCCCCCTTTTCTGTGTCGATTGCGCCCGAGAACTCACTGCCGGGTCTTTTGTGCGTTTGCGATTTCACAGGACATTCAAATCCATTCAGAAATGCAGCAACATGCATAAAGAATTTCTGATTGCATCGATTTCTCTTTTTCTGAAATAAGTTTTCAGGAGGCAAACGTGAAATCAAACGAGGGAAACGATGAGAAATTGTTGCCGTTACCGGCACTTTAAAAATATTAAACACAGTTCGATCAACGGAAATTTGCATGAGACTTCAAAAGAGTGATTGAGTAGATGTTCAAATGACTACGTTGAGATGGCGAGACCCAGGGAAGCAATGCCAATGCTCCACTTCATTTGTGAGTTGAACATCCAGCAATAAACTTTATCTACCTTTGCAATAAACAACAAACTATCAACTCATCACAGCCTCAAAGAAAACTGCAACTGCCGTCAACATTTGTCGTGTTCATGCCAGATGAAATCCCGATTTATCTCTTCGAATCTTATCAAGTGTCTTCAGTGTTTTCCCAAAAGAAAATTGTGAAACAACAAAAATGGCCGTCAAATGATATTCACCCCTTTTCATTTTCCCATGATTTATGTTTCTCGTGTAGACTCTCGGCTTCACCCTCATATTTATCTACACAAGCCACCCGAGTGCCGAGAAACGGAGGATGATGCCCGCACCACCCTCTCACAAACACATCGACGCACATGTCATACGCTGTTGATTTTGATGCGAATCCGATTTTATTTCATTGCTGTGGGGTTAAAATTGGTTGAGAGGCACCGACGGATGGATGAGAAATCGATCGATCGGGTGGAAGTTTCTCTGTTGAAATCCGACGACTCGATAACCCTTAATTAATCTGAATAAGACTTCAAACATCATTGCATAAACATCTGTCACGTTCGTCGAGTTTCCGAAAAACTGTTAAATAATTTTTAGCATAAAAAATCGACCCTCGTTCTCCTGGCTCGATGTACACGCATCGAAATGCGAAGAGAGAAAAGGAGAGAATTAAATTACACACAGCACGATCGTTGAGGAATGAGGAAATTCAAGCATTATTAAGTTCAGGGATGAATCGAGACTTCCTCTTCCCCCTTTCGCATGTCAACCCCTGATGTGCTCTCTGACCTTTGTCCTCTCTTCGTCCGTCCGACGACGAATGTTGCAAGGAAAATTGTGGAAGCATTGAAAATTAAAATTGTGTAACTCTGCAGATGGAATCTGTAATGAAGGGTTTACCAACTAAGGGGTTGCTCTCATTCGATGGAAATTGCTACATCACAAAATCAGCGAGACGTGAAGCAGCAGCTCGAGATTTATTTTGAAATTTGATAACGTCTCTGGCCGAGTGATCGATTTTGTTTGTCTAGAAGAGACTACGATGCTTGGGGCGGAATCTTGATTAATTTGGATCGAACCATGTACGACATAAACTTCGCTCAATCCTCATTTGACGTTTCTGGTTACAAACTCCATTTTCCATTTCACCGAAGCTCGTCGCTCAACCCTTTGCGAACCCTTTCGATGTCGCATCATCAAACCCTTCCGTCAATTGCTCTTCCCGTAATAAAACTCACACAAGCGACTCGTTCGACTGGGTGTGGCTTTAAAGTCGAGCATTAAGTTTTGTTCCACGGAAATCTCTCGAGCCGGGGAAATCTCGTTTTCCTTTCATCCCTCGATGGCTACTTTCAATCTGAGGATTTGAGCTTAATAGATTTTGTATCCTTAGGCGAACTTCTTAATCATTATCTTCAAAGGAATGAAAGGAACGGGAGAAGAGAATTAACAAAGAAATTTTAAATGGAAAAACACGACTGCTTTTGTCATCAGAAAGCAGCAAAATAGAAAATGCGAGTGAAGAGGCCGCGCGGAAAAGGAAAAGGAAAATGTTGAAGCGAGGCGATTCTTGAAGCTTCAGCTCGAGAGAGTTTTTCTGAAGGGTTGTTAGGGATGAAAAATAGCGGACGGAAAGGAAATTTCTGCTCGAAGTGAAAAAGGAAAATCACAAGATGATGGAAAAGCAAACGGAGAGTCGAATGATGCTTAAACACGTTTTTTATCTTTTCTTTGTGTACTCACACACACTCGTTGTAGCGAGTCCTTATCAGTTGGATTCCTTTCATCCTTTATGCCGTTCGGCTTTCTGCGGCGGTCTCCACGTAGGTTGACTGTTTGAAGTTCCTATTGACACTCGCTGTTGAGTTTGTGGCCGCTGAGACAAGCGAATCGACGTTGGGAACACCTTTCCTTCCAACCGCCACGTGCTGTCGTCGTAACAAGACAGTTGAACTAGAACCAGCCAAATTATTCACACACAAACGATCCAACAATGTGGTTTTCCATAAAAACCATTTCTACTTGAGCACACACGAGACATTGCGCTCGAGTCATGAAGCGAAAAAAGATCGTAAAGCATAAATAAAAATATTTCCCTTCGGCTTGCCTTCCTTAAGCCACCCGCGCCAAACAAAAATGTTCTCAAAAATTTATGAATAAGTTCCTTCAAGCCTTATGTAGATATTCAAAAGGAGCAGAAATATTTGCACGCAAAAGATAAATAATGGCAGACGAAATTGTTATTTATTGAATTTTCATGGTTGAGAAAAGGTTAAAAAGATTCATATGACGTGAATTGCGCCTTTCTTGAGACCTGAAGAGGAAATTGGAAATTGAAATTAGGTTGCCGCAAGAATTGGGGATGGAAAGCCAAATCAATATGATTCATGTTAGGCTCGGGGACGAGGGATAGTTGAGTCACAATAAACAGAACTCTCTGCAGTACAGAAGGCACATAAGACTTCGTGGAGATTCTCATGGGCGCCCAAGGTTTGTCTTAAAACACGCTGACATCACCAACGAACTCTTCCAAGGTTTTATATCTCGTTTTATTTTCCTCAAAAATGCCTTTTCGTCTCTCTCCCTCCGCAAACGAAATTTCGTAAGGGTTGGCTTGCTTCGCATGTGGGAGGCGATGATAAAAGATGAAGGGTGAAGCTTGCGAATGTGTTGGTAACGGCTTGATGTTCGCAAGGGTTGATTTTTCTCAAAAAAACGAAAAGGGAAACCATAGCAATAGCATCAGTCCGGAAAAGTCCCAATGGCTCAACAAACTTAGATGAAGCAAACTGTGAATTGTAAAGTTTGTGTGATTGTTCAGCAAGGTAAATCAATGCTGAACGCTGACAAGTAATAATCGAGTAGTTGCTGATCAAGTTAACACGTCTTGAGTCCACTCAATCTAATAGAATGTTGCTTTTCATCTTCTCATGTTTCAGAATTTTCCTTCTCATCTTCTCATCAAGTTTCCTCATCTTCGTTCACTTAGTCAATGATACGTCCATCGCCGTAAAAAGGGAAAGTTTGTGTTCGTAGCAATAAAGAAAAGGGTGAAAACTCGCATCGTTCGTAAATGAAAATCTTTTCTCCCCTCGCTCATTCAACTCCAATATTCTCGAAAACTTTTATGGACACAACGAACACAGAGAAAGAGGAAAAGTATTAAAAAGACGATTTCTCTTGGAATATCGAAGCTGAAAAGGGGTTGCGGGTGGCTTTGTGTTGGTTTACGTGAGGCTGGAGGAGAGATAAGCTTTAATGATAAGTTACGAGATGCTGAGAGCAACGAAGCAATTTTAACTCTTGAGGTATTCTAGAGTTTCTGATGGAACTAACTCGGTCGTTATCCCCTTCACCAAGTGGACACAAATTTCAATCTTCCTCCGTAACATTCTCAATCGCTTTTGATCTCTTTGCGGCTGCCAAATCGCCGTGGACGAGCAAATAAAAGGAGCGCAGAATTTCCAGGAAACCGCTTTGCAGCGTCATGGAAAAACAGAATGCCGGAGAAATATTTACTCGATGAACGAGGAGAAATCGATTAAAAATCGCAACATGTGTCCGGCCGATGGAGGCGAAGCAGACACAAACTATCGGTCAGAAGGATGATGAGAACTTGAAATTAATTATGATCCTTTTCTCTCGCTCTCCAACCAACAATAACCAGAAAAAGGTTCATCACGGATAATTTCGTTGATTAGAAAATGAAGAAGGTTTTCATTGTTCGGAAGGGCCACGAACAGGATGGACTCCTGTTTCTGCGAAAAGGAAAAGAGAAACGCCGCTGATGAGAACAGGAATCGCTTTTGAAATGGTTGATTGTGCAAGATTATTTAAGGTGAAGTTCCTGCCACCGGCCGAAGGAACGAGATCGATTTGTCAATTTCCATCTTATGTTCAACATCCAGTCATGAATCACTCAAAACTAAAATCAGTTGATTGATAGTTTCCAACTCAAATCAAACGCCAGCGACCATTTTTAACTGCGATTGGATAATTTACATAGCGCTTCAACGAATCACTTTGAACATCACATGTGTTTCGTGTTTCAATCGCGCTGTTTTAATTTTCTCTTTTGACAGTTTTCGCCTTTTTTATGGGGAAGCGATGTGTGAAGAGTCGCAGCCGCGTGTGGATGTGAAGAGGAAGAGAGCCGAGCTGCTGCTGTGTTCGTGCACAGCATCGTGGAAGGGTTATGCGGCGAGATCTGATTGCGCAATTGACGGCAGCGCAGCGACGAATAGAAAGGGTTAGACTGGGATGGGATGGGTGGCGACGCTGAGAACGAAAATGAAAGTCGCTCTCACTTTTGCCGCCTTTTGCACTGGTGTTGAACAGCGAAACCATTTTTCTCGTTTGTGCAAATTCAAAATCGTATCGAATGACAATCAAATTCGACGTTCTATGTTTGCCCCTCGTCTCCACTCGAGGCAGTTCTGATGTGAATGGAAATTGAAAGTGTTTATTTATTGCATGAACGGCGTGAGACTTTCTTGGGTCGCTCCTTCAATTCTCAATCGTCCGCACTGATTTTACCGGAAATGTGTGATTTCTTAACCGCAAGAGAAGAAACTCGAGAAAAAGTCTCGGGTTTCGCTTCCCAAGAGGACACTTTTTGTTTCACTGCGTCGCTCTCCTTGCCACGAACAAACATTTTTTTCGAGAACTGTGAGTCATGTCTCCGCAGAAAAGCCAGATTGCCCTCAATCGGCGAGCGGGATTCGTTGACAAGGTGATAATAGCATTAACAATGCCTGACACTTTTTACAAAGTTAATTAATTCCTGTTGTTCGCAAATGGGGATTTTGAGATTTCGCAACCAACGGAAATCTCGGCAACGAAGTCAACGTCACGATCCTCGCTACGAAATCAAAACCAGTCTTAACGACACAATTAGGATTCGCATTGTGAGCCGCTCTCGGGGACCTTTGAAGCCTAAAAATAGGACACAAAAGTCTTATAAAGCCATAAAGATTTAAAACTTTATTTTGGCGAAATTTTATTTCTTGTTTGCGTTTCTTGTAATATTTTAATGATCCAGTTCGGCCATGGACAATGTCTTAATAAAGTGTTTAAGAAAACAAAACGCCCACGAGAACGAGATTTATTTTTATAACTTTACTGCAAATTTCTTCCTTTTATGGCGAACGGGACTTTTACATCGGTCACTTTACGAAGGCTCACATTCCAAGTTTTACAACTCTTTGCTGTCCTTTCGCCCCCTCAACTCTTCATTTGCGTTTCTCCTTTCGACTCATCTTCTGTTCGCTTTATTCATGAGTTAGCAAACTATAAACGACAAGTTAGGATTTCAATTCTATTCGGTTCAATAAATTTTGATAAGCAATTCGACGATAAAGCTGACGATTATGATAAGACGCAAGTATAAAAGCTCGCGACACTAGCTCTCCGCTTAACTCTTCGTTAGATACTGCCAGGAAAGTGTTCACAATGTAAGTTAAATTATTAGTTGTCGAGGCTTTAAATATTGTTTCAATTCCTAATCTTAGGCTCTTCAAATCTCTGCTTGTACTTCTCGCGGTCGCTTCGCCGTCGTACAGCGTAATCATCAACTGCGTGTTTCAGACGAACACAACTTGGGTTGTTCTCGACTCGCCGTACACTTGCAACGTTCAATCGACAACAAATGCAGACAATCCTTACGTCACGGCGATTGTCGGCGAGCATTTGGACGGACGCAACAACAGTCACGTTCTTGGATTCAGCACAAATGGTCGAGATATCTTTTCAGCGTTCCCAACTGGACTCCATCAGTTCTTCCCAAACTTGTTTGGTCTTGGAGTCTGGGGTGGTCAGCTATCATCGATTTCTTATTCTGACTTGGCACCATGGGCTGATTTGACTGAGATCTATCTGAGTGAAAATCGACTTGAAACAATCGATGGCGATCTTTTCCAATATAACCCGAACGCTGCTCACATTACCTTCCGCGACAACATCATCAGCAGAGTTGGAGCTGGACTATTTGACAACTTACCTGAACTGATCGTTGCCGATTTCCGTAATAATAGTTGCATCAACATGCGAGCCGAGACACCCGACGAAATTGATAACTTGATAACTCAGTTGGAAAGTGAATGTTCCGGTGAAGGCGTAATCATCCACTGCACGTTCCAGACGAACACAACTTGGGTTGTTCTCGACTCTCCTTACACTTGCAATGTTCAATCGATCGAGAATGCAAATAGAGTCAACGTTACAGCGATTGTCGGCGAGCATTTGGAAGGTCGGAATAACAGTCACGTTCTTGGATTCAGTACAAATGGCAGAGACATTTTCTCAACATTCCCAAGTGGACTCGATCAGTTCTTCCCGAACCTTATCGGGCTTGGAATCTGGGGCGGCCAGCTCACATCGATAACTTCAAACGATTTGGCGCCATGGGCTGATTTAACTGAAATCTATTTGAGCGAAAATCGTCTTGAGACAATCGATGGAAATCTATTCGAACACACACGTAGAGCTGCTCATGTCACGTTCCGCGATAACTTAATAAGCAGTGTCGGAGCTGGCCTGCTTGCCAACTTATCTGACCTGATTGTTGCCGATTTCCGAAACAATACTTGCGTTAACACGCGAGCCGAAACTCCGGAAGAAATTGAGACCTTGATAATCGCGTTGGAAAGTGAATGCTCAGCTGACTCTTGCACTGTGAGATGCACAATCGACGATGAAGTTGACGAGCTGCGAGCGCTGACGGCAGATCAGGCCCGGCAAATAGCAGAGTTGACTGCCACCACGAATGACTTGAACGAAAGACTTGCAAGACTTGAAAGCGCTCGTTGAAGATCAAATTAAATTATGGTCACATCATCGGAAGGTGGCGCATTGTTTTTTCAATTGGATCTTTGATGAAACGTAATAAAGTCAAATCAAACAAACAAAGTTCTCTTGCCATAAAAATCACCAGACACGCCGGTTCAGTAACAGCCGAACGGTTTCAGTTGTTGATGGCGGAAGGCTTAAAGGCCGATTAGATAAGATTTCCGCTTTTTCATTCTAATTTTTTGTCAACTTCCAAGCGTGGAGTTTTGAACGCGCTTTTTAATCAGTTATCAGTCCCAGAAATCTTGACAAATTGGCAATAAAACAACATCGCCAAGTCAAGTGCTGCATATCAGCCTTACGATTCATAGAACTTCGTAACAATTCGACGAGCGTTCACTAAATTTTCAGTTCTTGTCTTCCAATCGCAAGGCTTCCGCTTTTCTTTCCTATAAAAAACGACGCGTGCCGCCGTGAGTTCATCCCTTCATTTACTTTTATTTCTCGGTTTTTTCATCCTCTCATCTCGTCAATAAAAAACTCTTTTATAAAAAACCGAAAAAAAATCCACGGGAACAAAAAAACATTTTTTATTGAAGGGGTTGCACGGAGAGCTGAGCAGTAAATGAAACATCAGATCGATCGACATCACACGACGACAAATTAGTGAAACGCACTGAAGCCTTTCGCTATTATTTTTATGAGTTGAGGGCTTCGAGGCTCAGCCGACAAGTTTAATGATCAGTGAATTCATTTGCGGCAAAGAAAATTTATCGATTTTTGATTTATTTTTATTGCACCAGCGTTTTCGAGTTTTCTCACAGATCAGCGCAACAATATTTACCTGTTCACTTCGATCCTCTTGTGTTGTTTAGAAACATAATTATATAAGTGTCGATCTAACCCTTACCTTCTTCCATTTCGCCCGGAATTTTGCGTCCAACTTTACCTTTTTTACGATTTCTGCTTTTTGCTGGCAGAGAATCAAAAGAAATCAATCCCATGACCGATGGAGATTCGACAGTCTCACCACTCTCGTGTGAATCCTTTTCTACCTGAGGGTAAGAAAATGTATGAGAAAAAATTATCTCACAGTAAAATTGCTGCGGGGGCGTTTGGCAGTAATGTTAAAGTATTAAAGCAGTCACGTGCTCATCAGTAAGCTTCTAGGATTCAGGAAAGAACTGGAGGCGTTTATGCGTTGTTATACAATTATGGATTTGTTGTGACGGAAGCTTCAATCGACCCCAAAATATCGCTGAATAATGGAGCAAAATTTCATAACTTATCCCTTTTTTGTGCAATCATTTACGTTCAATATTCTTCTTCACATCCTTTGTTGGCTTTTCGTCCTTTTATCAGTGCATGATGCGAGGAGCTTGTGTGTTTTCATGCAGCTCGACTCTGAATAGAGCAGAAGAAGAAAAGAAACGTGATGATCATCTTCAGGATAATGTACAATGGACTCAGCATGCAATGGTCAGAAAAGGATTCGAATTGCATCTCGTTCCTCAAATGAACAAAGAAAATTGCAAAAAGGTTGGAGCCCAAGGCACAGAGAAGATTTTCTTCCATAAGCGATCGGGGTCTTTTATCGAGACAGTTTCGGACGAAAAGCCCTTTCATTGAATGACATAACTCATGTAGAAGTGCATGGAGGCTCAAGGGACAGAAACTCGATACAAAAAGTCCGGTTGAACTATTTCCTGTGAATTTCGTTTCTGAGAAAAAAGAAATTTCCTTAAACTTACTTTCGATCGACAAGTTTTGATAGCTGTCAATACAGAAATATTCGATTCTTGACCTCAAGCGAGAGTTCAGACATGAAACCCCAATCGAAGAGTTCCATGATTTGCAAATTCAATTTGAAATCTTTTTCCCATGAGAGTGACTGAGATCCGTTTGTTGTTTGATGGATATTGATGCCACTGGTTGGTATAAGAAGCCCAGAACCTTCATTTAGCTTTCGTTATTTTACATTAAGTTACTCTTAAAACTATTGACGCCACTAGGGAAAATTTTAAAGCTAAACGAGCTATGTTCAGATTATTCTTACAAACATCGAAAAAATAGAAAGCGATCTTGAAGCCTTCAAAGTTCTGTTGTCAGTCGATTGAGCTGAAGTCACAAAGAAAATACTTTGACTTCTCTAATCACTAAGCGCCTCATGACAAATTTTTAATATTCAACAACTAGTTGAGAGCGTTTTTTCTAGAAAATAATTAAGGGAACCGGCTCACTCCAAAAGTCACTGCCAAGGTCAGTTCTTGAAATAAGAAACTCACCCGTGTGAAACAATGAACCCGTTTACATTGCGAGTATTGTTGTTTGGTGTGCGTCCGAGTAATTATTTGTTATCAACAATGTCATAACCGAGTATTTGAAATTTATGTGAATGCTTTTTCTCAAGGTTGGACATATCATCGACTCACTCGTCGTCTTAGTCGTGCATACGTCGACGTTTGGGGTCATTGGGAGTTTGATGTCACACCTTGAGCCATCGAAGCTATTTTAGGTAATCACATGAGCGAGTTCAATGCTTTCAAGAATATTTGAAAGAATATTTTGAAATGCAATAACTCCTCAACCAATTTACTGACAAAGTAGTCAGACGCCACGAATGATAAGCCCTCGTTTCATAAGAGCGAATGCTTTTTTCCTCTTTTACATCTGACTCGCTGCTCAATCAACTTTTTGATTTAATAAGTCGTCCGCGAGAAAATCAGAAGCGCAACATACTTGCGGCTTATCGTCTTACTCAGCGATTTAATTAAGGCGACTAATTAATCGGTCAATATTTTTGTGGCTGTCGCGCTTTCAAAGTGCAAGGGCAATGCTAAATGTTTTTCTTTTTAATCAGGCAACAGTCAAGATTATGCAAACTTTGGAACATTTTCTCTCTCCGCCGACATTGTCGTTGATGATAAAGCAGCTGAGTTTCTTGACACGCTTTCAGCTTGGAGGTATTCCACACTAAATTTACCCTAGGAATAGATGTTACTAAAAAATGAAGACGAAAATAATAAAAAGATTGTCTTTTGAGGGTTCGTTAGGTTGACAAACACTCGACGAAGCTGCACGCGTGCAATGTGTAATAAATCAAGACTGCAGCTTTGGATTAAAGCACAAACCAATCTCTTGTTCCTTTGTGCTTGAGGATATGTTGTCAGTGATTATTCCCTTTCCACCTGAAACAACATTAATTACTGCGTCATCGCGCAGTTGACGTAATTATGCACGAGAGCGTTGCATGGAGTTACATGAGCTTACGATTCAATTTTCGTTTTGAAAACAAACAAAAACCTGCGAGAGAAGTTTCCTCTCCTCGCAATCTATGCTTTGGTCAGCTCGCCACCAACACTGCGATCTGGCTCACTTGCTCTTCACCCCTCAGCATGGACTTCTTTTTATTAGAGCACACCGACTGGCTGTGTGCGTCAGTCTCTCCCATAAGAAGCGGAAAAAATGTATGAAGGAAACAAACACGAATGGAAAAATGTTTTTCGTTGAGAGGGCCTCTCTAGTCCCTAAAGAAGCGTTGAGATGACAACACACACGAGCAAAGAAAATTACACAAAGTCGAAGAGACTTTTACTGAATAATAAAGATTTTGGGTTTTTTTAAGAACACCGAAAATTTATTTAAAGAAGTCTTCCTTGCGGAATTTTCGTTCAGAACACATTCGGATTCCGGAGCGAAATTAGTGATGAAATAAGAGCGGACGAGTGGATTAAGTTTTGGTTTGGAGTGAAGGAAAGAAAGAAAAGTTTTTTGTTTAATGAAAAGAAAGTACAAAATTTATTAGAAAAATCAGGAGGAAAGTGAAAAGTGATAAGAAAATATTTAAAGATAAAGGAGAAATTTTTGGACACAGACGTGAACATCTAATGGCTCCATCGTTGCCACAGAACAATACGGAGAATACTATGGGTAAATATCGACGATTTCGCGGGATTTTAGTAAATGAGAAGTTGTGGGGAAAACATGAATGATTTGTTGTTGGCTTAAAGCCGGATATCTTTGGATATTTACCGACCGCTCCGCGGAAAGTTGGGAGCTTAGTTGGAGAACTTAAATGTGATTTTAATGGACTTGAATCGGCTGGATTGAACAAGCTCAATTATGTTGAGTTTATCACACTTTCTAAAGGGTAATTGAAAATCGTAGACACAATAAAATGATTCAATTTCGATTAATGTTTCAAGATTTTTATTCGCGAAATTTCAAAATTATTTTCAAATTTTAAAAATAAAATCATTGCATGAATGAATTTTTTTCTCGCTCAAAGTTTGAACCTTGTGACTAAGTCAATTGGGCTTATCAGCTACATATGACTTAATGCAAAAATATACTAAAAGAATCTTTTCAATTATCTCTCGAACTTTTTTCAAATTAATCGCACGAGTTCTTTTTTTGAAGCCTTTTCTTTCACGCAATTCAATCTGCAAGTGTTGTAAATTACAACTTGTAATATATTTCAAGAGCTCTGTCAATGACACAACTTTTAATTTAAAATTCCTGAATTCATTAAGTCACTCGAAGTCACTTCACAACTCATTCCGAAAGCAGATGCAACCTCAAAGAAATTATTTAAATTATGTGTTTGAGTTTTCACTTTCACTTTGCGGCACTTTTTCTTTCCGAAGACAAACAGAAGAGAAACCATAAAAGGATTAATGATATCTTGACTAAGAACTCCGGGACGAAAGGAGCGCTCTTAAAGCAGTCATTAACAACAAACATTTCACTGCGAGCAAGTTGAAGGGGATTCTCGCACGAAGAATGACCTGAAACATCTTTTTTAAAATGAAAAATTAAAGTCATATGTCCTGGAGATTGCCCAACATTGCAGGAAGTCACATGGTTAAGGACGGAAAGGAAAATGCCAAAGACTTTGTCGGGCTTTAACTTGATTTTCTCATGAAAATTTTATCATTTTGTTACCAACACAAACGAGCGAATTCGGATATCTCTTTAACCCTATCGGGAAAGGGTTTTGCGCGTGGGTTTGGTCATCACCCCCTTCATATATTTTGTGGCTATGTTGGTGAACGATGAGTTTGTCTGTGTCGAGCGTGCAACAGAGTTGAAGATTGCGACTTATCAATTCTTATTCTTATTTCCACAGATCTCGAAGACATTGTAAGCGGAAAGCAAACAATCAAAAATGAACCGGCCGATGAGTCACAGTCGAATATTTACGGATGCTTCAGCCCGTCAGCTCTCTCGTTACTCGCACCTCATCTGCTTGCGACACAAAACGCGGCGGCTTTGATGGCGTCGTGGCCGTTGCAATTTAGGGCTCAACTCGCGTCATCAATCGGTTTACCGCATCCGTCGTTCTTCCCAGGATGGCCAATGACTCCACCGCTTTCACACAAAAGCGGCAACTCTCCTCCACCTCCAACATCGCCAATATCACCAGCGCTAAGTCACAAGTCAGAGAGGTCACGAAAGCTGAACAACAACTATTCACACACGAATAACAACCACATCGTATCAACGACTTCGGAGCTTCTGGCGAATAAGAAGTCGAATAAACGAAGACAAATTGATAACGATGCGAAAAATATCGAACACACAGTACCTGGCTCAATCTCACCTCCTACCTCAAGCTCGTCGCCGCAGTCCAACGGCTCAATCGAGATCAACCCAATGATCGGCTCAAGCACTCGTGATCCAACTAAAGATAAAGTCTTCACATGCAAAGTATGCAATCGCTCATTTGGCTACAAGCACGTCTTGCAGAATCACGAACGAACTCACACTGGCGAAAAGCCGTTTGAGTGCACGCAATGCCACAAAAGATTCACTCGAGACCATCACCTCAAGACTCACATGCGGCTGCACACGGGAGAAAAGCCGTACTCTTGCTCGCACTGCGATCGCCAGTTCGTTCAAGTCGCTAACTTGCGTCGACACTTAAGAGTTCACACTGGCGAGAAACCATACACTTGTGAAATCTGCGAGTCTCGATTCAGCGACTCCAACCAACTGAAAGCTCACATGTTGATCCACAACGGAGAGAAACCCTTTGGATGCGGTCAATGTCAGTCGAGGTTCCGTCGCCGTCATCATCTCATGAGCCACAAGTGCGGCTCGTCTCTGGTCAGCGATCAAATGTCTCACAACTCAGAAGCGAGTGAAGAGTCCATTGATATGGCGAAGACTACAAGTCACTTCCAGAAATGCCATCAACTCCTGCAAAACTTGAAGAACGCTAGTGAAGAGCCACTCAATCTTGCCAACGAAATCGTTCCAAACGGAAAGCTAATGAAAAATTTCATCGCAAAGTTCAACGAGACAAAGAATTTGGTGCCGCAAATCGGATACATTCGAACCGACATGCCAGAACAGACCGAGCCGGAGGATCTCTCAATGCATTCGCCAAAGTCGCCAGTGTCGATGGACGAACTTGAGGACCTCGAGGATGCCGCGACTCTCTACGTGAGACTACAGA
Organism: Smittia sp. YW1114-2; assembly: GCA_033064975.1. Taxonomy (NCBI): domain Eukaryota; kingdom Metazoa; phylum Arthropoda; class Insecta; order Diptera; family Chironomidae; genus Smittia; species Smittia sp. YW1114-2. Next base: position 16,043,814 of record CP093833.1, read on the forward strand.
ACAAGAAGAACTCGAATGCTTTTCTGTAATCCGTTCGGTTGCCCGCAATTTCATGTGCCATACGCAATCTGCTCTCAATGTTTTTTTCAGGGAATGCCAACCTTTAACAAAGTAAATCTACCTCGATGTAAACGGTTTTCGTAGTTTAAAGGAACTTATTAACATGATATGCCATATTTATCGAAGAGAATCGAATACAAAACTAAACCAAATCTAGAGAATAAAATGAGAAATTATTTCATCGTCTGTACAAAGTCACATGATAAGCTTGTATATTAAACTGTTTTGATGATTCTAATCTTATATTAAATAAACGAATAGCGAACAAAAGCATATTGGAAGGAAATCGACAACGTGTTTGCTCATTGGGCGACGTCTTTGAAGTTTGAGGAAGATCATGATTCGAGTGAGCGACAAAGTTCGAGTGGGTCGACGTTGTTTCACGTCGGAGCTGAATGAAAATCGAGTTTGTTCTCGAAACTTTGGGTTTCTGTCGCGAGTTTCTCGATCTGATATTTAATTTTCTGGACTTGAATTTGGACGATAAAGTTCGAGAGGGTCTTGATCATAGTTGAAGCATTCCGCTCACCAGCAACATGGCGCTATATTGCTTTCAGTCTTCAACTCAATTTAATTCCTCATGGCGATCAACCCGCTTCAATCGGGGACCGTCATAAACCAGCCGTCTCGTTATAAAACCGTCTCGTTTATTAATTTGTTTCCGAGAAAAATAAATTCATGGACAACTTAACTTCATCGTAAAGAGTTTCGTTTGTTGAACTCAGCAACTTCTGCTTGGATGGTTTTCTTGATCAAGTCTTATCGAATCTTCTGAACGAACTCAAACTCGAGTTCTTTATCTCGGTGAATTATTTCTAATTCTCGATTTCCAGTCCAGAAAGAAAACTCAAATTTCCACTGTCAATCTCCCTCTTAAAATTTCTATCGGCTAATCACTGGTTGCCAGTTTATTTCATTCTCAATTTTTCATATGTAACTTATCATTAATTGGATGAAAAATTCATTGTCCTTCCCCCGATTGAAGTTCTTTCAATGCGTTCACTCCTTATGGAAAGGAGTAACTGTTATATCGTCCCCGCTTGCTGTAATTCCCAAGTTAATAATTCATTTTTCAGCGAAAGGATAATAAGTACAAACCCATCATTTAACGGCTATAAATTTTGTGCTCGGTGCGTGTTGGAGCAGTAAAAGTGAAGGCGCTCCATTTTATGAAGAGAAGTAAGCCTTGCTGCTTTCTGCCGGATTATTACTCATCGCAATCGCTTCATATTGAACACATATAAAAATGCAAATGCGCAGCCATTACTTTCCTCTCCCCATCGAGAATTCAATTGCCGATGACGGTTGAAGCCATAAAAGGACGAAGCATGCAAACGTCGATACAGGAAAATGGCGCAGCGAGCTCATTATAATTTCACCCTTTTATTGAGCCATTGAGGCGGAAAAGGCAGAGAGAGAATTTATGTCCGAAATAAATTTCACCCGAGCTCAACTCCCACCATCGCTTTGTCGACGAAGGGCGAGATGGCGAAACATGAAAACGATTCTCGCAAGACATTTTGTGAGTGAGTTTAACGAGCAACTCGTGCGATCAAAACTCCATCGCATCTTTCAACTCTATCAATCTGAACACACACGGGCAACGGCGTTGATCCGCCACGCACGCTTCCCGTATTAAATAAATCATTAAGCGCGCATTGCCTCATTTTTCATCCGCTACAAAAACAGTTTCAGTTATTCCCTCAAATCACCGTTAGACTCTCGAAAGAATTTTTTCTACAAAGAGTTGATGAATAATCAGGAAGAGAAAAGGATCGACACACAAACATCTGTCAGAGTAAGACGCAACCGCTTCGATTATTTCTCCTTTTTTTCAACCGTTCATCCTCAACCGTGTGCCTCTCGAGTTTCCTAAAAACTGTAAAAATATTTTCAATAAAAAAACACACGAAACGAGAGAAACTGACAACCCTCATAAAAATCCCCGAAAGTCTAATTTAAACGCACACACAAAGGCACGGGGAACAGTTTTGTGAGCTTCACGCTGCTGCCGTCACAAAACGAAACATTTCATCCCTTCGCAATCTATTCGATCTGCTCTCTGACCTTTGTCCAAAAACGAGAGGAATCTGGAAACGCAATGCGGAATTAAACGCAGATGCAATTTTGATGACGTCACGTGAGTCGAGACTCGAGAGCTATGCTGTCATTGTTAGCGCAACTTTTGTTTGCAATCGATCCAGGAAGCGATCGAGAGGAGAGAAGGGACGTTTGTTGACTCGGTCGCAGAGTTAAAGAAATGAAAACATCGACTCTACAAAAAGGATTCTCCTCAAACTTCGTTGAGTCGCCCGCTTCACCTTCCCACCCATCAACCCCCAGTCGAAGCTTCTCTCAATCAAAATCCGATCTTAATTCGCAAGAAACTTAATTCATCGGCCGCCCATCTCTCGCCCCTTTCTCATTTAATGATTGATTCGATAAGGAAATTTAATTTCTTCCACGGGAAAACTTTCATTCACTCGACAATCGATCATAATCGATATGTATACGCACAGGAAATCTTATTATGTTTGCTTGCGTCTCATGTTCCAAATGGCATGAAGACTTTTACTTTTCTTCTGCTCTCCAATCTTGTCCCTCACGGCGATGGAGTGAAACCCAGAAAACGAAGCCGTGCTGGGGGATTTTAGGCTGACAAATTACGCAAGTCCATGTGTCGCTTGTCGCAAGCCTTCGTTAACCTGTTAAGAAGAATTTTCATTCCTCTCTTATCGTTAAAGGTGCATCGAATGTCTTTATAAACTCACTGAAACTTGTCGCCTTCGATAGGATTCGAGAGAAGTAACTAATTAATTTCTTATCTGATCTGGGGACCTTACATGCTCAAGAACTTAAAGGAGCATGCAGCTAATCGAAGCAGGTGGAATCTTCCCGTCATATCGAAACCTTTTTCGTTCAATCCTTCGGGTTGAAACTTATCTGATTTATGGGATCGTAATAGCAGAATGCGAGGCGAATGAATGAAGGAATTAAAGCATCTAATGTTGATCAGAAAGCATTAAACTCTTATTGCGGTCGGGCTCGTGCGCCAGTCAAGGGTTAATAATTTATAAGAAACCTTTCAATTAACAAGGAAGCGATCTTCCCTTCCTTCCTCAATTTCCTCGTAATCGACTCTCACTCATTTTTTACTGCCGCAATGAAAAGGACTACAAAGGGTTGAGCCTTCAATTGTTTGTTTGTTTAGCAGCGATTTGTGATTAGTTGCACCAACAACCAGAGCTTTGAGGAGGTAGAAAAGGTTTATTTGTGCAGTGCTAATTGGATTTAATCGAAGATTTTGTTCGTCAATAAAGTTGTCAACACAGCCGAGGATTTTCTGAGTTGATGGAGGTTGAAATCTGCTGCAACTCATTCGAGCTAATCTTGGCAGGATGACGTTCGCCTTCGAGGCTTCAATTATCTCGGCACGATTCGAAACTCCTGATTGTAACGGAATACTTAAAGTCACCCTCAGACATCAAGAACGTTTTCATCTTCACCATGAAGTCACAGCGACTTCCTCTCACATTTTTCCTCCACTTTCGATCATCTTGCGCGCAGCATGCCTGCACCGCGGGTTCACAAATATTTCGTGGTTTTCCTTTCTTCATTATGTGCTCTGGGATAGCGCGTGTTGACACTACTACATCTGTTGCGAGAGCAACTTTCCCCGTCGATCGAGAGACACGTGGATACGTCTTCTTCCTTTCCTTTTCTTCTTCGGGCTCGTGTGATGCAGCCAACGGCTTGTATAATTTGTTGAATAAAAAATGCAACCTCAAACAACGGCAATAAAAAAGGGATAAACAGACTGAGGGGTTGCTTCGAGAGATCATGACAGGAATGGCGTCTTAACACTCCTTTGATGTTTTGGCTTTTGTTGTGATGAAGTTTTCGGTTTTCCGTGAATCAATTTGATTTGATCGGCACATGTTGCGATAAAGAAGATGGTGCGAATGAGCTACGAGTAGCAGAGGATTAAGGATGAGTTAGAAAACGAGTTCTAGGAAAGGTTAGCTATTGATTCGCCTTATTTAATGCTTGATTGTACCGTCATGATGGAATGAAAACTTTGTAATGAAAAGAATACAGAAAGTTTCAGCCAAGCAACTCGATCGCTCGCATCGCAATTTTAATCGAAATTACAATCTGTCCAACCGCAAGACGAGCCCGAGGTTTTCGTTTCCTGGAACAAACAATGGTCTCGATGAAGAGCTTAAATATCAGCTCGAGTTCGTCAATGGACGAGACGAACAAGGAAATTGCAAAATGCATCGAATTTCATTGCAATTAAAATCTTTCTTCTCTGCCTCTCGGGCCATGAGTGAAAGTTATTTGATTATTAAGCATTGAGGCTCTTTCATCGCTCTCTGCACCGAGAAATCCTTGATTCCACTGAACGAGTCCGCCTTTAATTTCTTCCTTTGTTGCCGAACTAACCGGAAAACTAAAATCTACCACAATCATAACGAAGTTGAAATGAAAAGTGTCAAGTTACAGCTGAGAACGAGAAACTTTCGATTTCGCTCCACGTCGTCCTTGCGATCAAACACAATTAAGCAAATAAAAAAAGCTGACGGCTTGAGAAATTCAAACGAACCAGGAATGTTTCGCACGTGAAAACTTTTTTCCTGCATGGTTTCGAGAAATAATGGACTCGTCTCGACCTGAACTTAGTTATCCTCATTTTTATGGCCTCTTTTTGCTTTACTTTCATGTCATTTGCATAGACCCCGAGGCCGTAAAAAAGAGCGAGAAGGCAAGAGGAAGAAGGCAGCTCGAAGTTGTTTCTGGTGACAGGCCTGAGAATTATTTATTGCATCAACTTTTTCCTGGACATTTCTCATTTACAGGAGTTGGGAAAGTTTTGACAGGAAAGTTTTTTTTGCGCGTTGAAGAGTTTGTGGGATTAGAGTGAGTTTTGTGATGAACGTGGAAGAAAGCTGCTGAACATTTTAAAATTGTTTGAAGCAAACTGAGGGCATCATAGAGAGCAACTGATACTTAGTAAGTCGGCTGCATGCAAATTAAAAGTTGATTCAACTCTTCGTTAGTGATGTTTTCTTATTTTAACTTCTGCTATTACCAAATTCAACTGCAAATCTTAAAGCTCAACACCGCCAGGTAGACTTGAACTCTATAAACCAGCAATCGCTTTATAGACGTAATTAGGTCAGCCTTGAGACAATTAAGTCAATGATCCAATTAAGATGTTTATGCAATTAGGAGAAGTTAAAAAAGCAGAAGAATCCTTGACGTTTTATCCTTCTAAAAACTTTTCTTTCTCTTTTTCTCTCGTTCCTCTTTGCTGTTAAAGTTAGCCTTAACCATTTGCATCGCCCTAATTGCACAGTTTGCTCGGTCGAGTTTTTTTTTTGAGAAATTGTCAACCGGCAATAAAGACAAAGTCTCGTTTTTTATCCCTTTCGAACAAAACACTCATAAAAAGTCAACAAACCATCGTTAGGTCAGAGAAATGGAGCAAGGCCTGACTAGAAGTTTACTGTTTTCGCCAAGACAGTTTTATGAATTTATGATTTTACAGTCTACCGAGAACCAGAATGAAGTTGAAAGGAGACTCAGGATGGATAGTGTGAGTCGTCATTTCGACAAATTTGAAAGTTCTCGACCTCGTAAAGCGATCGTCTTTTGTTCGTGCGACGTAATCGGCCAATAATCACAGCATGACTCGTTCACCGACGATCTCGTCGCAGTCATTCATTAATGAAAGTTATGTTGACGAACTCGACGCAGCCATCCACGCCCCTCAAAGACGTATTTTCCAATTGAAAACGATTTAATTAAATTAGAATCGACCCTTTGTAATGTCTTCCGTCGTCGTCGAAGGAAAGCGGTGGTTGACGTAATTAAAAGGCAAAGCCAGTTGAAGAAACAAGCGGGTTCTTAAGTCGTTAGACCACGGACTGTTCGTTTATTCAATTAAAGAAAACATTTTCGTCGCTGAACTGATTAGAAAGACGATATATAATCAAATTGAATAAGCCAACTACTCGAATACGGCTTCACTCGATTATATGGCGACGTCAAATGAGAGAGAAGCAGGAAGCATCGAATCGGCTTCTTCCAACTTGTTTGCCATCTAATATTGCACATGTTCGAGTCGAGGAACCCGTTGGAAGAGATGCGTCGTGTTTGTCATTCATACAGTCATTAAAATCCTTTCCAGCTGGTTTCAACTTCCTCAATTCGATCGTCTGAAGTGATCCCTCAAGTGTTTGTTGTAACACTTGATGGAAACATTCATAAACAAGCATAATTTTTAGGATAAGACAAGCGTCATTAGCATGAGAAACGACGATGATGATTGAGACGATTTCAATCGAGTAATTCCTTCCCAGGAAAGCTTCGAGGAACTCGTCGAATTTGATCCTTTTTCAACTTCATTCGCAGCCCAGAGATGTGCAACAATAACGCAATTTATGTCACTCGAAGCCTGAAAAGAAAAAGGCGAAGAATCGCATGTGACAATAAAAGAAGATCTCGTCATTGTGCTTCGTAAGAATTCTTTTGCTACATCTGAGTTGAGCCTTTGGTAAAATGGATTGAACGAGTTTCTGTCTCTCGTTGTTTATGTTCGCTTCTGCTCCTTTTGCTGTTGCATCTTCAAGATGGGACGAGATGCGATGACCGCCAGCAAAATTCTGCAGCAGAAATTGCTTTCGAATGATTAGGTGATGGCAGCAGGCAGCAAATTGGTACCTGATGAGCTCAGTGGTGTAGCAGAACCTTCGGCTATAAGCTTAAAGTTCGTTGCGCTAGCACTGGCACATCAATATGCTTTTCCAGGAACTATCTCGATATCCTTTCACAGCAATGTATCAAACACTGATAACTTTTATTTCATCTTTGATGTTGCTTTTCTATGTCTGTTGTTGAGACGATCATTAATTTCCTTTCGGTCTTCGCCTCTCCCTTTCCCTCTTCGAATTGCAATACGCGCCAAAATGACCCATCGCCTTGCCTTTTCTTATCCTTTTTCCAGAGCTCTCCAACCTTCATCGGCCACATGTTGTGATCCCGATTTCGATTTCTTTTGTTGGTGGAATAAACAATTTCCTGTAACGCTGCTTTGTGCTTGAGAAATCGTATTTTGCAAGTCCTTTTGATATCGTTGCGTCAGCTAATCCGACTTCTAATCGATTTCCCTTCGCCCCTCCGCCCCGCGATGTGTCGTTCGATCCGCCGAAAGAGAAACTCTTTATGCGGTGCATTCAACATTCATGAAGCGATTTGTATTTACGAGTTCAACAAAGTCATAAAACAAAAGGATAAACGCGCTCGGTGCCTGCCAGCGATGTCTGTGCATTATACTGAAGCGCGACGATGAAAGACGATTCCACGGAAAGCGTAAAATGAAACCGCGCTGAGCTTTAAAGGATTAGAAGCCCTCGAAGTCGCCGGATGAAGCCTCATTAGCGACGAAGGGGAATGTACGAGCGATCTTTATCTCGACGCATTCGATAATTTGTTGCGTCACCAAACTGTGAAAATTGTCTTTGTTGACAGACAAATCGATGCTCGAACGCAATTGTGTCGCAATTTCCAAGGGCTCGAAAGGGGTTGCAGGCACTTCATCAAATCGAAAACCACTTTCCCAACTCTCGACAATTATTTTTGTCATCAAAAAAACTTCCTGGGATAAAAAATTGTTCCTGATGCGCGCCAAGGCACGCGGCAATGCTAGGGGCTGATTTCATTCACTCTCGCTTTCAATGTCAATGGAAAGCCGAACGGAATTTATTTTTAACATGAAAATTATGCTTTAAAAAAGTCGTTCGGTGCCGCATTTTTTGTGATTTTAAAGCGATGCTGCGAGGGTTCGAGGAAACAACTTTTCCAGCTGTTAAATCTGTCTGCAAGAATGCAATTTAAAATGATTCGACGCACGATCCTCTAAGATTTCAGGAGCTTACCCGACACGCTGGTCACTCGGAAGACGTTTTTTCGTCTCGAAGAAAAGGCTCGAGAGGGAAACAGTTCGGCTGTTGCCATTGTTCGTCTGATCTTCCACCCCAGAATCTTATGCAGATGCATTTGCCCATAAAAAAAGTATCGAAAATGACCGATTGTGTAACCGTCAGATGCTTCATGTTGTTTCCCTCATCCCTTTACGAAAGGTTTCGTCTTGTATGAGGCGATTCGTTTACCTGGACATGGACGATGAAGCGAAAACATGTAATTTCGCTTGAAAGGGAAGTAAGTTCCATCGAATATGATGAAGGAATCGACTGTTAAACTCGAAAATTCCAGCTCTCTTGAAGCAAAACCAAACTGGTAAATTGCAAATCCCGAAATTCTTAAACTCTCGATTAACAAACCTTCTGTACTGAGAGTTTTTGCCTTTTCAAAATCCTTATCAAAGTCCGATGATTGACTTTCTCTATGTGGACATAAAAGAGGCAAGAATTCTCTTCTTTTGTCAATCGTCCAGCCTCAACTATAATTGAAACGTCATCAGCAAGCTCTGATTTCTTTCTCCTTTCATTTCCGGAGTTTTCTTCGAAAATTAATATCACGAAACTCATGAAATTTGCTCAAAAGAAAAAATGTTTTTTATGTTAAAAATTAAAAAAAAATAATTCCAGGTCGAGTTGTGCCGTGACCAGGATTCGAACCTGGGTTACCACGGCCACAACGTGGGGTCCTAACCACTAGACGATCACGGCTCACAGCTCGAATCTGTTACAGTTTAGGTTTGGCGTAATCTCAACTTAATTCATAAGAGAAACATTTTCTTTTCTCTTCGACGGTTCAATTGCGTTGGTTTCACTTGAAGCGAGTTAAGTTGTGCTGCCGAAGAAAAAATATCGGTGGAAGAAAAAGCCAAAATCAAGACATGAGAAAAAGAAGAAACGAATCGGAAGAATGTGTGTGGACGCGATAACGTTTCGACGCTTTCATTTGATTGATAACGAGATTTGCGGTTTCTATTAAAATATAAAGAAGCACTCTGTTTAGAGTTGTAAACTGATAGAAGTGTTCGAAGCATTTGCCACCCTAAATAGAAGCCAGGCAAAAAGTTATGCGTCCACATGTCAAGAACCGTAGTGCCATCTTCAATTCACGAATGCAAAATTGAAATATCCAACGGTCTTGGCAATCGGTGAAGGCTCTTTTGCTCAAGTTCATTAGTTCAGGAGGATTGTGGTAAACTAGAGATCTTGCTGCACTCTTAAAAGAGAGATTCACAATATCAGAAGGATTGTGTGTTCACATAAATAAATTATCCTCTTGAAATTGAACCAAACAACAAAAAAAATCACTCAACTCTCTTGATTAAGTCTGATAAAACCTGCCGATTGCCGTGACCAGGATTCGAACCTGGGTTACTACGGCCACAACGTAGGGTCCTAACCACTAGACGATCACGGCTTTCAAGTGAATTCAGTTGTTGCTCTTGATCAACTTCATTCGTTACTTGAGGCGGCCGAATTATTACTTTCACACTTTTTGCAGCCGGTTTTGTTTTCTGCTTTGCGCTACGGATAAATGGTCAAAAGCAAGAGTAGTGGCAGTAACAACGATCAGCAACGAAACTTGAATCAATCGTGAGCTTTTGTCGACTTGGAAATTTTAAATATCACGAAGTAATTCTACTATGCATTCGACTGGCCATGCGCTGACACAAGTCCTCGCTTATCACAAGATAAAAGTGTTGGCAACAATTCTCTCTAACTCTAATTCACTCGATCGATATTTTGCATATTTTTCCAATTTTATTTACATTCTTTTTCTGTATGTTCACATCTTGTTGACTAACTAAATTTCATGCCTTTTTATTGTAAAAATCTATTCTTTATCCTTGAAACGGTTCTTTCCTCAACTGACGTCGAATTGCTTACAAAACTTAACTAAGAAGAGCCTACCGAAGAAACTGAATTGGTTGAAGAGCCTTAAGGCGGTCCGAGGTCAACATTAGACAGAGGAGGCACCGATGACTTGGGAATAAGATTCTTTAGTGCTTCCTGTTCGCGGAGTTCACGCCGTCGTCTCTTGCTTGTGAGCTCGTGACAGTCTTGCGATGTCGGCAGATCTGGTGGTGGTAGCCTAAAGAATGTTTGTTAGGTTTGCTCTTCAAATTCATCCAAATCTACTCACGTTTCAGGCTCAATGTTCTTCAACCACTGACTTTTAAGCGCATCATCTGCCGTGATTCTCTTTTCAGGATCCAACGTTAACATTTTATCGAAAAGATCAAGCGCCGAGTCGGGCATGTAAGCGAATTCCTCGCGTAGTCTCCTCCTGTATTGTTTCTTTGCTTGCAGCGAGTTGAAGTGAGGCAGCTTGATGACATTCGGCCAAACAGCTGGCGTCGGAGATCCGCAGAGACGAGAAATGATTTCTAACTGCAACGGCTCTGAGCTTCCTTGGAAGAGAGTTTTCTTAGCGAAAAGCTCTCCGAGAATACAGCCAACGCTCCAAACATCGATCGACGCGCTATATCTGTGATCAAAATGGAGATAGTTAAGAATTCATTGCTGTTGCGATAATTCAAAGCTTACCTCTCTTCCCCTAACAGAAGCTCAGGTGGACGAAACCAGAGCGTGATGACTTTGTTTGTGTAAGGACGTTCACGATCCTCTGCATCACGAGCCAACCCGAAATCTGCAAGCTTCACTTCACCCCTGAAACAGTTCAATGATTACACAAATCATCTTTGAGAAGCTTCTAACTTACTTGTTGTTCATGAGAATGTTACTGCCTTTGATATCGCGATGGAGGAAGTTCTTCTCATGGCAGTACTTGAGCGCTCTGAGCAGCTGCTTCATTATGCTGGCGATGTGGATCTCCTTGAACTCGACGTTCTCGTTCTCCATCAGCCCCATCAAGTCGTGCTCCATGTACTCAAAAACTAGATAAAACGCGCCGCGATCCTTGCAGAAGTCCACCGCCTCCTGCTTGTCCGTTACGATCTCGCGAAGCTTCACAATGTTTTTATGATTGAGCTGACGTAGAATTTTAATCTCTCGAACTGCGGTGATTGGAAAACCTTCCTTCTCGTGTTCGAGACGAACCTTCTTGAGCGCTACCACTTCCTTCGTGTTAAGGTCGCAAGCTTTGTACACTTGTCCGTACGTCCCTGAAAGTAATGAATGATTAGAACCGAAAAGTTTAACCAAGTTTCGAATGTCTCACCTTCTCCAATTTGTGCCATGATTTGGAAAACTTCAACGCATCGCTCGCCCCAATCGCCAGCGGCATTGTCTGAACGCCGTCGACTGATGATTTTCGGTCGAGGAGCTTTCGCTGTTCCGTTTCCCTTCAAGCTCGCTTTTGATCCCTTTCGTCCGAATGACGCGTCGTTCTCATCATTACTAAGTTCTTCGGTGCCTGCAATCATTGGCGGCATCGGCATGTCTAATAATCGCATCTTCTTCGAAGGCCCAGCGAATTCCTTTGGAGGCGACGGCGTTTTGAGCTCCATGGGAACGTCGACGCCTGGCGGCATCGGCAGCTCAGTTGGCCTGTTCTTCTTTATCACAAACAGATTGTTGTTTTCCGGGGGTGGAGGTGGTGGAGCAGGAGCTGAGTTGATTGTTTCGAGAGACTTTTCTGCTCCTGAAATTCCATTCGATGGCGGAATTGGAATGTCCGTGAGATCTCCATTTGATGCCTTCGCCTCACTTCCGTCCGGTGCGTCAACATTAATCACCTTTGATGACGACTCCTTTAAGATCTCTTTGAGCATCTTCTCCTGTTTGTGCTTTCCCTTCACTAGTTCGGCGAACAGTGACGTGTCGTTGATATTGATCGATTTCTTCGGCACGACTTTGGCGAGGAGGGAAGGCGACGGGGACTTCGATGGCGTGCGACGGTTGGCCGGCGAAGGAGATCGGTGATAGCGAGGCGGCGAGCGGCCAGAGCGGTGCATTCTCTTCCGCGGCGGCGTTGATAACGACCTAAAATGAATAACAAGAAGAAGTAGGTGTGAATAGCGCGCACAAATTGTTCGGACGGTCGCGTTTACCTTGACCTTCTTCGCCTATCACGACCGTATTTACGTCCACTGCTGTACGGTGAAGACGCCCGCTCTCTCTCACGATATCGACGACTGTCATATTCATAAGGCGAGCCGTCACGACTTCTCGTTCTCTTGCGGTAAGAGCTCGATCGGTCTGGAGTAGCGTGACGCTTCTTCGTCGACGCTTTGAGCGACGCACTTGAAGACATTGACGAATGTCGCCCACCGGTTGTTGGTCCATGTCCACGTGACGATTCGTCAACTAACTTTTTAGGCATTGGCGGTGTGTGAGGTGATCGGTAGTCATTGCGTTTGCTCTCGGAGATGCTCACCGGGCTGGCGTTGAGAATCGGCGAAGTTCCACCTGGCGAAATTGGCGTGTATGCGTCGAACTTGTTTTTTGGTGTGTAAGAGATTTGCTCGATGGGCGGCGTGCCTCCTTCATCTGTCTTCTTCTCGCTCTTATGTACCGTCAGAAGCGCTTCGTCATCGCTAATTTCCTCGACCGATTCGTCGCTCGACTTTCGCTGCTTTTTCCTTTTCTTGGACTTTTTCAGCTTTTTGTGTTTCTTCTTCTGCTTCTTTTTGCGCTTGGTGGACTCGCTGAACGTATCACTGAACCCATCGCAGTCCATGAGCTTCTCCAATTCTTCGTCGTCGTCGTCGATCGGCTCGTAAATGGAATTGTTGTTGTTGTTGTTTGTGCTGGTGCCAATTGTGGAAATTTCGTCGTCGCTGACGATTGATAGGCCGTCTGAGGGCAACTCGCCAGCTTCAGGAGCCGAGAGCTCGTTACTAGACACGTCGCTGTACTCAACCAATCTTTGGTTGTTTCCTGGCGATGACTTTGACGGCTTCTTGGGCTTCTTCACTTGAGTCTTTGCACTCTTCGTGCCCTTCTCCATGATCAGTTCAAGTTTCTATCACTGGTGGCCGGATCGCGGAACGAGATCCAGCAAAAAATTTGTTTGTCTCTTCCTCAGGTTAATTTTATTCTTTATGTCATTTTTCACAATCCGCATAGTTTAGTTTGACTAATTCACCTACAACGAGAGAAGCACCATGAGCACAATTGGAAGAATTGCCATTAAAGCCGAACTAATGTCAATAACAAAGTTCGAAGCGAGAATTAATATTGGAAATGTCACGGGCTCAACGAAATTGCTTCAACCAGCTTGGGAACGGCTCTCGGATACTCACGGATGGTAGCTGGTTCGCATAATAACTCGCACGCAGTCTACAATCGCAAAACACTCTCGGAATCACTTTTCGACTTCCACTCGATTATTCGACTTGATAACACTTGTGCTCGGCCGTCACTGACTTTGCCTAACTCACAACTTTAGGATGAATACGGATTTGCCTTCACAGTCGCTCGCTTTTCACGTTTAATTTCATTTCTGAATCTTCTGAAATTTAAGTTCAAATTTGGTTCAAAGTTTGCGACTTCGTTTCGTTTTGATCTTCAAATCGGCGCGGAATTCAAAAAATTTCTTTTTGATTTCCGGTTTTCCTTCTGAACATTTTCCAAAAGGCGTTTTCATAGAATCCCTCGCTGCTGTAAGAGGGCTTTCGTACTATCATAGTAAGTCATTTATCTATATAGATTAAAAGATGTGGTTCCGCTTAGTTGCCTAAGTTTTGCCCCAAGAGCTTGTGCATTGTCAGTGCATTAGGAGCTTTTGCAGAAGGAAATCCTGATTTCTCGGTCTCGACATGAAATGTACTTAGCATAACACGATGAAAAGTGGAAGATGAATGGGGATCATTTATCTATTTTAATCTGTGGACTTTTTTGAAACGATTCTCTTCATCACAATTCGTCAGATGATTGCCAACAATGTTTTGTCATCCACTCGACTGAAGAGTTCAACTATTAACCTCAGAGCAGCTCTGGCTTTACTGTATAAATCAAATCCTTCTACATGTTTTATATTCAATTCTTATCAAGCATTTTGGATTTCTCTTGCCAGATTCGCTACATCAAAAAATTGTCTTATCCGTAGTGAGCTCTCGCGTGGTTGTCGAATTCTCCTTTTCGCATGAATCCCTTGTTGCACAGCTCACAATGATAAGGCCGATCTCCAGTCTAGAAGAAGATAATCTAATAAAATCGCCCAATTACAAGAAGTCGTTAGCTTACATGTTTCATCAAGTGTCGCTTGCGATCGATGAAGTGCATGAACGATTTGTCGCAGATGGTGCAGGGGTAAGGACGTTCGCCCGTGTGAATCCTTCGGTGGATCATCAAGTTCTTCTTCCTAGCGAAGCTCTTGCCGCAAGTCTCGCACTCGAACGGAGTTTCCATCGTGTGCGCCTGCCGAACGTGGTCGTTCATTTCGTATTTCTTGTAGAATCCTTTCGAGCAAAATGTGCAAATGTATTTTGCTCTGATGTGAACGTTGTGCATGTGATTGAAGAGATATGACTTCATTCGGAAACTTTGGCCGCATATATCACAACCGAACTTCTTAATCTGAGAATCAATCTGAGCATCGATCAAATGTTTTTCTTCATGATTCCGTAGGGCGACTAACGATGAAAGGACTTTGCCGCAGTGGAGGCACGGATTGTTCTGGCGTCGTTTCAGTGGGTTGTTTGAATGTTTGTTACGAACGTGCAGATCGAGGTACTCTTGAAGCTTGAACCTTAAATGAAACATTAGTTGTAAGTCATTAAGCGAGGAAGTTCGACTCACTTTTTATCACACAACACGCAAGGCAATAACTCGGATTCAGGAACGAATTCGTGCTTAACTCGAATGTGATTCCGAAGACGATGGCTCGACGAAAAAGTGCGCCCACATTCGCATTGATTGAATTTACGGTCAGTTCCCAGTTTGCGTGGAGTCAAAGTTTTTCTTGCTGGTTTTGCTTCAACGACGCGTTCGACTTTTGGAGGAACTTCTTGTACATAAACTTCCGTGTCTGACATCGGAGCAACTGTCTCATCATACTCGATTATTTCGTACTCTTCCTCTGGGTCAAGCGACTCAACTATCAGCTCATCAGTCTCTTTGAAGTCTGAGTAAAACAACTCCTCCAATTCCTTCGAGCATTTGCGGAAGAAACGATCTGCGAGAATCGCAACTTTCTTCAGTCGTGCTGCATCTTTGAGCTCTTTCTTACACGTTGCACATATCAGAGCAGGCGATTGGGTTGCTGATTCCACGATCTACAAAGCAATTTGATTACAAAATGTTTGATATGCAAATAATATTTTTACCTCGATTCCACAAACATAAAATAAGTCAACTGCAACTTGGTAATCTTCATGCAGGATCAACTGGTAAGCTTCTTCAGTCTCAGCCGTCAGGCAAACACGGCAAACTCTCAATCTTCCTTCTAAATTTTCATTCATTTTTGTTTTGGTTTAAAGTTCAAAAAATTTTAATTGCAATTTGAATACAAAAAATCCGTTAAAATTTTATTCCATCAAATACATTTGAACTTTCACACATTTTTCCTTTAAATTACAATCGTCATCTCCCTCCTCGACTCCAAAACAGTCCAATCGAGTTTGTCTTTATGGTGTTTGATTGAAATTTCCCTAAGAAGTTTGCAGTTATCTCGTATAACTTCTAAGCTTTTGTTGGAAATCTCACTTTTGTCTGCCAGAGTTATTTTCAATGATTTTAGATTGCCAAGTGAATGAGCAATCTCGCTAATTGTCTCGTCGGTAATAAATTGGCAATTTTGTAAACTCAAATGTTCTATGTTGCAGTGAAGTTCGAAGAAGCCTGTTGGGCAAGCTCCCGCCCGTGATAGGGAAAGTTTTTTCAGCGATGGAATCGCCAAATCTTGCAAGCTTCCTTCCACCAACTCCAAGCTTTCAACCTGCGTTAGATTCTCAGATATCTCAATTAGAACTCTTTTATTCCTAACTTGTGAAAGACTTAGTCGTTTAACGTTGGGAACCTTGTCAAACATTATCTCTGACACTTTGTTGCCGCTAACTGCCAACTCCTCAACATTTGGTAGCGTTTCGAGGTAATTCAGTTGAACTTTCAGGAGTTTGAGGCTTCTTAGGTTTCTCATTTGGTTTATTAGCGTTGATAAATCGCACAAGTCAAGCGCAACTAATTCTAGTTCTTCCAAGCTTTCGACATGATTAGCGAGAAAGTCTTTGAGGTGAATGGTCATGCTAAAAATGCAATCCTTGATAGAGAACCTCTGCAGTTTGCACTTCACACTGATGAGCGATGTATCAGTAAATAGATTTGTCTTGCAAAATCCCACAAGAGAAAGGTCTGTGAGCTTATCTTGTAAACGAAGGAATCGACGAAGATCAGGATATACGAAATCGTCATCTTCAGCTTGAGTCACTTCAAGTTTACGAACTGTGGAGCTTATGAAGACACGAAACAGTCTGTGATCGCTGACGATGCTCGTTAGGCAGCGGAGGTCCAGCCGCGGATGTGGCTGCTTCATCTCGGTTGGAACATCGGAAAGTAAGACTCGGTCGAACGTCAATGTAATCACGTTTTTCGTCTCGACGAGAATCTTGCGGATGGATTCGATCTTCAACTTGTGGTTCGCGAAGCTTAGAGTTGTAAAGTTACGACCGATGGATTTGATTATCCAGTAATGACTTGTTGGCTTGAAGAAACCGATTTTGAGTTGACTATATCGTCGGTTTCCTATCGTCTCCTCATCACCGTTCAACTTTCTGAAGCTGAGATGAAGCTTTTGAACCAATTTTGAGTTACTTATTGCGTTGTTGAACGCTCTGCAGACGGTTGACAAAGCGATAAGATCACTCTCCGAACAATATTCAAAAATATCAATCAAAATTTCCTCAGGAAGAAAATTCATTTTACTTGCTAAACGAAAATATTTTCACAAAAACATCAACTCCGAGTTGAGAGATATTTTGTCATGCGCACGATGGAGAAGCATCGACTACCAGAGAAGGAACGCGTTGAAAATGTTTAGAGTTAAGCAACTCACTCAAGGAGCAAATGTATAACTAACAAAATTTCGATTACGAAGCAAAGTGGCCACAGCTTGATGACACATAATGGGTTCAAATCCCAATTCTTAAATATAAGGTGTCGTTTAATATCTGTAATCTCGATTTTATTTTGTAGGTTTTAATATTTATTCATAAATATCCAAGCGAACTTACTCGCGTTTTATGCTCTTGTTATTTTTTTAAATCTAATTTTTAAAAAAAAGGTAAAGAATGTGAAACAAAAATTTAAAAAAACTTGCCGTGACCAGGATTCGAACCTGGGTTACTACGGCCACAACGTAGGGTCCTAACCACTAGACGATCACGGCGTCAAACTCTCTCGAGTTGTGTCGAGGTTTTGGCATAATCACCACTTGAACAAGTGCCCAGTTATGATTCCATGTTGAACCGGTAAATTGCTCTTGTTAATTCGTTACAGTTGATTAAAGTGAGCGAATGGAAATTAAAGCAATCGACAATTTACTTTCGATTCAGACGTAACAAGAAGAAAGCTGAGCAGCGTTGTGATGTTGAGGGAACGTGAACGAAAGCGAAACGAAATCTCGTTTGTCAACTGCAGACGGAGCGTTGACGGAGCGGTGAAGATAAAAGAAGATTCACGTGATATTCCAGAGGAAATCAGAAAAAGGTTGACAAAAGGAGGGGAGACTTATCGGCTGTCGCTAAGGAGTCTGGGAGATTAAAAGCTTCTTCGGTATAAAGATTGAATTGACGAGCTCGTTTAAATCTTTTTACTGAGTTTTCCAGAGAGGAAATTCGTCGGAAAATGCACAATGAACGCTCTGCGGTGAATGTTTGAATCGAGATGAGTTTGATTGAGTGAAAGTCGATTTGGTTGGATGCGATAAAGTGATTATTTTATTGATTCGTAGTTATTCCATGGAAATTGTAGTCAGCTTTCCTCTCAGTTCTTCGGGCTAGAGCCACCACCGTGGCCTTCAGCTCCCGCTCCTCCACCAGCACCCCCGCCAGCTAAGAAGAACAGGGAAATTTATTAGTTTTCCGGACAACAATACCGTTGTGTGGAATAAAGAATTTCGACACTATTGGTATCGTTCTTCGCAAAATCCCCTGACGCCTGCAATTCCCTAGGTTGAAGATTTCGTTGCTAACGAGACTTTTGGCTACTTGCCAGTCGATAATTCTTACCTCCAAATCCAAAGCCAGCTTGGCCCATCATCCCACCGAAGCCTAAAATCGGAAAGTAAGTTAACGACTTTCGTCAGTCTTCAATTGCTTGAGAAACTTCTACCTTGCCCACCACCTCCTTGCGCCATGGCAAACTCAATCAAAAACAAAACAACGAAAACAAACAGAGCAATTTTATCCATTTTCAGCTGAATTTTTACTTTCAAGTTGTAGCAAGTTCTAAAAGTTTAATGATGCTTTTCAGTTGAAACCCAATTGCTTTTATACTCGGCGGGGCGATCGAAGTGCAGCTTAACCCGATAAGGCATCATGCAAAGCCAACATCAATTTGTAATTTCAGTCTGATAAGAATCACTGTCGTTGTGTTCTCAAATCAGCAGCAGCTCGTAATTATGATCAGCGAAGCTCGTCAATCTCGTCGTCGTTTTTGCAACTTCGTTCGACACATCAAAGAAAAAATTGTTTACCGAAGACAACAGCGTTGCCCTTCGGGCGAAGTAAATTAATTTCTAATTAAAAACATTTTCTTTTCCGCTTATTATTTCGCAGCGAGGGGGATCGAGAAGTCAATCTCAAGGAAAACATAAATTTAAAGATATTTAAATTGAAATTCCTCGAATTCTTCATGTTCATAAACTTTTCCCACCCTCGCCACGTCGAGCGACTCAGGCGCAAGGAATTTTAATCCTTTTTGCAAACAACCCTTACTTAGATAGAGCCTCGGGGAGTGCGAGGGGGTTGGCGGCGCTAGGTGATGTTAAATTTTATCATAATCAATTGTATTTTTCTCTGTTCTTAACTCATTGCCGGAGTTTGAAGTCGAAGAGAGAAAAGAATGGAAATATGAATATTCAGGAAAGCAAATAGCACCGGAAGGCATTTCTCGAAAGGGCGAGACCGTAAATTTTGGCGAAGATGTTGGCAATTAGTTCCATCTGGCAGGGAGTCGTGATCCGGGAGATTAGACGGGAAGTTTATGGCGGGACTGAGAGCGATTAAAGCGTGACATAATTAACGATTCGTCCCCAGTTCTTGAGGAACAACATAATGAATATTACACTTTACCCTTCCCATCTCCTCCTCCTCAAGACTCTCGAGCAGAATCTGTTAAACGGAACGCTGTCGTGAGTATAATGTCTCATGTCAGATTGCTATCAAATGCACTCAATTCCCTTAAACTGATCTTCTTATCACGGGCAAATCCAACTGAAAAATATGACAAAATAATTTTTCTCGCTCCTTCTACGCCGTCACACATTCTTCTCGTCGAGTCGCTTTTTATTTTCAATAAAAAGAATAAGAAGTTATAGAACGTGAGCAGAAAGCTAAAAATTGTCACGTTTTGTCGTCTCGCTTCCTACTCGATGTGCGAATGTTCCTGCAGGTTGTTAATGCTGTTTGCACAGCATCATTTTCGAGCATATGGATTCATTCTTTGCAATTTCATGCATGAATGAGAAATAAGATTTATGCTTTAGATTTCTCGATTTCAAACGACGACTTGCTCGCCACCCTCCACTTCTCCTCTGCCTTAGCCCGTCGTTGTCGTCATATTTCTCTAGCAGCAAGGTGCCGATAACGAAAGGTAAATGTAACTTTTTATTATTCGCGCGCTTGTGAAATGTCGCTTTTATTTATTCTTGGGACGGGTGTGTTCATAAATCACGTCACGATCCAGTGAAGAAGAAATCCGGGGTGAAAAGGTCAGCGACGAACACTGCAGAGCTTCCCATCCAGCGACAACTTTTGAGAGTAAATCTTTATTTCGTTTGACTTTTGAATTCATTTTTCTTCATTAATCAACGAACATTTTTCATTGCTTTATGAGAATGTAAACGAATTTCAAGCGATTGATTGGATCGAAAACTTTTCACTTCCCTCCGCTGCCATAAAAGTTAATTTCTTTAAACTTCCATCGATGCTCGAATTAATTTAATTGAACAAATTTATTTCGACTTAATCGATTCGATGTCATAAAACTTGACAATAAATTTCTATTTAGAGTTGCTGCTGCCGCCTCGTACCACACATCGAGAGCGAGAGAGGTTTAATCAAAAGCCAATAAATCTAATTGTAGCAGTTAATCGAGCAGATGGTAACGTTACCCTTATCGAAGTCAACTCAAAGCAGAAATTGAATAATGCTAAGTGGAAGGGTGACACAAATAAATAAAAAATCAATCAATGCTTAAATACAGTACAGGACTTTAAGTGGATTTAGTGAGAGTTGTAAAGAGGATATTGAAAGGTCGGAGTGCTTGCTAAGCCTGAGGCCGAAAGAGGAGGATGATACTCGACTCGTGGGAAGCGCAAGCTTTCAAATATACTTTTGTTTGGAGAAGCTTCGTGTGCTTAACAAAGTTAAACGTGAAGAGATAAAGAAGCTTCGATGCCTTTCAACATCCAGGGCAAGATACCCCATTTTGAAATGATTGAGACAGCACAGCTAATACGCCGAGAGTTAGGATGAAATTTCGACCTAATTCCGAACTCTGGTAAACTCCTACACGTCGCCAGCCTCGGACTCTTGACCGTAGATCCGAACAAAAAACCTTGAGAGTCCTTTCATTCTAATCACATCTCGTTATATTATCTAAGGAAACGCTATTTAAAGATATCTCGCCCTTAGAATCGCTCACAACCCTTTTTCCTTTATCCTCGTCCATTCCCCTGGCTACATCCACTCAACCAATCCTAATCAAATCCTCGAGGAGAAACTTTCATTTCCATTTCAATCAATGATGGAAATTTCTGTAAATTTTCTCGATTTTCGTATCTAAATCCTCGTTCGCTTTCCACCCCCACAATGCTCATCGCAGCTGCGGCAAAAAGAGAAACAAACTTTGCCAAACAGCAGAAAGATTTATTCAATAACATCGATTTAAAATTAATCGGGTCAGAAAATCAAAATCTCTCGACGCTGTTTGCTTTGAACCCCTTTTCAAGCATTGGCCCGTCAAAGAGTGGGAACATTTCGGAGCGGAAAAATGTGTAAAGGATTACATCGGGCCGATGGGGTTTTGTTGTTTTGAAGAGGCTTTCAGCCAGCTCTCTTTTATCGACAATTTCGTTAAAATGTTTTTGCTGTCTACGGAATGAAGTCCTTAGCTGGAAACTTCGCTCCCACTCTCAACTCGAGCGAAATCATTCCCTGTTTATTTAGCGTCGGAAAGCGAGAGAAATGAAGTCGATCAAGGGAGAAAAAGGGTAGCGAACGGAAGCTTTCGAAGTATTTTCAAAGAATTTTTAATTCGATCATTCGGTGAAAGGTTGCGAGACGAAAAGTTTACAGCGACATTCAATTAGCGTCACCTGACAACTTTCACAAAGTCGCAAGTCTGTAACATTTTGCCATCAATTAAATGAAACTTTTCTATTTGCTCGCCGACTAGCTAACATCAAGAATGAAAGCTATTGGAGAAATCTAGATTTTTGTTAGGGATAGATAAGGAAAACTGAATTTCATCTAAACTAAAAATCTCGTTAAAAGTTCAAATATTTATGGCCTTTTATAAATTGTTATTACTTTCGATCTCGGGTGAACAATCAGAGCCGAAGTATTTGATCATAAAACATTTCCAGGCGCCATAAAACCTACTAGAAGCAACAAAATGAAAAGCAACTTTGTCGGTAGTTTTCGCTTCGTAACATTCCGTCGACGAGCAACCCTTAATTCGTATCGAATGTGTAGCGATTTAATCTGTATTCAGCCAACTTTTCTCCTTCTCCACACCCGTTCATTCCATCAATTGGCGAAATTAATGAAAACGGAATTTGATTATTTCCATTCAATTTCCTCTCCTTCCCCGCCACTCGTCCGCTCGTCCGCCTCGCTTCAATAGCGCACGAGAATCATGGAAAAACTATTTAATCACTGTACGGAACACGATGAGTTGCGTTAAGCTTTATTTGACCAATATCACAGATTCGTGATGCTGAAAGGATCGACGGAAAAAGAATTCAATGGCATTTTATCGGGGGGAAGAAAAGTGAAAGTAAATTGAGCGTACAATTTGCTAGCTAATCGATCCTTTTGCAACATCGAATCGACGAAGAAGAAAAAAGTTGGACAGAAGTTAGAGGCTTCTCACCTTTTAGCCGGAGAGCGTATACAGGGAAAGTTCCGAACGTAATCGGAAGAGATTCCTTGGCGTTGGAGCTAATTAAAAGGTCAATTATAAAAACACCAAACTTTCCCGTCTTGTTTGTGGGCTCTCAAGCGATTAAAGGCCCAACCAAAGACGAAGAGCGTCTGACAGCGAATGGGGACGAGATCCCCAACCAGCCATAAAAGCATCCGACCATTCGCTTTAATTTAATTGCTTTTCTCATCTTCGCTTTTCGCCTTCGATTCGCTTCTTCGCCAAGCTTTAATCTTTTATTTTTGTTGTGCAAGACAAAATACTTTCAGCTCCGACCGTTATGTTCTTCTCTTGTACAGCAGATTGCATTTTAAAGTTCCTTCTTCTCTCGCTCACTGCAAAATCTTCTTCGCTCTTCTGCAATTTATGTCAAGCAACTTTCTTTTTATTCCTCTTTCTTAACCAGTCTAGATTCGGTCGTTTCAACAATGATGTTGGAAAACTTTTCTGATTTCATCGCTTCGATTACCTTGCACGATAGTGACAAACTGAGCCAACGATTTCATGTAAATTGCAATCAGTTTTTGCGTCTTACGAGATAAATTGTTAAAGACGATGAAGGTAGATTTTGCATTATTTTCGCAGAGCTGAATAATTGAAAATTTAATTCAATAAATTTCCATCAATTTCCTTCGCCTCGCTCAACTGACTTTCAGAGTCGAGCGATCAACCTGTGCTGTGAACCTATCGTTCGTCACTAATACGTGTTTTCGCAAGCCTGCAATTCCCTTCAAATCGAGCGTAGGTTGCTTTGTCACTCGATCCGAGTCGATTCGTTTCTTGCCGGAGCGGAAGCCTATTGACTAAAATAATTGGTTTAACGCATTCACGCCAAAGATGGAGAGAACGTCGAAGCATGTGACTCGTATGGTTTCCCTCTCCCTGCTCGTCTGTGCTTTCTTTCCTTTGTCAAGCGTCGCATGTGTATAAATTGAATAATTTAGCGACAACTGCCGAAGTGAATTGTTTTTAATAGGTTTTTATTGGCTTTTTATGAGCACGATGAATTGACATCAAATTTCTTTTGTGTCGCTGACGGTGAAGGTATGATTTAGAGTACAACTTAGACGCTACAATGAAGCGTGAGGTCGTAAAATCTTTTCTGATTTCGGCAATTTGCACGCTGCTATGCTTGTTGACATGATGAGAGGGAAGATGACAAAGCTGGGCATACAATAATCTTGATTTAAGGATTCGGATTGCCTGAAATATCATGAAGCCTTAGGCAAACTAAGCAGAATATAGCTAAAGCATGTCATCCTTTCAGTGAAGAGTCATTGCTACAATTAAAAGCTCAAAGGCTTCCATTGGTTTACCACCAGACTCAGACAGCTCATCACGATTTGCCAACAATGAATATTATCGGTTTGTTATGTTTCACTGGTTAATTTACATTGTTAAAATTCACGAAAATGAAAATTGACTCGCTGTATTGATAGCGCACATGATTTAACAGAAAATGATTAATCAATTACCATTTGTGCTCTTGTTTGCGCAATCATCCGCTTCATTGTTTTAAATCATCAGTCATGATCATAATTGCGTGAATTTTGATGTGATTAAACTTCGAAATTATTCCTGCGGCGAATGCTGTGAACGAGCGATACAGCTCCGAGCCAAGAGCTCTTGAGTTCGAGATTGTTTGAGAATACTAAAACTCTCAGAATCGACTATCGACGACCCTTCACTTGCTGCTCAAGCGATCCCTCAATTGAAGCTTAAAAAGTTGCAAGCTGTTCCATAACTTTTCCCAAAGCTCGAGATTTCCATTGCGTTAGGCTTTGCCCCTTCTCGTCCTTCTTGCTGTTTCCACTTGGCAGATCCAGGGTAAGCGATGTGTGAACTAAAATCGTTTTTAATTTTCTCCAAACGAGCGAGACAAAGAGGGAAAAACATGAAAAACTTTCTCACTTTGAAGTCGAGTGAAAAAGTCCTCGAGAAAAGCGATAAGGAAAGAGCTCTCGAGGAGAAGTAAACTTCACACAATGGTAGCGAACTGCAGAGGAAGTTTCTTCGTTAATGAAAAACTTTCAAGATGATGGATGGAACGAAATTACGAAATTATAAAGAACCTCCGCATTGGAGCCTTTCAACGACGATGCGGGTCAGTTAGCGGCCGCATAGCTTGCAGCGAGACACAAAAGACTCGCGAAGATGTTCAAAATGTCATAATCCCGTTAGCGAGTTCCTCTCGCTCTCTCGCAACATACCATATGGTCACTTCCTCGTTTTGCGTGATTTTTTTGCTCTTCGCTTCGCTGCCTTCTTATGCGCGAAAATATGTGTGCTACTAAAGGTTGTCGACCCCCTCCTCGCTCAACCACCAAGTCGTGAAACATGATGCAACTCTTCATTTGAATTTGCAAATTCTGATCGTTAAGGGGGACGCTCCCGCTCTTCCAGCTTCGTTGAGGATGGGAAATGATTAACATTTCAATTATGAAAAGACTTCGGAGCTCTCTAGAGAATCAGCAACTGAATATTGTTTATTGCGTTATAAAGTTACAGACAACAATGATGACGACGAGGAGGTAAAATTGAAATGCATGCTCGAATTACTTACATGTTCTCTTCCTTAATATTTCATTTGCAGATTATCTCGCTAGCAAAACTTCGTCGTCACTGTGTGTGCTCAGCAGCCGTTAGCTGTATGTCATTTGCATAATGCATCTCTTAACTTGAACTCGACGTTGTTGTGGCGAAACGTGAAAATTGTATTGCGATAATATGTACAAGGTGACGAAGTCGACATTGCAGATCATCATGCATCGAAACTTTGCTTACAGAAATTTCGCATCTCGAAAATGTTCTGTTCTTTCATCCTATGTCACTGGAAGCTCTTAATTTGCATTCATCTGAAAGGCAAACGAGCAAGAGAAGGAGGAATTTGCATATTTTTAAAATTTTAATTACTCCAGAATTTCTTGTGAGGGCCAAAGTTTAAATTAAGACACAAAGTTGATATTCCCACTCAAAACTTTTGCGAAGAGTTGAAGCAAATTCTTCAAAGTCAGGCGGATGCTTAACTCGAACAAATTGTGTTTTAACTCACGCACGTTCCCCCGCTGATTCAACCCGACAAAACAAGGCGACACAACAGCGGGAGAGAGAGAGGAGTAATTAATTGAGGTAATAAAAAAAATCATCTGAGATTATCGCGCAGATCGCAGCAGAAAGAATTACTTTAAACAAAAAAGCGAAGACGTCGACGGCGAGGAGAAGAAGTTGGTAACAACAGAAAGCAGCGATTGTGGCTTGAGAAGCGAAGTAGCATTCGGCATCATGCAAATTCAATTTCGCTTTTCCTTCGCTCGTTCTCAAGTCTTTGCAATAAAAATGCAATATCATTAATTAGCATTTCGCTTGTTATTTTTAATTGATATTATTTTTCATTTTCGTTTTATTGCTGCGCTCGGCTTGCTGTTCATTGCGGCGGTGTATGTTGAGCTATTGGCAGGCAGCTTACAAATAATATAATTAAAGAATTATTTGCTGGCGGAGAAACTCGTTCTCAACGGTTGCAGAAAAAGGAATTAATCTCTCTCCGGTTAAGTCGAACAAAAGTTTCTTTTTCCTTCTTTATTTCAACTGCTCTTGCCGTATTTTTTCAGTCTCCTCTGTCAAGGGGTTGCGTCTAGAAGTAGAAGAATGTTTCTGACAAAGGGGTTTTTGTATCGTGAAATATCTTGCTATGTAAGCGCATTACGCTCATAGCGGAGCGAAGGAAAAAAGCTTCTCGAGAGGGCTGCATGTGAGGGTCGCAAAAAGAGCATAGATTTTGGGCTTCAAGTTTTAGTTACGTGACTTGAACATCAACCGTGACGGTAATTTAAACTTTTGGTAAACTGATTCTCGAAAACTTTATCGAGAAACTTTTCCGAATCGATTTTTTCGCAGGTAAAGTTTCAAGTTACATAATTCATGAACTTTCCCCCCACTAGGTAGAGCGAGGTTTCAGCTCGAAATGTTGAGTAATTTATTAAAATTCTCACTTCAAGGCGCTTCAAGCTCTGTTTCTGATTCTCGGGATTTATTATTTCCCTAACCAATGAAGCGTCCCCACTCGGAAGCTTAGGGGCGGAGTTGCGGAACTGAGCAGTGAGCTTAGGACTCATAAAGTTCTGCACTCGATGCTGATATTCCATCTCTGGAGAGAAATAGCGAATGGCATGCATAACGAAAGTTTCGGCGAAACTCTTGAGAGTAGAATTTTTAATACATTCACTGTGAGACCGAGAATTTCAAGCTGAGCTATAAAATATTGAAAAATATGTGAAAAAATTGTTGCAGACGGTTGGGAAGAGAACATCCTCCAAAAAATGTAAGCGCTCATTTTTCATGATGAAGCAAAGTTTCTTCAAACTGTCTCGACCAAAATGAAGCACAGCGCCGAGTCTTTATGATGTAAATATTTGTTATTCAATTTATTTATTCAAATAATTCACTGCATGGAAAGCGAAAAGTGTAGAACGACAGTACTGTCACGTTCCGTGATATTTATAAATTCCTGCATGATCTCTGCTTGCTGATGCTGCTGCTCTTGCTTGATGTCGACGAAAAAGAAATCTGTGGATATTTGCCTTCGTTGAAGAATTGTGTGGAATGCTATAGAGAATAGGAAAATTAATAAGTGCTTGTGTGCCGTACTCAGAATGAAAAATGAAGGATCCCGAGCAGCTTCGAGAGCCAATAAACGTGAAAGAGGGAATCGGCAAATTCCATTAGGATATATCAAACCGTTCGAACAAGAAGAGCCCCTTGTCGCTTGAAAAATGATTGCAATGCTTCCGCTCTCAAGTTGCTTTTAATATGCAAAAGCTTTTAGAATTTGTCTTGCATAAAACATGTTCGAAGAGGGCTTGCCTCGATGGTTAGGAAAGTTACTACGGGCGATTGTGGTTGATTTTCAAAAGGTGTTTTAAAACCGACGATTTATTGCTATTGAAGCTTCCCTCTTGTAACTTATCCTAACGGCCCTGATGCTCGTAGGGGTGAATCGATATTTCCTCTTTCTTAACATGATTACTTTCCTTATTGCTTCCATAGTTTCCTCTCTTTTTTTTCATCAGCAAAACCGAAGCCATCAGCAAGAACTAAACCCATTTTAATCAACAATAAATCAACTTGGCTACCTCCTTAGTTATCAATCTTTTCCTTCCTTCTATCCGCTCCTTAACGATTTCTTTCCGTTCGATTTCAGTTTACGTCAGAAGAAGCTTTGGCGTTTAGAGACAAAGAGACTTGACATTGACTAAGTAAATTGGAATTAAATAATCATTTTGTTTACGAGAAACGGGGCCGGTCAGACTCAATCTCTTCCCGTCGCTGAACCTTTATCAAAATCAAAATTGACAAATTACGTCCTCAAGATAACGAGTCTATTCTTCTCAAATCAAAAGGCAGAGCTGATAAAAAATCGTATAATGCGAAGAAGAAAGGATAAATGGGATTAGAATCGAGATTGAGAAGAAAAGCAGAGCTTAAGGCTTCGATGGAAAAGTTTTTGCTGAACGTTGAGATGATAAGATGGAAAACTTTTGTTTTCATGTTGGTCAACATAATTGATTGGCAGTGAAATTATTTTCTCGTTCTGCTGTCTCGTTTATCAGGAGACTGAAATCAAAGACTCTCCTTCTTACCTGCAACAACTGCCACTCAAGGCGGACTTGTCTCTAAGACAGTCTGCCAGTTGAATTTATCTTCATTTGCATCAATTTGGAGTGAAGCCACAACACGAAAGATAAATTTGCCGCTTCCTCTCCATCTCACTTGGCCCGCAAGTGGTTGCTTCCCGTTGGCGTTGCCTGTCGAAGTAAAAAATCACTGCCATTTCCTATCGAACAATAACACGTCATTTTAATTTTCCTACAACTTTTATTGCTTGACGTTTATTGAGACTTTAACTTCTATATCACAGTTACTTTTCTTACAGGTTTAGTATCAAGATTATCGCTTATCGTCTACAAGGGACTCGCTGCATGTCAATAAAATCTCGAAGAAGAAAAAATAAAAATTAAAAAACAATTTGTCATGTGAACGGAGAAGGACCTAACAAAGAGTGTCACATGACTCTAGAACGGATTGCCTTGATGATTGATGTGGAAAGCGACTTTCAACAAGTCGTTAGAAAACCTCAGACATTAAACTTAAATGGGCTTTCCCCTAAGTTCTTCAGTTGTCATGTTTCCCTTTTAAACTTTGTGACATTTTTGATGAAAGATTTTTTCGTCACGATAATCTAAAAGTTTTCCACTTGATGTCGTCGTGTTGTGTGAGAGCTTTACAGATTACGCAACAACTTCATGTTGCCAAATTATTACAATTTATTTAATCCTCGATCTCCAGAGCAGTGCTTTGTTATTCATGGATTATCTCTTCTTAATTTCGCTGCTCGTTTTTCACTCGCTTGACATCACATCACTCACAAATGTACTCAGTATGTACTCAGCATCGTCTACAAGCATTAGTGAGCATGCACAGACATGCATCAAATCCTATGTTGTCAAACTTTCACTTAGGTTTGTTCTTAGCATTTTTCTTGAGGGGTGAAACGAGGAAGAATGTGCTTACGAGAAATGAAGTTAACAAATCTTCGAAATGAATGTCTCAAGTGCTCGACTAACGCTAGGGAGAACGGGGGGCGAATATTCTAATATCATTTTCCTCTACGTTTTCTAATTTTACGATTTTGGATTATGTTTGCTTCTTTCACTACGATTTTACTTTTTATTTTCCGCTACACATCGAGAAACTTCTATCGCTTTCATTGCAGGGTTGGGTCGGTCAATTACGTCACAAAATTTTTCATTATTTTGCAGATGAAATAAATTTTCATTTCACTGCGAACAATTCATTCTACTTTCTATTAAATTTTCAATGTGACGGAGCAATCGCACAGTCCCCAATTCATCTTCTACATTTATTCGACCAAACAAAATGCCGTAAGGACTTTTGCTTCTTAGGATTGTCTCGATGCTTTTATTCTCTCTGTCATTTTCCAAAATAGAAACTTCGCTATTACTTACTGAGAGGTGGACGAGTCGACATTCGCCGCCACCCTCTCAACTATGCCACGTGATAAAACATTTTCTCTCTTACATCCGACTAGGTTTCTGCTTTTATTTCGACCATGAAGTTACTAGGGGGAGGACGCATGATGATTACAAAACAACTCATGTAAATATTTCTTTTCCCTCTTTCTCATCTCAATTCACAAAATTGAGTTCTCATCAACAAAAGTTCTCTTCGTCTTCAGTCTTCGTTCGATTGATATTTCTTGTGTGTTTAAAAAAGTCCGATTCGATATAAAAATGATTAAGTAAGCGAGTCGTGAATCACTCGACCGAGATGGAGATAGATGACGATGAAACTTGATAAGAATGACAAGCGAACCGTTAGCGAGCCGCTACTGAGCTCAAGCGAAAACGTCGAGGGATTGCTACGGATCGCTTTCCCCTTCTCGCTGTCCTCGATCACGTTCTCGTCGATGTCACTGTCGGTTCGGACGAGCTTGTAAGAGGGATTCACTTGCGTTGGCGGACAGAATTGGTCGGGTGGACGGAAAGGTTTGGTGATGTTTGGCGGTGTTCCTGTTATCTGGGAGAGCAAACAAAATGAAAATTAAAACTTGAGCCTCGAACGGCCAACGAGAAAGGTTCGCCGACTCACTTTGCTTGGCACGTAGGCGCTGTTGCACATTCCATCGAAAGACGACGTCTTGATGGTCCGCTCGAACGTGTAAAACTCATTCTTCCAGTCGTAAAGCCTCAAGTGGCCCTCCAACGTTCGCCCCGCGTATTTCTGCGGACTTTTAATCACCATTTGGTCTCCAGATTTCCTGAGGAAATTAAATTCAATTATTTTCTTCGTTCCGCACAGCTCGAGTGTCATCAACGCCGCGCTTCCTCTCCACTCACCCCAGATTTTCAATTCCCAGCGCTTTCAGCAGATTTGCAATGTTCGACTGCGAGTAACACGACACCAACTGCTCCTGCTTTGGATAATACATCAATGTTGCCGTACAGACTTCTTCGTCCGCTGATTCGCCGCCGAGCGTGAACTGTTCTCGTTTATACGTGTTGTAAGTGCATTCGACGGTAACGTGATCTCCCGGAAGAATCTTCTTTTCCTTATCGAACACACGATTCTCCAAGTAATCGAAATTCAAGTTTGATTCCTGCGCTATTGGCTCGATCTCCTCGCCGTTCCGCACGATTCCGAGTTTTATTTTTCTTCCTAAGCTATGCGTTTGCATGTGCACTCCGAATACGTTGATGCCCTCAGGCGCTAAGGCCTTCTGCGTGCACTCAGGTGTGCAGTGCGCGACTGATATGACCCGCTTGAAGCCAGGCGCGATGATATGCAGAAAATTGGGTCGAATGGCGATCGAGAGCGTTCCGGCATCGAATTTTCTTCGGTTCGGCGTTTGATAAATTCGAAAGCCCGAGCTGTCCTCGTGACTCACTTTGTCACCGATCTGGTAGTGAATCTCGAGTAGAAAGTTGTCGGTCGAGTCCGATATTAAATAGCCAACGTCCTTTGGGTATGAAAAGCCCTCGCTCCCTCTGGTCCAACTTGCCACTACAGTGAAACACTTCCGATCAATCTTTAATCGCTCGCTGCACATCTCGTCATCGTACGTTGCAAGATTATCTATTGGTGTCTTGCACTCATAAATTCTCATGTACGTAATGAACTTCTGGGAGTTGGGCGAGAACACGGGCTCGTATCGCACTATCTGATTGCGGTGGGCGTCTTTCAGCTTGTGAGTGTGACACCATTTAAGTAGCTCGGGCGATGACTCGGAAAGTTTAACTTTACCACTACGAATCTCGAATGATTCAATCTGATTGCGGTCGGGTTGCTTTTGGGAGCTTCTTTGAAGCAGCAGAAGCGACTTGACGGGATGGATGGCCATCATGGGATCAGGTAAACTGTCCTTTTTGATTTGACCTCTCTTTGGCTTCTCTGAATGATACAGAAATATGACATTCATCGTATCGTTCTGCGGAGAAAAAGCGGAGATGGAGAAATTAATTGTCGGTCGTAATTGCGTCGTTTGTCGTTATCTGCGGACCGTTTTTACGAGAACGCACAAGCGATCTTTTTGTGCCTTCGACACCGCAGCTAACGACGCTATGAACGACACGAACAATTGAATGCCTTACCGTGATAGGAACATCAGACTTATCGTCGCACGTATTGAGCTTCCTACGGAATCGAAGGATCGTGTGCGTAGCGTTTTCGCTTCCGGAGAGCAGCACATAATCCTGCGATGTGTCAACGACTGGCTCACCAGTTGAACTGTGTGATTTTATATGGCAATCCTGCAATGAGAGGTTTACGCTCGAGATGATAAGTTCCCAGAATGAATAATTAAACTCATTTAAACTTTTTCCCTAAACTCTCTCGAACACAAAAAAGGGTTCTGCACAACGAGCGGGAAGTCGGCGCACATGTGGGCAAGAGTCTCTTGAAATATAAATTCGTTACCACCCAATATAAATGTCAACGTTTTGTTTTAATACCGGAATAAGAGTCGCATTAAAGGCAATAAGAAGCTGTAACAAACGAGTAGAGATTCGTTGGTCGGTGAGGTTTGGATATAAGTTAAAAGACAAGGAATTTGAGTCATCGTGATAAAATTTCGAGCTTCAAGAAACTCCAGAACAATTTCTCTGTGACGATAGTATTGCACTAACCCCATCAAATCTATTCCCACAAAATTCCCGGGCTCACTTCATGCACAAGAGATTCCCTCGACCGCGCTCGCCTTTTTCCGCTTTGCGGCGAAACACAATTTCGCTTTTTCCCTCCACGCGCGCGATGAACATTTTTATTTCGGCAAAGGGGAAGTAATATTGTGAGGGGTTAATTGACCAATTCATTTTCCTGCCAGCTAAATTGGATATGAGTGAGGATCGCATTGTAATTGGATAATCGGTCGTGAACACTCTTCGTGTCTTTATATTGAACGCAATTGAGCTCGAGAGTGATAAAAAGTTTCCTGCGTGCCGTTTCGTGCTTCAATAAATTTGACATTCAGCTCGAATCTTCATCCTCACTCGCCGAAAAACCTCTGCGAGTTGACTGGGCTTTGAAAAGGAGGGAAAATCGATAACTTCCAACCTTGGCTCGCATTTCACACTCGGAGGCTTTCACTCGCTTCGCGCTCTATCTGAGATAGAAGAGCCATGTAACCATTAATAACTAACAAAACTGGAATTAAATCGTCAATCACTGTCGCAAATGAGAGGAAAAAATGCGGAGAAGGGAGCAAGCAAAGTCAGCAAAAGCAGTCAGAGAGCGATAAGAAATATTTAATTATGCATTCGGGTAGACGTTGAAATTGATTTATTGTATCTTGGGCTAAATAACTCCCATTACTGGCAATTATATTTGCAGCATTTGAATGTTCGCCTTCGATTCCACGTCACTCGCCAATACGACCAGCTTTAAAATGTTGCAAGACGCTCTCGTCTCGAACAGCAATAATCATAATTGGAAGAAACGATGAAGCAGAATCAATAAAAATTATAATTTAATTCCTTTGTTGATGCAAAGACTGGAGAATAAGACGATGGAGCGAGCGGGGAAAAGCAAACGAACGGTCATTAAAGGAGATTTAATTTAAAGAAGTAAGTGGCTCGATCATCAGAATCATAACTTATCAATGATTATTGCTCCCTAAAGATGCTCGCTCATTTTGGGTTGTTTCACGGAAGTGGGGACTGTACGTCAGTTGAAGGAGCTTCAAGGATTCAACTCAACTTTAAAGCAAATTAATCCACACAGTGCTCTAATGAATCTCGAGTACAAGCAACGAAGGTACACAACGTGATATAATTCACGTTTGACCCTTCAACCAGCTTCTGCACGCTCCATTGTTCTCTTGGCTCCCCTTATTCTCCCTCATCCTGCACATTGTTCTTTCTCGGTTATTAAAATTTTATGAAACAGCACAACAAAGGGCCCTTGTGACATCAAAGTTGTTGCTGTCGTCATGTGCACACAGGATTTGTTGTAATATGCACTGTTCGTCGTTCCACAAAAGCGAGAGATAACGAACTGAATCTACTTTGTAGTTTGTCTTTTGACGCGAAGGATTATTACTATCATTTCGTTCGAGCTTAAGAGAGATCTATAAGTACATCATTAAAGTTACTCACGTAGAAAAATGTGTGTCCCTCATCGATCCAGCCGATGAGAACGTCAGCACCGTAGACTGTTCCATCGCGCGAGAATCCGAAGCCGATGTAGCCATGCGACCTCACTTGAACTTCGAACAAAATGTCCGGTTCTTTCACCGTCCATTGCAGTAAATAGTTTTCGTTGAGATACACAGTGTGATCCCACATTAGATTAGCATGGCTTTGCGCAATCAGAATCGCCGCCAAAATCAACACTTTCACTTTCGTCAACAGCAGCTTCGTGTATGACATGTTCCACTTCGGGGATGCCATTCGTATTCAGCAGTTTCGAAACACTTAACATGAATGTTATGCGAGTGTAGAAAAGTTTTTATGCTCCAGGGACGAGAGAGACGATGTCGGTTAAATGCTCATGTTGCGATTCACAGGCAGGTTGCGTCTAAAAATAGAGAGGAGAGGTAATTAAAACATATTTCGTCGATAAATCTTCATTTAACTTCAGTAGCTTTCATATTTGCTTTGCTTGTGCGAGACAGAAAGAAAACATTTTTGTAAAGTTTGCGACATAAATTCCACTTCAATTGATAAATACCAAAAGAGAACGAGGCGACATGGAAGCGGAAAGAAGAATCTTGGCGATGCTTGACGAAACTTTTCCCATTTTCGAGTCCAAATCCAATTTCTGTGTCAATATAAGAAATTTTGCTTCCCCACCGTTCATTCTTTCTTGCTTGCTTTATATTTTTGTTTATTTATTCAATCAAATTTTCCACTTGGCACAATTGTCATCGCCTCGAGGTGTTTCGCTCGACGCTCTCTTGCGATGCGAAGGAACACAATCGAGACTCATGTAGACCAATTTGGATGCCGGAGAATTGATGAAGGGAAGTAAAGGTAAGGGAAGCGGGGGAGAACACACCAAGGATCACATTGTTATCATTCATTGTGTGTGGTTGAAGGTGGTTCATCAATTATGTAACGAAGCATAGCGGAAGCGGGTGTTATCGTCTAATCCCCAAAGCGCCGTAACACAGCTGACGAACTCTGCCATTCCCACATTCATCGCTCCCCACCTTTCTATTCAAACTCGAAATGTTTCACATTGACTTTCAAGTTCAGAAATCATCGCTATTTAATTGGCGCTCGCTCCGCAAATTTATTGAATTTCTCGGCACACTCCACGTCTTAATGATGCTCAATTATTTCGTTAATTCGAAAAGTAATTAGAACCACTTCCGCTCGTACATCACTCTCGCCCCGCTCCACTCAGCGCCGATTAATTAATTTGACTTGAAGTTGACTGCAAAGTTTACAACAAGATTTTCGTAAGGCACAAACATAAGATTTATAAATCTCAGACGCAGAGTGGAAGTGTCGAGAGGGAAAGCAAAGGCAAAAACAGAAACATGTCACCGACTTGTGGAGCTATAAATTAGAATCATAACGTCAGCTCCACACAGCGGGTGAGCAATATATCGGGAGACGATCAAGGGGCTGAAGCTGTGGGGACAAAGCGTCGACGAGAAATAAAAATAAGCGTCGTAATAATATCTCGAGAAAGCAGAAAAAAGGTATAGAAAATTCATATTTTATAAGTTCTTTGATTTATGATATGCCATTGCGCATTTCCCTCTCACTCTCTCCGTTCTATTCCCGTTGTTGTTTCGGCGGTTGTGCGTAGAGCTTGGGGACCAACCTGGGGATATGGTGCAAAGTGTTGAGCTCACGGCTCTTAAAAATTGTGAACTGAGCTCTGAACTGACTTATAAAATCGACAGCTTATTGATAAATCGAAATTCAATCTTCAAACTTATGCCGCAGAGCTTCAATTTGGCAGCTTCCCGAGCTCAAAACAAGCTCTGTCCCTTTTGCGAGTTCGTTAAATTGGCCGGCAATTTTATTCACCGTTTCAACCAAACTCCCAACAGCCCTCGCTACATGTTCCGGGATGGTTCACCAGAAATAATTCCGTTGTAATATTTTGGAGACTGAACTCATGCTCAACTCCCCTAGCGGGCGAAGCGATTATCTAGGTGAGCGGTTTCCATTCCGCATCGCGCGACAGATGAAACATTTCACTCCTACGCGCTATAATTAAAATTTATCGTGATTAATATTTATGAGATCACTTTTTATTTCGGCGGGGAAAGGGAAATGTTAAAAATGTCTCCGCCGCAAGATTCTTTACGATTATTGTCCCTCGCTCTCGGTCGTTTTGTTCTCAGGCAATTTGAGCTGGTTCCAAAGTTATTTTCGACTATTTGGAAACAGAAATTAAAACGACGTGCGAGTGTTTTAAACTCACTTATTATGAGTCATTCATAAAAATGCCTTCATTAGCGCGCGTAGGCTTCGACTTACAACTCAATTAACATTTTTTATTCATCTCGACTCGTGTCTAGCGAGAAGTTCATGAGGGGGGAGATTGAATTGTTGATTGGTTAATTAGAAGACCACCTTGATAAAGAAACCAGCAGAATGAAAGAATTCCGAGACAATTTAGACAAACGCTGGCACGAGCATTTTTGATCATTGGAAAATCGCTTTATTTGGAAATAAAAAAATGTAACGAAGCGGTTTTGGCGGGAGGAATCCGTCAGTAGCGTGACAGAAACTTAATTCTACCTGTCCACACTCGAGAT
This sequence comes from Smittia sp. YW1114-2, assembly GCA_033064975.1. Taxonomy (NCBI): domain Eukaryota; kingdom Metazoa; phylum Arthropoda; class Insecta; order Diptera; family Chironomidae; genus Smittia; species Smittia sp. YW1114-2. The sequence continues at coordinate 16,079,919 of CP093833.1, forward strand.
CGATTTCTCAAGCTAATGGAACCGTGCAGAGATTGAGCGCTCAAGGTCAGAAACAACAAAGCAAGTTGGTAATTCAACCGGAACGTAATTTATTCACCAACCCATGTCTGGCTCTATTGTTTCTCTCCTCGTTTCTCCGGTTTATTGATTTTCCTATCATCGAACTTTTCCTTTCCGCTTCTTCCGCCTCTCATTGAATGTAAGTGACTCCCCCACATCAGGAGCAACATAGAACGGGTAGTTTTTTATTTGCCTGTTCTTGGCATGAATCTCCCTACTCGAGCTGCTCTCACTCGCTCGAGCCAGCTGAACACGATGGAAATAAATACAGTAGTTGCCATCTAAGATAGAAAACATGTCACAAATGACATTTTCGCAGAAGACAAAAAAGCGGTTGAACAGAAACTGCTGCACCTGTTTAACTTTCAAGCTACTGCTGCTGGGAGGCTGGGGAAGGTTTGCAAGCTACGTCAGTTTCACCTCTTAAATATTTAAACTTCCAAATGTCGCAAATAAGCTACGAAAGTCCCAAGCGAGCCCAATGGCAAATTTCAATGTTGCAGGAAATATTTCCTTTCTATTCTCTCATGTCGCTGGCTGTCGTCGCCTGCTTTTAGTCGAAGGAGAATAAATAAATAAATAAGATAAGATATGCCAGTAAGTTTTGGTGTTTACTATTCTCGAAAACATTTCTATTCGATGGCGAAGAACATTTAGTGAAAATTGAATTCTGCTCCCGTGCAAGATGAAGAGGAATAAATTTCACGCTATCTGGATCGACTGAGGCGAAAGCGTCTCGAAAGATTTCTGTTTACTGATAGCGAAACTATTTTTCCTCTGAATTTCTCAATTAGCCTGCGACGAATGGAACGACAAGACGAGTTTCGTCGCTCAACGTGATTCCATCAAGTGGACATTAATTAAGCGGCTCATTAATTTATTTAATTTCCATGTCGGTCGAGGATGGAAAAGCGAGAAATTCCAAACACGATGCGATGGGATAAAAGTTTTAATTGATCAGAACTGCTCGATAAACAAAAAAGGTCAACAACAAAGACGACTTCGTTCCCCGAGCGAAATAGTTTTCATTTCAAACCGCAGAGAGCTTTTTACCTTTCACGGCCAGCACTCGCATCCGTCGCTCCATTTGGGTTTTAATCCTTTAATCCATTAATGCTTCTCTGCTATTTTAATTCAGCATTTATTTTGTATTTCACTGCTGATAAGCGAGCACGGCGAGCTGAATTTTTATTTATCTTCACACGGATTTTCCGCTACATTTAATTTCGTTTTATTTCCTTTGCATTTTGTTTGAACTCCTTAAGCTTTTACGATTTCTCTTCGTTTACGATTTGAGATTTTTCACATTTTTCCACGTCAAATATTTACTGAACACAAAAACAACTGATTTTCTTGCAAATAAAATGCGCACTAGCGAACTCGTTCCACGTCTTCTCGTTTCCAGAGCACACGACAAACTGAGGCTCACCGTGCGATGGAGAAAAATTTACAGCGTGCGTCCAGAGTAACGTTACTTGCGTCGGCAACGTTGTGCAAGTATTCTCGCTACGCGCGCGTTCGTTCTCTTCTCCGTTTGCTTTCAATGTCAGGTCTTGTAATATCGCATTGCATTATGCATAGAAGAGCGGTTGAACGTGTACGGAAGCGTTGCGCGGGAAGCGCGATGATTGGAAAAGAGACGAAGACTCTCATTACGGAAGCCTTAAAACATTCATAAACGTATAACTGCACAGCATTTCCATATAAATTAAGCTTTATCGCCTTTCGCGCGCTCACATGAAACCCGACACCCATCACCGCTAAGTGAAAATCCTAATCTGCTTACACTTAATCGCATCGAGTGTCAACTCAATTGAAAGAAATCGTTAAATTGCCTAGAAATCAATATTGGGAAAACGGCGGCGGTGGATAGAATGACCCCTCACCCTTCAATCCGCTCGCCGTTGGGGGCTCAACAAACAATTGTTTCTTCAAATGGAAACAATGCCGATCTTCAGCTTCTCGTAATTTATTGACCAACCCTCCACTCAACCCTTAGCACTCTTCGGAACCGGTCAACGTAGCAAGTCTTTCCACATCGACGAGCGCGTCGAGGAGGCTCAGGCATTTTGACCAAAGCTCTCATTAAGCGAACGCACATCTTTAAATTGGACTTTATTTGAGCGAGGCCATGGAAGCATGAAGAGCACTCACAAATAAGCAAGATAGAGTATTGAAGAATTGCGAGGCGGCAGTTGTGACGACGGAACGCTGGAAATAAAAAGCGAATGAAACTTTTTCGAATTGTTAAATTTGATGGAAAAAGAACAGAAAAATATCCGCACGCAAAGAGCGAGGGCGGCCTAATCTGAAAATCCCTTACAGCTTCGTCTTCACGAGAAAAGTTTTTCTTTTGTGTGTTCAACTGATAAGAAGTCAAAAATTTTATTCGACAGACGATGATTGAAACATAACATGAGAGCAAAGTTTTTTGGAAATTTCAATTGCGAAGGCTTAGCGAAGTTTCTCTGTTGTTCGATCGATTTTCCCGGCCTACAAAGGGATATTTTTATGAGTCCGTGTTTACATAAATACTTGCGAGCTAACGACTGTCATTTGCTGTCGAACATGAGCCTTGGTCAACGGACGATAAATTACGACCCGGGGATCGACGCGCACCCTTTCAAGGAGAGAGTTCGTAGTCTGCGCAAGATGATTGGAGCTTACAATTCTTTGTCAAAGTTTTTCAATTTCCTGAAGTTTCCTTCATCAATAAAGCGTTACTCAACTCCCAACTCTTCCCCAGTCACGCAGCAAATGTATGTCGAGCCACCTCACCCAGCCATCGTATGTCGAGACCATTAAAACGGAACAAATATATCGTCACGTCGTTTGATTGAGCTTATCGCGACCCGCAATCGCTCATAACTCTCTCCTTGCGCACATAAAATGTGGATATGATTAGGAAAGCATAAACAAGTCATTTCCAACTCCAAATGCTCGCAATCAGCTCGCGATGAATTTATTCCGTCTTCGAAACTGCAATCAACTCTCTTTTTCTTTAAGGTGAATCGAACCGTCATCAATTTGCATAAAAGCGTCTACCTCAAGGATTATCGGTTTTGTAATCGATTGCATGCGGAATTAAGAGAAGCCAGAAAGGCAGATTGCAAATAAATGCTGGTTGAGAAGTCGATGTGGAGACGAAATGGGAAAAATCATCATTCACCGTTCGCTGTTTTTGCTTCTTTTAGCTCACTTAGCATAAAATAAAAATGCAATCAATAATGATCTTTTTTATTTGATTCTAATTGATATTAATTTGCCTCGCTCTCTGCTTTTCTCCAGTCATCCTGCGCTGCATTCATGACTGGATTCTCAAGAGACGATGGACGAGGTATCGGACGGTGGAAGCTGAACGAGAACTGCAAATATTTGAGCATGAGATAAACTTTTGTTAGACGTTTTAATCAATTTTTAATATCTCCGGGAAAGAAAAGCAGGACGGTGAGGAATTCACGCTATTTACTGGACATGGATGCAGGGAAGATCGAAGATAACGTCGCAAACGGAGAAATATTTGAGGAATTCACGAGGTCGGCTCTTCAACGATCGATCTTTCGACGGTGACATTGGAAACTGAGCGAGTGAATTTTGCATTAGCAAAATCTGTCGAACTCTGTTCGTAACATTTGAATGATTTGTCTTGTACCCAGCAACCAAATGTGGAAAGTTTGGCTCGGATATTATATTAATCTGCACTAGAAAATATGTTTGAATCCTTCGACTTGGAAAACCCTTTTGCATTATTTACCGCTTACAGACCGAAACGAGAACAAGTTTCTTTTGCGCTGAGAGTTCCGTTACGGTCTCGTTTTAATTAAAATCAATTACGTGTTGAATTCATTTCCAGATGGGAAATCTCAATTTGATGGATAGGTGTCAGAGATCCTTATTCACAATAATTAAAAAGGATAACCGAGGGACGAGGAGTGAGCGGAGCAAAGTATGAAGTGACAGTTCGGATTTGGATTCGAGTCCCTTTGCAAGCGAGCATCAGGAGTTGTTTGCTGTTTAATTTGAAGTGAATTAACAAGGGAGATTGGAATTTTATGAGCATGAAATGCGGGATTTTTTGAGTGATGTGACGGCGAGGAGGGGAAGAAGAAAAGTTTTCAGCGACTTTCACGGAGGATTTCGAATAACGAGCAGTCTCTCGAAGCTTATTATTATCTAGCATGGCTGACAAACCGCTCGCAGAACTGACTGGATTTATAAATACATTGCAGCTACGAGAAACGAGACTGAGTGCGCTTCATCATTTTTCTTTATTTACCAATTCACTGGCTTTGCATGCAACGAGCATCGTCGGGAGCTATAAAATTGGTTTCATTGAAATAGAAAATATTGATCCGCACATAAATCTGCACCACCGCCAACGCTCTGCTTGCTGCTGTTTCGTGAGGGAAACGAGTGCGACATTCACTTATGACTTTATTTCGAATTCCATGAAAGTGCTGAGGGAGTTTTTCACACGCAAACCTCAAATTTGATTTAGAAAATGTAAAGCGGGGGTTGAAGAAGGCGAGAGGGAGTTGCAGTGCCATAAATCACTCACAAACGCAAGCTTCGAATCAAATCGAGACGGTTCGCTCATAAAAATGTCGGATCGGGAAATTGTGTACATGGAAAGTCCTTTTCTCGATTTCACGCACGACTCGTCGCCACTTCCTTTTAGTTTCTAAAAATTAAGACTCTCAACAACTATCAGAGCACAGTTTGTAAAGCAATATCGAGTTTCATATCCGGCTGGAAAATTGTTTCAAGAAAAACCCTCAAAATCCCATAGATAAACAAGTGGTTTTCGTTAATTATGTTTATAGAGAACGAAGTGCAAACAATTTTTCTCGACGTTCGTGAAGTCATGATTTTAGGGTTCTTTGAAATATAAAACAGAGATTTAGTCATTTAAACGAGAGGAAGAAGAAACTTAGAAAGATCTAAAGAACATGTGTGTAAATATTTCGTTTCTCCTTCTTTCTTTCGACCCGAGCATCGAGACACAAATCGGTGAATGAGATTTTAAACGAAACAGAAGGAAGAGTTACTGGGAATGTTCTCACATTGCGTCGCAAGACTTGTCGACTACGATGAAAATTTAATGAGAGATGAGCTGAGATCAAGAAGTTGCGCTTGCAAGTTAATGAGAAAAGGTTGTTTGTTCTTCTTGTGCAATTAAGAAAATATTTGAAACTTGCAGGTATGATCGAGGGTTGCGTCACAACATCGGGTGAACGATGAAGGTTTCTCAACTCATTGAGGTGTTAAATTGGATTAAACTTAAATAAATTGATGTTAATTCAAGTGACGGTATTGATATTTTCACCTTTCGAAAAACCTTAACTATTCAGACCTCCACCGGAATCGAACGCGTGACGCAATTCCTGATGCTTCCCAAATGTTTTACAGTTTTACTAATAACTCTTGATCGCAGACAGCGTCGGAAGCTGTTGAGGTTTCCGTTTATTCTCAAGTTTTAAAATTGCAAAGTTGTAGCGGGAGAGATTGAGGCAAATTTAAATCGTTAAATAAGTTGGCACGGATGATCCTCGCAATCGGATTACGTCACCTCTCTATAACCGTTTGGGATAGAGAGGTAGAAGGCATCAATTCCGCTTTACATTAATGAAATCATTTGAGCGAAAAATGAGAAATTAATGCGGAGCTATTAGACCAAAAGGCTTATTCAAAGTCGACTCGGTCATGTTCGTTAAAAATGAGCTGCGAGGTTGGGGAAGACAGCGAGCGGAATCGAAGCTGAGAAGCAAAGGAAGACGAAATTGAAATATTAAAAAAATTATATCTTTATTATGTAAATTGATTTTTGAATCGTTAATCAGAGAGAAGACGAAGAAATCGAAGAAGTTTAATGAGTCGAGCGGCGAATATCTTTAAATAATCGCGGCGTGAGATGTCCAGTAGGATTTCTGTGTGTTTCTTCCATCGCTTGATTTCAATAAATTGAATTCCCGAACTAGATATTCAGATTACTTCTCTAGTTGTGCTGAGCTCTCGCCTCAGAGTCGTGCATAAATTAACAGCCGAGCATCAAGTGGAGCGAGCGAGCGAGAGGGGCCTCAGAGATTATGGAATTTAATTAAATCGATCAGGTTTAAACTTCGACTTGAAAATGAACAAAAACTTTTCCCTCTGCTAGTTTTGCTTTTTTGGGAATTTCATGGGCGAAAACTTTTCGTTCGTGCCTCGAGGCCGCTTACTCGACTGCAGCATAGAACATTCATCTTCATTTCGCTTCTCTATAAATCATCATTCAGAACTCAAAACTGGACGGCCCTTGAAATGCAAAAAAGTATTAGCAAGTTCATTAAAATTCTCGCAGAAATATTCTGCCGAAACTTATTACTTCCTTCGATTCTCCGAATCGCTTTCGGTTCGCTTGTTTTTTTGACGAACTCACCTTCTGCATCTTAATGAGAGTTCATTAAATGCTTTCGAACATCAACTGTTACGCTCATCAATCATTCATTTCTGTTTCTCAGTCGAACGAGCGGCAGTCGAAATGTTTTGGCAAGCTCAACTCTTTTGTCTGGAGATGGTTTTGGAAGCTTCGTTAGTCAGTTTTGGCAGGTCTTCGGCTGCTGAATAGTGAAGCGCGAAGGTCTGGAAATGTAGCAAGTAATTGCCGCCGTCCAAAGTTGCTCACGTAATTCTCCGTTGCCCCTGCAGCTGAATCACTCAACAAAGTTCATCAGCAATCACCCAAAGCCTTCGCTCTTCCGCATTTTTCATCAGTTTCTCCTGCAACTTACACAAAATCGCCCGCCACCCCTCAATTAAGTCCATGGAAAACTTTCACATTTTAAAAGATAGCGAGCTTAGCTTGGATGTTGATTCATTAAGGAATTACAGTGGCAATCAATGCTATCACGTTTCAAAGGAGCAAGAGAGGGAACGAACAGAAAGAACTTAATTATTTTTCCTTGTGCAGCAACATTAAGTGCTTGGAGCGATGGGGAACATGAAAAGAATTCCCGTTGCAGAAAAATTAGCGCTCAGCTATTCCTCGCTCGTTAACGAAGCTGAACAGAAAGTGCCGAGAAACACGAAATTTTTTAATTTAACTTCCTTTAACACTGAAATTAGTTTGGCGAACTTTTGTTCGGGTGTAGGAAAAGCTCGCGCGATGAAAAGTGGAGTCTGCGATTTACTGAAATCAGCTTCGGGAGATTCTGCTCCAGGAAAAGCGGCGAGATTGCGATGCACCGGGACGAGAGAGTTTCCCTGGGAAACAAATTGAATTGTGATCCAAGCCCTTCGTGTCTCCCCCACATCTCCAGGGAGGCATAAATCAACGCCAAAGTGGGCGAAAAATTGCGGAAGATGAAAAATGATTCCTCGGCAGCAATCACATGTCCAGATGAGAACTCATTTATCCATTGTTTCCCATCTCGAACCATTAATCTTTCATTTTTATTCGTCTGTGCAGGAGAGCAGATGAAACTTTTTCAATCTAACATAACGAAACAAATTTTCAATTGGAGGATTTTAATTGCTTTTAAAGGAACAAAGCCATGCGATGATGAGACAGCGAGATGAACGTGACGAATGTAGAAATTCAAATTTAGATTGTAACGTTGACGAGTAAAAAATGTTGAATCAACAACTTTCCTCGCTCGCCTTTTCGCCTTTGACTTTGATTGCACATTCGCGAAGCCTTTGACAAACTGCATAATGTAAGATCAAACGATGGATGGAGCTAATGCTTCGTGGAGTGGATGAAGTTGAATTCTCGTTATGTTCTGTTCGCGACTATGCAAATGCGTTCACTCAAAGGGTTGCATTGTTACCCTTACATCAAAGATTCAACATGCAGAACAACTTGAGCTCGTAACACTTTCAATCTTATCGCGGGATAAAAGCACCGTCGAATCCTTTGATGTCTCTACTGGAAAATTACAAGGATTTTCATTTGCTGATGATGGCACTCAATGTTCGCGTCTCTTTTCACCTCCAGTTGGATCCCTGTGACTTGCAAGAAATTATAAAATCCTGCTGACGGCGCTCGACAACTCGCTATAGACTTGCGAAATGATTTTCATCATCCTTTGATATGCTTAACTTTACATTGGAGCTTATGTTGTTTGTTTGTTTAATTTTTTATTCATTTGCGGACGTCGAGGTACGTTATGAAAATACTTTGGCTTTTACCAACTTTTTTCCATCGAAAGCATGATGACAAACTGTCGAGGTAAAATGTCAAGTTGCTTTATTGCAACCGATGTGTTGTTGGCTCTTTGTTCCTCTCTCCATGTTTACAGAAAACTATAGAAACGTGAATTTAAGTGGAATGCCAAACGAATTTCATTTGATGTTTCCACTCGTCCTAGCTCGATGTATACATATTTGCTAATCAAAACTACGGCTATCTACATTGCTCTTCAGTAACGAGACTATCAACGTGTAATGCCTAGGCGGTTCTAACAGCATTTACTAAGTTATCGAGCAAAGAATTCTGAGAACCAATCAATATCCAAAGTCGATGCTTTGAATCAATCGACATCGAGTGCAATTCAAAGAATCTAATCCTTTAGCATGAAAGGCAATTAACGTTCCAACTTGACAGCTATGCACTCTCCGACACTCGAGTATAATTGGATCAACAAACAGCAAGTAAAATGTAGGAAAAACAGTTAGAAAGCTGCTCCCTCGCATTCCAGCCATTCCACTGAAGATAATGTTTCCTGATTGCAGGAAAAAGTTAGTAAAGATAGAAGCAGTAAAAACTTTTTTCAGCTGAGATTTTTAGTACGTGAATACAAGTAGCCAAGTTGGAGCCAAGTTAAAGTTTGTAAGCTTGAAGTCCTACACACTCATCCTCGTCTGCATTGAAAAATTGAGATTACATGCAAAAAGCGTTCTCTCGTTCTCGTTTGGGAGCCATCAAGATTAGAGTCACAATGCTTTCACTGATAAGCGAGGCGAAACGTCGACGTGACCTAACATTTGTTATGAGCTAACTCTGAAGAACCCAAAAAACACTGATGAACGTAGCGAGAACTGCAGCATTAACAAGACAGTTAGACTCGAAATTGCCACTAAAAATAAAGTTCATCGATCGGAGCTACAAATAGTTTTATGTCGGATAATGTTGCTGTCTTGCTTCTACAATGACATTCCAGCATTCTCGCACGTGCGGGTAGACAAATAGCGGCAATTACCGAGCTAACAATTGTCTTAAAAGTTGTAAATTATTGAGTGATAAAGTGAAAGCGTAGTTTGGACTTGTCAGGAGAGTTGAAATTGTAAAGTTGGAACGACATAAATGATTCATCGCTGTGCTTCCGCATCGAGTTTATCGGAAAAAGTTTCATGCAGCCCGACACTTAACCTCGGCTACCTTCAATTATTACAAAAGTCATGTCAAGCCTTACACACCTTTGACGATTTCGAGGAATGTGTCACGCCACGAGCATAATTTATAGGACATTAATCCCCGTATGGGGAAAGCGTCGGACGGCAGCGTCGGGCGGCGGCGTCGAGTAAAGTGCTTCGTAATTGAGCTTATTTCTCATCGCTGCGAATCGGATAGCGCGCTCATGTTGTGTCTCGATCGTTACGAGGAGCCAAATAATATTTCAATGACCACTACGTCAGTCAAATACGCTTCATTGGAATAATTTTTACGACTTAATCACGCGACGACTGTTCCGTCATTAGGTTGAGCCCAGTGACATGGAATGAACGAAACCCTCTTCCGTTGGCCGGCATTTTAATGACCCGATGATTGATTAGCTAGTCGAAGTGATTCTAAATTTAGTTTTTAGACCAAACAAAACGAAAACTGTGAATGCTCAAAACAGGTTTGTGGTTTTCGTTCTTGCGGTTTGAAAAGTTTTGGCAATCGAAGGTGAACAACAAACCTTATGTAACTAAGCTCGTCGCAGCAGCCTGCATGAAGCGATTGCATTTTTCATCGCAAGCATCCAATAAAAATCTCAGACTAAGTCTACAGCTGTTTCAGCATAACAAAGAAGCAATTTAAAAGTTCAATAACAAGGACAAATACTTCTGTTTACAGAAAACAAAGTTTGCGTGAGTTGCAAGGAACTTCTCTTCCGCTGATTTCAGAGCGACTTGGGTCTTTGAAGTTTGCGGGAACTGCTCTGTCCTTCGAAAGACATTTTTAAATCTGACCTACTTCTTGTGAGTTGTTTAATTATTTTCCGAAGCGACCAGAAGGAAAGTTTATGAATTTTCTTTGCTCTGTCGAACAGCAATTTTCTTTCTTTTTCGGATAAATTCGCTCAAGAAAAGCGCCAATCACTTTAGATTGCTTTAAAACTTTACCTCTGAATGGAGCGAGAAGAATGGAACTCAATCTGTTTTGCTACATTTGCTCGACAAATTACTTTTCTCTTTGTTTTTATCATTGGGATGAAAAATATTTGTTTGAGAAAAGTTTTGGCTGAGAAGTTTCATCGACGATGCTCGAGCGTTAAAAATGGCAGCTTGCGCTTTGTTTGTCAAAATCCAGGGAAGAAAAGTTGTAAAATCGAACAAATAAGAATAAACTCGCGAATCAGAAGCCTCGGATTATTGACGACATAAGTTTTCATTGCTCCTCGAATCGAGAATTTCCTTTAATTTCCACGATAAAAAAATATCGTCGGTGGATTTGGGGAATGCAAAGTGAAATCGGAAAACTTGGCTGATTCAGCCAGGCTGAAGAATGACGTTTGAAAGACAAAGCGAAAAATGTTACAAAAAACCTCGATAAAATTTTACAAATTTCATTAATTTTATTTTAATAAAAGCATGAAAAATAACTTTCAATTTTTTTGGCCAATTGTTTCGACTGTAGAATTTAATTGAAATTATTGGCGAATGTAAAATATTACACTCCGACTCGGTGAATCGTTTTCCTTTCGCAGTTGAAGCGGTATAACAGTTCGTCTCTCTTGTGGAAGTCTTTCATGTCGCAGTCTCTTGCAAGAGGGAGCAGCTGAACCTTTTGCATGATATTCATTTAGCCAGATGGCGATAGATTTTTACTCTGGAAAAGCGAGGCGCAGTAAAAAATTATTTAATGTTGCGACACACAAATATAAGTTCAACATATTTTTACATTTTAAAACATGAGATATATTTTTACTTATAGAACATTAAAAATATGCTTTTAGACGTCCTCAACTGATGTTGAATTCAAGAAAACATCAACGTCACTCAGCACCATTCTATGTCAAAATCACATTTGCTCTTGAACCATTTGGCTTGAATTTTGTTCGCATATGACATTCTACCGATTTCACTATCATTGAAATGATCGACAGAAGGGAAAAGTCTGAGCATTTCGCCTCGTCGAATATGTTCGAGATAAGACCGATGAATGTTGTCAAGTTCTAGCTGCCCGATGCAGCAGGCACACAACTGGCAAACTTCAAGGTTACAGTTCGAGTTGCAGTTGTTATCGTGGCATGATTTGACATTGGTCAACAAGTTCTTCAAGTTTATCGAAGCAGAGTCTTCAACTATACTGCAAGGTAAAGGAGATTTAGCAAGATTTCATAATGATTAACGCAGCATACCTCGTTTGAAGTAGCGGATAGAAACTGACTCCAACAGCACATTGCAGAGCATTGAAGATTACTTGTTCATAGCCAAGAGCATGAATTTCAAATCTATCTGTCATTGGCGTCAAGTTAGGACTCATGTTGACTTCCATGAGATGAACTTTAAACTGATTGTCGATGATAAAGTCGAAGCGAAGAAGCTCAAAGAAGTTTTTCAAGTGTTTTCCTCGGTTTGAAACTTTTTCTTCATTAGCCAGCAACAAAGTGACAATTGCGGTGTCGATCTGTGACCAAAGATCGTGGATGTTGTAGCCTCTCGACTTCAGATGAGTTTCAATGGATGTTTTGAATGAAAATCCCATTTTCGAGCACATTTCTCCAAGCGAAGGCATTTCGTAGATCGTTAGCTGCGTCTCATCAATCACATACTTCTCTCTTCTATTGGGATCGAATGGATAATACGGTTCAGGGCAAAATCGTGACAACACCTCGCTTTTATAACGATAGATTCGTATCGGGTCGAGAGAAGTTATCAACACATAAATGCCAAGGTCAAAGACTCGGCCGTCGATTAGCAAAGGATTTTCCACGAACTCTTGATAGAATTTTCTGCTGCCTGATTCAAAGTTTATCTCGTCAAACTTTACGAGTTTCACACCTCGATTGAATTCAGATTTCACGACAAATCTTTTCATCGGATTGGATTTTGAGTAGTTGAGGAATTCTTCAGTCATTCGAGGGAACTCGAAAGCACGAGGAATGAAATCGAAGTAGTTGTGAGTTGCCATATAAGCTTTGTTGATTACGAAACTGATTCCGGGGAAGTGATTAACACGTTGAAGCGACGTCAAGCGTTCCATGAGATTGGGAACAGTACGGAGATCATCGAATGGATTTTCTAGGCTCCACAAGACATCAAAATGTTCACCAGATGAACCATTAACTTGTTCATGTCCCAACCGATCAAAAACTCTTTTCAGTGACCTCAGATTGTCGTTCGGATTCCACATTTTTCTAAGCAAAGGCCAATATTTTAAAACAGGAACTTTTGAAGGTTTCGTGGCACAGTTTTTGTCGAATTTTTGACTAAAAATCACAGCAATCAGCAGAAACACGAAGGCAAGTAATAATTTTAATATTTGTCTCATTCTGCAGGTTTTTCTCTCGAACCAAAAAGCAAACTGAATACTTATTTCTAGAATACTTAAGTCATAAAACTCAATCGTGATGATAGATTTTGAAATCGAATAGTTTATTGATTTGAGTTCGCTGATTTATAATTCCAAACGGTGTTGAATATCTACTACTGTAAAGTTTATTTCTAGCTTTTCACGCATTCAACGACCACGAACGAAAACCAGATGGCTTGTGACTCCATCCTTGTGTTCCAGCTGCTGAATTTTTGCAGTTCTTCATTGTCTGATAGCTCGTGATGAGAACACTTGTATAAACACCTCATTGAGCCAAATATTAACTACAAATGATCGCAACTTAGTTTTACTTTTAGCTTCGAATGAGGAAACTCACAAAATTATTTTCTCTCGTTTTATTTATCGTGACATTGAAGTTTGTTCTGGCTTCGCTTGTAGACGATGAAAAATGTGACGAGCAATTGGCTGATATCATTGAAGCTTTCCAAGCGAAGGAGTTTTGGGCACTTAAGCGTAAGTTAATAGAATCAGCTGTTGATGTTGACAAAAGCGAACTGTAAATTAATCGAACGATTTCAAGTGATTGACTCGTGGGGAAAAATCAATTCAGGATATCTGGTCGGAAACAGCTAAGAGCGAAGTCCATGATTTATATAAAGTGAAACAAGATGGAATTGATAACTCGGCTTTTGTCTCAGTGGATTCTGTGAAATAAAGTTATTCAATAAAACTAATTGGATCACTCGTTTAATGGTCCATTTATTTTGGAATTTCATTTTGTTTCGTTCTATAAACTGATATTTGATCAATGGAAAATAAGACGGAATGGGGAAAAAGCCCCGCGTAATCTAGTTCACGTTGCGTCTATATTTCGCCGTTGAGAATTTCCTTCAACTCGTTCTCATCCAACTTCAATAAAAGAATTTGCCAGAATTCTTGGAAAACTTTCTCGTCGTTTGCGATCGCAGATTGGAAAATGTCAGATGGATTTACGATGATTTTCCTTAAGCATTCAATCTGTTCGTCTTCTGCGAAAGCTTCTTCAAAGAATCTCCAGATCGTTTCAAGTGCGAGAGGAGTTTCATTGAATTCAAGCGCAGTCTGCATTGCATTTCTTCCAGATTTGTCGGGCAATATTAGAAATTCTTTAAACTCTTCCTCGTCTGCAACTTTCCTGACTTCAGTCAACAGAAACTCAATCAGCTGTGGCGTGTCACAGCGAGCCGTAATGTGAAGGAGACTTTCGCCTTTGCTGTTGAGTTTCAACAGAAGAGTCTTGACGTCTCTTTCGTCGTAAACTTTCGTCGCAGCCTCCCACAAGGATTTTACGGTCTCGACGTTCTTTCGGTGAATTCTCAGCGAGTTCATCAGAACTTGTTGCAAGTCTCGCTTCTCTCTGTTTACCAGTTTCAGAAGAACGCATTCAGTTGCGATTGAAATCTCGAGCACGAGCGTCGTAAGGTTCACGCAGCCATCATTTACTGCAACCATCAAGATTTTATCTCGTTCGGATCTTCTGGATTCTCTGCAGAAAAGTCTCGCGAGCCTTGCAAATTTCTTCGTGTCTTTGTTATGCTTCACCAGTTCAATGGCGTTTCCTAGAAAAGCTCGAATCATCTGGAACTCATCTGACGTCAACACACGAACAAACAGTCGCATGATAATTCGTCTCTCTCTCGATGGTCTCTGCGGTCTAACTGGGCAGATTTCAGAGCAGAGAACTTTTCGAAACAGAAAATCGGCCACAAAAAACTCAGCGAAAGTTCGATGAAGAAATTGAAGCTCCGAACCATCGAACGACACCAGCCCAACTCTCGTGATTTGCTCGGTGGTTAACTGCGGCTCTTCGACAAGAGTTTTCACTTTGCTGTCGTTGAAGATTTTCTCCAGAGCCAGCCGAAGGTGGCAGCGCATCACGCTCTTGGAGCTTCTGTGGATGTCAATCTGGTCAGTGATTGACAAGCGTCCCTTGGTCATCCACAAGCTAAACTTTTTCTCGATAAATCGCTCGTACATCAGATACAAGTTGCACAACGTGAGGCATTTTCCATTCTTCGACTGCTGCATGACGTCGTCGTCGTAGATTTCAGCAGCGATTCGCATGAACAGAGGATTGCTGATGATTTCATTTGTTATCGTCGACCAGAACAAACGGTTTTGATTCAGAAAGCTCATTAGCTTTTCGATGCCTTTCACGTAGCGATCCAAATCACCAGATGGAACGTTGCGACGCTCATAGAACTTGTAATAAAAATTTCTCTGCTCGATGCCTCGGAAAGGCTTCAAATGGAAACAAACTGTATCAAGTTCTTGAGCCAGATCAAACGCCAGATGAGGTCGAGTAGAAATCCAGAGTTGATTCGTTGTCAAGTTTCTGATTGTCTTCATGAGCTTCAAAATGAAATCTTTATAATTTGGGCAGATTTCGTCAATTCCGTCCAACAGAAGAATCAAACGGTTGTCGGCGAACAACTGGCGGAAGAGCTCGAGCTCGAATGTGGCGAGTCGGAAAATCTTTCCGGCTAGGAAATCTGCCAGCGCTGGGATCGTACAAAAGTCCAATTGCTGGTTCTGTTCGAATACATCGATGAGCTGCTTCAGGTCAAGGTAAGACACCCAAAACTCGGGATGCTTATCTTTGAGCTTCATGGCAAACGTCTTGAACGTTGTAGTTTTGCCAGCTCCCGGATCGTCGGAGATGAGAACTATGCGTTTATCCTTAGCGTTTTCTTCCATCGATTCAAAGCTGTGCTCTTCAGATTCCTTCAAAAACTTGCGTTCAATGAAGAAATCAATTTCCTTGAACTCTAGCGGCTCCATGACTGTTAAGCGTCTGCCCAAGAGATCACAGAAGGGAATCGCTTCGACAGCTTTAGAAGGAATCTTCATGAGCTCTCTGAGCGTTAAAGTTTTACCCTGAAAGGTGACGTTATAAGTCCACAGTTCTTCTTGCGCTTCGACCGAGAAATCTTCCCAAGCGTGATGGATATTAAACAAAGGCAGCATTTTCTGTTGAAATCGATTGTCATCTTCCTCCTTCACCACGAAAATTACTCGTTGTTGAGCCTTCAAAGCATCGACCACGAAGATCACCTCTTCAAGCAAAGCGTTGTCGGGACACTCGAATATTATCGTCGGCCTTGTTGTGAGCTTTGAAGCTTTAATGAGCAACAGTTTTGTTTTCTCGTTTTCGATGGCGTCGAGTCTCGCAAAGATGAAGAAGCTTTCAACTCGCGTCTTCATGTCCCGCTGAAGTTGGAGATGAATCGCTTTCACGGTCAGTCTGATGCAGTTCGAGACAATGACGCCGACTTTTCCACTCGCGATGAAATTCATTAGCATGTTGTCGGGCTTCAAACTTATGTCAAGGTTCAGAAGGCAACGGTGAACTCCTAGCCAGTCGTTGAGCTCGACCGTTTCTCGCTTAGCGAGCATTAGAGGCTGTTCGTTGGCAACATCAATAAGAGTTTTGCTTGCAAAGAAATCGAACAGATTTTCAAACGTTTTACGGCACTCTTGGAGCTTTTCAGGGTCGTTCATGTGCATCGCGAGAAGATGTGGCACTCTTACAATCAGTTCTGCATGCTGCTGAGCTTTGGGGTAGCTGAAAACGTTCAATATTTTGTCTTCTTTAGTTTTGTAGAACTCGCAGTATGTTGAAATTATTTCAAAGTCCCTCAACGTATCAATGTCATGATCGCGATAAGGTTTACAGTTGTTTTCGTAGACGAGCTGCATTGCGTAATGAGTGAGCTCGTGCGCGAGAATTCCGAGGACTTCGAACTTTCCGCGATCGCTTAGTAAGCCTTTGGCTCCAACGTAGATGTAACCAGTCCTGGAATAAGAAGTTCCTTTCGTGTCCCTGCATGTTAAAGGGTCGAGAAAGTTGACTGCGCTGCGGTTGAAGTCGAAGACGATTCGAAAGGAATTCGCTTTCGAGACAATTTTGAGAATGGCTGAGACTTCCTCGACTCTGTCAAGACTTTCGTATGCTTCCTTGATGTACTTGAAAAGGCTCCGCTTTTCTGTGCTTGGCGTATCAAAGCCAATATCCGTATGAGCCAACAATGTCATCAAGTGCTTGTCGAGCGATTGCTTGAAGTATTTCTTATGCAGCTCGTGCAGCAGAATCTTCTTCATCATCGTTCGGCGATCGTCGTGGCAGTCAGTCTGTCGCTGACTGTTGAGAATCTCACCAATGTCTTCGTGTGGTCCAAGACAAATTCCTTGCGTGATCAAGAACTCGTACATGGCAAACTGTTCGGACTTTATTGCAATGGCGGCAGCTGACTCGTTTCTGACGTTGTAGGCGTGGCGAGTTGATGGATATTTCTCCAGAAAGCCTTCGACTTCGTCAATCCTTCCTCGTCTGACGTTAGCATGAAGCAAATTCAAGTCATTGATGAACATCAAAACGCATTTCGCCTTACCGCGTTCTTTCTGTTCCTTGAATTTTTCGAGAAAGTTTTTTGGAAACAAAGAATTTTCCTTCAGCAGATGCACGAAAATTTCATAATTTTCATTCTTCCACGCAAGCGATGCTGCGGTCTCGTTCACTTCTCGCTGCTGATTTATGTCATAGTTGCATTTGAGGAGAAATTTGACGCCGTCAGCGTTTCCACTTGCGCTCGCGATCATCAGCATGTTGAAGAGCTTCGAGTTTCGTGCTTGCAGCACTTCGAATGACTCGACAGCTTGGACGCATTGCGTCGAATCGCATTCATTTGGAAGGTCAAGAAGCGCTGTGAAGCCTTGAAAGTCGCAAGACTTGGCAACGATTTCAAAAAGCTTTCTGTTCTGGGCATTCGACGTACTCAAGTCGCTGTCGAAAAGTCTCAGGAACTTAAGGCACAGAACATTATTGTGAAATGCTGCTCGGTCAATGAACCGCATGTCTTCGCAGCTGTCATCAGCGTTGAGAGTCGTTTCAAGCAGTTTTCCGTTGAAAGAACCTCCGTTGCCGACAGAGAGAGCTTGCAAGAGAACTTCAACACTGAACGAGACGTTCAGCCCATCTACCATCCATTCAGTTGGCGAGCAGTTTTGGTTGATAATTCGTTTTAGAATTTTCTCGTTTGCTTCTTTGCAAAAGATAGCAAAGTTTCCATTTTGGTATTTCGATTCGAACGCCACGATCATAGGTTTTGAAGCTTCGATATCAAGATTGTCGACGTCCGTCAAATTCTCTTCAATCTCGAATATGATCACAAAGCAAGTTTGGTCTTTTTCGAACCATTTTCTAAAGTTTTGATCTGACAAAACCTTTGTTGCATCGCAGGTTGTCATGCAGTTCGATATCTTTACAACTTTGATTTGTGAATCTTCTCGGAACAAGTCGTTAAGTGTCGGCAGAGACACTTGTCTCACGAACTTACAAGCGATTCCCCGGCTCATGATTGATAGCTCGATTGTTTAATTGTGGCAATTGAGGCTTTACTCGAAGCCTTTGAGTGGTGTCTCAAGCGCTGAAACTCGAGATAGCCACGTTATCGAAGTAGAAGCTAAAAGTGAAACCAGTTATTGCTGAGCTGAAGATAAAGTTAATGAGCTTTATCAAACCTTTCTCAACTTTTCTTCGGGCACGTGCTCCCAATCGATCGATAAATGTAAACAGTCTGGAAATATAAATTTTGTTTAAGAAACACGTTATCAGTAACTCCGGAAATCCCCGTGAAATGTGTGATTTGAGCATGAATCATTTAATCAACTACGCCACAAAATATTGACAAACAGTTTGTTTTCAATCCAATAAAGATAACTTATAGGCTGGCCTACCTTCGCTTTAAGATTTTCACTGCGATTCGGAGAAGAACTTTGATCACAACCAAGATTTTTGGGTTGCTTGGGAAGCCACTTCGATAATATTTATAGTCCAATAAACTATTAGATTGACTGTCGCACTTCTGTATTTGTTTTACTGTATTTATCAACGAACTTGGAATTTTTGTTTCCTTCCTAAACGAAAGCCGATGCAGAACTAATCCAGAACGTTTGCCTGGAAAGCTTGAAAGCGTATCGAAGAAAAAATGAGTTTCTGATAAGATATTGAAAGTTATCACAAGTTGGTTCACTATCACAATGCTCTGAATTAATTTATTGATTGACTGATTTGGCAAGAAATTCGCAGAAGTGAGGAAATAGTTTGACCTCTTATGTCAATATTTTGTAAAATCGGTGAAGAGGCGGATGTACTTTTTATTTCCGATAAACATGTCACTCAGTTTCAGGTAATATTTCTCCGACCAATCACATTTGCAGATGTTTCTCGGGTACTTCCCCCGTTCTCCCATTTTGCAGGTCAATTTTTCGTGCACCTGATCGCATTAAAATTTAAATGTCATCATTTCCAAGACGATCGTCGAAGAAGCAACAACTAAAATGGCAAGCGGCTCCAGAAAAAATAAAAATTCATCGAAAGTACCAAAGTCCAACGCGCTGATGGAACTTTTAGAATTCGTGTACGATGGAGAAAGTGATGGCGACGATTTCAAAGAGAACGAGATGGAGCAAATACTTGATATGGCTTGGGCTGAAGAATGCGGCCAAGACTCAGGCAGCGATTCTTCACCGAAGGCAAAAACTGCGGTCAAAACTTGCACTGTTACATCGATGCCGAGCTTGTCATCTCCAGCGAAACAGCAAATCTTGCAAGCCCGTCAGATTTCTTCATCTTCCAACAGCTCTGTTGCTCAACGATCAACTCAAAAGCGAAGCTTTCCATCCATGCCAGGCTTGTTTTCACCAGTCAAAACACAAAACGTTCAGGAGATTGCAAGCACTTCGTCGATGCCAAGCTTGAAACTTTCTGCAGAGCCGACAGAGAATAAAACTCGACGCAAGCAAAAGACTAGCAGCAGAAAATCAAAACCCTTGAAAGATTCTGTGGAAGATTCAACATCATCACGAACAGCAGTTGAAAAAACGGTGAAGAAGTTAGCATCGAAGAACAAAAAAGCTCAAGCAGAAGCTGCGAAAGAAAAACCTAAACTGTCGGCGTTCAGACAAAGGCTCTTCGATGAAAACGAGGAAAGAATCAGAAATGAAAATGTTGGTCGTCTGATCGACTTTTATGTCACACAGGTCTCTGCTTCAAAGAAACGGAACGAAGCTTTGAATGGCCATAAACTCGTTGGCCAAGACAACATAATCGCCAACAGCAACAAAAGAAAGGCAACGTCAGTCCTAAGCCGTGATCCCAAGAGAACAAAATTGGAGGAAGAACTTGAGGAGTATTTCAAAATTAGTTTGTGATTGATACCATTAACATTTATTTTATTGAAAATAAGACAATTTAAGATTAGCAAGAAGAGTAAATTTAAAAATAAACTTTGCATGTGATATCATTTAACTTTAACTTTGCATGTGACTGCATGCAAAAGAATTTAGAACGAAGATTTTCTAGCAACTTCAAAGTGCAACGACACTTACAAATTCATGTGATAAATAAATGTTTTATTATGATCCAAATTGTTGGTCCTTTTATTAGATTGAATCGCCACCCATTATTGCCACCCACAATCAAAAAGCTTAAATTGTGAGAGCTTTCATTTGAAATAAATCGTAACGTTAAAAATATTACGAATGATTTGGAACCCTAAGCGAATATACAAAGTATTTGTTGTACACAGCGAAAGAAATAATTGCTAGGATTCCAAAGAGAATTGCAATGATTGGAATGATCAACCAGAAGAGGCTGATAATCAAAGTGTCCAAGTCACTCGTCTCATCTGTAGGAAATGTTGAGTTGGCAGTTTCGTTGCCAACGACGATGCTTGAAGATCCGTTGAAGTTGAAACTTCCGTTTCGCAGGTGCGAAGAAATCTTCATGAGACTAACGATGAATGTGAGCAGATTCCTTTCACCGCATCTTGTTATAATTTCTTCTCTCATTTCTTCGATCGACTTTTGAGGAAACGCTGCGTCTATGCAAAGATTTCCCTTGAACGAAGCTGACTTCAAATTAGGTAAACCGTCGAAAACTGATGGAGAAATCTTCGTCAGCTTGTTTTGTGAAACGTCCAAGTGTTCAAGGTTGACATTGAAGGCAAACAAATCAGCATCCAAAGCTTCAAGAAAATTGTTTTTCAGTGACAACTTTCTCAAGTTCACGAGATCGTCAAATACATTTTCCGGCAGCAACGTGAGCTGATTTCGACTCAAGTTGAGCGATTCCAGTTGCTCGTGATTTTCAAACAAATCTGACTCGATTTCGTAAATATTGTTTCCACTCAAATCAATGACAGCGCAGTCAAACATTTTCTCCAAATCACTTTTGTCGATGCTCGTTGATGAAATGTAGCTCACGCAGAAATTGCTTTTTTGTTCGCTCTTATACTTTGATCTCAAACTAGTTGATTGTGGCCGAGTCCTGTTGTCTGTCGCATGTTCAGAATTCGTTGAGAAATCCAAGTCAGCAGCTCTCTGCTGGTATTTGCACTTGATTTTCTCACAACCCTTGATCTCGTAGCAAGAAACCGCTTTCATAACGATTAACGCGAAAACCAAACACGAAGACAATAGAACGAAACTACTAAATCGGTGATTGAGCCTCATTATGACTGGAGGAGTTAACTGGCAGAGATAGAAAGATGAACTGACAGCAAACCGAACAAATCATGAGATGAAAAGTGCAAGCTGAGAAATGAAACAATCCATGGCAATTCATATGAAAGTGCTTTGTTTGCAAGTTCGCAAGTTGAGTTAGCCTGAACTTGACCGTTAGCCTCGCTCTGTTATTCGCCAACATAATTTCGAGGAACTTCGCCCGCTCATTTCGATTGGCATCATTCGAATGTGAGTTATTCGTCGGTATAATTGAGCCGATATCGCTTGCGGTAAAATTTAATTATTATCATTACACATGTGCTTCACTGTCGAGCGTACCAATTGTGAATGATAGCATGGACATGAAAACATCAAATTATTGAATTGCGAAACTTTATTCTTCACCAGGCACATCAGCACTTTGTCGTCTTCAATTGATTTATCAAATGAATCTCAACCTTTAAAGGAATAAAATCAAATGAACGAACTGGAATAAAAAATACATGAATATATACATGAAAAAATTATTAAAAAGTTTTTTAAATTTTTATATCAATTTGTGAACAAATTCAGTTCAATTAAAAGGATATTTGTTAAGATAATTATTTGTCAAGTGAAACGTTTCATTGATATCAAAGGCACAAAAGCATTCAAAGCTAACTTCAAAACCAATTTGCCGTTCTAAATTCACTTCCTACTTGCATAGATTCAATATTGCGTAATTGCTTTGTACACGCATCCTGTCCTCGTGCACTTGTGGAGTCATTTGGATTGATTTCATCGTCCATGCGACAACCGCAGCTCGCGAAACTTTATTACCAGTGGAAAAATGTTGTAAACATGTCGTTGATTAAGTCAACATTTGTCAAAAGCTCCAACTCATCCCACGAGGCTCCCGATGCTCCACGAGACTCCTGATGCGATAAATCAGAACTCGTTACAGGCCGCTCGAATTGGCCCCGAGTTGCAAGCAGCTTCATTGTCATTATATTCAACATTTTATCACCTTAATTTCATCTCGTTTTTAATTGAAATCAATAATTTGTAATTAATGATAGAAACTGTGGCTTTGTGTTAGTCACATGAATTTCCGCGAGAAATTAATTGTTTATAGAAGTTCATTAAAAGCAGTTCAAATGATTGTCAGGTAAACTGTAACAGGTAAGCTTTTGTAGTCCCTGGAACAATCTTCTGCAGATGTCTCAAGGATGGGGATTAGAGGGCGTCTGTTGATTGCGGATTGCAGTGTCATAAATGAGTTTCATTCTTCTTGAACGCATCGAAGCCAACCTCAAGTTTCAAGTTTCTTCATAAATTAAGACGAAATCTCAGTGGCCGCTCATCTGATTCCAGACAACTTAAGCCTGTTCGATCATCATCAATTTCCAGTGTAACCTTTCAGCAACAAACTTACAAATGTCGTACAGCAACCAATGAACATAACATAAATAAATTGCAAGGATAAATTCGGTTAACAACTCAAACAGGATTCAACTCTTGTCCATCACACGACTGATTACGCGATATTCATTAATTTTTGTGTGGAGCAAAAATGATTTTAATTCTTCGGCGTTTCATTGAATGAAAGCGGTTTCCGTTGTCGATCTGGGAAACTTTCATTTATGTTAATCATTTCGGAATCATTTAAATTTATAATTTAATTTTACAGAAACTCTGAGCAAAGCGAGTTAACACGATTCATCCTTCGGTGTCTTTGTTGGTGAAAGCGCGGAAATTGCGAGAAAAATCGCTTAATTTATGAGTTTTTTCCTTCGCTTTCCAATTTAATTATTTGAGGCCACAAAAAATTGTTTCAAATTATGTTGAAATTATAAATGTAAACAAAAGAGCGCGCGGAGTTTTTTCTGCTGTTTTGCGCAAACATTTCTCGCTTAATTCCTCAACCCTTTTTGATTAAATATGCAAATTCACTTTTTCCGCTCGCTTCACCAAAGTATCGATTCGAAAGTAATTACGAATCGCTAATGCCGTTTAATTATTCCCTGCAATGTCATTCAGGATTCTTTCCTCTGTCTTTGCTAGGCTTAAGTAAAAAAATGTCACAATTTAAATTTTCCTCGGGGATTTTTATGTAAATTTTTTACGTGGTCATCGCGATTTTCCTAGGAAGGCTGCTCGGCTCGTTAGACTGAGTAGCTCTCGAATGGAAACGCGCTCTGTTGAATAACCTGAAGCTAATTCTAATTACAAGAAGATTTTGAGTACAGTACGTAGAATGGTTGAGCGTTTCTATAGATTATATTAATCAAGATAAAGATGCAAGAGTGAAGCGCGAATTACTGCAATCAGCCAATTTCTTGAGATAGATTCAGAGATCTTCGTTCAACTTGTGCTTCTGCTCGGGGTCTGCTAGAAAGGCCCAAGAGTTGCCATGAAAGTAGCTCTCGGATGTAAAGTCGACTTGTTTGAACACATCAAGAGCCTGACGTAAATAATTTGAGTGCATCGGCAATCGAAAGTAGATGGAAATCATTCTTATCGAGCTCTGCAATGAATTGAACGAACTCGTACGCCTCCCCGTTTGGTCCACTCAACCCACATCCGAAACTTATAAAACATAAATATCATCCACCTTTGCATGCGGAGTCGGTTCACGTGAAGCAGAAAATTTTCGTGCGAAAGGTGGAACATACATCAAATGAGAGGATGTGGGTGAAGTCGGGTGTAAGTCGAGGCGAGATGGAAGGAAAAACTAGGAAATGAAGACATAAAACTTTCGGAAAACACGAGTAGAATTTCATCAAGGGGCGACTGAAGAGAAGGTCAATTGAATATTTGATTAGTTTTTCTGGTACAAAACTGTCAAACGTTGCCAACGATAATTCAATAACTTATCGATGTAGTCGTAGATGCGTTCCACAACCATGGCCAGGTCATTTCGTGCACTTGCTTTGCTTAGGGAATACTCGAATCTATTCAAATTAATTAATTATATTCGAACGAGAATAAGTCCCAGTTTTCAAGCTTTTTGTTATTGTCTGCATGAAGGTTTCCTCGCAATAAAACTCACATTCATGTGCTCGGAGGGACGAGAGACGACGGCGGAGGGACGAGGTAAGCCACACACTTTCACAGCGAAGACCAAAGCATTAGTTTTAGAAAATTAGAATATGCTAATGTGTACTTATAGATAGGAGAATGGAAAATTTACAATTTCATTATTGTGTTGGATAGTAAGAGATGAACACCAGCAAACAGTGAGGCTAGAAGTCGAAAGGAAGGGGACGAGCTCCCACCTAAGCACTGCACGAAACACTATTCGGCCCATTCCAAAACCAAATTAGAAAATCTAATGAGTGTGAAGGATGTTATGTTTCATTATTCATCATCGTCTCGATGGAGAAGTTTTGTGCAAAGTTTGGAAAAGGGAGAGAATGTTTTCCCTCTCGAATTTCCCTCAAATCTCCATCGAGATTTCCTCAGTTTTCCCTTCGGCTCGTGGCGAGAAAAATATTTCAATAATTCAAAGAATCGAAAACGTTTGTAAGAAGCAAAAAGCTGCAAAGCTTTCAGCAATCAAAAGTTTCTTCTGCCCCGAGAAGGAGCTTTCGATTGACGGGTTTGTATTGGTGCTGCACAGCAGTTTATGTCGGGCTTATGCTTCCAAGTGCAGCGCGAGAAAATATTCTTCGTTCTCTCGCTATGTAGCTAACTCTCTCGTATATTTTTCTTCGCTCTCGGATACTTGCTCGGCTATTTTTCTCGATCCAACCTCGTGTTTCTTGCAACTTTTCTGCAAACCCTTGGCCTGTATGGGTGTGCGGATCGAGAAGAATGACGAGGAAACCGTTCGATGTGGAGAGTGTAGGGAGACGTACGAGCGAGCAGTGTGAGAGTTTCTGCTCTGTCCGATACGGGCGAGCATGATGCAAAGCCGGTCTCTTTTCGGTCGGCTCGGGGAGGGCGCCTTCTCGATATAAAACAAAAATATTTTTTTATTTCAGTAATCAGTTAATTTTTAAATTTCGTTGCATGCGGAATGCTTTTCGTGTTCGTGTCTCAGACGCTCGGCCGGCGCGCAAATGAGAGAAAAAATATAAACACACAGTCAAGGGGCGATATGTGTGCACGTATATAATCGAAATAAGGAACCCTTTTCCCGACCCATCCGATGAATAATAATAATAATTATAAGTTTTCTTGTTTTCTGGATGGCAAAGTTGAAGTCGACATCGTAGTTTGTTATTTACGTTTGAGGCGCGTGGATCGAAGTTACGCTGTTAATGCTTCTGTGAACGTTCGAACAAAATAATTTCTCCGGAGTTAAGCGAACGACACAATCTTTTAATGACAAAGTTTTCGACGAAAATATTTAATTATAGTCGAAGAAAATGAAGAGTTTCGTGTGAAGACAGAAGTGGAAAACGCCGACCACGGCGGAAAGTGATTTAGTGAAACAAGTGGCGGAATAAAAAACTCAAAAATTTAATGGATTTAAAAATAAACACAACAAGAATTTCTCCATCGACCGCACGTTACGCACAGCGCTTCTTCAGCTCATCTCTTGCGTAGGTGTCATCATTAAAATTTAATCTCTTTTCCTCACTCCCGACTTTTTACCGACCTTCGCTTTCGGTGAGGGATAAGCGGGCGAATTGAAATGATGTTTGATGTGACAACGTGAATGATATTAAAAACATAATTAATTCAGCTGACTGACAAAGTATCACGACGTGTTGTGAAAATGTCACTTTGGAGATGAAAGTGCTTGGCTGGTGAGAGGAGAGTTTATGTGTGAATTCGAGTCGACGAAGACTATAACGATAATCATGACAAATGTGCGGTGAAAACTGACCGAAGCGTCTTGTGGCAGTTCGAGTTGACTTTGTTTTTGAAAGGTCCGAGGCTTCTAGTTTAGTTTAGTAAAACTTCTAAGACATGTGTCGGAGAACTTTTGACCCTAAAGTGAAGAATTTCTGTGGCTGCGAAGATTTTGGATTGATGTGGAAGCTCAAGGCTTGAAATTCTTGATTGGTCGGAAGGAATTTCGGATTTGATTTTTGATCTCAATCATAAAATTATTTGAGCGCTTTACCGAATCAATCAAACTTTCTTCTGAGAAAACTGCGTTTCATTGAAGAAATTAGCAACCTTTTAACACTTCAAATGCTCTCCTTCAATCACCTTTATATCAAACCGTCGGAAGTAATTTTCAGCTCCACGTCAACGCGAGTTTCCCTTTCCATAAAAACTCTCTGAAGCTCCACGAAAAAAAAGCGTCCAAGAAAACACGAAAGATCATAATCGGAGCCAGAAGAAACATCGTGTTAAATGCTGACAAACAGCAAAACACATTGTGCCACAAGACCTACATCAACATTGTCGCGTGCTCGTCTTTCTTTTACGGAAAAAAACTTTTTCCCTCGCTCACAGAAAAATATTTATAACAGTTTCTGTGGGAATTCCGGAGTTCCTTTCTTCTCGCTCCTCCGTCTGCTGTGCGTTCATTTTTTGCGGAGTGCTCTGTGTCTTCTGTTGGCGGTTTATGGATGTTTGCTCATGGCTTGTTTGCCTGAGCATGTTGCCGTAATTATTTCCTAACCGAAAAATACTAATTAAGGCGAGAATTCGTTTTTCATTACCTAACGATGCCGAGTTGATAACCTGATGACCGATTGGATTCGCATTAAAAACTTCTCGAGTTGTTCCAGAGATTAGCTCCGGCCCGACACGATATTCAAATTAGCAATTAAACGCGGACAAAGCTCAAGAAACAGCGGAAAACAGAACTTGCAATTGAGCCTCGCGCTGCATAATCAAATCGATACACAATTATGCTCTTAATGTAGTCGAATGTGTTCGCTCATGTATCGGTTTGCAAATGTTCGAGCGACGAGTCGCAAGAAGAAGGAATGATTTCTTAATGAAACAGCACGAAGAGCGGAAAAAGAGTCGCCAAGAAGAAGGAAAAATTAAACACAAAAGTGCAACAAAAAGCATCAACAAAAGTCGATCGCAACTGAACGAGTGGGCAGCGGAGAGAGAAACTTATTAAGAAGCAAAACTGCTTGGCAAGAAATTAAAGCCAGATAAGATTAAGAACGCGCAGCGAAAAGTTAAACAAGAAAGGCAAGACCACCGGCAGACGTGAGCGAGGGCAAGCGATCGAAGCATAATTTGTTTGATTGAGGAGCGCAGCGAAGAATCTTTTGATAAGAACCCAGCGACTCGATATCGATTTGCAGTTGCATTTAGAAGGGAAAAGAATCTCTCTGACTCAGCGACACTCGCTCGCGGTTATTGTGCATGTTTGCTCGTTCCGTTCTCCCTCGACTCCTTTCGATTCGGTGACTAATTAAACATTCTTCGAGCCGTTAAATTGGAGCGTAATTGTCACCAAAGCGGAGGAAAGCCGCGCCATATGCGAAGTTGCAGCTCTCGAGAACCAGTCGAAGCTTGTTTAATCGGCAATTATGCATTAATCAAGACTCAAATCAATTAGTTGCTTTTACAAAAGCTCGAATTACAAAACGGGAATGATTAACGCATTGAGCGCTCAACTTAGGACAAAAACGAGTGGAAATGGCAATAAGTGGATAGCTCTGCGTCTGTGTGAACGATCAGAGTCGCTGTGAATGTAAATTCCTAGTGAGACTTACACAACCTGATGCAGAAATGCAATTCGCAACTTTGTCCGAGTGATTGTTTCGATAATTTATTTCAAAGGTGATTAGTTTGGTGACTAATCGACCTAATTGGTTGGAAGTGATTATTGTCCTATCAACGAAGCGATGGATCGGCGTTGCAAACGATCATTTTATAGTCGATTGACTGGTCACCCTAGGTGCAATATTCAAATGTGAATCGTAATTAACAGTTTTTCAATTGATCTCTAGTATTTTATAATCGGAATTGCCTTGCTTTGGCTGCAACAGTCTTGAGCTAATTAAAGGCAAAAATCGAAACGCGTGAACTTGACGCAGAATTTTCTCCCTTTCGTGTTAAGTCAGCGACCATCTGGCAAGCAGTCGAATAAAAAATAATAATTGAGTCTAATTAAGTGGAGCAATTCACGAAGACGCCAAACGCCAAATACGGTTAATTTGTTTGTGCTCTCGAGAGAATAAATTTCTTCTCCGCGCTCGCCCGTTTAATATCATTCTAATTATTCGTCAAGGATATTTTCATTAAACCTAATTAAGTTCAGAGAAAACGAGTTGTAGTGATAGACACACTCACACTTAAGAAGCCAGTCTTCGATAGCAACGCGAAGCGAATTGAAGACAATCGAAGCTTAATTAATTTATGAACTTCTCGCCAGCGACTTAAGACGATTTCAACTTCTCTCCTCATCGACATTGAGCTTAAGTATCAGCAAACTCGATGCAAGGGGAAATGAAACGCGAGAGATTTGTAATTGTACAACAAGCACATTATAATTTCGTTAACATAAAAACAGGCACATAAAGATAGATGCCAGCTATTGAATCGACACAAAGTTGCATGCTAATTGCCGTCGAGTTTGCAGCTTGATTCCTGGTAATAACAACGTTCGTTCAAGGCGCGCTCAAAGAATTGACTTTCGTGCTCTCGACGTTGTTAGTGGCGCGTATTAATAATTTCCAAGTTTTTAATTAATGAGATCGAAAGTTCGTGCGTGCGTCACAACGTGAAAAATTATCACAGAATCAAGACAACGACGAAATAAATGAAATTTAGGAAAGAAAATGATTTTTCATACTCTGAAATGTTGCGAGGAAAATTAGGGAAAAGATTCTCGAAGTTTTGTAAGCGATTATTAATTGTGGCTTGGCCATAATCGCGCGTAATTTATTGCTTGGTCAGTTCAGTTGTTAAGTCATAGGCTCGACTGTTGGATCAGTGACAGATTATTCTTCAAATCTACTGAAGCGTTCAACCAGCTCAGCTGCCGATGCAGAGATCAAAGCGGCTTCTATCGACATTGACGCAACTGTTGAATGATCCCAAAACTCTCCGAAGTTTCATCAAAACATAATTACACATTTGCGCGCCACTATAATTTCATTTCATTCCATACTTAATAACGATCCATTGAGTGAGAAAGCTGAAGGAGAGTCTTCTCTGACTCACTTCTCACCCCTTTTTGCGACTCGAATGAGGTCGTCGAGCTGGGTTGTCGAAGTAATTACTCCCGTGCTTCGAAAAATTATGACTCGCTCGACAAACTCCAATGTGTTTCAATTGGATTGCAATGCAATTTCGCAATTTCGATTAAATTTTTTCTTTGCTGTTAAATTTTTCATTAATCAGAAGGAGTCGCAGTGTGCGACTCGCAGAAGGGTCGCGCGAGCTCTAATTCGATCGCCAAGCAGGGGGTTAAGCGTATTGATTTTTTACACATTTCCTCATTAACTCAATTTTTAATTTGATTTTTTTGCTTCGTTTCTGCTTTCGTTGAATCGATTGTGGGATTTTGTGTCGTCGCGTAACCCTTTTTATGCAAATTCGACAGCATTTTTTCGCTTCCACCCCTTCATTACAATTTGTAATTTTAATTTTTCATGTTGAGTCTAATTAAACCCTCTTCCTCCTCTTTTGTCTTCGCCGCGCTCGCTTTGCCCGCCGCCAGAGATTCTCGATGGTGATTCATGCCGCTGCCGCTTTGTCAAGAGCTCGTCGTTCCTCCAGCTCTCTCTGATTATGCATTCGCGTTTATTTTTCTCATTATTGTTGTCGTCGAACCACTGCAGCCCCGCAACTCATCCACTTATCAACTCATCGTCGTCTCCGTAATTTCGCCAAAGCACATTTTAATTATTATTTTAATCAGTTTTTTCCTCTCGCCCGTCACCAGGAAGACTTATTGTCGCTAGTGTTGTGAGTTTCGGCCATTCTGATGGAAATGACTTTGTGACCGGTCGACGAGGAGAGCAGACAGCGGCAAAAATTGAATCATAATTAAATGAGAATCGAGGCAACGTTAACGAGAGATTGTTTGGCTGAGTAGCGATGGTTGAAGTGTGGGAAGTTGTAAGAGATCCTTGCGAACTTTCAGTTGATGTTTCAACAGATCTTCATTGATTTTCATTCGTTTCATTGCTTAACTTGCTTGCGTTACATAACTGAAAACGCGAATATATATTCACTTGACTAAAACTCGCCAAAGGATTTCGAGGAAGCGACCAGGAAATCCTCGACAACGAGATTAAGTGACAAGAGTATTCCATGACTGAAATAAGTTTCAAACTTATCGATGTTCGATGAGATTCGTTCCTCGTTTCTTATCGTAAGGAAGGCAACGACGAGGTGGCAATGGTCTGCCTCCCGAGAGTATCCGTTTTCGTGTTCCCCTCAGATTTCTCATCTCTGTGTTAGTTGGGCAAACTGCTCAACGCTTGAAACTATTTTCTAATGTAACTCAAACCACTCAGAGGGAGAAGATGGAAGAAGCATTGACGAATCTCCTCCCAGCTCATCTAATGAATTCGAGGACTTATGAAGCCATTTCCCGTGTTTGCCTCCTCGACCATCAACCCATCTGTTCCCCCTTCGCTCAAGATTTTATTAATTTATAGCATTCGACATAAAAATTCTTCTACATCTCGAAAGGCGATGATGATGTTAGTTTCCAATGGGTTGATTTCGAAATCCATCATTAGACGGATCTTTAGACGGAGTAGCCCCTCTTCTCTCGTTGTTTCGAATCCTTTCTCGCTTAGCCGCATCATAATAGAAATTCTGTAATTAATTTAAAGGAAAGATTTCTGTAACTCTTGCTTGCGGATTGGGGTGAAGATGTTCAGTGAAATCAGATGCGAGAAGGCGGCGCGATGAATAATTCACTCGGAAACTATGAATTGGATCGATAGAAAGTCAGATTCTTGAAATCGGTTAACTAATAATTAAAGCTCAAGATTTCCATAATTTTACTCCTCAGATTGCCAAAACTTCGCTGAGCTCTAGCCGATGAAAGATTAATAAGATGAACGACACCGTCGAGACAGGAAGATGTTGTGACTTGTGAGTTGAGCAGACTATGGAGATTGATGACAAAGACGAAGAGCCGAACAACAACAATCAAAGCACAAACGGAGCTTTAAAGCTGATTGATACAATCAACAATAACGTCGACTGCTTCTTCGAAAAATTCAGTGAAAGTGCGACGAAGATTGACGCGGATGAGAGCTCATTGCCATCGCCAAAGGCAATGCTAGAGACCATAATGCCTTGCGAGAAACTCTGCAACAGCTTCCGGCAAATTGCTGACGACCTTGGCGGTGGTGATGTGATAAAGACACACATAAAGCATGAAATAAGTGAACCAAAACTGGGAAGCGACGGCGAAGACTTTGGACGTGACCAGTTCCCATTGAATCTGAAGTCGATGCGACATGGCAACGAACTAAAGCATGCATTGAATGTGAGTAGATTCGTTCATTTTACAATCAGCGTCAAGATTAATGAATCTGGGCACGAAAGTCACCACCACCGTTATTTGTCCTCCCCTTTCACCTGCTCCAGACCCCCCAACCTTTGTTATTTTTTCATCAGCTCGCCTCGCTCCACAGTTTGATCCATCGCAACTTTTACAGGACACACGGCACACGAGATGAGATTCGCATAAAAAACGTTCTGATGCTTCGTACGATGCGATTTAATTTATATTCAAACCTCCGCCCCCACCCAGCGAAGTCAGGAGAAAAATCGCGGAATATTTCAGCCCATTGTGACGGTCATTGTTGGTTTTTGTTTCTGTTCGTCCATCGGCTCATTCGCTCGCTTTCTGTTCCTGCTCGTTTCTCCTTCTCCGTCGAATTTTTTCTCTGTTCAACGAAATGAGGAAAAAAGTTAAAATAAAAATTCGTTTCGTTCGCCAAATGGGGTTAAATTAACGCCAAAGCCAAAGCGCTGCGAGAAGGAGGAAAATTCGACGCCGAAATTTGTGCATTGAGAACGAAACGCGAAAAAACTCTTCGTGTGTTTGCTCATCCACCCAAACTCCACGGAAACTTTTCGTGTTCTCCTCGCTCGGCCCTCCGATGTGTGTCCGACGAAACGCGGAAAACTCGCAAAAAATCATGGAAATATTTTATTATTGTTGTGGACTTTTGCAGGCTCAACGGCAG
This sequence comes from Smittia sp. YW1114-2, assembly GCA_033064975.1. Lineage (NCBI taxonomy): Eukaryota > Metazoa > Arthropoda > Insecta > Diptera > Chironomidae > Smittia > Smittia sp. YW1114-2. Next base: position 16,112,274 of record CP093833.1, read on the forward strand.
CGTCTCCATCTCCAACGCTGTGCGAAAGTCGCCGCGCAATGGACACATCGATTTTCCCTTTCCTGGGATTTTTAATTTCATTCATCGCTGCAAGGAAAATTCGGAAACGAATTTCAATAATTTTGATCAATTTCGTTCAATTTTGGATTTTAATTTTGAACTTCCACCGTCGTCAAGACGAAATAAAATCAAGTCGTGTATCAATCCGCAGTCTTCCTGGTCGTTGCCACATCCATCGGCGCTTCGGGTCACGCTGTCAAGTTGTCTTTACCTCCACCGGTTTATCAAAATGTTAACACTTGCTTTAACCCAAACACTCGGAGCTCGCCGGCGATTGCAGAGGCGACAACAACAACGGCGATGTTGATGTAAAATATTTTCCCTCAGAGGTATTTTTCTTTCTTCTTCCCCGTCCGCTCAACGTGAGTCGTCGAGGGAATCCCAAAAGCGGGAAAATACGGCACATGACTCGAGCAACGAGAAAGGAAATTCCTTCGCAACCTTTTTCCTCAGTTTGTTCGCACATAGCCAAACGGCAGATAAAAGTTAACCGGCAACCTGTTGAGCACTAGCAGAGGTTTCGCTTTCTTCTTCTGTTTGATGAGAAGAATTGTAGAACATCCATCGAGACCTTTGTACTAACCTTCGTTGTTCATGGACAAGATAACAAAAATTTTGATTGAAATGCGATCATGCCGTTCGAAACCGGATCATGCTGACTAACATAAATTGCATCGATGTATTTACTCGCCTCGATTCCAGTCTGCTGCGATCGGATTCCTTTGCGCCACCGGCGATCATTAAATGAGATTTTTCTTCTCTCCTTAATTTCATTTTCTTAAATTAATCAGCGAGACGGAGAAAAATTAAGAATTGCGCAAATTTTAATTTCGCCGAGCGAATAAATTATTAAAGCAGCAAAACTTTTCGGCGGTTTATAATTATGCTGCCATGCGGGCATCAAACGAACGACGAGTGTTTAATTTCGTGCATTTGCCTCTCTCGAGCCCTTGAGACTCATTAAAACTGTTGCGCATTTTATTTCTTTCTCGTCTTCGATGAATTTATTGCTAATAATTATACATTTTCATAACAAAATAAAAATTAAGAACGATGCGAAATGAGAAGGGAAAATGAGGCTTTAATTAATGTCTGCAGCTCGAGATGTTTCGACGAATGGCGAGCAGTTTCGCGGATCATTAGACAATGTTTAGCTGTGCTTAAGGCTCGATGACGTCACGGCTCTCAACATTGCAACGAACTTACGAATTCACTCGCCAAACATTAATTATATGCATCATCTTATTCCGCCGTTTATGGGTATTGGCACTTAATCATCGCGGTCTGTTCTTCGCTCTTTCTGTCCATCTCCGTCTCGTTCCCTCTTCCTCCTCAAGATCTGCGGATTTAATCACATTTTATGCGACTGCGAGCGGACGAAGAGAAATGAAATCATTTAAATTATTATTGCATTAATGCGATTTATAATGAAGCTGAAAGTTTGCGAGAGATCTTCAAGCCGTTTGGAGTTGTCGCCTTGAGAGGAAATCTGGCAACGCCAGCGAGCATAAATTGAGATGAGAAGCTGATGAATTCATCGAATTCAAATCGGCAGCTGAAGGTCAGCGGAATGATTGCGCCAAGATCTTTAAATTTTAAATCTTCTGGACGTTTGGGGACAATTTAAACGGCTCAACGCTCCTGGCCAGTTCAGTTTCTTACTGATAAAAACGCACATCGCCTCTGTAACGGGCAGCAGCTCATTTGCGTCGCTTTTTTAATTTAAATTCTTAATTGAATTTCAATGCTCTGCTTTGTTGCTCGCTCATGTTGTATGCAAATTATTGTTCGATTTCAATTTTCCTTGTTTTTATCCTTGGCTGGCGAACGATAAACATTTCAAGCAGCAGACGAGACGAGACTGGACCGAGAAGAGACAAAGACAAATGAGAAAACGTTTCCGTTGAATTATTTTTGAAGATGCTCTCGATTTAATTGCTGATTAGTTGCGAAGTCGATCAGAAGCCTCGCCAAGAGCATCGCAATTGTCACTTCTGCCTCGTCACCTCCGCCAATTTATTCCGTCATCAATAATTCAACAGCTTGTTGTGCCCGCGGGATGACAGTCGTCGACAGCGATTACTCAAGCTCTTCAGCGAAATCTCAATTCTGATTCGGCGACCGCCGCAGCTTCTCATTAGCCAGCGATCGAGCCAACCACTCAACGTCATTATGCAAAAGCGAAAACAGATTTTCCAGCATAACGTTGAATTATTGAAATTTATTCGAATTGAACGAGTCGAAATCATTATCAATCGCGAAAACATTCCCGACTTGCAAGACGATTCAATTTAATTAATGAACTTTCCAGCATTTTTCCTTCCTCCAGTGCATAATGAACTGAAGAACTCTGGTTCTTTGCATAAATGCAAATGCGCCTTCTGACCATTGTCGAGTCTCCTGCACTCGCCAGTGGATAACGGCGACCACCAATTGATTCGGTTAAAGCGAAGTCGAACTTCATTCACCGTTCTGTCGGAATTACTCGAAGATGTTATCAGTCTTCCGGTTTAATAAGAATGCCAGAGGTGGTGGGTCGCACATGGATGGCAAAATAGTGAAGATTTCAGTTTTGAGATCTACATAAGAAAACTTCAAAATACTTTAAATCGCCTGCAGTTGCTTCGTTCATTTAAATTTGTTCGCATTGCATTGCTTGTACAACATCGAGCTAGAATGAGTTCTCGCATCGATTTATTAGAACTAACTGCCCGCTCCCCTTCTGCGTATCGCTGCTGATGAGCCGTCAGATTGTAAGTTATTCCCGACCGAGCAAATGCTTATTTTCTGCACATTTGTATTATGCAAAACGACTTAACGCGACTGCTGGTCATCGTAAGCGATTCGCTTACGTTTTATGCTTTCTTGGAAGGCTTTGAAGCTTCTCGAAGTGCCCAACAGTGTCCGTAAATTGTGATAATGTGCCAATGCACAATAATTCATTAAGTCTCGCTTCGAGTTCATCGCAAATTATTTCTTCTGCTGCCCCCCTCGCAACATTCACATTCATTTCTTTATCTGTTCCAAGCCTCGGCTCGCATACACATTTGTAATTTCCATGAGCATTAATTACATGTCCATTGTAATATATGCGCGGAGAGCTGTTTTAATGACATAAATTATTAGTTTTAAAAGGAAACTGAAAGATCCAAGAGAGAAATGAGTTTAATTATAATTTATGAAAAAATTGAGATTAAGAAGAATCGGATTTCCCTTGAAGGTGAAGCTTATTGGAATGCTAGGGTGGCCAGATGCGATGGGATTTTGTGTTCTTCTCTATGTAATTGAGAGACCAGAGTTTAGTTAAATTCATTAAGCCATTTCAAACAAGTTTCCTTGAAGCAAACGCTACCGAAACCAGAAGCAAAAATATAAGAGCCAACGATGGTGACTAGTCGTCGATCTATTCAAATAAAATCGATATTAGGCGAACTTCAAGCTTTTTGCGTGTGCGGCATTCGATGTGCCACCACCGACGTTCCCATCTTCATGCACACGCTTGTATGTTGCAAGCTGTTCGATACGAAATGGCATTAAGCATGCAAGCCTTCCGTCTTCTTCCTCCTCCTTCGTCTTCTCTCTTCGTTCACATTCACAATTTCCACAGAATTTTTCACTCACATATCGATTAATTTTGCCAGCTTCTCTTCAATCCGGCACCCGAGCTGGAGAGAAAGCAAGAAATCATTGCAGCGTTTCAATTTATTAATTGCAAATGAAAATTAAATATGCAAAGGAATTTTTTCCTTCTTTCCTGCATTCTCTCTCGATTTGATTTGCTTCTGGTGCCTTCTGACTGCAGCTTCGTATGTGATGGAACAGCGAAGCCCTCGCGGGATGGAATATTTCATGGAAGCAAAACAACACGAGGAGAGGGAACAAACAAGTTCGAACGAATGTTTTACTTAATTTGGTATAATAAACTTAATTAAAAGAAGGTTTTCGATCATTCCAAATCGACATCAGGGAAGATTCTGTCGTTCTGTTGCCGACGAGTGGGCTCGTGAAGCCAAAAACAACTCAGAGAAGAGTTGGGAATATCAACCAACTACAGCAAATCAACGGAACGAATTCAGGAATCGTCTTACGATCAAATCATGCGGGTTATTAAGCAACACTCTCATTTAAATTAATTCAAATGCTTCTAAATTAATCACAATTGGATGTGACGAATTTAATGACTGGAGCTTGAAAACAAAGTTGACAGAGAAAGAACATCGCGTCTTCTCTCCCATTTGCGCTACATTTTAATTCTTTCCAATAATTCTCAATCATTAAAAGTCGTTAATTTATTTCAATTGAGGAGGTTTCGGATTCAATTTATGGCGAGTGAGTGACTTGGAATGATGAAACTGCTGCTCGAGGGCAAGAAAATTATAAGAAGCCGAGAATATTTAAATTAATAGCGATCAATTAATGGGGTTGAGTCTTTGGAACTTAAGGGCTGTTTGAGAAGTACGTGACGAGTCAGAGTGGGACAAATAGAACTGGTTTATTCTCTGATAGAACGTCCAATTTCTACATAAAATGCCTAAAGTATCATGAGAACGATTAGCGAACAAAATCATCTAGCAAATATTTTGTGACTCAGTTTACGATTTTCCCTCAGTCTCTTGATCATCACAACTACAATTTCGACCAATTGCGTTCACTCTCACACTGAAACAAACTTAATTAACATTAAATTTTCATCTTAATGCACGTAATAAAATTGCAAAGTTCTAAACACACTCGAGTCCCCTAAATTTTCTGAAAATATCTCCTTGACCACTTTCCACCTCTGCTTCCTCACACTCTGTCTGGAAGTTTTCATCGGTCGGAAAACATTTTCATTGACAAACTATTCCTGTGTCGACAATGTGTGTAAGACGAGGAAAGGTGGGCGAACGAAGAGGTGAAAGGGAGTGATTTATGGGGTGCGATATTAATTAATGGCAGGCAGCATTTTCCACTTCTTACCCTTTCGCAAAAGAAACATCGATGGCTGAAGACGAAAATTAACCGAGTCGGGAAATCTCCGCAAGAACCCTCAGAAACCTCTTCGCCCCAAACTCTCTGCCAAGCATTTCTCTCATCTAAAATGCAAATTTTTGCGAAGCGAGATTGGAAGATATTTAGAGACGATGTTCCTGCAAGCTTGGTTTGAGGGATGAGGGGCTTGGTAAATAGACACACTCTCTGTAGCTTTGCTTCTTTTCTTCGGGATATTTCAGAAAATTGAGTTATGCATATTTTCTTACCTTCCGATGTTTCTCTCTCTCGCTTGCCCAAGCAGACGAAACACAACGAAAGCGTTTCCGAAAATGGACAAATTTCTAGAGAAAATAAATTAGTTTGCCAACACTTTCCCTCCCAACGTTTCGGTTTAATTTTTGCGACTCGGAACGAATAATTCTCCACTTGGATTATAACCTTGTTGAGCAAAGGGGCTTTACTTCGGGCGAAGCTTAGACAACTGCTTATTATACGTAGTCTCCGTATGCAAAACATCGTCTGAGGCATTTGATTTGCAAATCGAATTTTTCAATTCCGCATGCACTTTTTGTGCAGCTAGTGCTCTCTGCTTTGTGATTGAGTAAAAGGACGGAATAAGAGAACACGCTTGAATTTTGTTGATTGAACACTAAACTGCAATTTCGAGAAATATTATTCGTGATCAGGTTGGGTTGGTTGGTTTGAGCTTTCCATTCTAAGCTTGGATCGAGGTACCGAACTCACGTTCCCTCCGTCCTATCCAAAACCTTCAAGACTTCCAAGTTGTCAGCTTATAACTGAGTCACGAACCATTCAAGCGCTCTCATTGCTCAATTGAAAGTCTAATTTCTTTTGCATTCACTCCTTTCCCCCAGATGGATAAACTTGAATCAATAAGAGAAGAAGATTACGGTCAATGTGACAGCCCGAAAGCGAAGAAAGTGTTTATCAACATGTTGGACACACATATGCACTCGCCGATGCATTCGAAGCAACCGAAAATGAAATCGGTCGATGGGAAATCGATAAATCTCTCGTCACCATCGTCGTACACGTCATCATCACCTTCATCGACTTCTTCTTTATCGTCGACGTCCAACGTTCATCATCAGAAGCAAGCGATGGCCAACCAGGCTCTAAATGGATCTAGTGAGTACATATCAAAAGAAACCATCGGATTTTGAGCGATTGTTCATGAATTTCCAATTTTACAGTGCACGATATCCTCAATATGCCAAACTTCAATCATATGCAACCGCTTGGAGCTGGAATGCAAAATCTATCACATCGTTCAACGCCTTTGAACTTGGGTGGCATGAGTGGAGGCGGTTCATCGCCGTTGATGTCAACTGGACTTCCGATTGGTCTTGGCCTGCCTCAGTCACCGCAAATGCCACAACTTGTGCTCGCTAGTGGGCAATTGGGACAAGGAATTCAAGGAGCGCAAGTTTTAATTCCAACACCTCAAGGTAAGTTTTTGTAATTTACGTCAACGTGACTTAAGTTCTCTCAATGCTCTTCTTCAATCAGGCATAACTTCACAGACGATTCTGACGATACCAGTTTCGCAACAGCTTCCGACCAATCTGACCATTGAGCAACTACTTCAAGCGCTGTCTGCAGCTTCTCATAAACAGCAGTCATCCGAAGCAGCCGCCAACTCAAACCACGTACTGTCGAATGTTCCAAATTTGTCGCCAAGTAAGCCATTGTCTCATTTAATTTTTAGATTTTCAAGTCTTAATTTTCCATCACAGATCCAATTCTTCTCAATTCCCATTTGCTGGCCAACGGAGCTCAGCAGCTTCTCTCGATTCAACCTCAGTTGCTCGCTCTCCAACAGCAGCAACAGCAACAACAACAGCAACAATCGCCTGAAAGCCATCCATTCTACAGGAAACTTCAACACGGGCACATGGAGCCTCCTGAAATGACTTCACCGCCGCTTCATCCAAGAAAAGATCATATGAGCATTAACACATTTAAAATGAGAAACCGCGAGATGAGTAAAAGGCTTGCGAGAATGTCGAGACCGATGAATGGCCACGGAGACCAGCATCACCATCACCACCATCATCTAGAAGCTGAATCTCACTCCCCAGCTGTGTCACCTCATGGCGCGCGAGTTCCAACGACAAATGGTGAAACATTGCACAGCTCGTCAAAGCCAATTGGTGTCGAGTCATCGCAGCGGTCACCGTCAACTCCCAAACCTTATCACCAGCCGCCATCTCCCTCGAAAAGTAACCTCGAGTACCGAGCTATGAGAGAACTGCTTGCTGACACCGAAAAGCGGCCGGAGAATCATTTTCCGATGGAACAAAGTCCGACAAGGGGCCATAACGGATCTCAGTTAAAAATCAATCAAGCGTTGCAGGAAACATTGGCTGAAAAATCAGAGCGAGAATCGCCACTGCCGTCAGACAATCAACAGCCGCTTGCTCTGCCATCATCACCGATGCAATTTTCCAACGACTCGAACTCGGGCGACGGACATTTTGACGACCTGCAAAGTAAGGTTTCATCTTAATTTTCCCATTAACCTTTCGATAAACTTTTGATTACTCAGCAGACGAAGGCGCTGGGAGCCAACGCGAAGGTTCCATCCCTGAAGGCATTGATCTCGACGAAATAAACGAGTTTGCTCAAGCTTTCAAGCTGCAGCGGCTCTCGCTGGGTCTGACGCAAACGCAAGTCGGCCAGGCGCTTTCAGTCACCGAAGGCCCAGCCTACAGCCAAAGCGCGATCTGCAGGTAAGCAATTTGTTCTTTCTCCCCTGCTGAGAATCCTGGTCAAGCTTTTGAAATCTTGATGAGTCTTTGCTCAAAAGAAGACGAGTTTGCATTCGGATGCCAGGATATTTTTATGTCTCTTGAATCAACAAAGAAATGCAGAAAATTTTATTATTTATCTTCTTCTTTTTTTCTTTTTCCTCCTCATAAATCTAAATAACCGAAAATAATAATTTATCATATCCGAACGGACTGAAAAATATCTAAACTTTCGCCATGCGCAGTGCCCTTGCCGCACGAATGTATGCCGCTGTGCAACTCTCATCACAACAACAGCAAATGTACGTAGAACAATAACAAGAAGACGAGCGAAAAAATCACGATTAATAAAATATCAAAGATTTATCAAATAGTTTTCCTCCTTTTCGATTTGCATTCAGCATTTTTCCTCCTTTCGCCTGCATATAACATAAGAGCGCGCACGAGAGACAAGAGAGTGAGCGAGCTTTCGGCGGGCTTCGTTCGATTGGGGGATGCTTATTACACATGATGAGGCAGTTGTGGGGGCGCAACGGAGAAAAAAAGAACTCGGGAATTTTTCTCATTTGCGCGCTTAATTCTGCTCTCATTCGCATTCGGCATCTGCACAATCGCACGACGAGCTTATAGGTGGAGAAAAAAATCAGTTTCTTCTTTCTCTCGTGCCGCTGCTCTGCAAAAAAATCAGAAGCATTCAATTGATGGACAGGCGATGAAAGCGCCGTCAAGACTTTTAAGACGAATTTCTTGGAACTTTCTTTATTGACTTCATCCACAATTTCTTGTTTTTGTTGAAAGCTCTCGAAAGCTTTTCTAAAAATCTCGTTTTGTTTGAACTTTGAGCTCCTTTTCTCATTATTTCTTCATCCGCGAGAAAAAAATATTTCATCCTGCCTTGATGCTGGGTGGAGCCTTGCGCTAACTACACGATGCGATGCTGCTATCCCTTGTCCACATAATGCATGCTTACATTTAGTTTTTTTAGTTATTTCCTCTATTTACTATTTTTATTTCGTTGCGAGCGTCGCTAGATGAGCGAGGAGGAAAAAATGCGCTCGCGAAAACATGAAAACTTTTTCCACACAAAATGAATGGCCAGGGCATTGCAGGAAGTTGAAAAATGCGATCAATGAATTAACAATGACAGAAATAAGTTTAGAGAAAAATGTTCTTGGAAGTTTTCTTACTGGGAACGAGCGAAATGTCCTGGCATTCATTGCGACGCGCGTGGAAACATTTGATGAATCTTTGATTTGTGTGTTTGGCTGTCTTAGATGTAAACTTTGTCCTATTACTCACCATGCACTTCATTTAGGTTCGAGAAGCTCGACATTACACCTAAAAGTGCCCAAAAAATTAAACCTGTGCTGGAGCAGTGGATGAAAGAGGCGAAAGGAAGGTAAGCGACCTTTGACATCGAATTGAAAGCACCCGACTATAAATAAACATTTCAACCTTCGTAGTAGGTTTAAAATGGGTGAGAGCCCGATGTCAGACTTTATGGGTGTTGAAACGTCAAAGAAGAGGAAGCGACGAACTTCTTTTACGCCTCACGCTCTGGAGATACTCAACTCGAGCTTTGAGAGGAACACGCACCCGTCAGGTGAGCATAAACAAGCTGTGAGTTATAAATTTTGTTTACCTTCGATTCCTCATTAAGGAACGGACATAACGGCACTAGCACAAGCTCTGGGTTATGAGCGGGAAGTCATCCGAATTTGGTTTTGCAATAAGCGTCAAGCACTTAAGAACACCGTCCGAATGATGTCGAAAGGAATGCCAAATTAATTTGTTAACTGTCCCAGAAAAGCTCATGACGTCCAAGACAACTTGAGTAATTTTATCGTCACCTGAACATTCCTTCAAAATAATTGCGTCTTCTGTTGCCATTGAAAGATCGTTCTCAGTTGAAAACCGAAGTTCAAACAATCGAATCGTTTAATGGGAGAGATTCTTAGTTTGTGTCGCGAAGTTATGCGCTGAGCTGAGCTTATCAAAGTTAACTATTCAAGTTTATATCTTAAACAAACCAAACCAAGTCAAAGTAAAATAGGCAGCGTCCAGTTTAGTTTAGTTTGCAGATCTGTGATGACTTTATTCGAGTTCAAGTTCTCAAATTTCTTCCGTTTCTCTGTTATGAGTCTCATAAACTGTATCTCAATCTTCAACGCTTGATCAAAGCTCAACGCGACGCGACACAAAGTATGAAACTCCCCCACCGCCATATTAGTTTTTAAGTCTTTAGCTGCCCAGCTGAAGGAATCGTTAATGTAAATAGCTAAGACGTCTGTAAATTGCGATCAAACCTTTAGAGTTATGGAAACGTCCAGAGTAAAGCAAAGAAGAAATTTATAAACGAGATGAAAAATATCTTTCGGCCAAAAGTTCCTAGAAATTAAAACAAATTTTCCCCTCCTCGGTTTTCGGCGACCTTCCCTGTCTAGTTCAAAATTAAAATAAATTCCACCTTCCTTTAGGCGAATCGTCTTCGTTTTTGCTCTGAACACTGAACAAAAGAGAAAATTGTCATTTTAGAAAATCTCATCAACGTTTGAGTCTCAAATTAATGTTTAAGGAAATCTCACGAGTCTAAGAGAGAAAATGAATCGATGTGTAAATGCACGCAGAGGAAGAAAAACTTTTTAAAGAAAACTGTAGTGAAGAGAACAAAATACAAATTTCATGATGGAAGAAAATAAATTTATTAATAAACACAATGTGATTTATAAATGTTTTAAGCGTAGTTTGTCGACAGTCTTTCTTGAGAACTCGCTGACTTCAGTAGCTTTCTCGGAGCTTTAAAGGCTTTCATCTCATAAATTAATCAATGGTTGATTGATTAGTCTTCAGTCTTTTAAGGTATCTAACGGTAAGTACAAAATGGATAAGAGCAAATTACAGCTTTACGTGGTTTAGCATTGCAACATCAAGCAGTCACAACCTGCCACGAGCCGAGATGCGATCGCTTGATTTTGATGCGAAGCGGATTTACAGGTTTGATTTGCTGCGACGGGAAACTGTGATGAGCTTGGAGCGGTTCAGATGCCTTTGCTTGTTCAGAGAGCTCAATTTGTGAGATTGAGTTCGCAAGCGAACTGACGGTTGGCATTTTCTTTTGAACGATATAATGACGGCGAGCCTGGACAACTGGACGAGGTCGCATGAAACCACTCGGAGACATTACGTTGCCTTGAGAGTTGTCTGCGAGTTTTGTTTGCTGGCAGTGAGTTTTTCTTAAAGCGGATTTAGGTTCTTGCTGAGGTTTCGAATGCTCTACCGATGTTGAGTGACTCAGCTCAGTCTTTATCACCGTCTTAGGATTCATCTCCATGTTGTGAGTCATTTCTTCGTTATCAGTTTTTCGTCGCTTTGCAGATTGTGCGAAGGTTGGCTCGTCATCAGTTGTCAATTCTAACAACATAGCAACATCAGACATTGGTCCGAAGTCATGTCGTCGCTTTAGATGGCCGGCGTAAGATTGAGTCTTTATATACATTCCGCAGTGATTGCAAACACTAAAACTGTTCACAGACGCAGTTGATCCTTCATCATTTCCATCTATAAATTAACAAAAATATTAGTCACTGAATTGAGATAAAAAAATTTGCTCTAAATTTACCGTCGCTTTTGATTTCAACGTCTGAAAATCGCTGCCAAAATTCAAATTCCGCATTACGAACGAACTGCATGATTTTAGTCTCGAGATAAATATGAAGACGACACTTCTTCTCCGAGTTCTTGAGCACAACTGATTAAATATCTTAAGGACCTCTGTTTATAACATTTCCAAATTCTACCTGGAACTCAGGCGGAGCTAAACTGGACATCTTGCACTTAATGATCTCTTTAAATAGCCAATGCGAAGGACAGGTAAGTGACAAAAACCGATAACCATAAACCGGATGTTTATTTATTATCAATTAGCAAAAAAGGATTGGTTCATCTTCATGTGATAAATTGATCATGGCCGCTATCTTAAAATATCAAAATTTCTGTTGCGCCTCATCAATCCAACTTTTCGAAAGTCTTATTAGTTAAACAAGTATTTTTTCATAAAAAGTTAAACATTGCACGGCGATTTGTAATCAAACTTCACACGCAAGGGTTAAAGATTTTTTTTTCGCGCCAATTGCGATTGAAACACGTTGCGTCCCGCTTTGAAGTTCGCTTTTCATCGCCTCTGAACAAGTTGGGATGCGGAAATTTTCCTTTGAATTGAACCTTTTCATGGCATGCGAAATGTTAAAACCGTTTTCCGGTGAATTTTCTCATGGGATAATAAATTGTGAGAAATCTCGCTTAATGAGATTTTTTGCGTAATTTAATTTTCATCTTGTTCGTTAACACAAAAAAGCGTTTAAATTCTCATGAGAATTCTTCACCGCTGAGTGAGCGGAGGAGGAGGAAAACTTCCCACGACATTCCCGCCGTTCGATGAAGTAAACTTCTCGACTTTTCCGCCTCATTTCGCGGCCAACTGCATCAAAAGTACCGAAAGAATGGAACAAAGAAAGGACGAGGAAAGTCCACAGAATAACAAAACATTGTTCAACTTTTTTCCTCCGCGGCGAGAGATTTTTATTTCCCGACTTCGCAGCGGACTCGCATGAGCATACATGCATACAATGGACAAAGCAAATAACGGCGACGATGCCGGTGGAACGAGGACTTAGAGGAACAAAAAAAATTGAGTAAAACAAATGATTTTTTTATATTTTTCCAAACTCGGCGTTCATGGGGAGGAAGTTGACGTATGTTTCTCCCCCGGAGCTCTCAAACCCCCACGAGAATATCCCCGGCGTTAATTCAACTCCCCCGCCCCGCTCGCTTTACATTTCGGCATTTTTTCTGCGATGAATTTATTTTTCCCCGCACACTCTTCTCGAGTAATGTGAACGACGCAAAAAGGCATCAAATTTTTTTCGCGATTTTTTGCGAATGTCTCATTGGATGCACAGGCCATAATGAGAAACGACGAGATAGGAAAAGCGAGTGGACGATAGATGGACGGTCGAAAAAAGCAACACAGCCGAACTGCACGAGAGCTGCTTTTTATCGCTGCTTTTTATTCGGTTCTTGTCTATTGGGAGTGGAGCGAGAGGCTTCAATTTAAATTGAATGGATTCAAAAATGTGCAAAGGAGCGTTTTGTTTGATTCAAAAACTTTCGTGTCGATCAGTTGTTTCAATTTGAAGAGAGCACAGCTCGTTGTGAAAACGGATCGACTCTCAAGCTAATGGAATACATCCAAAAAGCTCAAACAAGGTTTGAAGACGGCAACGTAATATCAAAGCTCAGATTGCCATAAATATAGCAAGTCTGTCAGAGCCGTCACGAAAGTCTCACTCGCGAAAAACTTACAAATCTTTCCCCACCCTCATCTTGTGCTCTCGCTCGCCTGCAACATTTTATGATCAGAAGTTAGGAAAATTATTTCTTACTACATTGAGAATTTACATGCAACACAATTTACATGAGCAAACAGAAAGCAGATACGTTTGCTTCCCATTCCAGTTTTCATCCGATGGTAGTTTAAGGCTCAAGTGGGTAGCATTTTCGAGTTGGCTCCCCACTCAACCCCTTCTCCACCTTAGCTCGTGTAAGGTTGCAAAGTTTCTCCCGAAAAATCATACAACAAACCAGAGAGCGCAATCATGGAACATCATGAAGCTTAGATCTGGGGGAGAACTCGATGCAGTCCCTTTCCCTCTAATTAGTTTCACCTCATCACGCCCCCTCCGTCCATGCATCTACTTACTTGATTTTTGGCAAGGGAGTTTGCAAAATAGGAAATTTTTAGTTACGATGCTAGGGCGGCCATTCAACCCTTTCCTATAGCTTTCGAATGGTGTGGGGAGCGAGCAAAAGTTGTTGGACGTAATTTAAATGAGAATTTTCCCTTCTCATTACCTACACTCACCACTGCAATAAATTCACACTTTTGATTCACATTCTGCTTTTCGCCCACATTATTGTTTGTCATTTCATTACTTGGGATTATTTCCGAACCAACACACAGCCGGATCGAGCAGTACCGAGTAGTGAAAGAGACGAAGTCGCTGCTCAATCGATAAGTTCGAGGTGGAAGGGAAACGAATTAAAAACGCAATATAAAAATTATAAACAGCGAGCCGTCCCGCGCCAAACGACCTCATTAGGGCGCACTCAATTGAGCGACTCTCCTTAATTCTTGTTTCCATTCGTAATTTGCCAACGAATTATAGAGCAGCGTGAATGTATAATTACATTTTATGTTCTTTTGGCTTCGAAATTTTTGTTTTTTTGGCGCTGAACGAAGGAGAATTTGAATACGGGACGGAAACGAGCCAGTAATAAAGCCTCTTTCAGAATATTGTTCATTAGATAACATCACCTAACATGACAGACTCGACTGGCGCTCTGTTCTTCTCCGCCTGATTCAAGCACACACCGAATGCAATACATAAAGATTTGAATATAATGAATTAATTTATTTAAAATTTGCAGTTTTCGTTGCTGGAGAGATGAACCTAAACATCCTCTCTCCCCCTTCGACCTCCTCCACACCAGCCGTCAGAGATATCTCGTAAGCCACCCTTCTGATTTAGTTATAAATTTGCTGTGTTATTTTCCGAAAACTTTTGTGCCTCTTTCATTTTCTAGTCTCATATTTTGCCTCACACCCGCCACGGCTCTCCACCCGAAACAGAACTCTTTATGCTGTTGTGTGTATGTGCTCTTCATGGTAATCAGTCCTGGGACATGGGCGAGAGGTGTGAGTGGGCTGGGGAAGAGATAGACGATACACATTTATGGTAATGAAACTAAATTAGATAGCTTAGGCCATTGGAAGTGGGAGAGGAGAGACGTTCTATACTTTCAGCCATCCCGAGCTCTTTTCGGAGATTGTGGGTGGTTTGCTTGTTTGCTGCTGCTGCTTCCCTTGCTTCATGATAGATGAATTAGTTTTATGAAACCTTGGAGTTTTGCAGACCTTTTCCTGCATCTACGAAAATCTAATTTACCCTGAAAAGTTCAGTGTTTTCCGAAAAATAAATTATGAAATGCACTTTTCTAATGAACGTCTCGTCTTACCTTCGGCCAGCAGCTTGCCGGACAGACTCGCACATATTTCACTCATTATTGCTGGCAATAATCAGTTTTCAATTAATGCCGTGGAGAGTATTTAAACAACCGCATCAATTGATACCCAGGTGCCATTCATCATTTTCCTCCACTCGATGCTGTTTTAATAAATCGTTAAAAACTCAATTTCCCCCCGAGGCGGTTTAAGTTGGGGGCCGCGAACTGAAAAGCAGGCAAAAAGCAGATCATTATTTAAATTATATGAAAATGCTCCACAAATGCTATTATGCTTGTTGTTGTTTTTAATAAACCAGAGAATAAACACTATTAACATGACGCAACAGATGATACCGAGATGTGTGAAAAATCTTTTTTCACCCGGCAACGTGAGCGAACTTTTTCATATCCAAGATGAACGCAATTGAGCTGACGAGGATGAGGAATGCCTTTACTCAACCGACGCCAGCTTAAAGATAAATTATTCAAACTAAATACAAAAAGGTTTAACAAAAGCTTCATTTTTACACTTTGATACTGTGAAAAGCTCGAGGGCAGCGAGTCCAGTGGTGGAGGGGAAACGGATGATTGGAGGTGTCGTACTTGTTCTTAACAAGCTTTGAACCTTTAAACATTGACCTCAACTTGACACTAGACATTGACATTCGCCAACAAACGACACTGCTAACGCCACCCTTGCTCCAATATCCTACAACACATTCTCTACTCAATAAAACAAAAGAGTTGTTATGTTATAATAACAACATATTGTTGACGATTTTTTTCTGTTCGTTTCGTGTATCAAACAATCTTTCCCTTTGTGCCGCAGCTAAGTACATTATTTTCATATTCATTCATTGTTGTCCTTGCCATCCATTCAAACGTAAGAAAAACAAAACGTTGCGCATCACAATGCGGAGATATCAGCGACATTACTTCTCATAGTTCAATGGACGATGTCAAGTGTTATCCAACTTCCTGTGTTCATCATAATGATTGCTTTCAGCGACTACTTAAACTCATTCATTGTTCGCTATGATACGAGCGACAAAGCTCGAGTGGATTGAAGAGTTAGAAGAATGCGCTGCTCTAGAATTTAACACAAAGTCGCTGAGCTCTCGCACTGCCGGCTAACAAGCAGCATGCCATAATGATATCCTCGTAGTTTGAGCCAAGCTTATACAATAAGTCCAGTAATTAGTCATAATGAAACAGCTCGAATAAAAAGCCAAGGAGAGACGGCAAGCAGCCCCCAAAGACTCGTATAATTACACAAGCGCTAACAAACGAGAACATTCACGAATAACATGCAGTTCGAGAGAAATGAGAAGCATTTAATATTAATTACCACTAATTACATAGAGCCACCGAGCGGCCATAATTATGTGGCGGGCGATTATGCGAGGGAGTGAGAGGCGCTAGTTTTTACTCTTGAGAGACGCTTTGGAAAAACTGTTTTGATCAAAGTGGAAGAAGAAAAAGTTTTCCGTAATTTGCTATTAGACAGAAGAGAAACTGTTTGCATGAAAATTCGATCGAGTCACGTAATTAGGTGATTAAAATTATTGTGAAGGGCGCATAAGGTTCGATTGGGATGGCTATGACTTGCGAATATTTATGCCATGGGAAGTTCAAGTTCACATGGGGGAATAGCGAAGACAAAACGAGAGGAGCTCTCCGATTTGACGAAGAAATTTGTCGAGTTGATGGAAAATCAAAGCAAAATCTTGATCTTTCTTTCAATGCTGATGGAAGAAAGCTTAAGTCGTGAGAATTTTCCTTGTCACAATCAACAACTTGGTTAGCCAAACTCGTCAACGTCACGTTATTAAAAATGATTTTTTGCTCCTGTCGCTTTGCCTGTGCTTAATGAATGAAATTTATAGGTTGCGCAACGATTCTTCTCGTGTTCAATTAGAGTTTTTCTTTCTTCAACATTCACTGTTGTGCCCTGAATGGTAGAAGGATGACAAAGCTTACAGCTGCTGTCCAACCCGCATCTATCTACGAAAGCCAATGAATCATTTCAAGTTAGTTTCTCAGGACAATTTGTTGATCGTTCTTTCGGAAGCCTTGAGGCAGAACTTCAAGTTTTCTTAACAGCTCAATGTGTTCTCTCCCACCAACTCACTTCAAGTCTATCACGATTTCTCGACGTGAGTTTGGAGGAAAACAGTAAGAAAGAATATCGCAATTATATGTAGCAGCCATCGACTCGACATATAGATGATTGTCTGATATATAAATTCACATATCGACTTTCCGTCTGCATTATTTTTTCGCCGCGTCTCCTCGAGCCCTCCCCCTCTCGATACATCATTCGATGAACACTGGTGTGAATATTTAATTTACATTTTTTCCTGCTGGACGCTAGAAAAACTCGCTAGGAGCTATCGGTAAAGTATGAGGCGCTTGCTCATATATCCTCAATACAGTTTTTTTCCATCTCCGCTTCAAATGATGGCGATTTTTTTTGCGAATACAATTTTTTACCAATTCGATATCAGCATAATCACAATATATGGCATTTTTCTCTCGCATGCAGAGCGAAATGAGGAAAAAAATCCCTCCGAATGTGCACAAACGAGCCAAGGGATGGGCGGCCGAGAGATGTGATGGGTGAAAATTAAAAATACGAGGAAAAAATTCGCGCCGTATATTCAAATTTATAGAAAAGTGAAGAGGGCTGTGTGCAGCGGGGGAGTTGGAATGGGGCTCATACATTCGTCCTGTTCGGGGGATAATTCATTCCGAGAGGGCATCATAACAGAAGCGATATTTTTCAAACTCCCTCGCGCCACCTTCACCTTCCAAAAGGGTGAGAAAGTTTATTTTTCTGTTTTTTATTTCGCTGGACTTTTTTTTCCAGCGTCCGAGTGAACATCGAGGGCGAAATGCTGAAAAAGAAGTCCAGCATCGGTGGGTTTGATGATGTTTTTTTTCTAGAGAGAGAGCGCTTTCGTCGTCCCACTCCGCTCGGCTTGCTGGTGGATTCACAGTCCAGTTCGCCAATATCGCTTTTGCTGTTGTTATTTTATTTCGTGTGTTTGCTACTAGAAATAAAAATCCAAGAGAAAGGCGCAGGGAGGTGGACATAACAGCGAAGCCAAATATGAACATTTCTCGTGGGGAGCGAGCGATCGAGCCATGATTGTGTGGAAAGATATGAGTGGTTTTTTCGCCAGTGGTTTCTCTACTGTTGTCGCTATGTCTGAATTTTATTTTTCCCTTCTTCTTGTTACAGTTCCATTCCGAGACGTGAAGGTATTCCGAATGGCAGCAGAGTTCAAGTTACGTAAGGATCGAATTCTAACACATACGCTGCACTGCTTTGTTGTACATTTCCGTTCAGCTCTTCGGTCATTACTGAAATGGATTTACGAACATGCACTCGGAAAGTTCTTTATCCTCCGCCCGTCGGTCGTCGCCACCCATCATTCGGTGTGCAGCAAATATCATCTCAAAATTCAAGAGTATAATTTATTAATTTGAATAGATGATGCAATTTTCGGAAAAGAGAGACATAAAACAAGGCTTTGCTTCTCATCGTCGTCGTCGTCGTCGGCCTCCCTCTCTGACCACATTTTGCATAATGATGATTTTGCATGTTATTTTCGTAAAATTTTATGCCTGCATATTTTCTCTTCCAGCCTTTTGTCAGTGGGGTGGGGAAAGCAGACTCACACCAGCGCTGCTTTCGATGCGAAGAAATGGCTCGTTTTTCCACCTTACACGCAAATAATTTTATGCATTATGGAAATCAAGCTCGGGGACGAGAGAACCGGGCTGATGTGAAAGAGTTATATTAGATAGCTTAGGACGACGGGTGGGGATGTTTACGCCTTTTGTGCAAAGTCTTCATGTTCTGAAACACTTCTGCCGGGACGAGAGCTTGATGCTCTTTTGTATGTTGGCCATTAGAAGGGCTCTCGTGTCATTGAGCCTAGCATTGCGGACGAAACTGTAGGCGAGATTGAAACTTTTAGCATTTTACACTTTCCATCTCGAAATTGAATTTAAGCTTGAGAGGATAGAATTTGTTTCAAAGAGAATTCCTTGCAAGCCCAATTGAAAATGATCAAATGATGAGATGGAAATCGTTTGCTTTCGGGAAAGTTTCGTAATTTTTGTCGACCAGAAACTTGTTGAGTAAAAATGCCAAGATGATCAACAGCTAAACTCATTAATAAAAGTTAATTCTTGTGACGCTTCCATCGAATTACCCCCAGAAGAAAATCACTTTATGTCCATTGCAGCAGTCGCCGTTTTTTCAACCACTTGGTGTGAGTTCACGTCGCCCCGTTTTCCGCGCTTGCTTCGAGATGCCATACATCAGCATTTGCAGTAACTCAACCCTACCGCCGAGGCTGCACTACCCCCGGAGAATCTCATTGCAAAACATTCAATAATAAATCAGCTCAACGTTTTTTCCTTCTCGTCGCTTGTCCGATTATAAAAATCGAAATGCTCTTCCTTCTTTCTCGCCTTTTCCTCGCGCTGCGCTAATGAAAATCGTAGCGAATACGTATTGCATTTTCTCCATCATCAGCATGATTATTCTTTTTCCCCAACGTATTTATTCTTTGTCTCGCTTCCACCTTAGAGGCATCCTCGCCGCAAATGCACACACAACACATTTTTTATCACGAGAAAATTTTCGCGCGAGGAAAAAGGCAGCAAAGCGCCTCAACATTAGCCCGGGATTGGTCAGAAAGCATCATAAACATAATTTGCTCCATACTCGCCAGTCTCTTTTCCATCGTAATTTTTTTACCGCTCGAAGTCCACGGTCTCGTCGATTGGTTCCCCACGACGATTTTTTTTTCGGACGCGGCGGAAAAAAAAATGCTAAATGAGGAACAGAAAAAGCTTCGCTGTTCAAACCGGAGAGGAAAATAAATTCTACTTTCAGCCCTCTTCATCACTCATCCTCTTCTTGAATTCATTTCCGATGTTCCATTTTTAAATTTCATTCGTCCTCACTCCCAACCCCGCGCGCTTGCCACCCTCCAATACCGTCGATAAAAACTTGCATCGAGGAGGAAAAACTCATATTTCCTCGTGTGGAGCGATGATCAAGAGAGAGGCTTTCGGGAAAAGCAATTTCATGTGCTCATGTTCGATTCAGAAAGCGGTTTGACGGGAGGAGACTGACGTGGGAACGGGATGGTGGCGGTCAGCCTTCGATACTTTTCAAGCGATGAAGGCACAAATGAGACATAACCGATGGAACTCTTAACAACCCAAAACATTCCTTTTGAAAGTGGAATCAAGCTAGAATCAGTAAGAGATGAAAGGAAATACCAACCATCCCCAAAGGCAACAGCAGCTTTGTTTTCTACAAAGGAAAATTATTTTATTTCACAGCTCAGAGATGGCGCGTTGAACTTTTCACGTGCTCGTTTTTCAAGGATGTTTAGTTTATTGTTTGTCACAAGGTTCAAGATGAAATTTCAAATTAGAAGTACAAAACTTAGTGATCAAACCTGAAGATATCGGATGCCACAATCTTTCGTGAAACGTCAACGAGTTGAAAAATCACGACAGAGTCGACCAGGAGGTCAAAAAATATTGAAAAGGAATCAAACGGTGTGAATAGCTTGGCCGAGATCTTTGCTGCCACCAGATTGATTTCATGATTTATCATCTACCTGAACTTCATAATCTTAATTGCTTTTTTATGACATAGCAATTCAACCTTTCAGTCGCGCCTTATTAATCAGAATTCGGAATTTCCTTCTTTCTGCTCTCTAATGAGTTTTGATAAGAGCGAGATAAAAGTAGTGTCTTCGATCATTTGAAGAAATTAAACAGAAGATCTCACCAGTTCTAATCGATCCTTCGGTGAGTTCGGACGTATTCTTTCTAGATATTTAGCAGGACTCTTGGGCTAAGCATTTTCTGAGCTACTTCTGTCTCTGCGTTCCGGAGAAAACTTATTACCGAGATGTCAAGCTGGGAAGAATTCTTCAAACTTCAACGAGAGTCATCGGCGAAGATCTGGGAAAATTGTTCTCTTATCAGGGCAAATCGTGTACAAGTCAATGGAACAACTAGCAACAAGATCAGTGCGAGTAACAGAGCTGAAGAAAAAGCCAGAGTGGTACGAAGCCGGAGAAGTTTGGGTAGCATCAGTCGACCAGGCCGGCGCGTTCCGATCAGTGGACACGCTGTCGCTAAAATCGTGCAGGTTCCTAAACCAGAAGCTCAGCTTCCTTCGCAACCACAATTTGCAACTACAGTCGCTG
Organism: Smittia sp. YW1114-2; assembly: GCA_033064975.1. Taxonomy (NCBI): domain Eukaryota; kingdom Metazoa; phylum Arthropoda; class Insecta; order Diptera; family Chironomidae; genus Smittia; species Smittia sp. YW1114-2. The sequence continues at coordinate 16,133,389 of CP093833.1, forward strand.
CACTGTCGAAGATTCTATCAACTCTTGCAACAAATCCGCAAGCTTCAAAGCCGGAGGAAGAACTCAAAGCCCCAGTCGCCGAGCCTCAGCCATCAACATCTCATCAAGCCGACATCAACGATGCAAAGCCAGAGGTTCCAAAGATAAAGCTGCCATTGAAACCATTAATGGAGTACATCAAAGAGCCACCAAAGCCCAACCGTCGCGGTCAAAGAGAGCCGTACTACACTTACATTGACGAAGATGTCGCAGCAATTCAAACTGGCATCGTAGTTGAAAATACTGTTCGAGTGATTCGAAATCACATTTTCAATATTCCAATTATCGATGAAGATCCTTACTGCAACTGCGGCCCAGATCATCCAAAAGACTTCGATCCAACGCCTTTTGACAAGAAAGCGAAAGTTCCGCTGTCTCCAGAAAGTGAATTCCGACGAATCATCAGATACCAAAACTCTCCAAGCGGGATCTGAAATGAAATTTCTGTCGTCTTACCATGCGGCAAAGTCTTTTCTCTTCAAAATTATTTCAACTTCAACACATTTTCATTTCCTAATTTTCCTACCACAAAGCATTCAAATGTATTTCTACTGAACTCAAGCAATAAACAATTAATCAGGAAATTCTTGTCGTCAGTTCAATTAAGAGTTTACAGTAAAAAACAAAACGGTGAATGAAGTTCGACTTCGCTTTAACCGAATCAATTGGTGGTCGCCGTTATCCAGAGTGCAGGAGACTCGACAATGGTCAGAAGGCGCATTTGCATTTATGCAAAGAACCAGAGTTCTTCAGTTCATTATGCACTGGAGGAAAGAAAAATGCTGGAAAGTTCATTAATTAAATTGAATCGTCTTGCAAGTCGAGAATGTTTTCGCGATTGATAATGATTTCGACTCGTTCAATTCGAATAAATTTCAATAATTCAACTTTATGCTGGAAAATCTGTTTTCGCTTTTGCATAATGACGTTGAGTGGTTGGCTCGATCGCTGGCTAATGAGAAGCTGCGGCGGTCGCCGAATCAGAATTGAGATTTCGCTGAGGAGCTTGAGTAATCGCTGTCGACGACTGTCATCCCGCGGGCACAACAAGCTGTTGAATTATTGATGACGGAATAAATTGGCGGAGGTGACGAGGCAGAAGTGACAATTGCGATGCTCTTGGCGAGGCTTCTGATCAACTTCGCAACTAATCAGCAATTAAATCGAGAGCATCTTCAAAAATAATTCAACGGAAACGTTTTCTCATTTGTCTTTGTCTCTTCTCGGTCCAGTCTCGTCTCGTCTGCTGCTTGAAATGTTTATCATTCGCCAGCCAAGGATGAAAACAAGGAAAATTGAAATCGAACAATAATTTGCATACAACATGAGCGAGCAACAAAGCAGAGCATTGAAATTCAATTAAGAATTTAAATTAAAAAAGCGACGCAAATGAGCTGCTGCCCGTTACAGAGGCGATGTGCGTTTTTATTAGTAAAGAAATTGAACTGGCCAGGAGCGTTGAGCCGTTTAAATTGTCCCCAAACGTCCAGAAGATTTAAAATTTAAAGATCTTGGCGCAATCATTCCGCTGACCTTCAGCTGCCGATTTGAATTCGATGAATTCATCAGCTTCTCATCTCAATTTATGCTCGCTGGCGTTGCCAGATTTCCTCTCAAGGCGACAACTCCAAACGGCTTGAAGATCTCTCGCAAACTTTCAGCTTCATTATAAATCGCATTAATGCAATAATAATTTAAATGATTTCATTTCTCTTCGTCCGCTCGCAGTCGCATAAAATGTGATTAAATCCGCAGATCTTGAGGAGGAAGAGGGAACGAGACGGAGATGGACAGAAAGAGCGAAGAACAGACCGCGATGATTAAGTGCCAATGCCCATAAACGGCGGAATAAGATGATGCATATAATTAATGTTTGGCGAGTGAATTCGTAAGTTCGTTGCAATGTTGAGAGCCGTGACGTCATCGAGCCTTAAGCGCAGCTAAACATTGTCTAATGATCCGCGAAACTGCTCGCCATTCGTCGAAACATCTCGAGCTGCAGACATTAATTAAAGCCTCATTTTCCCTTCTCATTTCGCATCGTTCTTAATTTTTATTTTGTTATGAAAATGTATAATTATTAGCAATAAATTCATCGAAGACGAGAAAGAAATAAAATGCGCAACAGTTTTAATGAGTCTCAAGGGCTCGAGAGAGGCAAATGCACGAAATTAAACACTCGTCGTTCGTTTGATGCCCGCATGGCAGCATAATTATAAACCGCCGAAAAGTTTTGCTGCTTTAATAATTTATTCGCTCGGCGAAATTAAAATTTGCGCAATTTTTAATTTTTCTCCGTCTCGCTGATTAATTTAAGAAAATGAAATTAAGGAGAGAAGAAAAATCTCATTTAATGATCGCCGGTGGCGCAAAGGAATCCGATCGCAGCAGACTGGAATCGAGGCGAGTAAATGCATCGATGCAATTTCCGTAAACGTTCCTTTCGCATTACCTATGGGAAGTGTTTCTATCCTTCATTAGATCTTTACATCTGGAAACTCAAAACAATAAATTAGAAATCCATTGAAGGATTCGAATGTTTTAATTCCACAATTTTTTTATTCTATGCAACGGAAAAAGAATTTTATAAGCGCCTAGTCGTTATGAGGCTGTCGTCTTTACAAAGATCTTTTCGGCACAGCGGACACGGGAAAGGAACTTGTCGGTCTTTGATGCATTGCCTGATCCAAAATACAAGACAGGATGAGCAGAATGTGTGGCCGCAATCAGTGATGAACTCTCGATGGACTTCGTGTAAGCAAATAGAGCAAATCTTCGTCTCTTCGATGTTTGGGATCACATATTTCAATTTGGATTCCATTTTAAGAATTTTTCTTTTCAAAAGTTTTGAGAGAAATTTGGCTCTAGCTTTGATGTTTGGGTAGCTCTCGGATGCCGATTGATTGATCTCAAATGAGACGGGTCACTTTTATACGGCTAATTTGGCAATTAAAAGCTAATAAAACTCCAGGTAGGACTTAAAGTTTTGACCTGAAAAAGGAAAAATAGAAAGTTCAAGTTTCAGCAAAAAACTTGAGCAAGGATTCAAAGAAACGAGTTTCCTCGATTAGAGCTCAACAGGTTGCCGGTTAACTTTTATCTGCCGTTTGGCTATGTGCGAACAAACTGAGGAAAAAGGTTGCGAAGGAATTTCCTTTCTCGTTGCTCGAGTCATGTGCCGTATTTTCCCGCTTTTGGGATTCCCTCGACGACTCACGTTGAGCGGACGGGGAAGAAGAAAGAAAAATACCTCTGAGGGAAAATATTTTACATCAACATCGCCGTTGTTGTTGTCGCCTCTGCAATCGCCGGCGAGCTCCGAGTGTTTGGGTTAAAGCAAGTGTTAACATTTTGATAAACCGGTGGAGGTAAAGACAACTTGACAGCGTGACCCGAAGCGCCGATGGATGTGGCAACGACCAGGAAGACTGCGGATTGATAGACGACTTGATTTTATTTCGTCTTGACGACGGTGGAAGTTCAAAATTAAAATCCAAAATTGAACCAAATGAATCAAAATTATTGAAATTCGTTTCCGAATTTTCCTTGCAGCGATGAATGAAATTAAAAATCCCAGGAAAGGGAAAATCGATGTGTCCATTGCGCGGCGACTTTCGCACAGCGTTGGAGATGGAGACGCTGCCGTTGAGCCTGGAAAAGTCCACAACAATAATAAAATATTTCCATGATTTTTTGCGAGTTTTCCGCGTTACGTCGGACACACATCGGAGGGCCGAGCGAGGAGAACACGAAAAGTTTCCGCGGAGTTTGGGTGGATGAGCAAACACACGAAGAGTTTTTTCGCGTTTCGTTCTCAATGCACAAATTTCGGCGTCGAATTTTCCTCCTTCTCGCAGCGCTTTGGCTTTGGCGTTAATTTAACCCCATTTGGCGAACGAAACGAATTTTTATTTTAACTTTTTTTCCTCATTTCGTTGAACAGAGAAAAAATTCGACGGAGAAGGAGAAACGAACAGGAACAGAAAGCGAGCGAATGAGCCGATGGACGAACAGAAACAAAAACCAACAATGACCGTCACAATGGGCAGAAATATTCCGCGATTTTTCTCCTGACTTCGCTGGGTGGGGGCGGAGGTTTGAATATAAATTAAATCGCATCGTACGAAGCATCAGAACGTTTTTTATGCGAATCTCATCTCGTGTGCCGTGTGTCCTGTAAAAGTTGCGATGGATCAAACTGTGGAGAGAGGCGAGCTGATGAAAAAATAACAAAGGTTGGGGGGTCTGAAGCAGGTGAGTTTGGGTTGAATAGGGAGTTCGTATATGAGTTTTTGAAATCGATGATGGAATGAGAAAACCAAGTTTGAGCTAAGTTTGTTCGAGTAGAAAATACGCTTAGTGGTTTCTTAAGTATCCGTATACTCTTCAACAGAATATGTGAAGAGGTTTCACCTTCCATCTTCTCCCTCTGAGTGGTTTGAGTTACATTAGAAAATAGTTTCAAGCGTTGAGCAGTTTGCCCAACTAACACAGAGATGAGAAATCTGAGGGGAACACGAAAACGGATACTCTCGGGAGGCAAACCATTGCCACCTCGTCGTTGCCTTCCTTACGATAAGAAACGAGGAACGATTCTCATCGAACATCGATAAGTTTGAAACTTATTTCAGTCATGGAATACTCTTGTCACTTAATCTCGCTGTCGAGGATTTCCTGGTCGCTTCCTTGAAATCCTTTGGCGAGTTTTAGTAAAGTGAATATAAATTCGCGTTTTCAGTTATGTAACGCAAGCAAGTTAAGCAATGTAACGAATGAAAATCAATGAAAATCTGTGGAAACATCAACTGAAAGTTCGCAAGGATCTCTTACAACTTCCCACACTTCAACCATCGCTACTCAGCCAAACAATCTCTCGTTAACGTTGCCTCGATTCTCATTTAATTATGATTCAATTTCTGCCGCTGTCTGCTCTCCTCGTCGACCGGTCGCAAAGTCATTTCCATCAGAATGGTCGAAACTCACAACACTAGCGACAATAAGTCTTCCTGGTGACGGGCGAGAGGAAAAAACTGATTAAAATAATAATTAAAATGTGCTTTGGCGAAATTACGCAGACGACGATGAGTTGATAAGTGGATGAGTTGCGGGGATGCAGTGGTTCGACGACAACAATAATGAGAAAAATAAACGCGAATGCATAATCAGAGAGAGCTGGAGGAGCGACGAGCTCTTGACAAAGCGGCAGCGGCATGAATCACCATCGAGAATCTCTGGCGGCGGGCAAAGCGAGCGCGGCGAAGACAAAAGAGGAGGAAGAGGGTTTAATTAGACTCAACATGAAAAATTAAAATTACAAATTGTAATGAAGGGGGTGGAGTGACGTCAGAATTGTTGCTGATAGAGCGAAAAATATTCTAGCGATCAAATCTGAATGAGTTCGATCATCGAACTTCGATGACGATGTTAACGATGACAGGTTAACAAATGATAAGCGAATTAGTTTCAGCTAATTTGATGAAGAATAAGAATTTGTTTCCCGAATAAAATTTTCAATTTCCTTCTCCATCATTTCTCGTTCGTTTTCTTTCAATAAAATGTTCATAGCGAGCATAAACTAAGAAAGAACCGAGCAAGAGCGAGCAACTCAACTGAGTGCGTACGTAAACAAAGTAAATTGTAAGATATTTTGTGTAAGCTAGCTCGTTTAAAACAGTAAGATTAATAAAATAAAAGCTTAAGATATCAACATACATTTTAACAATCGTTTCCTATTCGATATTTTATTTTCCAGTCTGGAAAGCGCCTGGAAAGTTTGTTGTCGAGATGAATTTCCGATGAAACAATCCTCAGATCGACCATCCGATGATCCCATCAACAGCAATGAAGTGTCTTAGCGTTTGCATAGTTCTTTCATTCATCCTGATGCTCGTCATCAACGTGCTGCCGATTTCCCTTGGTGAGCTCATAAGTTATAAATATAATTCCGATGACCAAGTGAATTACGCGCGACTTCTCTTTCTAGATAACTGCAATTGTGAAAATCATATCGAAAGCCACAAATCGATTCACAGCGATGTCGTCAACAAGAAGTATTTCGACAGTCTCATCGACTCGTCTTCTGGGAAGAAAAAACTTGCAGTGATTGTGCCGCATCGAGATAGATTCGACGAATTACTTCAGTTCGTGCCGCACATGGACAAATTCCTCAACGATCAAAATATTCCCCATCACATTTTTGTAGTAAACCAAGCCGATAGATTTAGATTCAATAGAGCCTCGCTTATCAATGTTGGGTTCTTGTACACGAAAAACGATTTCGACTACATAGCAATGCACGACGTGGATTTGCTTCCGCTGAACAAAAACTTAAAGTACGAATACCCAAAGGATGGACCGTTTCATGTGGCTGCTCCAGGGCTTCATCCGAAATATAATTACGTGAGATTACACAGTTTTATAATTAACGAAACGCTGACGAAATCATTTGCAGCCCAAATTCATCGGTGGAATTCTCCTGCTGAAGAATGAAGACTTCGAGGCTGTCAACGGGATGTCCAACAAGTACTGGGGCTGGGGACTTGAGGATGACGAGTTCTACGTTCGCTTAATGGATGCTGGCATGAAAGTCACTCGACCTGTGAATCTCTCAACTGGAAGAACGGACACGTTTCGTCATTTTGAACGCCGTCGTGATCACGCAAAATGTTTCGATCAGAAGGAAGCGACTAAAAGGCGAGACACAAAAACAGGCCTCGACACGCTCAAGTACAGCATTAGTGATAAGAAAGAGATGTCGATTGATGGGATCAAGTTCACGTTGCTGAACGTCAAGCTAGAGTGTGACAAAGCTTTTACTCCTTGGTGTGATTGTAGCGAACAAGTGAAAGATAAGTCAAAGAAGGTTTAAATTAAATCAATCTAGTTTCCAATTCAACAAATCATGTTTTTACTCAACTATTAATTGTCGACTGAGCGTTTGATTGATTTGAGTCTTGATTAATGCATAATTGCCGATTAAACAAGCTTCGACTGGTTCTCGAGAGCTGCAACTTCGCATATGGCGCGGCTTTCCTCCGCTTTGGTGACAATTACGCTCCAATTTAACGGCTCGAAGAATGTTTAATTAGTCACCGAATCGAAAGGAGTCGAGGGAGAATGGAACGAACAAACATGCACAATAACCGCGAGCGAGTGTCGCTGAGTCAGAGAAATTGTTTTCCCTTCTAAATGCAACTGCAAATCGATATCGAGTCGCTGGGTTCTTATCAAAAGATTCTCCGCTGCGCTCCTCAATCAAACAAATTATGCTTCGATCGCTTGCCCTCGCTCACGTCTGCCGGTGGTCTTGCCTTTCTTGTTTAACTTTTCGCTGCGCGTTCTTAATCTTATCTGGCTTTAATTTCTTGCCAAGCAGTTTTGCTTCTTAATAAGTTTCTCTCTCCGCTGCCCACTCGTTCAGTTGCGATCGACTTTTGTTGATGCTTTTTGTTGCACTTTTGTGTTTAATTTTTCCTTCTTCTTGGCGACTCTTCCTATGCTCTTCGTGCTGTTTCATTAAGAAATCATTTCTTCTTCTCGTCGCTCGAACATTTCCAAACTGATACATGAGCGAACACATAATCGACTAAATACACTAAGAGCATAATTGTTTATCGATCTGATTATGTAGCGAGAGTCTACTCGAACGAGCATTATTCATCATCGAACAAATAAGTCACAAGAGATTACTAATGTTCAATAAGCGGTTTTTTTATTTTAGTCATATTGGTTGGTAACGATTAATTGCAAAGCCGCACGTCATGTAGCCGCAACCACAATAAAATGTGGCGACAATTGCCATTAAAATAAGAATCAATATTACTCCACAGATGGCTCCAAGAATCATAAAGTCCAATTCAAAAGTCTCGGCGTCCGACGAAAGTCCAGTTGTCGTTTCATATTGCAAGGGAAACTCCGATGTTCCCTCGATTGATTCATCAGCGAGTGGCGCACTGTCAGCTGCGATGATCACTAGAAACACCACAAGAAGTCGCATTGAAGTCCTAAAAATAAAATAAATGAATTTAAAAACTAGACGACAAAATAATATTTTAAAGTTCTCACTTCATTTCTCTGGTGACAAACCGTGTGAACCGCCTTGAAAGTATTTTGAAAATAAGCAGAAAATATTTGTGATTTTGTTGGAAGAGAAATGGGAATTCTGAGATAGGAGAGAGTGACTTCGTTTACTCATTGTCTCGTTATCAGTCTGAGATTTCTCCTTGGCAGATTTGCATTCTCTTCCTTGTCTTCTCTTCTTAGTGCGTGATCTAAGTGCATGTGCGTCATAAGAACGTCTTATCGGGCTCTCGCACCCACGGCGTTATTAGAGTCGTTCCTTTTTCTGCAGCCGTTTCGCTTGAAGTGAAAACACTTGCGGTACTTTGGCTAGCTGAAATTTGCGATCGCGTTTTCCCAACTGAGTAAACTGAATGGATGACATCAAAAGTTTGCTCGACTTCCCAGATGTATTTGCTTTTAATCTCCCGGCTTGAAAAGAAACTAAGCGCATCCCAAAAACAATTCAAATCGAAAACTCTTGCGACATTCTTTATTTTTCAATTTCTAACAAGCACTAAGATTCATAGAGCTGGAAGCTCAACTCCCATCGCGTCACCTGCTTTGTAGAACATGTCTTTGAATCCAGCCAAAGTAGCGAGAACGACTTGCTGAACTGGATCAGTTTTATCGATTTTGTCCAAGTCGCCCAGCATCAAGTTGATGTCGTAGATGAAATCGTAGATCGGCCCCTCTCCTCTCGGTCTGCAGCAAGCTTTCTTGCTTTTCATGACGAATATGTTGCGCTCCCGATTGCAAATCATCCCGCTGACTAATTTTTTCAAGTTCTTGGGATCGAAAGCTCCTTCTTTGGTGAACTTGCAGTGGGGAGTTACAATACCGCATTGTGAAAACGCGGATGCTTTAAGAGACACAGATGTTCAAGTAAACGTTTTCTGAATTCGATTCTATCTTACTTTCACTCGCAAAGCAAACAAGTACAGCAACAACGAGAGTGGCTCTGATGAACATCTTACTTGGAGAATCGAAAGAACAAAAGTGGAGCCAAAATTCGCTTGATCGTGGACCATTTTTTCTATCGAAGCACTTGAGTCAATAGATCGACGAGTGATCGATTTGTGACGTTTGCCGCACCTGGTTTGTGAAATGAGAAATTTAGTCAAAAAGTCAAGAAAACTCCGTTTAAATTTTTCTGATTTGGGACTTCCAAAGGCGAAATTATTTGCGACTCACAAGGCGAAATTATTTGTATTGCGACGCATCGGATTAAGAGTCGAAAGTTCGGCTCCACGATCAATAAAATTGATATGAAAACGAAAAGGGGAAAAGTTTTATTGGCGTTGGATTGCAATCTGAACGGTTGGAGTTTTACCTGAAATTGTGGGCGGAAAGATCGAGAAAACATCTGCAGAACCTGATGAAATGATCGAATGAAATCGATACCAGGCAGCACGGACTTGGCTGGCAGCAGTTGAATTTCCAGTCAACTTTTTCTCGATATTTTTCTGAGTTCCTGTTAGCCTTGAAGCCTTCCCAACAAACTATTAAGCCGCGCTTAATCGATTCCGGAATTTTGGTAAAACTCTCTTCCCCTCTCTTGATACTAACACATTCGTCAGGTTAACCTAGATTGCCAAATCCTTTAATTCAAAGTTCGTTCCGCCACCTAAGGAAAACTTAATTTGTTGTGAACAAGATGAAGATCGACGAATTGGAGGAACTGATTCGCAAGGCTTACAAGCAACAGAACCACAGCAAGTGCATTGAATTGATCGAATCAGCTCCCGAGAATGTCAAGAGCTCGTCTCGTTACAAGATTATCAAAGCCTCGTGTTTAAACATCACAGGGAAGTCAGTGGTCGCCCACGATCTGCTTGATGAAGTCATACAGGACGAGCCCAACAATGCTTTTGCTCTCTACGGTAAAGGACTTGTCTTCATGAACGAATCGAAGTTGGTTAAGGCTCTGACTTGTTTCGAGGCTGCAATCAGAATCGACCCAAGCGAGAAGATGAAAAAAGCTCGCCTAATGAAATTGAGAGCCGAAGAATTGATGAAAACCACGAAATCCATTAAACATGGACCAGCAACCAAAGCAGGACCGACCAAGCATTGCGATTACTGCAACCAAGACTTCCCGAGGAACTTCAGCTTGAAACGTCACATCCTCGTACACACTGGTGAGAAACCACATAAGTGCCAAGTCTGTGGCTACGGATTTATTCAGAAATCGGACCTGGTTCGCCACATGACAACCCACAGCACAGCCATGGATTACAAGTGCGATCGTTGCCACAAACTGTTTAAAACGCAGAAGAATCTCCACTGCCACTTAGCGACTCATTCCAATGTAACATTGTTCAATTGCAGTTGGTGCCGCAAACCTTTCAAGCTCGAGCGAACCTTGAAACTCCATGAGCAGCTTCATGAGCAGCAATTTGAGTGCAAGATCTGTAAAAAGAAGCTCGCCTCCAAATTGAGTTTGGAGAATCATTGCAACAAATGTCACGTGCCTATTGAGAACAAAGCTCGCGGTAACAAGATCAAGGCTATTCGAACCCAGAAAGTAAACTGCAAGACCAATGCAAGAAGCAAAACAGCTGACGACTCTACGATGACGTTTCAAATTGAAGGACTAAACGATCCGTATCCTCAGCAAGGTAACAATCTATCAGAAAGCAAGTCGGAGTTGACTATCGAAACACCCAAGTTCAAGGTTGACCATTTCAAAAGCTCGCCTATCATCGAGATCGAGAAGTTCACATTGGGCGACATGGATAACAAAGCCAGCCCATCAGACATGGGATTTAGTTTGTCGCTGCTCAAGGAACTCGGCGACATGACTGAGGCACAAAAGGTTCGCTTCAAAACTCGTACGCTTTCAATTCTCGATGAAATTTTGATGTAATCAAGTTGTTAACAATTTATTAAACACTGAATTCTAAGTAGTAATATGTTTTATTATGGTCAACTAAACTATAAAGCTTTCAAACTAAACGATATAGCTCTGGACTAGTGAAGTCATCGCTGTGTTTAAACTTAAATACAAATCTCTGCTTTTAACTGTTGACGCTATCAAACTTCAGTTGATACTCCTGTTAATTGTGTTGATGTCGAAGGCTTGGGCTGCACAAATTTGAAGGTCGGTGGCTTTGGTTCTGGCTCGACGAGCTTAACTGACGACGATTCATCTTCGTCCTCGTCTTCCTCGACTTCAGCTTTGGGCGCTTTCAGGATTCGCCGCTCTTCTTCGAACCGTTTGCGTTCTCTCCCACGTGCCTCGTAATCGTCTTCATTGAACTGTTCTTTGATTAGCTGTCGCCTCTTCTTGTAAATCTTTACGTGAAGTACAGCGACTATCACCAATAGCAAGATACCAAGAAATACAAACAGGCAAGTTTGAATCACAAAGTTCGGCTCTTCGCCTGGATGCGATTTTTGTTCATGATACGAATTTCCATCTGGCAAATAAAGAGAACGTTAGCGTGCAACTCGACTTCTTCCAGATGCTCGTCTGCTCTTCGTTGACCTGAGAGCGCTTCCAATTATCATTCGCGTTGTACATTTATTAATAAAAGTCAACGGGGCTTATGTCGAAACTTTTGAACTCTAGGAAATTAACGAGAATTTTGCGCAACGTGTGCAAGCAATTTGTGACTTCTTCATCGATGCTTCAGCTGTTTGTTCAACGCCAAGGCCCTTAACTATTTTCTTTACGTCAAAGCTTGAAACTTCAGTTAACTCACAAGCTTCTTTCGTGAACTCCATCCGGGCGCGTTCAGCTTCCTCCACCTGCCGCATTTTCTCATCCAATCGAAAGTCAATCGGAAGCTCGTCTGGTAAGCGTGGCTGAACTTCTTCTTCGTCATAGTTGTTATTTTGATTCACAGTGAGATAATTAAACATTGCTAAACTTGTCGACTTCTGTTTTTACGAGAGCAATTAAGAGAAAACTTGTCACAAGCAATGACAACGACTGACTGAGCGCTTTGACTCATCTTGTTACACAAAAAGTTTTTCTTTCGGCGCTCAATTGCTATGTGATCTCGCCTCTGCGTGACTGTTTTTAGTGTCAACTGAGGGAGAGGCTCAAGCGAAAAATCCAATTGACAGTCGTGGTTAAAGATTTTGGCGGAGGTCAAATGATTTGGAAATTTAGTCGAACGAATGTTGCGAAATTTTGGTTGACATAACTTAAGTTTCAAGAGTCATCACTAAGTCTAAATCTGGAAATCTTATTAGAAGTTCTGCCGTTCGCAATTAGCTTTCTCAAATCAACAAGTAAAACACAACTCATGCACGTGTAAAACTTTTATTCGAGTTTTTAAATTTCTAATCTTAGGAGAACTTGATCAGCAATTCTTGATAAATCTTGAAACAATATTTTTAGAGATTGAATTCTATTCAAATTTAGTCTAATTTGATTTCAAGATGTTCAAGTTCTCAATAATTATTTTACAATAAACAAAATTATTGAAATTATCTTTAGTAATCACGTTTGCTCTCAGGCAGGTTCAGCTTGGCTCCTGAGTAGTTCGTTTTTAATGTAAATGGGTCAGATAAAGCGTTGCCGCTTTGTGATGTCATCAGCGCATCTGTTGCTGAACAACTTCATTGTAGGACGGAGGAAGATCATCTGAAGGCGGCGGATGACTTGGAGCGACTCGGGGAGGAACAGATGAGCTCGCTGGCAAAATGAAATCTTGTTCTGATCGTAAGCTCGGTGCAGACGGAGTGATTGGTCGGTGGACTTGTGCGTGAATGAATGACGGAGCTTCATTGCGTCGTTCGTTTATGTGTGACACTCGATCACTGTTCGTAGCGCAATGGCGACCTCTCGAACGCCGTGACGGCCTTGAATCTTGAACTTCCCGGTTCCTCCGGTTTTTCTTGCACTGTCTACACTTCTTATGAAGCACGTGAAGAATTATCAAAGCTAATATCAGAAAAATGATGATTGGCATGAACGTGATAAATTTAGCCTGATAATATGTTGGTCGATCCGACGGATAAGCGAAAGGTTTTTCGTTGGCCAACTTCCGATCCATTTCCTCTAAAATAAAAGTTAGATTATCGTTTCAGTCACACGAACTAGGAAGTAACTCACGGTGAAAGATATCGTTTTGCGCCCACGAGGGTGGTCCATGTTGTACATAGTTATTTGAACTCATCCAAGGCTTCCAATAGTCTGTGAACTCGTCGCTATTCATTTCGAACTTGTTGATGCTCTGGTTACTCGTTGACTGGTGACCATGAAACTAAGCAAATTTAATCCACGACTCGTTTACTCTGTGCTTGGTTAAATAATATTTCAGACCGCTGACTTCTGACTCAGAATTTCTGGTTATTTTGTTTCGATCGTTCCATGACGTCAGTTATGTCACTGTAGATCGTAACGAATATTCGAATATTCACTCATGCGCAGCACTGAAACTTTGCGTTCTACGTTTTGCGCTTTCTTCGTTCGAAACGTTGGAGTGACCGGCGGTTGCCATGAGTTTATTATTGTTTCGATGTAGCATTGACTTGAAGAAGTCGCCGAGAAAAACTTTGATGCGACATGAGCGCGTCTGGAAGTCTCATGGCCGAGTTCTTTTTGTTTATATTTCATCGTTTGATAAGAACAATGTTTTGATTCGTTGAGCTTTTTCACTGCTGATGTCACATGAGCTTTTGTCTTTTTTTCAAAGCAACTGCGAAGATTGTCCTAACAACATTGCACGGGCTCAAACTTCTTCGCAGTCTTTCAACGATTGCAAAGAAAAATTGGAGGCGAAAATCGAAGAGTATCTTGGTGGCGGAGTCGGAGAGCGTTGTCGAGGCGAGCGTGGTTCTCGGAAAACGACAAGAGTGGGATAGTTGAATGAATCTTCGTGTAAGTGAACGTGGCCGGAAGCCATCGACTCTCGATCTCTGTGACGGTCGGTGATAGCTCGGGCTAAGTTTTGATTTGCTCTTGCTGCTGGTCTTGTGTGCGAGTAGATGGTCGAGGCACTTTCCGATGGCGGCTCACTGCATCCACCTACGCAAAATAGGAAAAACCGACAGACGCAAAGGATACTATAAGCGCATCCTATCATGAATACGGTCAGCAGCACAATGATTAGGAGGAACTCTATATTACCTTAGAGAATTTTGAAATTAAACATTCTAATGATGAGCGTAATATTTTTTTGTGAAACTTACTTGGCATCGCATCAGAGAGCTTTCAACTTTTTTAAGACACCACAAATTTCTATAGATCTATTGAAGGAGACGCTCTGTGGCAAACTGAACTGTTACATCTCTTATTTTGAAAATCAGCAGCGCCCACACTCAGACGGAAGGATGATTGGCGCCGCTGACTGCTGAAGTCAATGTTTTAGTCCTTGAAAAGGACGAAAGTATGTCGAATAGTCTGGTAAATTTTTATTTTTCTTTCACATTCAATCTCTCAGTTAAGAGATTCTAGTGAGCCAACAGCAACGACTGAAGAATATTTCGGCGGGGGACTTGATCGTGTGTGCTGCATATCGTCACTAGGTGCACTTGGGTTCTCGAGCAATCGAACGTGTCCTCGACTTATTGTTTCCCGGTCTCGATAGCACCCGTTTAAATTGTTGAAAAAGTTCGTACTTTCGGTTGCTCTGAGCGTGTTTTCTGCTCTCGATCTTGAACAATTCCCACAGAAATAGTCCATGCAGTGATACAGACAGCAAGCACAACAAATTGCCGATACGGAAACAGCTAAAACTACCCAGTGAAACCAAGATAACTCCGAGACATCAGGAAAAAGCCCTGGAGAGAAATGCTCATAAATTATTTGGCTTCTTTAAGGCTTCAAATTTATTTGAGCTTACTCATTTTTTTGAAGAAAAATATTTATTATTTATTGCACATAAATTCCTTTCCCATCAAACTCGACGGTATTCTGTGAACTGTTAAAACTTCGTCTCATTTATTGACATGCGTTGAGAGAAAAACTGAATAAATCCGATTCACGCAATCGCACAGATAACCTTACGATGCAAAAGAAATATTTGAATTTATTCCAAGCCTCGTTTAGATTGACAACTGGAAGATAATCCAGGCTATTACAAATAATTAGATGAGGTCTGTTACGTAATGAAATAGATTGAATCATTGAAATGTTTTATTTTATTTCGTTGGCGCCATTGAGTCTATCGTGACTTCTTCTCCATCACTTCAGCATCTGATGATTCAAATTGACCTTGTTCAACTCGAACAGTAGCTTGACTTCATGCTCTATATCCATTCACCTTCTCGAGTAACTGCGAACAAAGATCCTCACACCGAGGCTCACACTGAGTTCTCTAAGGTTATTGCTTCTAATGAACCAACAGCAAAGACAGCAGAATATCTCGGCGGCGGTGAACTGGGCACTTGTGGTTGAACTTGCTGTAGAGTTGCAACGTATGTTGGATATTCCATTGGACCTTCTTGCAAACGAATATGTCCTCGACTCCACACTTCTGAGCTCTGTCGACGCTCGAGAATATCCATGAATTGATTTGGAGCTTCGTTGCTCCTTTGCGGTAAACAAGCAAAAAACTTTTTACAAAAATAATCCAAAACTTTAACAATGCATACACAGCAATAACAACAAAGTGTAAATGCGAAGAACACAATAAGTATTGCACAAAACGCAACAAGAAGTTCGGCTGAAAAAAATCCGAAAGATTGAATTTTTATTTGCGTTCAAATTTCTTAAACTCACTCATCAATATTAACTGAAACGTGAATTTTTCCTCGGAAAATATTTAAGATCCTTCAGCCTCAACGCACTGCGCTGAACTGAAGTCAAACAGTCGAAGCAAGCGCGATAACGAATGTCTTTGTAGGATGTTTTCCTTGAAGAGTCGGGATATTTTATAGGTCAACGTATTTTTCAATAATTTTATTGCGAAACTCCCCATCAATAAAGCCATCGAGTGACATCACATGTAAAATTCATTGCACTGTAGTCAGTGTCATTTATCCCGACGTTTGTCGCCTTCGTTTATTCGATCATTAGCTCAACTTTCATCAAACGGTAAAAGGTGCTAAATAATTGAAGCCGTTGCTTAACAATTTCATTCGATTCTGAGTAAACTTTCGAATCGTTTGTCTCAATACAAAAATATTTTTCTAAATGAAACATTGAGTCTTCTTATTGTTCTCTTGATTAATTATGTCGCCTCTGGTTCATCTCCAATTACTGAATTGACAATATAGATTAACTGTTTACATAATCAAGTTTTAGTTTGAACTCCTAAATCCGCCTGGCAATAAACCCAGGCAAGATTGGTTGGTATTGTTAGCAGCGATCGTGGATGCGTAAGACGGCGGTGCACTAAACCAGCTGCAGCCTTGTGTTGGAACTGGGATGAGCGTCTCGTTTTCTCCGCTAACCATCAAAGAATTATTAGCGAGAATCGTGGAAACTGCCGGCGGTTCGAGGAAGTATCGTCTGTAGAAATATCTTACAATCAAATAGCCGATGTAGGTGAAAAAGACCGCCAGCACGGTCGAGAAAACGATTCTGGCGATGTATTTCTCTCCCGAGGACATCTCTAGAACAAAAGGTATGATAATTGTCATCTGTGCTTCCATACGTTTGACTGAGCTTACTTGGCAAGTTGGGGTCATTGCACCAGCGACAGAACATTGTTGATAATGATTATTTATTCAACTTTGAAGTGGATTCGATAAATGTTGACGAAGGGTTGCGAAATTATGCAAACGCGCAATTGCAAAGTGCGTGACGTCAGATAAACTTTATTGTCTTGTCCACTTTGCTGGTTTTCTCCAGCGTTTAATTTTAGAACTGTCGCGGGTTGTTTTAAAGCTGAAATTCCAAAGCTCAAGTCTCAAGGGTCGAAGGGAGTCCATTTGTTTCTAACGAAAACTCTCCTTGCTGAGTTTCATAGTTTCACGGTTTACATCACAGTCGACCCTTCTCTGCTGCAGTAAAAGAACGTGATGTAAACTAATTGAGCTCTCAAACCAACAATTCTTTTCCAGATCTTTTTTGAAATCGTGTAAAACGATCAAGTGTTATCTGAATCAAGCTCAAAACAAAACTGAATGGCGAATGGAAAAGAAGCTCGCTTGTTTTGCACAAAAATTGTTTTGATGTTTCAAGTTTTCTCTCTCCTGAAAAATGTTCCATCGTCGAGCGGAACTTTGGTTGTTTTGCGAAAACATAAAAATCAACAGAAAAGCTTCGGCTTTGATTGAAAATTTTCACAGACTTTATTCAAACTCATACGCAGTCTTTGTATGCTGGCAGCGAGTCATCAATTGCGATAACCGATAAATAGTTTGGTGGCGGACTAAATGTTCTCATTGTGTCATTTACTAAAGGCGAATTGACTGCGGGAGGCTCTATGGAACAGCGACTTATAGTGGACACTGCCTGTTGCTCGTTCCTGATCTGAATGAAACTGCCGTCCTCGGAAACGTTTGTGGAACTTTCTTCTCTGTGCTCGATGCATCGCTTAACGAAATTAGGACGAAATTGACAGACGCAGCAGAGGATACAATTGATAGCCAGCATGATCAGCACCAGCAGGGCAAACAAAATGTTCAGCTCTTTGGCAGTTAACATTACTGAAAGAAGATTTCCTTTTTTATCATTTGAGCGACGAATAAACCTCAGTAAAACTCACTTATCACTGGAGCCAAGTTCTCTCAAAGTAATCTTAGCTTGAGCATCGTTACGAGAAAAGTTTCATCTCGTTGCGCGAATCCAATGCAGCACAGCCATCACAGGAGCATCCAGTTTCTGCTTGTAGTCGATAATCGTCCTTAGCAATTTTGTTCTAAACAATTTAAAGCTCAGCGACAGAATTTCAATTGCACTTTTTGTTTTATTTGAAGAGGAGCGGCAACGGCAAACAAATTTTTAACTTCCTGTTGCGTTTTGGCTCGCCTAAATAAGTTCTTTTCGAAAGAGAAAGTTTCAGTGAAAGTGAAAAAGAAATCAATTCGAGCTGAAGCATCCGAGAATGTTTAGTGTAAAGTACGCAAAATCGCGAAAACATGCAAAATATTTTATGTTTTGCATTAGAAAGGCTCAACAGGTTATCGATTGCTCTTCAGTTCCTGTCATCTTTGACATTTATAGTGTCAGAAAGAGATTTAAGCTTGTCATTCGGTCGAAGTTTTCTTTCAAAATAAGCGCGTCATCTTGCTATACCAGTCGTTGATCACTTTGATTCAAACTGGTTGGGATAACTGCTGACTCTAGACACTCCTGGTATGAAGAGGGTTTATTTTTGATCTGATATATTCAAGTTTACTCACAAGTAAAACTTAAATTTTTAAAGCTAAAGGTGACATTGAATGATGATTCACGACAACAGTTAACAAGTATTGTTACAGGCGTCGATAGTCTCAAAAGCTAGCGCGATTTAATTGTTTCTTATCTTTTGGTCTCGAGACTGAAGTTTTAATTTCCTTTCACGTGCACAAAGTTTCTTATCAGAGGTAGAATATATTTTTATCATTAATTCGAAGACTTAACAATGAAGTAAACGAGCTCATATTACTTTTATCGGTTCCAACGACACTCAAGATTAAACGCATTCAGTACTAGTTCGTTGAAGCTCACAGTTTTTATTGTCGATGTAATGGCATTTGACTTTAGTTCATGTTTCGTATCGCTTCTTCGTAGGAAGGCGGCAAATCATCGATCACTTGATGCACGAATCGACCACCGCTTGGGACATCAGCAAATCCAATTTGTGTAACGGAAATAAATGACGGTGGGAGATCCAAAAGCTCACAGTTGGAAGGAGCTGAAGGACGAACCTGCTGTCCAAATCGTGAGGCTGCAGCAAGTCGTTGATTTTGTCGCTCGTCGATAGTTTGAAGAATTTCTCTGACGACTGGATAACTAGAAGTTGATCGTGGCGCTCGCGAAGTTACGGCTGAACTGAATCCCAAATCGTTTCCTCGATTATCAGGCACAGCTCGAGGTGACGAAAGCGGCCAGCGATTAAGCAAAGCAGTTGACTCGTTTCCATCAACCGATGGCGCACTTGGTTCAACGTTTCTTTGTTGTCTTCGTTCTTCTATTTCTTGGACGCGTTGTCTGTGTCGCTCGTCGATATTTTGAAGTATTTCATTAACAGCGGGAAACTGAGAAGATGGCAGTCTTTGTGGTCTTGTCAGTTGCGCTTGCGAGAAAACTCCTTCTGCCCTTCGATTTCTGTCTGTCCGGGTTTGGTTGTTACGTGAAAGTCCAATAATTTCTGAATCACTTTGTCTTGTCACTTGAGGTTGTAGGGGCTGCGGTGTTGACACTTGTGAAGCATCATAAAATCGCGATTGAGGATGCCGGTTGGATTGCAGAGGAGGAAAGTCTGAAGCATTGAAAATACTTTGTTGTGAATTGAAAACGCTTATGCGTGGAGCAGGCCAGAAGCTTTCATCTCTCGGTTGACCTTCAATAATTTCATCATTTTCATCAGCACTAGGAGCACTTGGTTCAGTGTTTCTTTGCTGCCTTCGTTCTTCTATTTCCTGAAGACGCTGTCTATGCCTATCATCGATTTCTCGTAGAACATCACGAGCTGAGGTGGTCGAAGCTTGACGGAATCTCTGATCAACTTGCATTCCTGACATTTTAAGCGATGTAAGCTCTCTTCTCCGCACTGATCTAAGCAAACTTCAGACTCACAACCAACAAAGTCATAAGTCAGATAGAAAACATCTGGCTGTGAGTGATCTTGCGAAGTTTTGGAGCTGGAATAATAAAACTAAAAATAGAATTTCAATATAAATTTGCATGCGCCCGCTTCGTTAGCCGAGAGCAACTTACGATGTTTGATCGACGATTGTGTGGAAGCTTAACACTTTCTTTGTTGATATATTCCCTATAATATTTGGCAAATCTCTGGACTTTGAACGCTACGATTCCTCGTCGTGTGATGACTCGTGTAATCTGATCGTGAAAGTGAGCAGTGTTCGTTTGTTTAATCAATTAAAAATAGTTAAGCGATTATTACGAGTTAACGCTAAGAAGGGAGAATCGCGACTGAACGCTGAGATAATAAAAACGCGAAAACATTTGCCGACGACTCGACACAACAAGCAATGAACAATCTTTTAATGACGCTATAAAATTGAGCCTAGCACGCCGAATGTCTACGATATAAAACTTTTATCAGAAGCAACAAGACGATGCGATAACAAACTTGAAAACGGTTTATTTCTTTGTGAGTCAAAATTTGTGACGACAAAATTTTATTATCAAAGAAATATATTACACAATCTTATGATTACTATTCGGTTCGTTAAACTTTTATCTGAAACCCAAAACCACTTGCTCATAGGACGGTGGCAAATCGCTCATAGTTTCTTGCTGCGTTGGTGCTGTCGGCTCAACCAACGACTGATGAATAAATCCAATGGGTGGGCTTTGAGGGGCTGTGGGTATAAGCGACGGTCGCATGTTCCGATGATAATATCCAACTGGCTGATTGATTATTTCAAGATATTGGCCGATCGTAAGATCTTCGTAAATGAGTCCAACTTCTGGCGTTTGTCGCTCAATAACGGAAATAGAAAGTGGTCTCCTTGTATATACTTCAGCCTCTTCAGGCTCTCGAACATCTTCCACTCTTTGTTTTTTGTAAAAGCACTCAAACATGAAATAAACTAAAATGATCACAACGTAAACAATCACTAAAATGTACGCTGGCTCCAGAACTAGTGGGAAGTTTTCCTTTGCGGGCCGGGAATCTAAAAATTGTCAAGAAATATTCTGAGTTGTCTAATTAATATTTAAGTACAAGAAAATCACCCACTTTTATTCTTCCAGGGGCCGTTGAAGCTTTCGGAACTTTTTTTCAATTCGTTAGACCTTTCGAATCCGTTAACAGCATTCTGCTTTCGAACTTTATTCAAATGGTCTCGTATCCAATCAGACATAAACTCAAAAAATATTCAGAGAGATTTTTCCCAACTCGACGCGTCCGCAATTTATATTTGAGTGAGCTTAACAACTAGAGCGTTGAGGCTTTTCGTTCATTGAGCTGAGTTTTCTTTAAGGAATTTTCAAATGTAAACAAATATCTGCGATTCGGGAAAACCAGGCAGACAAATGATTCATCTGAACGAAATCGGCAAAACACTTGAGGTATTGACGTCAAACTGAACTCTGCCCCATTTTCATCAAAATATTTTTTGTAATAAAACTGAAAGATATTTTTGGAATGTTTTTTCTTATTCTTGAGATAATTTCACTTTCAAAGAATACCAAGCAATACTGATTTAATCTCTGACGTCAACGAGGAGTTCCCTCTAGTCAAAACAACTATGCGCTAGTAAAAATGTAAAAGCTTTTATTAGGATTATGAAGTTTGTACAATTTTAAAAACAACTGCAATAACCTGAAGTTCCATTTTATGTCTGCTTTGAGTATTATTATTGGCTTGATTTATTGATACTATCCATAGTTTCATGATACGATGGTGGTAGATCCTTAGATTCTGCTTCGAAGCCCCCAACTTGTTCTGTTCGATTCCCAAGTTGAGCTCGCAGCTGAGCATTTTCCACGATCAACTGTTGATTTCTCAGCTGAGTATTTTCTACAATTAGTTGTTGCATCATCTGCTCCTCGGGGGTGACAGTCTCTGCTAGAGTAGGCGCTGAAGGTAAAATTTGATTCTCTTGTTGTGCTAAACGATATATTTGGACTATCCTATAAATGCAGAAAACTATCCACCCAATGAAAACTAAATAACAAATATAAAGGATTAAGTTGGCGAACACTGAAACAAACTTTGTGGGAGAAAGAAAAAAATTCAAATAAGCTTTGATCCTCTAAAAGTGGAAACCT
The DNA here is from genome assembly GCA_033064975.1 of Smittia sp. YW1114-2. Classification (NCBI taxonomy): domain Eukaryota; kingdom Metazoa; phylum Arthropoda; class Insecta; order Diptera; family Chironomidae; genus Smittia; species Smittia sp. YW1114-2. The sequence continues at coordinate 16,155,275 of CP093833.1, forward strand.
GAAACTCACATCCATTTTTTGACGAGATTGTTCTTTGTTTCTTGCGCTGAAGTTGATGATTAAAAGCGTTTGTTGCCAGAATATTTTTTCCTCGTTTCACAATGTTTTGATGATTCTTGTGTTGATGCGTTAACCTCGATCTTGCTGAAATATATTTTCTTATGATTTCGAGTGACAAACTCCGAGTTTTCCAATCTCTAATTCGCGACAAAATTATGTGATCAGAGCAACGAACAGCAAATGATTTGTCTGATGCAGAACTTTCATTTTATTGTGATTTATTTTAGCCACGCTAGCCAGCACGAATCGCGTAAATGCTCACAACAAAACGAATGAAACACGATTGAGTGCGTAGAAATAACCCAAACACATTCATCGACATAAAGACCGCTGAAAACATTCAAACTAAAACATTTTTTTGGCAAAATGAAGCGTTTAAGAATTCGGAGAACTGTCTCTGGCGAGGAAAACTGAATTTCAAACAAATAAGCAAAACCTCGATGATTCATGCTCAAGCTCTGACGTTAACGTGGAGTTCCCTCGAGTAAAAACAACTTTTCTATAGTCATCAGCTGTGCAATAAACAGAGAAATAGTTTTTATTATGTAATATGTACAATATATCAAGAGATTCTTAAGATGTTTTTCTGTTCGTCATTGGTTTTTAAATTTGACAATATTAATAAAATATATTTGATTGAAAAGGGAAATGATATTCGTTATCTTAAGCATTCTTGATATGACGGAGGTTGATCTTGAGACTCGCTACGGTTGATTCTCGTTGCTGGTGGCGGAATATTTATTTGTGGACGATTTGCGAGCTCTGACCGTAAATCATAAATCTCAGAGAGCAAACGCTGAATCAAAAGTTCTCGCTGGTTTGGTTCAATGTTAATCATTGGTCCTGTTTCTTCATGGTTGGTTATGGTGCTTCTTTCACTAGTGGCTTGAGCCGTTGACGGTTCAGCTTGGCTTGAACTTGCTATCACTGGTACAGATTCTAACTCGACCTCTTCTTCTTCGTCTTCTTCAGATTTTTTTAGGCTTTTCAAGCAAACAATCAAAAGCAGCAGCAGCAAAAATGCGGGCATTACCGTCACACATAAATAGAGAATAAACATGGGCACTTGGGTGGATATCAGGCGATGATCGTACGGAGATTTGGATTAAGAACTTTGAACTGAAAAGAGAATTCCAATAATAATTTCCACGCGCGCGCTTTGCTTCTTGAAAACTTACAATGTTTGACCGACGGTTGTGTGGAAGTTTGCGACGTTCTCAATTAATGAATTCCTCGTTTTATTTTGGCAATCCTTTGGACTACAAACACTACGTTTCCTTATCGTTTGATGACGTAAAGTAATTTTGTGCTTTTATTTACTTTAATAATGTTTACATTAACTTTTACCGATGATCGCGAGTATGTTAACGCTAAGAAGAGAAAATCGAGACTGAACTTTCAAACACAAAAACGCGAAAACATTAGCCGGCGATTCGACACAAGAACGTAGAGATATGTAAGTAAACTTTGCGTTCCAAAAGCACGATTCGGAGAGCAAACTTCAAAAGAGCAGCAGAACGTTTTGCCAGAAAATTGTGTTGCGATCAAATGGGGAAAAAATATTTTCTTAAAAACATCTAAAGTATTGAAATTTTGTATTATTTTTGAATGTTTCACGATAAAGTTTTATTCTTTCATATCTTGAATTTGGCGCATGTTACATTAGTTAGACCGGAATGTTGTATTTCATTTCGGAGCGACAACAATCTAGCTCAAGTAACAATAATCTTACAGTAGCATTTCTAAGCTTTAACTTTTAAACTTTAACATTGATTGCTTAAAAGCTAATATTCGAAGACGACGCACTCCTCGTATGATGGCGGAGGATCTTCTGGCTTGTCCTTCAGCACCTCTACTTGCAACACTTTTTGCATCGCAGCGGTTGAAGTGTCAATCGCTTCAGTTGCATCTGAGTTTGTTGGCGCTGTCGGTGAAATCGATCGATGGGCTGGCAATTGACTAGACTTTTGTCTCGCCTGCTCTGCTGTCAGTTCGATGTGAACGTCAAGGTCACTAAGAAACGGCAAGCGTTGCCGTATTCTTTCTTTTTGTCGACTTTCGTGTAATCTTCGTGCTACAAAATCAGTCGTTTGAATATCAAGGTCACTGATTGTTTGATTTTGAAATGTTCCTGGAAGTCTGGCCGCTGGGTTATTGCTCATCTCTGTTTGCTTCACGAGCTAATAACACACAATCTAACAAAAATAATTCTTTTATTCCTTGATTTTCTTATTTTTATAAGCTCGCGCTGCCAAGTTTATCTTACGACTGAAAGTTTTTCGCATATAGAAAGAGAAAATTTCCAGCTGAAACATTCAAGAGCGTTTCGGTCGATACAACGCAGAATCTTTGAAAACATCGAGAAATATTTCAAAGTGATCAACAAGTCGAAATAGCAGCCTAGAACGTCAAACGTCATTTCCTCTCCAGCTGTTGTAAGAAGACGACAAATTCATCGGGTAGATTTTCTTCTCTCGAGCTTCTTCGTCCTGCGAAGCGTAAGAGCTCAAGTACGAACGGTATTCATAGTATCCGGCTCGGTGTTGTTGATGATTGGTAGTGCTTGAGGGTTCACTTCCTCGGTTCTCCTTACTGTGAATATTTGGCCTATTGGTTTCCAAGCTTGCCAGTCTACGCCTGGTTTCACAACAATCCTTTATAGCAAAGAACAAGAATATCAGAACCAAGACTGCAAATATGCTGAATGTAATGCCAACAGCGGTGATTTGCATTGCGCTACAAATTTATTGTTAACGAAACTTTATATTTCCAGGATTCAAACTTAGATATCAAACTTACAAATTAAATAATTTTTGCTGTTTGCGATCCACTGAATTTTTGGAGTTAACGCTGCCTTGATCACTGCGCAACTAGCCGATTCGAGATCGAAAACGAACACCGGCTGAGACTTTGAAGCATCAAATGTGTGGCCAACATCTGGTTTTCTCTGATTTGTTAGCAAGAAGGAACAGTGCGATGAAAACAAAGTAAAATATTTCATTGAAACAGATTTTGAAATACTTTGAGATTGAGCGTTGTGGCACGTTGTTATCTTTTCATTAGGATAATGGCGGTCATTGCGGTGATTGATGCAAATGATGGATCATCCGGGTGCATATCTGATGAGCTCGCAGTCGATTCACTTGGCACGTTCACTTTCCATCCAGGACTGTTGTGCTTTGGTTGGCTAACAGTTGCTTCAATGACTTCATCATAGAGTACGTCTCGGTGAGAGGGTGAAGTGGCCACTCGCATAACGCGTCTGCTACTAGTCGCAGTTCGACTAGAAGTGTTCTGTCCACTTTCAAGATTCGCGAGCTTTGTCTTACCGATGTCTCTTGTCACGACCACGTTCCGTTCTTTCCTATTTTCCAAGCAATCTTTGATTGCGAAAATTGCAAACGTTGTGAAGAAAACTGCCAGCATCGAAAATACAAAAATTATATCCCATCTCGCACTCATTTTTCCCGAAAAACATTTGCGACTGATCTCAATTTCCTTTTCGAGAGAACTGAGTAAAATGAACGATGAATACCAAGCCGAGCGGAACAGAAAACTGCTCGAGATCATCAGAGCGAACATGTGCGAATTTTCAAGTTCTCAGCAAGTTAAGTTAAAAACATTGGCCGATGGTGGGATTGTGTGTTTACAGGAGAAATCCTCTTCCACAAAATCTGGTTTAAATAATTACAATTTGTGGAATACAAAATACTTTTAAACGCCATTCACAGCAGAAAAAAGGAAAGTCCGATGAGTCACGCGCGGTCTTTGACGTCAAGGAGTTCCTATGAGTCAAAAGACGTTCAACTTTTACTCCGCTGGATATAAAAATATTTGAACAAAAGCAACAAAATCGACATATGGTCGTTAAATTTATTTTCAGAGATTTTCTTGTTTTTATATTCGACCGTTTTTCCTTCCATTTGGTTCGCATTTGAGATTATCAGATCTCGTTCTTCCAATTTCACTCAGATAACAGAACAATTACAATAAATTTCTAATCTAATAAAGCTATCTCATAATTTCTTGATACGATGGTGGTAGATCCTTAGATTCTGCTTCGAAGCCACCAACTTGTTCTGTTCGATTTCTAAGTTGAGCTCGCAGCTGAGCATTTTCCACGATCAACTGTTGATTTCTCAGCTGAGTGTTTTCAACAATTAGTTGTTGCATCATCTGCTCCTCGGGGGTTACAGTCTCTGCTAGAGTAGGCGCTGTAGGTGCGATGTGGAACTCTCTTTCTTGTTGAGGAAATATTCTCGACATCCAATATATGCAGTAGACTAACCACCAAATGCAAATGATAAAACAAATATAGATGAATAAACTGTGGGCCACTGAAAGTACCTTTGTAGGAAGAGATATTTATTAAATATTATGCTTTGATCCTTCAAAAATGAAAAACCTGAAACTCACATCCATTTTTTGACGAGATTTCAATTTGTTTCTTGCGCTGAAGTTGATGATCCAAAGCGTCTGCTGCCGGAATATTTTTTCCTCGTTTCACAATGTTTTGAGGATTCTTGTGTTGATGCGTTAACCTCGATCTTGCTTGAATATATTTTCCTAATGAATTCGAGTGACAAACTTAGAGTTTTGCAATCAATAATTCACAATAGAACTTTGTAATCAGTGCAACGAGCAGAAAATGGTTTGTCTGATGAAGAACTTTAGTTTTATTTTGACTCGCTTTGGCTTTCGCTAGACAGCACGAATCGCGTAAATGCTCACAACAAAACGAATGAAACACGATTGAGTGCGTAGAAATAACCCAAACACATTCATCGACATAAAGACCGCTGAAAACATTCAAACGAAAACATTTTTTTGGCAAAATGAAGCGTTTAGGAATTCGCAAAACTGTTTCTGAAAATTTCCTGGCGAGGAAAACTGAATTTTAAACAAATAAGCAGACCCTCGATGATTCATGCTCGAGCTCTGACGTAAACGTGGAGTTCCCTCGAGTCAAAACAATTATTCTAGCGTCATCAGCTGTACAATAAACAGATGCGAAAGTTTGTAGTTTGTATTAGTTATGTTTAACGAGATTCTTAACATGTTTCTATTTTTTAGAATTAACAATGATTTTAAGTTTCAATTTAAGTTTGTTATTCGTTATCTAAAGCATTCTTGATACGTCGGAGGTTGATCTTGGGACTCGCTACGAATGATTGTCGTTGTCGTTGTGGTTGGAGCTGATGGTGTTTCAGGAGTATGCGTTAAGTTCGAATGACTAGGCGAACGACTAACTTGTGGACGATTTTCAAGAGCATCGCGCAGCAAAACATTCTCGGCGATCAAACGCTGTATCAGAATTTCTTGCTGTCTTTCCCTTTCGATGGTTATTACTTCGTCATGGCTTGTCATGTCTCTGGCTCCATTGCGACGATTTACTGGACGCCTAGGACTTGTTGTAACAGGCGCAACACCCAATTCAGGAACCGCGTCTTCAGAATTTTGCATGTTCCTCAAGCAACAAATTAGAAGCCCTATCAGCAGAAACAAGACGAAAAAAAATCCCCATGGAGTTTCTACAAGAAAAACGTGTTGATAAACTGACGAGAAATGAAAGACGAATTCTCACCTTTGCTCTCAGACATTTACTACAAAATCTACTAAATAATTTTCAAGACTTCTCTCTGCGAGATTTAACCACAAACTGAGCCGAATTGAGTTGGCTGAGCTAATTCAACAAAAGAAATATACATTCAAAGAGACGCAAACTCTGGTGACTCTCGCGCCGATATCATATAAATCGCGTAGTGTTCACACTAAAATGAATGAAACAAGACTGAGTGCGTAAATGAACTCAAACACATTTATCGATGAGCATAAAATCGGCTCAAACACTTAAAACATTCAAACGAAATCATTTTTTTGGCGAAATGAAACGTTTAAGAATTCGGGAAGCTGTTTTTGAAAATTTCAACTTTCCTCGTGAGGAAAACTGAATTTCATACAAACAAGCAAAACCTCGATGACTCATGCTCGAGCTCTGACGTCAATGTGGAGTTCCCTCTAGTCCAAACAACTACTCTAGGGTCATCAGCTGTACAATAAACAGAGGATAAATTTGTGATTTGCATTATAATATTTAATAAGATTCTTAACATGTTTTTTGCTCGTCATTAATTTCTAAATTTGACAATGATTTCAAGTTTCAATTTAAGTTTGGCATTCGTTATCTCAAGCATTCTTGGTAGGTCGGAGGCTGATCTTGAGGCTCGCTACGATTTATTGTCGTTGTAGTTGGAGCCGATGGTGAGATATGCGTTAAGTTCGTTTCACTAGGCGAACGACTAACTTGTGGACGATTTTCAAGCGCTCTTCTTAGCAAAATGTTCTCGGCGATCAAACGCTGTATCAGAATTTCTTGATGATTTTCTATTTCTATATTAATTATTTCGTCATGGTTTGTCATGGCTCTCGTTCCATTGCGACGATTTGATGAGTATGTAGAACTTGTTGTAACAGGCGCAACTCCCAATTCAGGAACCGCGTCCTCAGAATCTTGCATACGTTTCAAGCAGCAAACCAGAAGCCAAATCAGCAGAAACAAGACAAAAAAGAATCCCCATGGAATTGCTACAAGAGAATAATTTTGGTAAACTGACGAAAAATAGACAACAAACTCTTACCACTGCTCTGAGACATTTACTGCTCAGTCCGCAAAATAATATAAGACTTCTCTCCGCGAGATTCAACCGCAAACTGAGCCGAACTGAGTTTGCTCTATGAATTTCATTCAACAAGAGAATCATACATTCAAAGAAAAGCAAACTCTGGTGACTCATGCGGTGATAAAACTTCGTTCGTTTTCACTTCGCGATGTTTTCATTAATCAACGTGCATAAGTGGGTTGGCGTCGTCTGCGTATTAATGTGACGTCACTATATCGCAATAAAGAATCACGATCGATACGTTCAACGTTTGGACTCAGCATTGAATTACTGAGACGCAAAACTCAGAATTTTCGTATGCCTCGCAAAACGCGAATCAATGATTAAGTTTATTTGACTTTTTTTAAAAATAAGTTACAATCTTAAATGCAAAAACAAATTGTCTGAGTTTGATCGACTGGACTTTGGATTCGACAATTAAAAACTAATTGAAGAATTAACACACGAACACAACTTTCTCATCGGATTGAGGCACAAACATTGCAGGTCGATGTAAAGTCGAAATGCAATCGCTGGTCACAGGTTTGAGATCGTAAGCAGCACGGCATCGATTGACCAGCTCCAGATCCCTCGCTCGCTTTTTCGCACTGTAGTATTCATAGAAGAAGGCGAAGATGCAGGCAATCAAAAGAATCACCAAGCCAATGTAGAGCAGAACGAATTTCAACTTGGGCCCATCGCCACTGAACATTGAAGTCTGCGGCAAAGCTTGTGGCAAGTCAGCTAAAATGAAATAAATCTAGTTGAGGTCCAAAGTTAATAAAAGCTACGAAATCTTACTTGATTCATTGAAAGTCAGCTCCGGCATCTGTTGATATTTTTAGTTTTAAAAATTCAGGAACTCGCGGATCGAAACTTGTCGCCTCAAATATCCACTCGGGACTATTTTAATTCGCTCGCGCACAACATTAATATATTTTCAAACTCCAAACAATCGACAGCGAAGCATTCACATTAGCAAAAAAGATATTTTAGGAAACATGATGTTTGTTGCTTTGCACGAAGCGTAAACGAAACATTCAACATGATTTTCTTGAGCTTTTCCTTCAAATATGATAAGTGAAATCTGATAAGAAGTGATCATTAAAAGATCATTAGCATATCACACCTTATAAAGGATCCTTTTTCACTCAGCAACTCATCAGTCACTCTAAGTCACTCGAAGGATCATCAGTCAATCTAAATATTTGCAAAGTAAGCTTAGTGAAAATGGAATTGTTCGGAGATTATACTGTGGATGCGAGAAGCAACTGCTACAAGTTCGTCGTCAAGCGTGTTGTCGTTTGGAAATCCTACGAGGGAGCTTTGAGAGTTCTTGGAGATCACATCGAAGGCAAAAGCGGAAAGGACGTTGAGGCGATTACATTTTCAAACTTCGCACTTGGCAGATTTCCTCGACTTCTCGGCTGTTTTTTCCCGAACTTGAAAGTTGTGACTGTCAACAGCTGTGGCGTTCAAAGCATCACCAAAGAAGATTTGAAAGGACTGACAAACTTGTCACAGCTCTCACTGAATGGAAATCATTTAACGTCGCTGCCTGAAGATCTCTTCGATCCAACGCCCAACTTGGAGATCGTTTCGTTCTACGGAAACAAAATTCGTTTTATCGGCGAGTCGATTTTCGACGAATTGAAGAATCTGAAATACGCCAACTTTAAAATGAACCTTACCATCGATGTATGCTTCAAGGAAGGCTCCAACGCCATCACGTTGCACGAACTCAAGAAGATCATCAGCTCCAACTGTCAGGAGCACGATATGGTCGAAGTTTATTTCGAGAAGCTCAAAATGTTCGAGCGCTTCATGTCCGAGATGACTCCATAAACTCAAATTCAAACTTAATAATCTTTATTAAAGTCCTTGAGATTCAAATTCGTCTTTCTATAAATTGTTTCCTAATAGTTATTCCCAGCATCTTTCCCTAAACGTCTTGGTAATGTCCGTTTGCTTCCACAAATGCCACTGGAACTTCTCTTTCTCTCGCCGTGATCATGAACGACAAAACACTGCTGAGCGCGATAAAGCCGCCAGAGACGTAGAACGAGATTGCCCAGCTTTGTGTTGAAAATAAATTTGTAATGAATCAAAAATCAGCAACGAAATCATTTTACCTTCCAGTCGTTTCGAAAATCCATCCAGCGAACGGAGTTCCGAGGAGAAGTCCAAGTCCTTGCATGAAGAAGTTCAGTCCGATTGCCGATGCGAAATTGTCCACGCCGACGATCATCTCGGCGATCTTCGGTATCAAAACATAAGCTGAAGCAAACGAGAAACCGAAGAGAGCACAAAGCACTGACAACAAGATCACGTTGCCGGCAAACATTGGCATGAGAGATTCGGAAATTCCGCACACTGAAGATTGAATAAAGAGATTGTTACTATTGAAAAAACGTTGGTTAAAATCGCTTACCTAAAACACACAGCCCATTGAGCACAACCACGTTCGTGATTTTCCTATCAGCGAGCCATCCTTGAGCGATCATTCCAAGAGTCAGGAAGAACCCAATCGCAGATAAGAACCGTGCGCTTTCACTTTCACTGTAGTCGAAGTCTTTCAGCATCTCCGATAAGAAGTAGATCGCAGTGTTGTAGAAAGCATAGATAGTGAAGGTTGATATGCCGAGAAGAGCAAAGTTTCCATTCCTAAAGTAGGAAAAGTCAACAAAGACTTTTACTCTGTCGATAAATTTCCTTCGCTCCTTAGGTTCGCCAGCGTTTTGAGCGCGCCTACCGTTTTTCTCTGCCTTCTTCGCTGAATCTTCTTCAAGTTTCCACAAAGGATCATCGAGAAAGGCTCCGACGAGTGCAATCATCATGAGAATACCGCTAAGGCAAATCATCGTGATCTTCCATCCGACCCTCTCGAGGAGAAAAGCGGTGATCGGTGGAAAGATAAATGTTCCGAATCCAGTGCCGGCTGACACAATGCCGATCGCGAGACTTCTCTTTGCGTCGAACCATCGCTCAACAGTTAACAGGCCGACAATGTACGCGGCACTCAAACCAGAGCCGCCAATAACACCGACTGAGATGTAGAGCTGCTCAATGGAAGTGCACAGCGACGACATGATAAACCCGATCGATCCGATAACAGCTCCGATCATCGTCATTCTTTTACATCCATATTTCTCAATCAGTTTACTCATGAAGGGTCCGGACAAAAGCGGAGTTGCATAGAAGATCGATCCGACAAAAGATGTTTTCGTTTCGCTCTCTTTGAAGTAGACAAGCCAGGCTGAGTTGATGAGTCCAAGCGGGTATGATATTCCGTCGGCGATTAAATAAAGCAGGAATGAACAAAACACTATCACATAGCCGTAGCCGCCGTCAGGATATCTGCGTGTGTGCAACAAAGAGCCGTTCGACGCATTGTTGCTAACCGTATTATCTTCAGATTTCGAGTCTGTTCTCGAGTCTAACGACATATCTGTGCTTCTGTAGTTTTGAATAAAGCCTGCCGACGAAAGAAGAAAAACATTCGGAGTCAGCATCATTCTCACTATCTCGTTCCGTCGCACGCTTGTCTGGCTCATGAATGAATGCACAAAACATACAAACAATAATCATCAAGCGATTAGGCTATCAATGGTGAGAAGGTTTATTTTGAATGCGGAGATTTACTGCTTGGAGAAATGTTTGAAAGATTGTGAGGCAAACAGTCGGCGAGGCTCTACAAGTCATCAGAACGCTCGGACCTTGAGATTATGAGTGCGATTTGTTAAAGAAAATTTGAATCGAGATTGTCTGAGACAGCTGCAGCTTTGACCTGCATAATTAACGGGTTTTGGCAGCGCTATCCTTTCACCAATCACAGCAGCTCAACCTTCAAAATCTCCGAAGCATTAATCAATTTTTCGCATCTTCGAAAGACAAGTTGTCATCGCTCGAGACTTTGCGGGATTGTTTTGATTCTGATAAGAAAATTCGTCGATCGTTTGCATTTCAGTGTCGTCAACAATATACGGAACAAGAAATTGATAATCTTTAAATAGGAGAGGGGGTGAACTAGAAACAATGTGTGGCTATTTAGCTTAATAGGAGAAAGGTCTAGAGCCTTATCAACTAACGATCGTGCGTTCTGACAACGGATGTTGTCAATCTCAACTGCCCGCATTACCTTTTTCTCTTAATTTGTTTCTCAAGTTCATTTCTTCATCGTGCTTTGTTGTTGTTGCGCTGACGAAATATTTCACGAATAGCGACGTCGGGGGAAAAAGTCACTTAGCGGAATAGCGCAAAAACCTCGTGGTTCTCTTATCTATTCCCGCTGCTTCCGCGATAGTGTTCGTGGTCCAAAACTTTTTGTACAACTTTTCGATTCTTTCGTCGACAATTTTATGACTCACGATCACTGAACAATTAAATATTTAAATCGACATTTTGTCATTCACCTGATCACTGTCGTTGCGCGAAAAAATATTTAGAGAAACCTGAATCGAAGAACGTGGCGCGGAATGTAAACTGATTTCAAGCGCGAGCCACGACGAACGTTAGCGCTCTGACAATCGATCTCGTCGCTTGACTCACAGCAAATGAACTAAGCACGCCAATAAAAAGTCAGTAAATATATGTGAGTCGTCTCACTTCGCGCGGCACTTGTGAGAGAATGAGAACGCAAAACATTAACGAACATTGTCATGTCATTCGAGTATCGCTCGGCATTCGAGAATAATTCGAGAGACGCTCGACAGACTGACTGCTTACATACGATGATAACCTTTCTCGTCTATGTTTTGTTCATACGGTTCAGCGTTAGTTTAACGATTGAGACGATGTTTTCGCGAGTATCTTCACCTTTCGACGAAGTGATCGCCGTCGTTTTTTCGCTTGTTTTGTCTATTCTTGACCTGCATTGGGGTAGACACGTTGCTATGGCGATTGCTGAATGTTTCGGCTTCCTTATCAACAAAATTTTAGAATAAACTGGAATAAGGAAAAGGAGAACTGCTTCGATGAAAGGTCGTTATGAGCCTGCTTGAATTTTAAACATAAAGAGTTTAGAGCATTCGAACATTTATTAGTTGAGCTTGCAAGCTTCTCAATCCCAATGAAATATCAAAAGAGTGGAGAACGAAAACCCCCAAAGTTCTCCATTTATAAGTAGAAACAATTTGAATTAGAAGTCGAGTCCAGTGTCCAAGAAGTCTCTTATCATCAGAGTAATTTTTCTTGGGAAAATCTTCAACAATTGGCTGAAGAACAAAATCCCACGGGGAATTGAAATTTCTCCTTTGTTCTTTCTGACACCGTCGACGATCGCATCGGCAGCCTTGCTCGCTCTTATGCTTCCAAAGAATCCGGGAACGCGTAATCTGATGTCGTTCTCAATTTCTTCACTCACGACGAACGGATAAATGTGGACCAAAGTAGTTTTAATGACCGAGCCGAGCTTTGCAACTCGCAAATCTTCAACGATGGACTCGTACAAGCCTTGGATTGCAAACTGCGAAACACTGAGAGCGAGCTGTTGAGCGATGCCGCTAATAGCAGCGACCGATGTCAAGAAGATGATGTGACCTTTGCCGTTGCCCTTCATGTGCGGTAAGATTGAGTCGAGAAGCTGTGAACATCAAGAGACAGTTTCAGTTATAAATGAACCATATCAATCGTCATAGAAAAAGCATTCGAAAGGTCGATGACACTGCTTAGCGTGTGGACCAATCGTTTTAAGTAATGAAGTTGATTAAGAGAAACAAAATAATGTGACATGATTAAAAAGAAATTAATTAACAGCCGCACATTGTCCGGAAGAACGAAAGTCAAGAAAGATGATCGATAAGAACTTACATAAAAATAAGAAGTGACGGACACATCGATTGTCTGCTTAGCTGACGGCGGGTTGTTGACGACAGAACGTGGTGATGGCAAGGAGCAGCAGTGGAATAACATCGAGATATCGCCAACAGTCTTCTCGACCGTTGCAATTGTCTTCTCGACTTGATCTCTGTCGGTCACATCGCATTCATAGTAAAAGGCTGAGCCTCGACCGCCTTCCATGACTTTCTTTGTTGTTGTCTCTTGTGCTGCCGGTTGAATATCAACGCAGATAACAGTGGCATTAAACCTCGCGAGTTTCAAAGCAAGTTCACGGCCGAGGCCGCGAGACGAACCGACAATCTAATGGAAAGAAAACACTCAAAAAATATCCAAGTCAAAGGTGATCTATCAACTTACAACTGCAATTTCGTTCGTCAAAGTTTTCTTTGGAATCGGAAAGATTACGAAGAAGAACGTCAGCAACATTTCCTTGTAAGCGATCAAGCCCATGTAGAAAAGGTCAAACACCATGATACTGAGCTGATAAGCACGCATTAACATCTGAATCGGAAGCCCGAAGATCCCGATATGCTTCAGCCATCCCATGACGATCACTTTACCGTCGGACTTGGAACGTTGTGCGCGAAAATCCTGCGAAATCAAAAAAGTTTCTTTCTTCTTCACATTGGACTTTGGCTGACTTACAGCGCCTTTGATGGAGTTTGCACTCATGATTCACTTTTAATTGGTAAGCCGCCTTTCAATCGAATACAGAGAGAAACAGAAGCGGTCAAGTCTTACAGAAGTTTTAATATAATTTCCCCGTCGCAACTTTCGTTGCTTTCACTTTTACGATTTGTTTGCGACTAATAAAGTGTTCGTCTAACTTCAGAGTCCACACGCGGAGACGCTTGTTATCTTATCATAAACTTTTATTCGTGTCGGGGATTTGAGAGAGTTTAAGCGACGAGATGCACATGAGTCGCGTTTGTGAATGTGGGTCAGTCAAGAGAATAAGAGAAGAACGTGGAAAGCCTCGAGAGATTTCGAAGGAATATTCGAATACTTTGGAGCTGAAAGCTCGCCGAGCTTAGCTCGGGATGACGAGGATTCTTTTACTTTACAACGAAAGCTCATTCCAAGGTGATGGTTGAATGGTTTGAAATATTGTCAGATAAAATGAATTGCACAAGCAGCCGCAAACATTTCTAATCCTGGAGTGATGACAAATGTTCCACCAAATCTTTTCTGGTTTAAATAGTTTCGGTTTCCTTAGAAATTTCTTTTTATCGATAACATTCATGAATGAATGTTTGCTTTAAAGTTGATCGGAGAAACAAAACGCAATTGTTGCTACTCTGACTTTGTTGCTATCAGACCAAATTGCAACTGTGCAAATTTTAATAAAACTTCGCGAGTTTAAATTGGGAGACTGCGAACACTCTGCAACGAGCCTCTATGGCGCAATTGGTTAGCGCGTTCGGCTGTTAACCGAAAGGTTGGTGGTTCGAGTCCACCTAGGGGCGTGAAAAGATGTTGTCCGGTTGACATATGAATGGTTTTTTTTGCTGCACTACAAGCTAGACTCTGCTTTTGGAAGAATCCAAGAAGGAATCAAGTTGGTTCATAAAATATTTTGTTCGATTTTCATGCTCATTGGTTGAGAAATTAAACACTGAATTACCAAGTTTTCTTGCTGCTGTAGACAACAAATGCATCGTAAAGATTTATAGCTAGTCGTGAAGCGTGTGAGACAAAAAATAAAACTGCGGATCTCATTATAAATTATGCTTTTTATAGGCGAACGCATTTAGGGACTCGCTTCGAGCCACTGTGCCACGACCATGTAGTGTGTAACACAAGCCCATGTGATGACGTCTGCCAAGGGCCATGTGATGACCATTCTGAAACATTCCTTCGAAATGATTAGATTGATAATGATCTTGATCGATTATGTGGCAAAAAAATTCTCGGAACTCATCGACATGTACGCCCCTAGGTGGACACGAACCACCAACCTTTCGGTTAACAGCTGAACGCGTTAACCAATTGCGCCACAGAGGCTTATGGCAAGGTCTTCGCTTTTTCCCGATTGAAAAGTAATCGAGATGAATAATTTCCCTATCATTCACCTCATTTCTCAGAAAGCTTTTTCTTATTAAAACCGTTGTCATGTTTTCGAACGTGAGATTTTCGATTGCGAAACTAACACTGCCGGCTTTTGTTTTCAATTCTTTTAAATCGTCAAGTGGATTCCCGTTCAGTTTTCTTTATCAATTGAGTCCGATAAGGTGTGGTTTGTATTGAAATGAACTTTGTGGCTTAATGTCTCATCGTTTTGCCTAAATTTGTAGAAAAAGAATCTTCAGAATGTCGGGATTGAGCGATGCAGAAGCAAATGCACTTTGCCGCAAGTCCGATGACTCGACGAAGGATTTCCTGTTCCAACAAACGATGTACCGCATCAAAGACCCACGGCGAACGCTCCCCTTTTACTCTGAAGTTCTCGGCATGACTTTGCTTGTCAAGCTCGACTTCCCGGAGATGAAGTTCACTCTTTACTTCATGGGCTACGAGAACTCGTCTGATGTTCCATCGGACCCAGCTGCCCGCAAGGTCTGGGCCATGTCACGCAAAGCAACTGTCGAGCTGACTCACAACTGGGGAACTGAAAACGAAGAAGGTGAAGTTTACCACAACGGCAACTCTGATCCTCGCGGCTTTGGTCACATCGGAATTATGGTGCCAAACGTCGACGCCGCATGCGAAAGATTCGAGAAGTTCAAAGTTGACTTTGTGAAGCGACCGAATGATGGAAAGATGAAAGGACTCGCCTTCATCAAAGACCCAGACGGCTACTGGATCGAAATCTTCAACGCTGGAACTGTGCCGACTTGAACGAGCTCTGTGCCTTTTTGAAAACAATGAGAAATAAACTGGAAAATTTGTAAAAATATTTGTGTTGAATAATTTAGTCTCTTGCTCAACTGACACCTCTCGTGAAGAAGCCACTGCATGATGCATTGCTGAGGGTTTCAATAACAAATTCTTATCGAAGTATTTGCCAACGTTTCGTTAGTTTGAGCGCGTGATATCGTCGTCTGAGATCGTTGATAACGATAAATGGTCTCGATGAATGCTTCAGAGTCGTTATACACTTCGATTTTAGAACAGCCGACGGTACTCTGATAATCCAATAATTGCGGTTGTGTTGCCTACTTGAATAAAGGCGGACGACATATTAACTTTCCGCTCATTGTCGTTTGAGTTCCCAATAAGTTCAGTCATCTCGACCATTTGCCTTTAATTTCTCTTCCACTTGTGCAATAAACCGTAAGAAAAGAAATAAAAATGGTACTTGATGAAGAACATCCCGTCTACGGACCTTTCTTCGGCGTCATGGGGGCTGCCTCAGCTATCATCTTCACTTGTAAGTTGAACAAAGAAACGGAAACAGAAGACAAATTGACAAGAGCTTTTATTATTAAGCCCTCGGAGCTGCTTATGGAACAGCCAAGTCAGGAACTGGAATCGCCTCAATGGCTGTGATGAGGCCTGAGTTGATCATGAAGTCCATCATTCCCGTCGTCATGGCTGGTATCATTGCCATCTACGGACTTGTCGTCGCTGTCCTGATTGCTGGTGGTCTGCAAGAGCCTTCGGAATATCCTTTGTACAAGTAAGTTGCGTTTTCAAAGTGAGATCATGTGATTCGAGAGAACTCATGTGATTGAAAGAGGAATGATAACGGACGAAACATCGTGAGGTACTCGAGCTATTCGTCACATGACGTTGAAATACTAATCAAAATTTATTAGTCGCCGATAAGCGACTATTCGTGTGATTACGAGAACACCATCCGACGATTACTAAATCTCACCTTCGCCTTTAGGGGATTCACTCATCTTGCCGCTGGTTTGTCTGTCGGATTCTCAGGATTAGCTGCTGGATTTGCCGTAGGAATCGTTGGTGACGCTGGAGTGCGAGGATCAGCTCAACAGCCCCGTCTCTTCGTCGGTATGATCTTGATGCTGATTTTCGCTGAGGTATTGGGTCTTTATGGTTTGATCGTCGCTGTCTACTTGTACACCAAATAAACCAACAACAATTATCAGCCACCAGCTTACACTCGTGATGTTGAAAGAGAAGTTCCCATGCCGCAAAAGAATTTCAACAAATCGAAAATTAATTACGTTCGATGCTGCTCGTGACTTGAAGTCTCGTGGTCTTAAAACTCGTTTGCGTCATTGGGACTTCTTGGTTCCGGAATGTTTTCTCCACCAAAAGCTGGAGAGATTCAAAACAATCTGAAAGTTGATGCTGCTTTTCGATTGTTTCTCACGAATCTTCAATTGAGCTTTTGTCGACGAAACATTTCTGGAAAATTAATTTAATATTTGGAAAATTTTAACTACATGCATAGCTCAAGTTAAATCCCTGAAAACTGTCGCACTAGGTTAACAATCAATTTCTGATAAGTTCTGAAAGTTAGGATTACGTCCGTTTTCTGTTGGAAGAAATTAAATTTTCTTCTTTGGTTTACCTCTAACCCAACAAATGAGATGTCGATCAAAGCATGAAAATGCTAAAATGTGTAAATAATAAGCTCAGTCGCTTGAAAGAAAATCTTTAAATAAAATCGGAGAATATCGTTGATCCCCAAAAAGAAACTGACTTTTGTGCTTGCATCAGTTAGATAGTAAACGAAGTGTTATTCGTTCAAAGTTTGATCAACAAACTCGTAGACTTTCACTTCGTCGCAAAAGCTCTGAAAATGTATCACTTCATTTTGAATTTCTTCGTTCGTTTGAGGGAGAGAAGTTGGAAGCGCCTGAAAAATAGTTCTTGCTCCTTTTCAGGGAAGAAGGGCAAATGATTTTTTAGTAAAAACAATGGAAATGTTGATAACTGCATTTATTATTGCCATCAAGCTGATAAGGTCTTGTAAGGTCTCAATTTAATAGAACCACATACTGTTGAAGCAAGCGCAATCGTTGTTAACGCACATGATAGTTTCACCAGGCATGCAGTAGGTGATTAGGATGGAGAAGAAGTACACAGCTTTCTTTGTTTTTGGAGCACATTTTTGGAATGAATTTCCGAAAAACCAAGGGTTGCATATCATCAGAGGAGCGATGTTTTCACCTACAACCTGCTATGAGAACTTTGTTTCTTAATTATTGAAATTTTTAACTTACCACGATCTCCAGCAGCAGCTTCAATAAAAAAAAGAAAGATATTAGTTGGGAAATATAGGATTTGATATAAGAATTTACTCACTAGTTGATCCCGCACCGCTTGTTGTTTGTGCTGCTGTAGTTGTTGAAGCAGCAGTAGTCGTTTGTGCCGCCGTCGTTGTTGCTGAAGCAGTTGTTGTGGGCGCAGCGGTGGTAGTTGGAGCAGCAGTTGTCGTTTGTGCCGCCGTAGTTGTTGCTGAAGCAGTTGTTGTGGGCGCAGCGGTGGTAGTTGGAGCAGCGGTTGTTGTTTGTGCCGCCGTAGTTGCTGAAGCAGTTGTTGTGGGCGCAGCGGTGGTAGTTGGAGCAGCGGTTGTTGTGGGCGCAGCTGTCGTTGTTGGCGCAGCAGTTGTTGTTGCTCCGGTTGTAGTCGTTTCTAACAAAATGTCATAAAAATATAAATTTTTGGAAACGAATCGTACACCCACTTTTCCATATACTATCCGCCGTCTATAAACATGAAACATTCTATCTTATCTCATATTCAAATAGAAAACAGCAAAAAAATTGCCATGGAAAGTATTTTTCATACCGGAAGAGCCGGATCAACCGAGCCCATCTTCGAAGCTCTCTAAAGAAAAGCGAAAACTAGAAGTTTATAGCATTCGTTTTGAGTTTTCTAAAGCGCAGACGGAGCCCTAAACTTTAGGGCCTCAATGCTTGTATTCAAATGTTTTCCCGTTCTTATTCTTTCTTTCGATAATCCAACACTCTTAACAGTAACAACAGTTTCCTAACTCAATGTAGCGATTTTTTACCCGCAACTTAAACTTAGAAATCAATTTTCCAATAAATAAAGTTTTTCATAGTTTGCAAGAAGATCACGTTATGGATTATTTTTCTTCACGACTCACCTTGAGCATAAATGCCCTATTGATAAGAAAAATATTAGTTTGCACCTCCAAAGCCAATCACAAATTTTGTTCTCGAACCTGAATCGCAAGGATCAAAGTAATGCAAGAGAAGATCAGCTTTGCCATTGTAAAGGTTTTTAGTTCAACAGTAAACTCTAACTGAGAGATCTCTTAGTTGCTCGCATTTAAATACGAAAAGTATCTGAGTTGTCGGGCTCATCGAGCAATAATTTGAGGAGTGAAAGCGATTAAAAGTAGAGAAATTTAATTATCTGTGACAAAAGCTTCGATTGCAACACATTTTGTTGATCATAAATGTCTCTATTACATTGAAAGGAACGTGTCGCTTAAAGTTCGATTATCATCATCACAGCAGTTGCCAGCAGCTCTAAGACAGAGCCTACGACTATGACGAATGTTTTCCAAAGCGATGAAAATAAGCTTACAATAGTAGGAAAGACAACGTTTTGTAACTGTAGGCGACTGTACGACTAAAGTAAACTCAGCTTTTTCGTGGAGCGTGGCACCAATAAATTGTTACAGCTGTTAACTCCTTCCAGACCTTTACAATATTGGAATGGAATCGGAAACCATTTGACATTGAGCTCTTTACACTGCCGTAGTTCTGGACGTTAATTCGTTATAATCCGTTGGAAATTTTTTTGATTGATGGGATCATCTATCTTTATTTATAAAGCTTTATTTTTCACAATTTTCTTCAATCGGCTTAAAGATAAGTAAACCCAATTAATTCTTCATTATTTCATTTCATTAAATTGTCGCTCATAGAATGTCATAAATATGACCACTAATAAATTGCAAATATTGTTACGTAATGGCATAGCTTTCTTGTACAGCTTACAATCCAAAGGTAATCCAAAGGTTCCTGTTTATAATTTTGAATTCCTCTAACTTAGACACGTGCATGGCATGAGATCTAGAAATTTCTTGCCTCTTACTCAACAGATATAATTCGAAAATATTTTGATAGAGTTTGGATCCTCGCGTGTTCGATGTTTGCCTGAAAAATGTGGGAAAAATTATGTGAACTCTCCGACCTTTTCTTTATTCGTTAAACCTGATAACATGCAAAGCTTCCAATTAGGATTTCGGGAAATCAAAATCCAACAAACCTTTCCGGTCAAAGACGGGCAACATTTTCTTTACAATTTTTGAAACTTTTTCTCCTTTAGCCATCCGGCGTTGTCAGCATCGTCTGACGTCATGACGAACATAGCTTGGAAACATTTCAAGATTTTATTTATCATGTGTTCTATCATAAAACAGCATCTTCGTTCACTGCATCTACTACCTCTTCATTTTCCATGTTGCACATTTGGTTTCATTTTGTGTTTTACTGTCCACAGTTTATGGCCCCACCAACGATACCCGCCCTGTCAGTGAATTCATCTGCGCTCAAGGTATTTTCAAGCTATAAAATTCAAGGAAATTGGTTGGTCAAGTTTGTTGAGCCTTCGATGGCATCGATATTCAGACAGTTCGTTTCGGAGCATCGAAGAGTGGGTTCGGACCAACAGAAAAGTCTTGGAAAAACCTCTAAAACAAGCAGCATCATGCCAAGCAATTGACCATCAATTTCGTCGACAATAATGTTTTATTAGAGACTGTTCAGCTCTATCAGGTATCGATTAAGATAATTTCTTGAGGGCTCAACCGATCGGGCCCATCGAACTCGACCTTCCAATTTCGGAACCGCACATTTTTGTCCTCCTGTAATAAGACGGGGAAAGATCCCAAGACAGGTTAAAACCTTGGATCCACCGCCAGAAGGTTTTTCTTCAAAGAGTAATACAAGAATCAAAACACAACGCATCCCAAGTTTCAACGTGTTTTTCACGGAAAATTCGCCTACTAAATTTTAAAACAGTTTTGTTGATGAATGCATTTATTATTGTCATCAAGCAGAGAACAAGTTGTTAAGTCTCAATTTAGAAAACCCAAAACATTCCGTAGCATGCGCATTCATTATTCATGTTGCATGACAACGTTTCAAAAGCCATGCACATGAACATATATTGGAAAGTGATTTGAAAAATCGTTAGTTTCTTCGTTTTCGTAGCACATTTTTGGAATGAGTTTCCTCTCAAAAACAGAGTTGGATTGCATATCATCAGCGGAGCATATCCAGCGGCAGCTTGATTGATAAGATTAGAACGTTGTTTTCTTCCAATAAATTTTTAACTTACCACGGGCTTCAGCAGCATCAACAGCTTTAGTGAAAAAAGAGAAGTTAGTAGTTAGGTTTAAAATAAATGAATTGCATTTGAATAAAACTTCGCACTGGTTGCAGAGATGCGATGAGACAGAGATGAGATTAAAGTGTAACATTTCTGTTTTAAGTTATAAAGTTTAAATCTCAGCCGCATTTTCTACAACCAATAAGAAGTTTTGTTCCTGTTCCAGCTTTAGGTGGGATTTCGGATTTCGTTAGATATAAAAGTTTTCGACATGAGAATTTATTTATTTTTCAAACTCACTGGTTGTTGATCCAGCAGCGGTAGTCGAACCAGCAGCAGTTGTTGTTCCTGCAGCAGTTGTTGTTCCTGCAGCAGTTGTTGTACCAGCAGCGGTGGTCGATCCTGCAGCCGTTGTTGTTCCTGCAGCAGTTGTTGTTCCTGCAGCAGTTGTTGTACCGGCAGCAGTTGTAGTACCGGCAGCAGTTGTTGTTTGTGCTGCCGTTGTAGTTGGAGCAGCGGTTGTTGTTGGTGCGGCAGTTGTAGTTGCTCCGGTTGTAGTCGTTTCTAATAAATGCAATAAAAATATAACAAGTCCGTATCACGACCACGATAAAGAAAATGCTATGCAGTTTTCAGATAGCAAAAGGCGAGTTCTTGGCGGTTACCGGAAGGGCTGGGTCAATTGGGCCAACACAATCGAACTGGGGAAATTCTCTATCGAATAGCGAGAAATAAAACTTTCTACCTAATTTTGTTTTCGAATTTTCTAGAACAATCTTTTCAATAATTCAGCACACTTGAACGTAACAATAATTCCCTGACTCAATTTAGCGATATTAAAAAGCATCAAAATTGTAGCGTTTGTTAAAACTTTTCACAAATTAGAAATCAATTTTCTAATTAATAACAGTTATAATAGTTTGCAAGAAGATCACGTTATGGATTATTTTTCTTCACGACTCACCTTGAGCATAAATGCCCTATTGATAAGAAAAATATTAGTTTGCACCTCCAAAGCCAATCACAAATTTTGTTCTCGAACCTGAATCGCAAGGATCAAAGTAATGCAAGAGAAGATCAGCTTTGCCATTGTAAAGGTTTTTAGTTCAACAGTAAACTCTGACTGAGCGATCTCTCCGTTGATCGCCTTTATATATTTGAAATATAGCCATTGGGCTTGATCGATGCAATATTGTGAACGAGTGAACGCGATGAAAAGCAGATAAGCTCGATTACGCGCGACAAAACCTTTGAATTCATCACATTTTTCATCGGAAATTTCATCATTTTATGGAAATTGAGTGAGCGGTGTGTGTCGCTTATTGTTCGATTATCGTCATCACAGCAGTTGCCAGCAGACGCAAGTGAAATTGTTTGTTCCATCTTGCCAGCAGCACTGAGTCAGAGCCTCTGACTATGACAAACGTTACTTCCAGGCCTATGAAATATTGTGCTCAGATTCCAAGCTAATGTTTCTTTTGCATATTAATTATAAAAATACGAATATCTTGCGATCTATTCGATCAAATTTGACACTTAAATAATTAAATTTTTATATTATGAATGACAACGTTGTTAGAATAGGCATTAGGCTACTGTGATGTAATTAAGTAATGTTTCTTGAGCTATTCCGTTAAGCGTAGCCGCAATGGATTTTTACAAGGAACCGGGAATTGTTTGATATCCAAACCATCTTTATTATTTTTCGAAAGCGAAAGATAAAAACAGGCAAGGACAGTCGATGGAAGCTATTTGAAATTGATTTCTTATTCATACAATTCAGTAGCTTCTTGAAGATTATATATTAATTATAATCACGTTGGAATATTTTAATTTGATTTAAATGAAATAATTTCAGGAATGAATATTTAGAAACAAATAGAATATTACGAGCAAAAATTTGCTTCAATCTACATGTGTGACAGATGGTACACTTGTCACATGTCTGCTCAACAATACCGACGCTGCTAAGTAAATCTTCATTATTTCATTTCACTCGAGCCTGTCGCAATCATGGAATGTCAATTCGGAGTGGAATATTCGGTTGGAATTTTCCTATCAACTTTAACCTTAACTACTCAAAGTTAAAAATGTTAGTAATTCTACACCTGCTTATAATTTTGAAACCATTAAGCTTAGGCATAACTCAAGGCCTAGAAGTTTCTTACTCAGCTTAAAATCCAAAGGTAATACAAAAATGTCTTAAGAGTTTGAAATTCAAACTCTGAATTCCTCTAACTTAGACACGTGCATGGCATGAGATCTAGAAATTTCTTGCCTCTTACTCAACAGATATAATTCGAAAATATTTTGATAGAGTTTGGATCCTCGCGTGTTCGATGTTTGCCTGAAAAATGTGGGAAAAATTATGTGAACTCTCCGACCTTTTCTTTATTCCTTAATTCCTGATAACATGCAAAACTTCCATCTAGGATTTTGTAAAATCAAAATCCAACAAACCTTTCCGGTCAAAGACGGACAACATTTTCTTTACAATTCCTTGAAACTTTTCTCCTTTGACCATTCGTCGTTTGAAGTTGGTTGCTCGATCGTCTCGCGAGTGGTGTGCAATGAAGTCGTTGTCAGCATCGTCTGACGTCATGATCGGATAAACAATAAACGTATAAACCATACCTGGAATCATCCCAAGTAAATAAATATTTTCTCGATGATGTGTTCATACCATAAAACAGCATCTTCGTTCACTGCATCGACTACCACTTCATTTTCCATGTTGCACATTTGGTTTCATTTTGTGTTTTACTGTCCACAGTTTATGGACCCACCAACGATACCCGCCCTGTCAGTGAATTCATCTGCGCTCAAGGTATTTTCAAGCTATAAAATTCAAGGAAATTGGTTGGTCAAGTTTGTTGAGCCTTCGATGGCATCGATATTCAGACAGTTCGTTTCGGAGCATCAAAGAGTGGGTTCGGACCAACAGAAAAGTCTTGGAAAAACCTCTAAAACAAGCAGCATCATGCCAAGCAATTGACCATCAATTTCGTCGACAATAATGTTTTATTAGAGACTGTTCAGCTCTATCAGGTATCGATTAAGATAATTTCTTGAGGACTCAACCGATCGGGCCCATCGAACTCGACCTTCCAATTTCGGAACCGCACATTTTTGTCCTCCTGTAATAAGACGGGGAAAGATCCCAAGACAGGTTAAAACCTTGGATCCACCACCAGAAGGTTTTTCTTCAAAGAGTAATACAAGAATCAAAACACAACGCATCCCAAGTTTCAACGTGTTTTTCACGGAAAATTCGCCTACTAAATTTTAAAACAGTTTTGTTGATGAATGCATTTATTATTGTCATCAAGCAGAGAACAAGTTGTTAAGTCTCAATTTAGAAAACCCAAAACATTCCGTAGCATGCGCATTCATTATTCATGTTGCATGACAACGTTTCAAAAGCCATGCACATGAACATATATTGGAAAGTGATTTGAAAAATCGTTAGTTTCTTCGTTTTCGTAGCACATTTTTGGAATGAGTTTCCTCTCAAAAACAGAGTTGGATTGCATATCATCAGCGGAGCATATCCAGCGGCAGCTTGATTGATAAGATTAGAACGTTGTTTTCTTCCAATAAATTTTTAACTTACCACGGGCTTCAGCAGCATCAACAGCTTTAGTGAAAAAAGAGAAGTTAGTAGTTAGATTTAAAATAAATGAATTGCATTTGAATAAAACTTCGCACTGGTTGCAGAGATGTGGTTGATATTTAAAATGTAACATTTCTTTTTTAAGTTATAAAGTTTAAATCTCAGCCGCATTTTCTACAACTAATAAGAAGTTTTGTTCCTGTTCCAGCTTTAGGTGGGATTTCGGATTTCGTTAGATATAAAAGTTTTCGACATGAGAATTTATTTATTTTTCAAACTCACTGGTTGTTGATCCAGCAGCGGTAGTCGAACCAGCAGCAGTTGTTGTTCCTGCAGCAGTTGTTGTTCCTGCACCAGTTGTTGTTCCTGCAGCAGTTGTTGTACCAGCAGCGGTGGTCGATCCTGCAGCAGTTGTCGATCCTGCAGCAGTTGTTGTTCCTGCAGCAGTTGTTGTACCTGCAGCAGTTGTTGTACCGGCAGCAGTTGTAGTACCGGCAGCAGTTGTAGTACCGGCAGCAGTTGTTGTTTGTGCTGCCGTTGTAGTTGGAGCAGCGGTTGTTGTTGGCGCAGCAGTTGTAGTTGCTCCGGTTGTAGTCGTTTCTAATGAAAAGCGATAGAAATATAACAAGTCCGTATCACGACCACGATAAAGAAAATGTTATGCAGTTTTCAGATAGCAAAAGGCGAGTTCTTGGCGGGTACCGGAAGGGCTGGGTCAATTGGGCCAACACAATCGAACTGGGGAAATTCTCTATCGAATAGCGAGAAATAAAACTTTCTACCTAATTTTGTTTTCGAATTTTCTAGAACAATCTTTTCAATAATTCAGCACACTTGAACGTAACAATAATTCCCTGACTCAATTTAGCGATATTAAAAAGCATCAAAATTGTAGCGTTTGTTAAAACTTTTCACAAATTAGAAATCAATTTTCTAATTATAACAGTTATAATATTAAAAGATCACGTTATGGATTATTTTTCTTCACGACTCACCTTGAGCATAAATGCCCTATTGATAAGAAAAATATTAGTTTGCACCTCCAAAGCCAATCACAAATTTTGTTCTCGAACCTGAATCGCAAGGATCAAAGTAATGCAAGAGAAGATCAGCTTTGCCATTGTAAAGGTTTTTAGTTCAACAGTAAACTCTGACTGAGCGATCTCTCCGTTGATCGCCTTTATATATTTGAAATATAGCCATTGGGCTTGATCGATGATATTGTGAACGACAACGGATGAAAAGCAGATAAGCTCGATTACGCGCGACAAAACCTTTGAATTCATCACATTTTTCATCGGAAATTTCATCATTTTATGGAAATTGAGTGAGCGGTGTGTGTCGCTTATTGTTCGATTATCGTCATCACAGCAGTTGCCAGCAGACGCAAGTGAAATTGTT
Source organism: Smittia sp. YW1114-2 (assembly GCA_033064975.1). Taxonomy (NCBI): domain Eukaryota; kingdom Metazoa; phylum Arthropoda; class Insecta; order Diptera; family Chironomidae; genus Smittia; species Smittia sp. YW1114-2. The sequence goes on from CP093833.1 coordinate 16,181,072, forward strand.
TGTTCCATCTTGCCAGCAGCACTGAGTCAGAGCCTCTGACTATGACAAACGTTACTTCCAGGCCTATGAAATATTGTGCTCAGATTCCAAGCTAATGTTTCTTTTGCATATTAATTATAAAAATACGAATATCTTGCGATCTATTCGATCAAATTTGACACTTAAATAATTAAATTTTTATATTATGAATGTTGTTAGAATAGGCATTAGGCTACTGTGATGTAATTAATAATGTTTCTTGAGCTATTCCGTTAAGCGTAGCCGCAATGGATTTTTACAAGGAACCGGGAATTGTTTGATATCCAAACCATCTTTATTATTTTTCGAAAGCGAAAGATAAAAACAGGCAAGGACAGTCGATGGAAGCTATTGAAATATTTCTTATTCATACAATTCAGGCTTCTTGAAGATTATATATTAATTATATCACAATATTTTAATTTATTTAAATGAAATAATTTCAGGAATGAATTTTAGAAACAAATAGAATATTACGAGCAAAAATTTGCTTCAATCTACATGTGTGACAGATGGTACACTTGTCACATGTCTGCTCAACAATACCGACGCTGCTAAGTAAATATTTTTCATCACTCGAGCCTGTCGCAATCATGGAATGTCAATTCGGAGTGGAATATTCGGTTGGAATTTTCCTATCAACTTTAACCTTAACTACTCAAAGTTAAAAATGTTAGTAATTCTACACCTGCTTATAATTTTGAAACCATTAAGCTTAGGCATAACTCAAGGCCTAGAAGTTTCTTACTCAAAAATAAGAATACAAAAATGTCTTAAGAGTTTGAAATTCAACTCTGAATTCCTCTAACTTAGACACGTGCATGGCATGAGATCTAGAAATTTCTTGCCTCTTACTCAACAGATATAATTCGAAAATATTTTGATAGAGTTTGGATCCTCGCGTGTTCGATGATTGTCTGACAAATTATGTCAACTCGTTTGCAAATAAGTTCTGCGTTAGATCGTTCTCCGACCTTTTCTTTATTCCTTAATTCCTGATAACATGCAAAACTTCCATCTAGGATTTTGTAAAATCAAAATCCAACAAACCTTTCCGGTCAAAGACGGGCAACATTTTCTTTACAATTCCTTGAAACTTTTCTCCTTTGACCATTCGTCGTTTGAAGTTGGTTGCTCGATCGTCTCGCGAGTGGTGTGCAACGAAGTCGTTGTCAGCATCGTCTGACGTCATGATCGGATAAACAATAAACGTATAAACCATACCTGGAATCATCCCAAGTAAATAAATATTTTCTCGATGATGTGTTCATACCATAAAACAGCCTTTTCGAAACTTGTATTTGAAACGCATGAAGCGTTGGGTAAAGGCTCAGGTCATAATCCAACTTTGCAAGCGTTTTTCGTAACTCGTAATAGAAAAACTGGAAAAACGACTCGATCTTGTCGTGGTCGAAGAGCTGTTTACTCAAAGACGTGTAAAGCAAATGCATGAGATCAAGTGCGGGCGAAGCCCAATGAGCGAACTGGAAATCGATCTGCAAAAAGTTGTTGTCACAAATGCGGCGAAATTACGTCTCAGCGGTTTTTACCAAAACAGCGTCAGCAACTTTTCCCTTATCGTCATACTTAAACATTAAGTTGTTCGTCCACATATCGCCATGATTAAGAACGCAGAAGTCTCCAGGATCATTGTCGAAGCAACGTAACGCTGCCTCAATGAAACTTGGCTGAAGATTTCTCATTTTCCTTGCATATTTTTCGTAGCCCGGCCACGACGCGACTTCTTCGACAAGGATTTCATAAATTGAAATGAAAGCGTCGTTGAAATGGTCGAGCTTTCGACTGAACATTCCGACGTCAAACGCTAGAAAAGCTCGCGGGTGTTTCTGGTGAATGATTAAAGAAGCTGCGTGGAACTTTGCAAGTTTTGCTAGCGCCAGTCGAACATGTGTGTCGTCCAATCCAGACATTCTATCAGCCATCGTAAATTCCTTAGCTTTCAAGTCTTCGAAGACGAGAACTTCGTTCATTCTGTCGACTGACATCACATCAGGAAGCAAATTTACCTCTCCGATTCTTGTTAAAATTTTCTTAATTTGAGGAGCCATCTCCTCAAAAAACAGCATTTCCTTATTTTGGACGTCGAAGCCGTTCGCTCCAATTTTTTCGATCGCAAACTCGTTGACCGTCGATAGCTTGACCACCAAACTCTCTGTCGACTGCTTTCCGTTGTGAAAATAATCCACCTGAGCTCGTATTAATGTTGAGAGGAAACCATCACCGGTTGCACAGCAAGGCTCGACTCGAACGCTAAGCACTCTCAGCGCAGAGTTCTTCAACTTTCTCGACAGGATTTCCCGGAAAAACTCCGCGTCAAGCCACTCCGGGTAGTTTGCCTCATTCATTCTGAACTGGTCGCTAGCTGAACTGATTGAAAACTGCAGCGAAAAGTTTTTCTTACGAGATAAAAAGCTCGTCAGAGTTTGCATGTCATCGTCTCGATGTTTGCTGAAAGATTAAAGTTTTATCTCACGAAAATAAATCTGCTTCTCCAGTCGTCGCTGTCATAAAATATATTTTTATTAATTTGTCGTTCTCTGGTAAGATTCTGAATAAAGTAATTATCATGCATGGATAAGCCATATCATCTCTCTCATCCAGTATTGTCAGTGATACTTTAACAATAGCTGTTCCCTTACATCCCATTACCCCTTTCATCAAAGCTGCGACTTCCGTTTCTCTTTCAACCTCTCGCACTTTGGACACTTCCTGGTTAATCCCATCATGCAAGGCCGATGAAAGCACGCGCTGCATGTTTCACACTTGAATACGCCATCGTTGAATGGGTAAATTGCTTCGTTGTTGCCACAAATTTCGCAGATGAATCCCTGGCCTTTGCATATCTAGATTGGATCGGATATTCATTAGTCGATAATGATTAAGAAATTTGAATTTGCTGTTACTTCGCAGTTCATAATGTGAGTTTTGAAAAGAAGAAAGATGCTGTTCAAATAGTCGGCGAGGCTCGAGTTCTCCGCACAAACAAGATCGTATACGCTGTAGAAGTCTGTGTTCTGAACCAGATACCGTCGCGAGCCTACAGCGTTTTCGATTAATTTCGCAGTCAGCGCAAACTTGCATACGTCAAGATATCTTTTCATTTCCATCAGGTTTGAGCGTTTGTGACGAATGTTCCCGAGCTTCTGTACAAATACAAACAGTTTCGGGTTGAGCTCTTCAAGCTTGACAACCGGTCGCTCGTAGAACAAATTGATCTCTTGAAGACTATGCCGGCTAACCGGTCTTTGCTCGAAATCCCAATTGTGAATGATGTGAGCTGGGATAATGCTATAATTGCCCCAATGACACGACTTGCAATAGTAAAGTCCAGAGTAGTGGCATTTACGAGGCTCTAGAAAGCAGTTCTTGTTCATCAGCTGGATCTTGCATTCGGAGCATCGGTAGAGCTGCATTGACAGTCCGATCTCTGGGCAGATCCTGGTCTCGGGTCGTCCCTTCTCAGCGACGGTTATATGAGCGCAGCTCCGCGTCACATACTTCATACACTTGATGTGAACAACGTAGAAGCAATCTATGCACGTTAGGCATTGCTGGAAGATCCAGATGATTGGGTTGGTGCATAGATCGCAGAACATTCGCTTCGAAGAAACTTGCTTGATGGGCTTGAAGTTGTGACCGGATATTGTCGTGTTGTCGTCTTCGCTCTTCACATCTTCCCTCAACGCGTTGATATGCGCGAGCCGAAACCTAAGATCGATGAGCTTTCTGATCAACCACTTACGCTGTGGACTCATTTCTTCCGATTCTGTGATCATTTCTCTAAACTTTACGACCAAATCTCCCAGCTCGTCCTTGCTAAGGATTTGATAGTTCTTTGCCAAGTTCTTGAGCGATTCATCGACTTCACACGACACTGTCGAAGTTGAGCTTACAGACAACGCAGGAGAGACGTTCTCCATGATTTAATGAAATCTTCCACTTTGTTTTGATTTCGTTCGACTGTCAACTTCACGTTTGCGCAACTTGTGACTGCGGCCAAACCTAAAACAGATGTTCTCGGCCAAAGTTGGTTGTAACAAGTTCGACGAAGTGTTGTCAGCTCAAACAAAGTAGCTGAGCTCTTGAACTGCGCAGTTCTTTACTCTGTGGTGCATTCAGATTCTGCTGAACATTCTGACGGAGCAGAGAAACTCGAAGAAGCGTCCCAAGGACGTTCATTGACCCTGAGAAGCGATTGACGATTGCTTTGTTTTGAATTAGCAGGAAAAATCGATGCAGAGCTTGAGTTAGATAATAAACGAATCGCTGAGGTTTATCTGGGCCATGTTCAGGACACTCAATAAGAGCTTCTCGCGGCACTTTCGGTTAATGACGAAGGTTTGTTGCGCATTGAACTAAGGCGAAATTTAATTATTTTGAACATTTCAGCGCAACTTTTTCAGCGATCAAAGCAAATATAACTTTCTGATTAATCGACTCAGGGACAAGAAGAACGATACTTATGCGAAGAAGGAGCTGCTGGGAGTCCTCGTGAGAACGCTCGAGAATGAACACCATTTGATGGAAACTCTTGTCAAGGACGAGGCGACGAGTGCGATTCTCGAACTGCAGAGGGAACTGGAAGAACCAAAGTGCCCAGAGATGGAAGAGGATTGCCGGCTAGGCTTAGGTGAGTGATTGGACATTTTAAGATCAAACGAACCACGTCAACTTCTTGTAGCTCTCCTCGGCTACACACCGCCGCTGCAAACGGAATTTCTTCGAGTTCTGTCGGTCGATGGTGGAGGGATTCGTGGCATTATCGTGATTGAGTTGATCAAGAAGCTTGAGGAGATGACGAACAAAAGTTTCTTCGAGTTGTTTGACTTCATCTGCGGGGTCTCAACCGGGTCGATTTTGGTTTGTGGGCTTGCAGCGAAGCAGAGAACATTGGACGAAGGAATCAACTTATACAAAGAAGTGGCGAGGAAAGTTTTCCATCAACCAGGCACCTTTGATTTGCTATCAGCGACTTCTCGGCTGATGTTCACCCACGCTTATTACGATGTTGAGCTTTGGGATAAGTTACTAAAGGAGCATGTGACAGAAACTCGAATCATCGACACGTCAAAGTTTGGACGCGTTTCAAAGTTCTGCTGTGTCTCAACGACCATCTCCGAGGAAGCGATCAACGCTCACGTGTTCAGAAATTATGTGCTTCCATCAAACATTGAGTCGATCTACCCAGGAAGTCACACTGCAGCGCTCTGGGAGGTCGTTCGATGCTCCTCCGCTGCTCCAACTTTCTTCGGAGATTTTATACTCGACGACATGATTCACCAGGACGGCGGAATTCTCTACGTAAGTTGAACAAGTTGATGGATATCGCAAGCTAAACTTCCTGATTTTAGAATAATCCGTCTTGTGTTGCAATCCACGAGGCGAAGTTACTTTGGCCAGACCAGAAAATCTGTCTCGTTTCGATGGGCACTGGCCGCTCACTCAACAAACGCAAGATTGACAGCCAAAAGCTTTACAGCTTTAACCAGTTCACAAAGTTCTTCAACGGTGAAGCGCCTCCGCTAGAAACGAGCACCTGGCGAATGAAGTTCCTGAAGATCTTGGAAGCCGCAACAGACACCGAACAGACTCACCACATTCTCAGCGATCTGATGCCGCCAGGAAACTACTTCCGCTTCAATCCATATTTGACCGAAATGATATCGATGACCGAGTGCCGAGAGGAGAAGCTGAAGCAAATCGAGAAAGATGCGCTGATGTACTTCAGGAGAAACGAAGATAAGTTCGAAGAGCTTGCAGAGAAACTCCTGCAACCTCGCAGCAGTATTTCGCTCGTCAACGACTTCATCACGAGGAAAATTATTACTTAGAGACTTTCTAATTCTGTTTGATATCCTGTGTTGCGCTTTAGTTTTAACTCTTTGTATCTAGTCACAAACAGACAAGCAATCATCTCTCGGTAAATCTCCCTCGATTCCGTTTCACATTCATCTTTAGTAACAAATTTTATTGTTTCATTGTTAAAGTAAAGTTCAATAAATTAGGAAGATTTCGAAGTCTTCGGACGATTGAGAAACAAAAAACGAGCCAGCATTTGTGACTTGAAGAGCGACTTTTGATTTTGTGACATCTGCGTCATATCAACGCGAAGAGATTCGAGGAATTCGACGTCTTCTTCATCGTCTAGAAGACACTGAGATTGGATTTGTGTAACTTCGGATAAGAGAGGACTCTCGATGTACTCAGCTTTGATGACGACTTCGTCAGTTGGTTCTGTCTTAACTGTGAAAAGGTTCGACCCGTCGTTGAAGCGTGGCGGCTCCAATGAAATCTCGCAAGCCATGTAACCGTCATAAGCTTCTTCTTTGATCTCCAGTGGTTCAACGGACGTGGAATTTCCAGAGGTCGTCAGAGTTGGCTCCTTAATAAAACGCCCAGAGCTCTGTTGAACTTGTTTGATGGTTGTAGGCTCGCTGTTGAGCTTCGTTGTCACTTCATCGAACTTTATTCGTTCTCCCGTTACTTGATTGTATTTCAGTTGTTGCTTTGCCAACATAGCTGATTGCTTAACTTTCTTTCGTTGGCCTATTGGGCGTCTTTTAGGAGCAGCAGAGGGTTTTGGATGGCCGCTTCCATCGATATCCCGCGGGTTGAAATGGTAACGACAGACGAGCGGTTTATCGACTTTTTCATCCGCAGGCTCGATATTAAGCACGCTGCACCATTTGTTGTAAGTCGCCGGGTGCTTTCGCGGATCGGGAAATCTACAATCGCAGATTAACGAAATGTCCGATCAAAAATAGTCCAGCGCAAAGTTGGGAAAGTTGGAAATGTTACCTGAACAGAGGAAATCCGTCTTCAACGGTAGAATTACAAGCTGCACAAGACATTGCGAGTATCTCCTGGACAGTCTGCGTCAGTTTAGGTGAGGAAAGCTAATTACCGTTTGAACGTAAATAAACTTTGAACCGATTTAGCGATTCCAAATCACAACCAAAAATATTTGAACCGAAATTTCTCTTAATATTTGTAAACAAATATCGAGAAACTTGAAATATGGATAACGACGAGAATCTTCCAGGCTACGTCAGCCAAACCTGCTTCATCTGCCGCGAAATAATGGGACCGTTCAGGAATGAGTTCAGTGTCCTCACAAGTTATTCGGAGAGAACAATCTTCAACATTTTTGGTAAGTTTCACTTTTAACATCCAACAACTTTCAGCTCAGGCTCGGAAGATGAAGCTCGTCATCCAACTCTAGCTGCTGAACACCAACCAGCGGATCATATACACAATTGACTTACTTAAACTGTCCACAATCAATTGCAGAATCATTCGCTGAGTGCAAGATGTCAGACGAAGCAATTCTCAGCGCGGGAATCTGCCAGAACTGTTTCATCAAGTTTAACGAGCTGGACGAGCTGCAGACAAACGCGAGACGTATCGAAGAGGAGATCCTAAAGATTTACCACTCGACATACGATGAGGAAGAGCAGAAGTTTGAAATCGTTGAGGATGATGAGGATTATACGATAGCTGAAGTCATGCTTGAGAACAACGAAGACTCCGAAGTTTACGAAGACGACGAGTCTCCGACGACGGTGCAGCTGATAAAGTCAAGGTACCAGATCGCCGAGAAGCGACCGTACAAGAAGAAAAAGGACTTGGACGAAGGTCTGGTGGTGATAGAAGTCGACGGAGCGAAGATTTATCAGTGCGACATTTGCAAAAAGACTTGCAAGGATCGCTACCGACTCAAGTCACATCGTGAGATTCACACTAGCGAGCGCACCATCTGCTGTAACGAGTGTGGTGCGATGTTCAAAACTTTGACATGCCTTTACTCGCACAAGAAGATCCACAAGGAGCGAGTTTACCATCAATGGTCAGTTAATAAATCACGCAGATGACAAATAAATTTTCATATTTCTCTTCGCCCTTTCAGTGATCACTGCGAAATGCGATACATACAGAAGACGCAGCTTCGGAAGCACATGGACGCGATTCACCTGAAGAAAAAGGATCACATTTGCTCGATTTGTGGTAAGCCGGATGTTGTCCAATCAATTAAAAGCTTAACCGTTTCGCCTTGGCAGGCAAATGTTACTCACGCGACACAACGCTCAGCAAGCACATGTTTGTGCATAAGGAGGAGAAAGACGGTTCGTGAAGCTCAAGTGATAAGTCAATTGATGATTAATTCTCCCCTTTTAGTTGTTTGCACTGTTTGTGGATTCCGAACGCACACGAAACCGAAGATGGAACGACACATGAAGTCACACACCGGTGAACGGAACTATGCGTGCAATATCTGCGGCAAGCGCTTCCTCTACAGCTACAACGTCACCGCGCACATCAAGCATGTTCATAACCGCGAGAAGAGAAAAATCGATGAAGAGAAATTGACGTGCAAGTTGTGCGGCAAACGCTTCCAGAAAATCTGGAAAGTCAGAGCTCACGTCGCCGAAGTGCATCAACTGCTTTCAGTCAAGGACGAAGAGGAGAGAATTTATGGAAGTGAAGGCATGATCGCCAATTAATTGTTTTGAACTTGTTCCGATTTATTAGTTAATAGAATAAACTCGAAAACAGATTAGGTTTATTGCTTTTTTCCAGGTAGTCGATCAATCGATCGAAACTCTCAGAGTTTTTCAGTATTTAAGTCGATGTTTCCTAAACTCTTCCTCAGTTCCTTTCAGAACTCAAAGCCGGTAAGACATGAACGCAGAAATTGGAGCGATTGATGACGTTTCGATCTGTTCAATTTGCTTTGAAGCAACTAGGGTGGAGATGTCAACAGTATGCGGCCACAAATTCTGCGGGTTTTGTTTAGTTAGGTGGATTGTTCGTCGCTTCAAAAGCAGCTTAGAAATCAACTGTCCGCTTTGTCGACACACGATTAAAGACATCTTTAGAAACGGTTGCACATATCACATAAAAATTGATAATCTCAATCGATAAGAAATTGACATCTAATTTAATTAGGTTTTTGTGTGTTTGACACACTTCAAGATTGTGCAACCCTCCGACGAACATGACATTAACAAAGCTTTGAGCGGGCCTCCATAAAAATGAAATCCTTTAAAGCTAAAGAGTTTAGAGAAAGCAACATCTCTTAAGACAAGGTGAACGTTGATCGTTCCATCTGATCCGTGAAAATCATCAGTCTCCGTAATTAAAGTCATAGAACAAGAACTGTTCACTGCACCGATTTTTATCAGCAGCAAAACTATGAAACGCAATTCTAGGGCTCCAAAACGTGATACATGAGATCAACAGCCAAGCCGTTTGCTTTGAGGAAACAGCGTCGAATCAAGAAAAAGCCCACGCAATACGAAAACTTTGGAGTCAAGCTTGCGTCAAAGACTGAATCGCAATGGAGAATAGCAGAGTCTTTACTCTCTTATTAGCAATAAAGGATTTCATTTTTAAGCTTTCAACAAAAAATCTTTTACTTTTTTGGTGTCAGATCAATCAAACAACGAGCAGTTTTCTGCGAAAACACTTTCGAGGTTCTTCAATGATACAGCTGAAGTTTTTGAAGCTGCAACGTTGATGCATTTGTTATTTGAAAAGTCAGCAAACTCAAGTTTTGTGATCTCCACGAGAAGGTTAGAAGGAACCATGAAGAGTTGATTATTTTGCAGGAATAGGAATTTGAGGTTTGTCTGGCTTTTGAATGTCGCCGCAGTTACTTTGAGCAATGAGTTGTCATTAAGCTTCAGCTCGGTGAGTGCTTTCAGAGATTGGAAGGCGCTATCGCTGAGCTGATCGATTCGGTTGAACGACAAATCCAATGAAGTCAAAGTCGTCAGTTCCTTGAAAACGTCTTCGTTGATTACTTGAAGTTTGTTGTGTGACAAGACGAGTTTTTGAAGCTTTTTCATTCCCGTGAAAGATTGGATAGTTATCGTGACCAATCCACACTCAACAAAGCTCAGCAGTTTGAGGCTTTTGAAGATTTCACCGAGCTTCAATGGCAGGAAGACGACGCGCTCGTTGAACACTTTCACGTCCTCGACGGCCAACGATTCAATCTCCTGCTTTCCACTCATAACTTTTCTTATCTCGACGTTCGGTTGGCCAATTCTTAGATTCCGAGCGTTGCAAGCTTTAGCCGAGCTACTCATCCACTCGACTTTTTCGCACTGCAAGTCAACAGCACTTAGCTCACGTTTGATTCTTTCGAACTGTTCCTTTTCCATCAAGCACAAATCACTCGCGATTTTATCGGATTGACATGTGCTGCTTGTCTTCAAGGACTTTTCAATCGTGTCAACTCTTTCGATCAACGTCAGAAAATTCTTAGTCACAATCTGAAGATTGTCTGAACATTTTGAGTTCTCGTCGAGCATCAGAGCGAACTTGGCGTCGAGCTTTTTAAGCAACGGATCCTCGTCGCTGTCTGCTTTTCTTGATTTACCTTCAACCTCCAAACTTTTGGCCTCCAGAGCTGCGATTTTTTCCTGCAAAGCTTTCAAATCTTTGGTCAACTCCTCGATCGGCAAACAGTTCACACGAATTTCGGTCCTCAAGTTCAGCATCCCTTCGTTTCCGTTTTGCCCATAGAAGTTGACGCAGCCACTCGATTGGAAGTCCGCGAGCTTTAGTCTGCTCAGATTGTCGAAAATCTTATAACCAATCAGCTTCAACTTCTGGTGACGGAAATCAATGCGAACGAGCTGCGGGTTGAATTCAAACAGATCATTATCCAAACTCTCGAGGTCGTTGGCGTGCAGATGCAGAACTCGAAGCTTTGGAAATGACTGAAGATTTTCTTTCGAAATTTGCTTCAATTCAGAACGCCAGACCTGCAGCAGTTCGATGTTTGGAAAGAAGTTCTTGATGCGATCTGGTAGAAAGTGGCACGGTTGGCCGCTGATCTCGAATGCTTTGACGTTTTGATCCGTCAGACGAGCGAGATGATTCCCCGAGACTTTAGTGATCGCTTGATTCTGCAAAGTCACATTGAAGTTTCTGATTTGACACGTGTAAGAATTCCCAATCACTGGCCAAGGAACGAACTTGTATTCACATGTTACACGAATTGGGTTGGAGGGCGAAATGATGAGAAGCATGAAAGCGAATAACAGAACGATCCTGCAATGGAAAATCTTAAAATTTAATTTATTTGAAATATTTCCATCAATTGCCTCATCGCTCAGACTCCAAAATTTCAAGACTTTATGGACCGCAAAGCGACAAACAACTGAAACTGATAAGACAACGCTGACTTTACTCTTCTCATCTTTTCTTATTGAGAATACTAAGCTTTATCAATTGGCTATAGTATTTAAAAACCTCAAACAAAAACTCCTTCAACCTCCCAAACCCCGAAGCCCTCCTTCTTCAGGCTTTAAAAGCTTCAATCACTCGAAAGTTCATCTAAAGAACGAATAAATTTCGACTGAATGAATTGAGCAAAGAACGAGATTTATTGTTTACGTCATTTTCTTCGTATTTTAGAAGTTTACAAATTTTTTCTTCCATTAAGCGCAGAAAATGTCGTCGATGTCAAGAGCCGAGTGCATCTCCAAGTGTACGATCAAGTTATCTTTAGATTTTTCTTCACGACCGCAGATGTCACACGTCAGGATCAACTGGCTTTTGAGGTGAGCTTTCTTGTGGAAAGTCAGTGCACGGCGATTTCCGAGAGCCTCGCCGCATGTGTCGCATTTCAAATCAGTGTTCACATGAACAGTTCGCAGGTGACGTCGCAGATTGTTGCGGCTTGCGTATGAGTTGCTGCAAATGTGGCAAACCAATTTGTTTTTGGTTGGTTTCGGATTTGTCGTTAACTCGATGTTCATAGAGTCGCTCGAATGATCGTGAGGAATAATGATGAAGCCAATCTTATTGACGTCGTAGTCAGCCGGCACGAATTCAAGTAAATCTTCACGGTATGACATAATTTAAATTCAACTATTTCAGATAAATTCGAGAAGCTTTCCGTCTTCACAGTTCGAATGTTTGTCGTAGACTGAATTGACAAAGGATTGAAAGTGAGACTGTCGAATTCGAGAGAATCCAAGGCTTTTTTCTCTCGTTCTACCTGACCGCATGTGATTGAGAATCTCCAAAGGTTCCCAGGAGTCCTGAGCCAGGACTAATCGACGGGCAAACCCCAATTATCAAATATCTCAATGAATTCTAGTGAGACAAAAACTTTTATTGCTTTATTGATGTCATATTTTATTACTTCCGAAGCAGGTGAAACTTTTATTTGAATTGCCGGTGAATTTTCAAGTAATTTCCAGCCTAGATTTATGTTTAAATTTTATTGATCATTTGGACTGTCACATTCTCATTTTGGTGTTTTGCTTTAGTCTTCTCGATTGCTGCTATTGCTGGGCTGCATCTGAATCAGAATGTCGATGATTTGCCTTGCGAGCAGGAGAACTCCACGCGCGTCAATCGCAATGCCATTTTGATTCTGTCGAATTACTGGCGACACGGGCGAGCTGTTGGATGATCTGTCCGAGGGCATGGCTTCGCTCAGCTGCGTAAAGTTTTAATTCACTCGAATTAACGTCATGAAATCTTCTAGATTACTTACGGCAAAAACGGAAATCAGAAAGAACGCAATAACGAAAGCTTCAAACTTCATCTTGTCTGTCTCTATAGTCGCGACGATTTGAATAAGCTTCAGCCTCAGTCGAAGCTTTTAACTCAATTCCATCGACTTTATTCTTTCCGGATGTTGTCGACGATCCACAGTAACGAATTAAGAGATAACGAAATAATTTCAGCCATCAGATTTTTCGGGAATGTCAGAACAATTATTTCTCTAACAAGTCGAGCCCGTGACAATCAAAATATTTATTATCTCAATTTGATCGATCACAACTCAAGATCGCCGGCTCTGAACCGAATCTATAACGGAAAGCACTTGTCGTACAGTTGCAAGGAGTTGCGTCACGTTGACGTTGCCAGCGAGAGCAGAAAGCGGACACTTGAAGAACAAATAATGAGATTGACTCAATTCAGAACTTGTAGTCTCTTCTCACCTGACGAACAGTTCGCTTTAGTTCCTCCAACTCCTCGTAGTAGCCGTCAATGTCATTGGCTGCATCGATAACAGGACCAGAGACGATCGGACTCGCATCAATCAACTGCGAGTTCAAACATTTTACTGCGATTTAACTGAATTTCAATTTTTCTTACGGAAAAAGTGAATCCTACAACCATCAAAGCCCAGACGAAAATATTGCGACACATTGCTCGCTTGTAAAATCATATGAATGATTAATTTCCATTGCCTCGGTTTCAGATCATTTATAGAAATTCAGCAGTCAGCGAATGTCAAACGATTTGTTTAATTGAGAAGAGTTCATGTGAAGGTTAATTACCTGGCGGAATAATTCGACAACGTGACATTAGATCGCTGCTTCGAAGTGTGGGAGTCCATTTAGTGTTTCAAAGTTAATTTAACTTTGATGCTGGGTTGGCTACGATCGTTGGCTTAAACAGACAAGAAATTTCTTCCTGATTCACTATGCAAGCATTTGGTATTGCTACAAGTCTCCAATTAAAAAATAAACATTCCAGACAGCTTTGAATTTCTTTCAGTTTCATTTAGTTTGCACTTTCACAAAAAATTTCCCGTCCAATAAATTCGCAGTTAAATGGCAAAAGCACGAAAAGTTAATTACTTCGCTCAAATCTCAAGCGATGAAGACTTTGAAGTTTTTTTGCAGAAGAAGGGATTGATAAGTCTGTTCTGCTTCGGAATTTGTCGCGATGTTCAATGGATTTTGTTTTGCAGTTCTCGATGTCTATCAAGCCGAATTCGGGCCTTGTGCAATAAGCCTGCATGGAGCCATCGAGAAAGCCAAAGTGAATTTTAGAAGCGGAAACTGACAGGGAATTCATTCTTTTACCCCATAGATTTCACTTCAAGACAGCGACACGATTCAACTGGCGGTTTGTGATGTCGACAAAATAGAAAAGCTGGAAAGATTTCGCAAACGATGCATCCCAACGATCTTGTTTTGCAGTGTAAGCAAAGCTATTTGGGTTTGATCTGATTATTGATAATTTCTCCGATTCAGGAAGGAAAAGTCGTTGATGTTGTTTACGGCGCTAACGTTCCTCTGCTACTCCAAACAATCGCAACTCAGCTGAACTTACTCGAGAAAGCGAGAAAGGGTGAAGAGACTCGGACGTTTTATGAGTTTGACGAGCCAGTGGAATGGGAAAGAGCCGACCTGGAAAGGATTAAAAACGAGAAAGACGTAAGTCAACTAATCATTACGACTTGATATTTCATTTTATTGTCAATTGAAGGAAGCTGCGAGGATTTTGAAAGAGCAAATCGAGTCTGAAGAACAAAGAGCGATGAACGAGATGATCGTGCTGATGACAGAGAACGCCAGCGACATGGGAGTGACGATCTTCATGCCTCACGTGATTGATGTGGCGGTCAGGAAGACTGCGACTGACGCTCGGAGGATGTTTTTGGTTGCTCGCTCACGTAAAATCGTGAAAGTTACTGCCGAGTTGTTAAAGACTTTGGAGAAGAAACTCGAAAAGCCGATCAGTGAAGACATTAAGAATTATCTCGAGGGAAAGGACGTCCTTGCTGTGCTGTGGAATGCCGATCCAGGGTCGAACGTTGAAGATGACTTGAAAAAGTTCGTACAACGTGTTACTAAGTCACAAGAAAACAGTGAACTCGAACCAGTGGATGAAGGTGAAGAGATGGAGTCAAGGCTTCTCGAAGAACTCGTCGTTTACTTGGATGAAAAAGACGAACAAGAGTTGGACGTCACAAGCGAGAATGGATCTGCGATAGACAATATCTTGAGAAACTCAGCAAGCAGCGGAAGGTCGTCAAGCAGTCGAAGATCTTCAGATAAAAGCAAAGACGACGAAAGACCAAAAATTGTTATTCCTCCAGTCTGGGCGCCGAACGATAAGGCTTGCAACTGCCTTGTCATGTTCACTTTGTTCAGAAATGTAAGTTTAGGTTTTTCTTTTCTAAATTTTGTGTCATTACGTTTCTTGTGACAGCAATTCGAACATTTTCTTCCGCCTATCGTCGAGCCAGAGCCGCCGCATCTCTGCATGATGTTCCCGGCCTCAAAGCACAACGAAGTGCTCAAGTTGTGCAAGGATTTTGTGAAAGATCTCCTCGCTTTCGGCTTTTTCACCAGCACCAACCTCAACGATTGCCAACTGATTTGCAAGTCACCAGAAAAATATGAGCAGCTCGATTCCAAAGACTCCGACGCGTTTATCCTCAAGGTCGCAAAACGAACGAGTCATTTCTCCTTAGCGTTGACGTCCGTCGCTCCAGTTTACGTCAGTCACAACGTTGATAAAGGCGCTGAAGAGTGCACGAAAATTTTCAATGTTCGTTTCCAAGAAGCTGACGATAACGATGAAGGGGAAAACCCAGTCGATGGTGCAGACTAACAACGAGATAGTCGATGGTTCAAACAATCAAACGAGTCATGGAACTCAGTTAGAGCATTACAAATAAGATTTATTTCGCTTAAATATTACAGCGTGCTACAGTTTCGCTATCAACCTTCAATGCTCTAATAAATGATGCATGCTGACTTGCTGATTCACCATCTGCTTTATCAAAACTCTCCCAGCCTTTCGTCTCATGTAAACCACAGTCGCGACGTAGAATAAAGCGAAGGTCATCGACAGTGAGATGAAGTAGACGAAATGAATTTTCTCGCTACAGTTTTCTTGGTATTGTTCGATGTCGTCTTCGATTTCATTTGTGCAGTTATCGAGTTTCATTTTTAGCTCGGAAAGTTTTGTGCTCATTCCATCGTTGAGATTGTTGCTGGTCGAAAGATTCGTCCAACATTCCTCGAGAGATTCGTTGAAATTGATTTTGTCGGCCTCCATCAGCTCTTTCGTTAGTTGAAGCTTCCCAACAACTGCGACGGTCTCGGTTAGGTTTCCCTGCAAACTCAAAATCTCTTGTGACGATTTGTTGAGTCTCCCTTCAAGCTCCTGACTTTTTACCGCCTGCAACTTCAATTGATCAGCTTTTGTCATCACTTCAGTCAGGCATCTTGTAACGTTTAGCTGCAGCGCAACATTCTCCTCGAAAACCTGTCGAATTTCCAGAGAGCTGTTAACGCGGATCACGCGAATCTCCTTCTCGAGATCAGCATTGATGACTTTGTATTTCTGCAGTTGTAAAGCGAAGTCTGTCACGTTCGAGGTTATTGCACTTTTCTCGTTAGCCAGATTTTCTTTTTCACTTTTCAACTTCGAGATCTCATTTTCCTTCTGACTCAAAGTTTCTTTCAACTCTTTGGTTTTAGCAGTAAAAGATTTCTTCACGTAACTTTCGCAGCTCACCGAAACCTCTTGAGCGAACAAGGCCAACGTCGTGATGTCCTCTGGGAATCTTTTGTCGATGCAAACGTTAGTGCGGAAGTCAATCGATGTTAGTGCTGTGCCCAACTCAATGTCGATCATGCTGAGTTGATTGCTTTTCGCTGATAACGTCGTCAGCTTCGTGTTTTTCACAATCAAGTTCGGAGGCAGCGAAACAAGTTTGTTCTCGTAAAGAAAAAGCTCTTTCAGCTCGATCAGGTCCTCGAAAAGATCATCCGGCAGTGTTGTCAGTGACGTGAACAAGACACAGGCTTTGACAACCTTCCGACAGTTCTTGAAAACTCCGCGACTGATCTTCTTAATCAAAGAGCCGTAAATGTCCATTCGCTCCATGTTTTGGAAGAAGTCACAAATGTTGGTCGGCGCTCTTTCAGTCAAACAGTCGCGAGTCAACCAAAGTTCCTTCACGTCGTTGTTGGTTTTCCGGAACGCATGAGTTCCCGCGACCGCCGTCACCGCAATATCGGTTTCGAGGACTTTCAGCGAAGTCACTTTACACTCTTCCGAATTCAATCGAAATTCACAGTTGAGCGTTAAGCTTGAGACTTCATGTTGAAGGGAAAAGCAAATGAGAAAAATCGCCGCGATTTTCATTTTAAACTTGATTGATTGAGGGCTCGAATAGAACTGAAGCTGTAGTGCGAAAATAAAAATAAATCTGAGACTCCTTATCAGTAATGCTGCACCCACGCATTTATGTCAATTCGCTGATGTTTTTGTTTCCAGTGAATCATGTTTGCGTAAAACCGCGATAGCCTCAACGTTCTAATTAAAACTGCGACTGAATTTGAGTATTTACAAGAATTTATTTCAGAACTGAAGTGGATCGCATACTAAATTCATAAGTTAAATTTTGTCTTCGTCGAAGGCTTGAAGCTCAAACTTTGATCATCTCAGTGCACCAATCTGCCTATGTAGATTGCCATTCCTTGAACAGTCTGCCACAAGCTCCAACTGACGACGTCCAGACAATTTGAGGCAGCGAAAAATATAATGGCGAGTGTTGGCTTGACGAAGGCACCGAAGACGATCAATCCCGTTTTGAGCAGCCACAGCAAAGCTCCGAGCATTAGCGCCAGCAAAAAGAAAACTATGATTGCGGCGATCTCAACGAGGCGAACGAGAAGAACTTCGAGAGTCATTTCAAGGAATCAATTTGAAAGTCGAAAGGCGCCGAAAATATTGCGAGTGCTTCGAGAGAAATCAAGACGAATAGAAAACTTGGACAATTGAAAAGGATGAAAAGTTTGCTAAGACAATCTGGAGAACTGTTCAGCGTTTTTGACTTTCATTTCTGAACTAAATTTAATTCAAAAACATTTGATTATTCATAGATTGGATTCAACGAAAAAGTTTCCTCACTTTCAGTTGAAAAAACTATCGCAGCCTTTCGTCTCATGTAAACCACAGTCGCGACGTAGATTACAGCGAAAGCCAACGCCATTGAGATGAAGTAGAGGAAATTAATTTTTCCACTGCAGTTTCCATTAATTTCTTCAACATCTTCGACGATTTTTACTTTTAGCTCGAAAAGCTGCGAACTCAGTTCATCGTTGTTCATGTTGCTGTTTGAAAGATTTGCCCAACATTCCTCGAGGGATTCGTTGAAATTTATTTTGTCGGCCTCCATTGTCTTCCTTAAAATTAAAATTTCTTGTGATGAGTTGTTGATCCGTCCTTCAAGCTCTTGGCTTTTTATCGCCTGCGACTTCAGCTGATCACCTTTCGAAAGGTTTTCGTTGCGACAGGTTGTTGCATTTAGCTTGAGCAAAATGTTTTCCTCGGAGATTTGTCGAGCTTGCTGTGTGCTGTTTACCTGAATCGTTCGTATTTCCGTTTCGAGATCTGCATTGATGACTTTGTATTTCTGCAGTTGTAAAGCGAAGTCTGTCAGGTTCGAGGTCATTGCACTTTGCTCGCTAGCCAGATTTTCTTTTTCACTTTTCAACTTCGAGATCTCATTTTCCTTCTGAATCAAAGTTTCTTTAAACTCCTTCGTTTTAGCAGTGAAAGATTTCTTCACGTAACTTTCGCAGCTCACCGAAACCTCTTGAGCGAACAAGGCCAACGTCGTGATGTCCTCTGGGAACCTTTTGTCGATGCAAACGTTAGTGCGGAAGTCAATCGATGTTAGTGCTGTGCCCAACTCAATGTCGATCATGCTGAGTTGATTGCTTTTCGCTGATAACGTCGTCAGCTTCGTGTTTTTCACAATCAAGTTCGGAGGCAGCGAAACAAGTTTGTTCTCGTAAAGAAATAGCTCTTTCAGCTCGATCAGGTCCTCGAAAAGATCTTCCGGCAGTGTTGTCAGTGACGTGAAGCACACGAAAACTGACACAAGTTCACGACAATTCTTGAAAACATCGCGGATGATCTTCGTAATCAAAAAGCCGAAGATATCCATTCTCGTTAATTTCGGGAGAATGTTACAAATGTTTATGGGAGCTCTTTCAGTCAAACATTTGCGACCCAGAATAAACTCCTTGACGTCGTTACTACTTTTGACTCCAGTGTGATTTCCCGAGACCCTTGTAACCGCCATATCATCCTCGAGGACTTTCAATGATGACACTCTACATTTGTTCGAGTTTGAGTGGAATTCGCAACTTAGATTGAAGCTTGCGACTTCGTGGCTAAAGAAAAAGCAAACGAGCAAAATCCCCGCGATTTTCATTTTTGAACTTGTACAATCGAAGACTCGAATTACACTGAAACTGTAGTGCGAAAATAAAAATAAATCTCCATATCTGAATTTTATCTGAATATTGAAAACCGCGATATTTTTTTTGTAATTCTTGAGAATTTCGAGAATTCATTTCAGATCTGAAGTGGGTCGCTTGCTAAATTCATAACTTAAACTTTGTCTTCGTCGAAGGTTTGATGCTCAAACTTTGATCATCTCAGTGCACCAATCTGCCTATGTAGATTGCCATTCCTTGAACAGTCTGCCATAAGCTCCAACCGACGACGTCCAGACAATTGGAGACAGCGAAAAATATGATGGCGAGTGTTGGCTTGACGAAGGCACCGAAGACGATCAATCCCGTTTTGAGCAGCCACAGCAAAGCTCCGAGCACCAGCGCAAGCAAAAAGAAAACTGTGATCGTTGCGATCTCAACGAGGCGAACGAGAAGAACTTCGAGAGTCATTTCAAGGAATTAATTTGAAAGTCAAAAGGCGCCGAAAATAATGCGAGTGCTTCGAAGAAATCAAGACGAATAGAAAACTTGGACAATTGAAAAGGATGAAAAGTTTGCTGGGATGACTGAAGAAGCATTTGACAAAAGCAGTTGCTTATTTTCTTTAAACATTTATTCACTGTCATTTCTTTTTCAAACCAATATTCATAACAAATGCAAGTTCATGATAAATGCGACGAAGCCTTAAAATAATAAAATATAAACTTCAAAAAATAACAGAACAGAATAAAGATTTCAATCTAGTGGAATCGAACAGTTACTATAAACCAAAACATATTGTAATTGACAGTTAGTGGACATCGCTTGATACTTCTTGAGAAGTTATTGTCATCGTTACACTTGCGAACAAATCACCACAAACATTTTACGGAAATTGCAAACGATTGAAACATTAACGCTAAGCTTTCAACAGATTACAATCCTTTGTTGTAGGAGAGCGATGTGCAGCTCGGGTTTTCCTTGCGGACCTTGTCGCGGATTTCGAGCTCCAGACTGTCGACGGAGATCGACGCTTTCTGTGAGAACAAAGCGCAGCAAAGTGGAGTAGCGAACGTCAGGCAAACGCCACAGAAGAGAACTTGGATTGGCGAGTTGGCCCAGCGGAAGCGCTTCAAGATTGTCGTTTTGTTTTCAAGGAAGTTGACCAGAACAGGAGTCAAGACCATTCCTAGAATGTTCAAACGGTCAATGAACCTTATCATGTGCAACAAGTCGTGAAACTTACCAGGACAAGCCATGAAGATTCGAGACAAAGTGACCTGAGCGATGCCTTGCTGAGCCGCATTGACTGAATTTCCATAGACGACTCCGTTATCGTCAGCGACTGGAACGCCGCCCTTGAGTTCTCTGTAATGATAAGCATGATTAGCAGAGAGAAACCTTCAAGTCTGATGCAGGCAACGAAAAGTGATACTAACTGCATTCTCATCAACGGGATGTTCACGCAATTAGCCGCAGCTACAGCAGCTAATGGAACCAATTTTGGTAAAATTCCAGTTGCATTCTGTGTTTGTTATGGTTTGAATTTTGATTTGCGGGGGGAGAAGGAAAACAAACGTGCGTAGATTTGTTAGTCACGCCAAATGTCTTGTGATAAGATTTCCATGATAAGACTGAACATACCTTCACCATTCGATTCAATCCAAGCGCAGTGACGAGTGCGCCACTCGTTGCCAAACAGTAAGACGTCATCAGCTGTTCGGTGGTGATAGGCGAAGAGCCCGATCGGTTTGTATAGTTGACAAGTGCGTTAAACGACTGATTGGCCCACTGCCAGAAAATTACTGCCGGCGTAGAGCGGTAGAAGGTCATCATCATACCAGTTATGCCTGTGGAGAGCAATTCAATCATCTGTATCTCTCATCTTAACGTCTCGCTTATCACTTACTCATGTTCATTGGCACTTGTGCGCTCATCCGTCCAATCAAAAGCATTTTCTCTATAATAAAATCACTTGATAAGACTGCGGAGCAATAATGAACTGGCGCTTACCTCCTGTGTCTGGATGGAAGGCCGAGTCATAGAGCGCCTTAGCCTGCCAGAGCTCGTCTTCAGTCTTGACATCAGGAACCGGTTTGCCGGCTTTGTAGTCCTTGACAATCCGAGCAGCTCGATTCAACGATTCTTCAGTCGCGAACACATTCTGTCAAGGAAAAAATAAGAAAATCGATATCGAGCTCTGGATGAGAAGAAAATCATACAAGTGGATTTGTGACGATAAGGAAATGCTTGGCGCGATTAATGTAAGTGGTTTGAGGCAGGCGCGGCTCATCTATGTTGATTCCCTGTGGCACTGTCATGTTGTAATCGAACGGAAGTCGCGTTTATGTAATTTGAACTCTGACGACCCTGAACTTTTACGATTGTTTTGTGTTATCTATGAGCAGTTGATTGTTGGCGAGTTGATTTGTCTAACGATTTGAGGTAACTGAAGCTCTGGCCTAAGACGAACAGGTAATCTAATCTTTCACTTCGGAGAGCTTCCGCGGCACTGAAGATTTTATTTTGATAAGCGAACAACAACAAAACTTGCAGAGGATGCAAAGCCAAAGAGAAGCGAAATCGTTCTGCTTCATGTCTCGAAAGATGCGAAAGAAGTGACGCGAAGGCTTTTCGCATCCCCGCGACCGCCATTTGTTTACCTTCATTGCGAGCGAAGCAACTAGAATTATTAAATTTTTTAACACATGAATTCGTGTTCGTTCTCGGATAATTAGTGTGAATTTGTGAAAGTGAAGTGCAGTGCATCGGAAAATCTATAAGTCATCGTGGCATATCCGTGTTTTGATTGATAAAACACTGCGAACAGTTGCGCGTCTGTTGAACAAAGCCAAGGCGAGTATTTTCTCTTAACTCATTTCGCTGCGTGTATGTCGTGTTGAAGAGATCGAACACCTTTGCTTTCGAGACATTGTCCATGTCGACAGTTTCTTCAACTCCTTTGCAATTCACCGCGTCCATTTCGCGAGCGATGATTAATCGTAATTTACCCAAAACGGAAGCGGGCTGCGAAGATTTTTCGTGAATTCCAATCGAAAATTATTTGATGACGACGGATGTTTTTCGCTTGCTGGGTTGGCATCGAGCGAGGATCGCCCTGCGAGGCTTGTTGGGTGGTCGTCGAGTGTCGTGTCAAGGGCAGTGAAAATACTCGTGAATTCGATTAATCGGCCAACTCTTCACTCAGACCGACACGACGACGACTCATTTCTATTTTTAGCTTCACGCAGAAAGTTCTGCAATCAAAGGGGAGAAGTGAGTTTGCGACGCAAAAACATGTCTCGGTGCATCGCTCAAGTGCATTGCGCGCCTAACGATGACATAAAAGAGCTTTCAATCCAACATATGGTCATGACGAAGAAAGAAAACTGATCCCCGAAAGTGTAGCGTCGAATGTTCGCCGCGCTTGTTGTTGTTTTTATCGCTTTTTCCCATACACACGCCTCAGAAAATGTTTTGTATATTTTTCCGCGATGTCTTTGCGCTTAAACTTCAGACGAGCGGGTTGATAACTCTTGTTGTTGATACTCTCGCTCAAGTGTGTCCTAAAGATCGTTTAACATCCATCGTTCGTTGGTGACGACATCATCGCTCTTTTCAATGCCTTGCCAAACCCCTAGCGACTAACTGGATTTCCCTGTCTCAACTCTCCTAATAAAAATCCTCATGACAAGTCGAAGGAAACACAAGCGAGTGATGCAGTCGATTGAAAAAAACACCGTAAAGTTATATGTGCAACTCCAGTTGTCGACTTTGAGCGTCAGTGTTTGTTTCATTTTATTTGCTGACGGAAACTTTGCTCAATGTTCGCCCGTAAACTTCCTCAACTCGCCGATAATTCCTCAAAGTTTCCTTTGTCTCGCGATACGATGCTGCGATTGGCTGCGGCTGATGGATTTCGTCTGCAAGATGTCCTTTTATTGAGCTCCTCTATGTGTGAAGCGAGACGAGGTTGTTGCTTTCATTTCTTCGTCTTCCACGTCTGTTTCTCTTCTTCGCCTCGGCATTACAACGCACACGAAACTTCTTAACGGTTTACCAGCTTTAATATAAATTTCACATTAAAATGGGACTCTTGGAGTTATGAGATCGCTTCGCTTTTCGTCAAGTTTCGCGAAAACATTACGTGGAATTTGCACAAACACAAGGCGGCGGACGGCGTCAATGTCTTAACTTTTTTTCTCGCTTTACTTGCGCTACACGAAAACAAGAAACCTTTTCGTAAACAGCGCAACGGCTTGCAGAAATTAAATCATGTCAAGGCAATGCAGTTATTGCAGAGTTCTTAGAGCTCGTTGCAACGATCGTTCCTACGAAAACTAATTTCTCATCCGCAAACCTGAACCTTTCCCAACAATCACTGAAGTATTTCTTTGAGAAATGTCTTTAGTCACAGACCTTGAGAGCCAAAAACTCAATCCTACGATTGACTTTGAAGAATGCTAGGATTCAGAAAGGGGAAGAAGAATTCAATGGAAGCTTCACCTTTTCTTTTTTGGAAACATTCTCAGGTAGAAAGATTCTGGTTGCCGTGTGAACTCCGCTTCACCCTGAAATGAAAAACTGCACGACTAGCAAAGAAACACGCTCGTGGCTGGTACGTTCGCGCTTTCGTTCTCCCGCCATTGACCTTGACAGCGAGCAATTCATAGGAAAATCCATTTCTTCACAAGTAGTCAACAGCACACACGTGAACACGACTTTATCATCTAAGTAAGACTTTAAAAATAACAAAGTTTGCTTCTTCTTTCGACTGCTGTTCGTGTCGTAGGCACGCGGCAGTGTGAAAGATGTAAACAAAACCAACACATCACGAAAGGCGAGTGTAAGGAATAGCCAACATGTGTCACATTACTTTCGTTGCTCCTCAACATTAGTCGCTTTGTCCTACGACAATAATCGCTCGACACATGTTGATCGCGGCTTCTAGTTGCGTCAAGCTTCAGCTGTCGAAAATCTTTGCACCTTGCCGAAGAGAGCCAACTGCAGCGAGCCAGCCATACATTGATAGCGCGAGACTTTCGGGACAAAAATGTCCACACGAAGCGAGAAGAAAAAGTTCTTTTGCGTCGCAAAATCGCAAATTGTTGAACCGGTGAATCGGAGAAGATTCGCCCGAAAAATAAGCCAGCCTTGAGAGAGTTCAATGATGTTTCCCTTAAACGCCGCGTCGTGGTGTTAAAGAATCATATACGGAGAGGAAAAAAGCGCGCGTCTTCAAGAAGAATATCCCAAGCGCTAGACAGCCAAACTAACGAAAAAAAAAACACAATTACAGGTTTAATGACCTCAATCGCATGGCTGTGTCGGTGATGCGGCAAACTATGCGCGATGTAAAGCATCGCGAAGCATTAGATGTGAAACATTCGAAGTGGGAAAGGAAAATTGGAACGCTGCGGCTGTGTACGATCGCGGAAAGTGTCTGAAATTGAGGTGAATGTTGGTGCAGGGTAATTGCGACGGCATTGAGTTCCCCCACACGACGGAGATTAGCTTCGTAACTGCACATAACACATGTTTTATTAGGAAACGACACGATCGCTCCCTCGAGCTCCACACTCAAGCCTCCAGCTGAAGCTTGTGCAATACTTTCGAGCTTTGTACCTCAGACGGGCTGCGCCATTAAAGGCAAGTGCCAACTTCTGCTCGCTGTTCCATTTATAATTCGCGTCTTGCCATTCACTTTCTCTTTCGATGCACGCTCGTCTACAATTTCGTTCGTCGAAAACTGCAAAGGAAGTAAAGTTGGTTTCACTTTTACATCTCGAAAAGCCGCAAGAACGCTCACCCTGTCCGGTTACTTTGCACAATGCTCCGAAATCTCTCGGTTCCTCTGCCCCCAACATTCCAACCAACATTGTTTTTGCGCCAAATTTTCCTTTTCTCTTCAGCAACCGTTTCAGTTGCCTCGTAGCAAGTGAGCCGTTGAGTCATATTTTCATCGTTTCTGCTCCATTCTGCGATTATTTTATTTTTCTCTTGTATTCGATTTCGAATTAAGAAGAAGACGAGTGAATTAAAGAGACAATGACGGAGAAGGAAAGTGATTGTAACCAGATTTACGTAAGTTGAGGGTTGCCGCCGTCGTAAAGTGATTGTAGCCAGCCAGACATGAGGAATGTCATTCATTGAACTCTGCGTTTGGCAGCTGCGCAGTGCGTGTGGTGTTGGTGCACTCAGTCAATGTCACTGCCGGCTCGCTATCGCTCAAGATCTGAGCGGCCACGAACTTGCAAAACAAAGAAGCTTCCATCGAATTCCTTATCAGCAGTTTGATAGGATTGATGATGAATTAAATATTTCTCGTTCGAGTGTTGGTTCATTGAGCGCTCTCGGTATTATAATTTTGCTGCCACGATGTTTCCGTCACGTACACCAGCGAAGGCAACGCTGAACGAAAACATCAACGTAAAGCAGTCGCGATAGTTGGAAACAAATTTCACCAGTTGAT
The DNA here is from genome assembly GCA_033064975.1 of Smittia sp. YW1114-2. Classification (NCBI taxonomy): domain Eukaryota; kingdom Metazoa; phylum Arthropoda; class Insecta; order Diptera; family Chironomidae; genus Smittia; species Smittia sp. YW1114-2. The sequence goes on from CP093833.1 coordinate 16,206,590, forward strand.
GTAGTTTTCATTTCAATCTTCTTTTGAATGGATCCGCTTTTATATTGAGAAAGTTACGAAGGCGCTTACAGCTTTCAAGTTACATCGGAACCATGACGATCCTGCTTTGCATTCTCATCGAGTCGATCCTCTACTTCTGGTTCCTTTTTTTGGCCATTGACATGTTCGAGGTAAATGACATGGAATCGCTTCTGGAAGAAAAACCGTTTCTATGACGTCAGCCCCTTTATTTGTGCGAGCTTCGTGTGGGCTTAATTTCGTTCGGTGTCAACAAAGTTCTATTGATTGAAGCAGCGTTACGTGTTATCAGCTTGTTTTGACAAGCAAATCGTGCTTTGTTGCTTCAAGAATTCCGATCAAGAGCTTTTGACTGACCTAAATTTCACTTTCGTCTTCTTCTTCTGTTAACAGGCAACATACATTTTCAACAGCCATCAACGCCACAACCGAAACTCATCGTCAGCATATTCCACCACCGGATTAATCAGGAACTTGGCACGTTTGCCCTACGACCGATTTCGGAACGATCACCTTTTTCTCCTCAATAATTTGAGACGGGAATGATTACGAGTGAAAAGTGCAGACATTTAAAGACATTTTATGAGAGAGTTTGTGAGATTAACGCGATTCAAATAGACATTCCTGTAAAATAGAACAGGACGACGCAATTGAAATCAAACAGAAACTGAACACGAAATTTAGAGACAAAGAGTGACAAGCGACGATCATGTTTTCATTTCATAAGCCGAAGGTTTATCGGAGCACCGCCGGCTGCTGCATCTGCAAGGCGAAATCATCGAGGTGAGTTCATTGATCTCTGCTCAACGATCAGGGTAGTAACGTTGTCTTTCTTTTCAGCTCACGTTTCACCGACTCAAAGAAGTACGAGACAGATTTCATCCAATGCTTCCAGCTGGAAACGCCGCGTCGCGGAGAAATATGCAATGCATGCGTGCTCTTAGTGAAGCGGTTCAAGCGTCTGCCGCCCGGCAGCAATCGTCATTGGGGACACGTTGTTGATGCCCGCACAGGTCCAGGACTAAAGTCGATGACCAAGTTTAAGAAGAGGAAAGAAGAGCAAGAAGCCGGCATCAAAGTTGTAACTTCGTCTGTCACCGAGCGATTCAGCAAGCTTTTCAAGAAGTCCAAGAAGAAGGATAAGAGCTACAAGAAAGAGACGAGCTCACTTGGAGGATCATCGGACGACTCGCCACCGTCACCGACAGAGTCCAACCACAGCGACGAATACGACGAGACGATCTTTGGCAAGAAGTTCTTCAACTACGCAACGCGCTCGCATCAGAAAAGACAGCAAGTCGTGGTGAAGCAGCGCAGAAGAAGAAAGAATCCTCGTCCCACAAAGAATCTCCGCTGGCCCGCAAACCACTTCAACCTGTTTGAAGATGTTGTCAACGACGAGCTGTGGCAACAACGGGAAACTTGCTGCGGAATGGTTTATGAGTGTGCTGAGCTTCAAGCGATAATCGTCGATGCTTCTACTTTCAAACCGTGTCTGCAGCATCAGTCGCCTGTGAAAGACGATCAAGTCGAGCTTCCGAAAATCGCAGACATCGCTCAATATCAGCCGAATCCTCCAACAGCGATTAAGAAGCATCAGTTGTTCCTGAAACGTCACGAGCATCCATCCGTCACTCCATGTGATAACGTAATTAGTAGTAGTTTAAAGGAAACTAGCAATAAAAACAAGACTGAGCTCATGGACACGACGATGGAAAGCGAGCTCGACAAGCTCAGAAGGATAAACGACATCAAATTGAGTAAGTTGATTATGAATGCTTTATGAGACGTGTGAGACTAAGAAATACTTTGTAGGTTTATCGGATGATGTGCCTGACGCCATCGTCAACGAAAATGCCTTTGTAGCGAACGGCAACAGCGAGAAGTTTCTCCACAAGCTCAACCCCGAGTCGATTAAGATTTCAAAACCATCGCTCTTTAACAATCCGTTGTCGGCCTCATTGAAGTTCAAGCTCGCGAACATCGTAAAGTGTGGGACGCTCGGCAACGACAACTCGTCCGACTCCGGCTACGAAGAAGTTCAAGACGGCAGCAAGCTCATGCAAATGCCGCCGCCTGATGTCATGCAGTCGCTTTGAGTTTAAAACGAGGTTTATCATGTATCAGGCCAGTTAATTGAACTTAGACAAAATGTTTGTGAACGACAACGATAGATTCGCGCACAGTTTGCTGAACCAAATGATTCTTCTTCCCACATCAAAACCTTTTTATATGAAACCATAGACAAGCAAAGCAGTCGTTGCCGAATAACTAAAATCATTAAACCTCGACGAAGAAACTGCCAGGACTCACATCGTTACAGGAATCAACCAATAGCCGCCGTCTCTTAACGGAATAGAAATATTTGATGAACTAAAGTGCATGAAAGATTGCGAAAACAATTTTCTAGTAGTTAAGGATGTGAAAGCGAGAAACATTTGTCGATTTTCTTTCGTAGAATTTAAGGGAAAATAATTTAAAAGAGATTTAGAGTTAGCCGAGATCATCGGGACAAAGCTGACAATCCCAGCACTGCTGGTCTTAAGTCGAATTGTGCAATTTCCCGGGAAGCTTCTCGGGAACATTCCATAATTCACACGCATCCGAGTGTTGATTTGTCAGCGCGTGGATACCAACAATATCCACGGTCAGCGGAACGCGATGAGCTGTTTAAGTTATAAGGAAACATACTGAGATTGAGAGGCGGAAAGAAAATCTAAAAGATTTCCTACGAGACTTTCACTCAACTACATTTTGCTAACTCTTAACTACTAAGGATATTCAAATCGTGGAGCTGTTTTTAGTTGTTTCCCATCTAGCGGAGACCGTTAAACTAATCAGTATTTTATATCGCAAGAAAAGAAACAAAACTGAACTTTGAGTTTTAGCCTATAAGGGAATCTCTGAGAATATTTTTGTAGTCGAATAGAATCGGAGGAGAAAGGGACGAAAGAGTTTTTTAAGATGGAAACCGATGGTCTGATGATTCCTGTTCATTTCGGGCGAGCACAGAAAGTTGTTCTCGCTGTAACATAAATTTTCAAATCATTTCTTCGTCGTCCCACCCCCGGCAGAACGATCGGCGAGCTTTAGTCAGCTCGGCCGTCTGTTCTGCTCGGCGTCGGACATCGAAGCATGTCAACTATCACCAAAATATGTACAAGTTTATTTTTGTGAGATACATCGCCACTATTTTGCTATTTAATCTCTCTTATTTATTGATTTACACTTACAAGTCTAGACATTACTTTGCTCCTCTTTTCCATCAATTCATTTATGTTTTAATACGATTAGACAAATTACGTTTTAAGAAAGGAAAACCATTTTTTACAAAAACAGAAAAAGAAACATAAACAACGTGAAATGATATTTTTTAGTGGATAAATTCTCTCTTAATTGTAACGCGTAGTCGACCGAACAGTCGTGTTCGAATTTTGTAAAACAAATCATAGCATAATTGTTTAGACGAAAAGTAAATGAAAACTGCTGTACTGCCTTCGGTTTGTTGAGGGTTGAGGGTCATTCCGAGGTTCCTTCATTAGCTCACAGCTAAATGGGACCAATGACCGATTACAGAGGAAGGTGACAAGCCGCTGCAGATGAAGGGAGCTCTGCAATTCATAAAGGAAGAAATCTTTTTTCTAAGAATGGAGAAGAAATAAATTTCATCGCCAAGAAATCATTCCAAATATTTCCTCTTCTCATCGATAACAATCAACAGAATGTTAGACTTTTTTCTAAGTTCTTTTTGTGATGGAAACGCTAAACGTTTTTTGATAAATGAAGTGAAAACAGATTTTCTATTTATACCAAACGAGTTTTCCAGGTTCGCGAAAAGTTTTGCTAGAAAGAGTTGTGGAGGTGAATGGTTTGGAATTCTCGCTCACGCCGTCGACTCGACTCCCACTCATCAAACACACAAACAAACACATTTTATAACAAGAAACCTCTAGTTTAAGACTTCAACGTTGCATCATGTTTAGCCGAATATCAAATGTGAAAGGAATGCAATATTTAATCTGTAATCACTGATAACTTCTTACTTTCGTGAATGTAATAACAATCTTCAACTTTTTTATGTCATGTAACTAAAGGACGATTTATGTTTACTTGATTATAAAGATCATCAGCAGAAGAAATATAAGCAAACCTTTTTGAGACAGAATAAAAATTTAAAAGTATTCAGCAGTTTTTCAGTCGACGGGGAAGTTTGCTAAGCAGACTGGGAGGGAAATCAATGCCATCGTTGTCGGGCAGCGAAAGTCCTAGACTAGCGCTTTTGATTCAGGGGCTCTCAGAGCATCTTGAGGTCACAATCGAGAAGTCGCGAAGTCTAACGATGAGTGACTTGCATTCTCTGTTCGATTTCAAGATGTTTTTCTTCGCAATCTCTATCTGATGAAGCGTCAACGTAGCATTTTCTATAGACGGCCAGTGATCTCAATTAGCTTACGCTAATCAATGAGATCCCAGGGTTTCCTTCACTCCTAGTTCTAGGATATAGAGACCCCTGTGGACGTGCTCACGTCAACGTAGCATCTTTCAATCTTCCGCTGGCTTCCTCACGGAATCAATTAAACCTTTGATGCTCAAATCTACAGAAACTTTCTGACGATTCATTTTTAAACTAAAAGGAAGTGATTGCTCTCTTAAGTATCCTCAAACTATCCTGCAAATTCTCAACCTGTAGATGGAAAACTGTCTCATCTTTAAAGCTGGAAAAACCTTGAAGTCGACCCTGAAATTCAGCGATACACAAGCGAGCAATCAGTGCATTTGATCGTGAACAGATTCACTCGATGAGATCATCTTGCTCAAATGTAGATGAAAGAATGTGAATTGTCTGCAAATGAATTGAGTGAATTTGGCAACACCGAACAGCGTTTGATATTTTAAAATTTTTTGTCAACTAATTTTTTATTGGTTTCCTTATTTAATCATTTTCTTTCTTATAATTTCTTCTTCATGTTTGATGCAATAATCCATTTTCATTCCTCAACCTTCAAATGAAAACTTAGTAATAAAAATTAAAGTTTATGACTGAATCCCGACGGCGAACTTGCAATTGCGACTGACGGCAATTTATGTTCTTGATCACTAAGGACGAAAGTTCGTTTGCTTTCATGTTGATAACTTCCGATGTCGCCGTTCTGCCTTCATGTCGACGCATGAACTCAATTCATATCTCAAAGGGGCGCAACTTGTTTTTGTTTCTTTATAAAATTGTAATTTGCACATATAAAAGTATTTTCTTTCATTTGTTTCAAATGTTTACTTCATTCAACTTCTAGTAAGGTCTAGTGTAATTCTGTCTCGCCTTTTGCTGGGACGTCGACGACTGTGGAGGAAGGGAGAGCGTTTGCATTGCACCGAGAGGATAAAAGACTGTTTGGCTCAACTATTAACGTGGCTTCCCATTCTGTCCCTGCCACGAATTTCTAGCGATAGAAGCCGAGATAAGGTTTATGTTCTCTTATGTAGTAGCGGTTTATTCACAATAGTCTAAGAGCTCAACCGAACGTTTGAGACGATAGCGAACGGAAGTTGTGCGAAGTGGAAGGAAAGCAGTTTGAGCAACGAGTGGGCGCTGGAAAACCTTCAATGTTCGCTGGGAAAACTCAAAGGCAAAGCTTCTACATAAGAGCAGCAAAGAGTGAGAGCTTCGCCTTCAAGCCTTGACAACTTGAGACTCTCAAGTGTTCAGCAAACGATGAAAAGTTTCTCTTTAGATCGAGTGGATGGGAATAGTTCAACTTGGACTAAACACCGACTTCTCTAACTTTTCTTACTTCAATTTTCTAGCATCAGTCGCGAAACATTGAGAAACTTCACCGAAAATTTTTCGCCTAAAAAAGAAATCAAAAGTGAGAAAACATAAAAGAAAAATTTCTTAAAATATTTTTTGTTTTATTATTTCGCTGTTTTAACTTTTTTGCTTTCCTCGCAATGAACGAAACTGATTTTCCCTCATTAACCTTTAATGTTAAAATATTTCTTAGTTAGTTTCACCTGCCTTTGCATCGGGTTTCTCTTAAAGGACAAAGTTTTCATTCATTCTCTCGACACTAATTCAATATGAACTTAAGGACAATAAAAAATTCACATGATCTGATGAGGTTGAGGGGGAGGAGGAGGAGGAGAGGCTGGCGCAACGTTGACGATAGTTTTCTTAATGCTTTGTCTTACACAATAATTTCCATTTTTATTTTTCGCTTAAAAATCATTTGGCCATAATTATTCAATCCTTCGTCCTTTTCAGTTTCCGTCAGCGAGTTTCATTTCAGTTTTTGGGCAAATCAATCGTCCTGAAGCTGCGTCACCACTTTCACTTTCTACAAAAATAACAACAACGCTCGCTCTCATTCGTCTTTTGACTTATTGCTGGGCTTAAGCGACGCTCGGCCTTCCGGACCTTCTCGAAACAAACGAGCTCAACATTAAAAAGCGTTTAAAGTAAGTAACAAATGATCGTTTGCACTCCAGCCGAGTCATCAAAGGAAACAGTTTTGCCGTGTCTGGCGATCTTCTGGACAAGAACTGTGTGTGTGGGTGAGTGATTTGTTTGTTTGCGGAGATGACTTGGAGCCCATTAAACTTTACAATTGTCACACAATCTTTGAATACAGAACTTCCACATCTCATTTTCTTCAATTTTTATTCACTAAAAATATTACATTGAATAATCTATTTCTGCAGTTTTCTCTCATTTCACTTCACTTTTCATTATGCAAGTTCATCATAATCATCAAGTTTAAATTAATTATTTGATACATTTGTATTTCTCATTTTTCCTTCTTTATTATTTTTAATTTCTTAAGTTTATTGATTTCATGTTGCATAACATAGGTTTTATCTTCCTCGCTTCCGAAAGCACGGCGGACTTTTTCTCTCGAATTGTGTTCAATCTCTCGGTCGTGACGGGTCGTGAGGGAGGCGCAGTCCTTTTGAATGATAATTTGGGTCGTGTTCTTGACGATTATTACGCGAGTTGAGGAGAAAAGGGGGAAGAATGAAATGAAAGTTGAGACTTTAAAATGTACAGCAATCATAAGTCGAGAGGAAGAGAGTGAGAGACAATGAAAGCAGTGCACCAAATTATCATTCAATGATCACCACCTGTCATCTACATCTCTTGCTCAGTGTGTGAGTTAAGACCGTAATTTACTTTTGTGATAAGAAACTGTTTCTTCTATTACTCATCAGCAATCGATGATCGAGGCTGACGCTATCATAGCTCAGCTATGCAACAAGCCCAACGTCGATCATCGACGACCTTCAACGTCAATTAATTTGTTTTCTCTAATTTAAACATTTTTATCTTTCACTTGTTAGAATTTTTCATGTTTTTGAGTACAACTTCACCACAATTTGTTTTCATTTTTCCTGATAGCGCAACGATTGTTTGTCTGTTTCTTCTGCGGATAGCTGATAACAGCTTTGTTTAGGCTGTCGTTAAAGTGTGAAAGCATATTTACGTCTGCTGTTGGTGCTGCTCAACACAAACTCGCGATTTAATTTTCGGGGAAAAAGGTTTAATTTTGTTTATTTGATGTTGCGTGGGAGACTTTTATTTGTTTAACATTCTTTCGGTTGTTGATGTTGCTTCGTTACAAAGAGAACAAACTGTTTACATTTTCATTAAATTTGATCTTGAGTCGTTTTGGAAAAGGAAGAAGCTCTGGACTCTCTTGAAGTGTAGCAAGAATTCTCATCGATTGATTTTAAAGTAAAAGTGAAAGGAAAAGCCGCCACCACCGGTAAAGTTATTGTTTACAATAAGGAAAATAATAAATTCGCGGAAAAGTGAAAAGTTTCCTTCTTCATTTTGACATTTTCTGATTTCCCGTGTGTTGTTTCGTGTGTGTGTGGGTGAAGTTTTAGCATAATCAACAACATTCAACTTTATTAGTTTTACTCTTACCAGAACTATTATTACATCACTTAGACATCGCCGCAGCTCCACTTATTGACATAGAGTTCATCTGCGTGCTGATCGCTGTTGGTCCAGCTGAATGACTTTGAGCTGACGAAGCAGCCGAAGCTGCCATGTTGTTCTGGTTACTTGATGCCGTACTGTTTAACGAACCGTCGCTGTTTGTTGATTGACCCGTCGCTCCTGGTAATGATGGTGTTTTCTGAATCTCATCGGCCAGCTCGTGGAGACGCTTCCACAACTCTTCGCGTTCTCGTTCTCGCTTTTTCTCTCTACAAGAAACAAAAGGGTTTAGTCGCGTGCGACCTCACCTAATTAGCATCGTCACTTACTTTTGCCTTTCAGCCTTGTAGCTGGCCGTCAACTCGTCGAACAGCTTTGAATTCATTTCCATAAATGTTTTTAGCACGTTGTACACCAAAGCAACTATTGTCTGGTTCCAATGCTCTTTGCTAATACGATACAGAGCTGGAAACATGATCGGCATGATGACGGCATTGTTGTCCTCTATTAACGACATCGCGTATTCATTATTCCAGAAATAAAGTGCACGCTCGGCCACCTAAAAGCGAAATTAATGGTCACATTCACCCCTAGAAAGCTCTCGCGTCTTACCTGAAAGTGTGGACTTGAAACACATTTTGCAATTTGTCTGAACAGCTGCTCCTGAATCTTTACGAACTGCGGCGGCTCAATCACGTCGAGAATTTCTTCAATTTCACCTAAAAACATTGCTTCCTTCTGAGAGCACGTCTTTGGCCAGTACTTCAGCAAGCCGCGCACGACTGGCTCTGTCAGCGATGCGTCCTTTTCAAGAAATTGGACGACGCAGTACGCTAACTGGGCGTGATAAAGCGATAAGCATTTGACTTTATGCAATGGCAATAGGACTTTCACTAGAAATTGTTTGTGTTCGGCTTTCAACGGCAAAGCGAAACCGTTGATGATGCTGAAACGATCGATATCGACGTTAGACAGGCTCCAGATTCCTGAAACATCGCACACTCACCTCCCCAAAATCTCCAACAATTCTCCAACACCATTGAAGTGTTCGGTTTCGTAGATGAAACGCAGGAAAATATTGTTGATTTGTTTACGAATGAAGGCGCGCAGTCCCAAGAATTTTCCGTAGATGCGATGAAGCACAGTTTTGAGGAAGTCACGCTCGCGCGGATCTTCCGAGTCGAAGAGCTCCAGCAACTAAAAAGAGTCGAGAAATGACTAAATTGTCGAGCCAACTGCGCAGTGAGTTCAACTTACTTGAAGAACAAATTTTTGGTCAATCACTTTCTTCCCGATAGTTGCCTGAAAGTCGGACGATTCCAGGAAGCGTAGGAACACTTCGTACACTAATTGGAGATGAGGCCAGGACGCTTCAAGTGTCGGATCGTCTTCCTCGGGATCAAAGTCAGGATTCTCGCTTGGTGGTAACGTTCGGAACAAGTTGACAGAAATCTAAAATCGAGCGTGAGTCATTTGAGGCTCTAATCAGTCCAGAATATCATCAATTCTCACCATTCGGATAATTTCTGGATAAACTGCCTCTGTTAGCACACCGCGACCATGTGTAATGTACGCCGATAAGTCATTAAGAGCGGCGCGCTTGATTTCCTTCCCCTTCAAATCGGAAACGGGGTCCATGAAATCGAAGGACACGCAGCACTGGCGCAGTTTACGAATGAAAAGATCCTCTTGTTCCATACTTGAGAGATCCACTGCAAAGACAAAGAGGAAGTTCGTTGTTCAATCTCGTCGATGCGGGCAAGATGGTCGTGCTTACCCTTTAATGGAGGCAGTTGCTGCAATTCAACATCTTGCGAATTCCGATAACGCGACGAGCCCTGAGATTTGCGGCTTTTTTTCTTCAATGAGCGCTTTGCAAATGGATCAATGCGATCCACGAACGTTCCCGATGACATGATGACAAGGCTTGTCTTCGATTTCTCCTCAATGCAAAATTCGCTTAACTAGATTTCGGACGCAAAGTGAATATATTCTGTTTTGAAGCTGTGAAGTTCTTCTTGCTGTCTCAATTCCAATTAACCGCTGGCACGAGAATCTGAAAGGAGAGCATGTGAACATTAGTCGGTTGGCCTAGGGGCTTCGGTTTATTGTTTGTTGGGAAGCATCCATCAATTATGGATCAGCCCAGTTAGTTGAAATCTTCTCCTCCCCAGTCATTCGCAGTCTCTTTGAGTGCACAGCACTCACTGAAGCACCTTGCCCGTTCTAGTGAAGAGCTATCCTCTCTATCCGTTTCATTCTTCTCTTTCATCCCCGTAAGCTCATTCACAATTATCGTGCAGAAAGCAACCACACAAGATATGAAACAAAAGTTGGTGGATAATTAATGCAATTTTAATGCGAATGGCAAAACTCATCTATTAAGGTAAAGAGGAGCAAGCGAAAGGTGAACATGTAGCAGCACTAGAATGATTAATTCATAAACTTCAATGGGAGCACAATCGAGAACGACAGTCAAGCGCGGGGGAAAAGGAATTTCCTAATTTCCGTCGAAGAATGGCGAATCGATTTTTCACCGAGTGCTGCTGTTCTGTACACAATTTGGCATCAACGAACGAGCGGATGCGAGTCTTAAGGCAATAAATGTTCACCCATGAAGCTGCAATGCTCGACGATTGATATAGGTCAGGTTGCTCACGAAATTATTAATTGATTACAACTGCGTTGACCCAGCACAGCAAGTCGCCAGACTCACAACAATAAACAAGCAAATACGACGGAGATTTCTCACTTGTCACACCTTAAAAACTGCATCAAAGTATGGACAGAGGGCTGGGACGTCAATTAGCTTCGAGATGCGACTCCAATGAAGTGAAATAAATTACACAAGCGACTCTGGCACGTTTACTTTCTCTCCAGCGATTGGACGAGTCAGAAGAAGCAGTGATTTACTGCACCCGCTGATAAGGACGAGAAATCCAATAACCACAACGCTTTAATTAATTTTTCATGTTGTCATACACGCCGAAACTGAAACTTTGTTGTTGTCGTCGCCATGAAAACCTTTTTACACACGAAAATCGTTTTTTTTATGTAACAACGTAATTTACACCTCCGCAATTCGGGCTGCTGTCTATCTCACTCTCTCCCCACTCTTGATAAGACTTGAAGTTTTTATCATTCGTGGTGTTTTTACGGCCTAAGCCGCAAGCAGCTTCAAGTTCCGTCACTAATTCAACTTAATATTCTGCCATTGTACAGCTAGAAATGTTGTTTATAACAGGGCAGAGACCGAGGCGGAGGCGAGAAAAACGTTTTGCCGTATCCGAGTTGCACGAGCTGATTGTGTCATAAAAAATCTATAAAGGAAAACTATCTGAGCCGACGACGGGAGCGCAAAAACGACGGAAAATTTCTTTTATTCATTTTTGGAGAATCTTGGGGACTTTGTGGAGAAACGGAAAACTTTTATTTTGTCAGGTTTTTCTTCTCTCCCTTCATCATCCTATTGATTTTCTTCTACGATTTTCTTTTTTCCGCTCGTTCGGTCTCACTCTCGCACACTCGCACTCACACACACCGCACGTTTCTTCTTTTCTTCGCTCTTATCACCATCCAACATTTTCATTTCGCCTTTTTCATTAACAAAGAGCTGAAAGATTTTTCATTCACGGGAAAAAGCGTGTTGCAAGGTGAAAATTGATTGTCGGCTCTATCAGGCTGATGTCAGAGCTGGTGACGAGTCTGAATGACTTATGGCAGAGCTTGTAAACTGTTGCTAGAACTGCTGAAGGCTTCAGAACTAGTTGAAGAGCTGTACGAAGTATTAAACTAGTTCCAGAGCTTCACAAAGCTTCCACACAAGTCGAAGACTTATGGCAAAGTTTGAAACTGATTTCAGAGCTCCACAAAGCTTCGGTTCTTCAGCCCGAATTCAAATCACATTCACTTGGAACTTTCTTAGAACAAAAACATGATAAATTAAATGATTTTCCATCTACTTGTCGGCCTTTCTTTGAACAACGCTCAACTCATTGTTCCTCGCTTGAACTTGAGCACACCGACACTGCCCTTGCGAAAGACTCGTCTTTCGCCCGCTTCTGAATTAATTAGCGTTTGTTGCTTTCACAAGAACCGAGCAAAGAATTCACGAGAGAACGTTCGAAAGAAAACTAAAGATTTCTCGTTCTCCGTCGAGCCGCCGCTCGAAATGTTCTTCTTTTTAATGAAATTCATTCATACGACGACGGCACAAGACTTCATACAACACATTTTTCTACACCGAAAACAACACAGGCAGGCAGGCGAGAGAGGGGAATCAAAATGGCTGTGCATGATGAATTCGGAGTCTTTTTCTTTCGTTCTTGCCGCGGTGCTCGAAAACATGATCGGGCCGGAGAGGAGACGAGTCGCTGCTAATCAAATGCCAATTTTCAGAGCACCCATGACGACAGAGTAAGGCGATTATTATTAAACGAATTGACATCATCAATATCAAGCGGCGACATTTCATGAAGAAGAGTGAGATTCATTTAATTTTGTTTATTTTTAATATTTCGCTTGTCTTCAGAGCTTGAACCCTCTCTGCTGCTTTCTCAGCTTGCGAAAGATATTTTTAGATATATTCATGTAGAATCATCACAAGTCACTTCGACCGACGAGGAAGAGAGGATGAGAACAACAAAATTAGATAATTATTGGCGATGTAATGTCAAAGTCAATAAATAAATCGACGGCGAGGACTCGACGCCCGAGGAGGCTCGCAGTCTCTCTCTCTCCGGTGTGAATCATCCACGGCTAGCTCGATAAGGTGCTCAGCATGTGCCGTTTGCAGCTAATTGATCGAGATTACCGAGGCTATTATGCAAGATAGTGAAACTTGGAACCAGCCAGAGAAAAGAGAGCGAGGAGCGAAAAGGAGCCGTCGACTGAAATTTATTTGCTTTGCGCCGATGCGCAACTGTTACGGCCACAGTGTCGAGCAACATATGCAATAAGCCATGGCCAATTCAATGAAGAAAATCGTTCCAATCGCTGATACTCACCGCTAAATTTTAATTACAAAATTATAAAACTTTCATGAGCCGAACGCTTGAAAAGAACTTTTCATCGAATTGTCTCCTCAGTGCGATGCAAAGCGAGCTTAATGGTTCGTCAGTCGTTGCCTTTGCTTCTTGTAAATCCTCGCAAAATGATTTTCGTCACATTTACACTTTTTCCTTCTCTCTCTCTCTCTCGTTCTTCTCCCACAGACTTTTTTTCTTGGCTTTGCGTGATATCGAAATTAAGCCTCAAATCTAACTTCTAAGTGCTGAACTTTAACGTGCCCGTATTCTTCACTTGTAGTTAAACATGTTTGTGATATTTTCAATCCTTTTCACGCCTGTTTCACGTTCAGAAATCGCTTTTTTTGAAACTCAGAAACACACTCCGATTCGCTGCCTTCGAAAACGACACGAAAACCTCGACGCGCGCCGATTCGAAGCGCCCGGAGACGTTAAATTCCCATGCATGTTCGAAAGCGAGCTTCAAACTGTTCAATTCAATTAGCTTTGTGTAGAAATGTAAGGAGGGAAATGTTAGCAAGATTGTCGACACTTTCAGCTAGAAAAAGAGAAGATCAAGTCGCTTGAGAAAAGCCGGAAAAATTTGTGGTAGGCTCGAAGCTTTTACCTGGAAAACTTTAGCACGAGAATGAACCCAGAAAGCGTGACAACCCGTGCTCTGGGCATCTGACCCGACTAGTCCCTGACAAGGTGGAATTGTCAACTGACTCTACTCGTGCTAAGCCCTAAGCGAAAGAAACTCCAATCAATCGGAATCAGCATGAAAATTTGTGGTAGACTCGAAGCTTTTACCTGGAAAACTTATCACGAGAATGAACCCAGAAAGCGCGACAACCCGTGCTATGGGCATCTGACCCGACTAGTCCTTGACAAGGTGGAATTGTCAACTGACTCTACTCGTGCTAAGCCCTAAGCGAAAGAAACTCCAATCAATCGGAATCAGCATGAAAATTTGTGGTAGACTCGAAGCTTTTAACTAGAAAACTCAGCACGAAAAAGCTTCATCATGAAAAGCTTTTAAGGAATAACAGATCTTGTATCCAAAACCGCTTTGTTATTTTCTGTCTTGCTTTCTTGAAATAATTATGAAACCAAGGCGACAACTCTCAAGATGTTTTTTAGAGACAGCGTTGAAGTTCCTTATGATGAGATCCGCCGTTTGACTGCCTAAGTCGAGCGTATAACGATCCCAAGACTGTCAGTCATCAATTGGCAATTGCACACATGAGTTGCCGGTGATAGTTCCATGCATGTCGTATGATGAACTGTCGGTGATAGCAAATAAATGTAAACTACTACTGATCTACTGACATTTCAAGGGACAATTTCTTTATCAAAAGTTGCATAAGCAGTTTACGGTGAACGTGTCGGCGCTCACGAATCTTCCATGAAAAGCCAGACTATTGGAACATCCACAATCGTCCCCAACGCCTCTTCATATCAATGCTTGTTCACAGTCGAGCGCAAGTAAACTTCTCTCCGCTTAATTTGATAAGCAAATAAGAAAATTGATAATAATTCTCTGACTGAAGCTCGCAGTGTTTTTCTCCAGTTTAATTTTGTATCTCGAACGAAGCTGTTGCACACAATGACTGGAGAGGCTGAACGAGAATTTGTTGCAACAGATTCCACGATTGTGACATCGACGATCTTCAAGCTCAGAGTTCCTGGCGAGTATTCTGAGCCGTTTCACTACAGCCGCTTTTCAAACCCGACACGTGACTCATTGGAAAGCGCAATCGCATCACTTGACGGAGCAGATTACGCTGTGACGTTCTCATCCAAAGTTGCAGCGAGTCTCGCTGTTATCTCGTCACTTAAATCCAGCGATCACGCGATTTTTAGCAATTCATCGGATTATGAAAAGCTCAAAGGTCTCAATTTAAGTATCGACGCGGATTTTATTGATATTCGCAATGCGGAAAATTGTGAAAAATCCCTCAAAGAAAACACAAATCTCGTTTGGATTGAGTCGCTGTCACTTCCTCTGATGGATCAGCCAGATATCAAAGCGTTGGCTCAAATAGTTCACGAGAAATCAAACGCCTTACTCGTCGTTGACAACAGTTTATTGACGCCGCACTTCCTTCGTCCGTTAGACCTCGGAGCTGATATCGTCGTCTACTCCCTCAACGAGTTCATCGCCGGCCATGGCGACACCGCAATGGGAGCAGTTGTGACAAATAACGAGGGAATTTACGCGAAGCTGAAATATAATCAGTATTCAAGTGGCGCAGTCCCATCGCCCTTCGACTGTTTCATGGTCAAACGAAGCTTAAAGACATTGTCGCTAAGAATGGAACGACATTCCGAAAATTCTTTAAGTGTCGCACAATTTCTTAACAAACATCCGAAGGTCGAGAAGGTTTTCCAATTGAACTTGAAGCACAACAAGAGTTCGCCCGTCCTGTCGGTCAAGATTAAAGGATCGCTGGAAGATACAAAGATGTTTTTGCGATTATTAAAATCAGTTGCAGTGTCAGAGTGTCTAGGAAGCTGTGACACCATCGTGACATTCCCTTGGGAAATGAGCCATTCTTATCTGTCCGAGGAGGACAGAAACGCCGCTGGTGTTACTGACAATTTAATCTGCATCTCAGTCGGAGTTGAAGACTTAAAAGAAATCATCGACGATCTTGCTCAAGCTCTCGCGAGTGTTTGAAAAATCGAAACTTAAGCTAAAGAGTCTCTTATCACTTTAAATATTCGTCACGCTCGACGCGCACTGAGCTTGTGAAACTACCAACTAAATTTGTTTGTTCGCGAGCCTTTGTCTCTCATTGACACAATTGCATAATTAGTTTGTCGCGAAAAGCTTTCGAGAATCGATCTTTCATTGTTCCGCGCGACGACTAATTGCTCTGCACTTCCCTGCGAAAGTGGAAATTTAATTGCTGCAGTCACTTTCGATGCCCCAAGGTGTCTTAATGAGACACCAGCATCGAGTTATCTTAATAAGCTTTAAGTATCTTAAGAAACTTGCGTAAGAACATTTATCAGGATTGTATGCTTTGTTATGTCATTATGCTTCATTGAATAAAAGTCGTTGCCGAAACAATCAACGATTCTTTTTTTGCGGCAGCTTCCAAGCTCAATCAATCGCTGCTCCAGCCACGATCACGTCTCCCCGAACGATCTACAGCTTTGCATTTATTTCGTTTCATCTGTGTTGGCGCTACATAAAATTTTCGTTCGTAAAATTTTCAGTCCGCTGCTTCAGTCTGCTGCGAGAAGTGAAACGAGTAAGATGGTAAATTGTTTTTGCGGAGAAAGTTGAAAGTTATCGCTGACAAGAAGGAAATAAAGAAAGAAGAGACTTGAAAGAACATTTCGGACATTCGAGTTGATATCAGACGCAATCAAGTGAAAGATAACAGCGTGAAATATTGAAACTCCGATTGTGGTGGAGCTTTAAAGCATTGTGAAAGTTTTCGCGTAACTTTTCAGTTAATAATTCGTGGATAGAAACTTAATTAGTTGGAAATTGCTTGGAGCATAAGCTGCTGGACTTCACTTTGTCCTGGAGACGACGGTAAGAAAGCCTTCGTCACTCGGTCTTCACCTGAAGCGAAGGAAGGAGAAAAACTTTCTAAAAATCGCGACGACTTTGGCGTTGATAAAGTTGGGTAACGTGAGATGAAGAGAGGCGACAATAATTGATTGCAGCTTTATAACAACTTTTCGGCTTCGCACTGTCGCAAAAGCCATTTACGAAAATTGTCGGGAGTTAACTAAGAGAAGCATTCAAGCCTAAAAATGATTTGTTTGCGCAACCGATTATTGGATAATTATGTCGAAACACGAAAAATGGATTAATTCCCGGCAGGTCAAGCTTCGATTAGCACTTGACTCTCCAACATCCGAGTTGCCACTTCACAACCACTGTAAGCCCGTTGTCGTCGGCTTGTTTGTTTTGAATAATTTCTTGTCTTTCTTTCTTTCACCGAAAAAGAAACGAAATTGAAACTCACCTGAAAGTTAGTTCCATTAACCCACAAAAATAGAGCCACGCGGATGCAATCGGAAATCGGAGAGAAAGAATTCTCAAATAAACACAACGACGATGACTCAGGCGAAAAACCACAAGCGGGTTTCGTGTTGTTTGCTGCACATTAAGTGCAGACCGTTGATTATCATACAATCGAACAAGAGCTCTCTTAAGCATTGCAATTTCGACGAAAACGTTTCGCCCGTTGGCGGTGAAGAAGAATCGTCGACGAGGCTAAAGCATAAATTGCGAAACATAAGATTCGCATCCTCGTTCTTGTTATTCACTGCATTCTTAAGCTCCGAGAAGAGGGCGAAGCCGGAACGCGTGAAAAGTGTGGCATCGCGATCGGGACAGTCGAGAGTCTTGCATAGCTAATTGACCATTGAGGAAGTTCGTGAACGGTTAAGTCCCAAACAAGTTTGGACGGTGCGAGGATTCAAGAGTTCAATGTCAATCGGAGCCGCAAAAATTATTTATTGAAATAACAGAAAGCAGACGCATAAGTTAACACGGCCCGTTGTGATTTCCATCCGGATCTCCGTCGCGGTGAAATTTGTGAAACAGATGACGTGTATGAATCACAAGCGGATTTCGGTGACGTCGAAGGAAAGTCCGACTGCGAAATCCTGAATGTCATTGGCCTCCGGCAATGGATAGAAAGAGAAGCATCGTGTGTTCTACTTTTGCGCGACGGTAAAATTAATCCGAAAGCGAATCCGCGTTGCAAATATCTGCGGCTTGAGTTTTGTGGTAGCAGCGAGTTAACTCTCTTTCTCCTCACACTTCTTTTCGCTGTCTAATTAAATGTTCATGCCACTTTTCAATTGAACTCCTATTATTATTTATCGTTCGACATAATGTTCAACTAACTTAGCTCGGTTTTTTTTTTCGATTTCATTTCAGCCCAACAAAGAGCGCGAGCTTCAATGCTAAAGGAAGCGAGAGTTCAGGAATTGAATTACCGCCAATGACCAGTACTCACACGAGCTTTAATTAATTAAGATTTCTCTGGCCAAGTTTGAGTAATTAGTAATTAAATTAAATGGTTTCATAACAATGCAACCGCAAACAGAGTTAAAGAGCGCCCGCCGCCACTTGAGACCTTCAACCAAATCAACTGTGTTAGTCGCGCTAGCAGCGTTCTTCTTAGTCATTCATGTTGCGAGCTGCTCAACAATACGCGAAGAGGAAGAGTCGGCAGACGACAATAGATATTCACAAACCAATGGTGAGTTTACCGTTAAGCGAAAGCGAAAGCTGCGACCACTTCCGCTGCTTATCTTGATTGCGAAGCCAAATGCAAATCGTTCTGAAAGGTTTTACAATTCGTTCAGCGATCGAAACGTGATGAGAACAGAATTCTTGATTCCGATTTCGGAATTTGAGGAATCGGCAACCGGTTTCGCTTGTTTGGCTTGAGAACTTTTCGAGAGTTTGCCAACATCAAGGCCGGATCGGATTGCTCATCTTCCCTTCATCGCACGTTTTCTCCTCCGCTCCTGTATCATGAAGTAATCGTTACAAAAAATATGTGAAAAGCTCCCTGGCACCTCTCGAACCTGCTGAAATATTTTGGTCGAGAATTCAAATAAAACACGCGTTGAAAGTTTTATTGATTTTAAAAAATTTGTACACAATTTTATGAGCTAATAGAGCCATAATTATCTATTCCATTAAACTACTGACCAGACTTTATTTTTTTCATCTCAAAAAGCTCCCGATACCTTCTCAAACCTTCTCTGAAAACACCGAATATTCATCATAAATTTTACTCCAGCGAATCTCTTAAATACCAAACAAGTGATAACTCAAAAACGAATTCCATCTGCGCAATGATTTTGACATCGCTCGAGCTCGCTCGTCTGCTTTCGGCATTGAGTTTATTTCAGTTTATTATTCATAAAGTTTCCCCGAAAACAAAGCAATTGCTTTACCATTGCGTCACTTTCCATGATAATCACTTGACGCCGCTTAACGTTCCCGCTTGATATCGACGAACGAAATGGAAAACTCGCGAGGCGATAAGCAAGATCGATGTCTATGCACGAGAGGCTCAGTCGATGGTTCGTTTTCTTCTCGCTATTTATGTGTCAGTCGGTCAATTTTTATGGAAATAAACGGAATAGGAAAGAAGAAAATGGAAGAATGGAAGAAGAAAACGAAGGTGGAATCGCTCGACGTCGATTTTGCTTTCTATGAACGTGGATTTGTATTTTTCCGGAACAACATCGTTCAGGCATTAAAGTCTTTCGTTTTTACCGTATGCTGATGATTGATTTCGGCTTCTCTTCCTCTCGATTCAGGCTTAACGTACTGCCAACAGCTGAGAAGCTTCGAGTCGAGACGCGCCAAGGCACTGGGCAGAGAAGGAAGAAGCGTGAGGATACCAAAGTGTTCACGCAGCGGTCAGTTTGAGCCCGTTCAATGCTCCAACGAGTTGAACAGCACGGAATGTTTCTGTGTCGATGAGTATGGAGTCGAAATCGCTGGCACGAGAGTTGATGGCGAAGAGAAAGTCAACTGCACAGCGCCATTGAACAATTGTTCGGCCGCATCGTGTCGAATGTTCTGTCCTTCGGGATTCGCACGCGATCTATCCAATGGCTGTCCGGTATGCAAGTGCAGAGATCCGTGTAATGGCGTGAAGTGCCCGAACGGAGAAGCATGCGAACCACTCGAAGTAGATTGCAACGAAGACTTCTGCCCTCCGATTCCAACTTGTCGGAAAGCCAGAAGCTTCAAAGAACTCTGCCCCGCGGGATCTCCATTGTCCATCGCGGGCACTATTCGACCTTTCTTGTGCGGCAACGATCCAGGAAAACCTTTCTGTCCACCGCTTTATAAGTGCGTGGTGCAAGGTGCCAACGACTACGGCGTCTGCTGCCCTTCATCACTTAAATACGAAAAGCCGGGAACTTGTCCCAGCGAAGACGAAGTCATTTCTACGCCAGACACTGGCGTGATGTGCGGTAGCCCGTGTTCTCACGATTTGGAATGCCCACAGTTGCAAAAGTGTTGCGGTTCAACGGTCTGTGGTCGAACGTGTCAGCAAACGAAAGACTCCACGTTGTGTCATCAGGCGAAACTTCAGTCGGAGATTTTAGCAATCAGCGAACGGGAGGGCCGTGGTTACGTTCCGCAATGTGATGAAAGAAACGGCCAGTTCGTCAATCGTCAGTGCTCGTCGAACGGTCTCGTTTGTTGGTGTGTTAACCCACAGAACGGCAACAAGGTCAAAGGAACAATCGGTGCAGCAAAGTCAGTTAACTGCGATAACATCGACAATCTTTTAATAAGATCTGGAGCAAGAAGTGTCGACGGAGTGAACCAATGCGACCAGAACATTTGTGCTGCGATTTGCCAATACGGATTCAAGACCGATCACAACGGTTGCAGCACTTGCGAGTGCGAGGAGCCATGTGAAGGCTTCACATGTGCCGCTGGCTTCTCTTGCGTCATCGCAAAAGACCCGAAGTGCCTTTCAGGCTCTGGGCTTTGTCAGTCTGAGCCAGTCTGCAAGCCGAACATCATCTACTCGAATCCTTGCGATCGTGGAACGCCATTGACCAGCAATGCAACTGATGAAGTTCTTTTCTGTCAAGAAGGTAACGCAAGCCCTTGAGTTGTCTGAAAATCTTTTCTAAAATTATTCTCCAACAGATTTTTCATCTCCCGAGTACCAAGCAAAATCTTTCTTCGATGCAAGCGGCGAAACTTTCGAGGGTCGATCCAGTCAAACTTCGATCAAATGCCCAGAAAAGTTCAGCTGCACAAAGCTGCCGGGGCAAAGTGAAAGCGTCTGTTGCCCAACGTACGATGATTCAGCCGTCGCAGAAGCGCAACCGGAGCAAGAAATTTACGCGCGGCAGCAATCAAGTGAGTGAAGAAACGTTTTATTACTTAAACAGTTAAATCGAAACTTTATCGTTTAAGTGTGCGAATATCTGCGAGACTTCAGCGATCGAATGGAAGGAACGGAAGAGGGGATGTCATTGGCTTTGAAGCCGCCACGCTGCAATCCTTCTGACGGTAGCTTCGTCTCAATGCAGTGTCAGATCAAACGAAAATCGCTGACTAAAGCCGAGCAGAAGAAGATTCTGGAACAGAATAATATCCGCGAGATGCGAAAGCTTCTGGCCAATCGAAGGAAACGAGACGTTCAAACGCTGAAACTCACAAGAGTTGACAACATGCCGGACGTCAACGCAGAAGCTCAAATCATCACCGACTTCTTGCGAAGAAGAATTTTCGAGTCACCAGAGAAGTTTATGGCTGATTTATTCGGCGAACACTCCGAGGGTCGATCAGCGAGACTTATTGATATTGAAGCTGAAGATGAAGTTGAAGAACCACGCGACGATCGCAAGCTATCGATTAAGTCACAGCAGAAGCGAAACGATTTGATCGAAGTTGATGTCGAGGAATGTTTCTGCGTTGACGGCTTCGGAACGGAAATCCCAAGAACGCGCGGCTCACTCAACGTCACAGAGTTTGAATGCAACAAAATCCGGGACAACTTGGAGTGCCTCGATCTCACATGCCGCATGGGATGCGATTATGGTTTCGTTCTGGATGCGGATACGCAATGTCCATCGTGCACGTGTAGAGATCCATGCGAGGGAATCCAATGCGATGAACTTCACGAATGTCGAACCGTCGAGGTCTCGTGCGAGGGAGAATATTGTCCGCCGGTTCCCGCTTGCTTCCCCAAGAAACAAGGCCAATGTCCATTCCTCGTGCCGCCAGCAGGCGAAGACTTCGATGATGCGTGCGCCTATGAATGTCGATCAGACAATCACTGCATGGGGTCAAAGAAATGCTGTTCGAATGGCTGCGGAACTGTTTGTATTGGTAAGATTAGCCCGAAGCGTTTGCAATGGTAAACTAACTTTAGCTTTCCTTTTCCTCAGAACCACAATTGAAAACAGCTTGCCAACATCTTCAATCGATTCAGATCCATCAAGCAATCGAGCTCGGAATGCCAGCAAAGCAAAAATACATCGCGCAATGTAACGATGACGGATCGTGGAAGACAATTCAATGCGGACCGAATAACTCGTGCTGGTGCGTCGATGACCGAGGCAATGAGAAAAGTGGAACAAGAACAAACGACGGAACTCCAAATTGCTCCGTAGCGAAGCTCTCGACTTGCCCTCAACTTAAGTGCAAGCCTTGCGAGCATGGCCACGAGTTCGATGACGACGGCTGCAAAACTTGTCAGTGCAAGAACCTCTGCAAGGAGATTAAATGCCCATTAGACGAGCAGTGTGAGCTTGTGCAAGTCGAATGTATCAACAGCAATAACAGCACGCAGCCATGCCCAAGAATGCCAATTTGCACTCCCATCCGCGATTCGATCTGCACAGAGGGTCTTCCATTGAAGCTGAACGGTAGAGAAATCAACTGCGGACCCGATGCTGACGCTTGTCCAACGACGCATTCCTGCAACTTGAATCCTATAACGAAGCGCGGTGTTTGCTGCGCTAAAAGTCGCGACGTTTGCTTCGAATCGATTGATTCCATTTGCACTCTGAGCGAAGACGACTCGAATGAAAGCGTCGTGAAATATCGATTCAGCCCTCGAGCTAACAAGTGCACACCCGTGAAACTGTCAAAGACCAAAAACTCATCGTGCATCAGCAAGAACTTGTTCCATAGCGAGAAAGCTTGTCGCTCTGTCTGTCCTGTGCTGTCGCAGTGCGAACGACTGAAGCTGAAGAACTCGATTGCAGCGCGTCGTCGAGCTGACAAGTCTGACATTTGGTTCCGTCCGAGGTGCGACCCTGAGAATGGCACGTGGAGCGCCGTTCAATGCATTGGTGAGAACACAAACGACAACACTCGAGTCTGCTGGTGCGCTGATAAGAAAGGATCGCCGATCAAGGGATCACTCACGAAAGGAGCTGAGCCGACCTGCAACCACCGGCAAGCTCGCAGACGAATGCAAGAAGAATCCGATCCAGTTATGGAAGAACTTATTCGCCACATCACTTTCCTAACCGACGAGAACAATTTCCTCGACGAAGATGAAATTAAGGACGACAGCCTCGTTGCAGTCACTGAAAAGATTGTTGGGATGTCGGGAATTTTAGGCGAAAGCAGTAAACGTTTGATCGCCTCGACGACTCGTTGTGATGCCCTCCGATCGACCGCTCAATTTATCGTCAACTGCGACGACGACGGAAATTTCTATCCGATCCAATGCAACCACGAGACTTGCTGGTGCGTCGATGAAGCCGGCAATCAACTGCCATGGAGCAGCACGTTCCGCAAGGGATCGAGAAAGTGTCAGCACACTCAACTTGATGCCGTCGAAGTTGAACTTCATCTGATGAATCCCAACGCTGTCAAGCTAACAAATCTCTACGACATTTTGTTTGAAGATGTGAGAAATCTTGTCGGCGAAGGTTTCAGCAACTTCCGAGTTCAGAAAAATTCTGACGCGACCGTTACACTTCGCTTTGATCTGATCGAAGACCACAAAGTCAATCAAGCTTTCGCGATTGAAGAAATGAGCAAAGAAGAAAATCTTTTCCTGTTCCACGGAATGCTTCGGCCAGACATCACGCAATCAAAGTTCTCGCACAAAGTTCCAATCACCAACATCCCAGAGAAAGCCTCGCTCGGCATTCCCCAGAACACTTTCCACACAATTGTCTTCATCCTAGCGACGTCGTCTGCCTTCATCATCAGCATTCTCGTGATCTATGTGATGCTAAAGAAAGGAAAAGCGACGAAGGAAACTTCGCATTACGTGAACAACAAGAACATTCATTCCGGTGATAAATTCATCGACTACACTTCACCTATCTTCGTCCTAAGTGCCAATGATGCAGCGAGAGCGAGCAGCTGAACGACTTCAACTTACTAACAGCATTTTAGGCTTTTGCTTTGTCTAGTAATCACTTGAACGACTTGAGTCACTTTGAAATTCCACAAAAATTGACATGAACACATCGAAAGTTGTCGATGTGCTCATGCCGATCGTTTTCTACTAAGCTCTTTCTAGTTACGTTTGCTTGTTTCTTAAGTGTGAAAAATTATTCTTTATTTATTGTTCAGTTGTTTGGTGAAAAAAAAAAAATGTTTCACAATAAAAGTCTTAGGAAAGTATAGCGAAAGTTTTTGTCTAGATGCTCGCTAAAGCTTGCTCAAGATCTTCAATAAGCTCTTTGCTGTTTTCTAGTCCAACGTTGAGTCTAACTAGCGTGTCAGTGACACCAACGGCGATCCGTTGCTTCTCTGGAAGATCAGAGTGCGACATCATCCATGGGAAAGCAGCGTTGCTCTCAACTCCACCTAAGCTTTCAGAAATTATGATGAGCTTCAGCGACTCGAAGAACTTTTTCGATTCAACGATCGATCCTTTGATATAGAAGGAGATGATGCCCGAATGGCCATAGGATTGAGCCACAGCAATCTCACGTCGCTCATGATTTTTCAGCGCCGGATGGAAAACTTTTCGGATCTTTGGATGACCGTCGAGGAAACTTGCGACAGCGAACGAGTTTTCCGAGTGCTGCTCCATTCTCAGCGATAATGTTTTCAAGCTTCGGCTCACTAAGTAGCAATCATGAGGTGATGGCACGACGCCCGTAGATATCTGGAAGTATCTCAGCGTCTCGTAAAACGTTTTGTTGTTGGTTACCACAGCTCCCATGACTACGTCAGTGTGGCCGTTCGTGAATTTGCTTAACGAATACATGACAGCATCAGCGCCGAGTTCCAAAGGCCGTTGGAAGTACGAAGTCAAGAAAGTGTTGTCGACAATCAGCAATGCGTCAGAATTCTTGTGAACGATGTCAGCGATCGCTTTGATATCCAAAATGCTCATGAGAGGATTTGTGGGCGACTCGATCCAAACAATCTTCGTGTTCGGTGTGAAAGAGTTCTCGAAGCTTTCGACTCTGTTGAAGTCAACGTATTTAGTTCTAATGCCCATTTTCGCGGCAAGATCTCTAAATAGGCGAAGCGAACCGCCGTACAAAATCTCAGTTGACATGATTTCATCTCCGCTTTTTAGCGTTGAGATTATCGCCGACAAAGCTGCTACACCCGCTGAGAACGACAGCGCGAACTCACCGTTATCAAGCGCTGCCAACGTCTTATCAAGAACATCGCGAGATGGGTTCTTGTAGCGAGTGTACTGATAGCCAAAATGCTCATCGGGAACCGTTTGCTTGTACGTGCACGAGGTGACAATTGGAGTGACTACGGGTCTGAGTAAGAAAATAAGCTAATCCTCGAGTGCTAGAGATGAGAATCCTTGCAATCAAACCTGCTGTTCCAATCCTCCGCCTTGTGCCCAGCATGAATTGCCTTCGTCGCAAACCCTTCCGGCTGCTTTCTGAATCCAAGTTTCTCGTTGAAACTTTCCATGATTTTGATCGATCGTTCTTCGTTCACCGCTGAAATGAGACTGAATTGAAATAGAAATATTATTTTGAGCTTTGTTATCATCCAGAGTTTTAAATATATTTTGTTGTAGGTCAAGAGAGGCTGCGAGTTATTATTTGTGAACTTCGTCAAACGATGTTTGAGCGTGGGCGTTGATTTGAAAGTTGATACTGTTCTCTTATCATGTTTAGCCTCTCTTCCGATGATTGATGAGTTGCCAAATTAGCTGACGAACAAAGCCTTATTTCCTTTACGGTAACTTATCCGGTCGTTAAGACCTTTACCTTGTGATAAGCAGTTCCTCGATAAATGATAAGAAATCAGTATAAATTTATAGGCTCGATAATTTTTGAGTCAAACGTGTTCCAGAAAAGCTTGAAATGTGAGTTAAATGTGGAGTTGTTTGGATCAAAATTCTGATTATTTTCTGCGATTTCAGGAAATCTCCGATTAAAACTTTAATTCTGATATTGGCGATCACTGCATCAGCCCGCACTTTTGTCATTCACTGTGAATTTGAGGACGACGATTGGTATCCTATTGGAATTCATTACGCTTGTAAGGTCACCGAGGTGGACACGACAGTCAACGTCACCGAGATTCATGGCAATCATATGCCGGAACGCAACGACACAGATGTTGAGATTTTCTACGTGTTTGACATGTTTGAAACTAGCACTGCATTTTCGCGTTTTCCGAGAGGTGTCGAACAGTTTTTCCCGAACTTACGAGGAATTTTCGTTATGTACAATGGCTTGACGTCGATCACCTCCGAAGATTTGATGCCGTGGCCACATCTAGCAATGCTCCATCTCCCTGGAAATAAAATCGGGGCGTTAGAGTCGGATCTTTTTCAACATTCGCAGGAGCTCGAGTGGATCAGTTTCAGCAACAATTTAATTGAATTCGTTGGAGATAATTTGCTGTCTAATCTCACTAAGCTGAAATACGCTTTCTTCGCCAGCAACCTTTGCATCAGTTTTAGTGCGCAAACGCCGCAAGATATGGAGACTTTGCAGGCTAAACTTCTCGCACAGTGCCGACCTATCGAGTCTTGCGACACCAGATGTTCACTTAACGAGGAAGTCGATAGCTTAACGACACTTGTGAAAGAACAGGCCGAGATCATTGCTGAGTACGAGCTACGAATTAGCAGGCTCGAGAGTCTCATCCAACTGGTTCATGAACTGGAGCCTTGATAAGAAAATTAGTATTTTTATGAACAAGATTATGATAAATAATTAAAAATTCCGTGAACAAAAATAGAATTTCTATTGGAGTTTTAATTATTCAATGAACGCGATAACCTTTGATCTTTTCGAAACGTAATGTCTCGGTTTATCAGTGCAAACCCGAAGATTTATTTCCAAAACAGAGTGTCCGACACATTACACTTGAACTTGAACGCAGTTTTAATTTTGCTGCGTAATTGTTTTGGCCATTCATTAACTGGAATGGCCAATTAGTTGACAGTTGAATAAACTTTAGATTGCACTGAGTGCGTTGTCCAGATCTTCGATTATTTCAGTGACATCCTCGAGGCCAACTGAGATTCTTATCAAATTGTCAGACACTCCAGATGCGAGTCGATCGTCTTCGGGTAGAAATCCGACAGTCATCTCCCAGCTGAATGTCACAGTCGTGGCGGGATGACCAAAGCTTTGAGTGATTTTAATCAGCTGCAAAGCTTTGAGAAATCTTCGAGACTCCTGGAGCGATCCTTTGATTAAAAATCCCATGATGCCCGAATGGCCATAGGATTGAGCAAGAGCGACTTCATGTCTATCATGGCTTTTCAGAGACGGATGCATAACTTTTTCGATCATCGGATGGTTCTCAAGAAACACAGCGACTTCATAAGCATTCCTTGAATGTTGCTCCATTCTAAGCGGCAAAGTTTTCAAACTGCGATTGACTAAGTAGCAATCAAACGGCGATGGAACGAGTCCAGCGGCTGACTGGAAAAACTTGAGATTCTGGTAGAACTTCTCGTTGTTTGTAACGATTGCACCCATGATGGCATCAGTGTGGCCATTTGTGAACTTGGTCAGCGAGTACATGACAGCATCAGCACCGAGCTCCAAAGGCCGTTGGAAGTACGAAGTCAAGAAAGTGTTGTCGACAATCAGCAAAGCGTCAGAATTCTTGTGAACTATGTCAGCGATCGTCTTGATATCCAAAATAGTTAGCGAAGGATTCGTTGGCGATTCGAGCCAAACAATCTTCGTATTGCGATTTAATGAGCTTTTCAAGCTTTCGTAGTCATTGAAATCAATATACTTGACTTCGATTCCCATTTTAACAGCCACGTTATCCATGACTTTAAGAGCACCACCGTACAATGCTCTGGTTGAGAGTATCCTGTCGCCACTTGATAGCGTTGTTATGACTGTGGTCAACGAAGCGATGCCAGTCGCGAAAGTCAAACCAAACTTTGCGCCGTCTAGAGAAGCTAGGCATTGCTCCAAAGCCGCACGTGTTGGGTTTCCATAACGGCCGTACTTGATGCCGTAAAGATCTTCTGGGTCTTCGTACTGGTAAGTTGCCGAGGTGACAATTGGTGGCACGGCAGGCCTAACAAAATCAAAGTTAATTTAATATTCGTATTCAAAACGATAACAACAAACCTGGCTTGGAAATTTTTCGAGTCCTGCCCTTCATGGACAACTTTGGTCGCATATCCTTTGGGCTGTTTCCTGTACCCGAGGCTTTCGTTGAAACCAATTTTCTGCATTGCTATTCACGTCTTTGTCCTTCTGCTGCTCAATCTTTACTAAGCTAATTTATTTATTTTTTGCTATCAACGTCGCCACTTCGTTGTCAAAATATTTTTTTCCCAACATTGAAATTGAACTGGAGAGAAGAGAATCATTTTCCTAAAGCATTTCAACAGCTTTCGAAGAAAAAGCTTTCGTGAAGCTTTCAAAATGTATCAAACAAAAGCTCGTTTCTCTGTATCAGCTTCTGAATTTCTCATATCCTTCAACGTCAATCACAAAGCGATGATATCAAACAAGCCTTCTCTGCAATCAGTAACGCACGATCATCTCCACACGCTCTTGTTCCATTTGCTTGTTCTGTACTCATCACGCATAATTTGACTCTCATGACATTGTCCTCTTTACAACTGATGATGGAAACGATTGAAGTGAATTGTTTTCAACGAAAATATGCTGGAACATCAACATGGAATTAGCATAAATTTAAATCTCAATTTCAAAATCTATTTTCGAGCGAGGATGCAAACGTTGGTGAGCTCGTGTTCTAGAAAACAAGGAGCGAGAATCGAACATGGCTTTTGGATTATTTGCGAGCAACTTAATCGAAAACGCTTGCAGCATAAAACCTGTGTAGTGCCAGATGCAGACGAGCTTTTCAATTTTATCGAGTCGGCATCTTTCCGCTCCAATGATTTTCTCACTCGTTTCTCTAGTCCGTGAACTTCAATTCAAGCAAACTAGATAAAGATGCCAAGGTGGATGGAGCCGCAAGAATATCGATGATGCCGTTCGCTTGAGCTTTGATATCGATATGCAAACGCGTGCGGTTTCTGCCTCAACGCTCAGCTCATCTCGGTTTGTGGTGCTCGATGCTAGCTGAATTAATTGCGGTGTGTTTATCTAAGGTCGGCAATTGACGAGAGCTTGCCAACAGCTTTCGTTCACACAGTCGCAATCAAAGGATAGGAATTTTCATGCCTCGCTAATGTTAATCCATCGTTACTGATTGTAATGGTGCATGACTCATACCAGCGACTGTAGTGCGACTACAATGAAGAAATCTTGCTCGCAACTTCAACATGGGCAGCATGCAAGAAGTAGCGAATATCGGCGCATTTTCTGTAGTCGCTACGGGGGAGACTAGACAACAAAACATGAAACGAACACTAGCGAGCAGCATAAGCGCCTTAAACGCAAGGCGCACACCAAGAAGCGGGGAAAAAACTTATAAAGCCAACCGCGCAGCCGTCAGTGCAAGTTATTTTGCAAAGTCAATTTATAAAGTCAACAACATTTCTGTGCGCAGTTTGAGACGAAATTCGGGCGAATTCATAATTTCCTGCAACTTTCCTTTGTGAGACAAAATCAGTTTTGTGGTCAAACTTTCATTGAGCAAACAAAGTGAAAACAGCGCTCGAGTGCAATATCCTAAGGATTATAATTACTACAACGGCTCAAAATGTGGATGAAAGTGACGGTAAGTGGTCGCGGGAGAGAGACAATCGCTAATTGCTCAATCATAAAGATCTCAATGAAGTGATCTTCGAAATCTTTCGCTGTGAAAAGTTTCCGAGTGCCTAATGAAATCTCCATCGCAATTACCTCGTTGCTTTAATTTCCCTTTCATTCTTCGGAGCCGCAGCGCGAGATAATGCTGCATAATTCAATGCATTCACCGCCTTCAATTTCGTTGGGAACGTAAAATGTTTTATTAATTATTTGCACAAAGTGTTTCGCGTCATTCGCTGGGAGACTGGAAAGCTTCCCATTCAAGCCCCGCTCGACTATAGAAATAAATATAATTAGATGTATTACGATCAAGCGCGACATGGCAACAGTAAACGGGCTGCAACATGAGAAATTGAAGCCTGTGAAGAAGTCTACGTGTCTGATGCAATCGCTAAGGTCTTCACGGTAACCGATTTTTATGGGGGATCTTTAAATGCCATTCAATAAATAATTTATATTTACATTTAATGTATGAGTCTGGGGGGCAGTAAAGCAATACTTTCTACACGTTTCCAATGCAGACAATAACAAGGAGCCCGAAAGGTTTCTTCTCAATCTTTCGTCGCGACGCATTAAGTGCCAATTTTGAGGCTAGGAAAATGAGGAAATAATTGCACTTTAGAAAGAAGCGAATTGAATTGAAACGAGAGCCGCAATTTCAATCGCAACGATGATATTAATTTACGTCAATGACTTGTGACTTTGCAGCTAAACGAGCGTTCGTTTGATAAATGGCCACGATCCCCGAACCTCTCGATAAGTGTTCACAAGAAACTTTCGCTCTCGTTTCCGAAATAAAATAAAAAGAATCGACGGGTTCACATAAATTATTCAATAAGCATTAGCGGAGTGCGAGCTTGGAGAAATTTTTAAATCATTGCAATTACCCATCGCGCAGGTGTAATTTGCCATTCAGTGATGCTTTCCGACGATTTCCATTGTTTGCCCATCCGCTGAATAATTTAACATTTGGCAGTGATTTTGCTTGGCTTCGCCTCAACCGTAAAGAAAGTTCGCGCGATTATTCTCAGATTAATCAAAGCACTTTCGTTTTTCAAGTGAACTCGCTGACGAACGACGGCGACCTTCACAAGGTTTTTTTGTTTGCCGTAAATCTAGTTCGGAGCTCCGTCTCAGGGGGAAACAACATGCCGAGTCTTTGAACGGGAAATTATGCAAAGTTTATTCCACTTCTGAACATTGTCTCAGCATTTATGCTATTCAGGGAGCCGTCGCTCAATGATGAGCCCGCAATGGTAATTTCAAACTAATTTCCCGCGCTGAACTTCGCTTTAAACGACGCCAGGCTCTTTTGAAAATGCAAAGAAATTCTCACGGTCTTCAATAAAAAGAGCAATGGCACCAACTCACATGAGCCGCGCTTTACGTGTGAAGAAGAAATAAATTTTGTTGCTTTTTTTGTAGCGCTCGGCGTTTTTTATGCTTCAAAAAGTTTTCGCCTTCATTGTCGCTTCCCTGAAGCTTTTTTTTCTCACCTGAGGAGCTAACGATGTAACGGAGAATCGATTAGCAATGAAAAACGCATTGGGATCAGTTTCTTGTTCCGAGGGACAGTTCCGACCGTTGAAGCCTCGTCGACGTGCTGAGCGAGCGAACAAGAAGAATCTTATTAGCCAGCCAAGAGATTTACGTTCGATGCCATTGTCTTGTCTTTGGGCTGAGTCGTCATAATGTTATGCAAGCTGGCGTGTGAAGTTTTGAGATCTGAATCTTGAGCTCCATCGTTTTGAGTTTGGAGGACGCGATGTTTTACACTTTGCAGTCGCAGTTTGTGACATTTTCCTCGTTTTCTCTCTCGCTGGTAATCTGATCTGGGAAACTTTTATTTCGAGGAAGTAATCTCCATAGATTCATCTCTTAATGGCGCTGCTTCTCTCCGCAACGAAATATTATTCTCGACCTCGCTGAGTCTCAGCTAGAAAAGTCAAAACATTCAACTTGCTGCACTTTAACGAGAAGCAAAACTCCGCATCGAACACGAGGCGAAAAAGCCAAAGGCGGAATGTGAAAAGTGAAGAAGACACCAGCGGCTCACCGCTTTATTAAATGTTGTTCTACTGTGGCAAGCATTCGAATCGAACAAGAAACAATTATTTTCCTCGTTGCAAATCGAATCGTGATGAGCTGGAATTACACGGTCCTTGCAAGCGTCGTCGTCGTCGCGGCTTGCCCGCATCGACGTTGAGCGTCGACTTGTCAACTTCCTCTGACGATTCAATCTACCAGTCGGAGTTCCCGTGACATTTTCCATGCGAGAAACTCATCGGGCAACCCATGGGAGCACTTTGCACTCCAACAAAATTTGTTTTCCATTGAAATGCTTTTAATTTCGCTCCGTCTTCATTAAATCTTCTCGAGACTACTGCAGCCTCTTAGGAGCTTTTGTTTACGGCTTTTCTTATAAATGCATTTGAGCAGCGTCGAAGAAGAAACTACAATTGGCGAACTGAGCGTATTATGACATTTTACATAACACATGAAACACAAGATGAGATTTTATAAGGCGCTCTGGATGAGACTTTTCTCGTTCGCCTTCTCTTTGACGGTTGAAAGGAAAATGAAGCTCAAAGCGACACAAAAGGTGAGAAAACGTCTTTGCATCAATAACAATGTAAAGACAACGAAGCTCTCAAAGCGATGCATCATCGTCGTCAGCCGTTAGATAAGCCAAAGACTTTTGGCGAATTTCTCGAGATCATAAACGACAGCATTGTGATTCAAGTTTCCCACTCACACCAGCATCGTGGAAAACTGGAAAAACGGCATTGCTTAGCGTAACTACTCGGATAGTTTCTTCAAAAATCTCGTACGCAAATGGAAAACGAGTTTCCATCGAAGACTCAGACATTTCCCCGTTGAGAAAGTTATTTCACAGCGATCGAAAATTATCTAATTCCAAGACGATGGAAAGAAAGCAAAGCCAGGCAAACAAACCATACACTCGTTAGCATTAATTGCATATTCAAGTGTCTGGGCGCTCGTAATAATGAAAACGATTATGATTGGAATCGGAACCGCGAGAAGCGTTAACAATGCGAACTATAAATCGCATCATGGTCAAGTTTACGTGCCTTGTCTTACCCGAGCGCTTTCTTTCGCTTTCCACTCCGATTGTCTCACTCGATCTTACGAAACTTTGCTTCACTTTCGATACAATGTTGCGGGTAATTCGACATCGTTTCGTGGCTGTTAAGCTCAGCGTTTCGAAAACCAATTTGATGTCATGTCAAGATCCACAAAATCGCCAATCATTCAACTCAACGACGCCGAAAGACAATGAACCAATAAAGCTGTTCAAGCCGCGCCGATTGGCTCACTTGCCACGGAAAAATTGACTGCTTTGTACCGTTTAACTGAAATCCAACACGGTTGCGTTTTGATGAGTTAATTAATCGGCATTTTTTTGTCTGTGCAAGTGTCTATTGTGACAGCTTTTCGATTCTGCGGCGGCAATGGAAATCGAGAGTACAATGTGTCAAGTTTAAAGCCGCCGCATTAGACTTCATTTGTCTCTTGCGCAAACATCGTCAGCGCCTAATCCCCATTCACAATATGTTCGCAGCTAAAGGAGTGTGAAGGCTTGTCGTCTCGTTTATCAGGTGTTTCCGGTTGACGACGACATGATAAACAATGAGATTGCGTAAGGATGCGACTCACGTTATGTGAGCTGTGACGTCTCACTCACATCTCGTTGGAGATGACGAGAACCTTTCGCCTAATTCAATTTCTCGCTTCATTGAGTTCGAGAAGCTCGCATCGGAATGAAAAACTTTTCCGGGAAATTCGCCATAGCGAAGACAATTAGCTTCTCATCTCCGACTCGTTCAGCGATGACTTTCCATAGCTCGGGACAATTTTTCATTTCGCAAACAAAAGAACGATTTTTCATCGCATGATTTATCTTGCGATCATGTAAGCGACGCTTTTCCAATTTGCCGACTTCTGTGCATTTGCAACGTCCAGGAAAAAAAAAACGTTGGCAGTCTTATCACGTACGAATGGAAGGCGCGTAACAAATTACGCGTTCGTTTAGCAGAATCAATCGTCAAGCACTCAAAACCAGCTCGCGGCATGAGCTCCAGATCTATTACATGAAAATTATTTGTGGCATTTCTTATGTAACAGTTATTAATGTGTGCATTAAACCTTTTCGCTGAGCGGAACGAACTCGTAATGAACAATCATTTGGCTCTAAGGTCCGCGCGTTCGCAATCTGAATCCCTTTTCGTGCAAATACCAACGTCGAGATTTCGCTTTACGTAAGAAAAGTGCATTGTGAGCGAGATGGCAAATTACAAAGTCACCGTGCGTTGCGACGACTTTCGCTTTCAGAGAAAACTCGTTGAGTCTGTCAGGCTAATACGGTTAACGTGCTATAATATCAATTGAAGTCGAGAGCTTACGAGCATGGCTCATGACAACAATTTTCCGTTTGAACGCATTGACGATGACATAATGGAGCCGCATGGCAATTGCTTCATTATCCGTTGCAGGTTTCCCTCTATCGCTTCACTCTCCATGTGAGTAATTGTGCAATCAAGTGCACGCGAATCTGAGATCGAAGTTTTCGGCGATTCGCTGGCAAACCGGTAGAGCTTTTTATTGACTTGCACTCCACAGTAATTGCTTGAGTTAATGGTCCAATTTCGATCTCGAATCGAGAGCAGTGTCATTAAATGTGAAGGTCACGAGCTACAGCCGAGATGTTTCGGGGTTTGGCAGGCCACAGTGCTCGAAATCAATACGCTCAATTTGTTTCTTTGATTGTCCTCCGGATCAGACGGAGTAATGATTCAATTGTCGGCCCACCGTGCCCACTCTCTTCAAGTTTCCTGTAAGTCATAATGTTTGCCGTGTTTTCCTTTGTCCGCCTCGAGATCCGACTCGAGAGATCATAATTAAATCTGCGGATGAATGGAGAAAAAGCGAAACTGTGAGAAAGACCATTAAGAGCGCCAGTGAAGTTCGAGCGCACACCCATTTTCGTGTCCATGCGCTGAACTCGAGCGCCGCAATCCAAACGCATAATTTTCGAGACCGCGAATTCGCGACGAAAACGGCGATCGCGATGTTTGTTTCTATCGTGAAAGAGCAAGCTGAGAAGCGAAGCGGTTTCCATCGCCGCCAGACTCACCAATTTGATGATTGTTCCAATTGCTAGCGCTAACAGTGAGTCAACACCGATGAATCAGCGCGATCTGACCTCGAAATAGATTTTAATGCCTTCATTCTGCTGTTTGTGCGCCTTGCATCAGTCCAGATGGTAGTTTGAGGAAAACGGAATTTCTCGAGTGCGCTTGGGAATGTTGGCCGATTCCGCTTCTGACAATTTGCTTTCCTCCGTTGCGCAATTGACATTCGTAAGAAACATTTTTATCGTGTGGAACTTATTACAATAAAGTGCTACATGGGCTTCGAGTCAATCCACAGAACAATTCGCTTTAGGTTTGCTCGCGTAAAGGCGTTCGAGGAACAAACCTCCCAAATCTCGAGCCATAAATTATGTGGTACGGCTCAATGACAATCGCGAGTGCAGCCAACGAATTGTTAGTAACGGTTCGTTTAATTAGATCGATTTCATTGTTTCGCTTCTTGTTATTTAAACTTCATGATTCTCGCTTTATTTGCGAATTAAAAGATCGCAGTTTGTTCCTCAATTAAATTCATCTTTTTTTTGTGTGTGATTTGCAGATTCCGCTCGCTTTTCTGGTTCTTCTGGCAATCGGCACTGACGCCCAACAAAGACGAGTCAGACTTCGGGCTCGACCAGTTCAACAGCTTGAAAGCGCTGAAGAGGAAACGAGCGAAGAAGTCGGCCAGCAAGTCATTCAATATTATCGGCCTCAACCCAAGCAAGACAACGCGCAAGAGCTTGTCTACGTCAACGAGGAAGAGTACCAGAATCTCTATGGACAGTCAACTCCTGCGTCGCGCCCACGCGATTACAGACCGGCAGTGACGACGATCCGTCCAATATCAAGAACTCAGCCAGCCGCTCTTCAGCCTCGTACGAAAGAGCCAGAATCAAAGGCTCCACCAGTGCAAACAATCCGAAACTACAACAAAGTTAACGACGACGGTTCATTCACTTTCGGCTATGAAGCCGCTGATGGTTCATTCAAAGAAGAAACCCGAGGAACTGATTGTGTTGTGCGTGGTCGTTACGGATACGTTGACCCAGAAGTTAAGTATTTGCACTTGAATCTCGGGCGATTCAGAACGTGAGACAGTTTCTAATCTTCAGACTGAAAATCTCTTCAACAGGCAACAAACGTGAGTTCACTTACGTGAGCGGAAACCCTTGCGACCCAAACAACCCCGAAGGCAGCGAAGAAGAAGAGCGCAATCAATCCGAAGAAGATCTCGACGAGAATGTTCCACAAAACTACCCGAAACGTCCAATCCCACAAGTGATTAACCGTCCTAGACCAACTCCGTCGCCAACCACTCGTGCACCAACCACCGTCTTCCAGAATCGTTACAGCCATCCATCGCTTGACTCCGGCTCGCAAGAAGAAGACGACGGTGCAATTCAATTCGCACAGATTCCCAAGACATCCCCGCGTCCAGCCTTCGTCCAGTCCACTCCCCGTCCGAGGGTTCAGGTAATTGATACGACACCAGATCCATCTCCAGTCAGTTACGCATCACCGACCGCATCGTACGCAACACCAAAAACACCAATTAACATTACACCGTCAATAAACATCACACCAAAACCCTTCTACAGAATTCAAAACAATGTATTGTCCTATCAACAGACCCAAGCTCCACCAGCAACGACTTACCGACCTCAAACCGTTTCGTATGTGACGCCTAAGCCCGCTCATGTCACAACACCATCTTACGTCACGAAACAACAACAAGGCGTCACCTTCGCCAGCGGATCGCACGGTGCTATTGACTTCGATGCCGAGTTCAAGAAGTTCACACAAGACAACAGAGACAGTAACGGTGGATTCGTTCCAGTGACACCATCGTCATCAGCTCCACAAGTCACAAAGTCTGCGAAGGCCCCGTCAAACTCTCAACGAGGTGGCTCAAACCCAATCTATCAAACGCAGTTGGTTTATAATCCGTCGTCAGGAAACTACGATTCAGCACTTTACCAATCGATCGCCCAGACTGACAGCGAGTTCCAATTGAACCAGAGAATTCAGCCTTATCAGCAACAGTATCAACTTCCCCAGCAACATCAGCAATATCAATTCCCTCAGCAGCAAGCTTTCCGATCACCGATCGCTCAACCACAAACTCAACCGCAAGCTCAAGTTCCCCAGCAGATCTACCAGAAGCAACAGAACGAGCTTCAGTTCGTGAACTCGCAACAACTTTTCGCCCAGCAACTTCAGATGCAACAGTCTCAGCTCCACCGCGACAGACTCGAAGCTTCGAAGAAGCAATCATCGCCAGCCCATCGCTTCCAGTTGCAGCAGTCCGAGCAATCTCCGATCTTGCAAGCTCAACTTCGCGGTCAACCCGGCCAACAATTCTACTATATCCAACCGCAGGCGCAGCAGAGCGGCGGGCAAATCGAGGCCTTCTTGAGAGGTCACAATTTGGAGTATTAGGAGGAGTCGAAACAAAGAGATTGAATTCATTGACACGATTTACCATTAACTGCCATCGTTACCATTTATTAGTCAATGAATGAATTAGCACGTTAAGCGCCTTTAATTGTTAATGTCGTGTCGTCTTTGTTGCGAGACAATCTACTTAAATATTAATTCAACCAAACACTTTGTTCCTTTCTTCACCCAAAAGATTTTCCCTCTCATGTTTGTACATACAATCGAATCCCATTTCCCCAAAAAAACTTATTTAATTCACCTTGAAGCCTTGTTCATTACTTAATCGTGCGGCGACGAGTTTCGCGACGTCAGCACTCATTAGAGTTTCTTAACATCTCTCACACACTTGAAATCAAATAATCATCATCGATAATCGTTTGAATAATTGATATCGAAGTCTTTCTGGCACGTCGCCCGTGCCGACGACGGGCGAGCTTGTCGTTCAACGCTCGCCTTAACATAATTTTTATTTCACGAAAGTGAAAGTAAATTGAAACAAACGAGCCGAGCAGAGCTTTTCGGGGGTCTGATTGAGTAAAGTGGATTTGCGTTGCGACCAGGAAAAACCACTTCGCTTCTTGAATTGGGCCGAGCTTAATTGAAATTGCGATCGCTTAATTGGCCGATGAAGAAGTGAAAAAAATCGGAAGCTCGTCAATTTTGTAGGAAAACAAAAAAGCGATAAATAAAGCGAAAAAAATGGAAAAATATTTCATTGGACGATCATTAATTATAGTTACAGGTTCCTGATGCCGTGAAATGTCTCTTGGCGACCTCTCGTCGTCATAAATCAAAGGTTGACGGCTGGAGAACTTAAAGGTTCCGCGCCCGATGGAAGATTTCATGCTCGCGACAACAAATCTTTGAGTAATGATTCGGTTTCTCCATCATCTCGAAGCCTCAACAGTTCAGACTCTTCATTCGCAACTAAGTCGTCAATTTTGTAGTTTAGTCATCGATGTCACGTTCGGCAGGCGAGCGAAAGAAATCCGTAATTGAAACAATTTTCCAGCATTCAAAATTTATGTCGCTCGGGGACGTGAATTGCAACAAGCTCTCGGTTTTCGCCGAAACCGATGACATTATCTAATAAGCTTGTGAATGAATATTTAGGCCGCTAATTCTCCCAATATGAAATATTATTTGAATTATTCATCGCGCATGAACTCAGCGCCAGACACCACACGGAATGTTTGGATTTCTATCAATCACTCGCTCGCCAACCGTTCGTGCTGCACAGTCTGCTCTCGTGTTGGTATTTCAGATTGAGGGTTTGTCA
The DNA here is from genome assembly GCA_033064975.1 of Smittia sp. YW1114-2. Taxonomy (NCBI): domain Eukaryota; kingdom Metazoa; phylum Arthropoda; class Insecta; order Diptera; family Chironomidae; genus Smittia; species Smittia sp. YW1114-2. Next base: position 16,245,059 of record CP093833.1, read on the forward strand.
TCGCAGGAGGTTTTTAATTGAACCTAACTACCTACGAACGGCGCCAGTCGAACTGATAAAACTTGAGATGACCGATTATGACAGAAATGTATAACAATCTCAAGCTTTAAGCTCTTGCGTTCTTCCTGAAATCTCCAGAACTTAAAGTCAAGTTTACCATCATCCGGACACTTGAACTGACCTTTGGAGGTATTTTTACCAAGTCCGGTCGATCCCCTTGCTCGAGACATTTACCCACTTACGCTGCTTCGTTCTGAAAGAGAGGCCAATGCATGAAACTCAAACTCGCTATTAGTCATTCCTCGTGTCTACTATTTACGATCGTACTTTTCTACAAGCTCTGTGCTCACTTATGTGAAATGTTTTCGGTCAAATGGAAGTTTTTTATTAATAAATGTTAATCGGCAAGGTCGCCGCGATTTACTACGCGATGCTTTTTCCTTCATCAATAACCCGCAGGCAAGAAGTGTTCAAGAAGCAGAAATACGTCGTGCATCACGACGTCTCATAGTCGCTCGCGCTTGCTTTTCCCGTCGCTCGTTCGGCTCCCTCAATTCGTAATCGATTTTTGGCAACGTCGATAAATCATGCGAGAGGATTTTATTGGATTCTCTCATCCATTAGCGATGTCTTCCGTTCTTGTAGCGCGAGGGTTTTTTGTGGCGTCGAGAACGATTGTCGGGTACAAGTCCGGAAGAGGCTTTTAAAGCGTCACAATTCAACAAGTTACGCACATCATTCCAGTCTCATTAATTATTGTAATTTCATTGTTGTTTCGTGATTTCTTCGCTTTACCGATGCCAATTAATTTGTTATTGATAAAACGCATGAAAAAACTTCCCTCGCCGATGTCTGAAACTTTAATGCGAACGAATAAACTGGAATTAACGGTCGTACGTAAACAGCGAGTTGCATAATCAGCGATATGAGTGGATTACTTTGCCAGCTAGTGAATGAGATCAAATGCTCCAATGCTGGATATCAATCGCTGAGGTGAAGGAAAGAAAGCGCTTAACGAATGTCGCGTTGGATAATGTGATAAAGTCTCTCGGTTCAATTAAGTTAACTGCTGATCGCCCGATTTTATTACTCAAACCTTTTTCTTGGAACTCAAGCTGAGACTCAGCTGTTCGCTACAAGATCCTGTTTGATCTTGTGCTGGATAAGCCAGAATGACTCTGAGATATTTGAAGCGAATCAATTACCGGCTTCGCGGACAAATCACTGCCGCGCTTGAAGAGCAGTTAAGGCAAAGTTCAAAATTGCTTCTCGCCTTGTCCGTCCACGAGACATCAGGCCCGCGATATGTTCGTCAAATCACTCGTCATTATTGGTCAAGTTTTAAACGGCTCGCTTGTGTCGAAGGTTGCGCAAAACCGTAACTGGGACAATTCAGGTGAAACAATATTCTCCACTTGTTTGGCGAGCTTCTCTCTCGCCTTCCAGCCTGACATTTCTTCATTGCGTACTTTGGAAATGATACACTTATGTCTCTAGCGATTGAATAATACGGAACACCTGATACGCGACGCTCTGATGTACGCAATCGGAATTTTCGATTGACGAATATGAGCTTCGATGATACAACACTTGAGTTTGAAAAAGTAAATCCGCTTCAACCTTTAAAGGAAAATGCTTGCGTGACGAGTTTAATCACTGTCAGCTCTTATCACTGTTTGCTAAATTGAGAAGCGCGACGAACTGTGGAGCACGCCTGACAGGTCATTCTCGAGAGGCATCATGACATTGTGCTGTGCGCGGGGTTAAAGGTCGACAAATGATCGATGGAGCGTGCTTTCGCTGTGGGAGAGAACACCACATAACGACCTTGACACCTCATGGCAAACGCAGAGCGTTCAAAAATGTGAATGTATCAATTACAAGCCCGCGCAATTAACATTGTTGGTCGGCTGCTTTACGAATTGCATACGTTTCAGTGTTAAGCGTTCAAAAGGTTTTATTAAACTTACAACTCTACAAAGTCTTGCAACATTACGAATGCTTTAAAGCTCATTTCGATGAAGTTTCTTTTGGTTCTGACTGGTGTACAGATAAAGGTCCGCTGGCTTCTCGTGGAATCGATCTATCTCCGATGCGAGCTCGAAGTAACGCTTCCTTAGTAAGTGAGCGGCTGCTTTCGGTTGGCGATTTCGTGTGAAAACTCCTTTCTTGTTGCCCCCAACTCGCGTGTAAGCTGTGAAAGAAGGGAACGGCTTTAGTAATCAATAAAGTTCAACGACGTTTACGCCTTACTTTGGGCCGTTTTAAAGTCGGCAAAGTTCCACACAAACTCTCCGATGAAGAATCCGTCGTTTCTCAATGAATCGAAAGCTTCAAAATGCTTTGAAAATTGTTGCGTCTGAAATTCTTCGGACCAAACGAAAGCTGGCAACATGTGGAGTCCCTCAACGGTGTCCGAGCCGTACTCGCTCATCAGAACTGGCTTGTTGTGTTTCTAGATGATTAGATAAATTATGTTGAACACTTTCGTTTATTAATCAGCTTCGAACTCACCTCATGCCACCCAGCGGCTTCCTTCGCCACATAGCTCGTTACCATATCGAGTCTGCCTGTGTTCGAATACCAGGCATTATATCGATTAAAGCTTATGATATCTAAATGCTTCGCAGCTTGATCCGTATTCATGTTGACTGCAATTGACGCTGTTATGGGCCGGGACGGGTCAAGTTGCCTCGTGTAGCGTGCGACCTCAGCGAAATATTGATCGGCGTTCACATTCTGAGTTCTAGGCTCGTTGGCGATTGACCACATCACGACGCTGGGATGATTTCGGTCACGATGAATCAATTGTTCGAGGCTGTACTTGTGATTCTGCAGCAGCTCGTTGCTATAGTTACTGTGGAAGAGAACAAAATTGAGATTGAGAACGACAAGGAAAACTTTAAATATTTACTCAGTGTCGACGCTTGGACATTCATCGATAATCATTATGCCCATTTCGTCAGCGAACTGCATCGATTCTTCCGAATAAGGATAGTGACTAGTTCGATAAGAGTTCGCTCCAATCCAACGGAGTAAATTGAAGTCTTTGGTGATAAGAGCGTAGTCTAAACCTTTGCCACGAATCTGTGAAACGTAAAAATGTGAGAAGTTCACTTTACTAATGACAAATAATCTCACATCAGAATCCTCGTGACGACCGAAGCCTCTAAAGTAAATTGGCTTATCATTGATCAGGAACGATGTGTTGGTCCATTTGAGTGTTCTCACTCCGAATTTCATGCGATAAATGTCAACATTCTCTTCCGCTGGAGTCGAAAGCCTGACCTCCATCGTGTACAAATATGCGGGCTCAGGGTGCATTAGATAAGGCCACCAACGATTCACGTTCCTAATCACAGCTACGCCTTTCATGCTGCCATCGACTGACTGCGTCTCCACGAGATTGTTCGCCTTATCGTAGATGAAAACTTTGGCATGATTCGATGTTGAGTTCTCGCTGGAACTTGCGACGATTTTGAAGTGGACGTGGCCGGTGCCTTCGTCGTCAACTGTCGGATCCAAGATTATTTCTTTGATGAAAGTCGCTGGCGTTGTGTAAAGTTGAACTGATCGATGAATTCCAGCGTAGTTGAAGAAGTCGAATGAATACTGTTGAATGATGTCTTTGCCAAAGTCGCTGTCTTGCTCAACAATCTTTCCTTGTGGAATCGTCGTTTGAAGCAAAACGTTATCACAGAGAACAGTGATGCGATTCTCGCTTGCGTATTTAATGTGATGAGTGATTTCGGCTTCGAAAGGAAGATGACCGAAGGCGTGTCGTGCGACAAGATCTCCATTAATCCACACGTAAGCTTCGTAATGAACGCTTCCGAATCTTAACCAAACTCGCTGCGTTTGCCACGACTTTGGCACAAAGAATTTTCGCTCATACCAGACAGTTCCGACATGATCTCTCATCTTGTCATCCTCTGTGATGTCGTTGTAGCTTGATGGAACCGGCATGCTGATTACAGCTGTCGACTCATGTAAATCCTTCAAGAACCATTTGTCCCGCAAGCCTTCGCTAGGCTTCGTTATGTCGCACTTGGCGAACTTCCACATTCCATCGAGGGATCGAACTTCTCTTGTTTCCGACTCACGCGGGTAGAGAAGCCCCTCGGTTTGTTTTTCATCACCTGACACGAGCATCACGCCGAAGACTACATGCACCATGTAACCGATGATTCCCATCAAAAGGAAAGTGAACGCTAAAAGGTAAGAAAAGCGTTTGTGAATTTGATTCATTGACACTCTCTTAATTGTTTCAAGCTTTCTTCATTAGCGGAAGACAACGTTACAGGCAAAGATCGCGAGACGCACTGAGCCCTCGGACAAATAGATTAGACTCATCTAAAAATATTTTCAAGATGCCCATTGCTCCTCATAAACATTTCTATTAACGGCTAGTCAAATCGACAGTGAATCTACACACGAAACGAACAAACTCGGATCAATTTAGAAAATAAACACTGCATGCATGTGGTAAAACATTACACAATAATTTGTTTGCTATCAGCACGTGGTAGACGGGCAATGAGGCATTGGCCCATTTTACGTCCGACAATTGATTAAAGTAAAAATAATTTCTTTGTCTCGACACGCTCGCGACGTCGCGCTTGAATTAATCTTGTTTAAGCCGGCAAGAGCTGAACTGACCAACAATGAAGACGGCGATGAGGCAAAGATAATTGGCGCGAGCATTTTTCAAAAATCTTTTGACGTTCTTGCTGATTGAAGATGGATTGAACGCTAAAAGCATCTAACCGGTTTTGCTTAATTTTGTCTAAAGAGCTTAATACTGAAATTGACACGACGAAATTCGTGTTGCGACTGACGCCCCGGCCAGCTATCGCTCACTCACGAGAGTTGCGAGAAGATAACGAGTGCGTTGATAACATCGAATGAATAAAATCTTTTACTGTCGATACAGAACGACAAATTGAGGGCGTGAATTCGAACATTCCGCTCACGTTCGAGTAAGTTTATCAGCTTCGAAACGAAAGCAACGGCGACGAAAAAAACGCAGAACAGAAATGTAAACAAAAGCTTCTTGAGCGAGCAAACAGTCGGGCTGTGTTCGATACGGCATGCCGTAAAGCATTGCACTTCAAACAAACTTCGAGGGCCTTTTAAGATTAAGAACATCAATCAAACGCTTGAGTCTGATGAATAGAAAAGCAACATAAATCAACGACCGATCGACGAGCGTGCCGCTAATGAAAATTCGCTTCGCGAAACGTGAGAACGATCGAAAGAACCGAAAGATTGTGGGCATTGATCTTTCGATTGTCCACTCGAAACTATCGAGCGATGAGGAAATCACCAGACGGAAATTTCACGTTTCTCATCAAAGCTGTTGACGTAATCGACTTAAAACAAATTCTAATCCACTGTCACTCTTTCGTGACTTTCGGTGATCATGCTCTACTCTTTAATTGTCTACACCTTGCACTTTGAATGCCAACGACTACGTGGAAGTTCTCGTGCGACTACTTACGAACTTTCTGTCCCGTCATAATACTTTTCAACTCAACTCGTTTTCACTTTTTCTGGTTCTGTATTGTCTGCCAACGATCGAAAGTCTACTGAAGTTGACTGTCTCGATCGCGGTTATTTTATAGTTCTTTTTCTTCTTCCCGACTTTTTTCTCTCTTTTCACGCCGGTTCTCGACTGGTACTGAAAGAGCTTTCCGAGTTGTTGAGTTCAAGAGGACTGTGCAGAGTGCCGTGTTCAATTAACAAGAACAGCGTTTGAACAATGAACGAGATTGTTTACTCTATGATAAGAAATCGGTGTAAGTGTAGAGATTAAGCGTGTTCAAGTCGAGGGAAGCCGGCAATGAACAGATGAGAGCTTAGGATCTTCAGTGATTGACCTGTGGCTGATGGGAGCACTGGTTGCTTTTAAATGGAAAAGGCAGCGGGCAACAAAGATCCAGGGGAGGGCCTGGATGAACAGCTAGTCGCACTAACAAGAGACTTCGGGTATAAGCTTAGTGAAGCTCAATAGTCAGGCTCAGGTGTTAAGTTAGCGATCGAAAGCTTGCGACTTATTATTGATCAAACTCCAGCGATCTCAGATAAATGAACGAGAGCACAAACGCAAATCAATTTTCTCTTACATCGAACAAATTGGCTAAGCCAGTTGCGCCAGCCGCTCGTCTGATAATATCTTTCACTTTTATTCCGGCACAACAATCTCTGCATAGATTCGGCGATGAATATTCGGTTTCTTAAGGAACGGAAGAGCTTTGGAAGAACTTCTCAATTAACATGAACTCAGCTCTGGTGTGGCAATCACTTGCATTGTTCACTTGTCACTTATCTTTGATAACTTCAAGGCGACTTCGTCTAGGAAAATTCAATTCCCATGTTTTGAGTGTCGCAATTGAGTTCACGCAACAAAGTTGTTTCCATTCGCAGCTAACTTGTAATCACAACATTTCTCGGTCACTCGAGTCTCGTCAAACTATTTTCTTGCCGCTAGATCGAAGTGGAATCAATCTCCGGACTTTTTGTTTTGATTTGGCAATCACACGAGAATTCCAAAACATGTCTCGGCTGTGTCTCCGAGCGAGAAACCTGCGAACCCCGCAGCCGCTTCTTCTTTCCCGCGCTTAAGCCATCGCGTGGGTTCGAAAACGAACGTTGAGGAGCGGCGCTAATTAATTGGAACAAATTGACCCTCCGAGCTTTCACTGAACTATTTTTAGGCTCTGCCGAACCCTGAAAGGCTTTGTATGTAATAAAGCTTGTCCTACGAGAGCTGTAAAGTTCGAGGCATTGCTTATCCATTTCTTAATTTGAACGGTTGAAAGGCGATCACGATGCTGACCAATTTATCAAAAATATAAACGATTGATTTTAGAATTTGGCTTAGTATCCTACGATGAATTTTGATATAATCTAGCAACCGTTCGATGCTCTTACTCCGACTAATTCGTTCATTCACTTCCCCATTTTCATTCTGGTTAATTGAAGGTGGATTTGCTATTCAAATTCCCGGCTACGTAGCAATTGAATAATTCCCAACGCACATTTCATTCCAACGCAATAGCTACTCATCTCTTCAATCAACTCTAATTAGTCTTTCTGCGCTATACTTTTGATTAACACTTCAGTCGAACTTTGATTTGTCAACACTCACAATTGCGGCGTTAGTGAAATTCTTCTGTTATCACTAGAACAACTTAATGCTCGAAGGCGTAAAGTAATAGAATTTGCGCTAATTTCACGGCTCGCCAAGCGAGATAATATACTTTCGTTTTATTCACCTATCGACACGACAAATCCAAACCAACGACAGCATGTACAACAGCCAGGAATTTGTCGCAGTTTTTTCAGAATCATTCCTTTCCATCGCCCATCTGAAATGTAACTGAGTCGGTTGAAACGCCAGTCGACGCCGCGATTCGCCGCGAAAGCCAAGCGAATGAATAATTAAATTGTTCTGTTGTGTTTAGAGTTTCGATGATTGGGGAAGATAATTTGTGCGGCGATAATTTGAGTGATTTCGGTGCCACAACAATTCTAATTCTCTTTGAATAGAGTGGGTCGGGAAGCCATTAATCGATCGATATTGTTAATTATTGAAGACTACTCCGACTCTATTTACATTAATATCGCCTTTCTGTCAAGTGATATTGCAGCAAGCTAATAGAGCGTCGGCCTAGTTCCACGCGAGGCGCATTCGCTAAGCTTTATCAGCAGGCGGGAGGCCGTTGACTGTAAAGGGATTCCGTGTCTTGAATTACCCGAGCGCTTCCGGTTTCGTGGAGAACTTTCCTTCTTATCTCCTCGAAACCAAATTGAATGACTTGCGGCAGCTTGAATGTTTCCGCACCGCGACTGCTAATGGCGACGATTTAATCGTGACAGATTGTTGATGGGGTTGACTCTGAAGGCCACCCGATGGATGAAGGTCACCCGATGCAATCTCGCGAATCGCCGACAGCGTTACTCGCTTCATGTTTAGTCACACTTTGAGTGGTTTTCCACATTTTCGACATCAGAGGGAGAAAGAATCTCGCGCGCTCAGATGGAAAATCGTAAAATTGTTTGCGAGAAACTGAAATGTTTCCGCTCTCAGCTTATGATTGTTAACTTTACGACTGTTTGATATTTATTGGCTGTTAAAGTTATCGCGTGAAATGCGGCTCAAGGTGAATTCGTTCAGAATGGTTGCGGATGAGATGCGTGGATCGGGAGACTAAATTGGTTGCATTAGTTTATTTGTAGTTTAACCATTAGTTCAAACGTTTTGTTCGACAATAAGCTAGATGTCGATGCGAGGATAACGAACTGTCGCGTGTTAACAGCGACAGACTAAATGTGCCATATGTTTCCAATCTCCCAAAGAGATGGATTTACTGTGTGCATCGCTTTTTAAATGAACTTCTTGAAGAGCGTTGTCACGAAGTAATACGCTTTTGGAATGATTGATAAGATAAGTCGACCTTTAGATACTGCGAGCAAGCCGAATAATCTGTCACTGACTCTATCGACTCTTCGTGTCAGTCAAAGCTTAACCAGCTTGCTCCAAAGGTTAAATTACTTTAATACTTTTAGTCTACATTGTAGCGAATCACAGGCTGCGATATGTATCTTGATCAAGCTTTAAGCTTTTTGATAAATGTAGAAATAATTTCTAAGCGAGCTTTGCGTGAAGAATTACCCTCGAGGCCTTTCCAGGTTCACTTCAACTCTTGACGTTCGTTCGTGTCAAACCCGACGATTCAGATTTACACTCCGATTCTCCGCGAGACGATTTCGCTTCTCGCAATTTGCATCGAGTCGTAAAACAAGTCGGCAATGAGCCTGAGAGAAGCGCCAGCCTCGCACAGACATCAATCAAAGTGATTCGTTTTACTTAATTGCTTTAGCGCAGTCGCAACGTTCAGTAAAGTAAAGCGATTTAGACTCCGCCAATTAAAAGACGTCGCGATTTACAATTTGGGAATTTTCTGTCGTTTCATTGTCAACTTCATCGGCGAGACAATGGCAAGTGTGGAGAGATGGTGCCTTAGATTGCTTTATGATGTTCGCCCAATTCGTCTGGCTGCATGTTCCGTTCTTGAAGTTTAATTCCGCTCGAAGTTGCCACACGGAAAAACTTTTTGATTTTCTGAACTCGAGTGAAAACTTTCAATTAAATTAAGTCATTACATGAGAGACTGTCAACTGACACAGCTTCAGTGCAACGAGGAAATTGCCATAACTTCTTCATCGTGACAAGACATTCTCTCCCTCCAGCGATGCGATGTGAAACTGCAATCTTTGTCTTCAATTGTTCGCGAGACTGCACAAATCTTCAGCTCCATGCTAAGCTTTGGCTCTTGTGCTATCTCGTCGCTCGAGATCTTTAAGGAAACGCAAATTATATTGCGCAATGAATGCGCGTTTGTCGCTTTGCATGATTGACGGTGGGAACGCTTCTCGCCAATTTGCAACCAAGGACTTTCCTCAAAGAACTCGCTTCGTTAGGTAAAGAGCTCAACAACATGTACATTGCATTTGTGGCCTTCGTCGACCTTAACCGAAAATGCATTTGAAACAGATTACACTTAACAATGACTCTGTTAAGCATTTGAAAAACCAACCAAGTGTCGCAATCGACCCGCTCATTCATTCATGAAATAATATTTGATGGCAAACAGAACAGATCGCGTTCGTTTTTCATGCGAGTGTGGGAAATTCAACTGGAAACTTCCCAAGCACGTAGAGCACGGTTGCCGATTCAACAAGTGGAAGGAAATCTTTTGACTTGCATAAGGATCAGAACAGACTGGAATCGTAAATCTGATAGGGATGTGAGTTGAGTCAAGCGATAAGTTGATTACGGTGTCATCGCACTCGAGAGGATTAAATCGTGACTCGCCGAAATCTGCGGTAATTCTCGATGTCCCAAACAAGCTCCAACGAACCCAAGACAAATGGACTTTTATTTTCATTCAACTGCTCGACGAAAACAACAATGAGCTACTCCATAAAACTAATTCTCACGATAACACACTTCGCAGTCCGTCGGACGAATCAGGAAAACGATCAGTCGAGTCGCATTGTCTTGATCGTCATGAGAGCGCCAGCTCTGTCGCCGATGTAGAATGCAACTTGCGTCAATTGTTGAATAAATCTGCGAATTGTGGTAACGGCTCGGAGGGGTTTGTTTGCGAGCTGAAAGACATGTTTGTACAGTGAGAGAAAAAATATTCAAATAATTAGCAAGGTCGCAACGTTGGAATTGTACAATAAAATGGTTCAAAACAATTTATTTATCTTTCTCATTCGGATTTACTTCTTCGTCGAGCGCGGCTTTTTTTCTCATGATGCTTGGAAAACTTTTTGGCGGTGGAAAATTATATATAGTAGCGGCTTTGTGTCAGGAAAAAATCATTTGACCGTTTGCAGTTCACGCGTAAAGTTAGCCGAGTCGAGAGTGAACGACGATGGGATATGTGCAATCTCATCATAAGGTAACCGCTTGAGTGGCTTTTTAATTTGCATTAATGAGCGCGTGTCCAGTGCAGTTTTATGGATTAAGTGATTCGATCAGAGTCTGAGGCGTGAAAAGCAATTAAAATTAATTAAAATATCTGGAACATCGCGATGAAGACGTCGACATGAAATATGATAAGCGACGTATGTGCGGGAATGTTGTGTAACTCCGAATGTGCGATTCAATTAAAAGCAAAACGAAAAATGATTCGATGTGGCAAGAGACTCAAAAACATGCAAATTAACAGCCGCAACTCTCTCTGCGTATGAAGTTGTGTCAAACTAAATCGTTTCATTTTCTTTCTGCTCCCAGATTTTTCCCATGATGAAAAGTTGCGTAATCTTGCTGTTATTGTGTTCAGCCGTCGTCAACGGAGCTAACGACGAGCTAACGTTAGAGATTGAGAGTGATGAGCTAATGAAGACGGGAGATTTAGAGCAAGCTGAGACGAAAGACGCCAGCGCAACTGAAATTATAAAACAAATTAGGAAAGTCAACGCCGACGGAACTTACACGATTGGCTTTGAAGCCGATGACGGAACCTTCAAGATTGAAACACGGGACGTGAAAGGAAATGTGAAGCAAGGAACGTACGGATACGTTGACGAGAATGGCGAGGTGAAAAGGGTTCTGTACTCAACGGATAACAGCACACTTCACAAGGAATATAAAGAGCCGCAAGCCGACGAGAAAAAGGACGAAGAGAATGAATCCATCAGCTTGTCTCCGTCAAATCGTTACAATCGAACCATTGGATTTGGCTCGACTACACGACGACCCTCGTCTCTTGCCTTCCTTACAAGCACGGCAGGTCCAACCTCGAAACCGAGCGTCATCCAAAACATTCCCAACAAGCGAAGAGTTCTGTTACCCTCTGAACGATCAACGACAAGAACAGGAAATGACGTTGCAAATCAACCGTTCGAAGGAACCACGACAGTCGTTTACGCTACTTCCGTTCCCACGCCAAAACCGTTCTCTTCCCGATCAACAACGTCTCCAAGCTATTCAACGAAGGCGGCGGAACGAAGTGACAAAGTCGAGATTGATCAAGTGGAGAGAAAAGTTTTTATTTCGAAAGCTTCAGAAGCGACAACGATGAAACCGATTTTGTCGAAGGAGAAGAATGACGAGAAGGTTGATTACATGCGACGGGGAAACACTCTTCGTCGTCAGCTCAAACCGGAAGACGACGAAGGAATTGAAGCTCAACAGCAAGTTTTGTATGGGGGAGGAGACGAAAGCTCTTCTGTGTACGGTAACGGGTTTGGCAACGTCCGTCCGCTTTTCACAACTACCGCACAACCTCGAGTTCCGTTCCAAGTTCTTGCAGCTAGACAGCGTGCGACTCAGCTTCAAAATGTATTGGCGAACTCGGCCACGACGACGACAACTGAAAAGACTTTTGTCAAACCACCAAAGCGTCTGAACTCTTCCCGAGTTCAAGTTGAAGAGGCGACTGAAAGCTTGAACGAAGTGATTGGACAAATTCCAGCCTCTGAGCCTGACACTGGCGCTGCTGATGAACGACGAACATTCCAGAGACCTTTGCCTGCTCAACTTGACAATTTATATCGTCCGAGAAATTATTTGCGACAAATTCAACAGCAGCAACCGCAAGATTTCCAGCAGCAGCAACAAATTCAAGATCCACGACTAGCGTACAGAATTCCACCTAACGCGCCTGGTCCTGATCCTACTGATCTCCGTCAGCCACTCACACAAGCCCAAAGATTCGCACAACAATATCAACAGCAGCAAGGATTCCCGGGACAAGCGGCCGGGTTCCAAGCGCAACCATCAAATTTCCAAGGGCAGCAAGGATTCTCAAATCAACCTGCAGAATCATTTGCTTCTCCTTTGTTCCCACCACGCTCTGCATACGACTTAGATCGGCCATTAACTGTGCGCGATTTTGAGCGACTGCTTCAAGTTTTAGTTTTTCGGCAGCAGCAGCAGCCACAACCTTACAGAATCAATCCCTTCTACCCTCCATCCAACCCAGCTTCATATCCTCCGTTCATTCCAGGTGGAGGATATAACCAGCAACCTTACTCGCAAATACCTCGACCACCATTCTTCAATCCAGTGACGTCAGGGCTTTACGATCCTGGATATCAAAATCCTTATTATAGCCCGTCGACACCAGTCGCTCAGCAATTCTCTGGGAACGCAAATCAGCCGTTAGATGAGATGTTCCGAACTGCTCAACAAAATCCTCAACAGCAGGTCGCCGACCCGAACTATGATCTCCAGAGATTCAATAGACGAAGGCAGCCGTATGATCCGCGCATGTTTCCTCAGCAATCTCAGAATCCAACTCAGCCGTCTGAGCAAGAGTTGAACTATAATTCGCTCCAGTCAGGCGTCGACAATTTCCTTCCGCCGTCGGTGAGAGAGCAGCTTCTTTACCGAATGCTAATGCTCGCATTCCGATCAGATCAGCAATATGCGCCAACAACACCAACAGCGTCAGCTTCGTCGTCCGAGGCGCACTCAGTGTTTGAACCTGAACAGTCTGAAGCTAACACAATTTCGACGAAAAGTCCCACAATCTCATCCAAAAAGCCCGTAAGAAGTGTTCAAATTTTAGGAGAAGAGGCAGAATGACAGACGAGCTGATCGCTAGAATCCAAACGAAAAGATAGAAGAGAATTAGAAATTGTATAAAATTCAAATTAAGTTAGCGATGATAAGAATTCTTTAAGAGAAACTGTCGAAATAAAGAAGAAAATTTAATCGATCTAGTTATTCATTACAGTTGGCATAGATCGCAATTCGTGATCGCCACGATCTCTTCGCCGTTTCCAGTTGACGATGCAACCACGCGACAAGAAATCTGAACTGCACGTGGTCGACGCAACGGCTCACAAACCCAGCAACGTCTCAAGAATTCAGTTTGCGATCGTTGGATAAGTTTTTAAATTCAAACTTAAGGCAGAGCTTCAAATATCTCCACTTGCGCAAGCTCTTTTGGTTATCTCTGGTTTTCTTTTCAGTTGTTTATTCTTCATTTGCTACACTTGGCTTCGTCAGTGCTGCTCAACCCTCGAAATCACAGCAGAAACTCAAATATTTTTATTAAAATTATTACCTAATCGATTACAAGGAAAATTGTTTGATTGATAAATGTCATTGCAACAATTTATTAATGTCGAGCCAACGATTTTCTGGATCGAGCGACCCTGATACAAATCTCGTTTTCTCTCTCTCAGGCTCCAACTACACGTTTCTTGCACATGTGTAAGTTTCTCGGATATTTGTTAGTTTCAAATGGTTTCAAGACGAGCTCGGCGCGTTCTCTTCCATAAGCGCTCAGTTTATTAAACGGTTGTGATCGAGCAAGCGCCTTAACTCAAGTTAATTAATAAGCGCGCAGTTTCGAGTGACAACGATCGAAGTTCGTTGATGGGATCGACGTTGAAAAGTTCAAAACGAGAAATGTTTATTTTCTGAAAGTTGCGTCGCTTATGTTGCCTCGCGATCGGTTTCTCTCTGTGTGTCGACTATGCTGAAAAAGTATGTTAAGGAAGTGTTTGCAGGTAGTCGACCCATTTCCACGAAGATCTGATTTTCGGGTGTATAAGACTAAGTGCGATTGAACAAAAGAGTCACTTGAATAACAAGAGACGAAGAAGACAAGAAATTTAAATAGTCGATAAAGGCGAGTCGCCCAATTTGACGTTAGCGAGCGAAGCAAAGACGCGCGGAAATCTTCTGTGTTAGAATCAGTTGGGTTTGGTGTGAGGTCGCGCGTTTTGTTGTTCGCGAGCTGTTTCATCTGCAAGCTTCCAGTTTTCAAGGTAAGTCTTCGGCTCTCGTGCAACTTTCCATTTCCACGGGCGTACATCGGAAACGATTGCGGCGTTTGCTTCCAATTTCGTTATAATTTGATTGCTGCGAAAGTAAAGCGTATTGACGAGCGAACATGCAACACATTTCGCAGCTAATTGATTTGATTAATTGTTGTGTTCGCCCAAAGCGGCATTGCGGTTCATTAAACGCGCAGAATTTATTTCGCAATTCCGTGCAAATTTCATGCATCGCTTTCAAACCTACAGTGAACTTTCATTGTGAAAAGTCATCCAACTGTTGGCTCGGCGAATCTTAAGATATCTTCACATCATGAATCATAAGCAAATGAGAATGTTTTCAATTATGAATGTTGAAACTTCAATTCACATCGTCTGACGATAACAAAACAGGTTTCTGAACCTCAGTGAGAAGCTGCGAGTTTCATCAATGAAGCGATGTGATAAAATTATGATAATCAACAGAGGAAAAGTGAAAAGCTTTCAGCGTGTTTCGAGTGAATCACGGCAATTTGCATGTCGGTCAGAGAATTTCGAGAGTGAAGCGCATTGTCAGTTGTCCCCGCAATTGTCTTCTTGCGCTCGACAATGGAGATTATAATCGGAATTATCTCCTTCTCTCCGCTCGAGCCAGTAGCTCACAAATCCGTCATCATCTCTGCTTTGTCGGTCGTTTGTTTTCTGATAATTATGATAATCCAATTTCTCTTGGCTTTGGAACAGATCTGCTGCACATGTTTCCTCTTGTTGATTGTTCATAAATGACTTAGCGATATCCGGAGACGATTCGTCAAAACTTTCAACCGTCTTTGATTCCTCCAGTGGAACTTCCAGTTTTAATTGAAGGTGCTTATTGCGTTTGAACTCTTTGCTAAGATACGCTTTGTACTCATTACGGAAATAATCATCGATGAATTTCCACACGCCTGTGCTATACCATGAAATTATTCCCATCAAGAAAAAGCCTCGCAGCACCAGTCCGAACATGCTTGAGCAGTAATTGAGTCTTTGAGAGAAATTCGCAATGAAAAAAATTCACTAAAACAATTCACTGGAACCGAAATTTTCATTCACAAATTCCGCGATGACCTCGTAAGCGCTAATCATCTGAGGCCAGGCAACAGTTAGGAACATCACAAGCGAGTTGACGACCACAAAGAGTTTTAGAATTTCTTGTCCTGAAAAAGGAGAACACTTGAAACGCCTCGAAAAGTCTGTAAAAGGATTGAGAGGCTTACCCGTCGACGATCTCAGATAACTGCCGAATCCTGAATTCACTTCCTCGTCATCTGCAGCAGCGATTGTTTTCGAATCCTTTTCAACTGGTTCCTTCTTTTCAACTTTCTGCTTTTGCCCTTTTTTCGTCATCACACGGAAGGCGCAGCCGATAAACGAGCAGTGAAAGAGACGGAGTGTTCAACACGTTATCGGAGCGACGTATCTACATAAATGGAGCGACGTTGGAAAAGATAAAATATGCAAAATGAGAAAATATCCAGACATTTGTCTCGTGTTTAACATGTGAGGAGCTCAGAGCAAACGGAATCTGTTGGATTTGCTATTTAAAATTTATTGCTTTGTCGTGTTAATCTTCAAGGAAAACATTCACCCGGTCGTTGGGGAGATTTGCGTGTTCAACATATGTTTTCGTAAATTACAAACTCTCATCAACATGCGGATTTGTGTTTAAAGTTCAGCTTCATTGAACCTTTGTAAGCGCCACCCGTAGTTCGAGATTATTCCTGAATCTCATCAGTTGAAGCACAGAGTTCACAATAGAAACTTGCTAGGATGAATTGATTGGAATTTTCCAATTTTGTGTCGGAAAAGCGAAGCTTGTAATCGATGCAAAATCTTATAACAAAGTTACCCATCTAACTAGTTTTCTCTCTTCATGCCGCGCTGAGCGATGAGACCGTCAGAGCCAGCAGAAAAGTTTGCCGTTTGCAAGAGTCGCATCACATATTCAATATCTGTCAATGAAGACTGCCATCGTCCCTCAGCTCATCTCAAATTAAATAACTGCTCAATATCAATAACAAAACTTCCACCGAGTTTTCTCTTCGTCATCCATTAGGAAATTGAGAGATTCATAGCGAAAAACGTTGCTCCACTTACTAAGCTGTACACATCAGGAAAAGGAAGTTTAGCTGGAGAATTGCAGCTCGAACCCGATGTCGTCCTGATGCAAATCTAGTTGCATATTCAAAGTTAGCGGGCTTCGATGATTTTATGAATATCGCATGAGTTGATTCACAAGCCAACAACTCATGACGCAGCTCAGTTACCATGAATGATGTATTCCACCACCACATGGTCGTCGGTCTTGCTCGATATTTGTTTTGTTGCTCTGGCTTCGAGAATTTATATTGAATTTTTAAATAAATTACCAGTGATGAGGGTAGCAACGTTTCTCTCGTTTGTTTACATCTCCGACGTCTCTTGTAATGTTCAGAGTCATACAAACGTTTCAAGTCGATTTTTAACTGTCGCATTTTTCTTTCGGGAGCTGATCTCATCAAGCAAAAGTTTAAACCGCCCATAAATTATCGTAATTATGGTCGATATCTGTTTGCAACTGCTCTCTCCTGCACATGAGCTTGAAGTTAATTTATGCGTGCGTGTTGGGATGGTTCCCACACTCGTTTGTCGCCCCTCAAAAGCCTAAACCTACCCAGTTATTTGCAACCAAATGCCCTCATTCACCAAAAACACTTTTGCCAAACGAACGCGTTCATTGTCCGATGACAACTGAACAACAGACTTTGAAAAGGATGGCAGAGACATGACTCATTGGAGTACACATTATGTGTTACAAAAGTTCGTCTAATTAGATTAAGTTCTATTTATGAGTCTCTGATTTAATGTGTTCGTCGACATCGAGAGCCAGCTCGTGGCAG
Organism: Smittia sp. YW1114-2; assembly: GCA_033064975.1. Taxonomy (NCBI): domain Eukaryota; kingdom Metazoa; phylum Arthropoda; class Insecta; order Diptera; family Chironomidae; genus Smittia; species Smittia sp. YW1114-2. The sequence continues at coordinate 16,262,269 of CP093833.1, forward strand.
GGAAACTTCATTCTCCGTCTGTTGACTTTCTCGATTGTGGCTTAAGTCTAATGCAATTAGGGCGAGCAAATTCGATAAAGGCGAACAGTCTTGTGGCTTCTCGAACTCAACAACGAGGAGAAGTTGGGACATAAAAGTTTACAGCAATTTCTGGTCGTTTAAAAAGTTAATGTCGCTTCCGCACTTTCAACAATAAATGGATTGCGACTTTTCGCTCCCGGAGGTTGTCACCTTATCACATCGTCTCGAAACTTAATTAATGGTGATTCACTATTAGGTGGAACGACTCGAAAGCTCTTTCATGGGAAATGTTCTTTTCTCCCATTTCAATTAGGGCTTTGTCGTCTTCCGCAACTCTTAACGGCACTCGGGAGAGAACGAGAAAAATTAGAAGCGACAACGTCATAAACGTTGATTAAATTGTTGCCATCATCTCTCAGAAGAAAAGCTCCGACATGGAATGATTAAAAAATTAAATGAGCGTTAAGACAATTTTCCTGATAGTTCACACAAGAGACGAGCGACAGAAATTTATTCGATCCGATGGCTGCTTGAGAGAAGCTTCGAGTGGGAGTTGTTGATGTAATTGAGGTGTGAATGTCGTCTTTTTTCATCATCGCGCTGTGACAGGGCACAATTCATTCTCGCTCCTTCACCGATGGGCGAGCAAGACAATATGAATTATTCCGAGAAGGGAGAGTTGTGCTTTGTGTGAAAAGAGATTCGGGCGACTGCAAACATCATCAGGGAAACTTTCTCGGTCTCAATGTGACAACTTGGGATTACTTATGTTTGTTATCGCATGGGGGAGTTCGCAGCTTTAACGCTTCCTAGAGGTCTTGTTTGCTGTTTTCGAGCATTAATCTTGACGTTGCGGGAGTTTAAACTTATGTTGTGACTTGAACATGTGCGAGTAACTACAAATGTTAGTTGAAAGTTTTAATTGTTCTCGCATAAAGGCGCGCGATAATAAATTCCCGCACATGTTTCCTCTGCTCTGAGATATCGGAAAGCAACGAGTCTTTAGTCTCGTCGTAATTAAAACCAGTCTTTGTCACATCTATGAATGAAAATTGCAGAGCACAGGAGGGTGAGAGAGATGTCTGGTGTCATAATATTAATGTTCCGAATGCTGTGGTTGCGAGAAAAGATAAAATGTGATTGATGGCAGAGCTTGGATACAACAAAGAGGATGAGCTTTTCCCACTCCTCCAACTCACGATCCTTGTTGGTTTCGACAATTTCCTGATTGCTCAATTTTACATTTCCTCGGAACTTCCTTCGACACAACTTCTAACAGCCCGACAACAGCTCAAAACTCCTTTGTTCAATGTGCGAAGCTTGATAATGGATGAAACTCAATGAGTTTGCAAACAACACGACCATTTGATGCGATGCTGCGGTGTTGTGGCATTAAACATGCAGCTGAATGTGATTTTATGTGCTTGACTGATTGTAATGCTGGCTGAGTTTCAGTTAAATTCTTGTAAATTGAGTCAAATGTTCTCTCTAACAGATCATGTTGCAAGCGTTTAATCAGAGCGTTCATGTTGAACGGACAATCCGCAATTGGTTAGACATTTCAGAATGGGAGAATTTCATCTCGAGCTTTGGAAGGATCCAAAAGTCTGCGCCGGATTGCATCAAGGAAAATTCCGGAAAAGTTTTGGCTGTTGGCTCAAACGAATTACGAAAGTTCTAAGCTCGAGATTAATTTTCAATTTATCGGTATTTCCAATTTTCCCAGAATTTCAATTAAATCGTTTGCCAAGTTTTCTTCTGGCATCGACGTCATTTGTTGCATTCTTCCGTTATTAGTTTCACAGTCATTAATAAGTTTAATGATCATCGATGATGTCGGGGAGAGAAGTTTGCGTTCTCAGCGCGAGAATCAATTTCCCACAGTTTTTTCCTCGTAAAATTGTGCTAAACTCTGAACGTTCGTTTGCTGCAAGGGAGAAAAGCTCTCTTGATTGGTCCATTGCGCATCGTCATCAGACATCAACGAGAAGCCGCTCGCTCGCTCTTCTCTTGTGCTGCTTCGAGCTTACGAAAACATTTCAGTATCAACAGAACATCTCGACTGTTATCACCGATTCAACATCGGCTCGCGATCCGAAACTCGTTATGTTTTCTAAACGACTCGATTTAATTAAGTGAAAAACTAAGCTTACAACTGAAGGAACAAAGCAGGATTTGAGCTCGAAGATTTTATACAAAACGCTTTAATTTACTTAGCAACAGAATTAAAATTTCACGGATTTGTGATTGTTAATGTAAACCCAAATTTAATGTGAAAACACTTTAACTTTATTCGAAATCATCGAGATAGAAGTGCGGGAGACTGGGTGTGGGGGATGAAATTAAGGCGCAAAACATAAGACGACTCTTGTAATCCCCATCGCTTTACCAAACGAAAGGGATACAAAGAATTCTTTACTCGAAAATTCCTTTTTGTGTAAATTGTTCTCCTCCTTCTCTTGGTGAAAAAATAATAAACTAACGCTAAGGAGAACGTTTTGTTGCTGAATTCAAATGAGAAAAGTCTGCGTATTCTTTTAGCAAATAAATCTACGTAGGATGGGACGGATAAAAATGAAGTTCAGCGGCGCGTTTTGATATCAAAGCTCATTCAAAAAAGAGTTTTCAGCGCTTTAATTAGAAATAATTCGTTGACGCGTTTTCAAGTGCGAATTTACTGTCATAAAACGTGAACTTTTTTAATTAAAAAAGAACGAAAGTGGAAAACGAGCTCCACTACCTGTGGCGGAGAAGTTTTCGTGTCAAGGAAGCGTTTAAAGTTTCGCCGAGTTGAGGAAAAGTTTCTGGCAAATTGAAATGTAAATTGAGAACTTTTTCTCTCAACTCATTGAAGCAATTTTGTCGAGTGAAATTCGAAAAGTCATCGCGATGAGGAGATATTTTTTCATTGTTCGCGATGGGCAAATAATCGGCTTTCCTCCCCGCCGACTCTCCCGCTTCAACTCTGACGAAGCTGTATCAGCAGTCGCAGACATTTTCCAATAAAGGAATTTTCAATAATTTTCCTCTTAATTTTAAATCTCTCTAATTAATTCGCCCACCGAATTCCGATCACTCTGAATGAGGCTATCGAGGCTGGCGGGGGAGGAAATTCCATCGGAGCTTGTTAAACTGCTCAGAATGAGAAACATGAAAAAATTTCCGGACTAGAATTGAATGGAAATTAAATTCGCATAAAAGCTTTTCCCGTCCCGCGGCACACTTTCTATTCCGTCAACAATAATATTTATCGAGCCATATGTTGAGCCGTTTAAGCTTTCCGAACTCTCAACACGAACATTTCCCTCTCCAGCGCACATGCAGCAGAACAACGGACAGTGTGTCTGACCTAAAAATTGTCAATTTTCCAAAGCAAATATTTTCGTTTTACAACTTTATTATTCTCCATCCAGCCCGCTCTGTTGAAAGCTCGTTCGTTTGAAAGCTTCATAAATCTTGAAGCGATAAATAATCTCATGATGTAACAAGTGATTACCACGAGGCAGCAAGAGGAATAACACAAGAAGCAAATTTGTTTTTCTACGGCACGAACAACGAGAGAGCAGAATTGAAATTGCTGTAGAGGAATTGATACGACGAAGAACTGTGCCATTATGCAAGCACATAAAAAACATTTCTCGGCACATGTCGCTGGTGAAGGGATGGGAAATCCATAAAAAACATAGATAAAATATCAATATCGATTACGCCCCAACCACAATCATTTTGATTGATTTTTAAACAATATTTCGATCACATTTTGTTCGGGAGCCGGGACGAGAGTGAGTCAACAGAACGGCTGCGGTCTTGAACAAGATTAATAAACTGTCGTGTCGAAGCGATCTTCTCTCGTAGGAGCGATCCCAATAAATTGGTGACGAGGGGAAATGTTTGCCAGCGACGCGATAAATCATAAAATAACAAACTCAACGGCGCTTCAACCCTCGCAAAAGTCTAAGTAATCTCTCGATGATTTGAATACTAAAGTGAACGTAATTAAATGTGAAAAGGCAATTTGTTCACGTAGATACTTACCTCGCGAGGAGTTAAAAAGCTTAGCAGCTACAACGCGAAAAGGAACAATGAACAGCGAAACGGCTCTTGAGTAGCTGCTCCTTCTAACAAGTACATGATTGAAACATAATGGAGAACAAGTGGCGGTTGTAAAGCGATCCGAAAGGAACAAAGAAGATTTCGTAAGTCATCGAGTCGCAGCTCGCTTCAATGAGATTATCTGGAACAGTGGCGAGAGCTTTGTGTGAAAACTCTGACGAAGAAAACGTTTGCGTACCAAAATACTATGCAGTTAATGACAGGAACGTCGCTGTTGATGTTCGATTTCGTCTTCATATTTTTCCTCTTTCTCATCGCGGTCACATGTTTGCTCTACTACTTGCCACCGACTCGCATAAAGCACAAATCGCAATTGGATAAAAGGCGAAGTCAGCAAAGTGTCACTGTGTCGAGCAACAGCAGTAGCAAAAGTGTGCTTTACGTAAACGAAGATAATGAGCCGGTAGAGAGTTTTATTAAGTGCTGCAAGTATTGCGAGAAGTGTAAATTGATTTACGAAGAGATCTATAGCGAACGAAGCTACTTGAACGAGCCTGAAGCGGCAAAAAAGCCATCGACGTCAACCGGCAGCTACTTGAAAGCAAAAGATTGTGATATTAAAAATTGTAAAGGACCGATATATGAAGTGTAACTCTTTTTTTTCGTGTCTTATTGTGCGTCTCGATTTCCATTAAACCAAACCGGCGAAGAGACGTTCGAGAAGGTGGAAGATTGACGAAGGAATAAAAGAGAGAACGTTCTTCGCCTTCCACTTGATTTTCCACCAGCATTCGTGTGGGAGAAGCGGCTTTGTGGCCTCAAGCGACAGACAATTTAGGCAATTTTCAAGTATCATAAATGGGTAGGCGATGTGTTATGTGTTTAACATTACATTTGATATGCATGTTGTCACGAAGTTACATTTTAGATTTATGCTTCCATCGTCTGAGCAACTTTTTATATTCTCGCTCGCACGCAAACTTTTTATCTCGAGCTTTAATGGATGTTGTGAACTCTCAGTGCCGTTGAGGTTAACTGTCATCCGTTGACATTCGAAACTCGCTCTCTAGTGGAATTGCTGGCAATTTGAATGGAATTTATTTGCGATGGCTGACATGTGCGTCTCTTAATGGCGAGAGCTTCAGATGGCGAGGAAATCTGCGAACTTTCCTAATTGAAGGAATCTTCATGACTGATTACATTGGTGATTACTTTCGTTAAAATTGCGAGGCGAGTCTATGCTGTAGGACTAATTATCAGCAAGGCTCGTGTTGTTCTGATTGAGCAGATGGCAGGAATTTTTCAAAAAGCTTTAAGCTCTTTAAGTCCTCGGAAAAAGTTCGACGAGCGCTCTCGAAAAGTTTTAACGCGAATTTCCCAAACTTTTAATGAGGTGCACGATTCTTCCGTTTTGTGGAACAATCATAAACCATTCTCCGCTTCGTCTACGTCTCCCTCTTGTGCGTAATCATTATTTCTATCTCGATAATACTACATGCAAAAACAATTTAATGGGGTTGGAGCGAAGAGTCGCCTGAATTGAAAATGAAGTTGAGGAAATTTCAGCCGGCACGTAAGCGAGAAGCCAACAAAGAACGTCTTTCCGGCGAAGGATCGTTTCTTGCCTTCGCTCCACACTTCATGTTATTTTTAGACGGCCGTAAAAGCATTTGATACTTTCGCCCGTATAACTTTCATGACTCATTTTCGAGAGGTTGATGGTCTTCCAAAGATTAGGACGAAAATAAAGAAACGAAGACGAGGTGGAACAACAAAAAGCCGAAGAATAATTGCTAAGAAATTAATCCTTTCGCCCTCTATTTTATTATTTTTGCTGAGAGTTTCACACTCAATGTGGGCGTAACGGGTGTGAGGCGGATCTGATTGTGAAGGATGTGATGACTCCATCACATTCGAAAGTGTTGACTTAAGAACGCCTGATAAGGTTTAATTTGTTTCTCATCCGACGCCCGATCTCGGTTGCTCCAATTCTCTATTTCCACTATCGTTCATCATTGTTTGCTAAAAGCTTCCATCAAACAATGACTCATCTCGGAATTTAGACGAACCGCCTTGGCATGAAAGGTACAACTAGAAACTAACCGCATTCATGTTTAAAGCTTTTGTTACTCTGCGATGGCAAAATATCCTTCTGACTCTTCTCAAAACAAAATAATCCTGAAAGCTCCTTTTGTCCCACTTTCCACCGATGTTGCTCTTGTGTTTACATAACATTTCTTTCCCCGTTGAATCATTCAATAGCGAGCGCAATGTGATGACAAAGGACTTTCGCGTCTTCGGGGTGAAAGCAAAACTTTTCATTGACAATAAATCCAATATGTTGCCAGAGAGCGTTGCATGTTTTTATTGGAGGAGTCTCTTGTCACTCGAGTCCAAGAAGTTTCTCTGGCCGGTTTTTGTCTTCGACTTGTTATTGTTGAGACAACATTCGTTTAGAGATTTTCAGATAAAAAATTGGGTCCCAATCTCTTCATGAAAGAGCTGAGCAAATGAAAAACATCTGAGGTTTCGAGACAACAATTGGTTCATTAAAGAAATCTCCTCTAATCTTAAAGCTTAAGTGCCAGTTGTCCTGACTCGACTTTCAGCAAAAACTCGACAACGAGCGAAGCCCACAGAATCGAGTTTCCTCTTATTTGTTCTCGTCTTCACTCATGTACAACGTTGCAGGATATTAATTATCTTGAAAAATACTGACAGAAGCAACAGCGAGAATTTATCGTTTGACCTTCGCCGGCTCACGAGCCCATCTCTCTTCTCTTGTTTGCTCAGGCGCCTCTTCAAATGTTTGCACCCTAACAAACATAAACGCGTAAACCACACCTGAAGCATCCTCAAATTACACAATTTAAAGTGAGTGCCTACGGAAATTAATAAATCATTATCGATGTTGGTTCGCAAACAGTTTAGGCTGGGAGTAAGAGCTCGATGCCATTCGACATAATCACCGTCGTGCGTTAAATGTTCCAATTTTTCAGAGTGTTCGGTACAAATTGTAAAGCTCAACGAGTCTCTAAAGAGACTTCTGGGAACATAACCGAGAGGTTTTACAATGAAATTTATGGCGGAAGAGTCACAGAGCTTTAAATTTCCCTAAAAGTCTGTATGGTTATTCGTGTAAACTTTAAGGCTTTCAAATCTTTGCTTGTGTTTCTATTAAACGCTTGAAGCCCTTTGAGGCTTCGCCTTTATTAAAATCTACACTTTGCTTTGATGAACATAAAATCGTTTCATCTCGCTGTTAACTTTTCGATTCTAAAATCAAACAAATTGCTATAAGTTTCCGTCATGCCGGTTTCGGATCAAGTAGCATTGTGCCACAACGCTCAAGCGAGGCGCACGAGCTGTGCAAAGCGGCGAAAGGAAATTATAGTTGGCAAATACACAGTTTGCTATTTCATTTCGGATTATGCAACAGTAAAATCCAATTACAAATGTCGAGTGAGTGAGCAAAAATCGTTTCATATTTCGCATTTGGAAAATTCATTTTCTTTAAAATTAAAGTTGAAAATTCTTTTGTCTGCCCGCGCTTTTGATACGTTCAGCGAGGCATCGATAGACTCGAAATTCCGCAATGTAATCAATTCGCATTTATGAAAGGAAAATGATTTATTGCGTCAATAAGGAAATGAGCCCCCGACAACCCGAAGATGAAGCAAACGAGATTAAGTTTAAAGCTCTCGTCGTTGTCGTGAATCGAATCTAAATTATGAATCAATGTGGGGAGCTTAACGTAGCATCCATTGTTGATGACTCGGCGCGGTGCAGACATCACCTGAGAATGACGCGGCATTATAACTCCAACTTTTGTCCCCCGCTGGCCTCCGACCGAGAGTGCTTAAAAAACCATTTGGTCGAGAGGGAGCATCTTGTTTCGTTCTCGCCCTTTCGTTCAAGTAAAAGGTTCTTGTGAAAGCTGTCGTGGAAATCGCAAAATGAATTCAGCGTGAAGGGAGAAAGTTTCCAATTGATTCTGGCTCCGGCGACTGCTGTTACAAGAAAGTTCACTTCACTTCTGCCATAAATAATGATTTCCAGAACAGCGAGAATTTATAAGCCAATTAAAATTGCGGTCATTAATCAAATGTAATGATGCTCAACATGTCCTTTTGGAAATGAGAAAAAGGATGAACAATCGTTTGAATGGAAGTTTAAGCTGTGGCCCTCGACAACGTTCCGTTTGCCTGTTTGAGCAGATTTCTTTGTTCCTTCAAGCACCCTCCTTCATTATTTAGAGGCATTTGAACTTTTGCTCGTGCTCATTCCGAGCGGAAAATTGTCGCTCAATTTAGACAGCGCACTGCTAGCAGCAGCACAACATCGAAATGTCATTAGGTGAACTCTTATTAAGAGCTCGAATGGCAAAAGCGCCGAGGCGGAGACAGAGCAGCCACGATGTAAATCTTTTAAGTTGAGCGAATAATTCAATCAAATGACGTAGAAACATCGAATGCGAAATTCTATCTGCCTCATTTCCGCCCCCGCCTCCGACTTAAATTTGCATTTGCAAATTGGAAATCAATTTCCCTCGAAGTTGCGCAATGTTTTCAGATGCTTGTTAATTGTTTTGTCATTCCGAAGATTCTCTTCTCATTTCGATTCCTAGCGATTGTCTCCACTTCACAAGTCATCAATAGCACTTGCTGCTTCGCTCGCTCATTCACTCTATTATTGATATGGAGAACCAAGAATTAAACTTCTGCCAGCTCCATTGTTGATGCGACTGTTGTGACATAATCTGATGGAATTCATAGAGAGCTTTTGAAAGATGAGATCCCAACTGTGAACTGTGGAAAAGTTTCAAAATCTACTGAAATGCGTCAGGATTTCATTTCATGTCATATTTCAAAGACTTTCCGGCTTCGACTTGTTGTTGAGAGTTATTGAATTTCGTCCCTCGAAGCCTGACAAGGCGACTCGTATTCGACGATGGAAGCAAACTCTTTGTAACTAGTTTTACAAACTGCTAAGTAGTCTCTCGCTTTCCCTTTCCAGAATGCATTCATCACTCGAAACACCATCAGGTTCATCGGAATCGCATCAATATCATCATGCAAATGCCTTCAAAATGCACTCGACTGCCATCGCAGGTGTTACAGGTCTGGCTACGAAGTCAAACGGAAGCGGCCCAGCGACGATAAGGCCATTTGATGACGCTAATTTGAAACAGTCACACACAATATTCAGCATCAACAACAACAATAGTAATAGGAATAAATTCGGTGCCTGTAACTCGACTTGTAGTAATAACAATTTCGATAATGTTAAGCATAACGTTAGGTCTACGATGTTTAATGAAAAAATGTGAGTTGGAATCGTAATTTTGTGAACGTTATTTTGATGATTTCCCTTTGCAGAATACCCCGAGGGCCTTACTTACAATACAAACTGAGTGAAATCGACAATAAGCAGCCGAAATGCTACTTTAAACCGCAGCCAAACGTGAACAGCGAGGAGTTCACGGGTCGGGGAATTTTGCCGCGTGCGAAAATCATGAGCAGCTCGGTGTTGGACGCGTCGGGTGTTGATTACAATCTGCGAACGCAGACGATTGGACGCTACCAACACCCGCTTCAGCAAACCGCATTTGTTCCACCGAGAAAACCAGCAAACGAGCTTTTCGTGAAGCCGCAGAGTGTCGGTAAACAGCAAGTGGTTTTCTCCTGTCACACGCTGCCGATCACGCGTCGAGAAAACCAACAGAAGGATTTAGGAAACATGCGAAGTGGCCGGAACCTCAACTATATCACTCTCGAAAGTGCTTTGCATGTCGAAGCTTTTCATCAACTCACACCGACACAAGGCTGGGCGCTGCTCTGTCAATCGGTGCAAGCCCTTCAAGACTTGTTCTTATCAGGTTAGTCAGCAACTTAGCGTCGGGTCTTTAGTACACCGAGTCGACTTATCAAGTCGTTATTATTTTTACGCATCCTTGAGCATCGAGAAGCGATTAAGATGCACGATACCCTTTTGCCTATTCATGAGACCACTTTCTTTGACCCTTTTCTCCATCTTGAATGGAAACGAGCGTGAGACAGGATGTTGAAGCCGATAAGGTCAGCGATTTGAATTGCCGAGCAATCAAACACCGGAATGTGTCGCGGAAGTGAAATTGAATTGGTCGAGGAAAAAATTTCTGAAGAATTTAATAGCAATCCGCTGTCTCCACTTCAACCCGTCGAGTCTTCCACCAACTGCTCTCGGACGGTGATAACATTCCTGACATTTTCATTGTGAGGGAGAGAGATTCTCGTTCATACCAAATTAATTTGAATAAATCTCTTCCTCTTCTCAACATTCATGGCGCAAGCCGGCAGATCGAAGCATTCGCCAGGCATTTTGTATTCTAATTTGACAATCCGAAAGGGGCTCGAGCGCTGCAAACAAACCCTTTCTTGGGTCGAAGCTTTCATTTCGGTGTAAATCAGATAATTGCTGGTTCGGCTTTGGCTTCGAACGCCCACACTACATCGAACTCATGTGGGATGGTGTCTAGATTTGATTAATTAAACATGTATTTATTCAGAATACCGAATAGCGTTTGCGTTGAATGAAAGCACTTTTTTCCAGTAGCATTAAAGCTCGACGCAGACACCTTTTTGCCTCGCTCAATTAAAGCCTAAAGGATTCTAGTTAATTCTAAGCGTAATAAATTAAGACGAAAGTGTCTCGAGGCGCTTTCTCTTTTCCCGCTTCACGGTTTAACTCTCATGCATAAGTTACGAAGGAAAAGCAAAACCCTCCAACGAATTAACGCTCAGCAACGAGAACGATAAAGCGTGCAAATTAAGTGCGAGAAACGGGAAAAGAATCTAATTGTCTCAATTTGAAATCGCATGAATATTCAAAGTGGAAATTATTGAATTTTCATAATTCGAAGAAGGCTTGGCAGTCAACATTCTGCGTCGACTCTGGAGCCTCGCGAGGCTTTGTTAGGAGGGAAAAGTCCTCTTTTAATCATCTTGAGGAGCAGAAGGAAAAAAGCATAAACAGCATTCGCAGAGATGAAACAACTTCTGTCTTTGTTCAGTGTCGACAATTCCCACGGGGAAAATAAAAGTGGAAGTAAATGTGGCAGCTTTTGTGGAAATTGGATATTGAGACGACGTCGAAGGCAGAATTAATCTCAGATCTGGTTTGACGACGAATTCCCTTACAGTAGTTTCGAAGATTTGCTCGAGGATGTTCTTTTAAGACAAAGAAAGAAAACGCACGACAGTTGAAGCAAAGGTTTTGAGCCTTTAGTCCCAACCGTAGGAGATTCTGATATTTCTATTTATCACTCGGGCTCAGGTCAAATTGATATTTATGAGAGACACCAGACGATATCTTTTCACTCTTGTGGGGCTTTGTCGTCCTTCTACGAGGACGTCGCTTTGCTGTGGCGTGGAAAAAGGTCGCAAAATAATGGAAAATAAATGCTCGTCGACAAGAGTCGAATCCTTTTGCTAGCCGGATCACCATTCGTGAGCTTCAAGATCTTTAAAGCTACATTTCAATGCTCCCATCAACCCGAACACGCTCCTCGACCTTCTCGAACCCACTCGCTCCCATTTTGCTTTGACTGATGGAAATAATTGAAAGCAACATTGAACAGAAATAAACAAAACGGAGAAAAACTCGACAAATCGAAACCAATTAAAAGTATTTTTAACAAAAAATCTGGCTGCTCGAGTTCAGGACTTCGCAAACTTTGCTGGCTTGAATATTCATTCATTGAATTTGCAAATGAGGAAACTCAATATTGGTTGCGCTTTGCTCTGTCAGCTAAAGGTCGTCAAGTTTATTTCTGGAACTGAACGAATTTTGTGGCCATAAATTTGTGGTTCAGTCTTAGATTTCCTGACGGCATGAGTCACGTGAGCTTGCTTAGTTGACTTCAATCGAACGGTTCGATTCGAACCGCATTAGAAAGTTTCTGCTACCCTGAGCTTTCAAATCCAACCATTCACATTGTGAACAATCAAATTCTTTATTCCTAATTGCCAATTTTCCATCAATTCATTTACGGCTTTTCTGATTGAATCGAATTCGAAGCGGCATGGAGGGAAACGAGGCTGTGATTAAACATCAGCTCGGCATTTTTGTGCTACCAATCGAAAACACATTTCCCTAACATTATTGATCCCTCGTTTCGAGTGCCGAGGAGTTGGCAGTCAATCAATGACTGGCTGGCGGATAAGTGAGTGAAAAACAATAAACACTAACTTTATAAAATCGCCGTCTTGGTTTTTTTCTCATTCAATTTACAAACTTTGCCCTCGTTCAACATGAGAAGCAGAAACAAAAGTTTTTCGCTGAGAAATCTCGTTTATTCATTCCGTAATCCTCGAGTTATTGTTCTTCTTTATCGCTTCGTTGTTTGTCTTTATCCTTCAAGCGCGCGAGTCCCTTAAAGAGACTCGCGCTCGAAACTCAGATAAAAGCGCAGAACTGTTTTCTTATGACTTCCCTCGTATTAAAAGGAGTTGACGGGTCATTGACTCAGCTTGTTTGCCAAGGCTTCGCAAGCGACAACTTAATCAATTTTCGTCGGAGGGCGAAAAGAAAGGAGATAATTAGATTAATAATCTGCGCGCTGTTTGCGCCGTAGGAAAGCGCCTCGAAATTAAATAATTAAATTCACTCCCTCGAAGCTTCGAGATTGCGAAACTCGTTGTTTCGTCCGCAATCTAATTTGTCGCTTCTAAACATTCTCTTCTTTATTTCAGAAACGCCATCGATCAATCGAGTTCTTCCGGTAATCACGCCAAACAACTTTCTGCTGACGTCAAGGGGTCGAGTCGTCTACGGACTTTTGAAAATCGACAAGCACAACGACTACACCAATGAATATCTCTCGGATGAGTTCCGACTGGCAATGGCCAACGGCGAAGCTTTAAACTCTAGCGAGTCGGACATCGAGAAGGTTCGTAACAACATCTTTACTCTACTTATTCACAAAAACTCGATCCATAGAAATTGATTAAAACTTCGAATTGGATTCCAGCTCACGAACAGAGAATCCACAAACATCTTGACGTATCTTAGTTCATGCTACGGCCCATCGAGGATACGATAAACTTATTGAAACTTAATAAATTTCCATTTCTGCTCTGCGAAAGCAAAATCGATTTCGGGCGGGTTATTGCAAGTTTCCTCTAGTGAAAATAATCGGACGATCTCTAAACTTGAAACAAAAGCCTTGAAAATCCCGTGAAAAAGGCAATTGGCTGCGAGGGAAAGTTTCATGAAGATTAATGGAAGCTGAAGTTGTTGAACGAATGGTCGAGCTTCGACCGACAGTTGGGGAGGGAAATTACCATTTAGATTTTTCTCTCGACTCAGTTCCACTCGAATCCGACTCGTGAAGCGCAAACTGCCATCAAGTTTTCATTAAAGTTTGTAACAAATTTGTTAAACGTTTGGCAATGTCGAAACTATCCACGCAAACATTCGCGCTGAAGTTTTTATGAGCACAAACTTGTTGATGATCAAAGAAAAACTTAGCAGCTCTCGACGAGAATTTTCCGCGGCTAAACTTTTTCATTTCATAAAAACGAATTCGTCTGAATTTATATTTAATGTCTCAGTGTCTTTGACGACGTGCCCGCACTCTCCTTGCTGTCATCAAACGCAGAAAAAATCCATCTAAGCTTTTAATAAAAATGGAAAACGTCGCGCGTTTTGGATATTTTGCCGCGATGAGCTCAGGGTGGAATTAGGCTCTCGAATAACAATAAATCTGCTTTCATTACGTTTCGTTCTGATTTCAATATGACAAGCGGAAGAAATCTTCAACTTCCTTCATCGCATTCTTTCGCGTCGCTGTCTCGCAAGTCGCAACAACAAGAATTCCTTCGAACGAAACTTCCGCGACAAGGCTCTTTGAGCATTTCTCTTCCGACTTGTAACATGTTGATAAATTAGGATCGTTCACATTTCTGCTCTCAAGTCGTGGGGAGCTCGTCAATTAGCTTCGCGGAAGACGAGAACAGTTTGTGAAGTAACGTTTCGCGGAGTTTGTATTTTGTGTTCACTTCAAATTTATCCTCGATTTTTGGTCACAAATCGGTGACTTCAAAGCTTTTGCAAACTGCGTTAAGCGTGTGCGCTCAAGCTCCAAAAATTAACTCAAAATAAAAGGAAAATGTGTAGCTTATTACGCAATATCATTCGGGTTTCAATTTTTTCATCCTTTTGTGATTGCCCAACTACAACGTTCATTAATGTCCTGTACAACTATGTGCAGCGATCAAACTTGTTAATGTCAACAGCGACGAAAACATTTCCCTGTTCAATTAAACTAATTTACGTTTACATGAGACCGTAATGTTAGCGTTTAAATTAATGTTCTTGTCCTAAAGGAAAGCTTCATTTTGAAGCTTTCTGTCACTTATGACGCTCTAGTTATCACTAGCTTTCAGCTTGTTCGTGATCCTAATGCAATTTAATTACCTTGTAGCTATTAAAACACGTCAAATGTTGCTGGAAAAACTTTCCGGATGGAAAAATTGAATAATTAAAAAAGCTTTTCCGCTTTTTATATACGTAATCACTCGAAATAGCCGAGCGTGGATAGAGGAATGTGCTGTAGTGGCTTTCTCGAAGAAGCAAAAGTTTCGAGATGGGCGATTAAAAGCTCAGGACGAAGAGAAGTTTTTCCAGGACGGAGGAAAAGTTTTTGCTAAAGAAAATCTCGTCTGCAACTGACTGCCCACGAAAGTTTAATTATTTCTCGATGTTTGTAATGCAACCTCAACTAAGCTTCTCGTTTCTTCTTTCTCTCTTTAAAGATGTGGATCTTCTCGCTAGGTCGGACTTTAATGAAAACGATGCCGACGATTCTGCCGGCAGTGACGAGCGAGCAGTCTATGCAGCAGCAACATCATGCCTCGATTGTGCTTCAGGCTACGATTTGGAAAATGTGCAAGTGCTCGGAGGAAAGAGCCTCGTTGATGTTTCTCCTGAACGTAAGTGCTCACTTTAGTCTAAATCGAGAAGGAAAATATTGTCGAGTGGCTGAGGGAATTTTTAATCCACGTTTTCCATTAACTGTGGGAAAGCAAACAACGATATGGTTGATCTCTTTAACTTTCGAATTTTCTGTGTTAGAATGAAGCGATTGAATTTCATGTCGTAATTCTTAAGTAACGAGATTCAGGTCGAAGTGGATTTAAACTCGTCGCTTTTCTCTCCTTTAAACGAAACGGTCCATTGAGATTTTATGAAGTGTACTGTTTCCTCGCCCAGCCACCCACGAAACCTCACTTTAGTTGAAGCTCGTTCGAAGGGAAAAAGGAAAGAAGAAGAGCGAGAAGAACTTTCACAGACGTTACGAACGATAAAATTCAATTAGACAATGAGAGAAGCTCGTCGTTTAGCGGCAGCGGTGTCGACTAGGTGACAACATCAAAGGAAAAGCTTTGCGACTTCAAAGAAATGTTAGCGAGACACACGACGTCTCGTCAGTGTTTACAAACAAGTCGAGGGTAATTGTGGTCGCATCTACGCCTTTGACCTTTCGGCAACACAAGCTTTTCCCGTCGTGCGAATCATTATCAGGCAAGAAGCCGAAGTATCTTTATCTGCAATCTTAACAGCGTAAATTAACATTGTTTCGACTGCGAGATGTTACGAGCGGAAGCGAGCGAGTCGTGATAACAAGAAAGATATTCCTTCCACTACGATTTATAGCGTTTCGGGGTTCGTTGGCCCAGTGACGTGGCGTCACTGTCAACAGGAGCGAGGCTTCAAGTGATGACTTAACGCTGCTGCTTGTTAAACGTGCTCGGCTTATATTTTGAGCGCTGCGCTTTGATGATGAAGACGTTGCCGACAGACGAGCGGAGAGGGAATTATAGTAAAAATATGTTCATCGGGTTATGACGTGTTTATGGTTCTCTTGATCCTGGTTTTCAATAAAGCTGTGCATAGCCTCGTCCATTCTTTCCACTCAAGTAAGCCGCAGGGATATTAAGACTTTTAATTCCTTTCTCGCCCTCCCTACGAAATTAATAAAACCCTTGACGAGCAAAGTTGCCTTGATTTCCTTCAGGATAGCTTTGGCTTCGCTCGTAATTGGGTCGACGACTGATGGAGCTTTTAGTGTAAGAAGAAACGCATCCGCATTAAGCTAAAAGGAAAGGAAGAACCTTCCGAGTCGGATCTCATATCAAAGCACTTAAATAAATTCGAGACATCACTATTAAACTTAAATGTTTCATGAGGCTCCGTTGTTGCTCCGGTTTCGATGAATTCCGCTGCTGTTGCTTCTTGGCGTTGTAACGAGCAACGTTTATATGACGAGTTCGGGAATTTTCCCTTCTGGGCTTCATGGCGTGCTTGGGCTCGAAGCTGGATAAAGTTGATTGATTTTCCTCTTCGTCATTCTGTTTTCCCTTCTTACCATGAATGGGAAAATAATTTTTGTGCGGCTGCAGAACGAAACTTTTGCGTCCGAATTTCCTTTAAGAGTTTCGGCGCTCAAAGCTGAAATGAGTTTTTCGTCTCCATCAATCAATGAATAATTCGATCGTGCTGGTGGGTTTAATTAAGCTCGACAGTTCCGATTGCGTCATTTAAGAAAATTGTTTATGTTTATTCACGTAGAGTTTATTCATGCGGCTTTTTGATTGCTGAAGCTTTCTGCCGAAGCTTCTCGTCGAGTCACGAAATTCATTTAAGTGGAAGAAAGATCGAAATTTACATTCGACTTGAGTGAATAGGAAGCCGCTCATTGCCCTCCCACATGATTGCCGAGTTCAATCAAATCCTCGTCAGACGGATTACTACTGAACCAGACGTCTTTCGGTCGAACCATCATCTTCGTTGCCTTGAGAGAATAGTCTCCAAGCCAATGCTCCCAGAAGATTCCCTTGTAGTCGTTGCCGAGCGGTTCTTCGCGATAAACGCCATTGAGATTCGATTCCGCACAGCTTGAGGGGAATTTCAATAAAAAATCAATTCGAAAGCTTTCGTTGATCGCTTACTTCTTGAACCACCATCCTGAAGCCATGGACTGTGAAAAAAGTTCGTTGTTAGGTTTCGTTCAACGTCGACGTCGTTCAAAAAGAAAGAACTTCGAACTCGTTCTCGTTCTCAGTCATCGTTTTGCTTAGCGACGACGTCGCTGTTGAACGACACCTGAGAAAACTTACAATCGCACAAGTTGCATTCGTCTTGTCGTTGTTGCGATCGAAAGTGCTGAACGACTGGTTGCTGTGATACAAGAAGGAGTCTGCAATCGAGCCCCGATACTCGTCGACAAACAATTGATATTTGAGCTGCTCCGAGTCGACTTTAAACGTTCCGTATTCGACCCAGACATGATTATCTTTAAAGTCCTCCAGGACGATTCTCAGCACCATTTTGTTCTCTCGCGTCAATCTTCACGTAAATGAAAATGTTAATAGAAATTCAAAGCCGGTGAGGATTTACTTGTGAATGAAGTCGTTGCCGAGCCAAAAGTCTCCCGAGAGATTCCCAAAGCCGTGTTTGTAATCGTCCCACGACCTGTTGAAATTCTCAGGCGGATTAAAGTTATCACGCTTCTGAATGATGGTCCAGGCCGTGCCTTCAGTTGAGTATTCGCAGTATTGCTGATAGAAATCTCTTCCTTTCTCGTTCAGCTCTCGATGAATTCCAAACGTGTAAACGCCGCTTCGCCCCGTAGTCAGTTGAAAGCACGCTTCTTTCTTCGGTTGAGTGTATTCTCGAGATTAAGGAGAAAGATAAATAAATTGCGAATAGATTTGAAAGCTCTCGCCTCACCTGCATCGTCCAAAGTCTCTTCATCGATCTCGCCACTTGCGCTGCTTCCATCCGCCTCATTCAATTGCAATTTCAAGCTTCCTGTTGCCATTGCTTTCTCGGTCCGTTTGAGAAGAGTGTTTGCGTTGTTGGTGAACGACAGAACCTCGTGCTCGGTGCTCTTGCAGCACGACAGAAGCTTTTTAAATTGATACGAGTTCGTGTCGAAAATTCTCAACGTTCGCTCGTCGATGTGGTTTAGCGTGCTCGTCAACGTCTCAAGGGCCTTCTCGTGCTTCTTATTGAGATTGAAGGATTGTCTAATTTCTTTGATCGGCAGCTTCTCGAGATTACTGTTTACTTTCGCCATCAACGTCTTGAGCGACGACGACGATTCTTCATCCGCCGATACTTCAGTCGCTTTAAATCCCTCGATTTCCTTGCCTAATCTAATCGAGCTGCAAGTGTTCTGTAGGATCCGCTGAATCTTTGACAGTCTCATCAAAACCTCCGTTTGCTCGAAATCTTCTTGGCTCCAGCTTTTTCCTCCGGCTTTGCCTTCCGCCTTCTTCGCCTTTGCGGGAGCTCGACGCGTCTCCATCAACGACTTTGTCATCTCGTGGAGCTTTTCATTCATCAAATCCGCCTTTTCAAATACATGCTGAACCTTAAAGTCAGTGTTTTGCAATTGATTCTCGATGACGGGCAGATTCTCTAAGCTTCTCTTCAGGATTTCCATCTTGTTATCAGTCGACTTGATGTGCTCATTCCACGAGTTTATGTGATGCCGGAAAATATCCCACACTTGAGCTTTCTCCTGCAGCTGCTTGATGTTGGCATCTAGATTGCTGACGATCTGCATGATGCTGACGAATTTGTCTTCAAGCTTCGTCAAATAATGGAGATTGAAAGTTTCTAATTGAAGTGAAACCTTCGTAATGGCGTCGAAGATTTTCTCGCCATTCAAACTTGTTGCCGCGTCAATGGTGAAAGCTTCCATGTTCGGCGGAGATTGAAGCGATAACGTCACGACGTTGAGGAAGATGATTAAGCGTTTCTGTTAGGGGAATAATTGATTGAATCCTTTTGCATACGACAGCGAATCGATCGGCCGTTAATTTCCGCTTAAACGTCGTACAGCAGCCGGGAGCCTAATTAAAAGCTTTTCCGTTTAAGCATGAATGAGCGGCGTTATCTCGAGAGTCATTGATGTCCATAAAACATGTGCACACGCGACCGAAATCATCGCCTTCGAATTTACTCCGAATAACGAAGAAGCGTGCAAAGAATTCCCGAGCACGACGAATCGTCTCATACTCACACAATCCATTATCATCTCCGTCAGCGAATTTTCTTCTCTGTTTATAAACAATCCCCCGATTAATTTATTGCTTTCTTATGTTGTGCCGCAGAACGAAAAAAAATGTGTTCACTCTCTCGACGCACAAACGAAAAATCGCACTGGCTAGATTAAAGATTAAACGACGACTGGCGAGAGCTTGGCGATATTTTTCTTAATAAACTGCGTGCGGCTCTCTGAAAGTAGAAACTGAGGCGCTCTTCTAATTGATGGGAGAAGCGATAATTAAATCATCGTCTTGTTTTTGGATGAAATTCACTACACCAGATTACGATGATAAGATCCATTAAGAGGGTCGCAGCTATCGATTTGTCCCTTGCGAAATGAATATTTCCTTGTTGGTCCGCTGAACCAGAGACAAGAGAGGTTGGGAGGAGGCAGGGGGGTGGTAGAATGTTCAATAAAATCTAATTAACTGAGTGTGGAGACGGTTGGGTAATAATATTTTTCTTGGTTGGAATTAAGTAATGAAATCTGGAATGATCGCAGTCATAAAACGCACTTGTCCGGAACTCATGGTGTTTTACGGTCTACAAGCCTGCAAGCTTGAAAGCTTCGATGGCTAGAGAAGTTGAACGGCATGGAAGAGTTTGAATTGAGCCTTCGGTTGTTTCCATAGCAACTCGAAGACGCAAACTTCTGTTTACATCGCAGCCGCAAGCCACCGAATTTTGACGTCGTCGTGAAAATCCTTGAAATGGGCTCGATTAAGTCTTTAGTTGACGAGTTAAAAGAAAAGTGGGAAGAGTGCGAGACCAACCACGTCGATGTGTTCAGGTACAAATTGAATGTCACGCAAGAGAAAGTGCTGGAGGGGCGATTTCAGTTCTTTGTACAAGTGAGCGATTTCGATTTGGTCGATGAATCTTGTGATGTAATTAGGAAAGTGTAATTTTAGCTCAACAAAGACAGAGCAGCCAAAAGGCGCAAGCCAGAAAAGTTTGAGTCGATCACGCCAAGATTCAACGAGAGCGAATTCAATTTCAATAATGTCGACGTTAATGAAATTTTGGCTGTTCGAGAGCTCAATGGCTCTCCAGTCAGTTTCATAATCAACAACAGCCCTCTGACGAAGTATCATCTGCTGATAGTCCCCGACGTCAAAGGCAACAATCCCCAAATTATGACGCTCAAGTGTTTAGAGCTTGCGTTCGACCTAATGAACTCGACGACCGATAAATCGATCAGGCTCGGGTACAACTCGCCAGGCGCTCTTGCCAGTGTCAACCATCTCCACCTTCACCTATTGTGCCTTCCTCAAGAGCTTTATGTAGAATTTGTCGTGAGTTCTTCATCGGTCAAGCGAGTTTTATATTTTGACAAAATCTCTCTCCCAGGAACTGAAACAAGTCGCTTCAAACCTGTACAAGGTCCACGATCCTAATCTGCCTGTCAAAGCTTTCTGTTTGGTTGCTAATGGAGATCAAAATGATGCCCTGAAGCTTCAAAAGCTTGTCGACTTTTGCTGCCACAAAACAATTCCGCACAACATCTTCTTCACTAAATCGCGCGATGGTAAACTTCGAGTCTTCTTCTTCCCGAGAACTTTGGGAAACTTTGGTGCTTTGAAGCTTTACACGAGCTTCTTGAACGTTGCGTTCTGTGAACTTAGTGGCTACGTTCCAATCGGAGACGAGGGATTGTTTGAGACGATCAATGAGACTTACATCTTGGAACGGTTTAACGACGAAGTTCAAAACATTTGTGATACGATCGAAAGTGATTTCGTTGAGATATTAAAGACGTTTGAATAAAATAAATTATTGTGGAATCCTTAAGCTTACTACTCGACCATAGCACAAGGCAGCCACAACGTCTTCTAATCATTTCCTACTCATTCACAGATCATCTCCGACTTCTGCAAAAACGTTCATCAGGACAAACCTTTCTCACATATCATGATGGATCTGTTCAAGACCGTGATAAACGATCCGATGTTCTTCCCGATTCCGCAAGTCGACGAGAAGCAGAAGAAAAACTTGAAGAATCAGCTGATAAATCAGAAGGTGGCCAGCGACGATCACAAGTAAAATAGTCAAACTATGTCGTTGAGAGTTTGATTTATAATTTCGAACAATTTCTCTCTTTTAAGAAGCGACACGGACTCAGGGCGATCGTCAGATTATCGCAGCGACGACAATTCACTTAACAAGAAGCTGCCAACGATGGAGGAAGAGCCGGTGAAATACTTCTCGCTCCCGCGTCCTAAATACAGTCGCAATCCTGATAAAATTATTCCCGAGCCGGTCGAGCTGTCGAAGGTCAAATACCGAACGAACGTTGAGAACTTCAGACAAAAACGCGTTGGTGGGCGCAGGTTTACTGTTGATGTCTCGTCCAACGACGTTGAAACAGCTTTGAGCAATGTAGGTCATCAGAAAAAGATTTCGAGATCAATCAGTGCGCTTCACACGGAGACAAGCGACGAGATAAAGATCAGAAGTCTTTCGAAGCCAGCAAAATCAATCGTTGAGGAGAACGAGATCGAGTGGCTCATGGGGCCAGAGTTCATCGTTAACTCGACAGTGGATGCGAAAACTGTCGACATCAGCGATAGCAAGGTAAACGTCTTGAGTCTATCAACTTCTTTCCTTAAAAAATTCTTTCTTCTTATAGAGCTCAAGCAAAGGAATCGTCAACGTTCTTTTACTCAATGGACGAACCTACGACGTGGTTTGCAACCCGCTATCAACCAGCGCCCGAAAGGTTTTCGAGACAATCGTGAAAGCCGAGCAAATAAGCGAGAACTATCTGCTGGGCATTTGCGCTTTAATCGGCGGCGATTTCGTGTTTCTGCCAATGGACTTGAAAATCTACAAGGTCGCACCTCAGGTTTGGATTCAGTCAGCGACCAAGAAGTCGAGCGACGAGATCAAAAATCCAGTTTTCTCGCTTTACCTGCGGGTCAAACTGTTTCTTCCAACGCTGCGAATCATCTCGATCGAGTCTCGTCACACTCTGTTCCTTCAACTACGTAAATCGATACTTGAGAATCACATCGTTTGCACTGACGACGATTTGATAACGCTGGGCGGTCTCGCACTCCAAGCTGAAATCGGCGATTTCAAAGATGAGGTGAGTTCGATGAAAAAATCTTTGAGCTATTGAATGATCCTTAATTATTTAGATGAAACATCTTGAATATTTCACAATGTCTCATTATCTGCCCGATGGGCTTTATCAACAAGACAAGGAGCTCGGCAAATACTTGCGCAACTCGCACTATAGCAAACGCGGTCTTCATCCCAAAGAAGCTGAACTGAACTTCATTCGATATGTTCAGGAGATGCGCGAGTATGGCATTCACTACATTAGTGGGATTTGGACAAGGGACGACAGGATTGAGCTCAACGTTTACATTGGCATTGGTCTGAATGGCATAAAGATCTACGAGCGTATCAGCATCGGTGGAAACGTCAGTCGTAGCCGCTCAACTCGGAAATGTAACAAGCGTTTGCTCTACGAAGAATTCGATTGGCTTGAGATCGAGAACATTTGCTTTTCAAAGCAAATTCTCTGCATTGTCGTGAGAAAAAGTAGCTTACGCTTGAATCTCGGGACGAAGGAGAAGTCGCGCTTGAAATTCAAACTCAAGATGGATAGCAGGAAGTGAGTTTGCCTTGACCTCCACTCGAGCAAATCGTTAACTCTTGCCATCCCTTTACAGATCATTTTTTGCCTTCACCATTGCATCAGATCACCATCAGTTCTACATGAAGCTCCGCAACAGTTTCATGTCGGTCAAATCGATCGCAGACGAGCTCAATGTTCCTTTAACCGACGAAAGTTTTACGCAGCACAACGTGAACATTAAAATCGACAAACAGTCGAAGACGGGACTGAGAGTTCGTAATCTAAAGAAGTCGATGCTGAACGACAACAGATTAATGAAGCTTCGAGATCGATTCATCAGGCGGTCGAAGTCAACGGTTTGCGATTTCAAACGAACTGTTGAAGAAAGCTCGAATGAAAACAACCAGAACAAGGAAAACGAGCGCCCAATCTTCCCTTCGATGATCGATCTCACCGTTGAGTCTCCGACGAAGACGCGGAACAAAGTCAAAATGGGAACTCGTGTCTTCTCAGCTTCATACTTGAATAAATCGTTCGACAGCCTCAACGATAACAACCAAGAGATGGCCAGAGTCGACTCGTGGGGAGCGCTTTGCATGCGATCGCCCACGCGAGAAGCGTTCGATGAGACTGTCGAAGATAAGGAGATGGAGATTGCAAGCGAAAAAGACGACGCTTATGTCATTCGTGAGTTTGATTCGTTAGGAATTCCAGCTCAATTCTAAATTTTACCTATCCACAGATTCGAGCATCAAAAGCCTCAATGGAATTCACAACTTCTCGATGGCGCCGAACGAGACAATGTCGCAGTCGCTGCTCCAGAAGTTCGAGAACATGTCATGCGCCGACGACAGAGTTTTCTCGCAAATTACAATCGTCAAGGATCCCGTCTTCTCAGACAAACTCAATCACAAGTCACAGTCGCTGAGAAACCTTGCAGCGAGCAACGTCGACAACTTCATCACTGGCTACACGATGGGCATTTCGATTGTACAAGGGCAGTCAGACAACTACGTTTATGTGAAGGAACTGGTCAGGAATGGTCCGGGCGACAGATGCGGCATTATTGTTGGCGATCAAATCGTCTCAGTCGATGGGACTTCGCTGCTCAGTCTTCCCTACGACGAAGCACTGGCGATGCTTCAAAACACCGGCAACATAGTCACGTTGATCGTATCGCAAACCTTCAACAGAAAGCCGTTGAACTTAACCGACGAAGCTGTTAAAACTGTCTTTGATTCTCCAACGAAAGAATCGAATAAATCGAATCTAATTACTACGCCGTCAAAGAGTCTTCCGAATCTGACGAACTCCAGAGATTATCAGCTCCCAAAGGTGAGCTTCGAAGCTTCGTTTAAAGCTCAGAACTTAGAACAATTCATTTCCAGATCGTGGCAATTATTCCGAAAGAGAAAATCGCGCCATCAAACCAAACGAAGAAGTCGAGAAAGTATCTCGGCCCTACTAGATTCCCCGTCACGCCCGCACGCAAGGAGAAGGATTTAAGGTTAACCATCTCGCCCAACTCACAAACGACTCACTTGTCGCTGCCCACAAGCGAGTCTGACACTTTGAACATATGAACCCGTTTTCTTCTAATCATCAAACGAGATTTTTCACTGGAACTTTTATTATAGTTTTGACACACATCTAAGAATGGAATAGCGACGATCAAGCAAAATAATAAAAGTTATGAAAATTGGAGAAAATATTTTAGTGTTTGATTTGTAAACGTTGCCGAAAAAATTTTGCGTTTTCAGTTGGTGAACGAAACTTCTAAGCAGTCAAGATACCTCACGAGGACAAATTCACAGCTGTCAATCGACGGGTGATAATTGCGAGCTTTCGTTATCAGTTATCAGCACCGATAAGAGAATTCGTTGGTTTTAAATGGAGATAATTTCTTGCCGTTGAGCATCAAACTTTGAGCCTCTATGGCGCAATTGGTTAGCGCGTTCGGCTGTTAACCGAAAGGTTGGTGGTTCGAGTCCACCTAGGGGCGTTCAATATTAACTTGTATCGTTTTTTGCTTCATTACAAACTAGATTGCTTTTTGACCGTCGTGATCGCTCATCATAAAATTTTTCACCCGCAGCACGGCGTGGACCAAATGAAAATGGAACGAGTTTATTTTTACGCAACCCGAATTATTTTCTGTAAGTTATTTTCTTTTAATTTTCACACGAATTTCCCTGTTTTTCCTGTAGAATTTAGGAGTTCTGTTGATCTATTTTCGTCGCATGTTTCTTCATTTTTCTTCAAAAGTTTTTCAAGTTCTGTCGAAACGAATGTCAAAGTGCAGATCAATTTCTTGCTTGAACTTGTGGTCGGTTAGCTCAGTACCTTCCACTCGAACTCGATCGATCCATTTGCTATTTTTAGCGACTAGAAGTTCAAGCTTACCAGCTAACTGTGAGCAATTGCCTAGAGTTCTCTGAAAGTGGGAGAAGCTCGACGTTAGTAAAGTTCAAGCGGCTTGAGACGAAAGCCGAATAGCGATGAGCAAAGAAAGTTGATAGCAGAATTTGCACCGTGTAATGCTTCGAGATATTTGAAGCAGCTTCAAGATGTTTGAAGCAGCAATTCCCAAGATCAAGGCCGAGATCAATTCAAGTTTTTGTTATTAGTTTATTATTTTATTTCTCAAAAAGATTTCCTCTGTCTCCTTCATAACAATTTTTCATTTTCAACAGAATGTTCTCTCCAAACTTTTCCTCGACTTTTCTTTCGTTCTCAAATCAGTGATTCGAAGATTATTCGATTCGACACTTTCGCACGAGGCGACTCTCATTTTAATCATCAGCTTAAGTAGATTTGGAAACAAGGAATGTGAAATTTCTTGGAAGGATGTTGCTAGAAATGAGATTGAGAAGTGGAATCAAAAGGGCTGGAAGCTTTTTTAATCAAATCTTTTACTAAGTCTCATTGGAAAGTTCGCATCTCTTTGACTTACTTTGAATAATGATGGACAAAGAAAGTTAAGATATCGACGAACTCTCAAGGTATTGTAACATCTTTACTGAAGGTTCCGCGTAAGGATCGCGAGCAAGTTACTAATTCTCAAAGGCAAAACTCTTCTAACTTAACAACGAAGCTCAAAAGCTCCTCACAACGTTAAAGCTTCTGGAAAATTTCGATCGAAAGAAAAGCACGAGAATGAAATGAAGAAACGCTGTCGGATTGGCTGTGGGTGTGAGTGTGATGTTGACCATCAGTGTCTGATCAGTTAAAAATATAAATTTATTATTATACTTAATGCTTAAAGTTTTCTTTTGATCAATTAGATTAGGACTCATCATAACTTACGTTAAACTTTAATGACTTCAATTGTCTTTTTCATCATCATTTCTTCTCAATTACAAAATAATTTTGTCCTCGTTCGTAAAAAAAGTTTGCGCAAGTTTAATCTTTTGCGTCAATTAACATAAAAAAGAAACGTTTATGCTGATATTACTCAATTAGTTTACTTTTAGTAATTTCCTTGAATTGTTAGAGTGTGATTGAGTTAATCGTGTCCCAGCTCCCTTCGACCGCCCTCGGTGTTAGTTGTCATCAACAGCTTCTCGTGATTAGATTACAAGAGTCATGTCCTTCTTGTTCGGCAAGTTCGTTGCTTTCTTGCCCTGCCAAAGCGAGTTGTGAATGGTGAAAGCGTCGCATGTCACTGTCAGATGTTTCGTGTGAACTTGCGCAAAGCATTTTCCCCCGGAATTATATCTGTTGATGGAGAAGAAGATCGTGAGCTTTTAAGCCTTTAATTGAATGATAAAACGTACTTGAAGAATTTGTCGAACATCACGTCGTAGACATGCGATGGGCCTGTTCCGTAAAGCTTTACTATCGCCTCCGTGTCTGGGTCGTAGCTGTATAAAGCTCTGAACTGACAACCGGCATCTCTAAACAGCACCAGGAAGTGTTTGGCTTCACTCCTCGCAATTTTCTCTAGAACTTTCTGTTTGGCATCTCGATTCACCACACCAGGAAAGACGCAATACTCGACAGCGTTGAGGAGAATTCCTCGGTTTGATTTCGTTGCTGGCTGCTTGTAAAGTCTTGGCCCTAAGAAACGATAGCGAGAAAGTCAGGAAAAGCACGATGCAAGGTTTGAAAAGTTCAAAGTTAGTAAAGAGCAGGCTTAGCAATGAAAGGAAACTCCAACGCGTCTTACCGCTGTAGTCACCAAAGATCGAGCTGGGCGTTGAGCTGATGTCACTGGCTCCGTCGTCGTACCCAACACCACGACGTTTCGACATCAAGCTTGGATGGGGCAGAGAGCCAGGACCGCTAGGAGAGGGCAAATGACGTCCCGACGAAGAGCCCGATCCCATGCCAGGCGAGGGCGCTCGTCGTGGAGGCGTTGCCCGACCCAGCCCCGAGTCGGAGTCTAAATATCGCACAACATCAAGCACTCATTAGTTCAAGTCAAATGAAAACGATCAAATGTCAAAGGTGGAGATCATTGAGACTACGAAACAAACGAAAGCAACACGAATTGCACTCTCCACCTCCGACGGCTATTTGTTAGTTTTGTAACGTAATGTCATCAACCCAAATTAGAATAAAACTCTCGATTCATGAACCGCGAAAAAAACTATCGAAAGAAACAACAAAGGATTAAGAAGCTTTTTCTTACCGCCGCACAAATTCATCAGCGAGTTGGACTTTCGGCCGCGGAAATTGGCACCTGCGCCGCCATATTTGGCCACCGAAGAAATTCGAGTTAACGTTCGGCCGCGTTCAATTCCTTGAGGTTCTAAAGGATTGATTCGTGAAAGTCAATCGAGAAAATGTTTTGTAAATTTTTCATTTTTGGAACTTAGAATGAAACAAACACCAGAAATTATAAGTTGCCGGAGCTTTGACGGCTCCACCTCGACACCAATTTAAAACCCGAATTGAATATAAAATAAGAGAAATGGAATCCCGAGAATCTTTTTAATCGAACGGTGTATGCGGATCTAATTTGCAACTTAGTCAACTGAACGTATAAAGGCAAAGCAAGAGTTTAAAGCAAAAAGCTCCCGTAATATTTTCCCAGGTGTGTGTTAGTTAAGCGTAATGAGTAAAGCATCAGCAACCATACCTTTTCCATATTTATAAGAACTACGCCGACCGAGAGGCGTAGAGCTTGTGCTGGGATATTCATCCGGTGATTCTGTCAGTTTGCGTGGGAAGATTAGAGATTTTTGTTAGAGAGAGAAGTTCTTCATTAGTCGAAAGAGATAGAGGGATGCCAATTGGATCTCAAACGATCCCAATTCAATCTAATCAATCAACCTTTCAAGTCGTTTCTGACCTTCACAGCAAACCAAAATTTGTACATAAACCAAAGCGATTTTACTAGTAACTAGACTCGAGTTGAGTTAAGTTACTAGATTAGCCACTGCACCAGATCAACCAAATGTAACCAAACTATAAATAACTGAAGCACGTCCTACCTTTCATCGACAAGGAATCTTGGCTACCGCGGTAATAGTCGCGGCGCATCGAGTTTGTGTTCGATAAGCCGACGCCTTAAAAAACAAAAATGAACTCAAAATTAGGGAAAATAAAATTTGTTAATCGGAACTTAAGCAGTTAAGCTGACGAAAATAACTTGTGACTGTTAACAGACAAAATATTTTACCGGTAAGATTGGAGCTTGAGCCTTTTTTGCCCGAGCCGCTGATGTCAAGACTGGAATTTGTTTCTACGTGAATCGTTTTGGGTCGCGGCCGTTGGCTCTTCACAGCGCGCATCTTGGGCTGAGGCGTTGACATTTGCTGATGGCGTTGTTGCTGCATGTAAAGCTCCGCAGTGTGTCGATCCAAAGTTTTCCCTTCTCGCTCCGCTTCTTCGACCGCCTTTTTAAGACGATGAGTCTCGAGAATCTGCTGGCGTCGAGCCATCTGCTCCTCCTTCTTACGAGCACGCTCTTCATCCTTCTCTTGATCTTTCTCTCGTCGCTGCATTGCTTCGATCTCCTTGCGAGCTTTGGCTTCTTCTTGCTGCTGGCGACGTTGCAAGGACAGTAACATGATCTTCTCCTTCTTCTTTTCCATCTCATCAACCGACATCTACAAAAGAAATTAGTTCATTCAAGGGCCTGCAAACCGAAGACTCATTCTTACCGGATCCAAGTTCTTGTCATCGTCATTAATGATCAAAGCTTGACTCTCTTTTGGTCCCTCAGAGGTTCGCGATCTCTCGTAATCGCCATGACTGAGTCTTTCACTAGGCACCGGTTTGAATGATTCTTGTAGATCGTACGTCGACTTCCTGCTGACCACTTCCTGGGGTTCGTATCGATCTTCTGATGGTTTCTTAGGTGATCGCTTTGTTCGAAGAGGCGGTTTGGGACGTTTTGGTTGTGGGTCGTTGTCAAAGCTAATGTAAAATCCTTTTCCGTTTTCGGCATCGTTTTCGTTTTGAGATTCCATCGACTGGAAGCTGTTGGCTGCCAAGCCTGGGTGATTGCGAGTAGTTGGCGAGGGAATTCGATAAGTACGTGAGCCGCTCGTGATGTTGAGTTTGCCGAGGGACGCTTCTAGATCGTCCATCTGGTTGAATGATTTTCGGAACGATTGTTCGCTCTTTCGGGACGCTTGGAAGTCTGCTTCATCTTCATTGGCATCTTCGTCGCCGATGAATGAAATACTTTGTGGAGCCATCATGTCATCGGGCATGCTGTGCTGGGAAGGCGTGTTCTTCTGAACGTGAACGACTGGGAAGAGACGCTGAGCTTCACTCTGCGTATCTCTTCCATTCTGATGAAGCACAAAGCCTCCCTGTTTCGGTTGCTGACTAGGTGACGACGTGTTCCACGTCGTGTTCTGTTGTGCTTGCTGTGACCATGAGGACATTTCTGGCTGCTTCGGTTGTTGCTGGGGCTGTTGTGACCATGTGCGACGTGCTGGAGGTTGAGGCGGTGTTTGGGCGTCGCCATGCAGGAAGAACTGTGTCTGCTGGGGCTCAAACTGATCACGATAATGATTTGTGTCCTGAACGTACTTCGCAATATTTTTCTGCTTCTCCTGGTTCAAATATTGCGAAGGTGTTGTGGCGTATTGATCGTCAATTATTCGAGAACTTTCTCGGCTGTAAATCTTTTGATCCACATATTGTCCTTGTTCGTTGATGTACTGATGATGTTGAGGCTTCATCGCCAGTTGGGGAGTCGATCCATACTGCTGTTGAATCGCATGTTGTTGAATCGGGTGATAGAGTCCCGTAATGTTCTGTTGGCTACTGTATTGCTGATTGAGTATGTTCGCGATTTGTTGGGCTTGCAAGAGCTGTTGCGCTTGCATGGTCTGCACCTGAATCTGGTTTTGTTGCTCGGCGAGCTTCTGAATGTCTTCTTGAATGTCATGCAAATCTGAGTTCATCAGAGCGATGCTCTGTTGATATTGTTCTAGAGAAATGTTGTTGTTGTGCTCCTGTTCAACGAACTTTTGGCTCCACTGGTTGTCCATTGTCGGCAGGTCCTTTTGGGGAGAAATGAGGTGAATAAACGGCAGTGGGAGGTGCAAAGAACACAATAAACAACGTGCAAATGAGCCCACCTGTAGACTAACAGGCTTCTCTACCGAATCAACCATCACCATTTCACTCTCGCCGGATTTCCCCTCCACTTCACTTTTATCCTACAAAAATTACACAAAGGTTTACACAACGTCTCGCAGTCACCAAGGTCATTTGGGGCGTGGGTGGGTCAACAAAAACATTTTGGAATGAAGGTGTTTTTGATTAGACACACACAAACTACAGGGAAACCTCTCCTCACCCTCTTGTTAATGGCTTGTAAAAAGGCAGCTTTGCCAACCTTTTGCAGTTGCTTTGACATCTGAGCTTCGATCCGTCGCTTCTCCTTCTCAATGTGCCGACGCTTCTCTTCAAGTTTTAATCGGACTGCGCTTAGTTTCGTGTCGTCTACGAGTGGTTGACTCATTTCGCCTAAAAGTAATCGCAACAAGTGAGCAAGACAGACGCGAAAAGCTTCATATCCACTTACGAATCTCATGCAACTGGTTCGTGTTGAGGCTCTGTTGCTGCCAAGTAGTTGTTGATGGGGTTAACGAAGCAAACGAAGCCATTTTTCGTTTCTCTTCGAGATGAACGCCGCTACTGTTGCTCGATGAAGTGTTGCTGTTCTGACGCTTCAACTGCGGCTTTTCAGTTTCTCTGTCTTCCTTCTCGACGTCTGAGTCGTAGCCAATTTGAATCGACCCACGAGCGTCAGCGAGAGTGCTTCTGACTGGCACCGCTGGCTCGATAGTTGACGCGTTCGAGATTTTACGTTCTCGATCTTGCGATCGACGGTCCATCGTTCCGATCATGTTGAGCTGATCTTGCGAACCGCCAAAGTTCTCGATCGTTAACTGTGAGTCTTCGCTGAAAGAATTTCTTCGAGAGCGACGACCTGCAGGTAGATAAGAAGCGAAGATAAGAAAGCGACTCAAGCCGAATGAAGTGGAGAAAGTTTTGTGATAAGAAGAACAAAAAATATTTGCTCGCGATAAGCAGAAAACCTACCGGCATAGCTCGGTCGACGTTGATCTTCACGGTTGCTGGGACGGCCGGCAGGAACATCGCCTGGTGCGAGTGATTGTGTCGTAGTTATCAAATGAAAATTGAAATCATGCAAAAGCAAAAGAAAACAAAACGTGAAGAAGGTGAACTCAAAACTGATGGAAAGCGTGACGTTTCTCACCTCGTTCGTCAGCTTTCGAATCATTGTTCGTCTTTTCCTTGGCCTGGCGAAGCTTTGCCGGCATCAGTTGCTCTTGCATGTTGAACATTGTCGTGATTCCCTTCGACCGGTGCACGACAAAGTCATTGTCGACCATCGACGAGTTCCCATTGCTGCTCTGGGCGAACTGCTGGTGGGGAAGCTCCTTTGGCGGTGTCTGATGTCGATAAACGTTTGACCCTGACGGCGAGCGGTTGACTGTGGAAATGAAAGACATTTTAGCCTCTTCAAAACTTTGCCATTGAGTGATATAAACTCAAACCAAAAGTTGATATCTACTCTAATCTATGATAAGCCATAAAACGTGCAATGTTGCCGACAACGGTGATAAGAAATAATAAAGAGTCGAATTGAGATCGGTGGAATCTGAACCATGCATGATTCAAACGAAACAATAAAGTTAACGATGATGAGTCGTGAGAACATAAAATAATTTCGTTAGTAACTTTCGCACGCACGAAACAGACAAAGCACAACATAAAGTGACACACAAAGGAACTGGAGTTGACCTTGAAACGGCGGCCTTCCCTGTGAGCCGGCCGACGACGGCGGAGAATTGAGTCCGCTGCGAAGATCGGGAATTGGCTGAATCGCCTGACACGTGAAGCCGCGACGATGAGCAATGCCGTGTTCGTTTGTCTTACTCTCGTCCAAAGTTCCGCCTAATTGCGAGTGAAATTTTTGGTTTGGATTTCGTGGAAATTCTCTTGTTAGTGATCCTTGAATCTTGCTTAATAAAATATCTACAGTTCGTGGTAAATTTCGATTGTCCGATTAGATAAGCGAGCCATGTTTCTTGCTTGAAATTATGCGAGTCTCCAAGGTTTCTCGAACAGGTTTCAGAACTTTTTAATCGCTTAATCTTCCAATTAAGAAACGAGGCTCGCGTCCATCATCCATGAAGATGTCTGTCGCTCTGGTGTTCTTGCGTAACAAAAGATTCTTAAAGGCTGCTGAATAGTTGTGAGGAAAGTGTTTGATGCCAACATGTAGACGAACAACTACCATGCACCGAATGCCGATTGGAAGCGCAACAATCTAATCGACATTTGCCTCTATCAAATCTTGCGCAATCCGCCAAGAGCGCACAAACATATTCAAATTTTGCTTAACGAATATACTTGAGAAGAAGCAAAAGGAAGCAGAGAACCGACAATTGCAATACTGAGATTGAGACGTTGACAACTCACCTGAGGCAGTTTCAGACTCCGGATAGTCGACGCATGGCGCTGGATGAATCTCAAACACGTTAAACATGTCAGCAAGCAACACGACGAGGTTTTGCTTCATGTGTCCCCGCATATAAGTGACGTCTTCGGGCAGCATATGGAAAACTGAGTGTGGTAGGTGTTGTTGCGAGAAGTTCAGTACGAGAAGCACATTGTAGATTGAGTCTTCGACGGTTGGAAGATAGCTGATCCGGACCTGATTCCAGGGCATCAGCTTTGGACAATAGAAGGCAATGAGATAGGCCAAGGAAACGCCGTCGCATAAGCTCGTGAAGTCTTGTACGGGTGTTGGAATGTCGGGCGCTTTCAGTGGCTTTCCTTTCTCGTCGACTAACTGATCGAGGGCCACCTGATGTGCCAAGCGATGCTTCAGCGCCGCCATAACATGCGAGATCCAAAGCAGCAGAAGTTGCTCGCTGTTCAGACCTGGCGGCGGAGTTCCCGACGTCAATCGACCTATGGCTGAATGGATTTTGTCACCAGAAGTCACTTCCTTGGCGTAAAGGATCATCAGAGCTTCTATCACAGACATATGAGCATTCTAAAATGAATCAGTTAGTTTGTGAATCGGCGGGAGACATGAGAAGTCACTTACGATTCTGATTGGATTTGTTTGAATGAGAACTGTTTCAGTCAAAGCTGTCTCGCCGACTCGCTCTTCCAGGACAGGAACGCCTTTGCGGCTCAGCGTTTGCAGAATGGACCAATGATTGAGGCTCTGATAGTTCGGGTCACTGTAAATGTTTGCCAGCACCTGGCAGTAGATCGAAGCATTGCCCAGTCCAACGACGATCTGCGGCTTCAAATGGAGATTCCCTTCATGATCAGCGTAGAACGGATCGCGGAGCTGCTCGGGCACACGATTGTTGTAGGCTTTGGCGAGAAGCCATCGCATGGAGGCTCGTTGTTTCGCCTACGGAATAGTGGACAGACGGAAAGTTATCAGAAAGAGGAGAAAAGAAAAGGCAACGAGAAAACGTCTCTCTGACATGATTGGGTAAAATGACGTCATCCCCGTGGCTCGTTTCAAATGAATTCTCCATTAGATATGTGAGCGTACACATGGTTAGATTTGACAAGTTTTAATCATCGCAACTGGGGAATCGTGTGTGGGACACTACACCATTACACTTCTGCCTTTATTTACACTTCAAAAGAGGCCGAAGCTTCTCAATTGGTCCGCGGAAACTTTCATGGATCATCGAACGTCTGTGAATCTGTCTCGCTTTTGTTATCGGAAGATCTCACGGGATCCGTTCACTCTACGCCACACCAAAGCGCTCGAGCTTGAATTCATTAACTCATTCACATGGGTAGGCGTTAAGTTTTATTTCTCCAAGTTGGAAAAGTCACTAACACGAATTCCTGAGATCGCCAAAGCCCAATTTCATTAAACTCACTTTTCTTGTGCTTTCGGCGAGCCCATCGTCCTTCTGTTGGTGTCCGGTGCTCATTGCTGATTGAAACTCGTATGTTTAAAGAGATTTCTCGCCAGAAATCGCTCTCGAAACTAGATTAACGCAAATATTTGATTTTTTTCTGCACTTTCTTCGAATCGACTTGGTTGAGTTTCGGTCGGTGATGCGACGCCGAACCTGCGTGGATATGACTCGCTCAAACGGATTGCTGTCGTTATGAGTTTGTCTGTTGTTTTGCTGAGGCTCTCGTGAACCAGTTCGGCGAAACAGATCCAAAATTTTATAAGCCAAGGACGCGCTTAAATGTCAAAACAACTTCGGTGACGACAAGAGGAATGTAAACAAAATCTTTGTCTTTGATTGCTGTTTTATTTCAGATGTTAAAGCAAAGGCTACATCGTGAAACCTTTGTGAGTTCATATATCAAAGCAGATGACTCTGGAGCCAAACAAATTTAGTAGAGACGTTGTGGTGGTCCCATCGATGATTTGATGTGGAGCGAGCGGACGTTCTGCCAGTGTTTCTTGAGCAAGGAGACCAAGAAGTTGACCGACAAATGGACGTTTTGGGCGAGCTCATCTGGGGTCATGTCAACGTGACCGACGGCGACCGACAAACACAAGACCTAGAAATGAACATCAGATTAGTTTCAGCTTCAATTCAATAGCATGATTCTATGCTCACCTTCTTCATCTGGAACTTGATGGTGGCTTTGACTTCATCAATCTTCTGGGTCATGGACTCGGAGTGAGCCAAGAGACCAGGGAATTTACCGGCTTTGTTCAAGCCTGGACCGAGCAATCTTGGAATCTGCTTGATGAGCGACTCCGAGGCGAGGAAGGCGTCGTACTTCTTGGCCAATTTCTTCACCAACTTCTTGTTCTTGTTGAGCTTCTTCAAAGCTTCAGCATCCATGAATGGGACGTCGTTGGCCTTGGCTTCGTCGCAATGCTGCTGATCTCCGAGAATGCAAACTTGCATCTTTGGGCGAGGGATGAACTTCAATCTATAAATAAGAAATTCAGAATAAGCTCGATGCACTAGCAATCCTTTGAGTACACAAAACAGGTTGAGGGATCCAATGTAACTAATTGGAGTATTCAGACTCACCGCCATCACAAGATTTGAAAGGAAAATTTAAAGGTTTCGGAGAAACTGCGACTAGCGCAAGTTTGTCCTTCTCAATTTGGTTTTAAGACCCTGAGTTGAGGTCCGCCGTGTTCTTTATTCAGACTCACGGCTTCCTTATCAACCAGATAAGGCTAAGAGAAGTTACCAATCGACGTACTTGACGGTTCCGCTGAAACGTTTGTCCTTCTGGGGATCGTAGTTCTTCAAACCGATCTGAAGCTCAACCGACTCGAGGAACTTGCGCTTCTTCTCAGTCGACGCCTTCAGGAGCTCGTTGACGCATTCGTAAAGAATATCCTTCGATACTTTCGACCTAAAACAAGAAAATGAGTTAGCCGAGTTCAACAAGTTTTGATGAAATGTTTGGTTCCTTTGGATTTCACTAAATCATCGAGAATGATGAACTGAAGATACAAGAAACCAATTGATGTCGCAACAATATCCGTGGAGTGGAAATATCGAATCTTTTTGAACTCCTGGCTTAGGAAATTGCGAGGTTAAACAAAGTTTCATCGCCATCTCATCAGAAAGTTGAGAAATTGATTGAACTCGAAGTTCCTTCGATGGTTACGAACTTTGTCATTGGTAATTCGTTGGAATTATTCATGGAAATTGCCTACTTACGACATTATTAATTAATTCAATCCACAGATCAATGTGTTACGTTGAGAGGGACCAGGAAAAGAAAGTCAGAAGGGCAACAGACTTCCGTTGTAGTGGCAAACCATCGAACAAGTCGCAAGCTCCTCAATCGCCAGTCGCGCGCCCATCTCAACCCAAATTGACCCGAAGAAATATTTACTCTCGTAAAAATCGAATTCCAGCTGCTCTCGTTGTCATCTGACAAGTTCATCGGTTGGCCAAGTGTGGCGAGCGAACGCGGAACTCGAGACGACATCCAGAAATGTGAAAAACATCGAGTAAGACTCACAAATATTTTTTATGACTTGTCAGCTTTTGCAACTTTTCTCTTTTTTTTTCGTCTCGCAGCAAAACAATTTCGTCTCAGAAGAAAATGCAAAATTACCCCAACAAAACTAAGGAGATGTTTATCGTTCGAGCTTTAGAGAAGATCCTTGGTGACAAAGACATCAAGCGACAGAATCAATTGAAGCAGGCATGTGAACTGGCAATTACAACGTTGAAAGGTTGGTTGGCTCTCTCCGCCGCGCTTCATTATCAGTGCGAGCGTTTTATTGATTTTCTCGTGTGACTGGTGGATAGTTTGAAGTGGTTGCACAACTTACCGCGTCCTCAATCCGCTCTAATCGTGTTTGCTTCCGTTCAACATTGCAGAGGAAATCAAGGATGAAAATGGACAAGTTCCGGTCGGATCGGAGCTCTCGACAGCGCTGCCGATGCCGAAGAACGAGTCGTCGAACAGCATCAACGCTGAAAAGTATTTCCTGCCCTTCGAGCTAGCATGTCAAAGCAAGACTCCGAGAATCGTCGTAACAGCGCTCGATTGTCTGCAGAAACTCATCGCATATGGACACTTGACGGGCAACATTGCCGACTCCTCAAACCCCGGAAAGTTCCTCATCGATCGAATCGTGTCGACGATATGCAACTGCTTCATGGGTCCGCAGACAGACGAAGGCGTACAGCTTCAGATCATCAAGGCGCTTCTGACAGTCGTCACGTCTCAGAACGTTGAAGTGCACGAAGGAACTGTCTTGCAGGTGAGAGTTTTACCATCGCTGGTGTCTTCAAATATCAGAACGAAACCGTTTTAGGCTGTTCGAACCTGCTACGACATTTACCTGTCAAGCAAAAACCTCATAAACCAAACCACAGCTCGAGCAACGCTCACGCAAATGCTGAATGTGATTTTCACGCGGATGGAGAATCAAGCTTATGAGACAGTCGTCCCAGTTCCTCCACAGCAAGTCGTTGCCACAGAAGAAACTAAAGCAGACGAGCCAGAGAAACCAGCTGAAGATGCCGAAACGGAGGAAAACATTGAAGAGTTTGTGAAAAAGTTTGTTGATAAAGTTTTGGACAACGCTGTGGACATTGTCGAAAGTCAATTGAACGGCAGCGTTGAAGATCCGATTGAACAACCTGTCGAGGAGTTGAAAAAGATTCCAAGCGTGAGCACTATCTCCAACGAGGATGCGCCGTCTCAAGACAGCATGGAAATCGGCTCGGAGAATGAGAACATCGCAGCAGCAAAGTTCACTCACGTTCTTCAAAAGGACGCATTCCTAGTGTTCCGAGCGCTCTGCAAACTGTCGATGAAGCCATTGCCTGAAGGCCAACCAGACCCCAAATCCCACGAGTTGCGATCGAAGATCCTTTCGCTTCATCTGCTGCTTTCGATTCTCCAGAACGCTGGACCAATCTTCCGGTCCAACGACATGTTCATCATGGCCATCAAGCAGTATTTGTGTGTGGCGTTGTCGAAGAACGGCGTCAGCTCCGTCCCAGAGGTTTGATGAGCTTTTATCTCGTAGTATCTTCAAATATAATCAACTCTCTTTCTAGGTGTTTGAACTCTCGCTGTCCATTTTCGTTGCCTTGTTATCGAACTTCAAAGTCCATCTCAAGAAGCAAATCGAAGTGTTTTTCAAAGAGATTTTCCTGAACATCCTCGAAACGTCGAGCTCAACCTTCGAGCACAAGTTCATGGTGATTCAAGCCCTCACTCGAATCTGTGCTGACGCTCAGAGCGTCGTCGACATTTACATCAACTACGACTGCGACTTTTCGGCGGCGAATCTGTTCGAGCGACTCGTCAACGATTTATCGAAAATTGCACAAGGGCGGCAAGCTCTGGAACTTGGCGCAACAACCTTCCAAGAGAAATCGATGCGAATCAAAGGTCTCGAGTGTCTCGTGTCAATTTTAAAGTGCAAAGTGGAATGGAGCAAGGACTTGTATATTAATCCGAACCTTCAGACGACGCTTGGGGAGTCGACACATAAAACTCAAGACGCGGACACAGCTGATCAGTCGTCGATAAAGCATAGCGGATCGAGCTTGAGCTTGAACTCTGCTGGAAGTGCCAACAACAACAACAATAACACCAGCTCGGGAAACAAAGAAGTTCTCGATTTACCTGAAGAGCTCGAAGAGCGGAAGCAGCGAAAAGAATTGATGGAGACGGGAATCGAAATGTTCAACAAGAAGCCGAAAAAAGGAATTCAATTTCTTCAAGAGCGATCGTTACTTGGCTCGTCTATTGACGACGTCGCTAAATGGCTAATCGAAGACGACCGATTGGACAAAACACTTGTTGGCGACTTCCTCGGGGACAACGACGAGAAGAGCAAAGCTGTCATGTGCGCTTATATCGATGCGAAAGACTTTGCAGACATGGACATCGTCGCTGCCTTGCGCTTTTTCTTGGAAGGTTTCCGTTTACCCGGCGAGGCTCAGAAGATTGATCGGTTGATGGAGAAGTTTGCGAGCAGATACTGCGAGTGCAATCCTAACAACACGCTCTTCACCAGCGCTGATACGATCTACGTTCTCGCCTTCTCCGTCATCATGCTGACAACCGATCTACATTCACCGCAGGTCAAGAACAAGATGACCAAAGAGCAATACATTCGGTTGAATCGAGGCATCAGCGACAGCAAAGACCTTCCAGAAGAATATCTCTCTCAAATCTACGACGAGATCTCCGGCCACGAGATCAAAATGAAGAATACGGCGATCAGCAAGCCAAGTGGGAAGCAAGTCATCATCAACGAGAAGAAACGAAAGCTTGTCTGGAACATGGAGATGGAAGCAATATCCTCAACAGCCAAGAATCTGATGGAGTCGGTGTCGCATGTCAGAGAGTCTTTCACATCAGCGAAACACCTCGAACACGTGCGACCAATGTTCAAGATGGCTTGGACGCCTTTCCTTGCAGCTTTCTCCGTCGGCCTTCAAGACTGCGATGACCCAGAGATTGCGAGTCTCTGTCTGGATGGCATCCGCTGCGCGATAAGAATCGCATGCATTTTCCACATGACGCTAGAACGGGACGCTTACGTTCAAGCGCTGGCAAGGTTCACGCTGCTAACAGCGAACTCTCCAATCACAGAGATGAAAGCGAAGAACATCGATACGATCAAGACGCTGATCATGGTAGCACACACGGACGGCAACTACCTTGGCTCGAGCTGGTTGGACATTGTCAAGTGCATATCGCAGCTGGAGCTTGCGCAGTTGATAGGAACCGGCGTAAGGCCGCAGTACCTGTCAGGCCCAACGCATCGCGATGCTCTCGATCCTAGCGTTAAGGAACACATCGGAGAAACAAGTTCACAGTCAGTAGTCGTTGCTGTTGATCGAATCTTCACTGGATCCATTCGCCTCGATGGCGACGCAATCGTGGATTTCGTTAAAGCACTTTGCCATGTATCTTTAGACGAGCTGAACGGAGTACAACCAAGAATGTTCTCGCTTCAGAAGATCGTCGAGATTTCGTACTACAACATGGGACGAATCCGTTTGCAATGGTCGCGTATCTGGCAAGTCCTCGGTGATTACTTCAACTCGGTTGGCTCCAACGCCAACGAGGAAATTGCCTTCTTTGCGCTTGATTCGCTGCGTCAACTGTCAATGAAGTTCATCGAGAAAGGAGAGTTCGCTAACTTCCGATTCCAAAAAGATTTCCTCCGTCCTTTCGAGCACATCATGAAGAAGAATCATTCGCCCGCTATCCGCGACATGGTCGTTCGATGTGTCGCTCAAATGGTCAACTCTCAGTCACTGAATATCAAGTCTGGATGGAAGAACATCTTCTCAGTGTTTCACCTGGCAGCCGGCGACCACGACGAGTCCATCGTCGATCTTGCATTCCAAACCACCGGGAAGATCGTAACTGTTCTTTACAAGAAGCAATTCCACATCATGATCGACTCGTTTCCTGACGCAGTGAAGTGCATGTCTGAGTTTGCGTCAAACGCTCGGTTTCCTGACATTTCGATGGAGGCCATCAGACTGCTGAGAACGTGCGCCGTATCGGTCAATGATTCACCGCAGCAGTTCGCCGAACATACAGGAATGGAGAACGACATCAATGTTCTGGAGGAAGACAGAGTTTGGGTCCGAGGATGGTTCCCAATGCTTTTCTCATTGTCATGCGTTGTAAATCGATGCAAGCTCGACGTCAGAACAAGAGGCTTAACTGTGCTTTTCGAGATCGTCAAGACCTATGGCGAGAGCTACAAACCCAACTGGTGGCGCGATCTGTTCAAGATTCTCTTCCGCATCTTTGATAACATGAAGCTACCTGAACATCATAGCGAAAAGGCTGAGTGGATGACGACAACTTGTAATCACGCGCTTTACTCAATCGTCGATGTTTTCACGCAATTCTTCGACATGCTCGGGCCGCTGCTTCTCCAAGACCTTTACAGCCAACTCCAGTGGTGTGTGCAACAGAACAATGAGCAGTTGGCACGAAGCGGAACGAATTGCCTCGAGAACCTCGTCATATCGAATGGCTCAAAGTTCGAGAAAGACACGTGGGACGCAACCTGCTCTTGTATCCTCGAGATCTTCAAGCAAACTCTGCCTGATGAGCTTATGACCTGGAAACCGGATGCAAACCAAACGCAACCGCCAGTGTCGAACCTGCCTCGCTATTCAATGACGGACAACGGCGAGATTCGTCATGGCATCTTGAAACGAAGCAACTCGCAACATTCCGTTTACAGCCTAAACTCCGAGGACGGCAAAACTGAGATTCACACGAACCCCGGTGGACTCTTTAGTGCTTTGCTGATAAAGTGCGTCGTTCAGCTTGAGTTGATCCAAACGATCGACAACATAATCTTCTTCCCTGCCACATCCAAAAAGGAAGATGCAGAAACGCTCGCGATGGTGACGGCCGACGTCAACCAGAGTGGGAACATCTCACTGCTTTCAAGTGGAGAACATGGCGACAGCCAGCGAGAGGAGCAAGGAATGTACAGCTTTCTTAGCACCGCGCATCTTATCAAGTTCGTGGAATGTCTCATTGAAAGTCATCGCTTTGCAAAGAATTTCAACAAGAATCAGGATCAGCGCACTGTGCTCTGGAAGGCTGGATTCAAAGGTTCAGTCAAGCCGAATCTACTGAAGCAAGAGACGCAATCGCTTGCTTGCGTCCTTAGGATTCTCTTCAAAATGTATAGCGACGACAAACGTCGGGATGATTGGGCAGAAGTTGAGCAGAGACTGATCAGCGTGTGCCGAGAGGCGCTCGAGTATTTCTTGTCACTTCACAGCGAGCCGCATCGTGATGCTTGGACGTCGCTTCTACTGCTAGTGATGACGCGATTGCTGAAGATGCCAGAAGATCGGGTGAGTTAGTTTCAATAGTTTTGGATTACCGTCAGCTAATGGCAATTCCCTCACAGTTTGCGACGCACGCGAAGAGCTATTACGGACTCTTCTGCGACATGATGTGCTTCGACATAAAGCCAGAGCTTCGAAGTGTACTTAGGCGGCTGTTTGTGCGGATAGGACCGGTGTTCGGCATCAGCTCAACATAACGTTAAACAACTTTTTATTTTCCTTTAATTTCATTGAACTGCATTGAGAGTTAAATTTTAAAAGCTTTGTAAAGTTGATTGGAGTTAAGTTATCAAGTAGAAGCATAAAACGATGACACCACGCTAGACTTTCACGTTTTCTAACTTCCCGTCGGGCTCTTCGACGAAAACTCTAAACTACAGAAACTCTTTTTAAGACATTGTCACTGAAACTTTAGCTTAGAGTTCGGAAATCATTATCGCATTATTCTATTGTAACTTCAATTTATTTATGTTATCGCTTCGTGCAATTATCATTCTCATCTCCTTCAGTTCATTGTGAATGGCGTAAAGGGAAGGAACAGTACTATGTATGTTGGTTGAATGGATCTAAAAGCATCGGTAGAGCTTTGAAGCCTCGGAGAGATCTCCAGAAGGAGCGCAGATGAGTCGAGTCAGCATGTTAATTTCCAAGCAAACTCATCTGAAGTGTAATCTACTCGTCCCCGAAACAGGAATCAAAAGAGAAATAAACACATTACAGAAGTTATTTAAAGACAGATAAACTTTTATTGTAAACTGAACTCGCAGTTTTAATTTACAGGATAATTTTGCCAGCGAACTGGAAGCAAATTTATGAACTTGAAAGCCAAAACTTTCGCTTAGAAATAAACGCGTCGCCGACTGAACGTTAAAACTTTTCCATATTTGAAGAAGAACTTCTTTGTGGTATCGACGAACTTTGACGTTCAATCGAGTGGCAATGGCTGGTGAAGGAACTGTCGTGTGCCGTTCTCAGCGAAGTCAGATGCTGCGTGATCAACTCCCTCGAGTATCCATTTGGTGGTGAGCAAGCCTTCGACTCCGACTGGGCCTCGA
Organism: Smittia sp. YW1114-2; assembly: GCA_033064975.1. Lineage (NCBI taxonomy): Eukaryota > Metazoa > Arthropoda > Insecta > Diptera > Chironomidae > Smittia > Smittia sp. YW1114-2. Next base: position 16,304,871 of record CP093833.1, read on the forward strand.
GCATGAATTCTAGCTGTTGATATTCCTACTTCAGCTCCGAGTCCGAATCTGAATCCGTCGGCGAAACGAGACGAAGCGTTGTGGAAAACGCAAGCCGAGTCGACTTGTTTCTTGAACTTATCAGCAGTTTCCTGATTCTCAGTTACGATGACGTCCGTGTGCGAGCTGCCGAAGCGATGGATGTGAGAAACCGCATCGTCGTAATCTTTGACAATCTCAACGCAACATTCGAGCGATCCGTATTCGTGCTTCATGGTCTTGGCTTGTGGTGGGCCGAAGGTCAAGTGCTGGCTAAGTTTCGGGCCGGAGTAGATCGTTACGCCTTCCTTCTTCAACATGTTGCACACGTCGTTGAAGAACGTTCCTTTGGATCCCAGGAAAAGATCTTCGTGGACAAGGAGAGTCTCCATTGCGTTGCACGCTGTATAGAGATCTATCGTCAGTCACTTTACAATGATTCGACAGTGAACTTACCCGCCGGGTAGTCGCATTTAGCATCGCGAACAATCTTGATTGCTTTCTCCAAGTCCGCTTCTTTGTCGACATAAACGTGGCATATTCCCTCGGCATGGCCCATTACGGGAATCCTTTGAGACTGATCCTGAATGGTACGAACGAGCTCTGATGATCCACGTGGGATGATCAAGTCAATGTGTTTTTCCAATGAGAGCAAGTCGGAAATTTCTTCGCGTGTAGAAATTAGGGAAATCGCGTCCTCGGCGCCGACAGTAGCGAGAGCTTCTTTAACGAGCTCCATTAAAGCTTTATTGCTGTGAGCGGCCTCCTTTCCTCCCTTGAGAAGAAGACCTAAAAATATTTTAACATTTAATATTTATTTTAAATATTTAACTAAATCATAAAAATTACCGTTGGCTGATGCGATCGACAGAGCGGCGACTTGTGGCAGTGAATCTGGGCGTGACTCGAAGATGACAAGGAGAACACCGATTGGGACAGTTATCTGTTTTAGGTCCAAATTCTCGGCGAGTTTCGTGTGACGCAAAACCCTTCCAACAATCGAGTGGCTGGTCTCGGCGATTTGCTTCAGACCAGTTGATAAGCCACGCAACTTTGCTGGCGTCAATGAGAGTCTCGACAAGAGAGGTTTTGCAAGACCGTTCTTTTGGGCTTCGGCCAAATCTTTCTCGTTGGCCTCGAGGATGATTTGCTGTTTGCTAATGAGAAGATCAGCCAATGTGTTGACAACTGAAGTTCTTTGAGCTGGAGTCAGGCTTTGCATAACGCGGCTGCCGGTGCGAGCTAAAGCATAAAATTAATTAGAGAACTTAAAGCTCAAATTCACCAAGTTTTCTCACCATGTTCAGCCAGAAACTCGACAGGTGTACTCGCAGATGTCGTTTCAGTGAAGAAAGTTCCAACCTTTCTTCCTCCGACGATAGTTTTAATCGCATTATCTTGGTTACCATTGCAAATTACAACGCTTACGCCTCTGTCAAGCGCCCAAGTGGCAGCGTTCACCTTTGAATCCATTCCACCCGTGCCAACTTTTGATTTCTTACCGAACTTGATATTCTCACGGTCGTCACGAGTGAACCTGCAAAGATTCTCGTTAAAAGGTGTTCCGTTTATAATGAGCACTGGTTACTAACGTGTGCAACAGGCGAGCGTCTTCCTCCCATGGTGGCTTGTTATAAATTCCATCAACATCAGACATCAAGATTAATAAATCAGCCTGAACTTCAGCCGAGAGCATAGCGGCTAACGAGTCGTTGTCTTTAATGCTGATTCCCTAGAGATAGAAAAGGGAGCGTTCCATACGAGATAGAGTTAGGTTTACATGGAAAGCGGCACGGAACAAGCGCCAGACAGAAGCAAGAACCTACTTTATCATTTTCATCTATCTCATATAAAGTACTCTATGTGAATTTTAAAGCGGGAAGAAGAGAAAAGAAAAAGAAAATTTAATTTGGGTGATGCGCCAATTCAAATGTTTGAGGAGCAATTTGCGAGCGGTAATTTCATTTGCTGGTCTGATTGTGTGCGGACGAACCGACAGAGAAAACAAAATGATGGAAGCCGAGCAGGTTCTGCAAAATTACCCTCTTAGCGCCTTTGACTTTGACTTCTTCGTCGACGATGAACATCGGAGGCGATACAGCGTCGTTGGTGTTGATGATGGGGACGATATTCAGGCTGATAAGCTCTGAGAGCGTGGCAAACAGATTCTTTCGTGTTTCCTCGTTGTAGAAGTCAGGCTTGGTGAGAAGAACTTGAGCAATGCGAAGGCCGTACTGGGCGAACATCGCATCATAGAGAGACATGAGCCCGCTTTGTCCGACGGCGGCGGCAGCTCGCGGTTCCAAAATGTGCGCGGATTCGTGTCCGCCAGGGCTGAGAGTCTCACGCATGGTCATCGTCATTAAAAGCTCTTGAGTGAGCTTTTGCTTGCCAAACGCCACCGCGCCACTCGTCACCATGATGCACTCGCGACCTTCAAGCTGACACTCGGCGACTTGCTCGACGATCGACGCCAGTCGACCCAGCGCCAATCCATTCTGATCCTCTCGAGTGATTACAGCGCTGCCCAGCTTGATAACTAATCGTTTGGCGAACCGCAATTGCGAGCGTTCCGTAAAGGTCGTTTGGCGTCGATCAGCTGTTTGCAGCGTTCTCTTATCGATGGGTTTCTGAAAGTAGAAAACAATCTCAGTCCAAAGAGCTTTCAAGACACAAGTTCATTCATCAAGGCGGAATTCATTCCAGCTGATAAACATGTAAATTGAAAATGACCGCGATAATTGAAGTTCACTTCAATTGAAGAACTCGTGCACGTTGCATCAGAAAAAGCTGTGAAGATCCAGTCACGTGTCGATCTTGATGCTTGACCTTCCGGGCAGTTACACGCACAGTTTGAAATCACTGATAAGGAAACGATCATCAACAACCTTCCGATGACGTCAAATGAGACAGATTACTTGTCTAAACCGAGAAAGTCAGGAAGGCTTCAATTCAACAACCTTTGAACTTCAACTGCATCATGTCTGTCAAAATAACAGCTCATCACGCGTGCGGGGAGTGATAACAGAGTGTGAACTCCAAATTGTTTTCGGATTCGTCACAAAATTGCTTCATCGAGTGTCTCGTAGACGACTAGAAGTCATGGCAGCTTATCAATCTCAAGCACGTAAACAAACGGCCACAACGATAACGCAATTATTGTCTACGATTTGCTGTCTCCTGCCTACAAACCGCTTAAAAGCCGATTCCAGCTGTATCACGTTGAACGACAATAAAGCGCTGAGTAGGTAATTTGATAAGAAGAATTAAGACTTTGGACTATGCTGTCGATTGCGTGAAGATTCGAAGGTGTTTATCGATTCCTAAAACTCAGATTTTCGATCTTTTGGCTTTCCGGACTCATCAAAATCTCAGCTGCTTTTAGACAAAACAAGTTTCATGTTGACCCACTTCCTCCCTAAACAAACCAGCTTCATTCCGAATCGTTTATGTGCCAGCTGATTAGATTTTTTATAGGGAATGGGCGCAATGTGTCAGATCAACGTACCACGATGCCGTTCGAAAGCGATCTTGCTGCAATTTTTTGTACGAGGCCATTGAACTGGTGGGGCGAATATTTCTGGTGGAACTTGAGCAAGCCAGGATGCTTGACAATGCTTAATCCTTTGCAGTAGATGGCTGACATTTTACACTAAACTGATTGACCAAACTTTTCCGTTCAAGATTATTTCAAAATATTTTGTTCATTAACATTTGATCTCGCGCTGAAGAAGATCCGTAAACACTTTTGTGAATTTATGTTTTCTTTTTTCCCGACCGATCACTTCCAAATCTCGAACTGAACTGCCGGAGAGAGTCTCATGCTCGGGCAATCAGACGACTTATTCTCCGCACTCGTTATTTGCTTTATTAGTAAATTGTTGATAAAGATTGGGAATGTTTCTGTTTCCCTTCAGCATGAGACTCTGAGAGTAACCAACTGACAACAAACGTTTGTGTGCAGTTTCAGTAAAAATTCAAGTGCAACAGGCAGTGAAAGCTGAAGAGTAGTCGAAGGGGCAAACTGAGAACCTGGATCAATACTGGGATGAATAATGTGGACCAGATCAAAGGAACAGTCCAAATTTCACAGAAGAGTCAACGTTGTTGAACATTAGGTTTCGATTTTTCGTTCAGTCAAGTCGGCTTTCCTGCTAAAACGGAGGTTCTACTCAGTCATTACTTGACCCTCAGCCACTGAGGATCTTGCAAATCTTTCCCTTTCGAAACTCTTTCTGTCCTTCATTGTGACATCTTCTTAACTTGTCATGCTGTACTTCATGCGACACTTCACGCCTTCTGTCTGGACCGTTCGTCATCTAGGCAATTAGACCTTCTCGTCCTGGCTAATTAGTCATGGCCGACTCATCACCTGCAAGATAAATGATAAACAGAGACGGCCGTTATCTTGCTTCGGTTATTTCCTTTGACGTCATCACTTTATTAGTTCACTTTCTATCATCTCTGTCGTTAGATTTCTTTTATTGGTTTAATATCAGTTAATTAAATATAATTCTCTTGAAATATAATTCACTTTTCCTTCTTTTACTCTGAGTAAGGACAAGAAGAAGACAAAATTATGAGCTTATCGATATTTCTCACGTTTACTTAGCCGGATGAGAAGTCGAAATGATATTCTGAGTGATTTCATGCACGATCGAAACATTCATAAAGTATTCTCTCCTCGATGATGAACAATTAATATATTTTCTGTGACATTCATGAGATAGATCAGGATTACGTTCAGGATAATTGAAACATTTTTTTGTTTGTGAATCTCCAGCGAAACTCCCTTCGCACGTGTGAAAGGAATTGGGCGGGCAACTCGCGCTTTAATTTTTGCTCACGTTAACGACAAACGGCCAAACAACAATGAATCGAAAAGAGTGAAGGAAATGAACGGAAAAAGATCACATTGACAACAACAGGTAACTGAAAATAGATTCTTCCTTGTAGTAATTGTATCGCGTTGAACGTTAAACATCTTCTTGTTAATGATCATTTAAAATTTATCAATTTCTTATGATTTGCTAGTATTGTCCATTTGTGTTTGATCGAATCATCGGAGGCGGTCACCGTCAGCTTGCTTTTATGTTGCACTCCGATTGAAAGGAATCAACACAAGTTCTCGTCTGTGGTCTCTTGGGTTATGCAGCAATGGCTTGGAGGTTTTCATTTCTACGCCGTTGCGATTTGAAATCCTTCAAAGTATAAATCAAGCACTCCAACCTGACGGAATGATGAAGCCCCGCTCGATCCGACAGCAGCCTTCGATTGAACCTTCCGTCTCATTCGCTCGCGCTTGATTACAACATTTATATTTTGTTTCTTAAACTTTCGAGCTTTCTCATTAAAATATTTTTACTCATTTGATATTTTTTCTTGTGCGCAGCTGAGAATGGAAAAGAACTTGAAAGTTTAGCGTCTCAAAAAGGTTCTCACGATAAGCTGCACGACACCCAAAAACTTTCCTCTCGAGTTTGTCATGGTTAAACGATATGGTTCAGTTGTAAATTAGGCTGTTGCTTCTTAATGAATGGCACCGAAATGTGAATTTGCTTGAATTGAGAATCGCTAGATAGTCGACTGACCAGAGTTCGAAGAGACGGCTTCATCGACATCCCAGAAAGCTTTAAAAATCCTTTGCCAAATCTTCTAAAATTACTCAATAAATTTTCTATTTCGCTCAATCTCTATCGATAAATCACTCGCTTGCCTTTCAGCTTAATCGACGAGCTGTATGCGTCTCGATTAGATACTTTTTGTTGTTAATTCATAAAACCCTATCTAAACTAATTATTTAAAGACTGAGATCCTCATCTTCTCATCGCCTTAATCTTTTATGTTTCCTCGGGTAAATCAGTGAAAAGTTTTCTTTTTGTTAACGCGGTTACCAATAGCAGTTTTCAATTTCATTAAACTCAAAACGAGACGAGGAGATTTATGATAAAACTTTTGCAAAGTAATTTTCCGACTCGCGTTTCCGAGCCGGGGAAAAATTCATTCAAGACGTCAGCGGCTGATTTTCTTCTGCTCGTCGAACTCTCAAACACCCACAGCGTCTTCCGCTGTCCAGTGCTCGGTTAATGGTCACTTTATAATTGCTTGATTGCCTCTGGTCAGTTGCGGGACGGATCCACGCGTCATGGCCGTGAACTGCACTCGCTTTCACATCTTATCACCACTCGGATTAGTTATTAGTATTTTTATAATTCTTATTGAACATTTACAGAACTTTTCAGCGTCATAATCGAAACGAGAAACAAAGTCAAACTCATTGTCAGAGGAAATCTCTCTTCTTACTTTTTGGAATAAGCTTTCGATAGGTTTTGAAGCTTTGAAGAACGAACTAATTTACGATTATTTTATCACTAAAGAAATCATGTCGTTATGGTTTTGTTTCATTTTTCATAGAAATTAATTAACAAGAATGCGACGCGTTGTGAAGAGCTTAAGGTAATGGAACTTTAATTTCGACGTATGATTGTGGAAAATATCCCGACTTTCCATTCACTTTGCCCTCGAACCAGTTCTCGTCGACACGCTGGATCAGCGTGATGATGTCGTTCTCCTAGAAGGATAAAAGTTCATGAGTGATCGTTTTGTTAATGTTGAAGATTTGAGAGAAATTCAAATCTCGACAAAGCTTCAAAGCTTCTGAAGCTTTGGAGTTGAAAGCACTAGAACTCTTTGTCGTTTACCTTGAATCCAAGTTCTCCTGGATTCTCAGCGTCGAAGTCGTACAGAGCTATGCAGCATGGATTCTGTGGCTGTGGGGGCTTCGCTGGTGAACGCATCGGCGACGGCAATGGCGACGCTGTAGGATGGACGAGATAAATTTGATCTTTAGTATTTTCTCGAGTTGATTGACAGCAAAAAATGTAAGGAAGTGAACAGTTTAAAAACATAAAATTTTTTGGTGGGAGTTGCTCCAAGCTTTTTGATGTCTCCTGGGCGGCAAGCTTGTGTCAGATAATTCTAAAATGATCCAATCAAGTCACCCTGACCTTTTCGAGAATCATTTTAGATTATTTCTTGCGAACGGAGATGTTCATGACATTAACGTTATGCATTTCTAATGCGACAGAGCGAGGAGAACCCTAAAGGCGGGTGGTGAAAGAGGAAGTCTCATACAGCAAATATCAAACCACCAAACTCCAACAATAAATTGGTAAAACACAAAGTTCAAGTGTCACATAAAAAGATCTGAGAGAGGGGCAGCAAGATAAACTTGTGTACAATGAGTGGAACGGATGCTAATGACAACTTAAAAGACTGCAAAAAGAAGCAGAGAAAGTTAATGACAAATTTACCGTTTGTTGAACGAGCAGTAGAGCCATTGCCCATGATTTCCAAATGATTCGGCTTTACTGGGGTTCCAGGTGTTCCAACCATATCTATGCGAATGAGTGTGAGATTATGTTTCAAGTGTGAATAGAAAGAGCAGGAAAATAGTTTAGGGGTTCGATAGTCAACTAAGTTAGGTTCGAGGAGTAGAAAGTTCAATTGAAATCAATAGAACTTATGAACAAAACTTGCTGTCAAACATCAAAAGAAAAAAAGTTGGTTGGAAATGAAATCAAGATTGCGAGAAGGTTTGCTGTTGTTTATCATAGAACACGATCAAGATATTTACAGTGACTAGAGGAGCTACACAGGAGATGAGAAAGAAAGGATCGAAGGACTTACCGAGATCGTGGTCCACTAAGTCTGTGAGAGACTTTGGAACGAACTCAGATTTCGGACGTTGGGCGGCTTCTTCACGTCTGTAAGTTAAGCCTTGATTAGCTTTCAAACTCAATCAAATTGTCACCATTTTCTTACTTTTCTTGCATCGTTTCAACCAATGTTCGAAGAATCTCAGTGCATTGCGAGTGGTAGTCGAGTAATGCTTCAGCAAAGTAAGCCATTTGTGAAATCTGCTCAACCTGTTCAAGGAGAAAATTCCAAAGGTTTCAATCAAATACTCGACTCGATTCCTAATCAACTCACGTCGTTCTCAAGCAAATGGAACATTCCCATCTGAGCCAGCTGCAAAGACTCAGCGAATTTCTCCTCGGCGCCCTTAATCTCATCATCTGGACGAAAAGAATTTTCTTAAACATATATAGGATAACAATTGAAGAATTCTTGAGACTTGCCTCTTGCTTTCTGTCGCCGCTTGCAGTCGAAGTCCAACCGACGGCCTTGTAGTTTTTTACGGTGATGCTGAGAGCGGAAATTGAATCAGCAATCGATGAAGTGACTCGCGTGCGCTACTCACCATCACTTCCTTCAAGTCCTTCATCTGAAGTTGATGCAACGGCTCCAAGAAGTTTTGCTTGACATTGTCGTCGAGCGCATATTTCACATCAGCCATTTGTTTCAACGTATCCCCAAACTCAACCAAGGCTTGAGCTAAACGACGAAAGATTTTTTGTGGAAGGAGAGAACATGAATGAATATGATGGATTGGGGAATTTTTGCGTGACACCGATAAGTAAGCAAATGAAACATTCGCCAATAGAGAAATCATTAAGTAAGAGAAAAGAAGGAGACAGAGATTAACGACATCAAGCGACAGCACGAGGCTGGAACTCACCAAATAGACTCGAGTCTTCTCCCAGGCGTTTGCCATAAATAAGCATGCAGTCGGCCAAAACGCCTTCTGCTTGAGGATACGTGTTACTTTTGGCTTGACCAGATAATTTTGAGATACCTTTAACGGCGATCATCTTTGCGCGAGCTGTAGGATTTGGTTGAAGGTATTCTTTTGTTTTTGCTTGCAACTCTTCGACTAACTCGACTGTTACGTCGGTTTTCTAAGAGTGCCGACGTGAGTTGGGAGGGGAAGAAAGTGAATTTGATTGAAAGTGTTATTAACGAGTTATCACATGAGTATTAGGATCAAGGTTGTTAGTCATTGTAATGATGTTCTCACTCTTTCCATTTCCATGAAATCCAAGTCGAGCTTTGTGCCTTCGGCGCCACCCATTTTCTCGGTGACATACTGAAATGAATTGGGAGTAAGTTGAGATGAATGTGGGAATTATTTACGAGGTGTTTTGTGAGCAAAGTTACAACGTGTAAGGCTAGAAGTTATTTTCGGTAAGTTTGGGCTTCTCTTGAGGGGGTGAAAAAGTATATGAAAAGGTTTCCTAGAAGTTTACTAACAAAGCTAATTAAGTCTGAATTCCACCGCCGCAATTTGACGTCACGAGATATTGTAGAGAGCTAAATATGATGCTGAAACGCCCACACACATTTCACGAATAAATCGTAGGCAGCCCCGTGCATTAAATTCAATTTAATTGAACGCCTCGCAGAATTAAAATCGTAAATTTGTTTTTACAAAAATTCAACTGAAATTTTCTACTTTTGTATCGAATTTCATGTCATTTTACTTGTAAGGATTTCATGAAGCTTTCGAAAATTGATTTTATATTCTTGGCTATGAGAATAGAGATGCAAAGCTCCAGCAAAGCATCTCGCATTGATTTATGTATCTGTGAGCTTTGGGTTTCAACAATGAAGATTGAAGGCCGCCGAGCTTATTTGGGCAAATATTTCGCTCAGTGTGAAGGTTACAACTGCTATTCAGAGTGTGACCCATTTTCATCTCGACGTTGCCTTTGCATTACTCCACACTCGTGATCCTGTTTTCTTCATGGCCGTGACCCAAATCGGTCGTGCTCTCGACTTTGCTAATGCATTGATAATGGGCTCACCTGGTTCGCTTTGTTGATTTGCTTTTTGAGTCCCGCAAACGCCATTTTTGCTGTCTAGTTTTGCTAACTCTCTAAGATTAACGACTAACTCGTCTTCTGTTAATTCCCACTCTGGTCACAGATTATTCTCTCGTGCACTTTAGAACGGTTGGCTGCAAGCAATAAAGTTGAAATGTAAAAGAAATGTTGAGGAATTTGGAAAACATTAAACGAAAAGTTTTCCGTCAAACTCGCTCGACTCATAGAAGAAGTTTCTGAATTCCTAACGAGAGCTGTTCGAGACGAGTGACAAGACCACAATTCACAGCTAATAAAATCACTGACGAGCTAAGTTTCCGCCTCAAATCGCCGCCTGCTTTTTCAGTCACACACCTTAAACTTTCTCCAAAGCTTTTTCACACTTCCGACGATTTATTATTTGAATAAGTGAAATTTATTCCACCAAAGGACCACGGCCGTGTTTTTATGAACTATTCCAGTGTAAAATGGAAGCAACACAGTGAGCATGCGTATCCGAAAGGAAAGAAAGTTCAGTCACAAGCGGAGAGCTTTTTTAACATCATCCGGAGTTGTTTTAATCGATTTCGTCATTGATTTTCCTTCCTGCTCTTCGCCGCTTTGTTCATACGTGGCTGCCAAAAAACAAACTTGTCGAACAAGAGGAAGAATGATTGGGAAACTTTTGAAAGATCCCGATGGTGCATTCTCTCTTGAAATTGTCGACAACGAAATAAAAGTTGCTACTAAACTCGAGGGGTTTATGAATGACGGATACGTAGACTCTTGAGCTTTTTGGCAGCTTCAAGCTCGCTATCAAAAGCTAAAAATCAGCAGCTCAGTCGATTACAAGTTGAAATTTCATGCTTTCAGTCAGCAGCAACCACAGTTGAGAGACTCAAGTCTTGGCAACGTGACTCAAAGACATTGAAGGACTGGCGACAGCCAAGCTTCGAAAGTCCAAACTCTATTCAAATAAATTATTTGTAAGAACTTTCTTTGAAATCTCAACAAAGCTCTTTAACGTTAAAAAGAAACTCTTTAGTGCTTTGCTTTAAGTCTTCCTGTGTTTGCAGAGACGAACGAAGAAACCGTCAATCAGCAGCGGAAGGAAGAAGGCGACGAAAGCGGCGTGACGTGATTAGCGGAAGAACATGACATTATCGTCCTCGTGCCAAAGAGTATCAACGCAACGCTACGCAATTTTCTCCTTAACCTTCAGATTTCATGCGCCGCCGACAAAGAAGAACGCGGTGCAGACGCCGAGGCGACATTCACATGATACCGTTAACGGTTTTCTGTTGTACGCCAGCAAAAAATAATTTATATTTGAACATTGACTCTGAACCTAATAATAGCCAAACAGATTAACCGATTGATTGTTTTCCCTCTGGCGCATCGCCAAGCTTGAAGGATTTGCTCAAAGTTGAATCAATGCGGTTTGTGGTAGAAAATCTTCTCACTGCACTTATCCACTCCGCAAGATAGTCAGAGTATTTATAGCAAGATAAGAAGGCGAGGGTGGAAGCACGAGACTTAGCGCTGATTAATTTCGAAAAGCTCTTATGTTTGCCATTCATGTCGTTGCTTTGATCGCAAGCTTCATTCACAAGCAACACAACCTCAAGAGAATTGCTTTTACGCTGCGAAAGTTTCCCACCCCGAACCTACTCTGTCTCATTTTTTATGTAACTCGTGCGACTCACAAGAAGAAAAGAGAAAAGTTTCCTCGCACCCTTCGCCTTACGCCCACCTCACCCACTAACACACACACACAGCTCACGTCGATTGACACACCAACACACCCGCAGGCGCTCAACTATCATTAACTTTTCCTCTCGAGGCTCAGACTTTTGGCGATTCTCCGATCCGGAACAGAAAGTTTTAGGCGATGAAAGGAAATTCGACGACGGAACTTTCAGCGAGCTTAGAAGAAAGAGAGTCCACTCGCTTTTCGCTTTTCACGAAAACTTTTCTTACATTTTCTTATCGTAGCTCCGATCAAAACTGATTTTCATCCACTTTTCCTGATATTTTCACCAATTTTCACGTTTACAAAGCTTCGCGTTCACTTTGTCGTCAGTTTTCCACTAAAGTTCGTGAATTTCAGCAACTTTTGCTCTCCTAACTTCACAGAAAATCGCAAAACCTCCAAATCCTCGCGACGAAAATCTACGAATGACGAAAAATTTCCAAAGCTTTCATTGAAAAATGTAAAACCTTCCAAGAACGAAGACGCAAGCTTAATGGAAAGCAGGAAATCGTGTGGAAGCAAAGCTTTCACCATGTGCTTCGCAAAGGGTGTTTGTTTGTTTTGGTTGACGGAAAACGATGAGCGTAGGCGAACAAGGATGTTGGGATGATCTTTTGAAGTTTTGCTTGAAGAGGCCGCGAGACGAAGTTCAAATGTTAAAGCTCAAGCGCTTCAGGTTGTTGATTTTGTACATGGATGTATCTTGTTGTTTGTACATAGATTTTCATCTGATGCAGACGATGCAGCGTTGGTTAATAAAATTATTTTGCATAATCTCATTTGGGTTGCCCGTGAGCTTTTCGTAGAATAAAAGGTCAACAACAATTATCTCCGTGACAACGAATTAAACGCCCACGCCAATTCCCTACGTGGCTGTTTCTGCTGACAGAGTAAAGAAGCAGAAATGGATGTTGGAAAATGTCATCGTTTCCACTTAAAGCAGTCGTCGTGTTAGATTGTCATGGAGAGATTGATGACGTACAAAGGTTTCGAGCGTGGGTTGATGGAAAGGATGCCAGCCAACGGCAGAATGGAAGCATTTCAATGCAAGCAACAAATATTCAAACTAATAGCTTTGTCGAATCAAATTCCGAACCTTTGAGATTCTCTATCGAGTGGCTTAACTTTTATAGTTTGCTCCTTTCACGAGTTAACCATCCGTACATTCATATAGAACAGAACCATGCGATTTCAATATAAAAATATTATAAAAAGAAATTTCCTTTGGCTTCAATACGGATTAGATTTTACTATTAAATATCCCACGCACTTGAAAACGAATTGAAATGTGTTTTTTGTCAGCCGGTTTCCAACATTGATTCGGCCGTATAGCTCAGTTGGTTAGAGCGCCGTGCTAATAACGCGGATGTCTTGGGTTCGACCCCCAATATGGCCATAATCTTTTTTTTTTAATTTTATGTTAAATTTTGTGTTCACAAAATCTTCATCGACAAGCGATTAATGAAAAACTGTTCACCATAAATTTAGTGACAGAGACGGATCAGCTTGTTGAGCGATTCAACGAGCTCGTGTGATTCGAAAACTATAATGTTTATCGGGGCTGTGTCTATCCTACCGTCTAGGCAACAAACTGAGGGCTAAATGCCTCCTAAATATTCTTCAGGTTTTTCTTTTCCTAAGGTGAGTGTGGGCCGAAGTGGAGACGAGAAATCGCAGCTCACTTCACGACTAAGTCAAATCATCAGTGACGTAACTTTGTATTTAATCAGCTGTTTCAGCGAGTTTGTCGGATGTCTGGCTCATAAAAGAAAATCGTTAGTCGCGAGTGGTTGTGCCGCATTACGTCACAAACGGATGATCTGGCGTGTTGGAAGCGCAGCGGAATAAATTGAATTTAATTCAATTTCGTGGCTCTTCAAGGAAGAAAACTCGTTCAGTCATTGAAGTGGCACAGTTCGCGATCAATTGATATTTCTAAATCACTCGCGTCAGACAAGTTTTTCCGTGTCGCAAATATTTTCTTTCCTAAATTTTCCTCAACGCTGAGAGAAAATGTCACGAAAATTAATGCCAACCAACCTTGCAACATTCACAAAGCCGCAAATACGCGAATGGATAAATTCGTTCGAAGTGATTTTGACGGACTGCGATGGTAAGAGATCAACTAACTTTAAACTCTCGATCTGTCACTCGCAACTGTTATCTCCGAAAGCAATTTTATGCATGATCAACACTGGAAGTGTTTTATCGAATTGGAGCACTTAGATGTGAATGTTCGTCTCCTCTCTCGCGATCTCGCTGATCCCCTTTTTTAGAGCGTGAACTGGAAACGATAAACTCGAACGTTTCACGAACGTTATTTTCTTTTTCACACAGGCGTGTTGTGGCTGTACAATAATGTGCTCAAGGATAGCAACAAGGTCATCAATCGGCTCCTGGAAATGGGCAAGAAGGTGAGATCGTACGAAGGTTGTTGGTCAAGCTTTGACGTTTATCAAACTGCAGGTCTACTTCATCACCAACAACAGCACGAAGACGAGAGATGAGCTCGTTGAGAAAGCAAGAACGATGGAGTTTAATGTTGGAGTTGTAAGTCTAATTAGAATTCAGTGACAACTCACACATCGTTTACTCTTTTAGGAGAATATGATCTCGACCGCTTATCTCGCCGGTCAGTATTTGAAGAAGCAAAACTTCAACAAGAAAGTTTTCATTGTCGGCAGCACAGGAATCTCACAGGAGCTCGATTTGCTCGGGATCAAGAATACTGGAGTCGGAGCTGACGTCCTCGATGGATCGCTGATGACTCTCGTGAAGGAGCAGTTCAAGCCTGACCCGGAAGTCGGAGCCGTTGTCGTTGGTTTCGACGAGCACATCTCATTCCCGAAGATGATGAAGGCTGCGACATATCTTGACAATCCATCGACTCTCTTCGTCGCAACCAACACAGACGAGCGTTTCCCAATGCCTAGTTTCGTTGTCCCAGGCACTGGATCGATTGTGAAAGCCATTGAGACGTGCGCTGAGCGCAAAGCTGTCGTTATGGGAAAGCCCGAAAACTGGCTTTGTGACATTTTCTTCCAAGAGGAAATCAAGCGTGACAGCAAAAAGTTTTTGATGATTGGCGATCGATTGAACACTGACATTCTCTTCGGCAAGAACAACAATTTCCAGACGCTGTTGGTTGAAACCGGCGTGCACAAAATCGAGAAAGTGCAAGAGATCGTCGACCAAGTCAACAACGACGAGGCCAATCCCGAGTTGGAGAAGCAAGTGCCAGACTTCTACATCTCATCTCTAGGCGACCTTTTCAATAATTACGATTAAATTGAATTTAGAAAATTAAATAGATGAATTGAAATCAATGCTCGTTAGTTGCAAAACAAACCTCGACTGCACTCGATCAATAAATCAAATTAATTGGGAAAAGAAATGTTTGTTTGAGGAACTCAAGATAAGATTATCGATTACGATAGCTAACAATCCCCCCGACACTAATAAGCAGCCGGCCAAATTATCTACAAACAAATTGATAGCGAGGGTTCATTCGTAGAGCAGGTGGCCGAGGTCGTTGAACTTTCACTCGTTTCGAGTTTTCAGAATTTCTCGTGCATTTCCAGGAATGTTTCAACTGCGCTCACGCTCACGAACACGTGACATTATCCGCAGACTCGCCACATTAAAATGCTCTGATTCATCAGTTGTGTGAAGACTTTGTAAGAACAAAGACGTGGAATGTCACCGAAGAAGCCGCTCGACATCAGCTCGTTGAACGAAGCACAGTTCAAGGAATGGGTTGAGTCTTTTGATGTCGTTCTGAGCGACTGCGATGGTAGAAATAAAATTATCGTCATCTATGTAAACAGATCGATAATCGTTTTCGTTTTAGGCGTTTTGTGGCTTCACGATCAGCTCCTCGAAGGCAGCAACGACGTCATCAATAAGTTCACCGGGCTTGGCAAAAAAGTTTATCTTATCACCAACAACAGCCAGACGACACGCGAGGAAATGGCGAAAAAGTGTAAGAAAATGAACTTTGACCTTGAAGAGGAGAACATGGTGACAGCGTCGAACACAACTGCCCGGTACATGCAGGACATGGGCTTCGATAAGAAAGCTTACGTTCTCGGTCCGAAAGCTCTCGTTGATGAGCTTGAGGCTGTCGGAATAACGACGATCGGATCGGGACGAGACTCGATTGAGTGCGCTCTTCCAGTCTTCGTTCCACAGCAGCTAAAGAAAATGGATCCGGAAGTTGGAGCCGTGGTCGTTGGCTTTGACCAAGACTTCTCCTTCCCGAAGTTGTTCAAAGCCGTCAATTATCTCCGCAACCCGAAAGTGAAGTTCATCGCGACCAATGGCGATGAAAAGTTCGAGTTTCCCAGCTTCACTTTCCCAGACACCGGCCCATTGATCGCTGCCATCGAGATGGCTTCCGGCAGAAAAGTGACAGTTGCAGGGAAACCATCGAAAATCCTCGCTGAAATGACCTTGAAACACGAAAACCATCGTGATAGCAACAGGTTCTTGATGATTGGCGATCGACTAAACACTGACGTGTTGTTTGGCAAGAATAACAACTTCCAAACGCTCCTCGTTGGCACTGGGGAGCACAACATGACCGACGTTGAGGATTATCTGACGAGAATCGGTGCAGGTGAAAGGGAACTCGACCAGTTTATTCCAGATTTTTACGTCGCAGCTTTGAAAAGCCTCAGCTCCCAATTCTGAGACTTGAAGCGTGACGAGACAACGACAATGTATTACATCGAATTTTCCAATAAACTTTCATTCTAGTAAAAAATGCAACTGACGTTTCATTCAAACACGTTGCACTTGTCGTGGCTACAGCGGAGCGTCGCGTGTATGTAGAACGGTTTGAGTGAATGGGAATGGAAGAGAGCAAACTGTCCTCCCCCACATAGAAACCGAACTAAGGGTTAGGCCATCGGTTTTCAGATACCACTCGAAGAGGTAATTGATTCTTAGGATTACAAGTTGTAATTTACAACAGTTAATGTTGTAAAATCAATAAGCCAATGATGAATTGAACGGACACCTAGAAGTCCTATCGTGGTTCATCAAATGAACGAAATATTTCCCGACTTCTTCATCGTCATGCTCAAGCAGATGTCTTTGGATATGCGGGGGAAAACAGTAATCCGTTGAGTGTGTTGGTGTGTCTGACTACACCGCGTTTAGCTTTAAAAATATTTTGTTTCTCCATTCCGTCGAGTTAGTTAGTATTGAGCTTACCTTCGAGTCGTTCGGATATATTTGTTGGCTCGGCTGATCCGCTGACATTCACATTATTTTTTTAACAAATTTTAAAGCGCCATTCTGTTCCGTTTCGTGAATGTTTAATCGAGTCTCATCAGTCGCGGAGGTGGAAATTGTGACTTTTTAATCGCCTCGTGACGTCGAGCGTTCGAGGGAAAAGTTCTGCGATCCCTAAGGTTGCGAAAGTGCAATAAATTCCTCGGAAGAAGGAGAGGCTTAGCTGACGAGATTTCCGAGTGTTGTTTGCTACCTGAGTCAACCTGTGCACGTTGGTGTTCGTAGCTCCAACAAAAGAATCTCGGAAAATCAAGTTTGCGCAAAGATATCTCGCATGCAGAGAAAGTCGCGGCTTGCGCCGTGAAAGAAGTGAATTTGTGGTGCTTGATTGCTTCGGATCCGAAAATAAAGTCGAAGCAGAGAAACCTGAAATTTGTGTGTCACGAAGAGATTTTTCCTCGTCCAACCATCCACGACCACATACGGAAAAAGACAAAACCGTTTAAGTCAAAAGGCAGCAACAACTTCAAGGTGGGTTTCAATCGTTTGTGGGGCTTTTTTTCGGTGATCATACGTCAAAACACGAGTCTATTGTGCAATTGAATTGGCGTTGTGCAAGGTATCAGGCCGCGTTAGGTGCTCGCAAAGTGCCAAGCATTCCAACACCGTCAAAGCGTCTTCGCAGATATTTTTTCTTCTTTGCTCGGATCATTCTCGGTTCCGTTTCTGCAATGAGATCATGTCGTTGTAAGGCTAAGAGCGGTGTTGATGATTCATGTCTCCATTGTTCGGGTGTTCGCGTCGTGCATCGGTGGGAGAGTTATGACGGGCGATAACATTGAAGAAGTCGAGGAATGTCGAGCTTCCGGCCCTTATATTAACAATGAGAATCGTTTCATTCTTCGCGCAGAGCAATCAGCAGATTCGTTAACGTTCTTTCGCAATCGTCGAGCTCGCATTGAACGTCGTGCGCGTGATTCGGTGGCAGAGGACGCATAAACATGCAGCCGAGCTTGTTTCTCTCGAAAAACATCACGACTCGACTCAAATTAGTTACTTGATTCAATTGATAAATGTTTGAGTCGTCGACAACTTCGTGATTTCGAAGTTGAGTTGAAAGTCTGTCGATTCTCGCCAGACCGAGCTGGTGCCTCGAGATCGTAAACGGAAAGATTTATCACTCCCTGCAACAGATGCGTGAAGACGGTCGTGTGCAGCATAGAAATTCGACACAATTTCGAGCTGTTAAAAATAAGTTCCCCGACAGAAGCAGCGGCATGTGCAAGAACGCATCACGAAACAAGTTTCTGTTTTCCGTTTGATTCGCTGAGAGTCTCGCATTGTGAGTGTGTAACGAACAAACCAGATGATTTTGTCGGTGTCTCGTTACCGGATCTCAATAAGGATCCTCGGAATTCGTTTTATGATCGCATCTGTCTCGAATGGGAAGGACTTGAGAGTCCTTAAAAGACAACAGCTGATGGCATTTCCCTTTCACGTGGGTAGAAAACCCTCGAAACTCTCGAGCCTCGAACGTGATCATCCTCATTGTTTTGTTTATATTTATATTTGTCATGTAATCTCTGTTGACAATGAATTTGATTGCCCGGAAATGATAAAAACTTTTCGTTTGCGACTGAAATGAAGTTTCGTTGTAGTGAAAGAAGAAAACGCTGAGCGGGCAATTCGGTTGAAGATGTCAAAATAAATGTTCGCGTACCGTTGCTTGCCTCATCGGATTAGGCTTTGACTTCCGCGAACCGTTGACTCATTCGCTCCGATTTGGTTACAGCCGAGCCCATTTTCTGCAAATTTCTCTTGAGCTTCAACCCACCCGGCACTCAGCCTTCGAACGTCCTTGTTAACTACCTAGAACGACGTCTCCATTAACTTCGATAGCGTTTTATAGCTCTCACCCTTCTCGGCGGAACTAATGAGCCATTAAACTCGATGAGCGTCTGGAATTTGTATGAAAACGCCCCCGGATCGCTTGGCGATGAAATTTGCGATTTCATTTATCGTAGGAGGCAATCGGCTCGTCATCACCTGTTACAGTCTTGTTCGTTGTCCGAGCGACTTTAATTCAATTAAAGGTGAGAGTAAGGCGGCTTCTTTCACCAACACCTAATTGCTCCCTTAAGTAACTTCGTTGCGAAAATTTACATTGCGATCGAAACCCGAAATCAATTTATTGAACAATCACACACTAAGCTCGCCTCATTAAGGCTCAAGCGCTTTTTCAATCTATTGCGCTAACAGTTTCAGTTTAACAATTATTCCATCAATTAGTGCGAGAAATTTTCTCGTCGATTTTGTTTTGTGGAAACACTCGAAATCCGATTGATCTCATCTCGGGGCCTCATCTGGCAAAGGTTTGAGGTGAAACTTTGCCGATGCGTGTCGAAGCGGAAGGCTTAAAATAATTGAAGCTTTGGACGCTGACGATTAGCTTTCGTCACAATGGAAACTCTGAAATGTGTGTCGATTGAAGAATCTTTTGTGATTGGATTTCATTCTTCGGCTAATGAGTTTCCATGTTTTCCGGGGATTCTTTCGCGAGTTCCCATGACGATCACTTTCTCCGCATGATTTATCGCTAATCACATCAGATCATTAGCCGAACCAGCGGTTATCATCAGTCAACCAGTCTTCCATCTCAATTGAATTAAGAAATCTAACGCCAAAGTCCGACGGCTAGCAAAAACCGATTTTGACTTCGCAAGAAAGAAAACTTGACGCTTTCTTACTCTTTTCTCATTACGCGGTTGATTTCAATTGCGAAAGTTGGAGAAAAATGCTTTGCAACCCTTTTTTCGCGCGAGAAAACGTCGATTATTCAATTTAGCGAAGGAAAACAGTAGCTGTGAGGTTGTTACATCGCGCACTGCACAATGTGCTGGAAGCACGAGCTATGAGGAAGGAAGATAGCTGCACAACAATAACGTTGCTGAAACATGTAACTTTGCTTAACTAACCGCCTCGTTTTGCTTGCAGGTACAAAGGTGTTAAGACCATCGACTGCCTGATGAAGAATGACACCGTCGCCCGAGTCTAATCAAGCGAAACCGGTAACATCTTCAACGCCCAACGGGAAAGGCCAGCGACCGAAGTTTCTTCTAGCAGTTAATGGCGTTTCGGATTCGTCCGAGCCGAGCAGTCCTCCAGGTAACTGTCACGTGTCTAGCTCACGGCTTTGTCAGAGTGCTTAATTGACTTTACGTCATCGTTCCGACACTCCCGCGCTCGTCGTTGCCTTCGACTTCAAACTCAATTAAGCTGATGCGACCTTTTCGCGACGCTTGCTTGCGCCATTTGTCGTGAAGAGTCATAATTTCGCTTTCAAACAACTTGTTGTCTCTCGTGACGACACTTCAGGGGATTAGAGATTAACATATAAAAACATGTCGGAACTTCAAATTAAATTCGTGAGACTGTCAACCTTTATGATTAGACGCTTTCCCAAACCCCAAAACTATCAAAGTTTCTTGTTAAATCCCATAAATCATTTAATCTGCAGTGCATTACACTGAGAGTGAGAGTGGAGAAGGAAAAGCGCCGCGACATGCTTCGCCGATCATAATTGCCGCTGGCGAGAGAACAGAACGAATGGCTACGAAATATTTATTTTGATCGGAAATTCGACAAGGCCTTGAACCAAATTCGGAAGAATTAAATTCGTTTGAATGGTCAGTGTTGGAAATTACTCAAGATTTCAGTGTAATTGAAATGAAAACACTTTGGGATCGATTGCGACCACGACCGGAGCTTAAATTATTAACGATGAAACCTTGAATACCTCGAAGATTCTCACGAAGTTGTTTGCTTTTGACTTTCAAGATCCATCAAAATCATCGCAGTGTTCATCTTTGTCCGACGGAGAGTCGTACGAGTGCTTCGGAGAAAGCGATCACATGTCGACGATAGAAGTGCCAAACCCATCCGGAGCGATTGCGATCGATAAAGATGGCGTAGATCTCGATCTAGCACCACATTTTCAGAAGTAAGTGCTTCAAGATGCGTTCGAAGATTCGAAACAATAAACAATTCTAACCCGTTGTATCATTTTTGATCCACTAGCGATGCTGAGAAGAACTCCATCAGTCGCCACACATGGTCGCGAACGAGCTTGCGAGGTTTACGCGGCAGGTAAGCGACAATCGATGCGGTCATCTGGACTTTCCCACGCCTACGTTCTAATCCATGTCTCGACCTTAAAATCAATAAAACAAATGCACCTGAATGCTTCGGCATTCCTTTGCAGTGATGCAACCGAAAGATCGCCACAGGCTCTGCGACGCGGAGATCGCGATAACTTACATAAAACTATCCAAGTCAATTGTGGCAGCCGAGTCAATTACCTGGCTCGTGATTATGTGTCTGATTGGCGATGTTTTTTCGTTATTTATGTAAAAAGAAAACCCACAATTTCACGACGTGCATGTGTTGGAGCGCCGTCAATTGTCGGCGAAGCGAGAGAAATTTTGTCGTGTAAGAAATCAATGGAAATATTTTGATTGCTTTCGAGTTTCTCGCAACGTGATTTAGTTTCACACAGAGGTGGACGAAGATAACGAGATGGATTTTTTGCGAGCGCACCTCTGCGCACATATGAAATGCTAATTTGATTTGAAGCTCCCCCCACTCAACGCTAATTCTCCATAATTCCGATGACCGCAAGCCTTAGCCATAGAGGCGACTTTATGAAATGTTGGAAAGCCGACACTAACATTTGTTATTTTGTTGCAGCATGAAACGGCCGCTCGGATCTAATGTGCTAGCAAAGTGAGTAGCGTTAGCCAACAGGTGAAAATCCATTTGTTCGCATGGAAATGAGTCGCTTGTCCAACAATGGCAGCTCATTTTAATGTCAATGAATGGCGAATGATTCTTGCCGTCGTCACATGATGTTTCCCTCTTGTTTTAGTCACCTCTACCGCTCATCGTCGTTCAACTCGTCAGGTCGGAGCTCAAACTGTGACACAACCGAGGACATGTACAGTGACGTGAGTCTGGAAGAAGTTCAGGATCTAAATCATAAGTTGGAACTGTTGCAACGACAAATCACAAATCTCGCCGACACGCAAATGAACACCGACGATCGAACCACTCGTGCCAAGACGGAATACGCAGTTCTGCAAACGAAATATCACATGCTCGAAGAGCAGCTGCGAGAGACTGAGCTTAGATCCGAAGAGCGTTTGGTGGAAGAGCAGAAAAGATACCGCGAGCTTCTTGCGCGGGTCGAGCGCGAGGCTGATCTGAAGAACGAGAACTGCCAAATTCGAATCCAAACTGTGGAAGCGGAAGGCGCAGCGTTGCGAGACGAGATCCACCGACTGAGAACTCAATGTGATAAGCAATCGACGGAGCTCGCGCTGACTGACGAGAAACTTGAAACGGCGAGGTTCAATCTCTCGATTGCGCAGGAGAATCTCGCTGAGGCTAGGGCGCATGAGAAGCGTCACTTGTCCGAGAAGAATCAATCGGAGCAAATGATAATGGAGCTGCACAAGGAGATCGAGAGGATCCGAGCCGAAACTCAAGCAGTTATGGTTTCAGTGAGAAAGGCCAACGGTTTCCATCATCAAATCTCATCTTCGTCGCTGTCGCTCGAGTCCAACGGCTCTTCGGAAATGTTCCGAATCGAGGAAATACAACACGAGCTTGAAGAGACAAAGCTTCAAAACCGCCAGTTGCAGGAAGCCAACGAGGAGCTCCAAGCCATGTTACTTAATAAGAATATCGAAGAAGGACGCAATCTCTTGAACGGTGGAACTTCAATGGCAAATCTTGCCGACGAACTCAAAGAAATGGGACAGAACCAGGTAAGAGAAAATCGTCCTCATCATCACAGTTTATCTAAGTTGTCATCTGTTTTTCGCTGGTGAATTTAGGACGATGCACTCATGAATTCATTGACTCAGGTAAACACCGATTTTCGCCGTGATCTATCGCGGGTTTCTGTTCTGGTGTTTGTGCAGTCTTCCTCATTTAATCACTAACAAAGTTACAACTTGGCACAGCTCAGTTCGAGCTTGCCTCGAATAGTTCTTTTAACGGTTCTAACCACGTGAACGTCATTTGATTGCTTAAACGTTTTCTAATCTATCGATCAATCCAACTAAGCTTTGATCCTTATCTTATATTTGTAGCTCCAAGATGCTTATCAGGAGAAAGACGACGAATGCCGGCGTCTCAAGAAATACATCGACACAATCTTGCTCAACATCGTCGAGAATCACCCACAACTGCTCGAGATAAAATCATCGTCGTCTCCATCCTTTTAACATACGAACGCCTTAAATCTCTTTTTAGTTATAGGAAGAAATTATGTGACTTAATTTTATTCTTTTTGCATGTAAAAATCTTTGTAAATTTTATTAATAAAGATTTGAAGAAGAATTTGTAAAACAACTTGATGATTTTTAACTCTTAGTTAGATTTAACGGATAAAATATTTTTGAAAAAGGTCTAAAAGTCAAAAAGCCTTCGACCGTTTGAGGCCTAAAAGATAAATAAACCGCGAACTTTTCCTCCGAAAAATAAAATCGAATAATTTTCAGCAAGTGAGCTCAAATAAACTGCCAATCATGGAGTGCAAAACTTGCCGTGGCACGAACTTCGAGATCCGCGATGGTTTGTACTTTTGCGAGGAGTGTGGAGCGCAGAAACGCAACCTAGAGGAAATGGAGCACGATGACTTCAAAATGATGACAACTTACGGCTCCAGATTGAAGGCAGAAGGCAAATCCGTCAAGAGCGACTTGAAATGTACGTAGCACAAAGCTTTCTGCCGACTTTTCTTCAACTGTCATTGTAGCTCGCCGGCTGACAAGCTTCGAGGAATACAATCACATCCTTATTGGTCTGATCGACGAGATTCTCTGCATTGAGAACATACCAAACTTCAAAGTGACTTGTCTCCAGCTGTGGATAAGCTATTTGCAGAAAACAGAGGCTGCATTCTTTGACAAGGAACAGAACTCTGCGCCGAAGTTGTTTGCTCGCTACAGAGAGGCGTAAGTTGAATGTTCGAACGACTTCAAAGTTATCATGGAATCCTTTTCAGCGATGCTCAGATTCTGTACAACAAAAAGCCGAAACAGAAGAAAGTATTCAAGAAACGAAAGACTCAAGTCGAAGATAAGTTCTTGAGCTCCACGCAACTCGATCGTCGTAACCGCAAGAAAGCTCGAGTCAGCGAGAAAATTCTTTCGCAACAACTCAGCGAGTCCGAACGTTCTGAAAGTTTTCTAAGTTCGAGCATTGCCAATTTATCAATTGAGACGATCATCTCCGATCATGAGAATGCAGAGCTTGACATCGAGTACTCAAGAGTTGGAGTGAAGACTTTGAAGAAAGCTAAACGACGAATGAAGAAAAGAAAACGGAAAACTCTTGTTTATAGTGATCAAATACCCGATCCTAAGACAACGATCCTACACCTCACTGGCTACACATTGCTGTGCATTATCTACTGTGCTCTCAACATTTGTGAAAGCAACATTCAGCTCTCCGATCTCGTGAGATTCGTTCGCGAGGGCCACGTGAAGTACTTCAAGTGCAAGGAACTACTGCCAGAAGAACTTCTCGACCTTGGCGTGCCGCTGAGCTTCCAGGAGGGTCACTCATATCACATGGTCGGCTACAGCCAACTACGAGAGAAAGTGGCTTATTTTACAAAGTTCATCCCTGACCTGAGATCGTCAATCAAGCTGCCAAATCTGATCAATTTGTGTCACCGCTACGTCGACGAAATGGCGCTGCCCAACGATTTCAAGCAACAAGTCGAACGGCTTATGCTCTGGTTACCTCCAGTGATGACATTCAAACGCAACGCGCTTCTTATTCCAAACTATGAGGGACGCGCGATGGCCTTCATCATCTTTACGCTCAAACTGTTGTTCGGACTCGATGGCTATCGCGAAGAACAAATGTCGAAAGCGGCTCGAAGGATCAACGACGCTCTGAGCAACTCAACTGATCACAAGAAACTTTTCGTTTACTCTGACTGGAGAGAGTTCATCGAATATCGGCAAGTGATCCTCGAAAAATATCATTACCCGATGGTGTTCAACCACAGCTACTCGAACGACAAACCTTGCGCCGCTTACAACTCGATGCTTGACTCGATCAATCCACCAGCAACTGAGTCGTTTGATGTGAAGGATAAGCGGAAAACCCTGAAATCGCAACTGGAACAGCAGTTGGCAGTGTTCCGCTTCGACTATCAAGCGACGAACCCGATGGGCTCGGTTGCGTTCCACAGTTCTTTCTGTCCATTCAGAGACAATTTCCAGAGAATTCTCAACAGCGATGAGACCGTTAAAGCTTCTGCTGATTTCACACAACACGTTTGCGAGCCTTACTTGCGACCACAAAGCTTCATCAAGAGCTGCGAAAACGTTGGAGTCACAATCAGCACGAAAACTTCAACTTTCCCAAAGTTTTTCTTCCTCACAAAACCAATTTCTGCTCCCAAATTTATAGTAAGGGAATCTTTCGAACTCAAACATCGATCGTTGAACGAGTATGAATGGCGAGAAGATCTGATGAAGCGGCGCGCTCATGAGAAGAAACTCCGTGCGAAGGAAGAGCTGAAGTTCCATAAAAAACGTCTGTCGAGTGTCCTTGAGAAGCGCTCAATGTGGCGGAGTTCGATCCGGAAACGACCGAAGAATCCAGATAAATCCGCCAGTCGGTCGATGGACACAAGTTTGGATGATCAACCGAAGAGTTTCCACGAAGAAAATGTCCTAAGCGATTGCGATTCCGACTCCAACTTCAGCGATACAGACGAACTTACTTTTGACGACTCGATCGCTCCTGAGCTGCAAATGGCAATCGAATCACGTTTGCAAAGAGATGAACAGCTCACGCTCATCACGCCAGACTATAACGTGTGGCAACGCTCGAGTTCAATCTTTCAACGTGATCCTAAACAAAACAAGGACGAACTTGACAAACTGCCGCCAAATTTTCGTTGGCTGTTGAACTTCTGTGCCGATATTCTTCATCAAAATCCCATTCTAGTCTACTACGAGCTTTTGTGCATCGAACAGCAGTTCATGAATGTTTATCAACCTGTTGAACTAATCGAGAACGTGATGACCAAGCAGGTTTACGACCAAAAAGTTTGCAAGCTGTTGCGGAATATTGAGAAAGCTTGGTAGCTAAGATGTTATGTGGATGTTTGAAAGACCGAAATATGAATAAACTTCAACGAGCCATTTGGAAATTTGTGTCACTGTTTTGCCTTTTAAAAGCTTTCACAAATGAGCTTCGACTCTAAGTTTTATAAATTAAGCTCTGACCTTTCAGAATCACTTGAGCAGTTGAATGTATTCACTGCGTATCCTTAGTATGATATTTGCAATCGTTCATGATCGACACTGGTTTCTTATGCTTCGCAGAACTCTTGACGACACTTCACTGAAAAACTCTGAAAAGAAAAAAGCTCTGTAACAAACTGAGGAGAGCTTTCGCGACTCATCCGACACCAAAGCTTTCGCCGCAACTTTTATCTGAGTTTTGAAAGCTTTTCGGAACTCAAAAAGTCAAAGATTAAAGTCGAGAGATTTCCAGAATTTTTTTTATATTTTTTACATTAATAAATTTTTCATCATTTTTTTCTTCTACGAACAAATAATGCAGCGATAGCAAAGCGAATCACTTCAATATCGCTTCACTGCCTGTTCGCATGTGTATGTTTTTCTTATCGTTCATCTTCCTCAATCCCTACACTTAAAATGTACAATTACATAGCTTTTGGTTTTTCTTTCTCCTTCTAATGAAAAGTGTTTTGCGGCCGCTGCGATTACAAACCGCAACGCGCTGTGTGCTGATTTCCTCCACCATTTCCATCTCTGAACGTTCAGTTAATCTCCTTCCGGTTTATATTGAATTTTAATTGTAATTATCATCGACAATCAACTTCCAATTTGTCTAGTGGTTTATCGAGTGATTTCACATTTTTCCTTTCATTCTTATGTGTTTGGTTTAAGAAAAAAGAACTCAAAGAGTTGGAAATTATAATTCTCATTGTTTCTATCATCATTTTGAGAGTTTCATCTTCACATTAGTTAAAT
This sequence comes from Smittia sp. YW1114-2, assembly GCA_033064975.1. Taxonomy (NCBI): domain Eukaryota; kingdom Metazoa; phylum Arthropoda; class Insecta; order Diptera; family Chironomidae; genus Smittia; species Smittia sp. YW1114-2. The sequence continues at coordinate 16,331,672 of CP093833.1, forward strand.
ACTTTTTAAACTTCAAATATTTAATATGATTTATAAATATGATTTTCTCTTCTCCCTTTCTGCATTATTCAATTTTCTTTAAAGATAATAAGGTAATATAATATATTTCATCATCAGTTTGTCGCAATAGGGAAGGCGCGTATGTGTAACTGAACTAAATGTCGTGAGTGGGAAAGCTCTGGCTCGTTGAGAGAGGCGGAGCTTTCGATGGGCGACGCGAGGAAGCTGGGAGAAAGCTAAGAAGTTTCTCTGAGTCTCGTGGCGTAAACGCGACCGGAGTACTCGGGTAATAAAGTTACACTGAGCCCCTACTCGCCTTCCCTATAACACGAGATGCTCGATTGGAATGTCTTGTCACTGCTCCGGCGGTGTGACCGTCAGTCCAAGATGAGCATTGATTATTTCTTACAATTAGTTTTTCATTTTCACTGCTTCCCTCGTTTTAACATAAAAAAGAGAAACGAAAACTTTTTCTGTCCTGAGGAAATTTTGTTCCGAAAACGCTTTCACATGTTTTTTTAATGTCAATCTCAGTTGAATGGAAAGGTTTCGCCTTACGATTCAACGGAGCCTGACAAGTAGCAAATTGAAAGATCGAAAGCATTTTGTCTCGAAGAAATTTGCCCCAAACATTTCAAAATGCGTTAAAAAATCGGAAAATTTTAAAGTTTTTCTTTTCTTCGAAGTGGAAAAACTAAAGAAAGCTCGAAGTTGGAGAATGTTATGACCTTGAGCTGTCTGAGCCCCCGTTTAGACACATCAAAGCTTCCACTCTTTCCCGTCGTATTCGTTCGCTTCGAGGCCAAACATTCTCGCAGAATCCCCAAGCATCAAACTACTCGTCGTCATCTCTTTCGAGAGCTTTGTTTTTGTCTCCTTGTGAGAGACATTTGCTTGTTTTCTTTCGCAAAATATCGATTTCAATGTGTTCTCAAAAAGGAATCAGTAAAAATCATTGTTCTTCCATTTTTTTCGGCTTGAGGTAATAACAATAAATTCATAAAGTTTGATATTTTCGTCTCCTTTTTTGTTGAAGGCTGCTGGAATGTAGGCGAAGCTTTTATCTGCCATGGAAGCCTTTGGCTCACGGGAGCTTTAAAAGCTCTTGGATCCCGATGAAGCTTCAGGCTTATGAAAGCTTTCAAAGTCTTCGCCCTCAAGCCAACAGCCTCGTTTCACGTAAACACCTTTTGTCACATTTCACTCTTCATCCGGTGAATAAAAAAGTAATAAAATATATTTCGAAAAATATTTTCAGTGTCTCGTTTAGCGGGCAAAAAATTGCGGTCTCCTTGGGAAAAATATGAGAATATTCTCTTCTTTGACAAATGTTTTGCTTTAATGAATATTGGTCTCATTTTGTAGGGAAAATAAACAATCGCTGGGGGAGCTAGATGTCAGTTTCGGCTATCTGATCGTTCTCGCTCGCTTGACGATCGGTTTTCCTGGAATTTCCATGAATGACTTTCGCTTCTCCAGGAAAACGTTTCGTCTCACGTTTGAGATTCATCTACGATTCCTCCACCTCAATATGCGAACTCGCCCCACAACCAATCAAAGTTCATTCAACGTTTTATCTCGATTAACAGAATTTACGATTTGAAACATGGAAAATCAACATTCACTCTTTAACATTTTCATTTTCTTTTGAACGGAAAAATATCTGCAAATGCTTTTGGAAAATATTTTAACGGAAAGTTTTCATTTTGACGTTTATTCGGATCTTTGCTTGTTGTGAACTCGACTTCGATTCAGTGAGATTCTCAAGTTCACAAGGAATATTCGTCGGTTATGGAGCGACTGATTAGATCGTTAGATAATCTTCGATTTTATGAAATCTACCTAGAAATCTAGTCTAGAAATGCGTAGAGAAGTCGAACTCATGAAAAAGTTTTCTGACGATGTTTCTTTGCTTCGCCTTCGTTCCTTTCTTTCATATCTTTTAGATCAGCCGCTCGTTATACCAAATTCAGAAATCAGTGTTGTTCTGATCAAGTTCGTCGGGCTCAGCCGGCGTTACGAGGGTCATTTGATGACCCGGAACGCTGCCTGCCGCCGACATCGTGGGTTCTGTGTTTCGTCTCTTCATTTTACCTTTTAATTTTTTCAACATTGTTGCCTGCCGTCCGGTCACGGATTTATTTCATTACAAAAGTTTTCACGACGCAACCAAATCGTTAGATTCAAATTAAAGTTTGTGGAGGCGTTTTTGAGATGATTTGATGGTGATTTTGTTTATGGTTCCATTTTTGTATCAAAAGGAAGTGACGAAAAAAAAAGAAAATTGAGTTATTTTCGTGATCAGTTTCAGGCTCGCAAGGAATTTTTCTTATTCAACGAAATTTAGCAACAAAATAAAGTTTAAAACTCAACTAAGATTTTTGATGTGGCAAACTTGAATGTTTATGAAACAGCAACTGAAAGTAATAACTACGAACTTCTCGTAATAATCGTAAGCAATTAAAAATTGTCGAGAGATCAAGAGCTATCTGGACAGTGATCGTGAGAGTCATACGAAAGTTATCGACATAAATATATTGATTTGTTGTTCGAATTGATTGAATTGCAAAAATAGAAGGAGTGAAGATTGCAAATTGCAAGTGGAAAGTCAATGGAAACTTCTTTGAAAAGTGAAAAGCTCTCGAAAGAAATTGAAAAGCTCTCGAAGTGCTTTGAGCTTAAAAGCTCTAATTATTCGAGCTTTTAGTGAGGTTTAAAACAAAAAAGCTTTTTAAAGCTTTCAATTAAATTGAATTATGCAAACTAAAGCACAGGAGCTTGTGCGAGCTTAGTGACGAATAGGACAAATTTTGTATGCAAACGATAGCACAGTTGCAATAGAAGAGTGAAGAGAAGAGCGATCGGCATGCCTTGTTCTTATCAAAAAGTCAAGAAACGGAAATCATAAACGAGGAGAATTTATAAAATATCAAATGTCAAACTCACACGGAACTAAACTAAACTGAAGATGAATGCACTTGTTTCCGAATTATCTAAGGGACTTCAAAGTGCTCTCAAATACCAAATAGAATGAAAACCTTGTAACGTTTCAACTCAAGATTTAAGTCTCGCAAATAAAGCTCGAAATGCAAACGGATTCGTCTCTGTTTGGGGGCTGAGAATGCAAAAGATGTTTCGGGAGCGAAAATTCTGTATGATTGTGTTTTGTGATCATTGCGAACTAATTTATCGTCTGTTCGATCGATGAGGAGACCATCTTCGGGTAAATGCAATTTTAAGCTAACGGCAGGGAATGTGAAAAAAATAAAATGTGTTTCGGTTGCTTGATTTCAGTTTCTTGGTTTTAAATTTAGCGGTGCAAGGACAAACTCTTTAGCTTCGATTGACGAAGAAATTTATCATTATCTACGTAAACTCATTTCATTCATTTGATTTCATCTTATGGCACATAGTCAAATCAGTTTAAAAAGTAGCAAAAATCTTGATTCTTGAGTTTCAAGTTCTTCTTTCTTCTGTGATCAGAGTTTGTCTCTAAAGAAATTGTCGTCGCCATGATGATTCAGCTTGACGATCTTACAAGAAGCAGGAGAAAAGAAGACTTGGACCGGACGGACGGGTTCTCTATGTGCCACTCAAAGGTTGTTCCTTATCTCGATCGCCATTTTCGGGATCGCCTTGAGAACTTCCAACCACGGCCGGTGAGGAAATATGAGGTTCCGTCAATCTCCTTTTGCTTTTTATTTTCTTCAACATCGTTGCCTGCGTGAAATTTCAATTAAGGGAATCGTTTAAGAACACGATCACATAGTTGCATGTCTGAGACTTTCTAAAGCTTATGTCTTCTCAAAGTTTATCTTACACCTCAGACGCTGTCATTAATAAACAACAACAATCAAAACACAATATTTCGGATCTCACAAAATTATCTACAATGGGCTGACCATGAAAGTTTGTTCAACAACTCCTCGGGGTTTGGAAAATTTTGTACAAAAAAATAATGATCGATAGGAATTAATCTGAAGGCTGACTGATGAACCGAGTCATTTGAAATGGCTTCTTTAAAAAGCGGTCTCATAATCTGAAGACTTGGCGAGCCTTGAATCAATATTAGTTCTCAATCAAGATTGAAGACAACTCCCGAAGGTCATTTGGGAGCAGAAGCTTTCCACCTTCAATTTGTTTTAAATGTTTTTTTTTTTCAATTTATATCAAGGTCAACCCACGAGCGAGGATTAGATTTAAAACAAATTTAAAGTGCAATTAAAAAAGATGAAACAGAAGAGAAGACTTGAAGTGCATTTGGATCAAAAAAGCTTTTTTTAGGACAGGTTGAGTTATGTTATTGATAACATGCGATCTAGGTTTTGCTAATAATTCAAGCATTGGAAGTGAGCATCGGATGGTTGGTTACAATTTGCTTGTGTGGATGAAATAAAAAGCCACGAATGATTTTATTCAACGAAAGATTTAACGATAATATCGCAAATCATAGTTGCTTAAATCATATCTCAAACGATAAACGGAAAAGCTTTCGTAAAACCAATCAAAGTCTTTACACCATCAATCGATTAGGATAATCGGGTAGCTCACCTTTAAAGCCGACTTCAGCACGACGACATCACCAGGACTTTGCACCCATGGCTCACCATCAACTTGCACGGGGGTTTCTGAATGAAGATGAATCTTGATGTGGCCACCCTACAATTGATTTAAATTTAATGAGAGCTCTTTGGTGCTTGGAATAACAACCAACCTGTGCGATTCTCATAGCCGATCTGAGGCCAGACTGAATTTGTCCCAAATGAACGACACCTGTTACGCCTACGACTTCCAGCATTCCATCCCAATGGTTGGGAGGTGAGAACGAGCTTTCTCTTTCTGGACCCCAAGGGTTTGCTCCAGATCCCCAGCTTAAAAGTAAATTGAAGAGTTAGGCACAGTTTTGCCCAAGCAAAGTCTTGCGCTTACCTCAAGATGTTCAAGATAATTATTCCCTCAACAGGTGGCAGTTCGACGAGCTTTCCATCAACTTCCAATCGAATTTCCTTGTGCAAATCCTTGCATAGCTTCCTGCCGACCATCTTCCGCAAGCCCATCTTGACATAGACACCTTTGTTATGAATGCGTGAGTTGAACTTGGTGGGATTCTCCTCGCGGGCATTGTGAAAGTCTAAGCACAGATCGGCATCGATTCCGATACCAAAGTAGTTGTTCATGACGAATATCTGGGAGTTATCTTCACTCTGACCGCCTACGACTGTAACGAGGTAATGAATCAACGTTAGTAATCGATCTTTCTACTGGTTCAAGTCATTCAAAGCAGCTAGTCTGCATTAAAAAATTGGGTCAAGTGTCGTAACAGAAATTAGTTTTCGTTTTTAAGCTGATGAATCGCCACATACGTTTAAGTTTTCCTTCAATTTACATTCGTAAGTTAGTTAAGGGGGCTAATTACTCAAGAATACATCACAACCATGCAGTAAAATGAAATCAAATGAGAACAGAAGGAATTGAATTAACAAACGAAAGAGTCGACACTTTAGAGCGGACGATAAAGAAATGAAGATGAAACGTAAAATGAGTTTAACAACACGTAGCGGCTTTCTTAATTCACAGACAATGACATTAGAGCGAAACCTTGGCATTGTGGAGTAGAAATGGTAGTGGCATGGTGGTGATGGTGCTGATTTGATTGCGAGTTCTCATCTGTCTGTTGTTGAACCTTCTTCTTCTTACCAGTGGAATTTGATGGAGCTTTGGGCGCGACATCTTCGGGCTTATTATCTTCGGGATGGAAGACGACGGTCCACCGATCGAGGCGAATCTCTTCAGCATCAATGACATCACGTAGTAAGTTTAAAGGATCTTCGCCTCCGGTGTAGCCTGCGCCCCATCGCAAGACGCGAGCTAAGTCGTTGCCCGTGCCGAGTGGAACGATGGCACATGGTGGACTCGAGCATTCCGAATCTTGTCCCACGTTGTCCAAACATTGCAGCACCCAGCCGATCGTGCCGTCACCACCACAGACCAATATTTTGTAGTCTTGAATCTTCCGGAATACGTAAAGTCTAAAGCAAACGAATTTTGTTTAGCTGGCGAAAGTTTAACGGCAAAATCGACTTACCCTGGAAGTGGCCCACCATTGTCTAAATCAAAGACTTGGTAAGGATTTAAAAGCTTCCGGAAGCTATTGATCAACTCCATTCCCTGACAACCGCCCGACTTCACGTTCACGAAGACTAGCAAAGGCTTCGTGCCCGTCATGACCATACTCGGCTCAATGCTTGGCAATAAAAGTACCAACAAATGTTTCTCCTCGTACTTTGACTCTCGCAGCGCATAAAGGGCCCGAACCTGGAAGGATAACTTGCTTAGATTGGCAATTCATTTACTCGTCTGTTGTCAGTCATAATCGAAACTTTTCGATGAGCTTTGTTAAGCTTTCGAAGTCTTTCGATTTTGCACAGCAAGACGACATCAATTCTAAAAGATAACTCACAGCCTTCGATGCGTTTTCGTATGTGATGACGAGAGAACCGTACTCGTAGTAAATTGGACCAATGCTCGAAAACTTATTCTCCACTCCCAGAAATTCTGTTAAAATTTGTTCATAATTACGTTGTGAAAGACCTGGCGGTAGGTTCCCAACGAAAAGTGCTAAATTTGGTCCATGTGGATCCTGTTTTAATTGCAAGTAAAAGCGCATTAACTCCATTTGTCTAATTGAATCTTTCGCTAATTGTTTCATAATTTCCCAAGGTCGTTCGTTCCACGACAACACGCGCTCGGTGACGCCACGATCGAGGAGAATTTCGGAGCATCGGTAGTCGTCGATCTGGTGATCTCGTAAGCCGAAGTTGTTGAGCGCTTCGCGAATTAAATCTTTGACGGTCGTGTCGTTATCTACTTGAACGGTCACGTACGATTCCTCAACTTGTAGTTTACCCGGATACACTCGAACGAACCCCTTGTCAATCTCTTTATCACTGAAAGTTTCATATGAAAGTTAGCAAAAAGTTTCAGGCGGTTGAAATTTACGTACCGAAATCTCAAAAATATGGCTGGTCGCTTTCCTTCGATCTTATGCAAGTTCAAGACGGGCGTTGGATCCTGTATTTGTATCTCGTCGCCATTTGTCGCATAAAGGTCCGTCAAATAGAATTGCTGGAGATTTAAACAACGAAATTAAACTTATTCAACGTTCGGAAGCAAGGGCAACTCACAGTTGGCTCCCTGGCAATGTGAAAAGCTCGCAAAGCGGTTGTTAGTAATTGCTCCAAAGTACAGGTTCGGGCAACGGTGATTGCACGGAATATTCGTCGACGCAAAGAACAGTTGCCGTCAAAGACTTTTATAGTTTCTGAAAGAGCAAGAAGAGTAAGGTCAAAGGAGCACATGGTGCAGACATTCCGTCCAACTCACCTTCATCCCTGTCTTCTTTGTCTTTTTCTTTCTTCTCTTTATCCTTGTCACCTTTGTGCGCCGACTCATTGCGTGCACTGGAACCACTAGCTCCCATTCCACTTGTTTCCGCTTTTCCATATTCGTCGTCGCGAAATCGTGCAGCATCGCCACTGCTCAAGTCATCTGATATGCTCCGAGCTGTGAAGAAAAGAGAAGACGTTTCGTTTAGAGATCCCAATGGCTCGAAAGAGATTCGTCAACTGTTAGTCGGATAGCGAAAGAAACTGTGTTAGCTGAAGGACTAATATTAGAAGCGCACGCGAGGAAACGTTAGCAACACAACATCGTTTGTCGAGTCATCTACCTCGTGAGACTTTCTTGCATTTTCGCCATTGAAGTGAAAGCTTCTGCATTCGTCTCAGAATTTTCACATAAAATGGACCGGAAGCTTTCTTATCACAACTACCATTGGCGTCAGAGAGTTCGATGGGCAGATTGCACTCTATCGCCGTGTCCGACAGCGCTGAGCTGATGGGCGAGGAAAGGTTTGAAGCTGACTCGATTCGATCTTCACTGTTTGATTCATGAAGATTTCTTCGAAGCAGGATATGAGGTGAGAGATGTTTCCGGCAGTGACCAGGCTCTTGAAACGATTTGCTTCGGTTCACTGCGGAGTTCCTGAGTGGGCCGAGGCGTACTGGAGGCATCAAGAACATTGTGGGCTTCACAATGTCTCTTGACTCGCAGTCAACATTGTCGTAGATCGAGCGAGCACTTATGCTTTGCTGGCTCTCTGTTCCACTATAATACGAATTTGCTTGCGACTGAGACGACGCGCTAAACTTTCGTCGATTTGCATTAAAATTTTGCAAAAACAGATCACTATCACATAGACTTATCGTACGAAGCTCAGCTAAAGATTCGAGAAACATTGAATTGAGAAAGGAGGATGGCGACGCTTGTTGACACTTACGGCATGAATACTCGCGTGTCATGGGAGCTCCCTTGTTCTTGATTTGGACACCAATTATTGCTTCCATTGGCACTTCAGTTCGCGGTATCGAGACGGCATGCGGCGGCAAATAGATAGGCTGGAGCATTCCGAATGTGCACTCTGAGGCGACGAAGTGACGACAGCCGCCGTGCGACGTGAATCCACACCATTCACAGCGATATCCTGAAAGAGGAAAATCAGTTCAAAGGTTAAAGAACTGAAATCGGGTTGCGAATGACGTCAACGCTCACCCGTCAAGCACTCAGACGACCAACAGGTTTTCTTGCAGTAAGCGCATTTGGAAGATTGAGGCAGATTTCCCTCTCGCCAATGATGGATATGCTTCACCGAGCCAAGATTCTTGCCGGGCACGTAGGTTGCGTTCTCCTTGCAATCGGCAATCGCAAAGTCCTGGCACTCGATGTGGGCATAATACTCGCAGACTAAAATGGAATGAAACAATGTCAGAAACGGTTCGAAGTGAAAACATCAGTTCGCATACTCAAGCAGTGCACGGCAGCTGTCTCGTCCAGTCGCTTCCGGCACACGTTGCAGAAACGTCGCTTGTGGTGCGTCGGCTCGGACCAACAGTGCGCCACCGGATTCTTGATCAGGCAGGGCGCGACTCCAGAGCATGGCGTGACGACATTGGTGACACATTTCTCATGGACAATAAAGTTACAAACTATCAAACCATCAGCGAAAGGAAGAGAAAAGAAATTTGTTTTGTTAGTTTCGCTTAGGAAATAACTGCACACAACTTTTGTTGCTTCCAATCGTGGCCGTTCCAATGTGTTGATCTATTTTCATTCCCTTCTTTTTCCTTGAAATGTATGACGTCAAAAGCAGCATGCATTTCTCGGCGCTGTGACCTGCGCACAAGACGCTACATTACTTTCTATACACAACCGAAACTTTTTCTCGCTCGCTCTCTGTTTTTACTACAACTCGCTTCGCCGATGTAGAGCATGAACGTTGTAAATGAATCTTTTCCTTAACTTTGCAATTTCTAAGATTGCTCTGCGGTTCGATTAACTTTGAGCATTTAAAATACCCAAAGCTTTGAAAGCTTTAAGGAAGCAAAACTTATGACTAAAGTTTGATAAACAAGCGATAGATTTTCCGACGAATGAAGGCAGCAGAGATCAATGTACTCTATACAAAGATTGCGAGTTCGTTTGTCATCTTTTTCAAAGTCTTGTTGAGATTAAACTGAGCAAGGTTTGCTCGAGATGTTTCTTTAACTTTCATGGTCAACTCAACGATGAAAAATGGCTCAAGTGAAGGAAATTAAATAACAGAACAAGCTTCTAGACATGTTCAGGAAGCTTCCAAAGAGATGACACAGTTTTCGTAAGCTCACATCCATCTCACGTCATGAATCGATCAAACTATTCTTTTAAATGTTGTAAAATAATACACTCGAGTTTGATGCTCGGTGTTTCTCATGCACGAGCATTGTGACAGTTCTAGGTTTGAAATACTTGAATGAGCTCGTCTGACGTCAACCGGAAACACAACTAATCCCAACTTAGCAAACAAAAAGCCTTTCATTGCACCGACAAGCTTGTCAATCGTCTCCCTATTTACATCATTAGCCGTGATGATTAAAAGTTTTCAGGTTTCAGGTTTTTCTCCTCTCGCGCTCGCTCCTCTCCTCCTCGTTCTTGAAACGAAATCGAGGCTGAAGAAAAACGAAAATTTGCATGTGGAAAGAAGTTTTTCTTTCACTCCGCTTTGAAGGGCTTTGTGTGCGTCATGAAGCGAACAATTAGTGAAAAATCAACAACATGTTTCACGCTCTCGGTGTAGCGGAGTGTGAGAAGACAATGTGATGCAATGTGTCGGGTCTCGAGAGGATAGAAGCAAGGAGAAGTTGTCTTGTAAACTGCTATTGATCTCGACGGGCGAGACTAAAAATAAATCTTGTTCGATGATATGTTTCCTCAGGGAAAACTTATTTTTAAATATAATTTATTGGATTCATATTGAAACCATCGAAAGCGCTCGCAGCGAAGCGCTTGGAAGAGCAACAATTAAAGAATAATTGCTACAGGAGAAGAGGAAAGCGTTGTCGATCATCGTGAAGTGGAAGGACTTGAAACTCGCAGGGAAAATCAACCCTATCGACGTTGCTTGTGGTGGTTGCGCTTGACGCTTGTGTGCGAGTCTGGAAAGTGAGATTTTCCTTCTTCTTGCATTCTCGAATTGAGTTTTTATCTTAAAGTTTAGGAAATTTCCCAAACTTATCTGCTAAATTTCGACTCTATTACGAGTTGCAGTAAAAGCTTGAGCGAGAAGCTTCTGACGCATTCGATAAAAGTATCCGGGAAAGCTTTTTGTTTTCGAGCTTTCCATCGCACTTCAAGTTAAACTTTTTCCGACTTTCGTCCCCGTCAAGTGCTTTGCTTCACTTCAACTGCATTCAGATATCTCAATCACTCCCGACAACGTTTAGCCGATTTCATATGAAGGTATTTCGGGGTGGATTAAAGTCAATGGAAATTAATGTGCAATGGAAGCTGCGAAAAGATTTTCCCACTTTTAAATTTCATGCCAAAAAAGATGGAGTCAAAAAATTGGAATTGAATGAGAGAGCCGCGGCCAAATATCGCTGATGGATATGAACAAGAGTAACGAACCTTCGCAAATGTATCCTTGTCCGATTAGGCCCCACAGTAAATCCGAACAGTGGTGGCAGTAGGTTGGCTTATGAAATGTTTTCTTTCCGAAGGAATGTCCACCATACGCCATTTTGTTCTGCTGCTCTTCCGTTGATCCGAATGATGCTTTCTAACTTTGAAGCTGCGATTTATGACTGCGAAAAGGGGAGAGAAGGCAAGACTCAGTGAGCGACTCTAGGCGAATGGATGAGGGGAAGAGCTTTACGGGTGCAAGAAGAACTCGAGATGATCGTCGTCGTCGGTCGGGTCGGTCGTCGCAATGAGAGTTGTGAATCCTTTTTGGCAAAAATGTTGTGGGGGACTTTTGTTGATGATGGTCGGAGCGAGTGATTTGTGTTGAAGATAGGTTTTTGCCGATTTTCTCTACGCTCCCCTTCCGAGACTCTCACGCGACTCTAGTCATTTGAAGCAGCGGACACGGCAAAACGGCATCATCGTCCATTTTTCTTCAGTCACTTGGCCACGAAATTTCCATCATTTACTGCGTCGACCCCCGTTTCACAGCAGAGAAAAATCTTTGTTCCTTCACGCACAACTTTTCACAGTCAAATTTCTTTTTACTTTCGTGAATTTCCTTCGATTTCATAGAGCACCTGAGGTGGCGCACGGGACAGGGCGAAGGGAAAGCAGGGAAAGAAAGAACAAGAAAAACTCTTAAACTCTTTTCGCCGAACTTTTCGATTTCACTTGGTTTCGCGCTTTTGGCAAATTTCACTGCGGAAAACTTTCCGCGTTCGCTCACAAAAATTGAATTCGCCTTGCTTTCTCTTCCCGATCGGCGGAAAACTCACAGCAAACCGAAGAAAATTTCAGAATTTTCTTCTTCGCTTCACTTTTTTTCTTCTTTTATTTTAAACTTTTCTCAATCATGGAGCTTTTCCTCATCTTTTTTCATTTCAATTTTTGTCGCGTTTGCCAACGCGAATTTGCGCATCTTCCGACAAATCTCGACGCGCCGTCGACTTAGCAAGCGACTTATCGCGTTTCTAATCACTTAGAACTCGAAATTAGCGGAGATATTAAAGTTTTAACGGAATTAAACTACGTACTGTAATGTGTTAGGAAAGCCTCTTCTTCTGAAATTTTTCCTCGTATCAACACACCTTTTCCATATTTTCTCAAAAAGACTCAGTTTCCAATATTTTCTTATCGTTTTTCCAACAGCGACACAAGCACAGCGTGTAAGCAAACGGATGACGTCGCTGTGTGCGCGCTCGAAGATGAAAAGCGAAATTTTCCAGCGCACGCGCTTAGAGAAACGCGAAACGTTTGTTAACAAATATTTTTTATTCAACAAATTTATCATTTTTCGATGACTTCGAAGTCGCTGTCGACCTCGCTCTTCTTCCGGCGATACTCCTGCTGAGCTTGATTGCAAACAGCCTTGAAAGCTTCTTCGGTCTGCGCGTTCAAGTCGCTCGACTCGGCCAGAACTCGAAGCGCGTTCTTCTCAGCCTCCGTCAATGTTTGGAGGCCATCGAAATTGGACGAGCCGGGCATACCGATTTTGCCCGAGTTGAGCACCACCTGTTGACTGATGTTCAGGCTCTCGGCTGTTAGATCGACCACGCTAAGGCTCTTCAAGTTCGTCTCGTGAACGCCAGAAAGGAATTTCAAATTCTGATAAATTTCTATCAAATCGAATCGAATCCGATCGAGCGTTGAGAGCAATTGCTTATTAGACGTAACGAGTTGCTGGTTCCTTTGAGCCAGTCCCGTCTTTACTTTTGCCAGCTCTTCAACCATGAGACTGGACGCAAGAAACTTTGACCGCCAGACCTCTGACTGACTGGCGAGGAACTCGATCTGCTCCGTGTTGGTGCTCAGACTTTTGGCAATCTTCATCTTGTCTTCAGTCAAATTATTCACTTTCGTCTGGAGATCCTCACCCAAGCAATGGACCAGCAGTCCCTTCAACTCAGTGTTGACTTGAGTTTGAAATTTCAATTGGTTCTCGAAGTGATCGCGTTCCCTCTTGAGCTCCGCCAAAGGCGAATTGTCTGTGGTGATTTTCGTCGCCTCGCTCACACTCATGTTCATGTGTTTCACCAAATCATTGAGATCGAGATTATTCTTGCTCGGCAGCTTTACTCGGTTCTCGTTCTTCTTGTAGGGGAAGATAGGATTGACGCAAGCCTAAAAGCAGAAACTGTTTAGAATTTTGCATCGCCAAGCGAGATTACAAATTACCCGATAAGGCTCCATGAGAACCAGATTCAATTTTCTGTTCTTCAATCCGCCTCTGGAAGCTTCAGCTTGCTTGATCAGCTTCGGGATTAGGTAGAAACGTTTGCCTTTGGGCGTTACAGCCGGCGGATAATTGAAGTTTTGAGTCTCAGACCCCGTTGGGTCGTAGAGAATCGTTGCCGACGTTGTCTGTTTTGCCAAGTAGTCCTTGCCAAGTCTATCAATGTTCTCAGCCTCCACTGAAAGCTTTCTGACAGTCTTATGAGTTCCTTCCGTTAACTTCACTTCCGGGTTCTCAATTCCATCGCCCTGCGTTCGAACTGCAGCCGAATTCATTTCAAATTTAGACAAAAATTTCAAGAAGAAAGAGAAACTCCAAAGCAAAATAAATGATGATTGCTGATGATTTCTCGTCCCAGTGGATTCACAAATGATGAGACATGAATTTGGGATGCTGACTTAGTTCAAATATTGTCGACACTCCGAGCTTATATGAATGCTTGTTTTACTTCTGATACGTTGCCATCTCGGGTTTTATTTTATTTATTTTCCGGCGAACAAAACATTGCAACACAATCCTCACTCTAGTCTCGAACGAAGCGAGTCGCTAGTACTGAATTGTCCAGTGCCGCGTTCGTTGTCATAATTTCCCTCTTCTACTCGCTTTGCGCAACGCTCCGCATCTGCACTCCTCTGACTCAGTCTACACACCCAACATTAGTTTATATCCAGATTGTTGTGTTTACGTCTCTCGGAATATTTCAGGCTTGCTATTTAATCCTTCAAGTGCAGTTCAGTTAAAACCGTCAAGAGATGTTGGATCTCTACACCTCGGAACGTTATTTGGCCTTTTTGTATTCAGTTGGTGGTTTCTCGAGCCTCCTGCAAATCATTTGCACAGCGATCGTTTGGCTTCACTGGCGAGTTGTGCTCAACACTTGCGCTGGGAACTTCCAGAGCTACGCTTCCTACTACGATGAGAGAGACTGCGGCTGCATTCTCTATGCCAAGGACACCTTAACGTACTTTGTCGGATCCTACATCGGGTACTGCTACTGGGCGACGTTTGGGCTCGTGGTCTCACTCATCTTCTGCTTCATTTTTGGATGCTACCATGTTTATCGAGTCTGCTGTCGCTCCAATAAGCCCCGCTCTGGCAAGATGCACGTGCGCCAACAATCTCACGAGATCATGCAATTGACAGTGGAGCAGGAAATAACCGGAGACGACGTCTCGCCCTACTATTGGACGCCAGCGGCGATCATCGCTGGTATCATGGTAATCTACAGTCTAATCCATGCGATTCTGCTGACCGACGGATTCCTATCAACCTGCAAGCAATACCGAAATCGAGTCGTCAAATATGTTCACGCGACGGGTCAAATGGTGAGCTAAGCAAATTCTTTTAATTAGAAACGAAGCTACAATTGGAATTTATTCAAGGTCGGCGTATTGCAGTCGCGCTTATCATGCGCAGCGATCTTCGACTTCATGGATTATCTACATGAAGATCTCTCGTTCGAACGTCGTCGCGAGTATCGCATCAACACATCGATCCCGTTCATCCTCGCCGTGATCGCCACTTGGGTCGTTCTTGCTTGCTGGATCGGAATTCTCGTCGTGAATATTATGAGATTCCGTCAAAGTCGTCGAGTGAGAATTTAAGCATTCAACCGTCCACCTATTTCTTATAGGAATAAGAATTTTTAAAGGAACAATCATCCGTCTACATCGAGAGCTTCATCTCGACCTACATTTCATTAGAAAATTAAGAAAATTGTGCAACAGAAAGTGTCTTAAAGTATTCCCGCCTTAACGCGTTTCGAGCTAATAATATTTTTTATAGCGTGCAACGAAAAACATTCCATTGAACCTTAAGTAGACGATAAAGAAGTCCATTCATGATTCATCGATTAGCCGTGAAACATCGATCAGCACACGTTGCATTTCACAAATTGTAGTTTGACGAATAAGCAGCAATAAAAGTTTACGTACTGAGCAGAAAGATCTTACAGCTGAGCTTGCAATTTAAACTTCTAGGTGCAGATGCAACGTTTATCAATTAAGATTCGATCGGAAAAGCGTGAGACATCAAACTCGCAGGGGTTCATTCGCTTCCGGCCTCCAAGTCAGTTCCAGTTCATTCGATGAGACAGGGTTGAAGTTCTTAGTAGAATATTTTCAAAATCTGTTGATCTAATGAACTTTGTTTGGTTAATGAATTTTGGATCTTCATCAATCGACAAACGTGACAAATAGCTCAGGGCGAGTCATAAATACATCTTGTATTATTCCTTAAACATTCTCCCACAATCATTTCGTCCCAAATACCTCTCGCTGATCCATTTCGTTCTCATGACATCACTCGTAAACTCGTCTCCACGCGCACGATCTCTCTCAGACTCATCTCCAGTGATGCAACATAAGGTCAGTCTCGAACTTCGAAGCTTATCGCGCTCATCACCCGTAATCAAAAGTGTTTTCTATTGGCGTCGCTCATTCGCTTTGTAGACTTTATACTGTACGGTCGTGGAAAAAAGAAGAAAGTGAAATCTAAAACAGCTGAGCGTTGCGAAAATGGGTAAACCAACCTGTTGAATAATTTGCAGGGAAAGTGTGTCGACTGTCTAGGGTTAAAGTGCAAAGGGTTCTCGGGGAGTCTCTGGAACTTTTGTTGTTCAGAAGCCACAGATGTCGCGTGTTCGAAAAGTTTTGTGTTCCGCTGACACATTTGATTGCATTTGATAAAGTTTCCTAATAGTTTCTGACGAAAGCGAATCGTCTGGAATGGACCACTGAGCTTTTCATGACTCGCAATGGCTATAATTAGCGCTGCGACAGAGTATTGAAGTCATTATCACTTCGCGTGAGTGAATATTTAATCAGGAAAAGGTCACATCACAACGGTGTTTGAACGGGAAGCTCCGCGATTGCTTAAAAGTTTTGATTTCTATTACGCAAACTAACGTCGTGTCGTCTTTACAGTACAAACCTCACTCAAGCGGTCAAGCTCCGGCTTGCACATGGAGTCGTTGGATAAGTTCTCGGCGATTCCTTTGATCGAGAGCGGCATCAAAACGGGCATGACGATCTACAATCGCGTTAAGCGCACCAATCGTCTTGTTTACTGGGGCTTCGAGACATCGGAGAATGTCGCGTTTTCGATGATAGAATCAGTTCGTCCGGCGGTCAAGTTCATCGAGGGACCTTTGGAACGCGTCGACAAAATCGGTATGAAAGTTCTCGAGTGCGTAGAGGGTGAGTCAGTGAATTTCAGTTCTCAATACATCCGGTTCAGCTTATTTTCGTCGCACAGAGAAAATTCCAAACCTTTATCTACCGCCCCAAATGATTTACTGGAACACCAAGGAATATGTGTCCGATCGCGTCGTTAAGCCGGTGATGAAACGCGCGGATTCATTCGGCGATATTGTTGATGGGGCAATCGATAAAGCTGATTACGCTCTCGACAAATACTTGCCGGACAAGGAGAACACGGGCAACGGATTCGACACGGAGAACCTCGAGGAGTTGAAGAAGAGAAATCACGCGTTGCAAACTTATCGCCGCAGCAAGCGATTGTCGAAGAAGTTAAAGCACAAGTTGACTTCAAGGACGTTTGCGGAAGTGAACGCATTGAAGAGCGACGTTCACATCTTGATTTACGCCGCAGAACTTATCGCGACGAACCCAAAAGAAGCCTACAAGCGAGCCAATGAATTGTGGGCCTACTTCTCTGGAAACGAGCCAGAGAATCAAAAAAGACCCGAAACACTCGAAGAGTTGTTTGTCCTTATCGTTCGGTAAATTTGTTTTCATGAGTCCGTTGCACAAACATTGACGAACGTTATCTTATGAAACTAGGGAGAGCGCGAGAAAAATGGTCCACTTAGTCAACTTCACAACCAAACACGCCTCGAAAATCCCGAAGAAGATAAAGAACTCGGCTCGGGACTTCTTGCATCAGTTCTTGTACTTGACAGACTCTTTATTGAAGGTGAGCTTGAGCTTCTGGTTGTTGTTTTTCTTTTATCTAACTTTGTTACAGATGCTCGGAATCGAAAGAGCTCAAGTTATGGTTCAGAAGATCGGCGAGACCTACGACGAAGTTCAAACACAAACCAACAGTGCATTGGTGAGTTTTGGTTCAGCCTGCCATTGATTCTGCCTGAAAGCTTTGCACGTCGTTTCACTGTTTGAAAATTTACTTCCGTCAGCTTCTTCGGATGTCATTCGTAGCTTTAAAAGAGCTTACTGAACCTTCAGTGCTCTGTACTTTAACTTTAAGTCCTCGGCAACTCTCATCACTAACAAGCTTGCGCAATTCTCTTCAATTCATGTTCCAGAGAGAAAATCTTTTGCTTCTGATTTCTTCGTTAGCGGTGATGGAACTTTCAAACTTTCCTGTCGCCTCAAAAAGCTTTTCACAACTTTCGAATTGCTGAAACTTATTGAAGAGAAATTTTTCGATTTTCTAGAGAAATCAGCCAGCAAATTGTTTTAAAAGTCTTTATCAGAATTATGTATTATGGATCGTTGTACGACTGGTAAGCTCCTAGGACCTAAGCTGCATCTGGGATTGCTCGAAGCTACAAGTTGTCATTGACTGTTCTTCTATTAACTTACTTTCTTTTAGGAACGTCTGGCCATCTTCTTCAGCGGCCGCTTGGAAGCTGAAAAGATTCAATCGAACCAATCGAGAGATTTTACGCGACCAAGTTCAATCAACGGCCTTTATTGAAGCTTCTTTCTTTTTTTTTCTATCTTAACGTTAATGGTTTTCAGCATGATCTGAGGCGAAGAAATAAAATGTGCAGTTGACATCGAGAGAAAAATATTTTCCAACAATCGTTTACATGTAATCACATTTTAAAATAATTGACTAATACTTAATAAACAATTTGCGTAAAATGTCTTTGTTTCGTCTTTAAAGAACTTTCAGTTATCGTTTATAGCATTTTCGGCTGTTCACTTAATAAAAATGTATCAACATTAGCTACGACAGTTTCATGACTTAGAAGAAGAGTTGGATAGAAAAGCAAAAGATGGAGAAGAAGCCTGTGAAGGATGAGAAAAAGAATAAAAGTTAGCGTTGAAGAAGACATTGGTTGACCAGTGTTAGATGATTGAAAGCTTCGACAGCTCGTTGAGCTTTTAAAGCTTCCTAATGAATATTATTCAGAATGAACAGTTTATCGTATTATTCAATGGGTTAAGAAGGATGATAAAGCTTAGAGCTTTCAATGACATTTCATCAAGTGAGCTTAATGAAAGCTTCCGATTAAAGCTCTGTGAACTGAGAAGCTCAAACTTAATTGAAAGCTTCCATCCTTTGAGTCAAACTTTCTAAAAGCTTCAAAAAGTATGTTCCAGTTGCAAACAACCAAAATATTCGTGACCATTTGTTAGCTTTAAAGACAAGCAGAAAAGTTAAGTTAAGTTAGGTTAAGTTAGTCAGTGCTTTCAGTGGAAGTTGTTAGTTCAAACCAAAGGAAAAGTGGAGAAAAGAAATTTTGTCTTGTACCTACAAAACCTTATTCGGATTCTGTTCGACTTTCTGGATAACTTGGGAATTGAAAAATCATTGCAATTTCATTGTGTTGCGGATATTGTCGAGCTCTATGTCCGTTGAGCAATTTTCCGAATTCGATTGGAACAAAGAATCGACGCTAGTGACTGTGTGATTAGAAAAATCATTTACTTCTTTGCTTTCCCGCATCAGCAGTGGCTCGCAAACTGGCGTGATGGGCGTCGTTGGAAGCTCTAGTGGCGGCTGAGGTGTAGGAATGAGATTTCCCGAGTTCACGTCTTCGATGGCTTTGCGAAGCTGTCAAAGAAATCGTTAAGATCAAAGGATTCGTGAGTCTCAAATTATCAAACCTCTTTCAAGGCGACAACGCCAACCAAACGGCCAATCTTCGTGACGTAAGCGTGATTGATTCCAACCATTGAGAAAAGTGAGTGGACCTTGAGCAGCGACGTTCGTCCGACCAACTGGAATGGTGAAGCGTCAATGTGAACGTGGGAAGCTTCCAGATCAACTGGCTTCGCCATCTCCTCCATCTCCCAAATCTTTTGGTCCTCCGTTGACATGTCGCAGACTCGCTCCCTTGGCAGCTGAACTTTCTTTGAAATTCCTGTGGGGAAGTGAGGTCCGTCGATGCTCGGTGACGGCGACCCAATCTCTGGATCGTTTTGATTTTGCACGTCTTGAAGCGTCGCTGACTTACGGAAAATGATGTCAAAGGCTGATCGTATGCGGCTCTCAGCGCCGGTGATGGTTGAATATGGCGTGTTGACGGGGCTGTGAGCGGAGCTGAGTGGGCTGAAGCCTTTCATTGTGAAAGAGTTTGTCTTTTTTAAAATTGATTTCTTGGGTTGCGTTCCAAATACTGGAGCAAACTGGGAGCTTTCTTTCTTAGCTTGTGGTGTCAGCATTTCGTTGTTGGCCATTTCTCGGAGCTTGATGATGTCAGGAGCTGGAACAACTTCGAAACGCGATGGCCTTCTCTGTTTCTCTTCTTGCATTTTTCTTATTCGCTCTTGTTCTTCTCGTTCCTCAGCTTCTTTCTTCCACTTCGCTGCAACTTCCAGTCGCTTCTCACGACCAATGTGTTTCTCAATCATTCTAATTAGTTCGAAGCGTTGAACTGACCCAAGAAGAATCATGTTGTCTGGGCTGTCGACTAGTGGAAGACTTCTCAGTTGCTTGTTCTGCTTCAAAATTTCCTTCAAGGTTTGATAGCTGATTCCATACCAAATGTACTTGACATCGCGCAGCATAAAGTCCTCGACAACGAAATTGTACATTCCGCTTCCCGACGGGAGAAGATCTGGCAAGTATGGCAGCTTCTTGATTAAAATGATACTGTCGTAAATCGATGGCTGAAGGAGAGCAGCAATTGCGTTGGAAATTAGAACGGCGATCATCACAGGGACGAGATGAGAAATCTGTCCCGTCATCTCGAACACTATCACGCCCACAGAGACTGTGTGAGTCACACTGCCTGCAAAGGCAGCGGCTCCGACTACTGAATAACCGCCAGGAATGATTGGGTTGACTTTTCCGCCATAGCGAACACCTTGAGGGAACCACAAGTGCATTCCTTCTCCAATGATTCGGCCAAATGCGGCGCCTAAGAAAATATTCGTTGAAATATGAATTAACTTTGAGTTCAATTGTCGCTTACCAATTTTGAAAACAGGAATGAAAATTCCTGAAGGAACTGGAATCGTTGATGTGATGATTGAGAAGAAAAACTGGAGGGAAAAGCACAATTAGGCTCAAGGCTTTGATTAAGGTACAAAACTTCTTACTGTGTAGAGTAAGTAGAGAACTAGATTAGCAAAGACTTCGTTGGTGTATGGGTTCGTCCAATGCGACACTATCGCTGCCTGCTCGACATTCAAGTTCTCCTGCGTCCAAGTAAAGTTTGTGAAAAGGTTGGAGACTTGTTCGTGGGTGCTCAACTCGCCAGCGATGAACTTTCCCGCTCCATTTGGATATGAGATTGATGCAACCTAAGGAAAATATTTTAGGGTAAGTCAATTAACCAAAAATTGACCAATTTTATCTTACAATAAAAGCCAAAATTCCTGGATAGAGGAAACGATTCTTCTGAAGAAATTTGTTGAGAACTTTGTTGGAGCGCATGAAGAAGACATAACGACGATGAACCCAAACCCAGAGCGATCCACCGAACCCAGAAATTACGCTGCAATTCATCAATGTTTCAGTAAAAGCTTTTTGTTGAAGCTTAAAGCTCAACTCACCCAATCAAAGCGAACACCAAAAGTTCTTGAGGATCGTAAGGAAAGTCCATGGTAAAGTTTGTCAAGAACAAAGCTGTCAAAGTATCAGATTTCTGAAACCAGACAGCCAACAGCCTGAAGAAGGTTGCTCCACAAACTGCGCCGAAGAAACCACGCCAATAATTTCGCACAGCGAAATACGTTGTAGTTACTTCAATGCTGAATAGAACACCGCCGACTGGTGAAGCGAAACATGATCCAACCTTGAAAGAGTTCAACTGTCAGCAACGTTGTGATTTGTTTAAAATCAAACAACGAACCCCAACAGCACAAGCTGCTGCCAGCATCTCAGTATTTCGAGACTCGTTCTCAAAGATGCCTTGAAACGATGTGATGAGCTTACTAAGCAGCTGAGCAACAATACTGGCAATGTGGACGAAAGGACCTTCTTTGCCCAATGGCATTCCAGAGCCTAACGTCGCCTAATGAGGTAAACAAAATACATTAAAATGTAACATAACCAAAGCTTGTTAAACTCACTGTTAATCCAATAACTTTCGCGACGAGCGTCTTGAATGTCAAATACTCTTTCAAAGCCACTCCCCTCAGGATTGTCTTCATCTCAGGAATTCCCGAACCTGTGAGCAAACTTGATGTGTCATCGAAGTCTCTTTTCTCAAAAGTGCTTAACTCACCTATACTTTGCGGTGCAACCAAATGAACGAACCCGGCAGAGAAAAGAATCAAGCACACGGGCAAGGAGATCCAAGCGAAAAACTGCATCGTTGGATCGCTGGTGAGGTCTCGATAGAGCCAAACTCTCGCGTTTGTGCACATTGAGATTCCTTTGTCCATCACGTATGAGAGAACAGCCATGATGAAGCCGAGCATGGCTAAGAATATCCAATCCTCGCCCATCCTCGCAAACGAGTGTCTCCAACACCACGAGACAGCGCGGAAGATTTTCCCTCTGCGTCGAGCGCCAAGCAGTTCCTGAAAATTCCCGCCTCTGTTGCTTTATATTCAACGCTCCACAAACGAATCTCGTCAAGCTCGCAATGAAGCTTGTTCATTTACCTTATCTCTAGCTCGATCGTCTTTTTTCCGCTGCCGGTCCAGCTGTTTAAGTCTTCTGGCTTCGTCTTTTGCATATTCTCCTAAATCTTTGGTGTAGCGACCATACATCTAGCAGAGGTGCGAATGAGAAGCAATTAACAATCAACGGCAGAGTTTGTGAAAAGTTTAGCAATTAAGTTTTCAGGTGATTCATGCAGAGCTACGCTATCGTCATGCAAGGATTGAAGATTCGTTTACCTACTGGTCGCTACTTTACGCTTGACTTGATTAAGCATTTTGCTTTGAGCTTTAATCGTCGATAAATTTAAGAATTCAGGTTGACGAAAATAAAGTCCTCGGCTGTTGTTGCGCTGCTTACGAATTACGTTTTGCTTTATCACCAGTTTGTGCTCGTTTTAAATATCTTTACTCGATTATTTCCTTCGTCAGATCTGAAGGTTTTAGCGGTTGAAGGAAGCGGGATGGGGGTCAATCAGCGAAGCCAAAGAAAAACACTCTCGCAAAGCTCGTAAAGCGCTTCTCATACCAACTGGACAAACGACACTTCAGAGAAACTTTTCCCTCCACATGCACGTCCGACACTTTCAATTCAGGCGACCAACGAAACGGCTAATTGAGATATAATCACTCGGTTCAATCAATTAGAAGAGACTTAAGTTTTTTTCCCTCCACAAACAGCGAGAAATTTTCAGACAAACCAAACGAAATGTCCGATGAAAAATGAATGAAAATATTAAAGAAAACAGTTTCTCGACAAGACGAAAACTTCTCAACACGAAAATAGATCGCGTCGTCGCCTTTCTCTCTCTCGTCTGTATTTAAAAACAAAACGCGATCGCGAATCGATGTATTAACTCTGGCCAGGGGTTGATCTGGGTGAGGGCAGATGGAGCGTAGTCTCTTTTGTCCTCATTTCCACTTCAACCCTGCCAAATCTATCACTCCGTCTCATTAGCGAAACACTAACAAACCCCAAACGAAACTTTGGACGACCGTAGCAGACAAATCTGTCTCTGACTTGTCTGCGACTTGCTATCAAAATATTGATCTAGTGGGGAAGAGAAACTTATTTTCTATCGATCGCACAATGTTGGCGGGTAATCAAATCAGCTGCAAGCACGATGCATCATCCGCCAAGCGAGCACAGTAGTTCAAGGTTCGTGATCGTGAAAAATGTTTCGCTAGCGAGACGGTCGAGCGAAAACATGGGAAAGGCGAGGAGTACTTAAAATTAGAATTTCACGCGATGTCTTGACGCATTCGCTCGGTCCCGCTGTGCATTATTTTTAGAGAGGAAACGGTTTCAGTGTCAGCTACATAAAATGTCTTACAGGTGTTCTCGTCAAGGGCTCTAACGCGTGATTAATGCCGACGGGAGGGAGGCTGAGGACTCTCACTCAATATTTACCGTGTGGAACGAAATCACTTCGGCTTCGACGAGGGTTTTCTTGAGGCTCATCACCGCTTCCTCATCGGGAACTGCGCTTTTCGCTTCAATTGAGTCAAATTTCCGCATGAAGCTCTTGTTACGTTTGTGAGTCTTGTCGATGCGATCTTTGTGCATCTCGAGCGAATCTTTTCGCTCGATGAACTCGGGATCGAAGGCGAAATCGCGTTTATATTCATCTTTCATGATCAGAGCACTTAACCGAACGAGCAGTCGAATAATTCGAGGAAAAATCAACCGAAATCACTAGCTAGCAAGACTGTAAACTATCAACAAGCATTTTGGGGGAAAAACAAAAACATTCGGGAAATTAAAAAGTGAAAAGAGTAAAAATAGTTTTTGATTCGAGAGAAGGGAAAGAAAATCTGGCAAGGCGAGAAGAGTTTCATCGAACAACAAGTGGTTGTTGTCGACGATCGTAAATCATGCGGAAGGCGAGAGACGGAAAGTGAATCGTGCGAGCATTCCAAAAGGAAACGTCGTCTCACGAGAGTTTTCTTGAAGCCATCCTCGTCGTAGTCAGACTCGTCGTCGTCGCTCGAGTATTCGTAGGGATCGGGCTCGGAAAAGCTCGCCGGACTCGGGTAGAATGTTTGAGTTTTCGCGCGTTTTCGCGACTTCGGCTTCGGTTCTTCCATTGAGGTCGTTGACAAGCGGCGATCTCGATATTCTCTTCAAAGTGACGAGTCGGTTAGAAGGCGGAAAAGCGACAAACGCACCCCACACCCACCTCATGAAGCTTTCAAACTCGGCCCACTCTTTGTCGATCTCGTCGACATTCTCCTCGCCAAACTCACCAGCGTCGTGAATGATCCGCTCGAAGAAATCTCTTCCCCGGCCGAGTTCACGTTCATCGCGGTCTTTCATCGTCTCGAATTGAATTTTCAATTACTTGGCTGATAAGCAATTTGCTCTGCTTTTTCTTTTCTCGCGCGGGATTATTTCATCAGCGAAATAAAGTCTCTTTCGTGCACAGGAACTCGCGTGAACGATAATCTAATCAACTTGCGAATTTCTGTATCGTCACTTCTTCACAACATCAGCAAGACCGCGATGAGGGCGAAGGAGCAACTGTTGATGAAGATCAAACCGACAACCACGATAGACTTGTGCTTATCCATGACTCTCGAGAGTATCACAATTTAAAGGAGAACTAAGCGCGAGCTCTGCGACGATTTGATCTGAACGCTACAGAAGCCACAGGCGAAGTGAGCTGAGAGACGAGCTCGAGCCGGAGATACGGAGAAGGAAAGTGAATGAAGCTAATTCTCATAAATTGCTTGATTATTCTTGATGACCAGATGCGATTACGTTACATTATTCACAATTCTGTCGTGACAAACTATCCGCATGACGCTGTCAATTTCCAAAAGCCCTGCGCGACGATTACCTCAACCGTTTGGAAGCGACAGTCTTCCTGATCCCAAAGCTCGGGACATTGATGCCGGAATCGCTCCTTCTCAATCGTATCCATTCGCACCATCTTGAAACTTTCTTATATGTTTTTAATGAGATTCGAGTTGATTCACTCAACAGTTTCTTTTCTTTAACACTCGGGCCACTCTCCTACATCTTTCGACTCCTTTCTTGAGACTGAACAGATGTGAAGACCATCGAAATTAAGCTTTGCTGTTCTTTGTCTGTCAACACATTATCACCGTTCAATGTTAATGATTCGCCAAATGCTGTGACGACTTCAACTAATTAAAATCAGATTTCCCGCTCGAATTCTTTTCGACACCACGAGAAAAGTTTCTTAACATCTGAAAGCGGCTCCAGCGAGGGATTCTCTTTTATGGACTTCGGAGAATGGTCGGAATGCTTAATTAATGGCAAATTTGTTGGCTCACGCGGTCTGCCAGATGTGTGCCATGGACAGCGCGTCTTCCACATTATCAGCTCTCGAACATCGGAGGCAAACCTCGAACGATTTTTATCTTGAACTCAAATATTTGCGTCAAAACACGAGCATGCAAAGAAGAGTTAATTACATTTTCTTCGGCTCCTGATAAATATTGAACTTTGAATTCGGTCTGCCGGAAAATTGTCTGCGTAAGCAGTAAATTGCTGCACGAGGAATCGAAACTCGCAATGTAAAGTCTGAATGTCAAGGCACGTGGACTTTTATGGTTGAGACGAACGTGGATTTTTTAACTCGATCAACCAACTAAAGATCGGAGCTTTTCTGCTGACCCTTCACATCAAATGCTCTTAGTGATCTATCGTTATCTCGACAGTAAAGGAATCGAGGTCTCGTTAAATAAGAAGGAATGTTCAGGCAAATACAACCCGAGCCTTGAGCTTAGCTTTCCATGCATTAGAAGATCCTCAACGTAGAAAACAGCAAAAGGTCTTTCACTCCAACCGACTGGGCTTAAGGTTGCGACAAGTCAATGAGAGATCAAGAGCAGCAAGTTCAAAGTAAAATGATGTTGATTCGTTTAAATAATCAGACTGCGCGACGCGTGAATTTTCCGCTCCAAACCAGAACACGCAACTCCATTCTCATCACATCAGTCACACTTTTTTAATCAACAAAGTCTCTCGGAATTATCAAACAGCAGCGAAAATTCAACAGCAAATCGAATTTTTCAGCGCATTCATTTAGTTTCCTTGAACTTCTCCTACGCAATCTTTGACGGGCAATCTCAAATCTAATCTTCCTGCATTCCGATAACGAAGTCATTGGAATCTAACAGATAACGTTGACTGTTCACTCGAGTTGTCACCAGGCTATTTTGGTTAAAGGGCTCGATTTTTATTAATAAATTTAGTCCATCGGTCGAAGCATGGCAAGGAAGCATGGCTACTCATGATATACTGGCAACGCTCTTGTGTGATGCTATCTCACAATCCTTAGCAAGGGCAATCGCGATTTCATCTTCAGCATGAATCAAGAATTAAAAAACTTGCAATCACCCGACCAAACGCAGTTCGGCGCACTTACAAAAGTTTAAAATCAACTTGGTTTAACTCCGATTCTCGTTAATCAACTGTCGCCTCAAGTAGCTCTTTGTTCACCAAAATAACAGACAAGACTAAAGTGCGGATAGCAAGCGAGGTGTCACAACAAAATTCGCATCTTATCACTGACCGATAAAGAGGAAATCGCCTTTAATTTATTGGTAACTTAATTGAGCAGCAAAGATTAGAAAATTGATAATTAATCCGCCGTGATTTGGAATCGCAAAACGGCGATTAAAAATCACTCGAGAGCAATCACGCGTGGAAGGTAAGTTCTTCATTTTGACTGATCGAACTTTGAAGATATCGGAAGACGGTGTCAAGACAATGCTCGACGTGATTTTTATCATGTGCCGAAAATCTTCGACACGATGTTCGTGATTTGTCGTTATCACCAATGGGAGTGATAAGAAAGTCTCCAAACAATCTTCGCTCGAAGCTCTCTTGAAGTTCGCGACAAGCTGCTAACAAGATTCGAAAACAAGCTCAACGGATCGAGGCCTACGAAAGCGAAAAATCCCCGAAGCAATTAATTCGATTTCTCATTTTAAACTTGAAAGAATTCTTTTCAAAACGCACAAAGCCGATGACTGTTGAGCATCACGTGAGAGAAAGAAACCCAAAAGCAGAAAAATCCGGAAAGGGCAAACGAAGTTGATTCACCGGTGGCGTTAACATTTTGTTGCGCAACACTATTAGATCGGATAATGATTAAGTGGCCGATCGAGAGCCTAAAGCGAAAGCTATCTTGGCAACGTTTTGTTTTGAGTCGGTCACATGACGGGCGAATAATAATAAAATGTTAATGATCTGTAAATACGACGATAAAATTATTTCGTGACGTCAGTTTGGGATTAAAGTAGCAATTATGACTTGTCTGGAAAGATTCGAACTTGTTTTGATTGCTTGTTTTGAAGATTTAATTCATGCTATCGAGCTAACAATCTAAGGGTGACGCAACTCTCGAATCCCCAACGGTTCATAAAACATTCTTTCTTCTGAAAAGCCTCGCAGTTGCTTCTTGACTAATTAAGCTGCCGAATTAAGCAGCCGCGTGACAGCGACCTGAATTGCTTTCTGCTCGAGCTATATACTTGATGGAAGAGCGCGAGAAGCTTCCGGTGATAATTTCTTAAGTAAACACGTCGCTAAACCTTCTTTCGAGTCAACCGCTCGGCCTTCGTTCGGCTGCAGTTACAACGAATGTTTCTTCCTCTCTCAGTCTCGCTCGAGCTCAATCGACATGTGATTTGCATTGGAATCATTATCCAATCATTTCGGCTTTGATGCAATCACAGAGGGAAATCATTCTGATGTTAACAAAAAGATCATTGACGCCTTCAATTAGTCGAAGTATGTTAAAAAGTCTGAGTTAGATCGGCTCTTTCGAGACAGAAATATTGCTGACTCGAGCGAATCGATTCGAGGCTCGAATTTCGTGCTCTGCAAGGTGGCTGGCGTAGCATTTTAAAACGGAATTACTCGCCGCCGATCTACACCGCAACGAACCACAAAATCAATTTCGTATTAAAAGGGAAACTCACCAGCGTATGATGGAAGCCCAAGCCGTGTTCGCCATCTTCGACCTTTGGGCTGGCGGGAGAGTTCATCTTCACGATCTTTGGGATGGTCAAATGGTCCATCTTGGCGTTCAGCGGCTGCTTCGACATGTTTTTGTACGCGAAACTATCTTTTCAAGATTCTCATTAATCGCGCTCGTCGCTCGCTGTTTATGTGCTCGGTATGGGAGATAAGGCGATCGCTTATATATTTTCTTTTCCTTGTTGTTTGTACACACAATAGTGGAGCCGTATCAATGGAAAGTTCAAGTACTGCCGGCCACTCTCTGGATTTTGTTCTCGAGCTTGTTCCACTTTGATATGCGCACTGATTGACGTTCGTCGCTTTCACTTCTGCTTCTGTCACTTGCTGTTATCGTTTTTCATTAGCGTTGCATAATCGAATCGTGAACTATTCTTTAAATTGCTGTTTAATCGGATAAAGAACTTCGTTGCGTCACTGAAAGCCTCAAGAGGCCCGCACACTCGCCTAAACCGGCTGACCTTAGTTGCCTCGCTTTACACACTTTGAACTTGAAAACTTCTCTTTGCACATTTTCCCCGTTGCGTTCGGAAGTTGCACAATGCTCATTGCATTGACACGAGTTAAATTACAAGTCCGGTATGCTTGTTGTCAACAACGATAATCGTTCCCGGCTTAGCGCACTGCCGATCTATTGAGTCGTCAAATGAAAACTGAACGTTTTTCTCTGTGCGAGCTCAACTCAACTCAACAACTTCACGGTGGAGGAGAAAAAGAATAAATGAAATAAAGCGAAATCTAATAAACAACATTGACGGGGAGAAGAAGACGAAAGCTTGGTCGGAATTCTTCGAGTTTTGTTGACAACATGTGTCAATACCAGATCGTCGCTGATAGCTTCGACAGCGCTGATAACTCGCTCAAACTGTTTCCACCCGCATTAGTCACGTTTACACTTTGCATCGTTATCTCTGTGCTTGTGTTGATTGTCTAAGATTCGCTGGATCTTGACTTTTCACTCGGCAGACGAGCGACAATGAAAAACGTTTGCAACGAATTTCTATCTAAAAAATTGAATGGGGAAATGTCTCGGTAAAATTAAGAAACTCTACCGCGCTCTCAATCGATTTTCTAAAATAACAATTAGGTCTTTCTAGTTTTGTTAAGTTTAAATTAAAATTGCAAACTAACTTGGTGCTTGTTGCACGAGATTCATTTATTATTCTGATCCAGTTGCAGTCAACCACCATCCTCCCTCCACCCCTCTACCTGATTCTTTAGACAAACGCTCGGATATATTACCAGATAGCAGAAGAAACGTCCCACTCGGGTTTCTCCGCTCGACGTCACAACGCCACAAAGTCGTTTGAACAAAAAAGCTAATTGGAGAACCGGTGTGGTGTGACGCAACCTGAGAACGATCCAGCGATGAACGTTGATCATTCAAAAATCTCATCAGGTCATCGCCTCTTCTCAAGATCAAAACAATCGAAGAACCTGTCTGGTAAACAACACGTGACAGAATTTCCCGCCCGGGAATCCTCAAGTCGTCGCGGTCGAAAAGAATCTTGCGCGCTCATTTAACGATTAATTTCATTCGTCGATCATCCTTGTCCTGAACGACTTCAATCGCTCACCGGTGCGGCCAATAATCTCTTTTCAACTCGATGAAATGTTAGTTGAATTGCAATTAGTCTTATTTACTCGAACACTTATAGATCAATTTGCACTAATTCGCGTTCAGGGGCTGATCGGGGGGGAAGAGAAGAAGGTGTGACGAATCCACCCACAGCTAAAGCGCAACGATGCAATTGAAATGCAAGGCTCATTGAAATTCAGCTGATGGATTAGACGCGCGTCGTGTTCGAGTGCTGCTCGAACTTATCGCCAAAAATTTACCTGCGATATGCCATCGAGGTTGTGATTGATTTATTAAGTTTTACGACTTTAATTGTCAATAAATTAAAGCTTTTGAGTCTTGTTAGAAATTCTCCGATTAGATATCTTGAGCAATCGAAGCTATCCAGTGACGCAACGAGAAGTAGCAACTGACACCGAGCACGTGTCGACTCGCTCTGTAACTAAACACTCATTCGCGCTCACCGCAAATGCGTCGAGCTTTCAAGCTGAAACTCAATTTTCCCGGTCGCAAATCACTAAAATCTTGAACCGCGCGAACGTAAATTACTAAGCACTTCAACACATTCTGTCGCTTCAACGCTCAGCTTGGAAGTGAAAGAAACAAATAGCAATTATCAGCTGTTAGCCACAACTTGCAGCAACTTCTCTCCCAACAGAGCACGACGATTTGTTATATGAAATGAGAAATTATCGACGCGACTCTTTAGTTTTTAAATGCGACGCGATGGGATTACAATGAGCGGTAAGCGCTGAGTCTCGAGCTCGACTGTCTCGTTACTCATTAAGTCTAATCACTAAATTATTGCACTACATCCAAGGCCACCCAAACCTGCTTCAACCTGAAGCTATCCGGTTGCCTCTCCATCCCTTCGAAACAAGATTTTCAGTTTATTTCATGTCCAATTTTTATTTCTTGTTATTCGGTGTCCACTTCAGTTGATAAGCTCATCAAAAGAATTTGTTTAAGACTGAGATGTTCAAACAATCTATGACGAATTGCTTCCTAACAATTCCTTATCTTGTTGGGCTTGGAAGTGACAAGAAAGAATCAGAAAACGTTAAAACTCAAAATGCATGCAGGCGCTAAAAGTTGTCGCGACTCTGCCGAGGGAAATCTTAAATGCTATAAAGTCGTGAAAATGAAAAGTATTAAATTAATTTGAAAGATTAATGAATATTTGACAAAAGTATCTTCGCGATTGACGAGTGTCTGGATGCTGTTTAGAAGCGTCCGCCGCCTCCACCTCCGCCACGGCGTTCATTGCTTTTAGCGAACAGTTCGATGTAGCGAGCGCCCATCTTGTTCTTGTGCTTCTTCATTGCTTCCTGAGCGTCTGCGATGTTTGAGAAAAAGGCGTTCGCCTCGCCAGTGTGACGGCCTTCAATTAAATTAAAGTTTAGTTATCAAATCGTGTTGACATTCGCTGGGCTCACCATTGTTGTTGTAGAGAATCTGAACATTGACGACGTCCAACGGAGCAAAGAAGTCTTGAACGTCTGTCTCGCCACAATCGTATGGCATTCCACGCAAGTGAACTGCATACGTTCCTTGTCCTCCGCCACCACCTCCGTTGTTGTTGCTGTTTCCTCCATCGTTATTCATGTAGCGATCATTTCCAAAGTTTCCATTCGAGCTTCCGCTGTTGGAGTTTGTGCTGAAGTTGTTGAATCCTCCCAAGTCGCGCTCGAAAGGAGTAAAGTTGCTCTTGGAAGGACCTGAATTTCCTCCGCCAAAGCTGTTGTAAGAGTTGTTGTTGCCGCCTGAGTTCCAGTTGCGTTCAAAATCTTAAATTATAGGTCGATTACATTTTGGTTCAATTGTTTGATGAATAAAGTTTTACCTGCTGAGAAGTTGTCGTTCTTGAACATGTTGTTGCTGTTGCCGCCTGCGAAGTTATCATTGAAATTGTTTCCTCCACCTCCTCCTCCTCCACTGTTGTTGTTGCTATTCCCGCCGAAGAAATTGTTCCCGCGATTGCTGTTGTTGTTTCGCCATGGAGCATCGTTATTGCTGTTGTTTGAATTCCAAGGCATATCGGGATATGGACGATCTGCATTTCAACGATTTGATGATTGAGAACGCCAAGTTTTAGGTTCAAATTTTACCTCTGAAGTTGGTGCGCGTGTTTCTCTGTCCTCTTCCGTTGAAGCCGCGATCATTGTTGAAACCGCCTCCGTCTCCGCCGCCTCCGTTATTCCGACCGCTTGTGTTGAAGATGGTCGAACGACGGCATTCCGACGAGGAGCTTCGAAAGATCTCTATGTATCTAGAGGAGTGACAAAACGCCAAATGAGTTTCAGGTCGAATAAGGAAACAATCTCAAGGACTATCAACGCAACAAATCTTGCGGATCGTTGGAAAGTTTTTCAAACCAAGAGGGAATCGAAAGATTGAAAATTTTAAGGAGACAAATGCGAGTCCTTTTGAGTCGCGTTCGGACGTTTGTCTGAAGCTTTCCCAAAAGGCGCTGGAAGTGGGATCAATTTAAAGAGACTTGTTGACAAATAGTTAAAAGATAAAGCGTGTGAAAAATGTATTTATACCCAACTGTTGCCGGGGTGCGACTGACCTGTGCCCAATTTTATCTCGATTTTTCTTCATCGCTAAATCTGTATCTTCACTGTTACAAAATTGAACGAATGCTTCCCCTGTTGGCCGCCCTCTACTGTCGTACACGATGTAGATTCCGTTCGTCCCATTTCTAATCTCCAGCCCTTGAATTTTAATTCGAGTTTTACCCATTTTTGTTTGATTAGAGGATGAAAAAAGGTTTGATTTTGGGGAGCAACCACCCAAACTAAAGCCCGGCCTATCGGTCCTTGTCACCCTTCTGGTGTTGTAGCTACACAGAAGAGTGCAAACGACTCGTGGCGAGAGCGATCAATAAAAAACAAAAAAGAAGAGAAAAGTAAAATAAAGAAAAAACCCATTTAAAGACAAGATTGCGATTCATCGATTGACTTTTTGTTTTGTTTGTTGAATGAAAGCGAACGTTTGATATTGTTTGAGCCATCATCACATCTCCCGCCCCCATTCAATACTATTCTCGTCTTTCTCGCAACCCCTCCTTCAAACAGCCCAACATGATTATTTTAACTTCTTATCTGTTTTTGCATGGATAGCTAAATGTTGTCTACAGCAGACGTGCACGGTTTTGGTTAGAAAAGACGAGGCTCACCATTGAAGAAGCTTTCGATATCCTCGGGCCTGGCAGTGAATGGCAATCCGCGCAGCTTGATGAACGTGTCTTGCTGAACAAGATTCTGACGCTTCATGCAGAAATCGAACTCGTCGGGCTTGGCGTTGAAGACTAAAATTGCAAACATTTGAAGCCGACAGAAGATTATGACCATTTAATCAACTCACTTTCAATGTAGCGATGTCCCAAAATGTTCTTGTTATATTCGAAGGCCTTGTCAACGTCTTCCTGGGTCTCCAACTCGACAAAAGCTTCGCCGTTCGGTCGACCATCGCGATGGGAAATTGCCAAATGAACTCCTTTCTCTCCGTCAACCACGCAACACTCCTTTAGGAAGTCCAAAATGTCTTTGACTGTCGAGTTCCACGGCAATCCGCGGAGCTTTATGATGTTACGATCGTCGTTGTCGTTCATGTCGCTCATCTGTGGTTGATTGAAAGAAGCAGATGGTCAAATAAAGAAAACGCGGCAAAATCGGGAATGTGAAAGTGATGTCAAAAGGTTTTGTTGTGTGGATTGCGCTTCGATCTTTCGCTTTTCGTTGACATCGGCGACGGATGAGCGGCAGACGCTTCGTGAATTTTTCAACTGAGTTATTTCAGCATTCTGCAGCTTTAGAATGAATTTGCTTGAAGACGTCTTATTGATGTTGATCTTTTGCGTTGCTAAACAACTTCAAGCCAGTTGTTTATTACGTTTTTCGGATCACAATCAAGTTTTTACCAAACACAACAACAAAACCTTATTTTCATTTTTACCACCGCTATTTCATCTATTTTCACAACAGTTTCATCGAACTACTCACATTGATTGGTTTGTTTATCGATTAGATTAGTTTCCACTTGCGGTAATATCGGATGTTGGCTGATAAAAGTAATATTAAAATTCGTTCGCCGCCGCTTCGATTTTACAACTTGAAATTTGTAAACAGCAAAAGCGCTTTCAGTTTGAATCTCAAATGTCCGTTAAATATTTTTTAAGTCTCAACCGTTTGGCCAGACCGACCGAGTTTGGGCTTCGCTGACTCTGCAGTATTTATTTTGCATTGAAAGTAAGATGAGATAGAAATCGAGGAATTAAATAGAAGACGATGGAAAGCTGTGGTGAGAACGAAGACGATGTCTTCTGCGAACGTGTGATCAACGAGCTGGACAAAGTCCTGAAGAATCCTCAGGCGGCAGTGTGAGTTTCGATCGATGCAAATTTCGCAGATCTGCGACAAATTGATTTTAATTAATTTGACTTTCATGAGTGACTTCTGGCATTATCTCGCATTTTAGGCAGACATTCGAGGTGATTCAGGTTCCGTTTAAGCAGAACAAGTCGCCCATTCAACTCGTTCATCACCATTTGGGCATCGAGAGTTGGTGCATTAAGTTCGTTTATCAATATGCACATCGTACGATAATTAGTCAGCGAAAACAGAATCGATTCGCTGTATCGATCGTGAAATATCTCAACTGTGCCATTTTAATTAACCCTGACGTCGCGACTTTCTGGAACATCCGAAGGAATTTAGTCGAGCGAGTGCAGCT
This sequence comes from Smittia sp. YW1114-2, assembly GCA_033064975.1. Classification (NCBI taxonomy): domain Eukaryota; kingdom Metazoa; phylum Arthropoda; class Insecta; order Diptera; family Chironomidae; genus Smittia; species Smittia sp. YW1114-2. Next base: position 16,366,060 of record CP093833.1, read on the forward strand.
GAGCATCACCCAAGAGTTCCAGTTCTCTGCGCTCGTGCTAAGCAAGAAACCAAAGTCATCAGAGGCCTTCTTTTATCGCCGTTGGCTGTACTCATTCCAGAGTAAGTTGGATGACACAAAGATAATGGAAATGATTTGACAAATTTCTTGTTAGGCGGCGAGGCGATCGATTGGGCGGTCGAGATAAGTCTTTGCGAGCGTTGCGCAGAGCGGAAGAACGGAAACTATCATGCGTGGAACCATCGCCAGTGGGTCCTTCAGAAGGCGCCAAATCTTCTCAACTACGAGATTAACAAGACGGAGAGATTCATTAGGAAGAACATTGCCGACTACAGTTGCTACCACCATCGACACTTTGCCGTGACAAAACTGTTTGACTTGCAATACTTTGACTATCACGACACTGAGGTGAACGAGTTATTCGAGTTTGTGAACAGTCGGCGTTCTGACGATGCGAAGATCAACAATGTTGTAGATCTCGCAGCGTTTCTTCTGCCAAATGTCGATCTGTCGTCTGTGAATGCAAACAAACTCAAAAGCTTTCTGTTCTCGCTGAACTTGGCAGTTCACGACCTGAAGATGATGAAGGAACTGATCGAGTTACATGGAAAATACGAAGCATTCAACTGTTACCGGAGGGTCATCGTTAGGTTCGCGATCGACATCGTCAAGTTGGCTAACGACTCGGATTATCTGTCGTACGAGCTGTTCTCGAAGACTCCTTCTCCATTTATGGCGCACGACGGAGCTTCTCAAGCCGAGATTGTTCAGCATTTGATGGCTCAACTCGACCCAGACGACTCCGCATTTACAAAGATTTTCTTCTAAACGTCCTTCTCGTTATGTTTCTTCTACTCTCTTTCTCGTTACGTTTGTTTCCTCTCAAAGTTTATTTTATTGCGCGAAACGCACACAAATTGATAACAAAATAATCAAAGATATAGACGAAAATTAAAGAAATGTTAGGCGGTAGAAAAGCGACAGAAATAAATTTTATCGAAAAAGACTTGAACGCTGTTTAACTTTTTTCGGTGCAACACTCTGCAACAAGACTGATTTCAAACTGAAATTGCTTCGTCTGGTAAAAGCCATCAGACCTTTTAAACGGAGAATGAGATAACGAGTCGTAGACTACGACTACATTAGGTCCTCATGGCCTCTCATGCTGCTGATAACTGACTGACTTGGTAGAAACAAAATTTTATAAAGTCGAAACTTCAAGTTTTCTCTGCAGTTTATTCAACATTTTGTTGTAGATAGCAACGATATAAGACGACGGATTATTCTCACGAAACTTAAAGGGTGAATCCATGCCCATGCCTTTGTTAGTTAGACGAGATCATTAACGACTTTCGTTAGTCCAAGCGAATGTCTTGGCTAACAATTCGCGTCTTAGCTTTCAACACAAAACATTCAGAAATATTTTCTGAATAATTTCTAGCTTTTATCGCAGTTTGATCTTTCCTTCCGAATCATAAACAAGTGAAGTTTGATCACAGTTATCGTCTGCACACGGGGATCGTGTTTGTGACCACAGAAACGTAATCGGAAACAAGTAATTTCGTGAAAACTTGAAAATGACGACTGCAGCTCGGCCAACATTTGATACAGCTCGCGGTGGCTCAGGCCGTGGAGAGAAGGATCTTTCAGCATTGTCGAAACAATATTCATCCCGCGATCTGACTGCACACACCAAATTAAAATATCGGTAAGGCATTGACAGACTTTTGAACTTCAGTTTCTTACTGGATCTTTGTTTGTTTTAGTGAATCCGGACAAACAACAAGCGAAGAAGTCCGCAGCCGTGATCTCCGCAAAGAATTGGAAGAACGTGAAGCATCCAGCAAGTCGTCGAAGCAGCCAGCAGTCGTTCGCCGTGCTCTCGAAGCAAATGCTAAACGACAGAAGTTAGAACAAAATCCAGACGCTGACGATCCAGTCGACAGTGAACACAGCGACGACGAAGATTCCGATGATGACACCGCTGCTCTTCTGGCTGAACTCAACAAAATCAAACGAGAACGCATCGTCGAGAAGGAAAAGAAGGAAGAGGAGAAACAACAGCAAGACGAAAAGATCCGAATGGAAAACATTTTGTCGGGAAATCCTTTGCTTAACTACACATCAGCTGCTCCGAAAGGAAACGTGCAGGTGAAGCGCCGCTGGAATGAAGATGTCGTATTCAAAAACTGTGCAAGAACCGAGGTTGATAAAGGATCAACCTTCATCAACGACTCTCTCCGCTCCGAGTTCCACAAGAAGTTCATGGATAAATACATCAAGTAAAGGTTTTTGGATGTTGTAAACTTTTTGAATAATAAAAATGATCGAACGCTAACTTTAAATGGTCTCAAGCTTATTGTTCATCACACTTTCGATTCTTAGAAACTTTCAATCGAATAAAAGCTCTTAGTCGAATGTTCAGAGGTTGGAAAAGTTTGGATCAGTGAGCGCTGTGTTTTAACTTGATATTATCTTCGGTAGCGAGCCAAGATACGTCGGCAATATTTTAGTCGAAGCGATTATGAAGAAATCAGCTGGCAACTGAAATAAAATTTACTCTACACCACCAGAGAAACTTGTGAGAGTCGCAAGGAACAAAGTTTTCCTTTCTAAATTGCCTTGTCGAGCGAGCTATCGTAAATCTAAATTTCATTGTGTCCGATAATCGCTCGTATGTCGGAACTCAAAGCTTTGTTAGTTTACAGTTAACGATAGATCGTGATAAAGTTTTTACTGTAAGCTTCCAGTCAACGCTCTTAAATATGTTAAGGATATGACAGAAATTGTGTCAAGCAAATGTGGGCAAGGGAGTAAGTATTCAAAGGCCTAGCGATGGCTGTGATCAATTGAAACGTAGAAGAAACAGTTGAAGTCACTTTATCAGATAAAGCGAATGTGGTCATCGACTGGTGATTAAAAGTCTAGTTGAATCACGAATTAAATTTCATGGCACGAGTCCGTGATTCGATTGAAACACTTAACTGTCTCATCGTTGATTCTCGCCACAACAAAGTCTCGTGCTTCATGTTCATGTGCTCTTGCGCTTGCGAAAAGGGTTAATCGTATTAGCAAATCAAGTTTTCGATTTAATTCTGCGACAACAAATTAAGCAACGGCGATGACTTGTAAGTGGCGCTTTTAATTGGTGTCATTTGACTTGTGTTGACTCGAATCATTCGCATCGTGCGCACGAAATTCAAATTGATTTCTTTAATTCGTCTTCCTTAAAGTCCTCAAACGTTTGCGGGCTTGCAATCGATGAGATATCACGACTCGTTTAATATTTTTCAGTTCCCGCTTGTCGTCCGCTCTCTCGTTCAACTCTTTTTTTCTTCGCTGCACAATGCAATCACCATACGAGAGAGGCGATCCGCGCTTTGAATATATCTACGTCTGGCCGTGCTTCATGTTCAGTCTCAATTGCACTCGTCAGGTGAATAAACGTGGAAAGTAAAACTCGCTGATCGAAACAATTTTTGTCGGAAGTTTACGAGATTGAAGTTGAAAAGTTTGAAAGACTTTCGATTGCATTTAAAAAGTTCGACGAGAATTTCTTGCATAAAATCACGCGAGTCGATTGACGCATCTTGGAAAATCGTGAACACAAATCTCACCAGGTGTGCTGGTCGTGTAATAAAAGACTTGCGGTTAATTAAAAATAAAATTGCAACTCACCTTTTGCACTTCAAATCGCCGTGCGATCGCGAAGACGTTTTGCGCCGCTCATCGAAGGCTTTAATTGACGGCGCGACGAAGAGGAAAATCGTAAGCAAAACAATCATAAGCCGATCGACAATTGAAGGAAACGGTGAAAGTAATTTGAAATCGCATAGGTCATGCCTATGCCTTCGATTGAATTACATCACCCGCCTAAAAGTTTTAGTGACCCCGTGAACAATCCGTCGTCGTCGTGATTCATTCCGACTCATCTGCAGGCCTACACTTTGTTCCTTTTGAGGCGCTGCTGCGCGCAGTTACTCAATAGATAAAAGCGCCTCAGACCTACAAACGACGCACGATTTGTTTTCGTTTGCCTTTCTTCTTTCTCCCGCTCGCTTCGTTTTCGGTTATTTAATCCCAGAGACTTTTCCATTGCGTATGAAAGCCATCTCTCTATGATTTCGGAATTCAGAAGAAAAGCACGCGAGTGAGCGGCGGACAGTTGCAGTGTCTGAGTATCTTACATAAAGTAGAAAAAAAAAATCATTCAAATAACCAGTTTCGTTTTGCATACGCCGAGGCTCCGTTTCAATTTTTTGTGCACTCTTTACACTTTTTTCCCATTTTACTCTCTCATTAAGTTCTCTTTTTGTTATATTTTTATTTCATTTTGAACGTTTTGTTTCTGCTGAAGTTTACAGCTTTCCGCCAAGAAGAAGAAAGTCAGCGAGGAAAGACTGCAAGCATTGCAGAAATATGTTTAAAGATTGGCGAGCGCAATTGTGGTTCAAGGAATGCGATTGTTGCTTCAAAAATTATGAGGAAGATCTTTTGGCTTATTGGGGAGTTTGGTCACTTTGTTCTGGGTAGGGGAAGATCCAGAAGTTTGAATGAAATCGATGTAAGAAGATCCTTAGACTGAGGATACTTCTGTCCTACTGCTAGATGACGCCACCAGTCGGCCAGCATGGCTCAAAGAAGCGTCCAATAATTTCTAATTCCATCGTAAGAATCACGAGGAACCTGATTACCTCAGCTTCTGTCCTGACCGATCTGACAAACTCTCCCCGCACCTCAAAAAAACCTTCGCCGCTGACCTTTCGCCGCGATACAAATTTTTCGATATGAACGCGAGCAAACTTATTGCCGCAGATCGAATGGTTCTGATAAAATGTTTTCATAATTTTTTACGATCGATTGAAAGTTTCCTTTTGTTTCACGCGAGCGAGAGAAAAAGAAAGTTTGGCGCATCTCAAGGAAGGCAATTGTTCTGCTCAGTTCCGATTGAGACTTCACTGACTCACGGCGCGAGCATTTTCTGTCCGCCAGAACTAAACGTGCTGATGTGTTCGGCAAGCGCTGCAGTTGACCAGACAGCTCGTAAATCAATCATTGTGACACGGCAATAACCTCAAGACTTTAATGCCATTAATATTCTCGTGAAAGTGAAAACAAACGTTTGGATTTTTATAAACTTACGTGTGCCATTTCTGTTTTGGATTCATTAAGACGGAGCAAACTTGAATTGCGATTTGTCGGCTGTTTGTCAACTCGTAAAGATTTTCATTAACCCGAACGAGTATGGCTCAGTGACAGGCAAGCGGCGAATGCGAAATGACGAATCTCAACAAAATAAAAATCGCTGTTTGCGGAAAGTCTGGAGTAGGAAAATCCGGTGAGTGTTGGCTGCTCTTGAGCGGCTTAAGCGGCGCTAATGATGTTGCTCGGGGGAACGAGTAAATTGAGTTTTCGCTTCAATGTTTCAGCCGTCACCGTGCGATACCTGACGAAGCGATTCATTTCGGAGTACAGTTCGTTAAGCGGTAATTGAAATGACTGTTGATCTGCGGGGAGTTTAGAATGATTAAACTTCACTTTTAAACTTCCATTACGGCTCAAAGGCGTCCAGGTTCAAGCTGATTAGCTTTCATCAATTTGCAATGCTTTCAATTTATTTCCAAAGAGCATTAAAGTTTCAAGTTTCCCATTCAAAACTCCGTGGACAGTCGACGACGACGTCAGCGCTTGGTTCTAATTTCAAACTTTCTTCGCAGATTTTCTTTACAAACACGTCGTTAACTTCGAAGAAGTTGCCCTCGACATCGAAATCCTCGATACTTGCAATGTATGATGAGTTTCTTTCTCCGATTCTCTTTCCGGTCACTGAATTCAGTTCAATTTCTCTTCAGTTTGGCTGCACTTACGATCACATGAGGTGGGCCGACTCATTCTTAATCGTTTACTCGATATGCGATCGCGAAAGTTTTTATGAGGCCGAGAAGATTCTCAAGCAGTTGTCGAAGCTGAAGCTGCCGTCATATTACACGAGTCTGCTGCTCGGCAACAAAAGTGATTTGGAACATTCCCGGTGAGTTTATTTTGAGCATAAATTGCTGTACATTTGTTAGGCTTGCACATCTCTTCATTATTGTTTGATTTAAATTGGAACTCGTAAAAATATTTGGCCTCGAATAAATTTCTTAAATAATTTCAAGGGCACAAGTCAAGTTGACTTGTAAGATGATCACTTGACTCTCGCGGGTATTTTACTTGACTCGATTTTCTGGTTTATCTCGTCAGCTCTGTGGCAGTTGAAGAGGCACAAAACCTTTGTCTACTCTACAACTGTCAGTTTTATGAAGTCTCGGCTGCTGAGAACTATTCAGGAGTTCATCTAGCCTTCCAGTCGCTTCTTAAAGAAGCGCGATCGGCAAACCTTCAGCGAAGTCTCCCGGTCAGGAGGAAGTTGGGCGTGAATTCAGTGTCAAAGGTGAGTTATCGCTTATTCTTGAGTTGTCACTAGAAAGTCTCTAGCTTAATCTAATTGCTGATAGGCGCTCGGCAACATTTTCGGGAAGAACAGCAAGAGCGACACTCGCAAGCGGCCATCGCTAAGCATTTGACGTTGCTGCATGAAATTCCTTCCATTTCTTCGCTCGAATTTAATGTTATAGATCTAGTCTTAAAATCCGTTATGCAATTTTACTTCTCTCGCTTGAAATACAAAACCCAATAAATCTCTTTCACTATGAAACACATTTAATTCTTTCGCTTCGAATTATCCAATTCAGAGTGAGACTTGGCAATGTGACCTTTTGTAAACAGTTAGGCGAAGAACAAAGCCCAGAAGAAACGAAATTGATTTCGTTTGTGAAAAATTGTTCCAATTTTAAATGACAATAAATTAAAGTCGTGAACCCTCGGTCAAAATTGCGACCCTTCGGTCACATTGGTCAGGGAATCTTTTGTTTCTCGACTGACCCTCGCAGATTTTTGAGACATTTTCTCAGCCGAAATGATTTCTAACACCATTCACCATTGGAAATGCGATGAGAAATTTAATGGATTTGACCCCTATTCGAAGTGAGACGATGCTGTAAACAGGGCAGTTCGAGCTTTGCTAGGCGACGAAATTTCAGTTACGCAACGAGATTTCAATTTGGAGAAAAGATCTCAATTGAAGGAGATTCGAGTTGCAGTTTGAAGTGAACAAGGAGTTCAACGGCTGTTCATCGCGATTCACAAACAGATGGAGAAGAAAGTTGTACGACGACAAAGCTGTTTGAATGTCTGGCGAGAGTTCAATGAATTTTTAATAATAACATTTTATTGTAATTACAGTTTATCTTGTCATTCGTTTACAAGTTCAAGGAGTTTTGATTTTCAATGTAATTATACTGGCTCATACAAGCCCTCAAAACTTCTCTTCTTCTTGCTACTTTCATCGTTCGACTGTTCCCTATCGATCTCTGAATGATTTAAACACAAAATCAACACACAAACCCAGGAGAATGATAGCATCAAGCATGAGAGTGTCCCGAAGCTTGACGGGGCGGTCACAGTCTTCCAGATCAAACAGAGATTGTAAGACCCGTGAATGCAAAGCCAAGGCTTGAGCTTTTCAGGCTTGTCCTGTAACAATTGTCAGTTCATTGGAAGTCAATGACTTAAATATTTTGCACTAACCTCTAAGAGTCCGTCGATAAGTTGATAGCAGCAGATGATCTCTACCACTCCGAGCCACAAAACGCACAACAATCGAAGTAAGTTTTTGACTGGAAATAAAATATTAGATCTTTTCCTATTGCAAATCTAAATTTTCCGTTTACCTTTCAATTCTCTTAAATCTATCGTGACTCGCCCTTCAGTCATGGAGACGATGTCAACGAATTCTGAAGCTATCACAATCAATAAAATGATTGCGACAAGCCATAAGAAAACTTTCTTAAGTTGAGCTGGAGCTGTTTTCATTTTTTCTCCCTCGCGAAACAGTGTGTAGTCTTTGGGCTCTCTGTCGCATCTGAGTTTGAATGAATATGCAATTTTTATCAGACGTTCTGTGATCCAAAACAGCTGTGAAATGAAATTTTATTTGCCAACTTCAAGACAACAAATGGCGCGTTCAATGTACTCAATATTTCTCTGGAGCATCGTTCGATATCAAATAAAAATGCAGAGCTCTGTCAAGGAATTCCCACCTTGTTACTTGTTTCAGCCAGCCTCGTTTATTGATTATAAGAAGAACTCGAACTTCTTAATCAGAGCTGATCATTTTGCCCATGAGCCCTGGAGTTATAAAATGGTAACAACGATCCCTTAAAGATTTAAAAGAGTTGAGAACTAACTGGACTTTCTCATTACCCTTTCCCTAAAAAAGATGAAGCCTCTCTCGCCATAAAAACTCGAAGCTGACTTCTTGGAAGCGACCTTCATAAAAAGTAATTTGTTTCATAATTCTCGCCCATAAACTTAACTGTCGTCACAACTTCGTCGCCTCTTGCTTCGGCAGCCTAAACGGATAATGACAGACGAGTTCGACTTTGTGCGTGCACGAACCCTTTCAGTCGGTCTAACGGGCTGCACTAATTACCATATTTCTACCTGATTCGAGTTCATTTCACCGCTTGGATCAACAAGTCAAGCAAACATCTCATTTGTTGCGCCATTTGAATGTCTCAACCCTCGTCGAACCCTCAAACATTTATTTTATTGACGAATAAAAAACTCTCGTTCATAAAAAATCGTTCCAGCCCCTCGAACTATCAATTACCCTCGGATTGAAATTTAATCTGAAACGCCGCTTAACCCCACTTGACTCATTCGTCGGAGGCTTTCATTGTGTAATCATGACATAATGTGTGAGAACAATTTAATAAAAAAATGTTCAACATAAAAAATCAACCCTCGAGTTTATTTTTCTGACGAAGGGAGCGAAGAACGATTTCGTTACATCCGTAAAATGGCTCGAGCGTAATCTCCTTAAAAAAGATGCGAGTGAATGAATGACGAAAGATCTTGCGAGAAATGCGATACAGGTTTGCTGTTTGTTCACTCTCGCCGGCAGGTGAAGATTTTTTATGAATAGCCGAAATGTGGTTTGATTCTTTTGGGTGATTTACCTGTTGTGGCTCAGCAGAGATCACGAACAAGGAGCGAAATCTGATTCTGCAATTCGATCAAGTTTGTGCTGCTGAAAAGGATTAGCTGGAACTTGGAGACGGGATCGGTCGGTGAGTGACAGATTGTGGAAGCTGCGTGAAGGACATCATCCGGTGTTTGGTTTGCTAAGTGCTCTGGTTGATCGACGTTGCGACTGGATTGGTTTTCAGTGTCAATCCTCAACTAATGTGAACAAGCAGTCGAGTAAAAGTTTTTGCAATTAAAATTTTCTAATCGTTTTTAAATTTCTCAGATACTTCAGACGTCGCTTCCTATCGATTAACATTCCTCTAAGTCGATGCGTCACTAAAACCTTTTTAATGTCTTCAAGTTGCCGTAAAAAATCGGACAAAGAAAGTCTTCAATCAACCTTTCGGTTACTTATGGTTTCACAAACATTCATTATCGTCAGCTGAGCCGGCTTTCGCCATCGAACGAAGACAGACGCCGAGCCAAACAGATTGCACATTTTTTCCGATCTATTAAAAATTAATAAATAATCGGTTGGTGTATGGGAGTCGAGAGATCTACGGCCGAACAATGGCCTGATGCGGACCAGGGATGCTAAAAAATAACAAATATTGCTAAGGACACAAATTTCGGAAAACTGAAAATCATCATTCATGTCTTTATAGAGAAATTAGATGAGAGCTATTTGCTCGGTGTGCCTTTTCATTTCGATACTTTTTCTGTGAAATCATGCATCTGTTTTCGGGGGAGAAAATGTGCACAAGGCTATCGGCGGTGGCGGAGTTCGAGTGAAAGAGAGTTCGCCGTGCGCTTTAGCCCGCAAAGATTGATGGAGTAAAAACGTCCGGCCCGTGGCGCATTCTTAATGACCCGTGGATAATCGAGAGCAGCGATGAGAATGCGATAACGAGCGGTCTTCCAATAACAAGATTCACTGATCTTATCGTTGTCAATTGACGATGAAATTGAAAGTTCTTACGGCTCACAAAACGATCATCCGTGTTGTGAAATGTGTCCTCAAGAAAATGTGTAATTCGATCGCCCCGAAATCCAAACACACACGCACAGGAAATCTCCGCTTGCTGCTGAAAAGAAACAAGAAAAATCTGTAATGAACCAATAAAAGTGACCGGTGGTTGCTGGCGAAGACGAAATCTTTTCAAAGGACATTTCCAATCTGCTTGCGACGAACGTAAAAATTAATAAAATACAAAGCGAGAAGGTTGGCATGAGGCTTAGGGTTTTGCTGACGATACTCTCGAGAACGAGAATATATCCGAATGCGACCCCCAACAACACAGAAAAGGACCAAACGAAAAAAACATCTGTCCATCGGTTGCCGAGAGTTAAAAGGCCACAATCGATGGATTTCAAATAAAAGTGAGTCTGCGTCGAAACATGCAAAGCATTTTCATGGGACAATTGGGTTCCTTGGGACGGGGGACGAAAGTCAGATGTGCATTTTCCTCAAGACGTCGACGTCTTTTCAACGGACGTCGGTCGGAGGCTGTTGGAAATTTAAAGAAGCATGAATGATCTTTAACGACCTCTCCGTGCCACTCGTCTTAAGCAGATTATGTTGACACTCGTTGACATCATCAATTTCTCGCCAAATTCGAGCGATCGACACATTTGCCGCTGCTAATCAGAGATCTGAGAAGTTAAAGGTCGCAATAGTTAGCGCTGAGCCTGATGAGATTACAGCGGAATAATCGTTTCCGATCGAATAGATTCAAACGTGATATGTGGTGAGGTTTTACGGTTGAAGTAACAGATTTGTGATACGTCTATATTAATCGAAGTTCTAGGATTGCGCTGAATTCTAGGTTGTCAGTTGATGATTAAGAATTGAAGGCTTCAACTTGATAACTTCAATCTGCATTGAGGGTTTCACACTTAATTTAAACACAAGAACGTCATGCGAGTTTCAGCTCAGCCTCTTGATCATCTCGATAACAGTCAACGAATCAAAACGATTTGAAAATAATGAAAAATCGCTGCTTTAATGAGACGAAACGTTGTAGATCCATCGCCTCCTTTTGCTTAATTGGCTGCTTCAAACATCAACAAACATTCCTCGATATTTTAACACGAGTAAACTTCAAGCGACCTCCGACCCGAGTCCTTGCTTTCTTGTGAAGATATAATCGTTAGTCGATCCCGGCACAAGCCGCCTCGTCGTCAAATGAATAGTTAATTTAAATATAATAATTTAACCACGTGTCAACTGTCGAGACGGCTTCGTCTTCCGTCCCTTCGTCTTGAGAACTTTTCGGGTAAAATTAAAATGTGGAAAATACGGAAGAGGGAAGAGAAATCATAAAGATTTGTTCGAGGGTCGCATTTCTTCATTTTTCTTCCCAGAAAAATATCTGAGGATCGCAACCTCTCTGGCACGCGTTGATTATTCAAGAAGAAGGGAAGCAGCAGCGACACTTTGAATTTGTTTTTATTTATTTTTATGGAAGCTGCAACCCGACTCGGCCCCGAAATCTCAAAATGTCAAATGTCATTTGGTGTTAAAAATATGAAATGTCAATTAAGACGAAGCGATTGGACTTGGAAAAGCGGCAAATTTTATTTAGAAAATATTTCTTCGAACACTCTTAAGCTAATTACATGTTTGAACGAGCACTTAGCCAAAAGGGAATAAATTATTAAAGTTACAAGATTTCATTCTTAAGTTCTAATTCATCCTGACATTGTTTTATTGTATTGCGTTTCGTCGACTTGAGATCAAACGTTTGTGTTGTCTTAGAAGTTATGATGGGGACGAGCGAAAATACCGTCACGAATGATGTGAAGAAGTTAACTCAATCGAATTTCTTGTTTAAATTAATCTTTTAACTCTTGTCCTCTTCAACACATTCTCATCTGACCTAACCGTCACTCGTCCCCAGCTTTGATTTTGATTTTCTTTGCTCCTTGGCTCACTAAACTAAAATATTTCCTACTCAGCACACAATCAGTCTTTGATAAACTTATGAAGTAACTTTGTAAACTAATTTGGTTTCGTTTCTCGCGGGTTTTGAAGTTCACACTTTGTTAACAATAATCAAACCTTGACTAGGTTCTGTAAAAATGTTAAAAGAGATTGTAATAAATAGCTGGGCCGAAGCCATTTTAATAAGAACGAGAGTTGAGCATGCGCGTTGACCGACTACGAGTGCGGGAACTTCGCAATGTGAAGGAAGAATTGAATCTTGTCGCCTGTCTTCATACCGCACATGTTGCATTTGAACGGGTCATCGCCTTGCGAATGGTAGCCGATATGTAGCGAGAACAGCACGTTGTCCTTGAAAATGATTCCGCAAAACTTACACTCGTAATCTGAGGCCGCAGAATCGCTTACATGGTGTGCGGATGACGTCACCTTCTCGGATTCCGCGGCTTTCGACGTCGAGGCGCTTTCGTGGGTTATGTAATCGTCGTTGAAGTCGAGCTGGTCAATCGATGAGTTCATTTTCTCCTCGAACTTGAACGCTTTGCCTTTTCGCTTCGCCCGGCTTTTCACCGGTTGCTTTTTCTCCGGAGTGTTCTCGACGTAGTTTGTGTCGGCTTCTTCAGACTTTACGTCTTCATAGTCGTCTAGCATCATCTCGCTCTGTAGCTGTTGTTGTTGCTGCTGCTGTTGATGCGCAGCGAACATTTGAAGATTAAGATTGTAAAACGGAAAGAGCGACATTTTGCTCTGCAGCATATTCTGGACCATCATCGCTGCATTCGATGGCAGAAGGCTTGACGGTGGAGTCGTCGTGAGTGAGCTCGTGGTGTTTGTTGGCAGCGAACATGTCGACGGAGTTAACGGAGGCGACAATTGCGATTTATGAGCTTGTTGCTGAGCTTTGTTTTTCTCAATCTCCGCCAGAAGCTTTGAGGTCGTGGACTTGCTTTTCGGTCCGCGGCGTGTACCGTAAATATCGATAATCGGTAAAGGGTTTGGCGTTCCATCAAGATTCAAAACCATGTCAGGCTTGTGTCCATATTTCCTCAAATGCAGCTTCAACGAATGACAATATTTCGTCGCGTAGTTGCAGTTGAGGCAACGATACTGCAGAACAGTTGAGTGAGATTTCAAGTGAGAGTTCAGCATCGATTTGTTCACGCAACTGTAGTTGCAATGCGGACAAGTAAACGGCTTCGATCTTGAATGATTCCTTAAGTGATACTCCAGATGATGTTTGTACTCGGTGACAAATGCGCACTTCGGGCACTGCAGCATCTTCTCTGGCTTGATGTGCGAGCGCGTGTGCTCCCAGAACTCATCTTTAGAAAAGAAAACTTGCTTACATTGTTTGCATTTGTACTGTCGAGGTTTGCCGCTGCTGCTTTTCCGCTTCTTTCCTTTGTCACCACCAGCACACATTCCATCGTCTTCGTAGTCGTCACTCTCTTCGTCGTATGATTCGATGCTTTCTGAACGCGTGTCTAGCCCGTTGAACTGTTTTTCGTCCTTTTCAGGAGTTTGATCATTAAACGACGGAGATTTAGGAGGCGTGACGTCCATCGGTGGCGTTATTGAGCTGTCGTTAGACTTTGACTTGCTCAGATCTTGGGCCTTTGACGGTGTCGTTTGCTGAGCCAAATGGTTGCTTAGAAACGATGGAAACATCAGCCCCGAGTAGCCAGGAGGCGTCAGCGGGTTGAAAGTGCCTAACTGTCGTAGCGAAGGCATTTGTTCGAGCAGCTCGAGAGCGCTGTGATGCAGTCCAGGACTCATTTGCTGCGACGTTGGTGGTGGAGGCGTTCGTCTCGCGAAAGTCAAGTCTGTTGGTTCTGTTTTGATTTGTACTGCATGTGGATTGAACCACGATGGCTGCTGCTGTTCAAAGTTGTTCGACATCACTGAAGTCGATCCGTTGGCTGTCGGCACATCCCAGTTCTGATGCATTCTGTCGAGGCAAAATAAGTCAAACCGTTAGCCATTTTAGATAAAGTTTCAGTGGCACTGCGAGCCAATAAAAAACGAAGAGATCGACATAAAAAATCCGATAAAACGCAGCGTTCGTTCCCCTTCCATGTGATTCATAATAACGCGGCGCCAGGGTTGGACTGATTCGACTTCGCTCGCCGTTATTAAATATCGTGAACCATTTGCCTCTGTAGATTTCCATCATGAAAACACTGAGCGAGGGTCGATTCCACTACAATTTTTATGTGCGAGTTTTTTTTCTTTTTGTTTTCTGCTGGATGGTGGAAGGGACTCGAAGGGAAAAATGTAATTTCATCTCGAATGATATTTTTTTCTGTCCACGTTACACGAAACATTGCCGATTCGCCCTAGCCAAAAGTGTGTAGGATTAAATGCTGAAGGGATTTTTTGTCCGTTCCATTATATTTTACGACGAAGATTACAGTTTTTCTGTTTGTGATAATAATTTCGATGGATATTTTATGAGGGATGCTGGATGAGCGAGTCGAGAGCGAGCAGGCGCAGTAAATAAAAAATCGGAATCGCAATAAAAAATGGAAGCAAGTTGATGTGATTTTTATGGGCCGCGGATGACTGTAAGGAAAGCTCGAGCGCTCTTCATCGAGATTAGAATGAGACGAGGAGAATCGAGCGGTTTATCAAGATCTTAATCGAGACTGCTGAGTCATTTTGGCAGAACAAACTAGTCGGCCACTTTCACTTTTAAGAACTTCGACAGAATTTATTGTTAAGTTATTTTTCTTCTAACTAATTTGAAATGAAACTCTACAAAAACTTGATTCGATATTCCATCGAATAATAAATAATTTTTCAAATCAAATCAACTTCGAGTCTTTTAAAAAGTTTTAATTTAATTAACTCAAAAATCCAATCAGAACAAATTCATCATGATTGGTTCAAAAATTTAATCACTTCATTTTATCAATCGTTTCTTTATCAAGACTGGGAAGGTCTTTTGCTGCTGATAAGGGAATACAAAGCTCGATTTTCTTTTCACGTGTAGCTGAACGAGTTTGATTCTCATAATTTCAAAGCGAATTCTCTTCAAATACTCCGACAATTCTCTGATAACTTTCTTGAAATTTCACGACAAAATTCCACTCACAAAAATTCAATCACTCGAGTTCAATCACAAATCTTCAATATTCAATTTAATTTTCAGATTGACTCCGAGATTCGCGATTTTCCTCTCTTTACCTTTTCGTCGTACAAGGTCACTTGATGTAATATTTAATTCTGAGTTCTAATTTAATTTAAATCCTTGAGCTTCTAATATTTTTTACGACCAGACTTCAACTTTTCTGTGTCCTCTCACGCAGAATGCCGATAATCAACTGCTGAGATTTTTTAACATCATCATTAGTTAGAATTTTTTTGACACTAAATTTTTGTTTCTCTTTTTTGTCTTCATTCGTTCGGTTGTTTGTCGCTTTATGAAAACATAAAAAAGGAAGAAGCAAGAGAATGAAACATTGAACGAGCAACCAATCGGAGGACAACGAGGGTCGCTTTAGCAAGGGAGACCAGTTTTCTAAAATGAACGAAGGATGGAGAGGATGAGGCATAGAAAATTTCATTGAAACTTCCTCGAAACTAAGTTGATTGGCATCAAGCTAATGAGTCAAACGACTGATAAAAATGTTAGTCTCTCGATAGCTTGAGCCCCAAGCTGAAACAAACTGGCGAATGAACATTCGAGTTCGTATTTCTGTTAACGATTTCAATGATCTGAAATATCCAAAACCTTACAATTCAAATGCTCTGAAACATAAATCGGAACATAAATTTTTATGCGACATGTGATTTCTCTCTAACGGAAAATCGAACAGAGTTTCGTTTAAAAGTCTTTTTATTAAATTTTCATTTTAACAATCGTAAGTATAAGAAAAATATCTAAATGAACATCATAAAAATATAAAAGATCAGTCAAAAATATTCATTAATTTTTTTTCCGATTCGGCTAAGGTTTTCATTTTAAAATCATGCGGAGAAATCATTTTCCATTGGCAAGAAAATGTTCGTCTTCTCCATTCGAAGTTGTTTCGTTAATAATCACAGCTTTATCTTTAATCAGCCCATTGGAACCGTTAGCCTTGAGAATTCCATTTGTGCCATTGCTTCCTCCGTTCAGCGCCTTCATCTCAACGAGCTTCGCGTCGATTCCGTCGACGTCCAAACGATCACGAAGAATGTAAAGCCAAATCATCGGGAAAACCATCATGAGCATTGTAATACCGAATGTCCAACTTGTCCCGTAGCGAGTGTAGATCGAACCAACAGCAACTGGTCCGAGGATTCTGCTAACGCAGCCACCAGCAGTGAATAAACCCATCCAAGTGCCCTGCGGACGTGATCCGAGGATTTTAGAGAAAATTGTTTGGATCAATGTTACGCCGATGGGATAACTAAAGAGAAATTTATAAGGTAAAGTCATTTATCAACAGTCAATCAGAATTCTTACCCAATGCTGCTTAGAATGTAGCCAACGATGAATTCTGGGAAGCCAAGAACTGGAGTCGTTGCACACCAAGGCTGGCTCGAGACTGGGCAGCCAAGAATGTGTTCGTCGTCGTCAGCATATAAACCGACTGTCCCATTCTCCATCATGAACTCGCGATCTGATGCAAGCTTTGGATATTCATCTCGATACGGCATGAATATAAGACGACCAACGACCATCGTGAAGAATCCTCCCCAGATCAGAACGTTACTCTCTTTAAAGCGTTTGCTTAAGCTAGAGATTAGACCGAAGGCAATGCAGGCAATGAAAGCTCCAACAGACATAAGAACGCCAACGTAATAAAGCGCTTCAGATTTGGACCAGGCAAATTGATCCATCGTGAGAGATGATCCCAACGTTTCTGCAAACATTTCATTGTTAGCTTTAGTTTTATCAGATAAACGTCAAAGTAAACTCACCGAGCAATACAAAGTTGAACACAATAACAAAGAACGATAATATCAGAGTGAACGAAGTCGCGTAGTCTGGCTTTGTATGCTTCCAAGTTTCTTTTTCTGTCGTCTTTCCCTGAAGAATCATTTGTTCCCTTGCTGCAACTCTTCGGTCCTTGAAGAAGCAAGGTAGGAACATTAAGAAGTTGATGACGCCTAACAAGACGTTGCACCATCCACTGGCCGTGTACATGTTGATTACGAATGTGTTCATGAAGAGGAAACCGTCAGTACCAAGAGGAGTGACGGCTGCCTGCAGTGCTGGGCCAATAACGAAGCCGAGCACTTGAGCCAGACTCATCATAGACACTGAGTTAGTTCGTTCCTTAAGTGTAGTGGCCGCTGAGACATAGGAGCGGCAAACTGCGATGTTTGCACTTGACACGCCAACGAAGAAACGTGCAATAAACATCCAATACTTGACGTCTTCGCGGAGCAAATCAAGTGACGAGTATAGTGCACTGCTGATGCAGAAAATAGCCATCGATGCGAGAAGAGGAACACGGATTGATTTCAGCTTGTTCGACCACCAACCAAAAAGTGGTGAGAAAATCATTTGGCCAAGGGGATTTGCAGCTACAATGAAGCCCATGAATTCCTTCCCAGCATGCGGGTCGAGCTAAAAGATAAGCGATAAGAAATGCTTTGTCATGAGCGATGAGACACGAACCTTGTCAAGATAGGGCCAAATGCCTGTCAGGACGATGGAAAATCCAAGGCTTATCAGGAACATCGTAAAGTAAATAATTCTTAGTGAAAGGAACCGCTCTTTCTTCTCGCTTTCTGTCTCCAGAGCCTCCAACTGTCCTTGGATCCCATTCTTCTTATCGCCATTCTCGGCTGAACACGCCGCAGCGTCCGCCGTTCCATTCGTATCGCTCATGTTCGTTCGCTATCGGAAAACAGAGAAAAATGAAATGAGTAAAACATTGTAAATCAGTCGCAATCGCTTGTTGATGAGTTCGTGAAAAGTCTAATGACCTCTGTTATTTTCCTTCCCTCATTTTCTCACATCGAGGTGTTCGCGATTCGCAAACGAGTCTCGCGGAAAGAAAAGAACGAAAATCAGCCTCAAGGTCGTCAAGTAGATAAACACATTTCAAACGCAGTACTGCATGGCAAAGACATTGATGCAAAATCGATTGCGCTGAGATTGATGGGAGAGTTGGGTGGAAAATAAGGTGGTGGGCGAGATCATAATCATTAACGGTTTATCGCTGAGACTGCTTGATTAGCGGCGCTCCTCCTCCCTCATTTTAATTGCACTCATTAAGATTCCATCTGATAAAAATTCACTCTCCGTTAGTCGACTTGTCGAGCGAGCAGGAAATCGATAAACGACGACGAGTAGTTTGTTCGTTACTCATCATCGCTGATGTTACAATGTGACAAAAAAAATTACAAATATCTTTTATTATGCAGCCACTTTTGTTCCGAATAGAAAACGAACCCACACAAGCTTTTTTTGTTGTCAAACAAGACGTGAAAGTCTCATTCCGTTATCAGCTGTTTTGCTTTTACATTCGAGACATTTTTATATCAGAGAGCAGGAGATAGGGAATGTCACTTACACTTTCTTTCGTCCTTACTGCGTCGTAGATTTAATTTTTTCTTCGTCTAAGATTCCTCTGGGCTCGCTCAACTCTAATTCATGCCAGCGACGAGCATAATTTACCGTCAGTTTCCTTGGCTCGAGAGCAGAACTGACCTCTAACTAACGCGAAACTTGTTTTCTTTGTGTTGAAACTTCGTCTCCAATCGACACTTTCCACCTTAACCACTTGAATTTCCTGAGTTTAATTAACTTTT
Source organism: Smittia sp. YW1114-2 (assembly GCA_033064975.1). NCBI lineage: Eukaryota > Metazoa > Arthropoda > Insecta > Diptera > Chironomidae > Smittia > Smittia sp. YW1114-2. The sequence continues at coordinate 16,384,826 of CP093833.1, forward strand.
CTCAACTTTTCCGAGACAATCTAACAATAGGAAGACTCTCTTTGTCTTGGAACTGGAACGAGGAACTTGAAGTCCCGAGATTTATTCTTCTCCAACTGGCGTCTGTTGAACGAATGGAGAATGAAAATGAAATTTTCTGTGTTAATACACCAAGCCGTCGACTGTAATACAACCAAGTCAGCTGTGGATATTTGTTGATATTTACAAGCGGGGATGGAAAGAGAAGAGTTGAACGAGCGCTGCTTACTCGTGCGAAGCGCACAACGACAGAGAACATCGACAGGCGGAAGCGAGAGAATCGTGATCCGTTTCTCAGGTAACGGCGCGCAATACAGATATACGAGATATCTTGTACATATACGACAAACTTACAGCGGGGGAGAGACAGAGATGCCAGGCAAACAATGTGCTACGTTGTGTTTACGCTACGCTAAACTTTCCGTCTATGACAAAGCAACAGTGTGACGCATGCACAGCAGAGGTATAAAGATGTCATTTCATGCTTCTCTTTAAACCTTCGCCTTTAATTACGTCTCGACTCGAGACAATATTCTAATTATAGCGCCTTTCCTATTCAGAAAATAACAGAATTGTTAATAAGAGCGTCTAGTAGTAAAACATGCGATGTCGCTCCGCCATCAGCATCGTTGCAAGAAGTTCTTGTCGGTCTTCGCCATATCGAATTCCGATGACTGAATTCTACTCACTCCAACTACATACTAAGTGAGGAAAATAAATTATCAAGCAGCGAGAATAAAATTATCGATGACATAATTCTGCACTGCGATTCTTCTGAACGGACAATAAAAAGATGATTCTTCCTTGCAATTACCGTGATCACGTTGAGCACCTCACGGTCACAATTCCTGCAGTTCTGCATAATCTCGAACGTGATTCAGGTTTACTCTTCGTCATCGGCAGCAGACTCATCGACCTAACTTCGATCCTTTACATGCTGATTCACTTCATCTCGTTTGTCTCAATAACCTTTTTTGTTTGCGATAGAAAGGTGAGTAAAGCTGAAAAAGGTTGGTGCAATGAAGAGAGATTGAACCGGACTCGTTGAAGCACGTCAGATGCCCAACCTGTCTACTGCAACGAAAGCTTTTCTGCAGCGTTTGCTACCGACATTGGCCTCGTTAGCATAGCAAGGCGGAACTTATTTGTTCGCACCTGAAATTCACTGGAAAACTTTCAGTTTATTCTGACCTCCTAGAGCTGCTCGAAGCCACTGAAAAAAGAATTTCCATATTTTTAAAATGAAAATTGCTGAAGTCTCAAATTAATTACTATTGCTCTCGTCACCCTTAGCAACTCGTCTCGGTTTCCTCCTCCGCACATTCAGGAAGAAGCTGCTGAGCTAAACTTTAACAATTATCCTAGAGTCATTATTCAGCGTAGCCTTGAATGAATCGCTGGGACTGGCGTTCACTTCATGGCTCAAATATTTCGCTGTCGCCTCGCAAAACTTCGACTGATTCTTCTTATGCAATCTTTCTGTGGCATTTCGCATATTTTGCTGTCAGCAATTCCCTCGAAGCTTTCGGCCTGCTTTCCAAAGAATGAGGAATGGATAATCAGTGGTGTCAGCGAATTCTCAACCAATGCCGGGATCCTCCTGAATTTTATTTCTCTAATGGCAAATGACAGTTCCGGCGGCTTGGCGGTGTTCTCAGGAGACTTGCCAAGTTTCATGTTTCGTAGCATTTCTTCAACGATCTTAGCGCTTATCATCGCCGTCATCTTCGAGACAACAGCTTCGAAGCATCTTCCATCGTTTCACAAAGCTCTGACGCGGGATCTCATTATTAAAACCGACAACAAAAGCTTCGAGGCATTAAAAATCTATTTGACCTGTAGCATTTTATGCTGCTGACATCAAGCTTCGGTCTGCAGTTGCGAATTTTCAATGGTTTTTCAGTTCAATAATCTCATGTTTTTTCCGGTAAGTGTCAATTGCAAACTTTTCTACCAACTCGTTACATATTAGTTTCATGCAGAATGGGCAAATGGAAGCTGGAACTGCTGTAACATCTGTGCTGAGCGTGCTTGGCCTCTTCGCATTTGCCAGTGTTCTCGAACGATTCGAAAGCTACAAAACAACATCGATGTGGGTTCTGAGGATTCGAGAAATTGCATTCATTATTCTATTCTTGTCGCAAGAATCAAAGTCGTTCGCTGTTACATATTCGCGTGTGTAGTTCAACGCTCGGGTGAGTGCTGCAGATTTGTAATCGTCTCGTCAGTTTGTTCATGGTCGGGTTTCAACTTGTCGAACAGGAATTGGCCGTTGAGCTATCATTCGACACCTTTTGCGAAGACTCTTGGGGTCATCAATGTATTTAGCTTCTTCCTGGGTATCGTCACAATTATCGTAAAGAATCTGCAGGAGACTTTCTTAATCCTCTACGGAAATTTATGTTTCTCGCTTTTGATAATGATTGGTACGACGATCATGTCGTTGATTAACTTCTACGAGCTTAAAAGACAGGAGGTAACCAAGTTTATTGACTCAGCAGTTGAGAATGACTTCTGTCGACGGCAAATCACGCGTCAGGTTTCTAATGAAGGTGAAAAATAAAGTCTTGCAAACTCACACGACATTTCACTCTCTTAGCTTCCATTACGACTCATTCGTTCCCTCGCCTGATTTAAAATTCATGGATTGAGCTCACTCGGCTCGGGGTGAAGAGAAGACGAAGGATTACAACGGCAAACACTTTCAACACGCGATGCAATTAAGTGTGATGACTGAGAAGACGCTGTGAATGAAATCGCGAGAATGGAGGAGAATGGAGATAAGGGAGGAAGGAAGAAGAACGAAAGCTTTTCCATCACAATAGCGCCTCGTGATTTACAGGAAGCGTGAATGAATTCTATGCTAAATAGCGATGCCTCGCAAATTGAACTTCATTCAAAATTGCTGCCAGCAATCAACGAACATTGACCCGACGGCAAAAGCGCTGAGTCGTACTGTGAAGTCAATCGCTGATTTTCCGACGAAAGCTTGGCGGTTCTGCTGCGTGATAATCCAAACATGCCAGACATTGTTTTACAAAACACTTGCCGCCTTTCAATTTACAAACATCACGTGCGTTAGGTCATGAGTCACAGAACGTTTGCTAACTTGCCAGCTGTGGTTTTTTATTCAATTGCTTTGCTGATTATCTCATCAGCTCCCTTTGATCATCTGTCAAGTGTTTTCATTTTGTGGTTGTCAAACATTTTCTTCTCCAGCTGTCGAGAGGTAAACGACTGTTTCAAGTGCAGAATCGGAAGCTAGAGGAAAATCCTTGTCGTAGGCATCAAAGCGTGTTGCTCGAGTGTGAGCTACTTGAAAATGTAAATCGCTTCGGGGTGATAAAGATGATTTCATTTTAAGGGAAAGCTTATAATACTTCGAGTGGAAACTACTTGACATCAAACAGTTGTCGCACGATAACAATTTATTATTTCAGGAGTCAACGACGACGTCGTTTAACTCAGTTCGTTTTAAAGTTTACACAAAGTTTCTCTTTAAGCTGACACAACATCACATGAAGTAATTTAATTTAATCGAGCTTTCAAAAAGCTTTGAGTTGCCTTTGTAGTGACAAGTGAGCGCTGCTACTGCTGCAAACGACTGGAGACTTTAATTTAAAGGTCGTCAAGTGCGAACGTAGCAACTCAAGCATGAGGGTCTCAATAAATTCCCAACGTGATTCGCTTGAGATTCTTCAGCGACAAGAAGAGAGGGTGACGAGTCTGGAATGCAACAGCTTTTATGAAATCGACCCGTTTGAATTCAATTTGCATTCGTTAAACAATTTTCTTGTCCCTCCGCCTTTAAACTCTTGTCTGTGGTAGACAGAGACAAAGCCTCTTGTTGAAGAGTTCCATAGTTGCTTAACCAACTCTCGGTGTACCTGAGAGCGGTCAGAACAAAGCTGAAGCCTTTAATTGAAAGCAAATAAAAAGCTTTTCTCCCGATCAATTGAATTCAAAATAAATTCTGAATCGGATTTAATTCTTCGCTTGTGCTGATATCGATGAATGAGAGAGCAGCATTGTAAATAAGTACAAGTCTGAATGCCTGAATAAACTCATCAAAGCTCTGTGGGGAATTGAAGTGCAAATTAATTGAATAAAAATTAACTGTGCGCTGTGAATATTTTTAGCATATCTCCCCCTTTTATTTTTCACACCCGATTTCCACCGCGCGACACCCTCGCAAAACCACCCAAGCGCCCAGCTAAATCAGGTTTGTCGCCTCCAATATTAAAATCCAAGCCGTGAAATTTAATCATAGAAAAATCGCCTCGAACTCGGTCAATTGCGTTGTCGATTCAATCAACGCTCGTGCGTGTAATCGGCATCCTAATTACGCTCGTGGAGTGATTTCATTAGAGATTTATGGATTTCTCATTAGCGGAAGAAAACATATTCCTGCCATAGAAGTTGAGGTAGCTTACGTTCTAGTGACGGAAGATTACTTAATGTCGTCGAAGTTTACCAACTTAAATGACACCACGAAAACTCTAAACTTATAATTTAATGCTGAATGTGACGACACGATAGTGGGAGACAAGAGAACGATGGAAGAAAATATGAAGCTTACAGAAGCTTTTAGAGCTTTAAAAATAAATGCTTTTCGATGCGAGTTATTGAACAGCGAGGTAATCTTTTAAAGCAGGAAAAATAGAACTCGGTGACGTTTGGCTCAAGCTTCCTAGATAGTCCTTAGTGACGGAGAAGCATTAAGTAGGAAGCTGTTATGGGAGTTCAGACTCACTGCGACGAGCTCGATTGCCGTTTCGTTCACTGTAATAACGAACATTGTTGTCCTAGCATCCTCGTTAGTTTGCTTTACACGAGTTGAATAAGAGCCACAGAAATATAAAAGCCCGGTTAATTGAATTAGAAAGCTCGCATCCACAGGCTAATCAAGGATCGTATGCAGAAGGCCGAGTGAACGTTTTGGTAAAAGATTTGTACCCTCGCTCTCATGTTCATGTTAACCGAAATATTTTTCTTATAATTTTCCGTCTGACGTGTTTTCCAATTCATAAGAGAAAGTTGATCACAAGTCTTACCGAGATTGAAAAGTTGATAGCTGCTTAAAAGGAGCAAGAGAACTGGGTAGGCCTCATTAAATGACATTCGATATCAACAACTCCGACGCTAACAATAGCAGCGCTCTTGTTTGTGTTTTCCGCAAATATTTGAACAGCTGATTAAGCTTTAATATTTCGCAGATTTTGCTCTCCGTTTTCCCTTCCCTGTCAACTTAAAAATCGGTCTGCAAGACTTTCCGCCCGTGGAACGACGAAGCACAGTCGGTATCTTTCGTCTCTTCAATCAAGGCTGTAGAGACATTCCCTAAATCGTTACCATTACACTTGTCAACTCGATTAAGCTTCGTAACCATAGACGTGAATCGCTTTTCTGAATTGCGATTCCGACTGAAGCGGCTTAGAAAAAGACTGTTGTCAGTCTGGAGTTTGAAGTTGACGTCGTTGTTGTTCGTGCAAGAGCAAGCTTTCAGAAAGCTCTTCTTGAAATTGTCGGATAAGAATGCATACAGCAGCGGATTAATGGATGAATTCGAATAACCGAGTCCTCCAACCAGCACAAAGATAGCCACTTCGAGTTTTGTTTTGCAGTGCTCGGGCGGCGTACTGATAAGAAAAATTTGCATGATCCAATATCTGTTTGGAGAATTGAAAAAGCTTTAGAATTTCAGCCTGCGAGCAGTCTCTGCTTTTACTTACGGCAGCCAGAAAACTGTATAGCAAGTCACTATAGTCAGAACAAGATTTGTGACCTTGCGATGCGAACGCTTTCGTTCCTTCGACTTGGTTGTTCCGCCAAGCGTGTTTAGCTTCCGAATGACGAGGCAATAGAATACCAAAATCAAGCTGAGGGGGAAGGCGAAGCCGATTGAAAAGCTGTAGAATATGAACCCGTACGAGTTGTCTGAGCCTTCGCCCTGTGGCCACTCGATGATGCAAGATCTTCTGCTATCATTCGCTGAGGTTTTTCCTATCGTGTTTGCTATAGAAATAAGAGAAGCAAAAGCTCTGAATAGGAAAGCTTTTGAAATCTTTTTAATTAACCATACCGTAAAAAATAACTGGCATCATGAACAGCAACGAAAGTGCCCAGGACAGAAATGAAACGACTCTTGCAGTGGAGAAGTTACGGTAGCGTGGCGAATCAATTGGATGGCAGACTATGTAGGGCAAATATTTGATGGCAAGTGCAACTTCAGTTATGGAAAAACTTTGATTTTATCATATTGAAAGACATTCATCAATGATGTCAGAACAGAAGTAAGTCAAAGTACATGAATTTGGTAAATCGAATAGACTCGAACTTCCTTTTAACTCAAAAGCTTTTTCTTTTAACTCAAAACAAAATTGACATCATTCACAAATCTCCCACGGATGTTGTTCACATCAAAGGGAAATCGGAATTGGGAGACTTCAAAGTACGAACTCACCCGCGATGTAACGATCGGCAGACATAATCAAAAGGAAAATCGATGACGAGAACTGTGTTATTGAAGTGCTAATCATGTAGATCTTACACAGGAAGTTTCCGAAAATCCATTCGCCTGAAAGTACATTTGAATGTTTCACTCATCGTGTTCCGTTCAACTAATTTGTCTGCTGTTACCGTTGATCATGGTGACAATGAGGAATGGGATCCCAATTAGGTAGCATTCATCTGCTAGTGCCAAATTGAGAATATACGAGTTTGTCACAGTCTTCATTTTACTGGAATTAAATTGAACGTTTAGGACGAGGTTTTTCTACAAGTTGCTGCGAGAGAGCTTCAAGGAAGAACGTGACATTAACGTCAAGATCAAGTGACTTGCAACAGGGTGACACGAAGATGACGCCCTCGATAAACGCCCCTCGGCCACAGTGTAAGGCGACACGCTCATCATGAATGCAGAGTGAGTTTTCAAAGCGGCAAGAGCGGAAGCTATTATCGAGTACTCACTTAAATTTCAGCACAACGAAAATAACTAACGAGTTCCCCACAATTCCAACTATGCCCACGATACTATATAATATAACCAAAATTATATTCGAGATCGGAGATTTGACGTATGGGCAATAATTCATCGTCTCTTCAGTCGCGTTATCGTATGATTCCGTTGTCAAGTGTTTAAACAAAGAAATATTTCCAATTGTTGCATTCTCGGCTCCGAGTGATGGAAATGTGCTCACTGTTATCATTTTGCGGCTTGACAACTCTTTCGCACTCAACTCGAAACTGTCACCAAACTCATTCCAAACTTATTCCGATGGTACAAAATTTATATTCCGGAGTAAAATTTTGTTGAAGATTCAACTTTAAGGAAAAACTTTTTAATTAAGAAACTCGTCCAGGCCGAACATCTGATTTGTCTGAAGCTCGCTCGACGACTGAACTGAAACGTGGAGAAAGTTAAATGTGTACCATTGAACATGAATATCAGCGAAGAGTTTTCCTGAGAGAAAATGAGAATTTGATAACACCAGAGCTTTCGGAGGGTTGAAGCTTTGAAAGCTTTGAAAGCTTAACGCTTATTGCAGACTGATTCGAATTTGGAGAGCGTTCATTAAATAAATCGACAGTGTCATCAAACTTAATACCCACTTTCAGCTGGGTTTATACCATTGATTAACTGCTTCAGCAATATTGAAAGCTTAGTTTGATGAAAGCTCTCAGGCTCAATAGATGGAAATTGCTTTATTAATTATTAATTTTTTGAGTTATGAATGCGAAAGCCAGTGGAATTAAAATTGAAAAGCTTTGTTGTCGAAGAGGAATGAATAATGAAATGAGCAAAGCATTTGCGGAAAAGGTTAACTAATCATGAACAGCGTAGCTTTTTCAAAAGTTTCGTGGGAATTCGCTGTGCAGTTTGAGAAGAAACGAAGCTCGAAAATTTAGAATTTGTCACAATAATCCAGCCAAGAACTTTATTAAACTTTTGAAAATATGTTGAAAAATCCTGCCAAGAATTTTAGCTCAGCTAAGCTCTGCAGTAAATCTTGATGAGTTATTGTTGAGTTATTCATCTGCATGTCAAGACTTTCTCGCTATCCAATTGCTAAAGGAACCAACTAAGCTCCCCGACCAACATCTATCCCTAGCTTCCCGCAATCGCGAACTCTTCCGCTTTTACCTTCACTCAACATCCTTCAAACCATCAACTGCCATCTCGCAGAAGTTCTCCAAACTGCGCCAATGGTTTTAATGAACCTCCTTTACCGACGACGAACAAACGAACCTTTCATTCGTCTTTTGAACTCTCGCACATTATCCGCTTCGATAAAACATTTCCTGAATATTTGGAAAAACACATTTGCTCGCTCGGAAGCAAACAGCTCACAAAGTAAGCACAAAGTAGATACAAAGTTGTTCGTAGTAAAAAACATTATTGCATTTTATTAATTCAGATATAAAAGTACCTATCAATACAATAAATGCTTTACGAATATTATCATGACTACCATTAGCATTAATGCATTTAAACGTGTCATAAAAGTAATTGAAACAATAAGCAAAATGAGAAATAATTATGATTTATTGATAGCGTCGTCGAAATAAATTTAAACTTTCTTCCTTCGCCCAGCAATTGCTCTCTCCCGACTAGCGCAAGCGAGAGTGATTTGTGTTCGCAAGCAAGAAGAAACCGAGGCTTGAATTATGGCATTTTGCTTTCACGATTGGCCCCGAAAAATTTATTTACTTATTTAGTTTTTCTCCTCTCGCTGACTCCTGCCGCTCAAATTTATCATGAAAATATATTTACGCAATCGCTTGACTTCGCCCATTAAAAGCAAGAACTTCGCAGTTGGAGCGTACGCACGGGTTATGCGGGCCGGGATAAGAGAGAGAGAAAAATTATCAGAACCTCTTGTTTATGATATTACATTCAGATTAATGGAACAATTTATAGATTTTCTGCTGTTCCGTGGCATCGATTAAAATATAAAACAGAAAAGAATGTACGGGAAGAAGAATGTTTATCTCGTAAAAAGAAGCTCGTTAATTTTCCACAAAGAACCTAAAACAGGGTTGAACGGGGGCCGATGTTTCGCTTCCCTTTCACGCTCTCTCCTCGTTCGCATTCAGCGGCGAACAACAAAAGGATGGAAAGATATAAAGGAAACGAGGAGCGGGACATAAAAATGGGGTGAAACGGAACAGCAGTTTACAAGTATAAAAGATTAAAACTCAAATGCGATTTATTGTTTTCTCTATTATTTCCCTCATCCATGGGCCATTTGCGGAGGCGCGCTCTGCCTCTTGTGTGTCTTAAACCTAGTAGTAAATGTTAGTGTTAAATTCATCGGTTTTTCCTCTGCTATTGCTTGCATTTTTAAAAATGTCTTAAAGACATAAAGCTTCACATGTTCGTTTGAGTTTAAAATCCCAGCGTTCGGAAAGAATTCTTTCCCTTCTCTCCCTTGAAAGTTTCAATGTTTACAACCTATAAATAAGCTTTGATTAATACACAGAGAGCTCTCATCCTTCCTTCCAGCTTCTCGCTTTCGCTCTCGAAGGTTTGGCGAGGGAAAATTAAAAACGAATCTAATTCTATTGCAATATCTTCGGGGACTAAGTAGAGTTTGTTATATATGTTTGAGTTGAGTAAGTTGTTTGCATGGGTTTGATCATAAATTAGGTCGTCGGTAGGTGGACATGAGAAGGCGTGTTTGCAATCGAAGAACTTCCCGTTTAGCAACCGAACCTAAGCTCTCCTGGAAGCATTTTGTTATTCATCCCTTTTCAGCTTTTGCCTGCTGCAGACGTAATTTATGCACACGCCCCTTTATGCTACCCTATTATTTACTGCTTTCTGATATAGTTTTGACTTTGGAGAAGAAGTTTACTCGGTTACTGGTTAAATAGCGCATTAATATTCATGTCTAAATTATCATTTGATGTGTTTTTCTTGAGATTATGAGGTGAACTTCAATTTACTTTTGTTGCGAGAAACCTTATTTGAAATGAAAAGCGTTTCGAACCCTGAATTTTTGCGCCCATTTTCCGTCTGCCCCACACAGTTAACAGCAACGCAAACGAATCTGTTTAAATAAATCTGCTGATCCGGTTAGCGAAATGCTTTTTCTTCTGGTAGCAAATTTAAAATTCCCTTATAAACATTTTTATCAGTCCTTATGCATACATGTTTTCAGCTCTATGAGCTAGTTAGTTACATGGTTCCCTTTGAAAAAATACCCTTAAAGTGTCAATATATGCTTTGTTCGGATTGACTGACTGACTGGTTGAGTAAATAGCAGCCTAAGTGACTTACTTCCGTTCAAATCCGAGCCGTGGGGGGTTGAAGCGAGCACGACGGCTTCAGCTATCCCGGGCGCTTTTGAAATCTCTTTCCACGGAAACAAGTCATCGGTGAATTTTCTTGATATTTAATGCGACTCGTTGAAAGTTCATTCAAGCGGAAACTCTCGTGAGCTCAGGAACTTTCAGCTTTCAATTAAAGGTTCGGATTTGTCTTCCGCGAAGTTTCAACAAGTTGCTTCATTCACGGAAAACATTCAACAGGAAGTAAGTGCTCTCGAGCCATTCCCGCAACCATTCAGCGAGCTGAAACTCATTCACCGAAAAAAATAATGATTTGTTTCCATCTGAATTTCAATCTGAGTTAATCGCTTATTGTTCTGTTCTATTCTAAGTATTAAATCTGCTTCGAAGCTTTTCTCGTGAAACAATGCAAGCACTTATGCTGAATGGAGTGTAATCAAGTGGAACTAAGTAGCAATGCGGTGTATATTCATAACAAAGAAATCATTTGTACGAAAAAGGATGTGAGCAAAAACGCGTTTAAATTATATTTTGGTTGCGCGATGATGACGGAGACTTGCTGAGCCCAGCGTGGCATCAAAAGCTTTTGAAAGCTCTTCCAAAAGCACTCGAAAAGCTCTCGACACTCAAGTGAACAAGCCTCCAAGAAGACAGTCTTTTAAGAAGTAAATCTATAAATAGAATCACTACAGCTTATCGATAGCAATCAGCGACGGCATCCGTTCGTCCTTAAAAATATCCTTTCGCTTCCGAAGCTTTAAAATCTTTTTATTGCGCCTGATTCTCTGTTTAAGCTTGAGCTGAATCAAGGGATCCTCGGCTGCAGAGTTCGGAATGATTATATCACAAAAATTAGTACCTTTCGACGAGATATAAACGCCTGAGCGGTTGCAGTGCGGCTTTAGCATTGCATTGGCATTCTCCTGGTGAAGCGGGGCGGGCGTAAATAATTTCATGTTCTCACTATTGCGATTGTTTCTAACTTCTATATTGCTTTTGCAGCCATTCGTTCGATGCATAATTGTGTGCTCGTACAGTTGAGCCTTCTTCGATATTTCACTCTTCATGGTCCAATCACGCAAGTACAGTTGAGTCACGGTCTTGTCGAGATTTACTCGCTTCATGACATGCCATCTGCATTAATAAAATTATGAGATTAAATTGTTTGCGATTGATAAACGAGCGCTTCACCTCAGCATGAACTGATGCAATCGCTCTTTGTGTCCTAAGCTTCTTAGAGTTCTCAATGCACCCGTGACGAAGGATGTTTGCAGAGAGCTTTCATGTTGAATGCCTAATGTATAATGACGAAGAGCTTCAGAGTATAAATCTGGGGGAGAGAGAGACAGATAAAATAAAACTGACGAGCTTCGAGTTCAGTGTCATTTACTGTTCGCGTAAAGCCAGTCTGCAAGCTCCAGCCTAACGATGGGGCTTTCCCCATTCAGTCGCAATGCTTTCGAGAGCAGCAGGCCCGATGAAACGCCGCTTTGTATTTTTGATAATCCCAAATAAGCCGGAACGAAGCTGTCGGAAATCGCAATACATTTTTCAAACATTTTAATGGCGACGTAGCTTCGATTACTCTTCCTGCGAATTAAAGGATTGCCAAACGATTTTCGCACGAACGAGAATAACTTTAATCGTTACCGATAGAGCTGGCCTAGATTGAAGTGGGCGTTTAGATGTTGATCGGAAAACCGAATCGCTGCGAGAAAGTGCTGTTCTTGCGTATCGGTGTCGTCTTCGATTATCGTTCCCAAGTTGTTCCACGCACTCGGATAATTGGGCCACAGCTTCAGCGCTTTACGATAATGGTGTTTTGCGAGATTGAAGTTGGACGTGTCACGTAAGAAGTTTGCGTAATTATAGTGCATTTTGGCATTGTTTGGCAGGACTCGGAGTCCTGATCTGTGTGGGCGGAGGGGAGCGGGATATAGTTAAGCCGTCAATATGTTCCCTCGACATGAATACTCACTTCAATAAACTTTCCCTCGACAGCCAATCTTGATTTCTCGTGATAGTTTTCAGGCAGAAAAAGCACAGCAAAACAAATCCCGAGACTTGCAATAACCGTCTCATTCTCGTCATATTCTCGTACAGTAATTGAACACCATAAAGCACCAATATGCAGAAGCCCATGCTGTGTCATTGGAAGGAATGAATGGGAACGTAGTTAATAGAGTCATGAAGTGACCAAATGTTCTCTTTCTTTATCTTTTGATAAGATCATATAATTGTAAGATAGATGGGAAAAGTTCTCGAGTGATGTCACGTTTCACACCAATCGTCTCAAGTTGAAACTTGAGCGCAGAGAGCAGATTTCAGTGAAAGTCATGAGACAGCTGAAGCATCTGCAAATCATATCGCAAGATGCTTGAAACGAGATGTTTTAAAACTTTTGAGAGCTTTCAAAGTGTCAAGTTACAACTTTTGCTTTCTCTCAGCAAATAGAAGACATAAGTTTGAGACTGAAATTGCTCCAGTGTTATCAACTAAATTATTGAGAGGTATCTGGGATCTTTCAAAAGCTTCTTATCTGTATTTATTATTGACACCACTTCTGTACTTTTCCCATGAAGAAGAAAGTAATCATAAAATGCTCCGCAAGGCGGAGGAGAATCGACAAGCATCAGGAAATTACCTCGGAATGAATAGAATGCGTTCGGCCAAGACGAAGCCCACAGTCACAAATAAGTTCGAGGCTGGCAACACGAATGGAAATACTAATAATATGAATCCTAACACTATCGGGACGTGACGTTGAAGCTAATTAGAACGATAAATAATTAATGTCAGTAATTTTCACAAATTATTTTTTCTCTGCGTGTCCAATGACAGTTGTGTGGGTGGTCGAATGAGTTTTTGTGTGCGGGAGCGTTTATCATGTTGGCGAATTTACTTTTCATTATTTCTCCCATAAATTCGTCGGAGTAATAAAAGCAGTAAACGGAGATGTCGAGGATGTCGTGAAAGGGCTTACCTCTAAGTCGTTGTAGATTTTGTAGACTAAACAAATAATTGCACTGATTGTGAAGAATGTGAGTATGTTGCGGGCATCTTTGAGGCTTAGAATGAGCGGAATTGAGCCCATCTGCCAATCGTGGCTTAAGTTTTCGGGACAAATCAGAAGCCACATGTTGAACGACGAAAGGTAGAGAAACGTCAGCACGCGCGTTTGAAAGCTCGAGTGAAACGCGGCCGGATTATCTTGTTGCGAGAACTTTGGCAAGCTTCCTTGCAATAAGGCGATTCTAGCTAATAAAAAAACCGTCATGCTAACTAACACGCTAAACATCCGCCGCGCAAACTTGTAGCTGTCCTGACTCCACCGGACGTCCTGGATTGTCTTCTTCAACGTCGACCAGTTCCGGTAGAAGTCGTAAATCAAATTCACGATAAAGACTGTCAGACCGCTTTCTTTCGCGAGCATTGCCAGCCCGCCCAATAAGATGCTGATCCACAAAGATCGGTCATCTGGGTCCTTCGCACTGTGTCTGCGAACGAGAAACTCATCAATATCCGAATGCTCATGAGAGAAGCGGAAGGAAATTTCATCACGTACCCATGATAGGAGAGAAAAGAAAGCGAGAAGAATGTACATCCTAAAAGTTCTGCTCGTCCCACGATGCCCGATACACCTTCAAGGAGTTTAATTGCGAGATGAGTGGGAGAACAACAAGTGGAACAAAAAAAGTTTTTTCATTTGCGGAACTTACTCTCGGTATGGATCGGATGTACCGCGAAGAATATGCCCGCAATTAGCGAGAAGTTGGCCTTAAATCCCGCCACCCTCGAGCAGATTCTCGTGAAAAGGATAGACGAAAGACTATGAAGGATAACATTGACAATGTGAAACCAAAAGGCGCTCTCCATTCCGAAGAGGAGTCGATTTAGTCTAGCGGAGGAGACAGAACGGAAAAGAAATTAGAATTCGAGGCTCGAAGTTCCTCGCAATAAATATGATTTAGACAACAACGAGAAACAAACACACACTGGAGGGAAATGTAAGTTGTCGAATGAGTCGGAATACCTGAATGTTAATGTTGTGAGCGGTCGGTATGATTTATGTGACTCCTTGAGCTTCATTCGCATGCCCCAGAAATCGTTGAGGAGCATATCGCCGAGGCTCGATGTTCCCAACACATCTCTATTATACACAATCGCTGGCAAGTCGTCGTGCACAAAGTCTCCCGACAGCGAGTTGATATAACATAAGATAGCGACGACGCTAACAATGAAATATATTTGCATATTTTGTTGACGCTTCTTCATGTTGGCTTAAATGGCTGTTTGCACTACGAATGCTTGCTGGTTACTCCAATAGCTCGCGATTATTTCTCACTTAATTTCCACATTTTCTCCACACAAGCGGTGGAAAGGAAAACTCTTGTAATATATGCACGATAGGATAGAGAGCTAGGAAGGGAAAACTTCACAGTGTCTCTCGCACTCGCCTTCGCCGCTTCGAAGGATGTTTGTTAAACTCTCATTCGTATTTAATGATGACTTTCTGTTTTTCTTCTTCCATTTTCAAACGATTTTCACTTCCTGAAAGAGCGTAATGCATTCGCTTTATCTTTTCCGAATAATAATTAAGACAATGAAGCGAGGAACGAGCGAGTTTCCGTCTCTTGAATGGCGTTTTATTCCACTTTCTCATTAATTTTATGCTGCTAAACGAACAAAAGCAATAAAAGTTCACGAAAACCGTCTGTTTCACATCACGGAAATGGAAAATGTGTATAGACGAGACTCTAACACAGCGACACGATGGAAATTCTGCGATGCATTTCCTTCTTATGTCGCTGAACGAGAAGAAAGTAGGACGAGAGCGGGTGGTGGCATCTCAAGCGAACTCGTCTGTCTAGTCCCCCGAAAAAGCTTGGAGCAACTCTTTCGCTCTGTTTCGTTCGCCTTGTGTGATTTGAATATCGATTTCTCGCTTTTATTACATTATGAAGCGCAAAAACCGTAAAACTAAAAAAGCAAAACATAAACTCGAAACAAATTTCCTTCGAAGCCTTTCACTTTAATATTCATCAGCAGAATGTTTCCTTTGTTCGCTCTTCCCTATTCCTTCACTTTCGAGCACTATCATTGTGTTCAGCTCTCCTTCTTCTTACGGAATTCTTTTCTTCTCTCGCTCTTTGATAAATTTCATGAATTATTAAGGAACTTCGCTCGCTTCCTCGTTTCGCAGAACTTCGCTCGAGATTATTCGATTAAGCCGAAAACTTTTCACTCGCAAGCCGGGCTACGTTCTCGCTAATCCAATTTGCATAACTCAAACAATATTGGAACTCACTCGAATTATGACTTTCTTCACCAAAACTGTAAAATATCTCTTCACCATCGCTTCCGCAATCGTTCCGTTTGAAGAGCTTTTTAGGAAAATACTGAAAGGAAAATAGAGAAAATTTTCCGTTTCTATCTTCGCTTGGAGTGCGCGCGTCTGCGCCGTCGCAGTTTTCCATCGGAAAAAGACTTCCGTGAATTCCACGTTCCTATAAAATAACAACACATATTAAAAATGAACTATTCTGAAAATGACGTGATGAATAATTGATAAGCGAAGCCCTTTTTTCCTCGGCCGCAGCGTATCAAAACATTACCCGGTGACAATTTATGGTCGCTTTAATTAAAAAGGAACCTTTTTTTCAGCATACGTATTCATGGAAACGCTTGCTTACAAATCCTCATCAAATATTGAAGATAAGCCTCCCCTTATTTGCGCACGGATCCAGCGAACGAGTGCAGGCCGCATTGGGGTGAGCGAAGCGTTTTGGAGGGAAAATTCGATGACGCAGATTATTTTGCATGCGCGTAGTTAAAGTAAAATATTTCGTCCGCTGATTTCGATCTGATGAGTGCAGAAATTACGGGCACAGGAAAAGCACTTCGTACTTAAAAGGGGTTGAAAAGTTATTAATAGTTTTCTACGCAAAGTCATAAAGCTGATGTCGTAAACTCCGTGCAGTTGTCAAAAACTCTAATTTGCATAAAATTTCGTAGCAAAATTATTATGAGTTGAATCAGACACAAAACTATAGAAGCCAACTCTCTCTCTCGCTACTGTCGAAAACCTAATGCTATAAACTTTACGACGAGGCTTTATTGCTGGCTTTATGTGGCGCGGTTCGGCTATGAAACATTTCGAATAGATTGCCCGTAACGCCATGAGATTGACGCAGTTTCTTGATCAACTTTGCTTATGTTGCCATGTCCTTAAATATTTTTACTGGTCTACCTGTCTAGCCACAATCTCGATAAATCTCCATTGAAAAGTTCACGCTGTTTGCAAATTCATGCGCCACTTTTAACTTCTGAAATTTTCGAGGATTGTTAACGATTACTTCGATTGAAAGCACGACAAATGAAAATTCTGCTGTTCCAGTAACTTTTTGGCTGTTTAAAAAGTTTTAACGAGTCACAAACAACCTTTTCAGGTGCAACGGGCTAAAGTGGATTGATGAAAACAGTTGAAACTATTTTCCGCTAGACTTCCAAAGGCTTCAATTATCCAAAATTCCTGAATGTTTTGTGGATTAAAATGAAATTAAATTTGCAAATGAAATGTTTGTCATTTGTTAAAACTTTTATGTTACGCATGATCCGGGATAGATGACTGAGACACATTAATTAATTAGAGTACAAGACATTTCGAGCTGCTGTCACGCTGCTAATCGAGTCTCGCGCGCTAACATCGTTATTTAGGGGCTACAAATTCTCATTCGAGATGCTGATTATGAAAAACGCTAATGTGTTCTTTCGAATTTCCTCGAGACAATAAATCATTCTTGCGAAGGATTGTACTTGTTGTGCTCCAGACAATTCCCTTTTTTTCTCCCCTTTTTTGAGTGAAACGCAAACATTTCCATGAAAATTGTGATTCATCTACACGCAAACATCTCACCGAGAATGCGAAACCATAACTCAAAACCAACGGAAATTTCTTCTAATACCATTAACTTTATTTACTTCATTTCTATTACACAATGTTTAACAGCGAAACTGGAAGAACTTTAAGGCTTACAAACTAATATCTAACTCAAATCTTAGTCGGATCGAACGAGCTTAAGATTAATTTTGATTTCAATTGAATTTTACGATTTGCACAAAAGCTGCCGCGACTCGCGGGGACTCGAATCGGTTTCAGTCTTGCAGTCGCCGTTGTTGTTTATCTCTGGATCGATTAAAGCTGCGTCGTTTGTCTCATCAGACTTCACTTCAACATCAGCAAGCAGCGAGTACAAGTCTTCTTCCTTGATCTTCTCGATTGAGATCGTCGACATCGTCGGCTCCAACTCTTCGTCCAGGTCGAGCTTGATTTTTGAGTCGGTTGAGAGCTCCGTCGTGTCATCGCCGACTTGGTTCAAGTACATGACCATTTCATCGGGAATAACGAGCTCATCGCAGTTCTCGATCTTCTCGTTCTTCTTCAGAATGTCTAACACGACAGTCTCATTTGGATGAGGCTTGGAAGGCGATGATTCGTTATCAGTCTTGTCTTTCTCCTTCGATGGATCCAAAAGCATTTCCAGCGATTTCGTGGGTGTTGTGGATCGCGGTCGACGTGGAATTGTTTGACGTGGCACACTGTTGTCGTTGGCCCTTGAACTATTTGAGATTGGTTCGCTCATTCGTCGATCAGTAGACGATGAAGGAATTTGGTTCATGTTGAACATCTGAGCTTGGTTTTGTTGCTGGTAGTTGTAGAAGCTTCCGTAGTTGCCCGCAGTATTCTGATAGCCGTATGAATAATATTGGTTTTGTGGATAGTAACCAGAGTGATACGGATGGTTGACCGAAGATCCTGAATGTCTTTGAAGTCGAGCGAGATGCGATGAAAGCAGCTGAGATGACGGAGGTCCGTAGTCAGCAGCTGACAGTTGACTCGAACGGCGAGAACTGCCAGCGGAGATTGGATCATAGAAAGACTGTGGATCGTAGTTCGCGTAGTTGACATTGCTGGGTCGAATCGTTGACATGGAAGACGTGTGTGATTGCTGACTGCTACGGCGACTGATATCACATGATTTCATACTGTAGTAGGAGCTGCTTGTTGTTGAGTTGTTGCTGTCGCGACGAATCTGAGGGTTGATATGTTGGTTGTACTGCATCGTCGGTTGATAATGGCAGTTTGTGTTGCCGGCGTTTGGATAGTTTTGCCCTAACTCCAAAAGCTTCGGCGATGTGTCTCTCGGGAAAGTTTGTGGCGGGCTTAGGGCAGGATTGTCGACCTTGAGATCAGTGATTCTTCGATTCAATTCGCCAATGCCGTAAGTGCTTCGTGGCGATGATCCTGATAAGTAATCATTGGGCGATGGTGGCTGGAGTAATCCACCTTTTGGATGAAGACGAGAGCGGAAGCGGCCGCGAGCTCCATGATGATCGGCTGCAGCCATGACTGAGAGGCCACCAGCACCAGGATTATGATCGAAGTCAGAGCCAATCATTGCGCGAAGAACCATTGGAAGCTCAGAAGCCTATAAGAAAGAAATATTGATTCAGAAAACGGTCAAACCTAAACGATTTGCTCAAACTCACCTCAGCTGTGTCTTCTTCTTCATACGGCCACTGATCTACCGTGGACGATACAATTCCAATCTGCGTGTTATTGGTGTTGCTAATGTTGCCATTACCCGATGGCATATAATCGTAGTCATCGATGGCCTCTGAATTCATGTGCGACACTCCACCAGGACTGTTCATCGGCGGATATCCTGGCGAGTTAATGTCGGACTCAGACTTGATACTCGGACTCATCAGACTAGTCGTTTTGATGCTATAGTTGTCTTCATTGGTTGCAGGACTTCCCATTCCATTCGATCCGTTGCCATCTTCTCCACTTCCACTATCCCCGGTTCCTTTGTGCTTTCTCTTAGCGTAGAAGTCAGCGCCATGAACAGTCTTGACATGCTTGCGAAGTGAACTAGGATCAGTGTAGCGCTTGGTGCAACCAGGAGCTTTACAGACGTAAGGTTTCTAATAAAAGGAAAATCAAACGGTAAAGTTAACGTGTTAAATTGATTTAAAATCAACTCACTTCATTGCTGTGCGTTCTGTTCTGATGCTTAGCCCGATCCGAAGCATTGCTGAAGGCTTTGCTGCATCCTGGAAACTCGCAAGTGTATGGCTTCTCTCCGGTGTGTGAACGGAGATGAGTCTTGAGATTCTCTAAGCGTGAGTACGCTTTATGGCAACCTTCAAACTGTAAGCGAGTGGGAATGGTGAGCAAGCCGTTCGTGAACGAGTGACGATCGTCTTACCGTGCATTTATGGGGTTTTTCTCCTGTGTGTCGTCGCATGTGAACGACCAACATGTACTGCGCTTTGAACGGCTTTTCATCTCTCGAGCATGTCTCCCATCGACACACAAACGACTTTTTGTTGCCGTGAATGTGATCGGTGTTAATATGGCGAACGAGTTCATCTTGCGTGAGAAACTCGAGACCGCAACCTCTCCAATGGCAGTTCGTTTCGAAGAAAACTCCGCCGTCGTCTTTAGCGTCTGTTGTATCGGCCAGGACCGTCTCGCTACTCGTGCTGCTGTTGTTGTTGCTGCTCGATCGAAGATTGCTGGCATTTTTGGTATGGAGAATGTCTTTCCTGCTGTTGTTACTGAATCCATTGGCCTTTTGTCGGCTATGAAAGTCGCTCGCTTTATTGGCACATTGGTTGCTTAAATGCGGACTCGTTGTCGTTGACAGCTTTCCGTTCTGAATGATATCTTCATTGTTGGCACTTTGCGTTTCGTATTTTATTTTCATTTTTCTCATGTGCTGGGTCTGCGATGGACTGTCGGCTTCCGCTGACGTTACAGTCTGCGAATTGCTCTCGGATTTTCTGCTAGAGTTCTTCGAATTCGACGAGTTGAGTTTTTGCTGTTGGGCGAGCTCAAAGGATTCCTGGAAGAGATGTCGAGTTGACGGTTGCGTAGGCGAGAAGAGGAAACGAACTTACCGATTTGAGCGACTGCATGGAGGCATCGATTTGCATGAGTGACGAAGCCATTGCTTGATGATGTGCAAGTGAGAACATTGAGTTTGACGGTGATATGTAGTGACCTGAGAGCGATGGCAAAAGTTCGCCGCTAATTAAAAAGTGTTGCAGCGACGTTGGCAGTGAGGAGATTGACATCGGAGTTCCAATCGATGCGTTTGTGGCACTTGCAGAAGTTGCGTTTAAAGCTGTTGCACCCAAATGGCCGAATGAGCCGCTCGCGTTGCTATTCTTCGACCCATAAAGTGAACTTGGGGAGTATCGAATCATTGAGCTGACATCCAACAAGTCTGGATACGGCGATGAAGATAGCGCACGTTTGCGATTAAAATTAGCAACGGGATCTGTACGAAGCGATGAGCTTTGCGTCAATCCATTGCTACGGTCGGTCTTCATTCGTTCCATGCTGATGTCAGCGCCCGAGAAGTTGTTGAGCGAATATGGAACGCCCATCGGGTGAGGAAGATTCTCTGACGAAAAGTTCGTCCCTAAAAGAAATCGTTGAGTAAACGCCGCGAAGCGATTTGTTTGACTTATTTACCATGCAAGGAAGACTGCGGGCTTGTGGCACTGTGAAGAGTATGCAGCAGTTGCATGTAAGGAATTCTGTAAGCCGGATGAATGTCGGCTGGGTGAGGTGCATTTGAAATGTTGTTCTGACTGTTTTCCGGCGATAGTGGCAGAACGGGAACGAGAGCTGCACGTGACGGGTTTATCAGTTGTACCTCGGTGAACAGTGGCCTGGAATGATGCAAAACGAAACGTTCGGTTAATGAAATTTGCCAAGGGAAGAGATTTAATGACTTGGCGATAGACAAACATGCATATGAGAAGCATTCGGGGTTAATTCAGCGGAAACTCCCGGAGCTTCTCATAAAAACCGCAGCGTGAATTCCTTTCCGTCTCCGCCAAAAGTTCAAACTTTTCAAAACTTGTGACATTTATGCTCCGAGTGAAAATTCACTTTTTTTCCTCTCTCCAAGAGTCGCTGTAATAATTTTACATGATTTATCGTTGCGAAAGGGAACGAGAGTGCAAGACTATGTTCGCTTGGCGAGGCGAGCAATGCGGCAAAGATCAAATAAGCGGAGAAACATTGCGCCGTTTGATTAAATATAGAACTTTCATAAAAGAAACTCCATGTTATCACATTCACGTTCTCAACGGCCATAAATTAAAGTGAACGTGAAAGTTAATTAACGATATCTCAATCAGCAGCGTTTTATTAAAAGTTGCATCGTTACGACTTGTCGTCTAAATTTCATTTTCCTTCCCGAAGCCGGAAATGTTGACAGGAAGCAATGTTCAACATTCTTCTGTTTGTTATTTATCCGTGAGCAGCTCGACGCTGCTTTATGAAATCGTTCGGAAATCGTCGCACGAAACATTGTTCTTGAGCCGTAAGTTTACTTTCAAGTAATTGATTAGGTAGACGCTCTTGCTTTAAACAAACAGATTCTGTTCTTCTAATACAGACGTCATGATTTGCAGAACGGAGAATGATTTGATTTTGTTTGCTAGGTGGGGTGGGTTGGATGAGTGAGTGACGTGGAATTTATTTTCTCAGAACCTGGAATTATTATTTTCTTGTGGCGTCTTAGAACCCATCGTCACTGAACTCATGTACAATCCATTCCCCCCATTCCCATTCTTCTTCTCCATCGCTAATCAATTTACTTCGAGCTTATGGAAACCATGTAAAGAGAATGAATTAATCAATTGTTTCTATTTTGTAGCGAGTCACTGTTTCGAAGGAATGAGAAAGAGCTGATGCCAGCCTTCCGGTCTCTCGCTGGCTCTAAAAGTGAATAAATTTTATTGAACAGTAATGAAAGTCGCGGTTTATTGTTGTTTTATGGGGACGCGTCAGAGGGAGACTTTATATCATGCAGATGGGATTCGTTGCTTGCGAGCTCGCTCGACTCTTTGACGAGCGAGGAAATTATTTTCGTGATAATTAGAAAGATCGAATGAAAGGTTTATGGTTTGTTTAAGTTAAAAGAAAACACATTCTACTGTTTCACATGCACGCTCGTCGTCTTCATTGCCGGCAAACGTTTTACTCTCTCTTCCTTTAGTTATTTAAAAACATTTCTTTCGAGGAAAATAAAAACAACAATCAGAACCCGACACGTTTCATCGCCCAAAAGTTATTGTTAAATTGAACTGAAAATAATTTCGAAACCACAGACGGAAGATCGGCGATCAAGCCGCGCCGGCATTATATCAAGTGAATGAAGTCATATAATTTTATTGTTATTGGTTTTGATGGTTTTGCTTCTTGTTTGATTTAATTTTCCTCCTTCTCGTGTTCTTCCTTCTCCGCTTAATTCAATGGATTTTGTCGTAATGTGTTAATTGATCATGTCTAAGACCATATTCATTTCTGCCACGTAATTCAAGCTCCGAAAGAGCGAGCAGGCATTGAGTCATGCAAATGCGCGCGGAGCTCACCGTTCGCCTTCGAATGAACTCTTAATCAAAAGCCTCGCTTTCTGATAAATCTTTCAATGCTCGGCCTGTGTTTTTTGAAAATATTTAAATTCGAAGTGAAACAAAAAGAGAACTTTAAAGCTTGTAAACAGCGAGGCGACCCCAGACGCTGGAATGAAACTCTTGAATGTTGAGCTCAAGAGAAAGAAATGAATTCATTTTATAAAGTTCTTTCGTTTGTTGAGTCAGAGATAAGGAAAAAGATTTCTTTCGACTGAAGAAAAGTCATTAAGCGAACAGTATGTAGAGAAGGAGGTAAGAGAATTGAGAGTCAAAGGAATGTTTTCTTTCTTCTGTATTGAAATGTATTTTTATTGGAGTGATCCATACAACATAAATGACCAATTTATTCACAACCGAGAGGGAGTGAGAGAGACGCAAGGACTGAGGTGCGGCGAAAATTCACAGAAACTGGTTTATTGAAGCTGTCCCGGACACTTTGAGGATCAATAAAGTATCGCCTCGCGATCGAACTCGCTGCTCACATCACTTATGAAGCCAACCGCCCGAAAGGTAGATCGTTTGAATAATAATAAATTCTCTTTTACGTAGGCAGAGAAACATTTTCTTTCAGCTCGACGCTGGCTTGCTTTGCTTGGGTCTTGAACGAGAACAACGAAATTATTTTATTATAAATCCACATGGGTTCAGCTCTCGATAATTCAATACAGTTAATTCCTTCGGGTTTGTTTCTTCATTTTATTTTGGGCTTTTGGAGAAGCCTTCAACTCGTCTGAGTAGCAGCAGCTATCGCAATTATTGTTTCAATAAATTTCCTTGCGACAAAACAAAGCGTACGAGCAAAGACAGAGAGCACAGAGATGAAGTGAATTAATGTTATTTGTTGTGCAATTGGAACAATGGAATGTTACTCAATGTATCCTGTCTCTGCACAGTGCTGAAAGAAACAATTTAATTGAACGGATTCCCAGTTCGACGAGGAGAAGTTGAGTTTTCCCGATAAAAATTCTTGATCGGTTAATTTGCATTTTTCTCATTTTCTGCTCGATCGACCCTCGAGTTCATTTACGTACAAGAAATTGCAGGCCTAATTGGCTCGAAAATTTCACGGAAAGTCGTGCCGTCGCCAGCACCCAAAAGTCGTGATTGAAGTTATATTAAATATTAATTTCTCGCTCGATATTCTTGGTGGTTTGTGAGGAAGTGATGTCGATGATGAGTTCATTTGACTTGCAGATATTCATAGTAAGTTAAAGAAAGTTTTAATCAACTGATTGCATAAACTTCTTCGCGCTTGAACGACTAAGTTTAATTGGTTTTTCGTTGGAAGCCTTAATTGATTCTCAGTATTAATCAGCATCAACAAACTCAATTGTCACTACTCCGGTCATTGCACGTTTCAATTTGAGTGACACAACTTGTGTACAGTCCCCATTTCCATGCTTTTCTTCTCCTTTTGGCCTTTTTGCTTTCTCATTGTTTTGCATACGTAAAAGTTCTCGAGGAAAATAAAGAAATCATGAAAATGACTTCATATGCACGAGCAGAAAGATGAGCTTCAAGGTAAATTATCGAAATTATCAGGAACATCGTTCTAAAGGGCACAATTTAATGGCGCGGATGAAGATCATGGAAATTGATGAACATCCGATAACTCAAAACTAAATGTAAACAATAGCACAAAGGGAATAAATATTACAATTTATAACAAAAGCAGCAAATTTGTGTTGCTCTCGCTTGCTGTGTGTGGATTGTTCAATGGGAAGCAATCGTTGGAGAAGATTGATCATCAAGAGTAAGACATTATGCACGAGAACGAGCGGAGAAGATTGGAGGGAAAGGAGAAACACTTGCGTGGCATGAACAGTTGCATCGGTGAAGAGGAGAAGTAAATTGCTGCAAAACGTACTTAAAGTTGTTAAGTCGTAATTTTTGCATTTATGAAATTATTGTAATTAAAGCTCTCTCGATGTCTTGTCGGGCGAGCAAACCTTAAAACAGCATTGAAATAAATTTTTGGAGTCGTTTAAAGGGAAGAACGAAAGGAGAGCAGGCGTGGAAGAAGAAGGCAAACACAATGAAACGAAACAAAACTTGTTTATCTATATAATCAGCGATCAATTTGGCCATTACAACTCATTTTTCTCTGAATCATTGCATCGCTCGAATGTGAGTTTAACTACATTTGGAATTGAGCAGAGTAATTTAAAGTGAAAAAGGGGAGAGAAGGAAAGCAGCGAAAATGCCTGCTCGCTCGACAAAACCAACAACTGAGATATTACGGAGGATGCGAAAGAGGAGAGAAAAAAGCTGCAATAACAAAGCGACTGTGACTGCAGGGTCACAAGTTAATTTGGGAAAATCATAAAAATCATCGCAAAAAGGAACGAGAAACATTATGAACGCGAGAAGACGCGAGTGAGATGGAGCGACGTGAAAAAGTTGAAGTATAAATTAAATATAAATTACTTTTCTTGCTTTTCCTTCTTCTTACGCTGCTGTTGAAAGAAAGAAACTAAATATAAAAACTTGTAAATAAAACAATCTGCCTCGAACAAATAAAATTCGTTTTTTACGGTTCAAAAATGGAATCATAAAACCGGGCACAGAGAGCTCGTCCGTAAGTTGTGTCGGTGATTGGAAAGGGAGGCAACACCTTGCCGCTTAATTGAGTGAGAATCTTGCCACAAATATTCAAACAGCAATCGTGATAAACAATATTTTAATTGAGGGTGAGAAGGGTAAGATTAGGTGTTAATAACGTCGTCACGAAAAAAAAAGTTCCGAGCGTTTAGGGTGATTAGGTTTAAACAAAAGTTTTAGTTTCTCGCTTTCCCTTAAATGCTTTTAAGGCTCGAGAATAAGTGCGAAGATACTTTTTGTCGAGATTCGGGTTGGAAAGCTTTCAAAGGGTTCACCTCCTTGACCCTTAAGAAGGGTTGCGAAACCTTGTTTAGGAATAAATCAGATTAGAAACTTTGAGAGTTTGTTGTGCTGAAGCAGCTTCTGGTGACCTAATTTGTCGCATTTAATAGGAGAAAGGTTGAAGCCACAATTGATTCACCTGCTGCTGGATGGCAACTGCATTTGTGACATCGTTTCAGTTTAATTTGTTTCCTGCAGAACAATTTGCTTCCTTGTTAACGTTCCGGTGAAGATGTGACACTCATGTTCCGTAGTGAAACTTTAATATCTCATCTCACAAAGTTTCGTTCTAGTTCAACTTGAACTGTTCAAGTTTTATTGTTGATGTTGAATATAAGTTCAGCTTCAACTGAACTTCAAATAACCATGAACCTCTGAAGCAAGCTTCCCATCAATTTACTCGCCTTCCGAGCCCCCTAAACTTGGGACAGAACTCCCGATCTGCCCTCTGAAATGAATTTAATGCATCGGAGGCATCGAGCAAAAAAGCCAATCATCCTTAGATGAGTTTCGAGTCATCGCTTTTTCGTGGTTGTTCTTCTTCCCAGCTTTAAACTTTTCTTAATGTAAATCTTTTTAAATCTCAATCAACGAAAGCGGACGAGAAGAGATTGAGAAATGCAATTCGTTGCTCATCAGCATTTCATCATTGCCGTGGAGGAGAGAAGAAAGAATATTGATCATTATTAATTATAATCTCAAACCGCATCATCACCACAACGATTCAATTCATTCGTGGCTTGAATAATTATAGTGCATCTTAATACTTTAATTAATGAAGCCTCATCAAGTCTCCGCGTTCGTTTTACACAAATCAACACTTTGTTGTGGCCAGAGTCGTTATTGTTGCACATTTTCATTCTTCGCTCGCTTCGTTTGCTATCTGCGGCCAATTCGCATTCCTTGGGTGCGAAGAAGACGGTCAGAGTGAATTAAATTTACATGTAACATGTTAAAACATAATAAAGAGAACCTTTAAACGAACAGAAGTGTGGAGCTCCTCTCGAGCTCGTCTCGCGAGACGAAAAGGCAAAAACTTTTAAAGGAAGGCTATAAAAAGTCATTAAGGTTCTTTTCTTTTCCACGGGTCGCTACATCGCTCTAACGAGCTTGCAACCAGCGCAAACTTATTTATTCTGTTCTGCTGAAGATCCAATAAAACGATTAAATAATTCAATCTTTCATCATCAGCGAACATGGGTCGCTCTGACATGAGCAATTCATCTTCATTGCCGACGTCGTCGCTCTTGCTTCGCGAAACAAGAAGACAACCGGCAAGAGAGTTCACGACAATCCTCGCCGAAATGTTAAAAGCAGGAATCTTTAATCTTCTTTTCGAGAATGACTGTGCTTGCTTGCTTGCTCGATCGCTGCCTTCCCCACCGTTTCATGTTAAAAGCGAGAATGTCTTAAGCCGTCTACTAGTCAACCTTTAGTTAATCAACTCATTTAACGGGTAATATTAATAACGTCATTGGCAATGGCGAAGGCGACTCGCGACTCTCAAGCAGCGAACTTAAAGCTTATAAATTGTAAGCGAAAGCAACGCTCAATGGGCAGTCGATAAAACTTTTATATTTCAATATGTGCCATGGCATTTTTCACATTGATTGAAATTGGTGGTCATTTGAGCATGTGTCAGAACAGAAACGAGTGGAATGAGTCGAGAGGAGGAAGAAAAGAGTTTAAAGACCGATCGCGCGGTGAGATCTCATCATCGTCGACGACTGCGCGTTGTTGTTGCTGTCGCTGCTTTCTGGCCTTTCTTCCTTCTCCTCGAGACTTATAAAAATTGCCTCCACCTCAGATAAAGTATCATAATGAATACAAAGGCAGAGATATTTGAAACAGAGTCGCTCGCTCTCCGTCTCTCGCTCTTTAAGAGTTTCTCGCTGCGTAGCACTTTGGTCATGATGGTTCTTCATAATTGATCAATTTATTTTCATTATTACATCTTTTTCACTGAAACGATGATCATCGCCGTGCTCCACCACCAAGAAGAGAACGCTCAACAAGTTGAAAACGAAATTCGAAAACGGTTGATTTTTTATTTATTTCGGACCTGCGAAGTCGTTTCTCTCGCCGCGATCGCAGAAATTATGAGGTCTGGGACCATCTGGGATTGCTGATGAGCGTGATAAAAAGTTTATTGAGGTTTGCTCGCTCTCACTTGCCCCTCATGATATTCAATATCTTTTGCATAAACGCTCAAGTGAAAGGATCTTCTTCATCATCCTCCTGTAGCCAGCATACCGGTATCGGCTTACACCGAACGAGATCCGAGGGAATAAAAACAAACTGCAGACAGTGTCGCTAATAATTGCCCGAATAAGCCGAGCAGGAGAAATGCCAGAAGATAACAATGTAAATGAGCACACTGAGAGCGTCTATTGGTTTTAATTAAGCACGTTCGGCGCAAGAAGGAGGCAAACGGAAAGTCTCGTTGGTGGTTCAAGAGGGAAAACATTAAGACATTAAATCAACACACTCTTTTGCCCTCCATACACACCGAAGCGACGATATTTTGTATTTTAAATTAAGGTAACAAAGCACGAAACTTGTTAGATTGAATCGAAGAAGCGAAGAGTGAAAAAGGAATTCCAAAAAAGGCGAACAACAACATATAATCATCTCGCAACTCAATCTTTGGCAGTTGCCTCTCGTACCCAGTATTCTCGGTGTTCTCCTTTCGAGCCAGCTTTTGTTTCTGCTTGCGCGAAACTGAGCTATAATTAATGCTTGCTGGTGGTGGTGCGAAGGGCAATTTGATGATGATCTTATTTGAAATAACTTTATCAGAAATAAATCATTTAAGTGAAGGCCAATTTCGACTTTCGCAGTCTGCCGAGTCGACTCAACTCGCCTCGTTCTTCTTCAAATCTCGTTCGCGATGTCTTGCTGCAATCAAAAATGTGTCGAGCAGACGGCTGCGCAGCTCTTTTGTGTCACACAGAAAAACGTGGAGAGCCTTCTTGGAAATTGCAACTCGAGTTCGAGGTGATTTGTTTGCTTTTGCGAAGTCCGCGGCAGCTTAGAAGCCCGCAGAGAATTTTTCAGCTCGCCCCAAATTAGCTGGAACTCAAATGACTCAATTTATGATCGTCTTAACAAGGAACTGACTCTTCTCTAGCTTCGCTCTTCACCAGAATTCACACTTCGGCAAGGCAAGCGCTTTTGAAATGGGTCGATGGTGTCAGCAGAAAGGTTCGAATGCTCAACAAGACGACGAGAGATTTCTAAAAATCTGTGAAAATATTATTTTAACATTTGAACTCATCTCCTCTTCTCGACGTCATTGCCTTTGGGTTTCTTTGCCACAAATTGAGACATAAAATTCGAGGCTTCAACACCACGAAAACACATAATCATCATCAACCGTCAATACTTCCGTTCGACTCGCCTCATCCACAAACGTGTTGGAATCGATATTTTCGCGGAATGCCAAAAAGCAAATTGCCGCATAGATCATTATTAAATGAAAACGATCGCGGAACCCAGCCAGGCTTGCGGTCGACACGGATTGAAACATCAGGAGAAGAGCTAAGGCGCATTAATTCGGACCTCAATGGTAATAAGTTTGTCATAAACTGAGGGACAGAGAGCGAGCGAAACTATTTGAATTTTATTCAAATTAAATCACCAAAGTTTCTATCAAAGCTATCACTGTCTTCACTAGAAGAGAAAGCGTAATTGGTCGTAAAGTTCTTTGAATCTATCTAATTCCTCCGCTAAGTTTCAACGACCGCCGTTTGATGACGACAGTTGGAAGATATTCGGTTTTATAGTGTTAAGAATTTTTTGTCTAAACGGTTCGTATCGTCGATTTTAATGACAACATTGATCTCTCCTCGTTTCTTATTTTCTCCAGCGCGTTTTTTCTAAATCGAAATGAGATTTAATGCCGATAGAAAGACAAAAATTAAAGACTTTTCCACCGAGAGCTCTCGGAGGGAGAAGCATATAAATTTAAATTTTATTCAAATTAGTCGCTCGTCGAGAGTCAAAAATCGATGCGTTGATCTTTACAGCTTCATTCGAGTGTGTATTCATTGCCTTATCACCAATTCGGCTACAAAGATTTTGACACGAAGCGCGATGGTGCGGGGAGAGCGCGAGAGCCTCAAAAACTTGATTTTCTAACGTCATAAATGTCCAATAAAGTTTATAATTTATCATGATCTAAATTGGAAAGGAAAAGAAACTCCGATAATCCCACCAACCAGCTCGACCGCCAGAACATGTTTCCACCGTTTTCTCATGATCAAGTCCGGTGCGATTGCTTGATTAGGTGATTGCAACAGAAGCGTGAAATTTGGCGATAAATAGCACTGCGTTTCCACATCTCTCCAAGTTGCTGAGGCGCAGCGTTTATGGGACGAGAAATTAGCCACAGAGCGAGAGAACGAAATGTGTAAACACAAAAGTTAATTTATTTCTTAATCATCAAGCATGACGGCTTTTGCGCCAACGGACAAGGAAATAATTTATGTTATCGATAACGAAGTTCAGCGCGTCAAAAAGTTTCATTCGAGGAGAGCGAATGTGTGAGCCTCGATCATCATAATTAATACATAAATGTGTTAACTCAACTAATTTACCACTTCCCTCCGTAATTACACGCGCACCGTGGCCGTGTCCGACGCTTGTTTATCTTTTCTATCAGTGCCTTTTAACGGCCTATTGTACGTTCAATTGGCTAGAAAATATCTTTTAATTAGCATTTCTAAGTCGTCACGAAGAAGTTTTCAGTGATCGCGATCGTCGTCGATGTCTGCGTTGCCGCTTTTTGCCGCTGCTCGCTCTTGACTCTTGAAACTTTACACGACTTTTGCATCTTACATCTTAATATATGTGTTCTCTTGTTTATCGTCATATGCTCCGAAGAATGTAACGTCTGCAATTTTTTGTGTTCACTGCGAGCCCGGCAGACTCGAGCGCTGTATCTTAATTTTTCTCCGTCTTTGTTTATTTTCGGAAAAAGGCTGCTCTGCTTCTTCGCTCTTTGCTTTCCACTTGCATCCTTCTTGACTTCTATCATTAATGTGCAAGCAGTCTCTTCGCCTTTCGTACCTCGTCCAGTCTACTTAAGAGCGAGCACATAAAATCTCAGCTTCAGCATCATTAAAACGATGATGAAAACGAAAATGCACGACTATAATGACTTTATTTTATCATTTTTAGCCTCATAATTATTTTCGTTCTGTTTTTCGGTCTTCGCCTTTAAGGAGAGAGGCATCAGCATCAACATCGGCGTGGGACGGTCACGGGTAATGTCACAAGGTCGCAATTGTTTCCCACAGACTTTTAATGTCTTTATTAAGCTCTCGGAGGATGCAAGCTCGATCTCCTCCCTTGACGTCACTCCCCAAATCATCCCCGAAAATGCATTTTCTCTTTTGCTTTTTTGAAAACTCGAAACTTACAAACACCAACTGCAGCAGGCTCGAGTGAGCGAGTAAGCGAGCGACAGGAATGGTTTTCTTTCTTTAGAAATACATTCAAAAGAAATTCTAAGAAGTCAATCTTTAGAATAAGATACATAAAAGACTCTGAACTGTTCAAGAGGCATGAACCCGAATGCAGTTTGATCACTCGTCGACTTTTTAAAAAGGCAAAAAATGAGCCGAGGAGATGCACACGCATATATTTGTTTCATTTCGTTTCCAGCATGATTTACGATCATCTTTTTGCATCATGTTTCGCTTGCTCGAAGTACAGTGGAACCTTCTCACAAAACTGTATGAGGTTGGCCTGGAGGGTTGACGAGGAAGTTAGCAAGATTTCTCTTTTCAATTGTTTCCAATGCTTTCACAGGCTTAGGATTTCTAGCAATTAGATCGCGTGGGTGGAACAGGGAGGGTGTAGAAATCAACCCACTCGACCACCACAGTGTTATCTACTCGTGTTTACTTTGATTGCACCATCGATACTTCACTGTAGAATCTTTTTGTTAGTTTTCGAATGCACAACGCAAGCCAGGATTTTGCGTCGAGCGAAATATTCTCGCTGCAAACTGAAAACAAAAGGCGATCGGAACGAGAAACGATTTCGAATTCAGTTGCGCAACGAGCGAGAGAGAGAGAATAAAACTTTTTGGAAATCAGAAGGCAATAAAACCGTATAAAGCGAACAGAAAGCGATCATATAAAAGTATGACTCGGAAAGGAATTCTAATGTGTTTGGGCAACAGAAACAGGTATTTTCATTTGAAAATATTTTGGTGCGGACGCTTATAAGAGGAGAATGAGATACAAGAGAGACGAAACGTGGAAGTTGGGTTGCTTTACAATTCAATTAACAAACACAACGCTACCAGGAGCTGCCTAAATCGAATCGCGACTGGGCAGATGAAAAAGTCTTCTTATGCAAATTATTCCTCACGTCCTATTGCACATAAATTGTCAGGTTTGCCGAAATTTGTCCGAAATCTGATACATTTTATCTCTAACTTCTATTTCGCTTCTCTCCGTCCCGTCTCGAAAAATAAACAAATTTTGTCTCCTACTTAATTCCATTCTAGCCTTCTGTCTGCGCAAAGTGTTTTGATCAAGCGTAAGAAACGAGCGACCGCAAAAAATATTAAAGCAGGCGAAACAAGAGAGCGAGACGAGGGCGACTTAATCGTCTGATCTCTTTGCAAACATGCATCGAATATAAACCGCATGATTAAGTTTCATCTTCCACAGTGGTCGAAGTCTTTATTTATGTTTAAACGAAAATTGCAACTTTTTATTATGCGACCGAGCGCGGCCAACGAGAAGATCGGGCGCTTTAGTGGTCGAGACAAAACCATATCGAGACTAATGAGGTGAGAAGATTCAGAAATTCTCGCTCTCGTCTTCGTCTTTACCTGCACGTCGTTAATTTATTCGAAGAAAATTTTTCAACTCTTAATTGGAGCCAAGTTGAGAAAGCTTCGCCTCAGCCAAATCAAATTGAACGCCAAGATTAATGGCTTATGGATCATGTTTCCCACTCTTCTAGCTCGTCTTCCCCGCGAGCCGGAACGTTTAAATATTTAAATAAAATATTTCCCTGTTGTCTTAAAGCTTATATCTGTCCAAAACATACAATTTAAACGCCAGGGAGAAGTCGAAGAGCTGGTGAAATCAAACAACAAATTGGTAGTTTTCTCAAATAACTTCAAAAGAAGGCACTGGTGACTTTACGATGAGTTTATTATTTACACGAAGAAGGTTCCGTCAAGACGCAATTCGTTTGCACAGTGAGCCGAAGATGAAGACGAGAAGAACCTATTCTGTTTGTTTGCTAATGAATTTACATGCGATGCTTCGAATGTTAGGTGACAGAAGGCAATTTCGCACTTCATTTTACGGTAGTCTGTCTGAACAAGCGACGAGTGGTAGCTCGCCCGAAGGGTTACGAAAGTGTCGATCATCCCGTCATTGACATGAATCAAGTGAATATGCATTGGTAGATATATTTATTTAAACAGAGCTGATTTACACACCCAGCTAAAAGCAGTGCTGCTGCTCATTTAAATACCGGAGGATAAGTCTGTTAATTATTTTGAAGCTAAGAAAAGACTGCTGACTGTTTACCTAAAAATAAACATCCATATTAACTCTCACTCGCTCTTTTGTTGGAGCACAGACACGGAACATTACATTTAAATGGCGTGGAACTTTTAAACAATTAAGCTTCATATTTGTTTTCTTTCTCTCGCCTTGCAGCGATATCGCTGAAGATTGTCGCCGAAAATCGATTTCGACAGTTGCACAACAATCGAGTTCATGTTAACAGTTTCGTCTCTCGACAGGCGAACAAGACATGAATCCGATTCCTTTGAAAGTTCTGTCGACGATTCATCCAGCAAGTTATTTATCACATGCTCAAAGAGGCCCCGAGGCTCCCATAAACTGTTTTCAAAGAATTCTTGTTCCCTTTTTCAAATAGTTTTTTCCCTAAAAAACGCTTGGAAATCTTTTTCCTGACCTGCTTGCCTTGTTCCCTCTCACTGTTATCAATTGTCATCATCCATTATTACCAGCTTCGAGAAAACATTCTTCGAGATAGTATTTCGGGATTATGGGCTCCGAAGGTAGAAAAATCTGACCGATCTTTTCAAGAAGCAGGCGCAAAAGAAATAATTCACTTGTCATTCATCGCAGGGGATGAAGAACCGAAAAGATCCTCGAGCGATCCCTTCCAGGTACGGAGTCGGGCGCTGCGAAATATCTCAATCATCGCATCAATAAGCCCTAAATTTGTTCCTGTTGATTCCCTTGTTGTCGGGGCACCGAAAATATAATGAACCTGACATCAATTGCCCCTTCTCTCGAGCCGATCATGTTGTAATGTTTGTTATTTATGTTTCTTTTGCTGGAAAATTAGACGTAAATCTGTTGCGCTCCTTTTTAACACAAACTGCTC
Source organism: Smittia sp. YW1114-2 (assembly GCA_033064975.1). NCBI lineage: Eukaryota > Metazoa > Arthropoda > Insecta > Diptera > Chironomidae > Smittia > Smittia sp. YW1114-2. The sequence continues at coordinate 16,418,915 of CP093833.1, forward strand.
GTCGAGTGAAAACGGAAAAGCTGTGGCCCTTTGGACCTTTTCACTTTCTAGTTCCGTAGATTATGGCCGTCTTAGAACCGATTACATCTCGATCCCTAATCGCTATTTAAGTATAAGTTTCGCTCTCGGGTTTGATCGTTAATAAGTATCATCGGATCGGTTTGTGATTGAGACATCGAAGGTGGAGAATTGGGAAATTAGAACATCTTGACTCACCCGTGTGGATAATGAAACGATGGCGATGGATTGAAGTTGGTCTCATGTGTCTGCCTTTGGCCAGCAGCAGCCGCCATTTGTTGTGAGTTGTGAAACGCGACGAATGCCGACGGGAAATGTTGCGCCGCGCTCTGCTGTTGCTCAACGCTGCTGCGAAAAAATCCATTCGACGCAGATCCATTGAGCATTTGATTGTGCAAGTGGTGGTGATAAGAAGGATACATTTGTTCACCGAACGGTCCTTTCTCAGGCATCTTCGACAACTTGCACTTGTAAAACTTAGATTCTCCTTCTCACAAATCACTCGATCGCGATCAGTTTTCCAAAGTATTTTATTTAGGGAAATTCGCACGACGTGAAACGTTCACGAAACGCTGAGAGCTCATGTCGCAATAATATTTTTTCCTGCCGTCAAAATCTTATTTTCCTCACACACGACGCAACTTAAAGTATTTTTAAATGTTTCACGCAAAATATTATTAATAATTTCTCGATATCTTTCACAATCCAGATGATTCGATTGACACGAAAATAGAATTTCACTGCTGCGACGTTAATTGAACTATTAACACATGTCGTGAGTTGAACTGATTGACTCACGAGATGAAGGCACAAGTGAACGCAGAATGTTCTAACCGAAACTATCTAAAGCAACTAAAGAGAGAAAAATAATTTCCGAGACGACGGAGCAACGCGTTTCTTCTCTTAGAACCGCACCACAACTGAAATGTGTACAACAAACAAACAGAAAACTTTACAGAAACGAAAATGCTCGAAAGAAGAAATAATAAAAAAGAGAAACAACAAAAAATACAGAAAACTCAATTGACAGCATATTTAACAACTCAATATAATAAAGCAAAACTGAAAATCTTGAAAATAAACTCATAAACATTCTTTCGCTGCATGTGCTGGTGTGCGTAGCAGATTTTTCAGAGCGCTCTCGATAACCAGATGAACAAAATATATGATCACGTCGATCGTCTAGCAATTGCTAAGATCATCGACTCGCTGGTTTAAAAGAGATGGAATCAGTTTAATTTTATTTTAGCTTGTAGGTTGATTTTTGAAAGAGATTAGAAATATTTTGGATAACATTGATGAGTTGAACAACTCAGATTTGAGCTGGAAGATGCAGCAGAAAAACTTAAAGAAAGCAGGTAGGTTAAAAGCTTAGAGTAATGACACTGAAAGCTTGAAACTTATTATAAAAACTTTATCTAAAATTAGGCTAAGAAGGAAACTTGTAAACCTGCAAGTTTGATAATAAATTTAACTTCCATATTCTGAACCGGATTTTCAATCATATTTAAGCCAAAAGCTTTGTCAAGATCAGTGCTAATCTGTAGGCATAATCAATTGAGTGAGCTTTTCAGAGCAGAGCTTATTCAGTAACCTTTAGTGTAAGAAACATCTCATTCCCTTAAACAAAATCTTCCAAAACATATCGACATATTTTCGTTGATATCCACAGCCATTCAAGATATTGCTTGACACCAACGCGTAAGCACGTCCTTTGTGGGCCCTTATTATAGTAGAAATAGGAATGAAGGAAACCCTGGGGTCTCATTAATTAGCGGAAGTTAATCGAGATCACTGGCTGTCTACAGATATTTTTTGACATATTTTTCTCGCTCAAACTTTGGCTCATCCGTTGATCTTTCCACATCTGTGATTTTCCAAAACGAAAAAAGAAATCAAGACACAGCCGAGACTTCACACATGTGTACAAGCAGCCACTGCAGCCACTAACATGCTCACATCGTCGACATCTCGAATGGATTTTTCTTCCTTTCCCTTCAATGACATCTAAATTACCTCGCAAAAAAAATGTCTCTCGACGTCTCGAGTCGCGTCTCGGAAAGGAACAAGCGACGAATTAAGAGTCGCTTATGCAAATTTCGCTACGCATCGAGCGTGCAAATCAGCTCCGTGTTCATAATCAAAGCCGATGAGGCTCGAAAGGCTTTCAGTTGAAAAGCTCTTCGTTTACGAGCAAGAAATAAAATAAAATCTTAATTAAGATCTTCGACGCGGCTCCAAAAAACCTGAAAATAGGAAGAAAACCTGTTTAACACATCGAACACACATCATCAATCCATTGTGTGAAAATTAAAACATTATTTTGTTCCTTCTCTTCTCTTCTCTTTTGATGAACCACCATCCATTTCTAATTGGTGATTGTTGCTGGTCTCTCACATCCGTATAATGGCTAAATGTCTTTATTGAGCTAAGAAGCATAATTTTTAGCGTAAAGCTCGAACACTCACACCGAGCGCCGAGGAAATCGTGTGTGAAGTGGAATATTGGATAATTGATCGGAGGAGAAAGAGAGAAATGTTGGAGCGTGTTAAGCAAAGTCATCGGCGATCGCTTGCGCAACTAATACAGACGCTCGTTAACTCACATGAAGACACTGATCGAGACGCTCTTCGCATCTCTGCGAGAGTAAGTCGTTGAGATATCCAGTGGGCTGTTCCTCTCGAAGGCCCAGCGAGTTCTCGATCGTCAATAATTGCTGGAAGAAGAAAGCACAAGCATGAAGATTGTTTCGAAAACGATAAATAATGGGATGTTCATGAATGATTTCTCTCTCTTCGGTTCCCCGTATCAGGCTGAATAAGATATTTGTTCTCGCTTAATCATTTCTCTTCTTAGAGAACATCTTGGTTTTCTTCTCTTGCCGTTGTTGGACGCGTCTCGCGAAGGAATCTTTTTTATTGCTCTCGCCCACTTTTAATACATTTACCATTCTGGCTTTGGACAGCGCTTTGATGATGATTAAGTTGTCATCAATTTTAATGTCTTAATCAACGACACACGATCACATTGATGCATGACTCTATCGTATGTCGGTCTGAAGTGAATTGCTCGGTAGAATTAAGCACAGCGTAGCTAAACGGACAGGGAGTTTGATTGAAGTCATTAGCGCTTGCTGCCCAACAGCAAAGGTTCGTGACTTGATTCATTCCACCGACAGATTTTTATGAAAATCATTCTCGATCCCGCTAATTTCTCGATTTGGTTTTGCTGTTAGCGACTCACGGCTGTTGTTAAAATTTGATCGTCTAAATATAGAAAAGATGTTTGCCGCGTTTTGCGGATTCAGTTCGACTCGGAGCTATTTTTAGACGAGAGAAGCTGTTAATTTGTTAAACTCCTTTTGCGCAATTCGCACGTTCTCGGAACCTCGGATGTTCTGAAATCTGGTGACGAAGTCACGTTCGTCCGAGTGGCAGTTTGAAAACTTTCCATTACCACGGAGTTTGTGCGCTGGTGCCATCTTCAATTTACCATGCGAGAAGTTTCGGGGCAGATCTGGAAAATTGTTGTTTTGATTGCTGAATGAATTGAGGCAGTCGTGGGACTTTAATTATCGACATGACAATTTATTTAGCTCGCTGATCTGCCATCTGAAGAATTTCAACTGTAAAATTTTCCACTGAGAGAAGAAGATCGCGGAATCATTGACATTGACGCACGATTGAACCTTTGTTGTTTTTCATCCTGGCACGAAAAAACTGGCAAGAAACGTTGCCATTCATTGACATTATCACTTCGACAATCTTTTCGTTGACGACTGGAAGTAAATTTCTTATCGATAATTTCTTATCTCTCCGCGGTTAATCAGAAACTTCCAACAACTTTCTGTGAGGTTTTCTTAAACCGCAGTCTATTCCAGTTTTCAGTAACTCAACTGTCTTCGATGAGATGAAGACTGTTTTCATTTGGTTCTTCGCGACTCTCGCTGTGGTGACAATCGTGACGACAATCACAGTAATTTTAATTTCAAACGACGAAGGTTCGTATGAGAGACCGAGTAAGGAACGAGACGCGCAGCTCTTTAAACTGTCGATTATTCACATTAATGACTTCCACGCAAGATTCGAAGAGACAAACGAGCAATCATTGGCTTGTCGCGAAGGCCAAACGTGCATCGGTGGATTCGCGAGGATGAAAACGGTTGTTGACGAGTTAATGGGCAAACGAGAGAACGCAATTCTTTTGAACGCGGGCGATAATTTTCAAGGCACTTTCTGGTATAATCTGCTGCGGTACAACGTCACCGCTGAGTTCCTGAACTTCCTGCCAACTGATGCGACGACCATAGGAAACCACGAATTCGCTCACCGAGTTCAAGGCTTGGTTCCTTTTCTCACAATGCTGAAGTCTCCAATCGTCGTGGCGAACATCGACAGCAAACACGAACCGGCGCTTGAAAATTTAATTCAAAAGTCAATTGTGGTTGAACGGAGCGGAAGAAAAATTGGAATCATTGGAGTGATTTTGAGAGAAACCAGTGAAATTGCCAACACTGACCAGCTCAAGTTTGTAGATGAAGTTAAAGCGATTCGAAATGAGGCTACGAAACTTCGTACAAAAGGAGTTAATATCATCATAGTTTTATCGCATTGTGGGCTTCAAAGGGACCGAGAAATTGCTTTGGAAGCTGGAGAGTTTGTTGATGTGATAGTTGGAGGACATTCCCACTCGTTCTTGTACACATCAGCAGACAAAAAGTTTCCTGGACCGGATCAACCAGTCGGCAGTTATCCAATCGTCGTGACACCAAGATCTGGAATCGATAGGAAAGTTCTGATCGTTCAAGCCTCAGCGTTCACGAAGTTTGTTGGCGATTTGACTGTTCACTTCAATGATGATGGCCATGTTAGGTATTACGATGGAAATCCAGTTTTCTTGGCTAGTGAAGTCGCAAAGAACATCGAAATTGAACAAGCTCTGATTCCTTGGAGGGAAGAAGTTGAAAGATTGGGAAATCGTGTAATTGGTGAGGCAGCGAAGAGTTTGATGAACGAAGGATGTCGCCATGGCGAATGCGCGCTAGGAAGCTTCATAGCCGACGCTTATCTTCATGAAATCCAACGTGAGTTCCCCGAAGCCAAAGTTTTCGTTTCAATTATTCAATCAGCTGGCATTAGAAGCAGCTTAGTGACTGGAAACATTTCTTACGGAGACATTGTTGCTGTTCTACCATTTGAAAACACTGTGGACATCATCCAGCTTGAAGGCGATTCGTTCTTCGACATTTTTGAACATTCGGTATCGAGATCTTTCGTCGAGAACGAATTCATTGGCATTCACATGCTTCAGGTTTCAGGCTTCAAACTTCAATTCAATACGACTGAATCAGTTGGTCGAAGACTCAAAACAATTCAAATCAGAGTGAACGAAGCTGGCGACTATGAGAACATCAATCCGTTCCAGCTTTACAACGTCGTGGTTCCATCATATATTGCAGCAGGTGGCGATGGTTTCACAATGATCAAAACTAACAGGAAAAGTCACCGAATCGGTCTGCTTGATATTGATGTCCTCGAGAATTTCATTTCCCAAAATTCTCCGCTGAAGTTTGAAGCTGATGGCAGAATTGTTATGACAAGTTAGTGGAATGAATAAAGCACGAGCTAATCAAACTAATGGAATATCATCCTTGGATCAAACTGGAAAGCATATCAGCTGAACAAACATGCTATATCTCCCATGATCTGCTTTGGAAGTTCTTCATTCTGCAACACGTTTCGTAACCACTCGCGCCATCTGTTGCGATATATCTGCAACTGATGAAAATATCTGAGCTTAAAATTGTTTAGCTTTTCATTCTCGATCGTCGTATGCTTCTTCCAACGTTTCCACTCAACAATACTCTCCAACTCAGCCCAAGAAGAGGGGTTTCGTGTTCGAATCATTAAACGACGATTTCATTCTGTTTTCTGCTTTCGTCGCGCGAGCATGTTATGATGTTTTTTCTGCATAAAGTAACATTTGTGTGTGGTGACTGAGAGACAAAAACTTACATTGGCGTCTGAGTCGAGAGTTCAAACATAAACTGAGATGAAAAGATCGCCAAAGTGGAGAATAATAAAGAAGCGAATCAATAAGCGAGGGGGGACGAGATAAAGCGTTGTTGTTGATCATCTGGAAGGAAGTCAAATGATGAACTTTAAGAAGAGATCTCGACATGTGAAACGAAGCTCATCGCAATCATGTAAAGTTTGCTCAAAATGGATGTGAAAATTAAAGGTGAAAAAGAGAATCCGATAATCTTCTTCGCTAGTCGACTAATGACGACCAAGTGACTTGCTTGGGGATTGAGTTTCCTGACTTCCTATGTGACTCTCGGTGTCGACTTGTGTGTGTTGTTGTGCGTGTTTGTTTGTAAACAAAAGAAAATCCTTACGGCATGTTTCACAGCCGTTTGTTGCGCCTAATCCGAAAGACTTAGAAAAACACACAAAAACTGTTATCGAAACATTTTTTGTCGTCTTCAATCTCGTTTGTTTCTTCGGTATGGCTTAATGCTCGACTTTTATTGAACGAAAAACGTTATTCAGGGTCAAGAACAGCTTTTAAAAACAGCTTAATAAACATAAATAGACCTCTAAGTGTAAGGTGCACAGCAGCGCGCTCACCGTTTGCTTGTATAATTTTTTATCATTAATTTCTGCGGGCACTCAAAATATGGTTCACATCAAATGTGTCAGTGAAGCAACAACAAAAAATTAAACTTGATTGAGGCAAAAAAGAAATTTAAATTGAGTGGGGGAAGAGTTCGATAGTTAGGTCACTGAACGCCTAAGAGGAAATGCGCTCGATTAACGAGTTTAACTCAATCAAGTTCAATCGAGTTGCGACCAGAACTGAAGTTCAAGCCTTACGCAACTGATGGCTGGCCCCAACAATGATATTCATGTGCGCTCATATGAAGCGCGGGCAAAAATAGAATATGAAATGTTGCAACGGTATTAAGAGTCATCGACACGCCGCCGCGATAGGAAACAATTCCATTGTGAAGATGTGCTATGATTAATCTGAATTTACACGCTTAGGTGTTGCTCGCGCCTTTCATGTGGAAACCACCGCTTAAAGTGCATCTCGTTGTATTAAGACGGTCTATAAATAACCACAGACGACGCGCTTTTCGGGGCCTTTTCCACTCTTCTTTCGCTCTTCGTCTTTCATGTTTCGACTCGTTAGAAGTTTACGAACGTGATGTTAATGGATCAGCGGGTTTGCCGGGAACGGAGCGAGGCGATTCGCTTCGAGGAACCTTTAGAACACTTCTCAGAAATGATTCCTGTCTTCTGACCCAAGCTTTTTTTTATGCAAATCACTGATTAAATCATTCTTACTTTGCCTGCTTCGTCTCTTCCGATGCAGATGCTGAAAAACAGTTTATAATGACTTGAATCATGAAACAAATGAAAGCAATCATCACAATATTAACACTGTTGTCGACACAAAGCGAATCACTTCCTGTAACGTCAAAAGCGTTGGACAACAGCTCGGATCAGTTGATCTGGCAGACGGCGTGGTATTCGCACCATCTGAACGAGGGTAAGAGAGAAGACGATTCGCCGTTTCATGGCGACTCGAGAAAGATCACCGCCAAGTCGATCTTCATCACGCCGAACTTCAGTTTGAACACATCGCACTGTCCGCCCGACCACAAAGTCGACGACAATGGAAAATGCATCAAAGTCGTTAGCATTAATCAAGGTGAGAGCAGAGCGATGGGATTACTTAGTCAGCCCTTGATTACATAAATTAAATTCATTTCCTCAGACGACTTATTGGTGACTCGCTTGCAAAGCTTCTTCTCGCAGCATGAGACAACCGATGACACGACGAACATCGATTACGATTATTCATTAGAAGACGAAGAGTCGCGCGAGCCCACACACTTCACTCTGCCATTAGTTCCAATTCTGAACGATAATGAATCGAGCCTAAGCGCAACTAACGAGCCAGCGTCGTCATCAACCGTTCAGTACGAGATTGAGTTGAACGAATATTCCTTTCGTCAGCCGAATAGCTCAGATTCTCCAAGCACTGTGCCGCCAACTGTTGTCATTGATTTACTGAAACAGCAGCCAGAGACAGACGGCGAGAGAAGTGAGCTAATGAACAGCACATCAATTGACCTCTCGACGAAAGAGGACAACGAAGACAGAAGCTCAGATGAACCAGACAAAAATAGCAACGCGCCGCATCGGAGCGAAGACGACGAGAAGAACATAAACTCGAGTGAGAATGACACAACAACTGCAGAAAGTCTCGCGTCGCTAGAACAAACCGATACAGAATCGCCTGAATCAACATCGCCAGACTCGCGTGACATTTCGGATTCCGATGGAGATGATAATTACTCAACGACGACGCCGAGGGATTTCGTTGTGATAAACAAATCGGAGAGCTTTGATGAGCAGCGAGCGGAGGCGGAAAAGACAATTAGCAACAGAAGTGATACGACTGCAATTCATTTAGACGATTATTTCGATACGATTTTATTAAACGACTCGCTACTAATTGATGGGACGTCTTCGTATGAGAACGCCACAGACTTCGACTACGACGCGACGACCATAACTGCTTTTTCGCCAGCGGCACTCTCTGACAGTGAAGAATCGACCAACGGTTCAAGCGAGAGTACAACTGAAGTTGATCGAGTGATAACATCGACGACCGATGAATCTCAGCTCTTTCCATCAACAACAACAACGACGGCAAGCCCTCGACAGCAAGAAGAAGATGCCACACCGCAAGACAATGATTTTCCTTACGAGAATCGAATAATCAAAGATGACCAGCAAGATTCTGATTCAGAGAACCTCGAGCAGACGAACAAGTTTGTGTATCATCATGTGCCCGCCAAAAGCTTCGCATCGAACGAAGATGTATTGGCAACAACAACGACGACAACCGTTGTGAGATTTCCCGCTGACGAAGCTGCGAGAGGTCAACGCGTTAGGTTTCCAGACGACGCTCCAAAGACGACGACCACGTCGAGCTTCGCGTGGCCCCGCGATAGCGGATTCCAACAGGCAGGCGGCGTTATGCGCTTTTGGCAAGAGCAGCCGCTGATCAACGACTACAAGTTCTTCTCAAGAGGCAACTCGAGAGCTCCAAGTGGAAATTTCAACAGGCCAATGTCGTATCGGAGAAATTACAGATGAGAAGTTTCCCGGCGCGTTTCTATCGTTAATAGCTTTATTAATTTTTAGTGCCAAAAGCTCTTTAGTTTTATTTAACTTTTTATTTACATACATGACGTTCGTGTAACGCAAGTGCAAGTTAGATTTTCTCTCTTTGTTTCATCGTTAATTGTGCATTTTCTCATACGAACAATTAGATAAGGTTTCATTTTCAAGGCGCTCGTTGTTCGTTTTGTTGCATCAAGCTCCAAACGAACTGGAAGATAACGGAAGCTTGCTACGACCCAACCGGTCACCTAACTCTATTCGTCTACTTATCGATCCTTGACAGTCAATCCTAGAAGCCCGCTAGAAGCGCCAACCCTTCAACTTTCACTCTCGCTCAAAAGCAACTCGTGAAACAAGTTTTGCAATTGAACGAAATTCCCCAACTGACTAGTTCGATGTCAATTAATATTCCATGTTTATGTCCTCCCCGTCTCCTCAACCATCAACGAAACACGTTTCTGTTCGAGTTCCAATTGCAAGAGAGTCTCTCTCGCCCTCCCATTTATCAATTGCACTAAACGAACAATCGCCTGTTCAATTAACAAACTTCTAACAGTTATTACAGTTCCTATTGCTCTAAATGTTGAAACGAACCATCACAATCGAAGGAATTGAACTTGCTGCTGCTGTTCAAAGGAGTAACATAACATTCTAACAATGGTTTCAAAGTACTTATCTAGATATAGAAATAAAGTTTACGAGAGGAAAAAACTGTTTCGCTTTCGCATGCCCAGAACTTTTTTCGAAGGAGGGCAATCGACGGTAACGGATAAGGAGTTGGTAAAACCTACGGGTAAAAGCTCCTAAAAGCTTCTGTCTCAAATGAAAGAGAACAAGTGTTTTAATTTTTCAGCGGCTTTTATAATTATTTCTGACCTCGTGGGCAACTTGAGCTTATTCATTCTGGTGAAATTTCTTTATCTTGACCTCCCAAACCTTCCGCGACCTTCTTGCTTTCTTGGTAGTTACTGAACTCTTGCGGTGGCCAACCTCATAGCTACGAACGCTCGCGTTTTCATAAAGTTTCGTATCATGAAATGTTTTCTGCTCTTGTGGTTTCGCAATATTTATTCAGCGTTACTTTCGTGAAACTCTACGAGTGACGAATATTAAATTTGCTGTGTGGTTTTTACGTCCAACGAGTTGCGAAACGCTTCTCCCTCTCACGCGCTACATAATCCATAATGGATGGAGCTAAATATAAATGGGAATCATCTTGAATAAAGATCAGAACTCAATTAAATTATTGCAACATTTTCCCTTTGCTCGAGCGAGATCCGGCGCATGAGACGAAGAAAAGAGTTTTCTCGAAAAATTTCCATTGATTTATTGCACAAATTGATTTTGTTTCTTCTCAATTATCCACTTAAAGTAAGTCTCCGTTGCTTTCTCTCGTTCGGGGCTGGGGCGTTCCGTCAGTTCTGACAACACTTCCACTTAATCCTTGAGGGCTTATACAAGCTTTAAAAGTTTAACGAGATTACCAATCGAGTTCCTTCGATTGACATCACTGGCGAAACCGCCCTACAGTAAAGCACGCCAACCGATTTAGCGCCCGACTGAAAACACTGCAGATATGTTTGTCTCACTATCATTATTTCAATTTCGCTTTTGAACTATTTTCATAACTTTGAGCAAATCGATGAATTCTCTTCTCACTCATCTTCGATCTCAGTCCGTCTCACTCAATTCAACTTCAATTTCTTTTGCATGATTCCGGCCTCGGGCCTCGATCGAAGCTTTTTGATTTTATGATGCGACCTCGGGAAGTGATGACTGTGATGATGGTGATCGCCATCGACAGAGTTCAGTGATTGTCGAAGCAGCTGATTCAGCAGATCAACATCAGGAATTTCATTGCGGCGGAGAAACTGTTGATACTCCAAGTGGCCGTATTGAGGCGGCTTGAAAGAAACTTCGCCGTTTCGGCGCTTCGATTTCCTCTCGAACCCATTTTCGTGCATCGACTCGTGAATTGATTTGAATCGGCGATTACGTTTCTTCAAGTAGGGCGGGAGGTTGAAGTCCTGATGATTATCCTTGTCGAAGCTGATGCGGTCGTTGAGGATTTTGAATTTCAATTCATTGATGTTGTTGCCATATCGATGCTTCTCGGCTTCGTTCTGCGAGAGAAGCGATAATTCGATCATTCGAGTGTGGGAAAACAAAACAATTTTGTATCGATTTAGCACTAAGCAGAATATTTGTCCCCCCTTTTATATTATCAACCACTTTCGGAAAAACTCAGAGGACGTTAGGTTGAATAATTTTGCTACCTGTCAATCCCACCGGCGTCCTCAAAATAATTGATATGGATCTTTGCTTTACCCTCAACCCTTAAGCTTGCGTCGAAGACTTATAACAAACCCATCTCACTCCAGCCAATAATTTCTCTTAAAACACAAAAACCGTTTGCGTTTCGTTCGTCGTGTGAAAGCAATTCACGCCGTGCGGCATTCGGCAGAACAGAACGAGAAGCCAAATCATTAATTAACAGCCTTATCGATCCGCAGGCGAAAGCCAATTTGAGAAATGTTTTGCTAAACGCTTGAACTTGAACTGATTTACGATGGAAGTGTTTACCTCTTGACCGTAACGACGAACACTCTGCAAAGCTGAAAGGAGAAAGGAAGAAGTCTTGTGACTATCGTGCAAGCAATCAGCAATTGTTACGACCGCTTATGATTTATTGCTCGAGAGACTCGATGAAAAATTCAAATTACCTTCAATGTGTAAAAAGAAAATACACAAAATCAATATTTTCGTTAGTGCCATTACGACTCTGGCTCTTCAAACTTTTCTTTAAACTCAACGACGACGTCAAAGTTTATCTTCCGCTCGACAAAAAGCTTTCGCGCACTTTCCCTAACTGCTCGGCCAATTAAAACAGGAATCGTCAACGCGAACTTCGCTGTTACCTCCGCCAAGTCCACCAAGCTAATGACGACGACGACGGCAGAACTTCAGATGTTGAGCTTTGAATATGAAACTTGGACATAATTTATACATGCAATTTTGTTTACCTACACCCAAGCGAGGCTTTCATACAATTCCTCCGAGCGAAATAATTTTCTTCTCGCTATAGAAAACCCACGACGACGAGTGGAACGAGCTGAAACGAACAGAGGAAATTCTATCGGCTCGCTAGGAGAACGAAATGAAAACCTCGATTGCGACGAAAATGAAATAAGTTTTGAAAAATATTTCAACCAAACAACTTCTCGTTGAAGGCTCGAAATATCGCGAGAGCTTCGTGGAAAGACTTTCAGGTTCTGGAATCAAATTGGCTTCGCAGCGAAGGCTTCGCTTGATGATCTTCAGCTTTTAGATTGCTGTGCGAAAGTCAACGTTTCGATGCTGGAAATCACTCATCGCTTTTATGGTAAAACGATTTGAAACTTGGAAATCAATTTTTACAAAATTAAATGGAATCTCAACCGTCGAAAGCTTCTGATATCATATTAGAGACGATTCGGGTTCTCGGAGCTTTTTGAAAGCTTTCGATTGAGAGCTTTCGAGCGTGTTTCATCTCTTCCGAGACCAGCGTTTGGTGAGCTCGACGAGATATGTAATCTGGTTGCGATAATTCCATGAAATAGATCATCGATCTTGATTGGATCATTTCGTCAAAGATAGCCAGTCGAGTTTATCAGGAGAGTCTCTGAAAGTCTCTTGAATCAGGCTTGATGTGAGCTTTGTGTTAATGTTTGCAGATTCCTGGTCGCACTACTTCGAGGGTAAAATTTCAGGTGTGCCAGATTCCCAACTCTTTTGCAAGAAATATCGTGTGGGTCACAACAATAAGCTTGACTACATCGTGATCGACCTCCTTACTCAAGTTTGAGCTATCCTGAAAATCTGAATCCCTTCCAATCAACAAGCAGAGTTTCCACTTCAGGCTTTTCTTTTCTTTTATTTCCTTCTTTCAAAATAACGAACAGTTGGACTTTCAACTTCCTAATCACTGAGGATTTTCATTAGGTTTCTTCCATTAGGACAAAGCTTCTCTCGTGTCGCGAGCAACTTAAACTATTCAACAGGGTTTCCTAACATTCCAAGCATATTTATCGCCTTTTCGTTACCATCCTAGCTACTTAATTCTAACAGCGAAAGCTTCAGGAAAAAACTTTTCAGTTCGAAAGTTTATAGAAAATATTTCGAGTTTTTCAAAAATACTGAATCGAATTGATTTCAAAAGGTCCCAAGTCTAACTCCATCGAACAATTTTCTCGTAAACATTCTCTTCATTTAATGAATTTTGTCTTGCGACTAGAATAAATATTTATTATTTTCTTTGTTACTTTTTCTTTAGTTACGTTTGGTTAATCGCAAATTTAGTTTAGCAATTTAAACTTCGGTTGAGCGAGCGGCGGCCAAGGGCGAGCTCGGTAGGTGATGTGAATGGCTGTAGTTGTTGCGATTGCTGCCCGCTTCTTTCTTCAGTTTGTTATCGCTGTTGCGGGTTCCGTTCGACGATAGAAACGATAAGGAAGTCCCGCTGTCCAAAGAGCAAACGGAAGCTCGACGCTGCGACTTCTCGAACTTCTCACCAGAAACTAAAAGAAAGGAAAATGTAAATTTGGCGAACGAATTAATGAGCTGCGAATTAATTACTTACATTGCTCGTTGATGTCCAGCAGCGAGTTGCTGTTTTTGTTGCTCTGCAACACTGAAAGTTGATTGTTAGACGAAGACTTCAACTTCCGGTTGGTCGTGTCATATCCGCTGTCTCGATTCTCCGTCTTCGAGTTCCGAGAATTCCTCGATAACTTTTGCCGCTCCAGCTCCGACTCGATGCGAATTTGTTCCATCTCGTCCATCTCGGCGATGCTCTCTTCCAAATCTTGCGCGAACTTGCAGCGGTCGTGCTCGTTTCGGGCATTGAAGGAGATCAAAACTTTGCTGTCGACTTTCTGGGAGAGTTGGATGCAGTGAGGATAATCTGAAGTCAAAGTAAATTCAAGTTATTGCAAGAATACTCGAAATGATCGTCGAACGTTTGTGAATAATGAAAGAAAATCAGAATGAACCGAACGATGTTTAATCATGATCATCATTCTAGCTAGGCTCATCATTAAAACGTTATCTCAAACTTCAACCATTGCAAAACTTACTTGAAGACTTAAGGAGCGTAACGACCATGCCTGGTAGTGGGAAGCTCGTGCGGAACGAGTAAGTCACAGACGTTTTCTTCTTGTTGAAGATCTTCGTTATCACGAGAATATCGTTGAAGAGGAAAACCTCGCGTTGATGAACTCCGGCTCGTTCCTTTTTATTGATATCAGGTATTTCGTAGAGGCGGCAGTAACAGACGAGCCTTCGATGTGGCATCGCAAGCGTCGGCTTCTTGCCTATGATTGTCGCTTGAACCTTCATGACTTGCGAGACGTGATCCGACGCAGGTTTGAATTCGTTGGCTCTGATTCGATCGTAAATCGCGATCAGCATTTGACGATCGATGTCAGTGCAGTCGTCAACCCCGCGAAGGTTCTTGATGAAGTCCTCGCAACGCATTCGACGCTCGGGCTTAAGAGCTTGAGTGTGAAGATCCGTGTTGAGCATGATGATTGCAAAAGCAAGAATGAAAATCTACGAAGAATGTTTGTTAGCATTCACCTCATTCACCAATGAAGAACTTACAGTTTCCGGTGATTTTAGCTTCGACATGACCTCGGGATTGCATTTCGAATAGCGTTCGCTGAACGCTTGCATGAGCCGCTCGATCTTCTGCGCCTCGCCCGGCATCCGGAAGAAGCTTTGGAATTTCCTAAGCGCCACATCGACAGCTGTTCCCGACAAGTCGAGTTCTTCGCAGAAGGAATCAAGAACAGACATATTGAAAGCTTGCTGAATCATGCCGAGGTACTCGCCGATCATTTGGCGTGAGAGCCCCTTGCGCGATATGAGGAACTTGGCAACACCCACGGACGTATTTTCTAAGAAACCTGCGGTGAAACCAAAGCTTGTGAAACAATTCCGTTGAAATGGCAATGACAATCAATTTACCGTTCTTGACCAAATATTCAATTCCCTTCTCTGGCTTCTTGTTGAACAAGTTGAGGCCGATTCGGTATTTTCGCTTTCTTATGATTTCCGAAATCTTGAAGTTGTCGGACGCTGCGTTGCTGCTCTTCTTCATCTGTGCGTGATGAGCATCGTCATCGTTGTCGACGTTGCTTCGCTTCCAAAGCGGCGAAGCTCCCCGATCGGAAATGTTGTCGTGAAGCTTCTCAATCGACACGCTGCTCTCGCTACCCGACGATTGCACCGACTGTAAGCTTCCATTGTTCGCTAAAAATGTGATTGTCAGTAAATCATCGAATGAGAATGACGAATCACTTACTCGATCGGGACAATCCATTAGACTTTTTAAGACTCGACGTTGAACCCGTCGAGATGGAGCTCGACAATCGCTTGGGAACTTCAGGCGGCGGAGGCTTCTTGTTGATCGAAGAGTAGGCCGATGAGTTCTGGTAATTATAAGAATTGACGTTGACTTTAGGTCGCATGTAGATCTGCGAGGCCGTGTAATGAGTGACGAGTGGAATGGGCTGGGAGTTGCTCCACGACTGATTTGTCGGGTCGGGAGTTGATTGATTGCTCATCGGAGAGTTGTTCTGATACTGAAGCTGATATGGCGGGATGTTGTAGCTCTGTTGATGCATAAGGTTAACGTAAGGATGCTGAGATGATTTCATGTTTGGGCTTCTGATCGGCGTGGCCAACGGGCTCGCGTCAAGGTCGGAAGTTCTCCGCTCGTGAGATGAAAGAGCTCGATTAGCAGCTTCCTTCGTTAGATTCATCAAGATGTTGTTATTGACGCTATGATTGCGATGGTGATAGCTTGATTGCATGTCCATCGACTGGCTCTGAGACATTCGCTGGCTCGCACCTTGCGCAACAGAGTTCCTTTTGTCGATTTTGACATTCGCTCTGATTGAGGCGAACTTCCGGTTGAGCATGTATCGGCGGAACGCTCGTTGAATCACCTAAACGAGATTAAAATTGTGTTAAATCGTTTCAAGTTCACTTTCAAACGCGCACTTACCAAAGCCGCTCGTTGTGCCCGAGCATTTCCACCATATTTCCTTTCGAGCAGCTCGATTTGTTTGTCTTGCAGGTCTTGCGATAATTCATAGCTTTGGTTTCTTGTTCGCTTCGACAATTCACTATTCGATCCATATCTTATAGAATTTGTTTTACTTGAGTGAACGCTGCTGCTATTGAAGTGCTGGGGCGATGGGGGCACAGCGACATTGTGCGAATACATTTGATGATGGAACTGGGGAGAGTAAGTTGATTGAATGTAGCTGGAGCTCTGATTGCTGCCGTGGAAACTGTTGTCGCTCTGATAATTCATCGAGTAAGGGGAGTAGGAGTAGCTTCCGGGTAGAGAGCGGTCGAGTCTTTGGGGAAAGCTAAGAAGATTTCAAGGGTTTGAGTTGAACTTTTTCATTTCTGTTTTGTTATGTTTCGTCAGCTGTTTCTCTCGATTGAAGTCATAGCTCTCTCACCTGATTGTCGTCACATGATGGCTTGTATGTTTATGAGTCTCTTTGTGCCGCCGCGAGTAACTAACAACTGACACATGTCGAGCCTGCGAGCTCACAACTTTACGTACGCGCGGCTCTTTACATTCGTTGCCGTTCTCGTCCAAATAAACGACCATCGGACTTTGACTTGATCCGCTTCTACTCTCGCTGATTGAATCGGCCGTCGAGAGGCATTGATATGATTTTCGAGACATTTTCTAGTTCGCTCGATCAGAAGTCGCAACCTTTATGCACCTTGGTTAAAGAATGTAATTATTTAAATTGTTCGTGTGGTTGTAAATGAAACGAAAAGCGAGCGCTCAAGTCGACTTTGTTCGTTTACTTTTGCGAGGGGCGTTCGTGGGAAGAGTCACAAGTTTTCTACATAAATGTTTTTCGTACGCCTAGAATCGCATGTTTGTTTACTACACAAAAGCCTTCGGAGCTTCTTCATTGTCTCTTCGATCTTTCCGGAATTTTAATTGTCAATTGGCCTTCTGGATCGATTTGGGAGTTGCAAAGCTTCCCGACAACATTCAATGAACCTCCGATCGAATGAGACAATTGAGTTCTCTGAACTCGACGACATAATTCATCTTCTTGCCCCTCCCGAGCCAGCACTTTTTTGTAATCAAGTACGGCGAACGTGTCGACGTGAGATTAATGAGTTGGAGTGTCACATTGGAGGAGCGTTTTCGTTCATTCTGCAGTTCCATTGAGACAACTGTTGGCCAAACAGATTCGTCTGCAAAATGTCAAAACGGTTTCCGAACAAAAGGCAGCGGATCGAAAACGTTGAGACACTCACTCATGGCGTTTCTATGTAAAGAACCCTGTTTATAGCACATCACCATTTATAAAACCTCACGTGGGCCGCGGTGAACAAAAACTGTAAGTTCTGAAGAAACTCCGAGAGCCGAAGAAAAATCCAAGACTTTCCTGATCTTGCGGCAGTCGACGCGATTTTCTTTTCGAAAATTTATATTGCGTACAATTTTGATTACAACGTTTAAAGTAAAAGTAATAGAAATCCAAATTCGAGCGAAAGACGAGAAAGAAACAAAGTAGAAAAAAAGTTTCTTTTGTCTGATTGAAATTGAAATCAGCCGAAAATTGAAATCGAAAATCAAACTGACGCTGATCGTCTCGTTGAGCGCTTAATGAATGTAGTTGTTTGCATCAAATAGAACGTGCAGAATCAATTGAAGTCGGTGAATGGGAAACCAGGCGATGCTGGACGCTCGAAAGCGCGATGATGCTTCACACACTGGAAGCCGCGCAGCGTAACGAGAGATCAAAAGTCAACTCATCATCTCAGATCGAGCGATGGGCTTTTCAGTGAGTTTGTCTTCGTCTCACTCGCGTGATAGGCAAAGCAAGCGGGTTTTCATAATGCCGAGGTCGACACATTAATTGAGTCCGTTCGATGGATAGCTTTTGCATAACCCGCACATGTTGGCTCATTGTCTTCTCCTAGCGAAGACGTTCGTGACTCAGTCGTAACATCATCGCGTGAGTCATCGTCTCCATTCCATCTCATAACTGCATCTAAACGACTCTCACTTTTTTCTCACGATTCTTAGACACACGAAAAGCAAAATCCACTTGATTCTGTTGCGCCTTTCAGCTTCATAAACAAAAATATGCTTTAACGACCTACTTTGTGACTTCTAACGTCTCAGCACGTTCGTGTATTTGTCTCACACTCTTTGGAACATGTTTCTATGAGCACCGATCGCGCTTTATCAGCGATAGCTTCCGCTCACCTAAAGCGAGTCACTTGAAGCAGACGACAAAGTCTTTTCACTTAGCACACCAAATTTGTTTTTATCGATTTGGATTTCTCAATTTCTGCATAGCGACGAAAATAAAAACACGAAACGATCGCTCGCGCGCTGCCAACCACTTCTTCGCTCGTACTATTGCTGTTTGGGGTTTTCAATAGTTTCAGCTTTTTCTCTTCTCTTCGGCTGGATTCACCAACACTCGCGAGCGAGCGCAGCTCATAGCGACGACGAATTCGTGTGGGAAACTTTGACGAATAATTAGTTTCACGAGTAGTGGAAAATGAAAAGTTAGAAAACCGTGGAGAGTTAGAATCGTTCTCGAAATAGATAAACCCTCATGGGTCGTTCGCACGCACGGATGTGTGCATCGTGACGTCATATGTGATAATTGAGCTAACACATGATCGCTGTGGAGTTGAGCTAGTGACCGATTCAGTCATCGGAAAGTGACGCAGCTCTGACAGCTCCCGAAGGTTGTGCAAGGCTTCCTAAACACTTATCTGGTCCCACTTAGCGCTTCATTACGACACTTTCTTTTTTTCCGCGGATTTTATTGTTTTACCGAATCGAGGCGCGGCGGCGAACTTTGCTGTTCCAAGCAGATTTATTTGAACAAACTGTGAAGCTATTTGAATGAACTGTGAAGCACCTCGAGCTTAGGCAGCTGACGATGCTTCGTCGATCGGTTGTGCAAAATTTTATTTGGAGTCTGACATTTCTTTATCTCGAGTGAAACGAATAACAGCGGCGATGACCTTTTTCAGGCGATTTCTTTGGGCTTGTTCAATTGTTTTTCGGCGGAGAGTCGTGGGCTGCTCACAATGAATCATTGACGAGACTTATTCCGATACAAGGATTGGCATTGAGTTCGTGGAGCTCGAGGGAGCAGAACGCAGCTTGAGAAGTGAGATCTTGAAGTTCTCTGGCGGATTAAGTAATCGGCAAGTTTGTTCCGCACGCTATTCCTACTGATGATGATGACGAGTGTCGTGAATCGTTTGTTAAAGTCTTAGACGCTTCTATTTGCTTAGCTGTTAATTGCTGCGAAGATCAATGAACTTGTTGAGATTTGAAGCTCTTAAAGCTTTGAAATTTCCAACCGAATCTAACAAGAAAGGGTGAGAAGTGATGGCTTGTGACTGTAAACCACTTAGCCGTCAAATAGATAAAGATCCGCCAACGGTTCACATGAGCGATCTGACCAAAACAATTCATAGAAATCTGACCTTTCCAGGAACCTAGTGATCTTATTCCTAATTCGAGTATGATTCAGAGCTGCTCGATCTGTTCATCGATCTATCAACGTTGGATCAACAATGCGCGGGCTAACGTTGAGAAGAACTGACCCCGGGAATTCCCAATCAAGCCTCGCGATCAAAAGGATTTATCGCTGTAACTTATACTCAGCATCAATAATGATCAAGAGACGAACGAGCTTTCTGACATTCTCGAAATCCAATTAAACAAATAAACATTCAAAGCGCTGTAAAATGATTTTTTTACGATGTTCGGTTAGCTCAACATCGCATCAGCTGATAGTCAATGACGAGTCTGTATATAAACTGTCAGCGCTATGTTCATTTTCGCTTCTCGAGAGACTTCGTATCGAGGAGCGGGTCTCATTAAGAAATTATAAATCTTTCTTTTGTGTTTTATTCGAAAACAATCTCCTACAAAGAAAATGAGTTTCTTAGTCTTAAATTATATAATTTTCTTGTCATCTGAGAGCGAAACACTCGAACTCACACTCGTCTCGACGCAGCCCATAAAGCGAAGGCTTAGACTGTTGAACGGAGCGCAACCTTACCGCCGTGTGTCTCAAAACGGATTTGAAGGTCGACTATCGGGAGTTGGGCAATCGTTTATTTACATTTATGAGGCAACTTTCTTTATAAGGTAATAGATTTCTGCTTCGAGTCTGCACGCAACGCTTTTCACAAACTAATTAAGAAACACATGTTCTGGTTTCGAGGCGACATCGAAGTGGCAACAAGCTAGATAAGCTCTCGCGGCTCCAGTGAGCGGCACATCAAACATCAATTCGAGAGTGACACCTTCGCAAACCGTTGATCCAGTTAGGTGCTCGAACACTTCAAGATCAACTTATTCGTTCAGCGAGATTTCGCGTTGATCATTTGCATGCGGGAGCTTTGTCTGCGTTAAACCGAAGAAGAAGAATGAAGCGTCGCCTGGTGCGAGACTCCGTCTGCGCTCGGAATTTTTACCCTCTTTGCTTATCAAAGTTTATCAATGGAGATTGTCGCTTGTATTAATCATAGTTTCGCAAAGATAAGATAACAACTCGCAAGCTGGGAGAGCAATGAGTTTTGCACGGAAAGCGAAGACGATGAGCAAGCAGAAACGAAGTTTTTGGGAGTCGAAAATTCTTCACATCTTGGTCCCACATGTCAGGGCGACAGGGCTTGGAATGAAGCGGGTTCAATGAATAGAACGCAAAGTGCCTTGAACCGTATAACGCAGAAACTCTTGGAGCAAAGGAATGAGCTCGAATTTCTTTAAATAACAAAACAATCGATCGAGTTCCAAGCCCTGACCTTCTTTCTCCATCATTTTCGCAGAACAAATTTCTCGTCAAACGTTGAAGTTTGTCGCCATCGATCGACGAGTCTCGAAGCTCACCTGCACGCTAATTATTGATCGCTCGCAAAAAGCCGAAGTTGGTGCAGCTGCTAACATGTTTGTCGCATGTGCAAAGTCCGCCGTGGCTCGACGAAGCAAAAAAGTTAATTTGAATAGCTCGAGCTGTAACTTTATTGTTGCTCGCAATGTTCATTTCGTATGCGGAAGCTTGCATTTGAATATTTTTCCAATATTTGCAATGCTCTTTACCTCCTCGCGATGGCTTCAGCTGGTTGATGCGTGAGTCACCTAACCATTGCCCCTCAGTTTGATAACAAACATTTTGTGCTCAGTGACTAAAACGTTTTTCTATTGCCGCAATAAAATAAGTCAAACATAGCCGATTATGCAATAGAACTAACAATTGACTATCGAGAACAGCTGACGAGGAAAATTGACAGTCACGCTCACCTTTCGTCCTGGCACAGAGCTTTCTTCAGTTCCATCATGTCAATCTCCAGCTTTAATTGCGAGATTTCAATCATCAGATTGTTGTTGAGCTGCGTGAGTTGACTGTTGCGGTCCCGAAGCAGTTGATTCTCATGCAGGAGGTTCAGCTTGACGACATCCAGAGGCTCAGTCGAGCCTAGGCCCATCTGCTGCTGCTGGAGCAGCTTATCACTAAATTGCATGTTTTGCATTTCCGCGTTGATATCAGGATGGAACATTTTTTATCATAATTCTCTTGCTGTGCTGTTTTCACTCAGCAACTTCCGATTAAACTTTTTTTGCGCAAAAACTATTCACTGGAAGGCGCTCGGACGGCGAGAAAAACATTTCCTTCACGCAAATGCTAATTTCGCGACACTCTCCGACTCTTGGTACACCGCTCGGCTCGTTCCGACTCGATGCAAAAACAGAAAACATTCACAGAAACTTTTATGATTCACGCCGAATTTATTTCGCTGTCGTCCGACGTTGTTTTCACGCAATTTCGCAGCGAACTGAGAAACGAAACCAGAAAAAAACTTCTTGGTGAAATTTCGTAGTTTCGAGCGCGCGGTGAATTTCAAATTCAAATTAATGAAAAACGTTAAAATTGTGTAAATGTTACTTGTGAAATTGATCAGGAAATAAAGTTTAATTAAAGATTTGATGATCCGCTTTTCTGCTCAATCTTCACATCGCTTTCTCAGTTCAATAATTATACACAAACATTCAATCTGTGTAGCACAAGATATCAAAAGACATCGTTTCTAATCTTTTGCACAAGTTTCAATTTTGACACTCACTGTTCTTGTTCTATAAGAGATATTTAAGCGCAGAGATATCTACAAACACTTATCGCGAACGAGTAAATGGTGAGTTGATGCAAGGGTAGTTCAGACATCACCTATGCATTATCTAATAGCTTCTAGTTTTAATTAATCTATTAATTTTTGTTTCTATCCAAAATGAAACATATTTAATGAAAGCTTAATCATTGAACGAAGCTTTCTCAACGACACACTAAGTTGGGGGCAGCTAAATATTCACTGTTTTATTCTACTGAGTTAGTGAACAATTCTTGCCGCTCAAAATTATTCTTAAATTTCACCATACAAACATTTTTATTTTGGTTTCTTTTCGCTCTTGTTTTATTGAAAAAAATCCGCGTAACGAAATTATTTGGGTACAAACATTCTATGCTATATTAACCGGAGACCTTATCGTGACAGTTTTGAGCACAAAGTCACCGCTTCGGAGCAGAGAATCATAAAATCTGAGCAGGAAATTTTCAGCGGCTAGCAACAGGTTCGTAATTCGATCGCATATTAACATGTCACGTAATGATAACACCAAAATGTGCATTTCTGACTAATGTGAAGTGACGATGCAATAAAATCTTTTTTTGTTTTCTCCAATTTTAGTATCGGGTTAAGCAATAAAATCCTTCATCCTTCCAAGAATGGCAGACTATCTGACACGGAAGTTCAATTTCTTCCTTAACAACTGCGATAATGCCGAAGATTATACCGTCATGGAAAGGAATGGAGAATTATTAATCAGTCTAAAGGCTAATCAGATCCATCATGAATTCTACGGATATCAGGAGTATGCGAGCGAGCTCAACCCTTTGCTGTCAGATCCATACACACCCACTGTAAGTGTGAACGATGGTTACGAGACCGACCACACAGTCGTTTATGAAGTCGCTGATATTCAGCCTTCCTTGGAGTCCCAGTACAGCTTGTTGGATGAAATTGTAGTGGATGATCCTCGTGACCACAATCTTCCTCCTTCAGTAGTTGTGCAGCCTGCAGCTCATGCACCGAAACTGCCACAGCCAAAGCCAAAGAAGCCGAGAAAATCCAAAGGAAATTGGGGAAAAAAACAACAAAGAGAGTTTCTCGATCAAAAAGTCGCGAAGTCGAAAAGACGTGACGGAACCTACACTTGCTGGTACTGCCAGAAGTCGATCAGTTCAGCTAATGGGTTGAAGATCCACTTCCGGAAGGTCCACATTTTATCCTGGAACGATCACAAGCCACCTTCAAGCTCCCACGAGACCGGAAATGATAATCAGGCATCGCAATCCAATGTCGATGACATAAAACTCACCGTGGCTGAGACACGCGCTCTGACTGTGGCACTTGAACAATCGAGGATAGCTACGGATGCCTCAATTTACTGGGAGTGCAGAGTGTGTCAAGAACGAACGAACAAGCGAAAGCTAATGCGAGACCATTACTTGACAGAGCATTTGAATTTGCTCCGCGAGGCTCGCAGAACTATTCGCAACAGATCGAACTCTACGTGATCACAGCAATTTTATACCAAAGGCTAAAGGTGAGCTGCACAAAATTACAAAATAATCTTCCAGTTTTCATTCTTTCTATTTTAGGGATTCAGTCAATCCGAGATCAGAGATTATCAAGACGTTGATCGGGTCTGAAAGCAAATGCCGACAACAAACTTTCATTGGCTAAAGTTCACTTTTTTCATTTATAAATTTATATTATTAGAGTTTTAATTTTCATCAAAATAAATATATTTTCATACATCTGTTCTTGTAATTTTGGTTTCTGCAGCGATTATCGCGTTCAGTAAGTGATTATGTCCCCACACATAAATCGGAAAAAATACAATCGAGAGCTTGAGTCGCTCGAAAGTGTTAGTTGCGTGTTTGATATTTCGGCTTACCAATATGCCGGAGAAAATATTTTGTTGTGAAATATCAAATAGTTGTTGAAGTCTTGCACAAGGAGATGGACTAACGCTTGATTTTATTTACAAGGATTATCAAAACGACATCGATCGCGATCGATTTGCATAAAATTATCCACAGTAAGTCATACTAAGTAAGAAATGTCCCGTAAAAGTTATTTGAGCTTTCGCTCCATTTTTTCAGCAAGTCAATCGACAACTTTGCAATGTCGAATGTTCAGAAGACAGTGACGGAAATGTTGAATTGTTTCATAGGACGAACAGAAAACATCGATGAAGACTACGTCGTCATTGTTAGAGATGAAGGCTTAGCGGTTGTGCTGAGAGCTTTTGTAAGCTCAATGGAATCTACTGGTTGGATGACATGGGTTGAGACTAGCAACACTCAAAGTGACGAGTCAGAATCTGAAGAAATTGCTGAGGATAACGAGAGCGATTGTCAGTTCATTGAGCCGTCAACCAGTGAGAGTGATGAAGCTCAAGTTGCGCCTTCAACTAGTAACAACTCGATTGAACCCGCCGAACGATCAAGTGCGCATGGACCGTCTAATTCGTTGGGAAACTTAAATGACTCAGAGCGAGAAGCACAAATCACTAACACAGTTGCCACTCGTGAAGACGGAAGATTTTATTGTACTAAGTGTATAATATTCAGCCACACGATCAAAGAGCGCGTTGAGATCCATGTGAGAAAAGCGCATTTTTATGTTAGCCCTTATTTAACCAAACAGGAAGCAAGGCAGCGAGCGGAGGCTCATCTTGCTGACTCTGAAGTTATTGTAATTGAATCGGAGAGCGACGCTCCAGTTCGTCATAATAAATCGAAACGGACGACCCACATAAAAGCTCGACGCCGAATGAAACACATTGGATCAAAATGCAGAAAACGAAGAAATGTGATTGACAGGATTATTGCCAAAGCAAAAAGGAAGAAAGGACCCACAAGGCTTTATACCTGTTACCTCTGCGAAGAAGTCATGACATATTCGAGACCGGACATTCACAATCACTTCCGTGAAAAACACAATCGCATTTTGATAAGAAGAACTGATAAGCCGAATAGCAATAAAACCAAGCGATCGAGCCGCGCTTCGAAGTCATCAGATCAGGAAAAGGAGTGGATCAGCGATGGGATTCGAAGATCGACGATCAAAGGCGCAACAGGGACATATTTCCAGTGCTTTAATTGTACAAAGGTTTGCCAAACTCGCAGCATCATTCGGTATCATCTCTTGAAAAGCTCCTGCCGTTTTCAAAAGTGAACATCATCGCCGAGCTTTCGAAAACTTCTGGAATTAAAATTTCAAATTGCTAAAGTTTTCAATAAAAAATAATTAAATCGTTTGACTCTGTCTCCGTCGATAAGTTATCTCAGATATCTAGAAGTTTTTGCAGTGCTTTCAATACATTGACAAAATACTCATTCTGTTGTGTTTCGGGGACATAAATACAGCCGACGAATCATACACATATCAAAGCTGTGACTAATTCGCTTCAGTTGCGGTCTAGAAGTGAGAGGTTTCGGATCGAACGTAACTTTAACTTATATTTACAACAACTTGAGAACTTTGCTGATAGCTCCGAAGTGGAAGTAATTACTAACAAGTCAGCAAGTTGGTGAAACGTGAATTAAAAATTGAAAACGGAAATGTCGTCGCTTCATCGTCATGAGCTTATCAGAAAGGTTGACCGGTTGATTGGCCGAACGAGCAACATTGAAAAGTTGATTGTTATGATAAAAGGCGAGAGTTGGACCATCTCTACGCCGGACCTTAAATTGTTCCTGGAGGGAAATGGATTCAAGGAGTTTGACGAGGTGAACGAACAGCCGCCAGTCCACGTTAAGCAGGAAAACGATCCTGATGCTCTCTCGGATTCAGATTTAAGAAAAATGGCTGCAGATTTCCTTAAGAGCAATAACCTTGTGAAATTAGAAGCTGACATGGCTTCTGACACCACAGAAGAGGAAGAGACAGTGTCCTTTCCAAGTGTCGAGATGCCGTATCTAGAGACAAGCTTCGATCCTAACGTATCGTCCACCAGTTCTGCTCCAATCGTTATTTCGAGTGTGCAATCGATTGCTCCCAACTGGATGAGAACGGTGACTGACAGATGCAAAACTGTTGTCAACCAATCAATAATTTACAAATGCGAGCTTTGCTTTGACATCAGTCAAACAGAAACACAATTCCAAGATCATTTCTTCATGCAGCACTCGGGACATGATGACAAGACATTGATCGAGCTTCACGCCCAAAAGTCTCAAGTGAGAGTTGATCAGTATCGTTGCTGCCAGTGCTCAAACTTTACGAGTAAAACTTCAAAAGGGATGAAGCAGCACCTTCGCAAAAAACATTTCAAAGCAGCTCCAGAAAACTCAAGCAACAGCGCAGCTCCACCGAGATCCCGCTACTTGAAGGTCAAGCAGAAATATTGGCTCGACACGCAAATTAAAAACTCTGAGCTATCTCGAGAAACCGGCGAGAAAACAGTTTGGAATTGTTCGGTTTGCAAAAAATATCCGTGCCTAACAAAATCGGCCATTAAAAGTCACATCGCGGAGAAGCATAAACGCCTGATGGTCAAAGCTGGACGTGAATGACTTAAAAATGAATTTGTTAAGAACCGAAAAAAAATATCAATAAAACTTTTAAAGTCTATCATACCGGATGGCGTTTGGTAATTAGTTTCAAATTTCTTCTACAGTCGGCAACAGCGCTTGAAAAATAATTGTAACATCCCAACATTGCCAAAGGAGAGTGAGCATATTTCACTCACATAAGAGTGTGCTGAGTGTGCGAGTGTGAAGATCGTTCAAACTGCGAAAGAATTTAAAATCTTCACGATCACCGAAGGGATAAGTTTGGTTGTAAGCAAGTTCTGTGTTTTTAAGGTGAGAGCGCAGTGCGACAATTTTATATGTGAAATGTGAATTTCATCATTTCTGTTTTCTAGTTAGAACTCGCGAAGATGGAAGAGCTCATCGAGAAGTTTAATCTTACCAAAGATAAAGACTTGATAATAATGAAGAGAACTGATTTGTTGGCTAACTTTCGGCGCAATTTGAACGTTACAAGATCCGAAGGCAGTGATTTCGATGAAGAAGAAGATTTGTCATCGAGCTGTCCCGATGATGATTCAACGACGGATTTTGAGGCAACGACAAGCAAGAGACGCGTGAAGAAATCGAAAACGGCGCGGATGAATCTCCAAGATGTTGAGAAATTAGTGGCAGAGTCGACAGTGAGAACAGCGGAAGGAGAGAAAGCTTGGATTTGTAAAATCTGCAAGCACTTCAGTTCTATGTTCAAAGCCGGAATGAGAAAACATTTGGAGCAGCAGCATCCGACTAATGGCGATCGCTCGCAGCTGAACCAAGCTGAGAAAGCTTGGCGCCTTGAAGGCGTGAAAAAATCTGAAGTAGCGACCGCCGATGAACGACGACGCTGGAAGTGTTTTATTTGTTCACAGCAGATTTACAGTAACAGCTCGATAAGATATCACCTGGCCCAAAGACACTTGCCATTTCTGAGAAAGGGAAAAGCTGCCTACGACTTCCATGTTCATAAGTGCCAACAGCTGTTTAAGGCCTGATTGAGAATTCACTGAGTGCGAATTCACTGAAATTAAAATATAAAATTTGTGAGACTTGCATTAGTTTTCTGTAAAAAATATATTTGATTTTCTGTAGAATACTTTTTAAATAACGAAATGTACCAAATAATTTTTTCGCTGCCCTTTAACTAAACGGGACACCCAGTGCTAAATTCATGCCTCGTTTCGCTCATCTCCGCATCCCTCAAACCTTATCTAACATTAGTTAAAGACAACGGAGCTGTCACAAGCGATTCATTGAAAATAAAATTTGATTGTGATTATAAAGTTCCTATAACAATAAATTTAATAAGCAGCAATCGCGACAGCGATAAGATTTAGAAATGAATTTAAACAAGCGAGCTGTGCCTCGAAAGCAACGGAGAATGATTTGTAGACAAGTAAATAAAAAAATATTTTAAAAATATTGACCAAACTGCGAGAGAAAACAATTGACCAATTTAGCAGCAAACAATATTTTTAAATAATTCATAGAATTCATAAAGAAAACGAACATAAAAAATTTTCATTAAAAATTGTAATAAATATTTCATGTTAGTACAAAATGAAAAAAATCATTTTTTTTATTTTTATTTAAAGCCTTTATTCAACCCAATTCTGGATAAAGCTTTCTCTCAGTAATTTCCTCTTTCAGATATTTGAAATTTCCCCGAGCTTCCCGTTTACATATGTTTGTGTTCAAATGTTCGAAAGGAACATATCTCGTATGTATTTCACTGAGTTGTGTGAAGCAAAGATTTTATAAGAGCACAAAGATTGTTTATCTACGGTGTAAGCCAATAAGTTGTGTGAAGGTGTGAGACGGAATTCTTGTCACACGTTAGAAGAACGGCTAAGCGTAGGGACATAGTAATCTAGAATTGATTTATTTAAAGTTCAGAGTGTTTCTGATGGTTCATAAGGATTTGCAACTCCACGACTTATTTGAATTCCACGACAAAAGAAGAATCCGCGAAGATGGAAAAATTCATTGAGCAGTTCAATTCATCGAAAGTTGATGATTTGATAGTTATGAAAAGAACTGAGTTCAATGTGAATTTTATTCCCAATTTGAACTTGTCGAGAACCGAAAGTGTTTCTGTTGAAGATGAAGAAGAATTGTCATCGAGCACTTCCGCGGCTCCGTCAGTCGAGTCTACGACAATCGACGCAGAGAGTGAAAATATTCTGCGTTCTATCGACGGAGGCTTCAGTTGCGGCTTTTGCAAACACTTTGCAAATATAAATCTTGAAACAGTTCGAATGCACATTATTCGAAAGCATTGTGCTCGGGAATTTCATGGAGCTACAAGTGCATCCAACGCTCCAAGTTCATCCAACGCTCCAAGTTCATCTAACGTTCCAAGTTTATCCAACGCTCCAAATCAATCCAAAGCTCCAGGTTCATCCAACGCTCCAAGTTCATCCAACGCTCCAAATAAATCCAACGCTCCAGGTTCTTCCAACGCTCCAAATCAATCCAACGCTCCAGGTTCATCCAGCGCAGATACTTCTGTAAAATCCGGTGAAGCATCGGCAGCAGTCAAACACAACTTGACGAAACGTGGTCCAAAGTTGAGCGAAGCCGCAAGAACTTGGCTGCTTGACAGCATGAGGCGGTCGAAAGTTAAAGGCGCAACAGGCTCATACTTCCAGTGCTGGATGTGTTCACAGGTATTCAAAAATTACAATAAGATTCGCTATCATTTCTTGAGCAGCTGTTGCCGTTTCCGAGAGGGAGTGCAGCGTATCTGAGCTTTCAAAGCCTTTCGAATTAAGCATCCTAACATTAAATTATCAAACTAGTTGATTTCTGTCCAATCCGTGAACTGTCGATAAGTAGTATTTGTCTATACATTGACAGTGATCGTTTTTATTCTAGAAAAAATATTCACAAGTAAATACGAAGAATTCGCTTTTCATTAAGACAAATAGAACACCGGTCACTGGTGAAGTCTTGTTTTGCATTTTGTAATAATGCAACTATCTTTCTATTACCAATCAGATGTTCGAATTAACAACTTAAGCCGCGAATTATCATATGAGTAGCCAAATTACCAGTTCCTCCCCATATGTCACCCGTATGTACGAGCGTTACTGAAAGCTTAACACAGCTTCGGCTGTTTAAAAGAATTCAGCTTCTCAAATGAACATGAATATTAAAGAAAATCCAAGCAAATGTGTAAATTTATTCAGCAATTTGTTTTATTCGTTACGGGTTATGAGTTTGTTAGGCATTAGACGAAATATTATAAACGAAAAATAATTGATAACAAAAAATCGCTGCACGGCTTTGGCGAAATAAAATTATCAACCGTTGCGCGCCTTCAACTGATCAGAGAAAAAGTTAGATGATAAGAAAGTGTATCTAGTGTGTGAAATTCGTTAACAATTTCGGTTCATATGTAAAACATGTGGTGCCTTAGACCGTTCAGTTGGCTGTCGAACATTTTCAAGTGTCAAATTAAGATAAGGAAATAAAATTACCACATGAAGATTTTTATAAACAAAATCTAATAATGTTTTAGTGTTCGACAAGATTGTGTGATTCGGCATGACTCATCTCACGAAAAAACACACGACATGGATTGCAGCTCACATTTCACCACATCATGTCGGTGTAAATTTCCAAGATCTGCATTAAGCACTCGTTTAGTACGTAGAGAACAAGAAGACCAAGACAATCGACCAAGAAGATTACATGAATTCTAAATATTTTGATTTAATTCGTAATTTCAATTTCACAAAATTAAACTTTTTAAATTTCAATTTCACAAAATTAAACTTTTTAAATTTCAATTTCGTGATCTTCTGCAGTCGTTTTTAAAAGCTCAATTATTCGAAGTCTTAATGGCTCGCGGCGATCCATTGACGGATTTTCGAACGCTACTGAATCGCCGCGAACAATCCAAATGTTTCCATCTTGCACAAGAAACTTGAAAATATTTCGGCAGCGCAAGAAAATATTCGTTCTAATAACAGATTTTATGTGTTAAAATTGAAGAGCTGAAGTCGTTTATAAAAGTAAATTACACGTCATCTGCTCAAACCGTTGGCGATGTGAATGGACGAAGTCTCTGCAGAATAATCTAAGCTTCGATGCGATCGCGACAGATTTTCCTAGTTGCTGCGCTTTTGGCTGTTGCTTCGGCGGCAAATGATTGGCGACCTGATCAGCAGGCGAAGTTCAAGTCATGGAAAGCTCAGTTTAAGAAGAAATACGCATCGCAAAAAGAGGAGAATCAAGCAATGGAATCAATGCTCCGCAATCAAAATGAGATCGACGCTCACAACCAACGGTTTCGCGCTGGGAAAGAAACTTACGAGCGAGGCTTGTGGAGTCGGTCGGATTTGTCATTCGAGGAGAAGCAGAAACTTCTGACTGGCTCAAGGGACGATCCCGCAGCCGCCAACTCTTCAAACTTACAAGCAGCCCCGAAAAACACAAAAGCAGTGCCAAATACGTTGAATTGGGTGACAGGTGGTTTGGTCCACCCGGTGGACGATCAAGAATATTGCGGCTCATGCTACGCTTTCGCCACTGCTGGAGTTGTCGAAGGAGTTTTGCTGAAGAAAAACATTTCGACGCGAGTTTCTGTTCAACAGATTATCGACTGCAACAAATCCAACGACGGCTGTGCGGGCGGTGAACCGATTCTGAGCTTAAAGTATGCGAAGACAAACGGATTGGCGAGCGCCTCAAGTTATCCTTACTTATCGAAAGAGGGAAAATGCCAGACAATCACGCCCGTCTCGAAAGTTTCAAGTGTTGGCCGCCAAAGCCTGAACGGAAACGAGAATCGTCTCAAAGGATTTGTTGCTAACTACGGACCGGTTGCTGGTAAGAGGCGTAAAATCGAATTTATCTCCATTTTATTGAGAGATTTCCTTTGAAGTCGCAATCAATGCCGCTGATTCGCTAATGGATTACAAAACTGGAGTTTACAACAACCCTCGATGCTCAAAAAGGCAAGACCACGCTGTGCTTCTTGTGGGTTACGGATCGGACACAAAGTACGGCGATTACTGGCTCGTTAAAAACTCTTGGGTGAGCTCAGAGATTCTCGCTCGCTGATTAATTTCCAACGAGGCGAGACTTGACCTTTTCGCTTTTATTTTAGGGCGACACATGGGGCGAAGCGGGCTACGTTCGCATGGCGAGGAACAAAAAGAACCAGTGTGGGATTGCGAGCACTGTCTGGTACGCAGTTTAAATGTTGATCATTAAAAAGCTCGCAAAAGGTTTTCGAGTTCATAAATAAACACAAAGGCATTTGAGCATCAAAGTCGACTTGTTACTCAAGCCCTTCCTGTCTTTTATGAACGAAGCAACCAACGTCTGCTGTCAGGGAGCTGGCAATGTTTGAGTTCTAAACGAACGGAAGTAAATAAGGGTTCGGCGGAAGTCTCTTCAAACGTTAAACTTTCATTACGGAGAGCAAAAGCTTTCATGCTACTGTTCTCTGCCGCTCTCCATACACAGCTCCCACAACAAAATCAAAAAGCATGAAGGATCTAACTGGAGCAGGTTATTAAACTTCATGCAACGAGTAAACAAACGAGCTGTTATGCCAAATCGGAATGAAAAGCTCGAATCTCAATTTCATTTCAAGTTTTTTTCTGCTTTCCATTCCACTTGGCACATGTTATTTAATGGATACGCAAAGCAGCAGAAGCTACAGTGGCAGGATGTTTTGCGAAATCAAAGAAGAGCGCGCGTGAACGAGGAGAGGGAATTCGTTGGGATCAAATTTTCGTGCCATTATCGTTTTCATATTTAAATTGAACAACTTTCCTCTG
This sequence comes from Smittia sp. YW1114-2, assembly GCA_033064975.1. Classification (NCBI taxonomy): domain Eukaryota; kingdom Metazoa; phylum Arthropoda; class Insecta; order Diptera; family Chironomidae; genus Smittia; species Smittia sp. YW1114-2. The sequence continues at coordinate 16,451,633 of CP093833.1, forward strand.
CTCGCTTCCTTTTTTTCGGAAAGCTCACAAACATCGAGCAATCTGATGTGGCAAACCCTCGGATAAGAGATCTCGCAGTATTTCCAATTTGTTTTCAAACTTCCCGCATGGAACACAACAAGCCATTGTTCGCTTTTATTCTTTGCCTCAACAACTATTTTAGCGGCGCTGAGCCTTCAAACGCTTTCGATGCTAATGGCTTCGCTTTTGTTCCTCGCTCTGCTGCGATTGGAGTGTCGTAAGTTCGTTAGTTATGTCAATGGGGCGAGAGGGATTAAACTTTCATCCGCATGGTTGAAAACTGCTAACAGGCTCAAGCGTTGGCGTAGCGAGATGTACTGATAACAAGCAAAGTTAGAACTGCTTGAATGCAAATTCGTTTTCATGCATTTCTGATGAATTTCACAGACAGAGAGAACCAACTTCGCTGTTAGTAACTGCGTCATTGCTTGAGGAGTAGCTATGCTTTGATATAAGTTACAAGCTTTTAAGGATTTCTTTTAAAAAAGTCCAGAGAACTACTCAAGCACTAGGCAAAGCAAATGCTTTGAATTTCTCGCAGCACTCGAATTCCATTAAGGCTTTAAAATCAAACTAGGTCTCGTTCCCTCGTAAGTTAGCAAATAAATTGGTTCCAGGTGAGCCAATAAAGAGCAACGACGATTGGCAATACCGCCAAGGCTTAATAATTTTAAACTTCCAACGGTTATTGCTTTATATCTTCGAGGTCTGCTAACGACAAAATGTTTTCCTTTGAATTTCATCCGCATTGCCGCTTGGGTTCACGAGAACAGGAATTAATTAACGCAGCACGGTATTTGCAACGTTGTTTGAATTTTCCCTATCGCCAACTAATTAATTTCTCAATAACGTTGCCATGGTTCGATCGAGTCGAGAGCCACGACCGAGGCTCATCGTCGCTCCTGCCCTGTGAATCAATTTATAGTCGAATTTATGTCTCGATTACAAGCCGTCACATGGCAACGAGAGACACAAGGCTGCAGATTGAACAAAGCTTTCAGCCTGACATCGCCTGTACTTGTTTGGGCGGGTGCTTTTTATCTCCATTACATGAAAGGCATGAATTTTTAATTTCGGAACAGCTTCATCCAGATTTAAATTCTGAATAATGATGTGATTTAATCGGATGACATTTTTTGGGGACAGTTGGCCGCTTTACAGTTTTTGCTCGCTCCATTTCCGTCTGATGGATTTTGTGAGTCAGGATTTAGGGACAGCGAGCGAATTTGTATCTGTCAAAACGGTTAATCAAGACAAGCGACCCTTTTGAAGCGTCTAGCACTTACTTAGCTACATTCAAATTCGCCTCGCTGCGATTCGTAATCAAATTATAAAAGATTTGATGCTTCACGGCAAAAGTCGGATGTGTAAACATGCTAACAGCAACATTGGGTTCAATTTGGGAGGAAGCAGAGCAGTCGAGTGCACTGAAATGTGCTGTTTGCTTTCGCATAAATATTTCGTATTTTGCTTTCAAAGCTGAATAGCAAGACTCTCTCGCTGTTTACTTGCTTTCCTTTCATGAATATTGACTTCCGCTGTCTCATCTCGCTAGTGAAGTTCACGAAGGGAATTGAAATGGAGCGACAGCTCCGAAATGAATTTGTTAATTTGAAAGCTCTCGAAAGGAGATCAAGGGGAGGAAGAGGACGAGACTGAGCAAAGAAGGGATTGAGGTTTGTGAAGTTGATCCGGACCTTTCCCCTTGCTCATAATTACAAACGGGTCACTTCACCTCATCGACCGAGATCTCAAGAGTCCAGTGAATTAAAACGATAAGGTTCGAGTGGGTCGAGGAGACAGAGAAATGAGAAACTAATGAGAAATGCCAGCAAACAGCCTAACAACATCTCGAGGGCAAATGCAATCAATTCCTTCCCGAATTCCTTTTGTAGAGTCTGCCGTTGATGAGATTTCACGTAAACAAAAATATCTTTAATTAGATTTTGTAAACAAGCTCGCATCGTTCGTCGGTGTGCAAGGTAAAAACGAAGACTCGTGGAAAGAAACACATCGAGTCGATTCAAGTTTTTAGTCGAGAAGAAATCTTGTTTATCTTTCGCTAACTCTGATTAGTTGTCGTCTCAAGATAACGAGAAGTCTCTTACATCTCCTTGGCAACTTGTTAGTTTTCCCCATTGTAAACTTATTTCCGTAATTAAATAGCAAGCAGCCAAGCAAGCGAGTGAAATCAAAATCAGGTTAAGAGTCTTCAAAACTGGTTCTAATTAATTGCTCTCGACAAAGTTCTCCAACGCAATTAGTTGCTTTCGAGGTTTTGGGGGTAATCAATTTGATGTGTTGCAGGAGCTACCAAATGTTGAGCTGCATTTGGATAATGTAGTTGCCCGCCGTTAAAAGCGCTATTGCTGTGGTTCACCTGGTCTGTAAAGAGATTACCATCAAAAAGCACTCGCAGCGCGACAAACTCGTGTCGTTCACAATCATTTATTGTCCGAGCGTTGCTCCGTCTGCTGTGTAGCTGAGCACAATCAAGTTTATACTGTTTAAAAAGCACAGAAGGACATGCAACGATTTACCGGCGCTCGTCCAGTCACGAAGCAGTTGCTATGGACGCAAATGTTTTGCACGCGTTAAAGCTTAATGTAACGACATTACGTGAAGCTCGACATGAAATTTAATTAGCAACGAATCATTCGTCAAAGCTTGTTGTTGATGGCAATTCAATTCACAGGAAAGAGATTCATTTCATCTTGGCCACTCTATAGCTTCAGGCGCAATGGAAATATATAAATAGCTTCAGTTTCGATGACTGCCCACGCTTATTATTGAATACTGTGTTGCCTTGACTTCAGTTGCCAGAATTTTGCAATAATTTTCATCGGAATTTAATCAATGTAAAAACGCGCCACTGCCCGAAGCCCTCTGCAACCTTCCAAAAGAGAAAAATGTGAAATTAAATATTTGAGCTTCTGAAACAATAATCCGCTTTACACATTACACACCTGCTTGAAATTCACTCACTCATATCCTGACTTCCTCGAATTTTGCATTTAAGAGCCTTAAGCTCGGTTTTCAATTCAATGGTGCCGAGTCCTTATGTTTTGATTAAGCAATGCTGCAGCAACCTCAACAAGCTTTCTCGAGTAATTTTACTTCGCGAAATCGCTCGAATCTGTACTGTAAACTGAAAATACTCGAGAAAAACTTTCCGCATAAAACTCGAAGATTATGAAAACAAATTAATAATTTTAATTAAAATCTTGAACACAAACAAAACTAGAAAACCTCTACAAACTTTGCCCTTTGCACAACCGTCATCAACCATTCAGATCTCAATTACTTATTCATGGTGTAGATAAGCTTTCTACCCTAATTTCCTTCCGACTGAGCCTCCATCAAAGTCATCAGATCAGCTATCGGTCAGACCGAACATGGTATCGATCTTAAAGAAAAGTTCAGCTAATTTGTTTGAGATTGATAAGATCCATTGTGATTGACCGCTGCCCAATGACCGAGAATAAATTGCGCCCACGCAAAGCACAACTTAATCAGCTTAGCCAAGCGGCTGGCAGTGAATCCGTTTCGTGAATTCATCGCTCGAACTTATTTTTCATGTTAATGAGCAGGAAATTCACTGGAACTTTATTAAGCAATAATTCTCTTTATGACACACCTGACGAAGACAATCACCAAATTCGAGGCTAGGCGGAGGTCAATGAATGAATTAAAAGTCAATTTGGAAGAAAGCAAAACTTTGCCAGCACTTCTCATGTTTTTGCGCTTGTTAGAACGAGTCGTCAACCCTTCGGCAATAAATTCTTTCATGGCATCAAGCACACATCACCGGGCTCTCGTCACAGCGAAGGAAAATAGACAAAAGCAAATCAATAAATATAAAATTCGATTGCAATCAATATCCATTTGATGGACAAGAGAGGGGAAGAGATCCAAGCGAGGAGGAAACTCGAGTCTTATTGAATTTTCCCTGCTCTCGTCGCCAGCTTCATTTGAAGGGAAGCGTCGGTTGATGATGTCGTTGAGACGAAATCGAATCAAAAAGTTCGAGAACGTGATTTGTGAATTTCCTTCCATCGAAAGAAAGTGATTCATAGTCTCCATGGTGATGGATAGCTGAAAAGATTTCACTTCACTCTGATTCCATTCCATATTTTTCGATTTCATAAATCACACGAAAGTCTGTTTCATCCTTTGCGGGTTCTCATGACGAGATTAAAGAGGAATCATTCCTGTTTGTTGGGCTTTGATGTTGCTCTGGATTCTGGATCGATTTCACTTTACAACACACATCGCTGGATTGCTAAAGGTTAGTGATGCGAATTTCAAAAGCTTCAAGGATAATTGAGGGCGGTTGGCTGTCCGACAATGTATTCACATAGTTGCGACCTTTTTTTAAAACGGAGCTTTGCGTGTGACGTTTTCCCATTTCTCATACACTCGCCGTAATGAATTTCCATCGTGTTTATGACAACGGCCATAGATGAAGTTGAATCCACTGACCGTTATGTCGTATCCGCTGTTGGTGGAGATTTATTGCAGTCGGTCCACAATGCGGCTGCAGCTTCTCTCGAAATCGAGCAGACACCACTCGCACTAACGACTCCCACAATTTATATACGAGATAAGAAAAGTTTTCATTTGCCAAATCGATTTTCATTTAAAATCTGAGAAGGAAAATTTCGCGCGAATGAATGATAAAATAATCACTCCCGACGTCTCATCCTGAGTTAATGAGGCAGTGATAAGAGAGTAAGCTCGGAACGCTTTCGTGGAATGTAAATTAAAACAATTTGCGCGCGGTGTGAGTTTTAATGAAGCAGAGCATTCATAAATTCAGACACGGCTGGGGGCGGGAAAGAGTTGCCCACCGCCGACGGTTGAAGCGAATCTCGAACGCGAGACATAATGAATTCTTCACTCGGCGGGTAATAAACATCGCTTTTTAAATAATAAATATACTTTAACGAGTGATGAATTATTTATGGAAACTCACCTTATTGCCTTCAGGCTTCACTTAAGATACCTTTTTTGGCTGCTTCTTAATGATTCGCCCGGTTTTCCTTTCAAATCGCACCGGAAAAAGGCAGAAGAGCGAGATGAGAATCACTTTTTCACCGTCGACAAAGCCTTTCAGGAACGAATGGAAAATGACGTGTAACAATTGCTGGTGAAATTTATTGTTTTTGATGAGTGTTTTGACGTTTGGTGTGCTCTGTGGCTGCCCGAACACCATGAGCTTGCATGAAAAGCGAGGCGAGAGAAAATAAATTTCCACCGCAACGAAGAAAACCGATGAATCATTGACAGTTCTCGTGTCGAGTTTTGAGGGTTTACATGTGTTCTTGTTCGATAAGAATTGATGCGAGATTATTGAGAGGAAAACCCGGTGTGAAGGTGGAAAAGCGGAAAGTGATCGAGGTCTATTGACGATGCTGCTAGCCAGGGAGTCGCTGAGCTGACGAATTTCTAACTTTGATGAATTAGATTGTCAAGGCGAAAATATTTTAAGAGGATTCTTTCCCTTCTGCGTGCTAATCACACCCAAGTTTCGACCCGAGACAAGTCTGAAGCCCACGATGATTAAATCAGAAGAAATTAAGTTGACAAAGTTTGTCGTCGTCTCGCGCGCCATCGAAGCGAAACGTGAAGCTGTCGAGATAACTGAACCGAAAGGTCTCGGCAGTATTTTTGACAGTAAGTCCTAAGCTTGAGTTGCTCTCTTAAAAATTTCTTTCTCGGTCCGTTATTGAAGGTTTATCGACCTTAGTAACGAACCAAACTCAATCAAGAATAAAAATTCTTAGCCTGAAATCTGTGGGTAAAGCGGCAGCGATTGCTCAATTTTATTTTGAAGGAAATCTGAGATTGCAAAAGGCCAAAGCGGAATTTCCGAGAAGCCATGAAGATTTTCTAATGAAACGATGCAGGAACGCTGAAACATCTTCTTTAAAAAGAACCCTTCTGAATGAAACCTAAAATGGCAGAGGTGGAATCGCCTTCCCTCGTCTTTTTAAAAAGAAATAAATTTCAATAAAAAATCCCAGCTAGTCTCAATCACCTGCTGCTCTCCCCTTCCGAGAAACGAGTTCGCTTTTAATGAAGTTTCTGATGGGAAAGTTCTACTCTAGAAAGCCTTCGACGAAACAGTTTGTGGACGCCCCAGCTGAAAAGGCAAATTAAGTTCACTTTCAGCTCGGGAAAATCGATGAAACTTCTCACGATTTGCCTTTGTTAGCATTAAAAATTAATCAGCTGTGAAATGATGATGATACGACATGACAGTAATTTTTCAATTTTAATATCAGTTTCGCCTTCGCTTCAACGTCAAAACTTGTCAGGCGAGCGAAAAATCACCCTTCGCAAAAAAATTGCTTAATTTTCTCATTAAATCGTCCCCTGATACACAAACTTTTAGATTGACATTGAAGTCCCTTTTGCCTTCGCCTGCCTTACAGCGAAGCCCTCACCCCTGACAGGATTCAAACAAGTGTTTTTCCGCCGCTTAGCTCGTGCACAGCAACGGGGAGAATTCTTATTAAAAATTCCAGAACGTGCAACGGTTTGAATCGTTACATGGCAACACATTCTAATATGTATTGCGACTGTGACATTTTAAAACTCTTTTCGTTTCAACGGAGGATCTTGACGGAGATCTCGAAGAGATTCAGAGGCAGGAGAAGTGTCGGTGCATTGATGTAATTCTACTCAATTTATGGCTCTTGTGCATGTCGTTTTATTGCTCACAAGGGGTTTAAATTGTTCCCTCTGAAAGAAATCTTTCGTCTTGTTGTCATGGAAATTTTCCTGACAAGGAAAGAGCATTGAAAGGTACTAAACGATGAAGATTACTACGAGGAAACTTATCGATTTTCTTATCCCTAGCTCGTCTGACTGCTCTTACTTTTGCCGCTCGAATGCGGTCAATTCAAAGGTTTCTTCGAGAACTCATTCAAACTAAATCATCGGGAAATCGACTCACAATGGAGCATCGAAAGACAAAAACTTCAGCCATGCATTAAATTTTACGATGAACTTGAAGTGGAAAAGTTTCGGTGAAAGTCGGATCGAGAGAGCGTCGTCTGGAAAACTCAACGGAACTTTTGTTTTCGATGATAATTCATTATTGTTTGCTGATGCGGAACTTTTCTTCTCTTCTCCGATCACAGTTTTAGTTTCCTCTTTATCTGTTGGGGCGAAGCATGAAACTGAAAGCTGTAAAGGAAGAAGGAAAAACTTTTCTTGGTAATTAAAATATAAACTCCTTCGATGGAACTTTTTTATTACGCTGAATAGAAAAGCGATTTCTACTGAGGGAGCAGGTAAAGAAAATCCGGCACGTTCTTTGTTTCCATGTTTCCGACCTGCCTGGATTCCTGGATTTGCTCAGCTTTGAACAAATGGATTGCCATTACAGTTTACTCATTCCACTGCAATTTTCGCTGTCTCAAACATTCACTGACTTGCATTCTGATCTCATTCCTCAATGAGTTGGAAAAACTTAAGAAAACTCGGGAAAATTCTGCTGCGAACACATCTGAAGCGAAAACATTCCCAATTGCACCCGAAACTCAATTAAAACTTGGAAATTCATTTCATTTTTGTAAATTTATTCTGCAAATTCGTTTTTGTGCAGCGCGTAAATTGCTCGAATCAATGAAATTACTTTAAATTCAATTAATTTTCATTTTCCACTCGAATCGGATTCGCAACGTATTGGTTTTCATTCGGTGAATTTTGCGGGCGAGCGTCGGTGGATTAAAAGGCAGTAAATGAGTTTCCAAAAAAACACAAAAAGTGATTACGTCTGCAAGCTCAGCTGCTTTACTCCATCGCTTTCTAGCTTGAATTCGCTTATACAAAATTTGAAAATTCCATCGCTTATCCTGCGAAACGTTTAAACAACATTCTCAAGTTTTATTGCTGTTTTTATTGGTTCAGCACCTGAGCTTCTGAAATAAAAATTGTCAGTGCTTACAGAGGACGAGAGAAGAAGAATTTCAAGTTTTATCAAAATCGCGTGAGAGCGATAAATTACATTTTGATGAAAGTGAAAAGTTTATGTCCATAATCTTTCGAGTTTTTATGGTGGGATGTTGTCAATTAATTCGGTGAGCTTTAGACTTAGCCTAAGGCAATCGACAAGCATTCCTTGCTTGCCATCTTGTTGTTGAACCTAATAATTAAATCAAGAGCTTCAATTTATTCCGAGGCTTTTGAAGCTTTAAACACAAATTTATTATATCCGTCGTGAGCTCTCATAAGAACAGCTTTGGCAAAGCTCAAACATTTCAACCGCTAATTGCCATTTGTATTTATGGCTAGGAGTCAAACTTTAGCTCTCGTTTAGTTCGATTTCATGGCTGGGAATTTCAAATCGGATTAGTGAAACAATATTGGCCCAGGAGAACTCTTAAGAATTTACTTTGAGACGATCCAAGAGCGATTGAGAGCAAAAACATTTGATCATTTCGGTGTGCGGTCTCTAAACGGATTAGATTCTCCGAGCAAACTTTCAAGCAAAGTTGATTCACAGCCTGAAGCTTGGGGAATGTTTGCGTCTTGTTTCGGTCGTGCTGTCAGAATGCAAATCAATCTCGAGAGATTTTCCGAGGATCAGTGCCGAACGAGCAAATGAAAATCCTGCGGAAAGTTCAAACAACTGCCAAGTAATACTTTAAATCTCTTGAAACCATCAAAACCGATGAAATTCAGTTCAAACGATCCTGGAAACAGTTTCTTTGCTTCAGATTATTGGGTGGAAGATGGAATTTCCCTGAAAGTCTGCTTGAAAGAAAACCTTCTCGAGCGTGAAGCTTTGATTTTAATAGAAATTTAATCTCCTCAAAAGTCGAAAGTTTACACGAACATTTTCCCGGAATGTCTGAATTATCGATCAAAAATTCCGTTGATGATTGAAAGCCTCGTCGCTTCAGGCCTGAAATCTTTGAACATGCTAATCGCTCAATAACAACTCACCGTGATTAGATTGGAAACTCATTTTCCTTCTTCTTGCTTTTACAATTATTCTCAAGATCTCAACTTTTTATCGCTTCAGCTCCTTAAAAGCTTTACATTTCATCAACAATTAGAAAAGCGCGAGTGTCTTGGGGCTTCCTCCATTAAACAGGGATTATTTATTCGAACACGAGCGCAGTGAAACGAACGCGCCTGCTTCCCATCAAAAAACGCGATGATTAAACTCCGGTGACATTTGATATGAATGTTGACTCAAGCCTGAAGCTCATCTTCGTGTTTTATGCGAGTCTCTTTATGAGTTGCGAGCTGCCAAGGGAAAGTTTGAAATTTATTTCCTGAAACTCAGCAACTCCCATAAAAATGCGAACATCAAAATTGCTACCTCAACCTTGTAAGCTTAATAATTAAATCCATTGCAATGGCCTTTACACCCATTTTAATGAAGGATTACGGTATTACGAACATTATTCAACGTTCTAAACTTACTCGCTCTGCAAGTTTGGTGCAGCGCTGTGTATGCAAATCAGGTTGTTCAAACGACCTAATTAATGCGACGTCCAAGTCTCACTCCGGCGATGGCACGAGAATGATAACCGAATGCTCAAAACTCGAGCGGGGAAATTGATTTCCTCTTCAGACAGCTTTCACGTAAAAAGCTCCGTTCATTCGAATTAACTGGGTCGTCGCCATAAAATCTGGAGATGAGGAAGGCGAGGAATCTTCGCATAATCTCGATTGTTATGCGGCTTGCTAGTGGATTTCCATTTTATTCGTTTCAACATCGCGATAGGAAAGGGAATGGAAAAAATAGCAATTACTGACGTTTCTCGAACTCATATGCAGAGGGTGGAAAAAGAGAAACGCGGAGGAGTGAGGAGATATAAAAAGAAAATAAACTCATCGGATGGCTGCGAGGTTGTCAGTGAACGATGTCAACATGTTTCAGCTACGCAGACGGTTGACCTCCTTTGTTAATAAACTTACAATAAATTATTGAAATCATGGCTCCAATTGTTTATTCGGACCTTCTCCTTCCCTTCTCAACCTTTTCCTCCGACTGAATCAAATTCCGTTCAACTTCAAGGCCCGTCCCTAAATTCCATGCCCGAAAATTCTTCACAGAGCCATAAAATTTATAAAAAGAATTTCAAACTCTTCCTTGTCGTTCAACCTTCACCAAATTTATGCACACTCGCCCACTCACTCACTAATCGCTTAATATCAAACAGGGAGGAAGATTATCTTAAAGTGAGTCCGTGAAGTCAAGAACATGCTTACATAAATGACACTGCGTCTCTCGTTTCAATATAAAATCTGTGCAGAAATGCTTGGAAATTCCCAGTTTTATTCGTCATAAGAAGAACAAGCTAAAGGACGGAACGTGACTGGAATCATCTGCTGCTGCTTGAGTCTTCTTCTCTATCTCTTTTTAGCTCGTATGATTCACAGATAATTGGTTTGTTTGTCTCACAGCGGCATAAACATGTAACTAGATCAGTTTAACGATGACGTGACGATGAAAATTCCGATGAATTTGATGAAAACACTCAATCGTTGTCATTTTCCAATGTTTTTATTTGCTTGTTCGTCAACTACAATTTCTCGTCATCTTCTAACGTAGAATCAACAAAACAATCGAGAAGTCTAATGGAATCAATTAAAAGCTCTATCAGAAGCTTAAAGTTCTTGCAGGAGCTCAAAGCGTTGTCCTATTTGATTTTTATTAATTTAATTTCCCGTTTTGAACGATTGGTTTCTCTGCGCTGAGAATTTATGGCAAAAGTTCGATTCACTCGGTTTGTGTTCGTGGGGATCGCAGAGAAGCGCAGTCAAAAGTTTAAAATATTAAAAAATGTCTACTAAAAGTCTTCGTTGTGCTAGGTAATTTCACTCTGACTCTTCATCGGAGTCGTCGACGAAAGTTTTGATGGGAGCTTCCGTTAATCTGGTTAGTAGAATTTCCTCAGTTTCCTGATTTATTCGGTCATACGAGTATTTGTTGAGGAAATTTTTGTCGCGCTCTGGCGCCAATCCATTGTCGCTCTTGTATCTCTTGCACAATAAATAAATGGAAATGCATGTAATCACAAATGAAACGGCCATTAGTACACTGATGAGAACAATTTTAAGCATCGAATAGCTGTTCAGTTCGCTCTTGATGCTATTGAGGAGCGAGTCGGTTGAATTAGCCAATTTACGACGACAGCTAACGCTTGATCCAATGATAATCTGGTTATACTCCGAGTCACAATCCACGCAATCAGTGTCAAGTGGGCCATTACATCGAGCACCACACGATTCGTGACATGATCCACATAGCTTCTGACTCGATCCCTGCATGATTGCTCGATTTTTCACTAGAGATTCCGTTCTGCCTATGATGTCTTGTAGGTTATCAAACTCATCGCTATTCGCTTCACGCTTCCTCAGCGATAATCCTTTCGAGCCGCCACTCCCCGACGATATTTTTTCCGGTACTGTGAACGTTCGCTCGGGGCACGTATTGTAGCATCTTCCATCGAAAGTAAATGTTTGATGTGCACACTCTGAAATCAGTTGGGAGGGTGAGAGAAACAAAGAAGAGAAGCATAAACTGCAAAATGGTAAAGGAAAACTCTTGTGCAACAAAACAATAAATTCATAAAAGCTTTACGAGTTCTATGAGCGCGAGCTGGGCGAGCTTTTTAAAAGCTTCCTTTGCCAAGAGTCAAAAGTTTTGATCAAACTTTCAGTGAATGCTTTGCGAGATAATTGGTGTAAAGTCAGAACTCAAAGCCACTCACTCAAAGCTTTCAACTTTTCACATTCGGATAATCAAAGCGAAGCTTTTGATGTTCCAGCTGTAAATGAAAAGTTGAGAATCCTCGCACTGTCGTCGCTCATGAATCTCGCCGCAGGCATTTCCTTCCATGTTAAATTCATAAAAGTTTTGTTAACAGAGAAAATGAAATGAAATCCGCCACCTACCATGTTCACCAATTATCAACTAGCTTAACTATCCGATACTCGAGAATGGGAAGAGAACAAATAAATAAAATATATAAATAAATAAAATTCTCGCTTTGTTGTGTCAACACAAAAAACCAAACAATGACAAACTCGAATCGCTTTCAGTTGATTTTTTTTTTCAAAAAAAACTTGTTTATTAATTTATTATGTTTTGAAAATGCATTCATCATCATCATATAAACTTTCATTTTTAGCCACGAATTTTAATATCTTTTGACGTTGTTTTAACTCCGATCGCACTTGTTTCTCTACTTATTCGTTCACTATCTAAAAATATATTTCGTAATAAAGTTTACATGTACAGGTTTGATCTATAAGTTTAGGTTCTTCTAGTTCCTAATTTTTACAGCTTTTCTCTTTGTTTTCTTCTTTTTTGGCGCAGAAACTTTCAGTCGCACAAATTGAATTTACTTTCTTCCTCTTTTTTGGTTGAAATCATCTGAGCCTTTAAGGTTTTGCGTGTTGCTCGAGTGAGTTTGCTTGCAAAAAAGAAAGGGAAGCTCTCGTGTGCTTGACAAAGCTTTCGCAAAAGCTTTTCACAACTTTTAATTGCTGAAACTTTGGCAAACCTAACGAGTTATTTCAGGGAAACGCAAAGAATTCTCTACCTGCATGTCGTCATACTATCGTCGTTTACATTGAACAAACAAAAACTTTATTTATTTATATATTCCAGTGTTTACTTAGTTTGAGTTGAAGTGAAATTAATTAAAGTTTAGTGATGTATGCGGATGCTTTTCTCGCTCTGTTCTTTATTTCGAAACATAAAAGCGGACAAAAGCTTCTCTTCATCTCTTCTGATGAGTGAAATTAAGTTTTGTTCATCTTAGTTAGCACCAGTTAAATGATAAGCTTGCTTTACTCAAAACCGAGGACAATTAACTTGAATGTTTCGAGTAACAACCGTTGGTGAAAAGAATTAATTATTGTTAAATATTTCTCTATTGAAACAGAGGAGAGGAAGGAAAATTATCACAACAAATTATGTAAGTACTAGTTAACATTAATGGAAGCAACGCAAGTCATTTCATAGCAAAATGATTCGCGATTACTTCCCTTAGCGAGAAGGAATTAGTTTTTGATTGGAGATATTGCTTGAAATGATTCAAATCGTGATAAGTCTTCAACAATGTTGCGGATGCTTAACGGAAGGATTAGCGCGCATGACGCACTGCTATTGTCAACAAATTGATATGTTGAAATGAGATCGTAAAATCTCGAACGAAGGAAAGTGTGTAACAGTTTAAATCAACTCACGTCGTAGCTAGCGATGATATGAAGTGAAAACAAAATCTTACAGAATGATATCATGAGCGTGATTATGAGAAGCTTAACGCAGCATAAAGTTCACTAAGTTCTTCCTCTTCGACTGGAAGAGGCTAAATGAGGATGATTTAAAACTCTGACGGAAAAAGTTTCATGTCGTCTTGGCAATCATTGGGTTTCATGAACTTTTAAATCGTGGATCAAGTTTCTTTTCAATTCGGATAATGTCGTCTTCGCAATAGAAATGCCAAATTTATGTTTTTCTGTGTGGACGTTTCAAGACAATTTCAGTTTTGGCAAAGTGGAGCCTCGAGACAGTGAACATGTTTCAAATTTAATTGCACTTTTTATGTTCGGCTAGAAACTTGAGAGCTTGAAAAATCTCCAAGTGGTGCGATATTTATTCGAATCGTTTCATATCTAAGAGGGTCGAAGGCGTCGTTGACGGGGCACAGTCATTTTAAAATCTCCTACGCCACTGCCGGTCATAGACCTAAACGATTACGTCCTCTCGAGCCAATCGATCTAAGTGAGATTTGCATAAAAAATTATTGTTCCTCTCATCGTCTCTAAATGCCGCTCAGCATAATCAATTGTTGTGAAGGAGCGTGTGCAAACCATTTTTCATATCAAAACCACTCGCACCGAAAACACTTAGCGAGACTCTCGTCAAACACAAAAAGTAATTTTTTCTCATAAGAAGAAAACTCCTTCCACTGCTATTGTAAGCTTTTAAGACGCTTTTCAAAGCTTTTCTTATTCTTTCTCGTTCTTCAAAAGTCTTAAATTGTCGTTTTCTGCGAGGGAACAAATCACTTCGCAAATTCTCCATTTAGGAACTGAAGCAAGAAAGTCGAGGAGTTTAAGAGAAACTTTATAGAAATTAATGACGACCATAAATCTCCGCTCGACTGCCGCCCCAATAAAACGAGCGAATAGTTTTAAATAAAAATGAGACGCGGAACATTTGCTAGAGATGCATGAATCTTTCTCTTGTCCAACCCGTCGCTGCCTTAAAGTTATCTCCTCTTGTCACAGACATTAATTAAAATGATAATAAATAAGCACAAACCTAGACAATAGATTTTATTGTTATCGGAATATCTTAGACATGCGGAACTGGCTGTGCGGTCTCCATCGACAGTCCGTTGAACATCCAAGTGAGCATCAGCGTCTGTCACCTGCCGAGAGGAGAAACGAGAGAAAAATCAGACGACTTCTTGATGATCGTAATCGTTGACCGTCTGGTCTATTGGATGTGGCAGAAAAATGCTTACGTCTTGGGTAATGAAGCCCCATTGCGAGCTTTCCAATGAATTTTGTGCTAAATCGTTGACAGTCTTCGTCCCCACACGAGGTGGATCATTCTTCTGGGGAGGGTCGTTTGTGCCATAAAATATTAGGTTCCATTGTGTTATCTGACCTGGAAACGGGAGAACAAGAAGAAAAGTCGCCATAAATAAAAGGAAATTGCTTCAAACCAGACAAAAACTTTTCATGTGAAAATCAAAATAATTAAAAGTAAATAAACGAGATTTAAAGCTGGAGCCTCGTGTGTAAGAGCACTTCCCTCTAGTACTCGGTTAACCTTAACTTCTTAAACAGAGAATGAAAGCGAAAGCCGACAGCAAGACAAATTGTTGTGCTGATGGTTGGGAGAGTTTTTCGGTTAAAGTTCAAGAGAAACTGAATTCCGAACTCAAAGATCAATGTTGCTTGAAGCTGTCGTCGCTCGTTTTCTCCTAGAGAAATGGAGTGGAACTCATTCTCGTAATTCCGAAGGCGTTACGCAATCTTCGATCATCTCCCTTGCCTTTAATATTTTCCCTCCGCAATTCTTTTTCATCGCATCAATGAAGATATCGATTTTGATATATTTGCTCACACAACAAAACATAAATTGGTTAATAAAACACGATACTTTGTGCCAAAGGCCTCCGTCGTTACATCGGAACGGAATCATTCATTTGCACAACAATGTTGCAAAGTTTTTGCGCCCTCGTCTCTCTCTCATTCGATGTTGTTACAAAACAAGAATTTGCTCGACTGCGAAACATAAATTGACGAAAGCGAAGAAAAATGTAAATGAGAGAGTTTAGCCAGCCATTTGGCTTGGGCATAGAGACGAAATTATGTCGAAGGAAGAAAAGTATGACTTCGAGTAGAGTGAAGAAGTGAACACAACCCGAATCAGGTGAAATGAACGAGGGTGAAAAAAGTTGTAAACCTTAATTGGTTAACCCCACAGAACGCTTCTCTCACAAGAAGAAATTCATTTCAAGGCTTCCGATGTTTATTGAGCACTTAAGTTGAAACCTCCCTCGTTTCCCAACCTGCCCGGCCGAGTGTTTCGAGCCGCTTGAAAAGATAAATTCGACATACAAATCAATAGGACGCAAATGATGAGTTGTCAAGGGGAAAGGGGAGCGACGGTGCGAAATAAATAAGTTGAGAAACTGAAGACTACAACAAGCAGCAATTGAGGAGACAAAAGATAAATTGATTTGGTGTTTGTACCCTTGGCGTTCTTCTCGTTCTCCGTCTGCGATAGGACTTGTTGACGTGTCGCCGTCGATACATCAGCGGGGCTGTTTTTCTTCTGCGGAGCCGAGTTACCCGACACGAAGCTGCTAAACGCTTTTGAGTTCTCCCGAGAAGGCTTTCCGTTGCCATTGGAGACGGTAAAATACGCCGGGTTATCTTTGTACGGCTTGAGTTCGGGGAAAATCTGTTCAATCTTCTCGTAGCGCTCGAACATTTGAGACATCGAGAGATTTGGCGATGGCCGCGTGTCGTGCGGCGACGGTGTCGTGTATGAGCCTTCCTTGACTTGCTTTGGCGCCTTGCCAGGTGACTTCTCGTACAGATTTGAGTTTGCCGGCTCCAGTTTATCCACTTTCAGTGGCAGAAGATTATTGTTTTTGCCAAAGCCAAGATGATTTTTAGCGTTTGGCAGTCGCGTCGTTGTCGTTCGCGGGCGAACCGTTGAAGTTACTCGAGTGAAACTTACGCTGCTCGTATTTTGACTGGCTTTTGATTTATTCTTCGCAAGCTTAGCGCCGGTGCTAAATTGATTCAACATAACTGTTGTGTAAATAGGCCGCGGCGTCGTTGACGTTCGTTGATTATTTTTATTGCCCTTGCCATTCTTTTGCTTTCCGTTTTTGCGAGCTCCCGCCTGAGTGGACACCGTTGTCAATTTCTGCTGGTTCCGACTGAAGTAGAGACTCGTCGTGCCGTAATTGCTCGCGCCCGGGCGATAAAGAGTGTTAGGCGAATAATTATTGTTATTGTTCGAGAGACTGGGCGACGACGATGATTGTCTCGGTTCGTCATCTTTCTGAGGCGAAATTACCGACCCGTACAGGACCAGCGTCCAACCGCGAATCAAAGCAAACTCTGAGTTAGGTCGAGAGAAGAAGAATTTCATTTCCCGAGAAAGCAGCGTGAAGAAGAAAGAGATAAATTTCTCAAAACGATTTCTCAAGGCGGAACGCCAAGAAGCGGAAAATAATTGACAGGGGATGGACTTACCCATATAACGACCCTTGTTATGAATCTCGAGCTCCCAAACACCTTGCGGTGATTCACCCCATTGATGGACGGACATGAAAGGCCAGTCGTTGAAGCCCGAACGTGAAACGTCATGGACTCTGCGAAGAAGAATCCAAATTGATTTGCTTTCTATGTCAGTGCTGACAGAATTTACCGTTCGGTCAGCAAGCACGTGCGCGTTCCTGAAGGCGATGTTAAAAATATCACAATGTCGCCACGTCGCTGCGTTGTCAGGGAGATACGCGCCTGCACATGCTCCAGGAAATTAACACCTTTGCAGTGGTCCACTTTGAGAGTGAATGTGACGTTTCTTCTCGGTGGAATTGGCCTAACAAAGCGGAAGAGCGAGTCGAGCGAGAAAAGTTATTATGAGAAATTGTTTTGCATTTCAATCAATCATCCTTACTTGTCGAGATGGGGCGAGTGGATTTCGCAACGTTGCTGCTCAGGAACGGTTTCCCAAACACGCGCCAAGCGGACCATGGCGGCGGCATCCATCAACCCGTAGCCGAACGAATGGCTGACTTTTCTTCCCACTCCATTAATTGACCATTCACTTGGTGACTTGCCCAAAAATGCTGGGTTTGCTGTTCGAACGACTGTAATGGATTAAGCGGAGAGAACTTTACTAAAACATTATTCAAATAAAGTCGGAGCTCATGAACTTACCGATGTGCTGAAGGTCGCGCCAAGTCAAACTCGGATTGGCTTCAAGCACGAGCGCAGCAATGCCGGCAGCAAGTGGAGCGGAAGCTGAAGTTCCAGTGTGAGAAGACGTGCACATGTGGTGCAGATCTGTTGTCACCACCTGCTTCTCGTTCTGGTTTCCGCTGCTGTACGTTGTCGCGAGCGTTGAACTGCACTTCTCCGAGTACCATGGAATGTCGCCATATTCTGTCGCGCTTGAGATCGAAAGCGTCCAAATGGAGTTCGTGTAACCGTCGCAGTTGCAATTATCTTGCTCACGACCGCCGTTGCCAGACGCCCAAATGAAAATGCTTCCTTTGCCGCCTCGTCCTTTAGTCACGCCATCAATGAAAGCTTTCGTTGCCATCTCTCCGGGCCCGTCAACTGTCTTCCCATCGTCATCTGGTCCCCACGAGGCACTATAGATATCAATGTGCTGTGGCTTCAATCCCAACGACGCCGCTTCAACCGCGTCTGTCACATCTCCATCCAACATACGAACGCCGCCAACTCTCGCGTTAAACGCAATGCCAACAGAGCAGAGCGAGTTATTGGCAGTAGCGGCAACCTCGCCCGCGCAACGTGTTCCATGCCGGTTTGAATCAGTCATGTCGTAATGAGGCATCGGATCAGCGTCGTGACTGTTTACATCGTAGCTCGCTTCGGGATCCTGAAGTGAAAACAGAATTGATGAAGGCTGAGTGAGTTTGAAGGGTAAGAGAAGACGATCTCAAGGACTATCAAACTTTGAGGATGCTTTCGCAAACAATTTATAATACTTCAACAAGAAATAGCTCGCATCCGCTGCCGCAGTTAGAGCTCTTCTTTCTCATGGAAATGAGATCAGTCAGTCTCAAAGAATCGGGAAAACTTTTCCTTTCGCAAAATGACACAACGAGGAAAAAAGTTTAAGGAATTATCGCCGCTTCGGCTCAAGCAAAAACTTCCTCCTCAAGTTTTTCCAATCGTTCACTCATCAAAGCGAACAAGAATGAGCGCAAGAGAGGGAAACCTAATCAAAAAGTTAGTTCGCAAGAGAACTCAAGCGATGAGTTCGGGGAAATGTAAACTTATCGTTCATTAAAATTCCTCGCCCTGAAATTTATAACGAAAAATTGAATTCAAGTTTAATGTTTACTCACGTAATTTCTTTCTAAATCTGGATGATCCGTCTCGAGGCCATCGTCGAGAATGGTAACGACGACACCTTTCCCAGTAATCCCCTCGCGCCATGCTGGAATGACGTTCATGTCGTAACCACCGCCACGGTTCTGTGAATATCAAGATGAGACAAAATTTTATTGCCAGTGACTAGGAATCTGGGTTTCTGCACTCGCAACGCCACATGAAGCTCGAGAATTGAATGATTAAAGCGACGTGCTCTCGCATAAAATCGTATATTACATGCACATTTTCCTTCCCCATAAACCGAGAGCGCGCGCTTGGGTGCGAACGAATCGTTGACAATGGCAAAGCGGGAGAGTTCTCAAGTAAATTTGAATGGAGAAATTGAATAAAGAACCGAATATATTTTTCTGTTTCATAAACTCAAGATGTTTGCCAGGGTACGATCGACGATGATGTTCGCTGCTTTTGTATGCCATTCGAAAGTATTAGGGAAACTTTCTTCACGAATTCACCCTCTGCTGTTTATTTAGATTGTAGTAAGTACAGCGATGAGGGATTTCGAGCGCTTCTGGTTTTCTCTCGAGATCGCTGCGACAACCGTTTAGTCGCTTGCATAAACAAACGGCCGTGAAGGCCATAGAATTAAAATATTTGTCGTTTACGTTACTATGTGGCTGATGGAAGTGCGAAGTTGTCCGCCGCACCCCATTTGCGGATAATTCCCCTGCACCTACTGCACTATTTCAAACTTGCCGCAAACAGACTCGAGTGCCGTATGTGAAAGCAATTCAGAACAGTTTAATTGAAAATAATATTTCGATCCCAATTGATATGCACGCTCGTTAGCTCTGCTCGCATCTGGGTTTCGATTAATTGAAAAAAGACTACTTCAATCGCTAGCCGAGTGTGCGTTGAGTGCTTTGAAGCTCAAACTAATTGGATTCGTCCTTACCAAATACCACATTGAGGGCCATTTAGGATCATTGAGAAGCGACGTGAGTGATTTGAGAGGTTTCAGTCGTGTAAAGTCTCGCTTCTGTCGGGATTTCGCTCGCTGCTGCTTCGACCACACCACTCGGTCGTCGTCATCGAGTCGTCTTTGGTGATGATGGGAAGGCGATATCGATCTCTTTGCTATCGACTTGTGCTCGAAATGATAATGATCGTCTATAATCTGAAAGAAAGAAGAAACGTTATGAGAATGCGAAACTAAATTCCAGTTTACTGCATCGCTGAGCCGGTGAATCGCAATTTGTGTGCATGAATGAGACTCGTGACAGTTTTGTTGGAAGGCAGTGACGACTCATTGTCACGGCTTCACGAGCAGAAAACTTTCTCCGAGACGAGACAAAGCGAGGGCTCATAATTAAAGCCAAACATAATTTATCATAAACACACATCGGATTTTCCTGGGCCCAACGTTCAAGCCCCAAAAACTTCATGCGGAGGCCATTAATTTTATATGAGACCTTTTTTGCTACCTTTTAGTGTGCATAAAGCACACACCGTCAAAAGGCAAGAGCCGTTTATCTCGATTCCTGAACGTGAGCTGATTTCTTGACTTTCAAACATTTTGCAGAACGAGAGAAAAATAATTCAATGAGGTGCGCTAGGTCTTGGCAAATGAAGATTGTTACGTCTTCTAAGCCTTTGGAATTCTCCGTAACCTTTGAAGAGCTTCAACAAGCTTCAAATATCAGTAGGATTGAAGTTGAGCAAGAAGAGAATGTTGAAGATTCACTGGAGCCAAAGGAATGAAACGCTCGTGTTACCTCATATAAAACTGCAGTCGTTTGACGATTACGAAACCCTTTTAAAAGCGTCAGGTTCGCCTGCTCTTAGAAATGTTTACCAAGATTTTCCAGATCAACTTCAAAGCTCGTGTCGCTCACATTGCTCGACCTAAATTTCCTTTTAGAATTTCAATAAATCGAGAAGTCTTGAAGTTTCATATTCGATCCAATGCAATAAAGTTTTCGCTTTGCTTGTGAAATGAATTCTTTGCAAATTCCTCTCGCACTTAGTGAAACGTTTTCTGTGAATGTTTCTTTGAAACTTTTTGATTGCAATTCGCCCAAGTTTTTCATTCACGAAACTTTCGTAATCAAGTTCTGGTTGAATTGACAGTAAAATGTTTTATGATTCAATTAGTTTGATTGGCGATAAGCCCCGTCAGTAGTTTAGTACTAATTGGCTTAACACGACGATAACGTAAAAGCCCTGCGGGATCGTTTTTCATGCGATCTCATATTGGCACATTTCATTAGCATTCATGAACATCATCAACCGGTTATTCGGCTCAACCTCGGTCGAAATGGTGACTGTTCAATTATCGCTCCTAGCCCAGTCTTCTGTCCTCAACTGTCAACAATAGAATTGGATTGTCACTCGTAGCCGTTTAGAACAGAATACCGAACAGTTCCATGACTTTTCAATTTGCACATCGATGATAAATCGAAAATAAAAAGCTTTGCTCTCGATTCAGATCGTCGGAGTGAAAGAAAGACGGCCTCGAATGATGAATGTTCTGCTTGACACGTTTACCGTTTCATCATTTGTTATGTGCGTCCGATGAAGTAATTGAAAGAATAAATCTTGAGCAATTTCCACGTCCCATCATTAGGTGTCACATAAATTTCAATCGCGCGTAATGAAAAGCTTTTCCGCGTATCGCGACTCGTAAATTATGATCGTGAACCCCGCGGCATTTCGCATGAGACTTGACAACATTCTTGCTTTGTGCTGACGAATGCAAAAAGTATTCTCGATAATAAAACTTCTGCCACGAGCTTTTCATGTTTGACAAGCGACGAGAAAATTGTTTTGTCACGATGAAAACTGACACGAGGGGAAAACAAACGAAATTTGTCAGCGTTGAAGGGAGCGACAGGACTCAGCGTTTCACTTTCTCGTCGCTGACCTTGACACATATCGAGACTCGTTGGAGCCTCCCTAGTGATGAAATCAAGATGACAGAAGGGAGAACTTTGATTCCGATCAAAACTAGATTACATAATGTCAGCGCGCCGCATTCCCTCAAGCGAAGAAAATATTTCCTTTCCGCTTACACAAACGTCGCATAATGAATTCAGTTCCAGTTGAAGCTCCGGCGATTTAATTGAATTTCTAGCACAGGAGAAACTAAACCAATTTCCGTCTACTTTTCAGAGAGCACAGAAGTCCTTGAGTTCGGCGAACGACAAAAAGATTGAAGAAGAATTCAATTTATCTCCAACAATGACAAAAAAGCTGGAGCGAGGGAAGTTTGGATCTTGAAATCGAATCACGACTTGTGCACATGAAAAGTCAACAAAAAAGGCAAAAGTATTTGAACAAAATCGATTTTGACTATCTTAGAAGCGATTGCTCTTCATCAGCAAACTTTAAACACAATTTCTTCGTCGTTTGCCGCAAACTTTATGTCAAAAGACGAAGAGTCATTAAGTGATAAACTTGAACGATTGTCTAGTGAGTTTATGAGACAAGTTTCTTTAGGATGAAAGTCAACAAACTCGAGCAAAGTTCTCGTCATGACATTGTTTGGAGTTGACGACAAGTGACCCTTCGTTGCAACTGAATCATGACCAAGAAATCTAATCGCCTTTGTCGCAAACTGAATGAAATCGGACGATCGGGATTCTCGCCTGTCTCGAATACAATCCTTGATGTTTTCACAAACTTATCAACTCGCAAATTGAAACGGGACAAGGCAAATGAAAAACACAAATAAACACAGCGGCGATTAAAGCAGCTTTACTGCTCAGAGCTCACGCTGTTCACTCAAACAGTGTGAACAATTGAAATTTAATCGCAGGAGTTAAAAGTTTTCTGTGTACTCGTCGGATGATTTGTTTAAAAACCCTTATTTGTGTTTGGGTAGCAGTCGAGATGAAGTCACAAAGTTTAATGACTCTCGAAGAGTATTTTATGATTCACTTTTATGACATCTGCTGGCGAATCGCTTTTTCATGGCCTCAATAATTTGATTCTTGAATTAATTTTCCTCCGTTCGAAATTTTGATGGGAAAAGTTTTGCCGTAACTTGCAAAACCCTTCTCGACGACCAGCGTGTTTTCGAGGTCGCCAAGGAAGCCCCACAAAAACATCGGTTAATGAAACCTCATTCCCTATAATCAACAAGTTATCGCTCCTCACATAAGTGACGAATGAGGAAAGGTCAAACGAAAAGTTCACCGAAGATTGTCAGCAGTAAGAAATGAAGGCGTTTGCGTACAAATTCACATAATCTCCCTAGATTAAGACGTAGTCAGTTGAGACGTCACTCACCTTTCCCCTCATGTACATTCCGTGCTCGTCAGCAACGCTGTTCGCTACCTCGATGCCGCCGGGAATGTGCACAGCCCAGGTGTGAGTGAAATGTCCACGTGCGCCGACAGATTCTAGTAAGTCATCACAGTTTACACTAGTTACGAATCCATTAGAGATAAGATGCAACGTAAGCATGAGACAAATGTTGAGTAATCGATAGCTTCGTCGTCGTTTCAGCGATAACGGATGTGTGTGGTTGCAGGGTTGCTCGGAATCATCTGAACACGTTCTCCTTACATTGCTAATATCACGATTTATTCTATTACGATGTTGGCGAAGATTACGCATCGAAGATAAGCAAGGGCGCTCGATGCACTGTGATGAGTCGCTTTTATGATAAATGGGAAGTAATGTGTACGAAGCGGCCGAACTGTGGTCACTTCCTCGCTTTTTGCACCATCGAATTCCATCATCAGACATTTTTGTTGGTGATAACTGCTTCGCAAGCTGCTGCCGCTGTTTTATTTGATTTTATTGGGAATTGCAAATCACTCGAACGAGCCGCATGAGCAGATTCGACATGAAATTCAATCGACTAGAATC
Source organism: Smittia sp. YW1114-2 (assembly GCA_033064975.1). Classification (NCBI taxonomy): domain Eukaryota; kingdom Metazoa; phylum Arthropoda; class Insecta; order Diptera; family Chironomidae; genus Smittia; species Smittia sp. YW1114-2. The sequence goes on from CP093833.1 coordinate 16,475,129, forward strand.
ATGCGAAGCTAACGCTGGTTCTAGGCTAGTGGACCGTTCGTAGTTTTCCACTTGACGCGTCGCATTCAGGCCTGGAAAGGAAGAGAGAAAGGAAAACGGTTAATTAATTGTTTGCCGAAGATGAATTGAAACTGACAAATTATTTTGGATAATGAGTTAGCTCATTTATATTCATGAATCATTGAATAAACATTGAACGTCGAAAAACATCGAGCAACACGCTCGAAACAAATTGAAATTTGGTGCTAAACGTTGAGATGCGTAGAATTTGCGCCCGACGCCTCATTCACTTGCTAAACTCTAGCGCTTGTCTTGACGTATTAATTAATCAACGTTATTGACAAGCGATTATTCACGTTTGGGAATTGTGTCATGGAAACGACAAAGCCACACGGAACCAAACTTTGCCGCCGTCGAACACAGCGAGCGTCCTGACTCGTCTCGACTGCTTGTTAACTTTAATTCATCATGAAAGCAGCGATCAGCTTCAATCTGTCAACTAAACCGCACTTTCAATATCATTATCAAGCCCGTACATTAGCACTTTGTTATCTTTTTAACGAAAACGATAGTAAACTTCACCGTCACTCGCTTGTCGACATGATTCAACGTGAGAAAGAAAAATATGTCAGCAGAAAAAAATTTGGTAATGAACTCGTAAAGTTCTGAGAACAGAGCAGACTCATTCATATAAATTTCCTTGTCAAGCCCTCTGCGGCTGAACCAAAGTCTCGCATCAGGACAATAATTATTATTTATGTAACGTGTGCTGCGGCAATGACGTTGAACATCGTTTAATCGCGATTCTCGTAGATAAATTCAAATGAACAGCTCGGAAATTTATTAGAGAATTTGCCGCGACTTAATTTATGAACGACGCTTTCAAATTAACGATGCCGCGGTGTAGCGGAAATATCACCAAGCGACGTCAATCTCATCTTCCCCTTGAAATATTTCATTAGCTTCAGAAATTTCTGACGCAGACATTCGTACAAAACAATTTTGACGTGCAATGTTTGTCTCCTCCCACCCTTGCATTCTTATCGCCGATGTGATAAGATGAACAATTTTGAGACTTAGGCAAGGAATGTGAGCCAGAAACCAATTTGAAGTTGATCCATTGTGAGCAGAGACGTGAGCGAATTTATCAAGATTTTCTTGTTATGACAGAAAACAATGAATTGAAAAGAAAGTAATTAACAATTAACGAAGCTAGTTAATTCCAGCTAATACACCTTGTCAGCTTGAACACTCTTCTCGACGCTTGCCGCAATCCTGGGACCAACTTGATTTGTTGGGGATGTTTCAATTAAGGGAGAAATTCTTGCTGACTCTATTTTCTTTGCCACAATTATCTCTGAAGCTTTGACAAGCGCACGAGCAAAAAGTTTGTAATAACTGACACAAACACATAGTGTCATCGAGTTTTTATATCAGACCAGACTTTTCTTAATTATTTCTGGAGGAGTTTCTCAGCAATTTCGTTGTATATCTAATAAGTGAGTTCAATTGATGAAACAATATTGCATCATTTATCACTGTCAGGCGATCCAATTGGTTAATGATTGTTGCTGCTCAATATTAATAGAGCTTTTATAATGTGAACTACTCGATTCCCACTCAAGTCGAGCTTTGGCTCAATTACGTTCATCAAAGGAAACGCTCCGAAGAAAACTTGTAGCAGTTTTCAAAGTAAACTTTGTCGATTTATGTAACGTGAATTTAACTTGAACTTAGATATTATATGTAAGACTAAATGAGGTTGGTCGGGTTATTAGAATCTCCTGTAGGTAATTTCGATCTCATTTCTTTCAAATTGTCTTCTCCGAGTTTGTTCTTTGCTCAAGCTTTTGTTCCCTCTGCTCGTCAATCGTCACGATCAAAATCTTAAGGATACACGAAAAATACCTTTGTTATGCACGGTCCGACCGATGCAATCGCTTCGCTGCTCCTGTCATAAATTTGTTATTCTTTCCGAGCGAAGTTGATGTCAACAGCGGCGCTGGAAACTTTTCACAAATCCAATCAAAATTTTCTCGGAAAATCTTCGTCTTTGCCTTTTTCCGTCGCTTCGTCATCAAGGCACGAGAAAGTTTTAACGTGATTACTGAGCTGAGATAGCCGCCCCAGAACATTAACGTTGCTACCTTGTTTCGCCGGCTAATGAATTTTTGATAGAATGAAACAACGCCGTAAACTTAATTAAATTAACTCTCGTTACAGGTTTCCGTTGCTCACTCGCAAATGGCAAAAATTATTTTTAAACGTTCGACTTGAAAGAAACGAATCAGTTGTGTGGCTTAGGAGCGGAGGAATAAAAAAGTATTTTTAAAGTTTTCACAGCTTGTAAAGTTGAAGATTTATCGTTTGTTTGGAGAACATGAAAACTGAGCTCGCGAGTGGGAAAGACGATGGGACTTGGTAAGGCTGCTTGCCCCTCTATCAAAGTAGTGAGATATTTATGCTTCATTACCGAGACGGGCACTTGGCTTAAACGAACGGAATTGAATTTAAGGCCGAGGAAATGCCGTAGCGCATATTTAATCATCTTACGAAACATCCATTAAGAAACAGAAATTCTGTTCTGAAGCTCATTAATCTTCTCGAGAATCCAGAGCGAAGCGTAATCAACAGAGCTCTGACTGGTTTGATGACATGTGTTTATTTTTGACTTCGAACGCTTAAGATTCCTCGAAAGAGACTGATTATCTATAATCGACCGCAAACGCACACCGGGAGGGCTCGTTTCAATCCCAATTAAAGTCCAGAGCGATTTTACAACACAAACATTTGCTTGTGGGACTCGAGTGACTTGAGGAAGCAGAAACTTTTCTTCTGCCGTCAACATTAAACATTGCCAAATGTCTCTCGAGTCTGTGTTTATGTAAATAATGTGGGGAGTGTTTATCGGGCGTGGTGATCAGCAAGGAGTGGAATGAGGCTGGCGAGAGGCGCGACGCAACTGCAAATCGCTCCCCAGAGGATGGAAAGTTTCTTCGCTCAGCATCTTTCTGTTCCTTAATTTCGAGACATCAGCAAATTGTCAGACATTCAATTTACATAAAGCGCTGCTTGTTAACAAATGTCCTTTTTATAATCTCTTTAAGATCACATTAAAATGAATACGAATGTCTTCTCCCTCGGCAGGTTCCTCTTTTTCCAGGGAAGCAGCCATAAAGAATCGAGTTCGAAGAGGACGAGGAAGAAAGGTTGGAACATAAATTGTCTACGGGGGGTGAAAGGGTTGCCGGCGAAGCGAGAGACAGCGAGCAGCGGTAAGCACAGAGTCGCTTAATTTACGAGGCTATTAAGAGCGTAAAACGCTTCGTCGAGTGATGTTCCAAGCGAAAAGTGAAGAATAATTCGACCCAGTTAACGTCGAATCAGAAAGTTCGCAAAACTCAAATCTTGAACTTATCTGAACTTTCTTCGGTTTAGAGAAATGGTAAAAGTTCTGACATATTCTGACTGCTTCAAGCTACATCGACCGCTCTGGATCGTTCGAATCATCCGAATCAGATTTATGTGAGATATCTACAAGGAGTTTTGATGTTGCTGTTGGGACAAATCCTCTAGGAAGACGAGGGACCCGATAAAAAGGGTCTCAACCATACACTAATTTTGTGGCTTGTTTATTTTAATGTTTCATTTCAGTGAGGTGGTCTTCTAGGAAATATTATGATGTTGCGGTTATTTATGGGCTCCAATTAGAATTTTCTTCTGCGCCGTCCGAACTGGTTCAGACGTGTAATTAGCCGAACGTTCTTCTTTCGGGACGAAGAACGAGATTGGGATAGAGACAAAAGCCGTTTATCGAGCATCAAATGAAATCATCAGCTGGGAATTTCATGAATTACTTAATAAATATGGTCGTTAAATTACGAGGAAAGTTTCGAAAGACGAATAAATTTTCAGGGCTTTCAGCAACCTTTCACTGGGGGAATTAAGAGCCCTAAAAACTTTTGTGTCGAGGCTCGTAAACATTCCCGCTATTCGAAATGATTTGGAAACTAAAATCCTCGCTTTGAACTGGCTTGCTGGCGAAGCGTTTTTCAATTTCTTCTCTCGAGTTGCTGACTGAATCGAGCAGAGGGAGGCTCAAGGCTGGTAAAACTGCTGACTGCAATGCCCCACTTGCAAGCCTATAAACCGATCGAAAAGTTCTTCAACAACAATGCCGACACATCAAATTGATTCAAACTCAAACTTAACACGAGAAATCTGCCGAGTAACTTCACGATGCATGAGGGAGTGGAATTGAAGAAAAATGATTCAATTTGGTTTGTCGAAATGCCATGGGAGCGAAGGCTCCGAAGACTCTCATGCCATAATCATCATCGCTTCTATTAATTTGACTTCTCGCAGCTATAATTTTTAATCTTCGTTCTTGCTTTTAAGCCGAGCCAGCAATGGCGCTTAGCAAATTCCTCTGAATTTTTAACAGCGAAATTTCCTGAGAGCATCTTTTATGAATGTTTTAATGGCGCTATGACTGTGTGTACCTTAAAAGAGAGATTCCACTTGAGCAAAGAACGAGGGAAACGAGGGAAAGAATGTTATAAAGATATCTGCTTTGGGTGTTCGTCGATGTATGCGGGCTTTGAGACGTTTTAAAACAAAAAAAGAGCACATCCACATAACTAGTGCAGGCAGAGAATGGAAACTAAAGGAACCTTTTCATGAGAGAAGTTGGTGAATTTTTTAAAACTTTATGTTGATCGAGAGGCGGTCGAGTCAGATATTCCGCGAAGCTTGGAGCTTTGTGGTGTTGTTCAGCAGTATCAGCGACAGATCTTTGTGACTCAATCAACGAACTCCCCCATCCCGCTTCTCGCATTTCTTCTCCTGTTTCTTTCTGCTGATTTTCATCATTAATTTATCTGCCTGCTGTTGTTGTTGTGTGTGCAATCAATTGCAAAACTATCGCATCTCATGACGAGCACGAAGCCTTCTTTTCAAAAGGACATTCTGACTCTGCGAGTGTCTCGTACCTGAAAACATGAAAACGGAAAGCAGACGAAGGCATGTTTAATGTCGACATGTGACTTCTTCTTCTGCCTTGCTTTATACTTTATCGTCCCGATGACAAGCAACGAGAAGGCGCTCGAGAAGCGAAAGCAAACAAGAGACAGAGATTTCATCTTCCAGGAGGAGAATGAGAGGCTGAGTAGCATTCTGGCAATGTTGCTTTCAACGTGAAGATGCACAAAAGTCGTACAATGTCCCATTAAAAACAAAAGATAATGCTTAGCAAAAAAGAGATGAACAATCGTCGCAATTTCTTGAAGTTGCTTTTTCCCGTCTCTCCTCCCCAGACGAGAATTAACTCAACACAAACATTTCAAATGAAGATTGGAGTTTAATTGTTGTTCGCCGGATTCCGCCGCACGACCGAGACGAGGCAAAAAGTTTCTTGAATTATTACCTCGGCGCTATTAAGTTATGCTTCATCGCTAAGCTCTGTTGACGTACGAGGAAGTTGTCGCTTAAAAACAATTTTATGCTTGCCGTGCTCGACCTTGAATGTGCAATGGTAGAACAACGAGAAGAGAATCGTGCTACGATGAGGATAAAAAATAGAATTCATCTATCGACGGCTGAGTGTCACGTTTAACAAGATTAAAGTGGCACATTGTTCATCATCAGGGCTTTCCTGTTCCAAGGCCGCATCCTTTGCTTTTATCATCGATCGTCATAGAGCCAAGTGGAATTCAATACTTTCTTGCTTGCCTGCACATTTGCCGAGATTCGAACAGGCCAAGTTCATGTTTCAAGCGATTACAAAGAAGCGAGCAGACACGAGAATTTTTTTCCTTCTCGCCTTCGTCCAGCAAGTTTCTCTCTGTTGGCCTCGCCTGCTCTATACTATAATCCGAATTATGTGGTTACTGATCATTAGTTAGATTACTCTTCTTCGTTTCACGGAAACAAGAAGTGAACAAGAAACTCAAGTCATGCACAATCAAGATTTAAGATTCTTCCGAGATGCTTCACGGCGATCCGACAAAAGATAAAGACGAAGACTTTGTTTTTATTTAATTAAGTTACATGAGCTCCCCAAAGCGAATTTCATTATCATCCGAAATTCATTTTTCACGTTCCGTCCCACCACAAAGTGAAATAGAAGAAGCTCCTTCGGAAAAAAGGAAAATGTTGTTATGTCAAAACGACGCCTGAATTGGCGATGCGGAGGCATTAATTATCAGATGGACAATCGAGGGTCTGTCGTCCCTCCGCTCATAGCGTTTTCGTTTAAGTGAATCAGTGAATTATGGAGCACTGGGGAATTTTTCCGCAGTAAACGGAGGAAGAATCCGTGTTCATGCTTGCAGGAAAAAGAGTTTCCTCGAAGGAAGTCCAAGCAGAAGAAAATCAAGAAGTCATGGGACGGTTCAGCAGTGATGCAAAGATCTTCTATCCTGTGCCATACTTTCTTACGTTGACAAAACGTTCAACAGAACCGAGAGATCATAAATTCATGAAGCATTTCGGTCGCTTTCTCCGCGCTTTAAATAATTTCTTACCAAGATTGAAATAAAAACTCGTCGCATCATTTTTATCGATTTCACAACGAGACTCACTTGTTTTGGCTCTAATAAACAACAGCAGCAGCAATGGAACATAGAAAAATCGTCGGAATTTTCCCAGCTTTAGAGCCATCCATCGTGTATACAACTCGAGACAGAGCACACACCCACATCAGACGAGAAAATTTTCATGCACAATTTTTCATTATGTGTACATTGATATTTTTTCCGCTTCTCATGTTTAGTTTTTTGTCAGCGCCGAGCAGATTCATGCGAACGTGGGGAGACGAGGGTAAATGACGTCACGCGATGGCTTTCCCGACGGTCGTTGACACACTTTCAATGGTGCGAGCAACGAGCTCACCTTCACCCTTGACCGACTCATCTGTTCCGCTCTCTGGAGCGTGACACAGGCCACGAACTTCTGTGCAGCATAGTTTCATGTTCATTTGCATTGGCTTCGCCAACAAACGACCCAAATTCTCCAGATCACTCACCTGTTTCACTCAGCTTTTCTTCCTCGCTTCCGCAAATAATCCAATGAGCCAATTTGATGGTTTTTTGCTGGTTTGACTAACTGACTTCTCGACTCTCTAAGTGACGTTGCGGAGCTTACTTTGCACTATGCAACCACCGAGGAAGCATAAATACCAACACAAATCTCTAATAGAAAATTATTACAACTTCGTCTTCACTTATTTCTCTCCTTGGCTCTTGCAACTTTCAAGATTATTTCCCGTTCTTCTTATTCTCTTGCGCTACTCATACATTTTTGAATTTCATTTTGATTTTTATTTCTTACATTCAAAGACTTTTACACACAATTTTTTCTTTTCCTTACGATGAATTTTTCTTTCTTTTTTCTTTGATCTTCAGAAAGTCGTGCGTGGATTAAGAACCGTAAGTCTCTTCGCTCGCTGGAAATTTGGCAAACGTCGACCACAACTTTCGTGTTCAAGTCGCACTCAGCACTGTCGATCTTAAGAGTAGAAAATCAACTGAAAGCAACGAAATTAAAACTGGTTCAACTTTTATATTTTTCTTAGTCCGAGAAGAGAAACGCGTCTACTCTCAACAACGACTCAAACACGACTTCACGGCGCGCTCCCGAGTGGAACTTACCAAGGCAGACGACAGTAAAGAAATGCAGAGAGAGGGAAATATTTCTGGCTTATGCGGCAATCCAGTGCTGTGAATGTTTTCAGATATCTCAAAATATATTCGTCATTTCAAAATTACATAAAACATTTTGAATGAAAAGTTTTCAACAAAATCTTGATATACAAATTACCGAAATATTTCAAATCAGTACAACATCAATCCAAATATCTACAAAATATTTTATGGATCACGATCAAGATATTTCTCTCCATTCTCATACGTCGTCGATATCACAGAGCTCCGCTCGCAAACCTTGCGCAGTCACTCTGGCGAGCGCCAAACTCTCTTTCACATGGCTCTGGCTGTTCAAGAATTTCGTTAATTATTCTCTTTGGGAAATTCAGCTAAACAACTCGACACGACAAACTTCTTCGCTCGATAATTATTTTATGCATTTTGATGAGGTGTGAAAACATCGCTTAAGGAGAGTTTGGTGAAACGAGTTTGTGTCCTAATTGCTCGCAATAACTGTCGAACGAGTAATTGCAAACTGCGCTCCAATTTTCGATTTAAACTAATGATCGTTCCATGGATCTGATGAGAGATTTAATTATCGTCTATCGATTTTCATTTTGCGCCTCGTAAATTTGCATAATTACCGGCGCAATGACTTTAATCACATGCAAGTTGAATGACGTCAAGGCTTCAACTGCACAAAACGTTCACACATATTTTCGGGTGGGAAAAGAATAATCCGCTAACTGAGTTTTCTAGTCGAGTGTGTGTTGGCTACGTCATTAGAAACTTCTCAACGTCCCCGAAAATGTTAATGACGACGAAAGCTCGTGGAAATCTTCCTTAATCTATCTCGTTACGGCTTTCATCGTTTCCCTCTCCTCTGTCCCGGATCCGCAAGGCGTGTTATTATCCAATGTCAAAAGCACAGCCTTGCTCCAGAGTGCAATTTGCTTAATGTCTATAATTTATGGAAGAAATGCGCTCTTTGTGTCTGTGTTTGTTTATCACTAAACATTTTCATCTCTTATTATTGCGCTCCGTCGTGTCTCGGCGAGCGCTTTTCCGACAAATCAAAGCCCCCTAGTAGAACGGAGGAATTCCATCCTCGACTGTAAATTGCACGTTGTTTTTCCCTCTCCGTCGCTCAACTGGAGCTCATTGATAGTCAGAAAACAGAGCTTTGAACGAGATGAAGTGTTTTGCGGTGCTATTTGTTTGTTGGATGATTGGCGAGAGATTTGTCCAGCAAATCAGTTCATTCAGTGCAGTGTCACTCATCCTACCGCAATTGGGGTTTCTCGAAAGCAAATGCTCTAATGTGACTGGCAACGAGACAGTTTTTGAGGATCTTAAACAAACGATTGAGGAGTGTCAATCAATTATTCTAAATGGAACTGAGATCGAGCTATCGTACGACGGGCTCACGAACCAAAAAGATCCGCACGAGTTTTACGAGTTCTACAGATCGTAAGCGATAATCTTTGCAATTCAAATTCTATCTAATTAGCATCGTCAATTTGACTTGTTTCAGGCAGTGCAGCGAATCAAATGAGATTCGATTAAGAAGCGATTGTAACGACAAGTTCAAGTATTTGCTGAAGCAATGTCTCAACGAAACCGAATCGCTGGCTTATGATAAGGTTGAAGACATTGCTTTGCGAATTTACAAAGTCATATGTAGCATGGATCAAGGAAAGATGAAAAGTAAATATTTATGCATAACAAATCAGTTGCTTGCGGGGCGCCGAGTGAATCTGACGCTTCGAGAAATCGAATGGATTTTAATTCATGCAAAATTGTGATTGACATGAGTTTACACTTGTTGGAGAAATCCATCAAAAGTGTCAGAAAATAATTAAAGGATGATTTCTAGTAAATTATGTCAAAAATATCACAAAAATTGTTCAAACATTATTTCAATCTTACAATCTCGGAAGAATTAATTCGCACACGAGCCCCAAGTACGTTTCACGACCTAACTAAACTCATCTCATTATATTTCCAACAGACTTTTTCTCACTAAAAGGTCAAGAATGCTTGAACGATAACGTCGTTTTGATTGGCTTTTGCTTTTTGTCGTTTATTCCGGGCGAAGACGACGACGAAAAGGAAGATTTTCTTTTCAGGCTCATAGAAGGAAAGGAGCTCAAGTAATTGTTATTGCAATGTTTCTGGACCTTGACTAAATTTTCTTTCTATTATCAGAGCAATTGACGACATCGAGGCTTGTATGATGGGAGAGATTAGTCTGTGTGAAGAGCAGAACGTGGCTCACGTCTTCAAACGACTATTCGAGTCCTTCAGATCGGAATTGGACTTTGTAGTGCCAGTAGAAGTAAGACTCACTTGAGATTCACCGCTGTCCTTCGATTTAATTTCATTTTAATGTTTCAGGAGCTTAAGCAAGAGGTCCGAAGCTCGAGTACCTTTCCGGGGGTTTCTTCAATGATTCCATTAACGAGCGGTTTTATTGCTTTATTGCTTTTTATTCATTGAATGTTTACGGTCCCAAGCTTCCGCAAAGACTTTTTTATTGCCAGCTTTAACCATTTTGACACTCTCTGCTTTATCAGTTTCCCGCTTAATGCTTTGGACGATGGTGGCCAGAATAAGCGATGTCCCCATTCCTGTGTGTCGGAGGACACGCGAAATGAAATAAAGTTCGCCCGAATTCCAATAAAACATTAATTCATTTTTCTCTCCGCATCGACGTGCGCCTAAAAAATATTTATGGTCGAAATTTATTCCACGGCGACTTGAATTCCGTTGATCTGATAACGAAATAAAAGCGATTTTTCCTCTGCATGAATAAATCTAACTTTAATTCCATTATAATGCTTTGCTTATCGTGCTTTCAGAAAATAATTCAGTCGGCGAGGGTGAGCAGCGAGCATGTTATATTTTAGATATCCTGAGAGAGGCGGCGGAATCGAAAAATTGCATTATTATTTTGTGTGTGCAGCCGGAAAAATATGTCGAGCACAAATTTCGAATGTTTAATGAAAAAGCTCGCGAATTTCGTTTGGGTTGTTCATGAATTTGTAACCGAAATTGAACTTGTCGCGTAGCGGAAAAGTGTGTTGAGGACCCGCGGCGAACGTGCTGGCAGGTTTCAAAGGTAAACACTGCAGAGGTTGTTTGTTGGCGAAGCAATCAATCGTGCCGCACTTCATCAAAGAAGTCTGCGCAGGGATCTTTCTGCAAACAATTTCGAGGCCGCCATAATCCGCTCTATCGCTTCCGAGACTAACATGGAGAGCGACATATCCGATAATCATTTCGCAGCCTCGCTCAACATAATATGCAAACAAAATACTTTCGATCGGGATCGAGCGCGAGTGCAGAAAAAATTGAACTAAATAATTGAGTCGCAACAAACACAAAAGCAAAACGTGTTTGCCTTTTTGCATCGCAAACATCGAGAGATTTTTTAGGAAATATGTCATCGGCAGATTCGAGCGGAAAGAGAATCCAAACAGAGTTTTATCGAAGCTTTCCGTAATTGAAAAATAAATAAAAAAGGTTTTCCGCTGCATGATTTGAAAAGGGAAATCTTTTGGCGACTGGGGACACATGTAATTGAATCAAACTCAAAAGAAGCTTAAAAGTTCTAATCAGCTTTTGATGAAGCTCTGCCGAGGTTTGCGTCGCGTGTGGGAAAAAGCAAGGAAGCTTCGAAAGTCGAAAGCTATGGAACTTTCAGTTCAAAACGGATTTAATTAATACGCCAATGTTCGGCACAGTGAAATTGGAAATGTTGTGTGATTTTCCGTAAATCAGATTTATCTCTAAGCTCCACAGCAAAACTTCTCAGATTTCCTAATCTAGCTTCATATAAGCTTCAATTAATTTTATTCAGCAGAGCTTTCATGCAACTCAATCTCACTCGATTCTTGTGAGTCGCTCAATCTCAATTAGCCTTAGCAGAGCAAACAGAAACTCACTGGACAAAACAAGAAGCTTCCTATCTACGATATCAAACGCATCTCATGCCGTAACAAAAGCTCCTTCTCTTTGTACAACTATTCATGCTTCCCTTTGTACCATTGCCTCATAGATATTTATTGCATTCATTCACTGAATAGCTGGAGCCTCAGTTATAGTGCTCGCATGCCGCTTTGTCTGGAACCAAAAGGGAAAACGAAAGACACACAAACAGTACAATTAAAAGTGCGCAATATTTATGAGCTTTTCTCGTTTCCCATTGCAAAAATGTTTTCCCTCACTCTGACGACATGCAAATAGCAGGCAGGCAGCGTCGCTCTGCAGGTGAATGATGAATGAGCGTCATGATGGTTTGTGTCTGCAGAGAGAAAGCGAGACATTCACAAAAGGAATAAAAATTCATTTCAGGAGACAACGACAGGCGGTGAACGCTAAACGATCCATGAACGAGCTGCAGACATTTCGCATTTCAAAAATATTGTCAATTATCAAGGTATACAGTGACACGTGAACAAATCCACAGTGGCGCAATCAATCATGCATATTCAGTCTATTATTTTCCTCTTCATCACTTTTCCTCGCAATCATCTCACGACTTTCCGCCGCTGCGACATTGTACAAGCTCATGCGAAGCTCATTTTGCAGAATTTCTCGAGGGATTTCGTGGAAATTTTTTGTGAGTTTATTCGTAAAGGTTTTACGTCTGGTGAAGACATGAATTCTGTTTTTCATCGAAGCTTGTAAATTCAATAAGCTCATTCAATAATGTTTCATTCTTGATCTCAAATGATTTTCAAGCTAAAATTGCCATCCATCGCTAGCCTGTTGCCTCTCTCAAGCTTACTCACCATTGGCATCAAATACAAATCAAGTCGCATCAGAAGATTCAGCTTTCACTTTTTGGGAAATCATTTCGTCAGGATTATCCAAACGAGAAGACGAGTTAGGCTACGGCGCTCACCATGTGTTTATGATAGCGAATTTGCTTTTCGTTTGTGGTGGTTTGATAAGAGGTTTTCTTTCTTTTCCGTATATTCTCGCAGTCATTACTGAAACTTTGAAGTTCGCAGGTGTGAATTATCGGGGCATAACTTAAGTTTTTAATTTGATACTTTGACTCGAGCACGAGCGCAGGAAATGAAGCGACGGGAGCTTAAAAAGGAGTTGCGTATGCATCGGCGGTCGGTGTCGCAGCTTATGGAGGAAATGGGTAACAAATTGTGCTTTTTTATTGCAAAAACCTTCGTTTTCATGTGACGTGAAAACTCTTATCAGTATAAAGTGGTTTCGTTTTGTGACGTCGACTCGACATTTGTGTTTGAGTTTGTGCAGTCGTTCTCGGGATTACGAGACGGCCGAACGGAAAACGTGCTCGATAATGTTTGCCTAACGCACGAATGATCGTTCGATATAAAGTACTGCAAACAGCTATAAAGATAAAGGTAAAGCTCTCGGAAAAGATTTTACGTTTGTTTTCTGAAGAGCTTTGATGAGTAATAGAAAAGCCAGGAGTTTGCATAAGAGTCTGGCTCATCTTTAAAGTGGTAAGAGTTCACCGAACTCTTGTTGTTCGTCCTTGCAGTTCTATATTTGTTCAGCTGAATGCGCTTCAAAATTGTTAGCCTCGAGTTTAATCGTCAGGTGACTGGATGATACGCCAACGACTCCGATGTCACCCTTTCAAGTTCACTCAAAGCACTTGAAACAAGACACCCTTTCGACGTCTACAAAACTCTTCAAAAACGCTTCGAGAGACTTTTCACAGCATCGACACCTCGAGTGTTTGTTGATACAAAGCAGAAGATAAAATCTTTTGCCGCGTTTCACAATCTTTATAGAGTTGCGCTGTGATTCACCCGTAATCAGAAAGCATCGCGGCTTCAACGCTGGCGATGTTTTATTATTGTTTAAGCTCCGTTGTTTCGTAGCGATATGCTGAGCCATCTGAAATATCTGAGAATAGAAACTCCAACGAACTTGAAAAGCGATGTTGCGCCATGTGAACGAAACAACGGCAAAAGTGTTTATGTGGAAGTGCTTTCAGTTGTGCTTCGGATCTCTAACGAGGCGATCTAACTTTCCAATTGACTCGAATTCTTTGATCGTGAGATCATGAGTTTATTAATTGTTATTAAGTGTTGCTTAATCTGACCAACCGAACATTTTAGATCGTATTTCTAACTCGAGCGGAGGCATTGTGAATCGCGCGATGAGCACTGGATCGGACACAAACCTTGATAGCACAGACGGCTTCGCCTCGGGCTGCTTACAAATGCTGGATCCACTTTCACCAGACTCGGAATACGACGAGAGCTTGGCGTTCCCCGATGACAGTTTAACCCTGGTCACGCTCGGAAGCCACAATCCAGTGCTGGTGCAACAGCAAAGAAGGCAAAGCACTGCTGCCAACAGTTCCAGCAGCGACTCTGACGACGAGTCAGTTCGCTCCAACAAGACCGAGATCAGGACATACAACGAAGTTCCTTACGAAACGATCTACAACCCGCCCGTCAAGTTCAACTCATACGATCGCAACATTTTCATTCCTGCAACACAAATCCACGTTCAAATCACGAACTTTGAGCGGAGCATGACGGCACATCTCTTCAATCCTATCCTCTATACGATCCAACTGACACATGGCAACTTCGTATGGACGATCAAGAAACGTTACAAAGACTTTTCCAAGCTGCACAACCAGCTAAGTATTTTCCGGACGTCCTTGAACTTTCCGCTGCCTTCACGCACACACCGCGAGATTCGAAGCAGTTTTAGGAACAACAACAAGATTAGCGTCTCAACGATCAGCAACTCGAACATCAATGTTTCAGCTGAGGACGTCAACAAGAAGCAAAAGCGTAAGAAAAAGAAGAAAGGCATGCTGCCGAGGTTCCCCAAACGGCCCGACACGCTTATCTCAGCCGATCAGATTCCAACGAGAATCAAGCAACTCGAGAAGTATTTGTACAATTTGCTGAACATCGGCTTGTACCGCAACCACCACGACACGATCAGCTTCTTAGAAGTATCACATTTCTCGTTCATAAGTGCGCTCGGCGAAAAAGGCCGCGAGACAACGATCAAGAAACGGACCGGAAGTACGAACCCCGGACAGAAGAAGTGCAACTTCATGAACTGTTTAGCGCTTGGCTGTTGCATTCGATGCAATTATCTTTGCTCCGACTTGATTTGCGGGCAGTGGCAGTCACGATGGCTCGTCGTGAAAGAGACTTTCCTAATGTTGCAAAACCCCAAATCTGGAATCATCCGTGGCGTGATATTGTTCGATAACGGCTTTGACATATCGATGGGACTTTATTCGACTGGTTTAAACTCGGGCCTTCAACTCGTCACGAATTCTAAGTACATCGTCCTGAAGTTCTCATCGAAGAAACAAGCGAAGGAGTGGGGAAACTATCTGAAGATGGTCGCAAACACGACAGCTAGAGATTTTACATCACCAAACCCATTCAACTCTTTCGCGCCTACCAGACCAAGCACACTTTCCGGTTGGTTTGTCGACGGTTCCAGCTATATGAGCGCAGTCGCCGATGCATTGGAAGGTGCAGTCGAGGACATTTTCATTGCTGACTGGTGGCTGAGCCCCGAAATCTACATGAAGCGCCCGACACTTGACGGCGAATACTGGCGATTGGATAAAATATTGCTGAGAAAAGCGGTGAGTTAAATTGCAACGATCGACATGTGAACTGAAATGAGGGCAACGATCATTGTGTTGGTTTTACTGCATGTCGCTCAAAAACGTTCCGCTTCATTGAATTTCAATCTCCCTCAGAAACAAGGCGTGCGGATCTTCATCTTGCTGTACAAAGAGGTGGAGATGGCGCTAGGAATCAACAGTTATTACAGCAAGCAGAAACTTGCGACGCTGCACGAGAACATCAAACTTCTTCGCCATCCAGATCATGTGAGAGTTGGAGTTTTCTTCTGGGCTCATCACGAGAAACTTGTGATCGTTGATCAGACTTATGCGTTTGTTGGTGGGATCGATCTGTGCTATGGCCGATGGGATGATCACCACCATCGTCTCACTGATCTGGGAAGCATCAGCATATCGAACAAAAGTCCGAGCGTTAAATCCTTCACGGTCGTTGAAAATCCCATTCGAACTCTCATGCTGCAGTCGAAGGGAATTATTCAAAGCACCGCGAACGCGACGTCTTCGTCTGAAGTACAAACTCTCTCGATGACCACTACTGGCAATTTGACAGCGATCGAGGAGGTTCCAGAGAACGAACAAATTGATGAACACACAAAACGTGATACACCTGAAATGAAGCGCAAGGGGCTAACGGAGAAGATCAAAGACAACATGAAGAGCACTGGAAGGGAGATCATTCAAATTCTGACGCTGCACTCTGACGATGACGACTTAGAGCCTCCCGTCGAGAAAAAAGTCGAGGAACCTGTGGAAATGGTACCGACGCATGTGGAGCTTGATGGACAAGCAAAGTTCTGGATCGGAAAAGATTACACGAATTTTATCCTGAAGGATTTTGTCGAGCTCAACCAACCGTTTGCCGATTTCATCGATCGAACTAAAGCACCGAGAATGCCTTGGCATGATATCGCTTGTGTGGTTGTGGGCCAGGCGAGTAGGGACGTCGCTAGACATTTCATCGAACGGTGGAACGCGTGCAAGTTGGAAAAAGCTCGAGACAACCTCAGCTATCCTTACTTGATGCCGAAAAGTTATAATGACATTCGCATCGATCACAACTTCTGGCAAAAGACAAAAGTACAACTCGATCGAGTTACATGCCAAGTGCTTAGGTCGGCATCCAACTGGAGCGCCGGTTTCATCGAGAGCGACACTTATGAGCAAAGTATTCACGAGGCGTATTGCGAGACCATCACCAAAGCTCAGCATTACATTTACATCGGTGAGTGATTTTATCAAAAGCTTTGAAAGCTTTAACAACTAATTTACATATTCATGTTACAGAAAATCAGTTCTTCATCAGCTTGGGCTTCCCTGACACAATAGTCAAGAATCAAATTGCTGAAAGTCTTTTTATGAGGATCGCGAGAGCTTACAGGTGATTTAAAAAGCTTCTGTTCTCTACTATCAGTTCAATGAATATTTCAGGGAGAAGAAAGTTTTTCGTGTCTACATAGTTTTGCCTTTGTTGCCCGGATTCGAAGGCGATGTTGCTGGAACAACTGGCAACTCATTGCGACTGATCACCCACTGGAACTATGCGTCAATCTGTCGGTGAGTTTAATTTCTAAAATATTTGGGAGCTCAACTAACAGAAAATTTGCAGGGCTGAGAACTCGATCATCCGTCGCCTGTTGAAGTTCGGAGTGAAGAACCCGCGAGATTACATTTCATTCCATAGCCTCCGGAACCATTCCACTCTCGATTCGTATCACATCACGGAGTTGATTTACGTCCACTCAAAGCTGATGATCGTAGACGACAAAACTGTTATCATTGGTGAGCAATAGACTAAGCGATTAAGCGATTGGAATAGTAAATTGAAATCGTTTTCAGGCTCTGCAAACATCAACGACCGATCGATGCTAGGAAAACGTGATTCGGAAGTCGCTGTTGTGATCACGGACGAAGCTTTCGAGGATGGCAAGATGAATGGCGAAAGTTTTCCGTGCGGGGTTTACGCTGGTCATCTCAGGAAAAATCTTTTTAAAGAACATCTTGGCGTGTCTGTCACAAATGACGAGGACGTTACCGATCCCATTATTGATTCTTTTTTCAAAGACGTTTGGCAAAAGACTTCCAAAAAGAACACAAAAATATTCGATGATGTATTCCGATGCATTCCGAACGACGCCGTGAGAAATTTTGTCACGCTTAAGAAGTACATGGACGAAACAGCTCTCTGCAAAAGCCATCCAGAAGAAGCAGAGAACAGGTTGAAAGACATCAGAGGCTTCCTGGTCGATCTTCCTTTGGATTTTCTGTGTGAGGAAATTTTAACTCCATCTAACTTGTCCCGAGAGGTAAAACGTGATTGGCAGTGACTGATCTTCGAACGGATTTGATTAATGATCTTTTTTCTTTTCAGGGATTTCTTGCCAATAATTTATGGACATAAGTGTTGATGTTTTAGACAAGTTTACTGTTGTTGGATCCGGATTCTATGATAGAGAAAATAAATTATTTAAATAAAGCTCATTTTTTATGAAGCTCTGTATGAAATTTAACGGTCATTGGAATTTTAAATAACATTGCTTAGAGCTTTTTAACAGAATTCGCCAGTCGAAGTTTTTACTCAAAAATTTTCATCTCGCAAAATTCTTTCATTAGGGCTAAACCCTTGAATATTTTGCTTTGGCTTTCATGCAGGCTGATGCCTAAGAAGCCATTCGATCCGTGTAAACAAAGTGCTTGCCGGATTCAATCGTGTTTGAGCCGTGAGTAGACAAAAATAGAAAATTGCATCACACACCTTAATCTTTCATCTATTATTCTATGCAGAAAACAAGTATCAGGAAGACAAGTGTGCCGAGGTTCTTGAGGCCATGCGCCAATGCTGCATTGTATGGAAATCGCAGAGCTTATGTTGTGAAGGAATCGATACTGAAAAAGAAATTCAAGTAACCAAGAAAGATTCGCCGGGCAAAGACTCCAAGTAATGAATCAAAGCTACAAGAACCAACGACCTAGCTTTACAGTAAGTCGACCACAATCTTTAAACAACAGAGCCTGAAGATCTTAACTCGTTTCTCTCTGCAGGTTCCTAAACGAAACTGGATCCGGAGAAATCCAAAAGCTTTTCAGATCACTTTCATTTCGACCTTCCTCTTGGCCTTCTTCTCTAAGCCAATCTACGACGGCCTCCTTAGAGACTACTTCGAACCAAAGCTACCACTAACACGCCCAATCCCAGAGGAATAGGTTGCAATGGAATCAGTTCGCAAGGCAAAAGATCGACTCAAAAATTATCCAGTTCTCATCGCAAAGTGCTCGACATCTGCTGCTCAATACGCTGCTTGTGTCACTCGCGATTTAGATGTACAGAAGCACGCTTGTCACAAAGAGTTCCAAGAGTTCAAAAAGTGCTTAGTTGATCAGGCAAAGGCAATGAAGACGCGACTGTGAATAAAGAAAGTGAATTGTGAGAAGCGAACTAATTAACGAAGAGACTTTAAAATTAGCTAAAACTTTAAATTTACACAAATCATGTCATTGAAGAGGCATTTGGTCTACAGTACCATCATTCGGCTCATGTTGATAGCTTACGGAGAGATTCAGGATCAAATCTCAGAAGTTCCCTACACCGACATTGACTATCGAGTCGTGACTGATGGCGCTGAGCACATCTACAATGGACGGTCGCCGTTCAATCGTCACACGTATCGCTACACTCCACTTCTAGCGATCTTGCTGCTGCCAAACATCTACCTTCATCGGTGTTTCGGAAAGATCCTTTTTGCAGCGTTCGATCTCGTAATTGCAATCATCATCAAAAAGATAATTGTCGATGAATTTCACCTCAATCAAACAAGCTCAATCGAGGACGTGAAGCGCAAGCTTCTCAACGGCAACAAAGCGAAGATTCGACTGTCAAACTCGAAGAAGGAAACGTCGAGCAAATGGTTCTCGTCAGCGGACCGATTGAAGTTCGAGAGAATGGGAAACTTTGCAGCAAACGTTTGGTTGTACAACCCGTTGACGATGGTCATCGCAACCCGAGGCAATGGCGACGCCATCACATGCGCTCTCGTTCTCATGTCCATCTACTATCTGCTGAAGGTTCAAGAAGGCAGCAGCAAAGAAAACGAGAGAAACGTCATCAAGTGTGGGCTTTTCCACGGCCTCGCCATTCATTTTCGACTCTATCCGATCTTCTTCAGCCTCGCTTACTTCATGTACTTGTCAGACATGAAAAGTCAGATTAACGGAGCCCCATCGCTAGTCAGGTGTTTCTTAAAGCCAAATCGAAAGCAGGTGCTGCTAGTCTTGAGCGTACTAAAAGTACTCATCTTCACCACTGGAGTGTTCTACATGCTCTACAATTATCAATTCCTCTACGAGTCGATCATCTATCACTTCGTTCGGAAAGACACGCGGCACAACTTCTCCTTGTACTTTTATCTGCAATATTTGAATTCAGGAGCGGCCAAGATCAACGTTCTTGAAAAGCTGCTGACGGTGACACCGCAGCTGGTGCTGATCATACTCATCAGCTTCCACTTCTGCAGAACCAGACAAACGATTCAATTTGCGATGTTGCTGATCGCGTTCATTATGGTGACCTACAATCCTGTCATCACCTCTCAGTACTTCGTTTGGTTCTTGTCTTTGTTGCCATTGACGATTAACAACTTTCGAAACCTCACAGTCAAGCAGGTTGTGATCCTTCCGTCGCTGTGGTTCCTCGGGCAAGGAATGTGGCTGCTCTGCGCTTACTTTCTGGAGTTCAAAGGGATCAACAGCTTCGACTTCATCTGGCTCGCCAGTGTCATCTTCTTCATCATCAATGTTATCATTGTGCAAATTTTGATAGATAATTATGACGACTCGAGTGTGAAACTGAAATAAAATGGTCGCGAGCCTACGCTCAAAATAGTTTTTTTAGCAAGAAAAAAATGTTTTATTGGAAATAGATTGAACGATCCAAAGTCTACAGCAATTTATCGGCAAGTTCAGCGGAAATCTCGGCGAGCTTTTCAAGCTGAGCAGTTCGGTTTCGGTCGAGCGCTGATTTCAGTTCGTCGACGGACTTCACGATCGATAGGACGGTGCTAGGATTGTAGACTACGAGGTTTCCTATGGCTTGATACGCTCTGAAAGTTGCTTCGGGGTCGCTAAGCCATTGCAGCAGTTTGATTGCTCCTATCGTCAACGTTGTGCAGATTTCATTCGATGGAGTTTTCTGGAGAATTGATTGATTCAGGAAGAATGTAGCGATTGCAATCTGAAGGTTGGCGTTGCCTTGAGAGATGCAAGCGAGTTGTGAGCAGATTTCATTGATCTTGAGCGTCACGAACTTCTTTCCCCAGTCATGAAGAGCCAAGTTGCACAACGCTCTGCTTGACATGAGCTGATTCGGTGATGACGACGTGAGATTCTTCAAGATGGAAGCGAATGATCGCATGTTGTTCGTCAGCTCCATCATTTTGCAAGTTTCTTGATCTCTCAGAACCAGTCGAACTACGTCGAGCACTGGAAAAAGTCGTTCCTCCGGCCATGCTCCAACCATTGAGTCTAAAGCCGACAACTTCAGTTCTTCAGCTTTGACTGTGTCAATCAAGCTCACAACGCCAGCTAAAGTTTCATCTCCTAACACTTGTTGGTTCAATTGGTTGAACTCTTTGAGTTTTGCTAGGATCTTTGATGCGTCGTAAACGTCAAACGAAGTCACAACGGTGTACGGCAAATGCTTTTGAACGATTGGCGCTTTGACAGATGAGTAGCTATCACCTCCAGTGAATGGATCCACGTTTACCACTCCAGTCTGTGCACGGAAGTTTACATCGACTCCAGGTGCAGATGAAACTTCGCCTCCGCTCGGTATGTAGCGACCTTCTCCAGTGAATGGATCTGCGAAGTTTGGCTCGCCACTCACTGCTGGTATCGTCGTCAAGTTGGCATTCGTGATGATGAAGTTCGCAACTTGCTCGAGATAAACTTGAGGCAAATCGTTCTTATGAATGAACTTCTGAGCGGCTAGCCAAGGATCTTCCGTACGATTGAATGGCAGCTTAAGTGGTGGCGCTCCATCTTCGATGTCAACGTTAAATACAAAATCGTACTCTTTTCCTTCATAGAGAGATTTGCCAGACGTGTCTTTTGTTCCTCCAGATGCTCCCATGACGTCGCCGACGCATTCCCAATTCCCTTTTGTCCATTGATAGCAGAGAATTTTTCCATTAGGCTGACGAACTAGTCGAGTTTGGCCTTCAGTTCCGTCTTGAAGCAGCGATTCCGGTCCAGGAAGGTCGTTGACTTTAACACCACCGAGTTCCTTCGATTGTTCGGTTTGCCTAGTTTCCACAGCAATGTCGTAAGCTGCTAGCACATCTGGAGAAGCGATCCGTGCCTTGCTATTCGAGAACACACGAACAACTCCATCGCTGGATCCTGTAACGATGTCGCCTTGAGCGTCACACGCCACGCTCCAAACTGATTGAACAGGAAGCGTCAGAGCATCGCCCAAAGCTCCTTTTGAGATCGACCAAAGCCTAATTGTGTTGTCTTCGGAGCCGGTGACAAAGGCATCACCAAGCGCTGGATTCAAAGCGATGGTGTAGATGTAGTTCGAGTGGCCATGAAACTCTCGTAAGCAGTCGTACGTGTCACTCCAATGACGAATCGTAGCGTCGTTACTGCAACTTAATAGCGAGCCATCATCGAGACTGACTAAGCCTCTTATGCAATCAGTGTGGCCCTTCAGCACGACGAGCTTCTCGCCCTTGGTGTTCCAGATGAAAATCGTTTTATCAGCGGATCCTGTTGCGTACTTTCCGCTCTTCAGAGTTGCGACAGCCCAGACAGCAGCGTCGTGTCCTTTGAGCTCGATTGACGATGCGTTGATATCAAGGTTATTCCAAACTCTTGCGGTCTGGTCCCAGCTGCCGCTGATCAGAGCATTCGATGTGATTCCCTGCGAGAGAGCGCAAACCGTGTCCGTGTGATCCTTGAGCGTCGCAAACGGAGCAGTCGAGCCGAAAAGGTACAAGCAGATTGTCTTGTCGTTTGACGCCGTGGCCAACCACTTGCCATCGTACAGAACACAAACTGCCGACACGAAGTTGGAATGATCCTTTAGAACTTCGGCTTCTTTGTACGATTTTCTACAATTGAAATGTTTGTTGTAGTTGGCTGATAACAAATTCTTTGTCTCTTACCCGTCGTCGTTCCTTTCCCAGATTTTCGCTGTCTTATCTCTCGATCCCGACACGATGCAGTTGTTGGCCGCGGCGACAGCACGCACGTCGAGCGAATGACCCAGCAGCTCCGCTGACAGCTTAAAGTCTTCGAGTTTTGTTTCCATTTTTGTGCAAGTCACGTTTGGTTTGGAAATCGTTGATTTATTGACGATTCTCCGATGTTCACGAGTTGAGTCGCGCTTGGTGTTGGTTTATTCAAAGATTTCAGAGTTCTCTCAGGCGTATTTGTTCAGTTTCAAGTGATTTTCTCGGTGCCAAGTTCGGTGATTGTCACTTGAATCCAGTTAAGTGTTCGCCCCTCTTTCCCAAGTCGTCAGCCCTTCTGAGTGCGAAAAATGGGAAGTCTCGCAAAACTCTTCACTAATTTGGCGATTTCCACGGTGATTTCGAAGCCTTTCGTCGCTCCGTCATTCCTGGGAGTTGCACAAGTTCGCACTTTCAAGTTTGTGGACAAGCCGAAGCCGGGAGAAGGTCATTTGCAGTATCGCCGAGTTGTGCACTTCCCTAAGGACGGAAAATATACTGTGAAGCCGCTAGACAACACTCATTTAGCTGGTCGCGACCCAGTCTCGGGACGGAAGGTAGCGAATGGAATCGGCGGTGGTGTGAAGCATAAGTAAGTTCCATAAAATCAACAAGAGCAAATTTTCTAATTGACTTTTCATCCCTAGATATCACTGGATCAAATGGCGAAGAGATGGACCATCAGGTGAAGGAGAAGTGCAGATCGAAAAGGTCATCGAGATTCTCAAATGTGGATGCAGAACAGCTGACGTTGCCTTGGTCGCTGTCGGAGACGAGTTGAAGTACATTTTGGCGACAGAGAACATGAAGCCCGGCGACTTGCTAAGAACCTCCCAGTACATCCCGAGGATCCCAGTGCGGCCAAGAGAAGGCGACGCATACCCTCTTGGAGCCTTGCCAATCGGAACCGTCGTTCACTGCATTGAAGCTTATCCTGGAAAGGATTTTCACTTCGTCCACGCCGCTGGAAGCTCCGCGACTATTCTAAGGAAGTTTGATGATCGCGTCGTTGTGCAATTGCCAACGAAGAAGGAATACGGATTTCTACAAACATGCATGGCAACTGTTGGCAGACTGTCTAACATCAACCACGGCAAGACTCACATCGGAACGCCACAGAGGCTGAGAGAACTTGGTTATCGTCCTCGCTCTGGTTGGTGGCAGAGGAAAACTGGCAGGCATGGACGCAAGATCAAGCGGCTGCCTCCAATGCAGTTACTGAACGAGAAGAAAGCAGCTCAAAAGGCGCCGCTTACGTTCAGCGCTAAGCCTTAAGATGATTCGATTGTAAATTTAAAGAATAGAAAATTTATTAATTCAATCATTTCTTTAAACCACTTTCGCTTTCAGTGTGTCAAGATCTCGTTTCTGGATCTGTCGCAGCTGCTTCTTCTTGGTCCGCTTGAGCTTCGCCGTGTTCTTGATCACCTGAACTGTCTGATTCTTCAGCTCGTTTTCCTCACGGCGCTTGGCATTCTCTTCCCGCCGTTGCTTCTTCAAAACATTTTCCTAGAACAAAGATTTCCTGGTAACGATCCTGAAGGCTTTGTAACTACCTGATCTCACCTGCTTCTTGTCGTCCTTTATCGACTTCGATAAAGCTTTGATGTTCTTAATCTCCTCGCGGTATTTCAAATGCTGTTCCTTCGTCTTCTTCGGCGCTGATCTCTGAATCTTGCGGAATGTTTCTTTCTTGTCCTTCCAAAACCTTCCCGACTTGGCAATGCCTCGAGTCTTGTCGTCGCCAGCCGCTTCAGTCTTTTGCTTTTTCTTTGCCATCACTTTCGCGTTTATGTTTTCATGTGCTTTAGGAGTTGAGCGGAGCTTGGGACTTCAATAACAATCAGAGTTTGTCGTCCCCGCTCGCCTTCAGAAGTCCAACAATTCACTTCCCCCCGTTCGAACTGGAAAAATTTTATTTTTAAGTAAACCAGTGGTAAATCAAGTCTTCAATAAGCTTCAGTGTTCAGCTAGCAAACGATGGAGCTCGACAAAATCTGTCGGTTGTGCCTCACGATCAAGAAGGACATGCGAAACATATTTACAGAGAATTTATTGCAAATGATCGAAGACTTTTCTAATATAAAGGTAAACAGACGAAGCATTCGTATCGTTCTGCTCCAATAACAAACCATTTCGTTGCAGATTGAGAACAATCCTGGCTGGCCGGAGAAGATTTGCGTGCAATGTCTTCATCAAGTCTCTCGATCTCACTCGTTCAAGAAAAGGATAGAAAAGTCAGATGAGCAACTGAAAACTTACATTAAGTCGATTTCGGTGATTGTGGAAGAGCCGGAGATTCGGGTTCCCGAAATTAAGCAGCACCAGATGCCGCAGATCCAAGAGATTCAAATACAGAGACCTGACGCTCATCCGCTGATAATCGCGATGAACAACCATCCCTCATCACAGATGCTCAACAACGGGCATCACCAGCAACTCATCCAGACAGCCAACGGGCAAATCATTCAAGCTCAGATTGGGCAATTGATCCAGGGACCGAACAACACAATCCAAATGATCACAACGAACCCGACTAATGTCAACCAGCAACCTCAACTTCTCCAGCTCCGATCAGAACCTGAGAACCATCTCATTATGCAACCGTCGGAGATGAACGATCCTCATTTCTTTGAGGAAATTCCAGTCGTCGTTCAGTCGGCCAACGGGCAACAAACAATCCTCAATCTACCTCATCACCAAGTTCAAGCTCTCCAACAGCAGATCGCGCAGTCAAGCAATAACCAGCAACATCAACAGCAGCAACAAGTTCAGATTCAGCAGATGACAAACTCAGCACCAGTGACTAACAATAACATTGAACCCGAAGAGATTGAAATCCATGAGGTTCTTCAAGACGAATACGTACAAGACGATGAGTTCGGCTGCGAAGATATGGAGGAAATCGCTTTCGACGACCAGGAATCCGAGACGACGTACATTGTGCAGACCGTTCAAGACGAGGAGAGCTCTGAGAACTCAGACTCCGACGACAAACAGCTTCTAGCGGAGTTCCTGGCTCAACAGACTCACAGCGAGCCAGGCAAGCACGTCTGCAATCTCTGCAATCAAGAGTTCAAGCATCAGCGCTGGCTCCATTCTCACATGCGCTCGATCCACATAAATTATCTGAAAGCAAACTGCAAGAAACAGCCTCAGTGCTCCATCTGCTTCAAGAGCTTTCGTGGGCCCGGAATGCTCAAGATGCACATGAAGACTCACGAGAAAGAAAACAAGCTTCCAACCTGCACAATCTGCTCGAAAGAGTTCAAGTCAAAGTCAATTCTCTACCGACACCGCGCGACGCATTTCTCCAACCTGAAGGAACATCGTTGCTCCATTTGTGATAAAAACTTCTCATCAAACTATCAACTCAACGCACACATGCAGCGGCACCAGAAGAACCATCAATGCGTTAACTGCGAGAAAGCTTTCTCCAACGTCAGTGATTTAAAGGTGAGTTGAAAGCTTCAAGAAATCCCTTGTCGATCAGCTAAGGTCATAGAGCTCCAGTCGTCTCTTGACTGCAGTCTTAAGCTTAGTTGAACCTGCTGCTATCTAACTAACGCTTTATGTCTTCCTTCAGACCCATATGCAGCAGCACAGCAGCAAAAAGTTGGACGATGAGGCGAAGAGCTAAAGTCAAGTCGGGCTCATCGATTCTCTGGCTTGAGAACAATTCAAAAATAAACTTTTCTCGCTAAGTATTCTCGCTAGTTCTCGGAGTGCAATTTTGGATTGTTTGCTTAGTTTTACTTAGAAAATTTGCAGCATTTCTAAACGACAAATAAAAGTCAATGCACGATTTTAATTCAATCAAATCGTTCGGTTTATTTGCCGGTCGTTCGACAAGATTCTCAAGCTTTAGCTTTCTTGATGCATTGGCTCTTGAAAGTGTTCTTCAAAGTCGTAAAGTCGCCTTTGGTCCCAGAGCCATCGATGCAAACATTCCCATTGAACAGAGCGCTTTGCAGCTTCGTCAACGGCGTCAAAATATTTTCGCCGACGATTTTAATTTTGTTGTACGCGACGTTGAGGAAAACGAGTTCTGTGTTGAAAGCAAATAAATCACCATCGAGCGTTTCAAGGTCGTTGTGCACCAAAGTGAGTTCCTGGAGCTTGTTAAATGGCTTCAGATCTTCTTGTTTGATTGACTTGAGATCTGAGTCGGAGATATCGAGCGAGAGAAGACCAGGGAAAAGCTTCGCGAGTCCTTTCGGCAGGAAATGAACGGTCTGTCGCTGGATCGATAGAATGTGTCGATTGGCATCTGGAGATGAATTGCCGTTGACGCTGGTCACGGTCACGTTTGAAGCCGTCACGACCAAGTTGTCTACTCGATATTCGTTGAACTTTTTCCCGTCAATAGTTGTTGTTTCAACGCGACACTTCAGGTCGATGGCAAACACTTGGCAGCATGCTCCAGCAACGGCCAAGATAGCAAATAATGTTCTGAAAGGAAAAGGAGAACAAAAAGTGAAACCTTCTAATCTGCTTTCTAGCCAAACCTCATCGTCGAACGCTTTTTCTCGCACAGCTCAAATCTAAAGTAATCTTTAACCCACTGAAGTTCAAACTGGAATGATGATTATTTGAGAAGACACGAGAAGAAACAAATAATTTCACGATGAAGAAGAAGTCGATGATGATTTTCTCTTCTGATCTAGGTCCGGTGACGCTGTGGTTGTCAGCCTGAAAGCAACCGCCGCTCTTGTCTTTAAGTCTACAGAAACTTTCAGATTCGATAAGGAAACCATTTGCAACAGTTTTTGCTTCTAAAACCTTCCTTGTCGTTATCGAGATCTTGTTTTAAAACCTTCCACTAAATTTATTTATCTACATTTAGATCTAACAAGTAAAACTACAAAACAATCTTAGTCAATCTGCTCTCCTTTGCTGCTCAGAACTTAACTAGAGCTTTCATCTTAGAATGCATCCACAAGACGTGCTGCCTGTAGTAAGTGACGTTGTTGTAATCGAACTTCTTGCTTCCCTTGCTGCTCGACTTCCTGACCTTGAGCCGCAGATTACATTCAGAGCAAACGACGTCAAATACAATTTCTGCTTCTCCTTTGGTGATCTCAATGTTCTCCTCTAGGTTAATTTCCCTGTCCGTCCAGTCGATTGTTTCGTGGAACTTCTTAATCATCTTTGTTATCTTGGCTTTGTCTGCTTCTACGTTAGAACGGTCGATGATTGTCCTCGGCTTTGTGATTTTGATAATCGGTTGCAAAGCGGATGAAGGAGGCTGAGGATTATTGATGAGGCTTGCGCTTGTGCCTGGATTCTCATTGATATTCCTAGTCAATTCCTCAATTTCCGCTTGCTGCTTCTTGTTCTTTCTATCCAATTGCTTCAGTTCTTCGATTAGTCTCGCAAGTTGTTCGTTCAAGCCTTTCATATTTTCTCGGTGTCGATTAATCAAAGCGTCTACTAAGTTCACGGCGGTTTCAGGCACAAGTTTACCGTCCATTCTTTGCTTGGAACTGTTGTCAATGTTTTTGAGAAGTTGATTCGTTCGAAAAGCTCCAGAAAGCGTCTTAATTAAGTTATTTCTGACTCGGAAGAAAACGCGACGGCAAAGAGAAACGCGCGAATTTTTAAATAAACCGTTAAAAATATTCAAAATTATGAAATCCGTTAATGATTTTACTGTGATTCTTGCTTCTGCTTATCACTTGCTTCAATTTTAGGAACAGGACATTTTTCTTTAACGAGCGCATTGAGTTTCTTGGCATCGAACGATTTGGTGAGGAAGAAGCTAGCACAAACGTTGTTCATTCCAAGCACTTTCTGAAGCTTTCTTAATTTGGTGAAATCAACAGCGATCGATTTGATCTTATTGTCATTTAAATTAACAAAATTTAGTTTTGGTTTTAGATAAAAAAGATTGGCGGGTAAGAATTCAATTAGGTTATTGTTGGCTAAAAAAAATTGCAGATTCGTTAGGCCATCTAAAGCTTTCTCATGCAATTCTTTGATTAGATTTCGTGATAGATTGAGCGTGATGATGTTCGGAGAAGCTGAAAACGGGCCGTAAATTTTATCCCCTCCATCAATTATCGGTAATTCCTCAATCCAATTGTCTTGAAAGTTAATCTCTAACAAGTTCCTAAACTCAGTAAAATGATGATAGGAAATAAACCTCAACCCGGAAGACCAAACAACAATTGTTCTCAAATTAGGGAAGCATTTTGCTAGGCCCAACGGAAGATAGGTCACGTTGCAATGACGAATTAATAAAAGCTCTTTTTGCACGGGACGAGGAGTAGTCTTCTGAGTTGTAGTGCTTGTTGCAGTCGTGGTCGTTGTTGCATTCGTAATTGGCATTGTTGTCGTGCTGTTCGCCTTCCTCGTTGCCGTTCTTTTCGTCGTGGTTTTTATCGTCGTTGGTTTTGTTAGCCTCTCCTCGTATTGCATGTATTCGTCCGGCCGGAAACAGAGCTCAGATTCATAAATCTGAACCAGAGCTTTCAGTTCACACACGCTCCTAAAATTATACATTTCAGACTGATAGAAACAATCAAAGCGATTGCTCTACACACGACATTAGATCATTTTCACAAACTATCCAAACGCCTTCGATGGCAAAAAGTTTCAGAAACAACAGAAGAACCAAAAGACTCATCCTCACAACGCGAAAATTTTAATGAAACTGAGGAAACTTTCAGCTTAAAAGCCAATGAAGTTCGAGGTGACAATCGGCTTAAAAAAGTTTGTTCGACATATGTCAATTATTTTTTGCTCGTTTTGTCAGTTTTTAACGGAAGAACAATTTTCAAACTCATTTCGCAACGCTCAGCTTCAAACGTAAACAAAAAATGGAGTTTAAGAAAATCTTTGTTACCGTCGGAACTACAGAGTTTGATGATCTCATAGCTAGAATAAGTGAATCGGAGGTCTACGAAGTTCTGAAAAATCAAATGAAATGTAAAAATCTTACGCTACAAATTGGTCGAGGCGCTGAAAGAAAATTCGGAAACTACCAAGGGATTGATGTTGACGTTTTTAGCCTTAAAGAATCGATAGCGAGCGATATTGAAGCAGCGGATCTGGTAAGAACTGTTGCATTAGCTTAGTCAACATCATTACTAAGTTTTATTTCTCTCAGGTCATCAGTCATGCTGGAGCTGGAACGTGCATCGATGTTTTGAGTCGCGGAAAGCCTCTGATAGTTGTAATAAACGAAACTTTGATGAACAACCACCAAACAGAACTAGCCGAGCAGCTGTCTAGTGAAAACTATCTGTTCCACACCACAGTTGAGAAGCTTCCTGAAACTCTTCGTAACTTCGATGTCTCGAAGTTGAAAAAGTACGAGAAAGGAAACGTTGACAAGTTTGTTGCGCACTTGGACAGTGTGATGGGATTTTCGGAATGAAATGCTGTTGATTTGCTGCTACTCTACGTTCAACATCAAGAGCTAGATATTTTATTATGCAACTTTCCATGTAATTATAATTGTCCATTAAAGTTTAACAAAAAACCATTCGAGAAAATTTAAGCGAAAATTGTTTTAAAGACAAGAATTTAGTTTAGATATTTTGTTCATGTTCAATGCAGCGCGTACCTCCTTCACCTCCTTATTCTTCGGTGGATCCTCCGCCGTCCAAAATTGCTTCGAAAGCGAATGGCTGGAAGGCATAGCCGAGACCGGAGTAGAACTTTGACTGGAACTCGACCCAGTGCAAGCGAAGAGTATGCAAGAAGGCGGACAAACCTTCCATCAACACCAAGATGCCGACAGTCAAGACACCCCAGAAGGCGAAGATAGCCCACAAGGCAATGCCGCCCATAGGTCCGCTGACAGTCAATCCGTTCTTCAAAACCATGTTCCACAAAACCTCGGCAAGCTCTGCAAATAAGAAAGTCAATGAGCCAAACGTTTGCTACATCAGAAGATCCGGAGACTTACGAGCATGAGCCAATGACAAAGCCCACAAACGCAGATACGAAGCAGTGTGCGAGACCGATCCCAAGACATATTCAATTGTGTGGATTCCTTGATGAATGAAGATCTCGCTCATCTCTTCCTGGCCGTGATCTCCATGACCGGCTGCAGCCGGTTCAGCGTGAGCTTGCGCGTTCAATCCACCATTCTCTCCATCTTGAGCTTCGCTGTTGTAAGGTAAGATGGGCTGGTGAACAGCCTTCTTGCGCTCTTGCATGATCAAGTAGGGCTTGGCGAATAACATCCAAGGGATGCAGAGCAGTGCAACAATCACCAAGAACTTCTGAATTGTATTTTGACCGAAGTACATCCAAGGTGTGCAGCCTTCGCTGATGTTAGTCGCTTCTTTAAACAACACCATGTTGATGAAGGTAATCAAGATTGAAGGAGCACAATGGATCGAGAAAGGAGCGTCGTTCTCAGCCGAGAAGCGATTCCACTTCATGAACATAAGCAGAGTCATGTAGAAGAACAAGAAAATGAGGAAAATCATCTGCGGAATGAATTCGGTGTAGATGTTCATCTTATTCTTGAAGTAGCGATGGTTGAACAGCCCGACGACGACGCCAAAGATCATGTGAATGACACCGAAAATGATTGAAATCTTCATCTTGTAGCCGTTTTGGAAGATGATCTTGTTCAATGGCGCGACTTGCCAGACGGGATCGAGACCGATTGGATAAGTGCGACCGAAGTCGTGTCCCGGATCCAATTGCAAGTTCTTGTTGGTCATGACGGTGCTGGTGTTGTAGTTGATGGTCCAACCCGATCCGAAAAGGTTCAGCGACTTTGAGAAAATGTCATTGTAGATGAAACCAGTGTACATCGAGAAGATTCCCATCAAGAAAATGATGTAGCGGCCGCCGAAGAAAATGTTCCAGATTTCGTTGTCAGATTTCTTAGCTGCGAGCGGTTTCTCCTTCAAAACCATCCACAAGCCGAACAAAGCCATGATCGCTCCGTGTCCCAAATCGCCGAACATAACAGCGAACAGGAAGGGGAACGTGATGATGGTGTAAGGAGCTGGATTCATCTCGCGGTACGACGCAACTCCATAAGCATTGATCAAAGCTTGGAAAGCGTTTGTGAACTTGTTCGTTCGATTGTACGTCGGTGGATCTTCGTACGTTTCCATCCGATTCAAGATTGGCGGAACCGATGAGCCCGAACGTTCCTAGATAAAATGAAAAGTTCGTCAACTTCAGTCAATGTAAACGCTTAAAAGTTCTTACAGTTCCACGACGGAGAGCCATCTGGATCGTCTCGATGTCCAATACGGGAACCCAGCACTCAGCAATGAGACACTTTTGAGTGACGTCCAAGTTGAACAAGTTGAGCGTGTGATAAATCGCTTTGATCTTTCGCACTTTTACGAACCAATTCTTCAGATTTTTAGCTGCCGCGACTAAGACACGGTGACGATGATCTTGAGTTTGTCCCAAGACGGTGTTCAAATCTTCGATTCTTGTCATGACGCCCATGGCCATCTCGCGACGGTCGGCCGGTGCTTCGGGGCAAGGATACAAAGTTGCGCGGAAGCCCTCGCAGATTTTCTTGACGCGAGTCTTGAGCTGGTCGCCTTGGAAGAAAATGATGAAGACCGACTTGTAAACGTTGTCACCCTGGAATCCACAAAATTATTATTGACGGCAGAGAGTTGCTTGACGAAACTTACGGTCGATGGATCTTCCAAAGGTGCTTCGATCATTGCTTGACGCAAGAACACGTTGCCACGGCAAGCGCGCCACAACATTCGCTCGAATGCTGGCAGGCGCTCGCGGAGGATCACACCAGCGACGAAGCTAAAGTTCAAAAGTGACATTAGGAACGCTCAACAGAGTTAGCGAACGAACATATAAAACAACACCAAGATAGAGAGAGAAAGAAGAGTTAGGAGCTCCAGCCACTTGTTTCGTTTTGTCATTGATTAAATGCACATATTTAGGCGAAAGCGAAAGTTCCACCAGTTCATTGACAGGTCAAGAATGTGTTGAAAATAATAAAGTTTTTGTTCAAACAAAGATTGACGACTTAAAAAGTAATCACAACATTTACTGACCATGGCAGAAAATCTTCCTGTCCGGTTGCTTTCTCCATGAAACTTTTCGGTTCAACGGAATTTTGTTAGTAAGTCAGCGGGAGTAAAATGTCCAGTTCATGTTAATTAACATCGTTCGTCACCAAAAATATAAATGGAAACCTACCCGAGCTGAACGGGGCCCATGGCGTTGCCAGCCCGCGACTCGTCCGTGATCAGAGCTCGCGTCATCGACTCGGTGGTGTTACTCAGGCCACCTTCCTGCTGCTTAAATTCGCCCCGCAATGCAAATCAACAATTTTCATCATCCAAACAAACAGGAAATCAAGAGAAAAAAGAAAATCAAATAAAGGGACAAGGCTCGGAGATGAATAAGGAGTCTGGCATCGATGTTTTTCCAGGATTAGATATGAAGATGACTTCAAACTAAAGATTAATATACAGAAAGGAAAACTAAGAAGGAAACTCTAAACTGACAACATCACCGAGTGCATTAATTCGATAAAGCAGCCACGTTAGTTGTCCTTGGACACTTTCCGACCCTCATGCCAGTAAAATACCAATAAATAAGTTTAAAGTGCAATAAGGAAAGTTAGAACTGACTTTGATTAGCAAGAGCAAACTCCATTCAAAGCACGCAAGCTCAGGAGATTCCTGTTGTAACTTCAATTGGCGACTTTACGCTTTGAATGGAGATTGTCGTCACTGATAACAAACGATTTCGCTCCACAATTTTGCAGAGATATTCGAGATGACAAATTGATTCGAAATATGTGCATTTAATTTTAACA
This sequence comes from Smittia sp. YW1114-2, assembly GCA_033064975.1. Lineage (NCBI taxonomy): Eukaryota > Metazoa > Arthropoda > Insecta > Diptera > Chironomidae > Smittia > Smittia sp. YW1114-2. The sequence continues at coordinate 16,508,405 of CP093833.1, forward strand.
ATTTGTCGATTGAGCGGAAGACAACAACAGACGGTTGATGTCCATGATCGAGCGCAAGTTTAACCTTTCTCAACATGAAACGAGTTAGCCACAAAGTATTTTTTATCGCGCTGTTAATGAGACAAGAGACATGGAAAATCCTTCTTGCCTCATCAGCTTGTGACATTTCTTAAGGATCGGCTCGTTTCGGTTGATGTAGGCCTGCAAGTATTCAGTGGGAGGGAAGTTGGCTGAGAGTTGTTTCGACGAGACGAGAGACAAATAAATAAACAGCGAAGGAGTACAAGATCAGCAAGCGGTTTCATAGTTACCCAAGTTTAAGGTTTTGCTGTTGCTGGCCACGCGGTCCCTCTTCCAACAAGTTTAATTGCTCTTCTTCGCGGTGCGAGTCAGCCATCTGATGTTTCGAGAATTTGATGCGCAGCGTGCGCAATGGGCGAAAAGGTAAGGACGAGTTTAATTGAGAGTGTCTATTGGCAAGCATTTGATGGTAATCTGGCGCCGTCTACTCAAAGCACCGAACCCACCCGAAGAACAAAAGCGGTTCCAAGGCGAAGGCGGAACAGGATAGGTTCGTGTCGTGGCACGACATCAGCGGGCACAGCGTTTTCAAAAGCATTTTTATGTTCAACGTAAGAAGAGTCACAACAGAATCAAAGCATAAATTAAGAAAAGAAAAACAACAAAAAGAATACGAAATTAATTAAAGTTTCAACGGGTACGGAACGGGAATTCTGCTAGAAAAAGAAAATAAGGTTTAACTCAAATCATTACTCCGATTCCAGCCGGTTAACTTCAGCAATCGGGCGGCTACGGATCTACAGTACAGAAGCGCTACAAGGTCAAAGTGCTCGTGTGGACCCATAACAGCCTGACTGTTTCCCTTACTCGGTCAAAGTAATCAGCACACACATAAACGCAAGACGTCACGAGTTTCATTCCGATATGCTTTTCTTATCCAATAATTTCTGATTCTTATCGATCGATTTTAATGATAAAACCGAACTGAAATCAAACCAAAATCATGTGATGCTTTCAACAGACAAGTCACAAGACAAGGGAGATTGGTCGAGGGACATTGTTGGTCTTCCTGACAATGCAATGGCCTGCGTTAAATCGGGACCAGTGTTCAGACGAGAGCGTGTTATCACAAATCATTTGCTTGGCCTTAAATCCTAACAAGTTCAACTAAATCTACTGTGGTGTCTTAAACTATAGGATGCAGTTCCAGGGTTGCTAAGCATGCACTACGAGAGCCTTAGACTAAACTGAAATGAACCTTTACCTAGTCGAACGTATAAGAACTTATGAGTAAATAGTTAAATTAATCAAATGAAAACCATTACATAAATGCTGTTTAGTCTGAGATGGAGATGCCATTAGAATGTTTTGGGTTTCGGGATCAAGTCGATGAACGGTAACATGGGAGCGAGCGCAATCAACAACTCACCTCATCGAAGAACACTTGGGTCTTCCTCAAAATGTGCTTGAGCTCGGTCAACTCAAGATAGTTTCGCTTCAGAGCCTCGGCGTTCTGGTTGACTTCACGCAATTCATTCTCGAGCTTTTCGAATGTCGCTTCCAGATCGATCATTTCACGCGGCTGAGGCGCTTCCGGGCTCTCGCCAGTGTCCAACATGGGAATGCCGTCCTTCTTGATCTCCTTCTCGAGGTAACGGAGCTTTCGTTCCATCTCATCGCATCGACGAACTTCGTTGACGAATTTGCGCTGGAAAGCGTTGACATCCGGATTCAAGTCACGGAACTGAACCAAGCCGAGCTCGCCGAGCTCAGAGACGCAGGCGTAAGCCGCTTCGCTCTGGAGGAAGAGCTGACACAAGGTCATTTCCTCGCTTCTGAAAAGCGATCCCATCGTTGCGATATTTTCTACAACTTTGCTGTTCTAACGGATCTGCAAATAGACGATAAATTGACACGATGTAGAAGCAGCTGTAGCAACAAGTGTTTTCACTGCGATAAGCGTGCGGTCTCCGAGCGAGCAACTATCAAACTGTTGACGTCATCGGCGCAGACTCATTGTCAAGAGAAATTGTCAGGAAGGAAAATCAATACGAAATCTTATTTCCCTCAGGTGTCGATGATAAATTAGACCAATTAGCACTTTTTCTGATTATCAGCAAACCAGTTAACCGCTGATAAGTGTAGTTGTGTTTTCTTTGTTGGCTGTTGACCCAGCAAAACATATGAATCACTCGAAATTCACGAAACATTCGTCTAACTCATTCCTTCTGCTCTAGGAAACTTTTATGGCACAATAGGCTGACAACTTACTTATTGCTCAGCCAACAGATCGACTCGAAATGTTAGAACTGAATGTGAACTCGGGCTGCGAGATAATCGAAACGAAATTCTTTATCAGTAGGAATGTTTGTCTGCTTTGTTAATTGAATTTTAATCCCATGGGTTGTCTCGTAACGCTGTGATTCTAGTGGCCGTGCAGGCATTAAGTAACTTGAAGCGATGAAGAAGAATTTGCGGATTAAAATATGGATATTTTTAAATGCCTTTTATCCATAATAATTCAATGTTTACAGAAACGATTTCACTCTCATTCAAATTCACTGGTGTTCCTTAATGTTTTAAATACCTTTTAAATGATATTTGACAACTAACAGTACTAATTTTAATTTTCTTCAGATTTTCTGGTCGATCACAAATTTTCACGGCTGAGCGTCACAGGCGTCGCTGAGTATTCTATTCGAAAATCAGACGACCGTTAAATTTATAAACTCGACAGAGCTTTCACTAAAGTCAGCATAACTTAAGCTAAAATATTTTGCAAATCCCGTGAGATATCGAATGTCTGATCAGATAAAATTCAACTGCAATGGTTTGTCTAGACATTTCCCCTAAACCAAAGAATACTATAGAGTTGTCTCTGACTAAGCCGGCATCAATTTCATAAGCTTTTCGCGAGCTGAAAGCTTTTTGGAGTTTATGGTTGTCAAGTGTGGAATACCCAACGAATCTTCTGATTCATGATTGATTTCCTAGAAGCATTTAGATGATAAGGTGTTTTGCCTAACTTTATTGCACTATCATCTATCGAGCTGTTATCTAAGAGTATGATAAGATACACTATCCGATAAAAAGTCTCGAATCAAGACTTGGCGATTTCTCCTTTGTCGCTTAGTTTTATTCGAGCAGCCAGTGCGAACATGAAATTACTCGTTGCGTCGTTGATCATTCTCGGTGTGGCTTCGGCCGAAGTTTTCAATGCAGATGATTGGAGAGAAGTGAAATCGCCGCTTGACTCGCCACGTTATCAGCTTATCTTTAACAAAATATTTCCTGAAGCTTCGCACGTAGGAAAGACAAGTCGAGGCGGGAGAATCGCGGGTGGTGCGCTCGCCAAGCTCGGACAGTTCCCATACCAAGCTTTGCTGCTTACAAAGGACAATCTCGGAGATGAGTACGTGTGTGGGGGAGGAATCATCAGCCACAATTTCATCCTAACGGTGAGTCACTGAAGTTTTATCATCCGCGAACTTCATTTATTTTCTTCGCTCAGGCCGCACATTGCCTCGATGATATCGTCAGGGTTTCAGTATACGTCGGGATAATTGATCGGGTAAACGGGCCAGCGATTTGGGGGATCGACATAAGTGACAAGCAGCACATGATCGTACACGAAGGTTATAATCGTGCGGGTGTCTACAATGACATCGCGCTCGTTCGACTGGTCAACACAATCAAGAACGATCCCAATGTCGGTATCGTTCAGCTCCCTTCGAGGTCAGACAGCTCAGTTCAGCTCGCCGGTAAACCAGCAACGATATCTGGCTTTGGTAGGACGACCGACACAAGCGGACCATCACAGCATCTTCGTTGGGTTCAATCGCCCATCGTATCCAACGAAGTGTGCGAGAAAGTTTTCGGAAAAGCGAACGTCCGCGACACAAACGTTTGCTTGGAGACTACAGGCGGCAGGTCTTCATGTCAAGGCGACAGCGGTAAGTTAGAATATATCAAAATGACGCAATGACTTAAGCGTCGTTATCTACTTAGGCGGTCCTTTGACAATTGACCTAAATGGAAGGAAAATCGTCGCAGGAGTGGTTTCCTACGGCGCTGCAGTTTCATGCACTTCAGGCTACCCAGCGGTGTTCACGCGAGTCACCAGCTATCTCGATTGGATAAATTCAAAAACAGGAATTAAAATCAACTGAAAAGTCCACAAAGATATCAAGACCGACTTAGCATTTCAAAAGATTTATTTTTCAATTTAATAAATTTCTATTTCCTTCAATCTTTTCACCTATTATATTATAGCAAATTTAGTTAGGGCAACAAACTCTCTCAAAGCTTCAAAAGGATTTCCCGAAGAGCTTTCGCTAAAGCTTTGAAAAATTCTGATTTTTTTGCGACTTTTGATGATCTCGAAAGTTTTGAATTTTGCCAAATTATCCTGCACTAGATCGCTGACGTTTTTCCACTTTGAATCGAAGAGGCGGAAAACTCATAGGAAATCATAACACTGTCAAGTTCATCGCTTCCTACTTTGACGAAACACAAAATGAAGAAATACCAACTTAAGATTAAATCAATTAATTTATTTTAATCTATTTTGAGTGTGTGTGGATATTGAAAACTAAATTAACTATTTATGCACAGTTTTGAAAACGAGAATTTTATGAACTATTTAAACTAAAAACAAAATGAAAGATATCCATTCGCTAAAGACATAAACCGGGGACTTCAATCGTCATTCATTGATTCTCTTGTTAAAAAATTATGTTTTTCTGCGTCATTATAAGTCTGAAAGAAGAAGAACGTTTGAGCTTTGGTTGGGAGCTTTTGGATTGAGCTTTTACCTTTTCTTGTCAAAGCACTGTGGGCAATTACATGTCACGGTGTCGCTTCACGACCGTCACTTGCTGTGGTGTCACGTTCGGCACGTTCATTGTGTAAGTTGGCGTTTGAGTCACTGGCGTCGCGATCAGCTGCTGAAACTAGATTTCGATTTTTGAGCAAACTCCTTATCAAGGTTTTCAGTCAAGGTTTACCTGAAGGTTTGCGGGCATCGCTCCGCCCATGTGAATCAAGTTTGATTGGTCCACTTGAAGGTAAACTGTCTGAGTTTGTAGGTTTTCCGAGGAGTGACCATTGACCATCGTTTGTGTCATCGGCGCCCGTGGCTGGTTAAGGAGATTCTTTATCACCTGATTTCCTGACGACTCCTGCTTCACTTGAGCCAAGACGACGACCTGTTGAGTAGTGGGTGAAGGCCGAGCGGTGGTGATTATTCTTTGCGGTGCTGCTAGTTTGATCGGTGTTACGAGCGGTGGCGGGGGCGACGTGAGCGAGGTCGACGGCGAAGCCGGAGGAAGTGTTTGAATTTTTGGCACCGTCCCTGGAACTTTCTCTCCTGTCTGCATCTCCATCACTTCCCTTCCAGCTCTTGTTTCTCTCTCGTGGGTAATCTTCACAAACTTTCGCCCTTCCTCTGTGAAAATTCCCATAAATTCCTTGACGTATCTTCGAGCTGCGAGAGGCGATGCTAATTTGAACGGACACATCCGCCCACTCGACTGTCCCACTTTCTGCCGCTCAAGCGTAAGCTGACCAGAAACCTCGCAGCTGGTGGCTCGCTCGAACAGTTCCACTCGAACGCGGTACTGACAGTTATCACGATCAGTTTCGAACGTCAATCGTTCTGTGTTTTTTGGTTGCCAGTCGAAGCCTCGTGAAGGAGCAATCGGTGGTAAGCACTTGACAGCAACTCCTTCTACACCGTCAAGGTGCATCGGTTGCTTGAGGCTCGGCGCACTAACACGAGCTGGATCTCGTCTGACTGATCCACGTCGTTCGATTGCGAGGTGCGATGCGAGGGCCGTTTGATGATGATGCGTCTTCTTCTCAAGCTTATTGTTTCGATTCTTAGTGACTTGAAGAAACCGTCTAGCAGTTCTTCTGATTGCATCTGTTGCGAATGGTGCACGCTCAGATGTTGCGTTTATTGCAGCGATTCCGATTGAAGGCGACGGGTCTAAGCAGATCGGTGGGGCAGTCGCGAGAACCAGTTGCGACTCGAATGTCGTCCGTTCTTTGAAGGTCCAACTTGCGTCAACAGCACCGTTGATCTCGTCCCAAAGCGCCGTCGCCGTTGGCCTCAACAGCACGTAGTTATAATCACAGATGTCTAGCGGATAGCTCTGACGGTAATCTCGGATCTGCGCGATCACAGCACCGTTGTAATACAAGTGCGGGCAGTGAACGTTGCAAAAATCGATAATGAGAGGTGGCAGCTCTTCGGCATCAATCGCATCTAGCAGATGAGCGTTGTCGTAGAGCCAACTTGCCGTCTCCTGAAGATTCTCACCCGTCGGGTGTCGATGATTTGTAGCGGCAGGCGTGGAAGTTGCGGGTCGGAAGGCGAGCGAATATCCTTTGTTGCCCGGATAAAGGTTTATGATGAGAGTGTGAAGACGTTCGCGAGTGACGAGTTTATCAAGTAGGAACGACGCTGGTGAGAGGTTGAGCTAGAAGCAAAATCAAGGCTGAGCTTAGAACTTTTAAATTGTTTAGATCTACTTACCTCTTTGCAGCTCTTGTCTCCTTTCAATTCCTTGTACAATTCCTTTAGCTTTTCCATAATATTGTAATGACTTTGTTGTGAACGAACGCTGGCAGCTCCACTGCTTTTCTCACTCGGCGCACTCAACTTCGTTCGCTTAGAGCTGCTGGCTTCAGCTCCACTGCCCGCCGACCGCTTGTGATGTTTGTTGTGGTTGTTGTTGGTGTCATTTGAGTCGACAGCATCGCCATTGACAATGCCATTCTGTCGCAGCCCGTTTGGCAGATGGTGCGAGGGCATCACAGCCATGTCAGCGTCGTGAGACTTCTTCGAGTGATAGCTTCCCGATTGACTCGGGTGGTAGTGATGATGCTTGCTCATTGAATTACTGTACGGGAACTTGTTGATGTGTAGGTCTCATTAGGATGGATCTCTGCAAGGAAATTAGGAGACACTTAGGCACTTGTCGCTCGTATTCCTTGATCCACTGGTTATCGTTGAAGCTTCTTCCAGTTTGAGATGATGAGAATTGCGAAAGAACGAAACACGATGGTGTCACACACAAAAAGTTGTGAACGGAGTCGGATTTTCACTTTCCGTCTAATTCACTCGGCTGTCTAGTTGTCGTTGAGCTCTTTGCTTTCTTCTAATCAGCACTGAGTCAGTCTGACTTCGTCTTGTGAAACTTACCAGTTCTTATTTTTGTTGATTTTCCGAAGAGAATTGAGTTTCTCCTTCTTGCTCTTTCGTCGTTCTATTAGCGACACCCGGGACAAACGAACAACATATACGCGCACGAGGGACTCTCGTGAATCTTTTTAATGACAAAAATGAAACGAAAACGGAGGAATTCCTTAGATTTTGCTCTTAGAAGTTATTTGAGAATTTGAGTGTCGAATTGATGAGTGTCGACGGAATATTTGAACTTCGAAAATCCGTTGAAAGTTTAATTATTTATTAGATTTTTCTCCACTTTTCTTTTCATCGGAACAAGGCTTCAATTTTATTTGTCTTTTTAAACGAAAATGGAAGATTTCCTTGGATTTTTGTGTTGAGTTTGATGGAGTGAATTTTATTAATTCTTCTTTTCGTCCTTTTTAGTTTTCACTTTTTCAATTGTCTCGTTTACATTTGATTTTCTTTTCCTACTAACTCTCTCCTTGTATTTCTTTTCGAGTTCTTTGATCGAAGTGCGCTCAATGTTCCAAGTTTCGTTTGGATTGCTCCTTGTTGGATCGTTGTTCTCATTGTAATCTGGAATGTCTTCGATGCCCAGACGTTTCAAAACTCGTTCAAAAACATCGTCAACGTAAGTGTGAATGACGAGATCTGCTTTCTTCTCCAGCTTAATCGGCTGAAGGTTTACAAGGGCGAATTTCCCTCCAAATTTCTGATTATTCAACGGCAGCTTCCCACTTGGCATGATTTGGAAGCTCGATCCAAGGCCAATGTTCAGATCGGCGAGTGTCGAATGCATAACGCTAAGCTCTAAGTCGTCGTCGGGTAGGTTTCCCTCCCAATCGAGTATCGTGTCTATAAGTTTCCCTCGACAACGGCGGGTTTTGCTCTTGCACATCTCTCCTGTTGGCTTAAGACCAACAGTCGGCACTGGCGAAGATCTGATGAATTTGCTTTTGCATTTGTCACATTCGCTGACGAAAAAGTTCCCATGAAGCTCAGCTAATTGCTGTCGGCTAATACCCGAACGCATGTGAAGTCCGTCAATGTTCTGGCTGATGATGAAGTGAATGAATCCACGATCCATGAGCAGCTTTAATGCTCGGTGCGTCTTTGAAGGGATCGCCGACTGGAAATCAATGTCAAACTTGGGCTTTATCCCTTTTCCTTCCAAGGTCCAGACTCCCTGAGGTCCCCGAAAGTCAGGAATGCCTGTCGATGTTGAAATGCCAGCTCCAGTATGGACTACAATGTGTTTCGCTTGCAAAATTAGATCGACTAGAGTTTCTAGTTTGGCCGTAATAGTTTCATTCGAGTCAAATATCTAAAACAAACGTTTCACACTTGATTATTGAAAGATGAGACAATTTGAAGGTAACTTTACCTCTGGCGTGCCCAGAACTCCTTTATCTTCGTATGGAGATAGATTTTCAGCATAATTACAAGACATTTTCCACAGGAAAACAATAATTTAGTTTTTACTTAGTTGCGGCCCTTTTTCTAACGAACGAACATAACTTTAACGGTTCTCTTGGATTTGAATCGTTCGACTGCCGAATCGGTCGACAAAAAACCGATAAACCGATTCGAGAAAATCGAAAAATCCACTGCAAAATTATTTCTCGATTTTTTCGCTCTAACAAAGTCGTTCTCGTTTAATATTCAGCGTCATTTCATTACCGCATAAGTTTGCGTCGCCCGATCGTGGTCAGTGCTGGTCAGCAGCGCGCGGAAGTTTCGTGAGTTCTCCATTGTGTATTTTTCTTCGGCCACAACGAAAACACGGCCAGGCAGGTTGACGGCTCCCATTTGCGCGAGAAGACAACTTGTTGGTGCTGCTAGTAACGATCAGCACTGCTGGTTAACGCGCCACACGCTCGCCAGCAGCAAGTGCGACTTAGTGAATTAGAATCTTCGATTATCGTCCATCACCTGAAGCCCAGCGCAGTTAGACAAGACAGTTAATGATTTCCTCCCTCGCAGGCTTGAATGGAAAACATAGTGGAAAATGGCTCGACGTCCGCTCAACGAGAATAATGTGAAAATGATGAGAGGCACTGAATAGATTAAAAAGTCTGCTCGACGCCGAAGGAGACTTTATTAGGAAAAAGGAAAACTTTTTCTCCTTTCGTGTTTCTTCATGGTGTAAAGAAAAGTTTGGTCGATTGCGTGAAGAAAAGTTAATTGATTTAAACCACAGCAAGAGCGCGAAGGAGCAAAGTGTGAAGAATGGCGGACTTAGAGGCGGTTCTAGCCGATGTCAGTTACCTGATGGCTATGGAGATGAGCAAACAGACCCCAGAGTCGAGCAAGAAAATTATCTTGCCTGATCCCAGGTGAGCAAAGAGACGTTGGAGATGTGTGAGTTTGCGGCTGGCTGTGAACTTTTTTCCGTTCTTGTTTACATGTTCGCAAACACTCTGCGTTAATTCGAATCGACGTAAAAAAATGTAAACAAAAGGAAAGATGAAACGAGAAGCAGAATTAATCGCTTCGTGGGTTTGCAAGTTGGATCGACACAGAGCAGAGCTTCGAGTGTTTCGGAGCTACAAATCGTTTCTTAACTTTCCTAGAGTTTCAAGTTCATGGTGACGAGATGAGAGCGACGATTCGGAAGCTAGCGAGCGAAGAACGAAGCCAGCGAAATTGCAAAGTTCTCGTCAAACCAATAACTGAAAGTTTATAGCGAATTGCCAGCTTGTGGCTGACAAACCACTTCATGTTTTCGCGTTGTAACTATCCACGAATCCGTTGGAGATGACACAGTTCCATTGTCACTTCCGTGAAAATTCTCGGTGGTCTTTTCTGTTGACGGTACGAAAAGGGAAAACTTTCTGCCGCCACAATTTCCTGAATTTCAATTCAATCAAGCTCGTTCGTTCAACCTGAGACCGCTCGTTGCATTTCCGCTCTTAGTCTCACCTGCTTTCCACCCACATCATTCGCTCGTTAGCACGGAAAACAGTCTCCGATGCCACTCAAGATTTTCTTCCGACAGAGAGACAAGGGAACTTTACATGAGTAACGTCAGCGTGAGTCGTGAAGAGATAGCAGCGACGGTCACTGGAAGATTTTCTTTGAAGTCGCAGCTATTTTAAGAAACGATTTGCCGCTTGATTAGTCGCAGATTCTCTTCTGCCTTTTCCTTCCATTTTTAGATCGCTTCACACCCTCCGCGTGGAAATATCTTACTCGAGCCCTTACGAAGTCCATGCGAAGAGTGTAAACATCTCCCCAGAAACTCGTTTCGCCCTCAGATTTCCATGATGTTTACGATCGAATCCCTTAAAACATAGAGCATAAAACTTGCCGTTATAGCAATCACATATCTCCTCCTTCTTCCCCTCGGTGACCTAATTCCCCATCGAGTCCCGTCCAATATTTACGCGACGAACATCTTCGACTCGAGAAAATTTCCCTTTGCGCGAATCCTCCAATCGCTTCTCCCGATTTGTTTACATTTTTTCGTTGCCGAAATAAAATTATTTCTGGTCGTGTGCGTTGAACACGCCGATGATGATCTCATTAAGCAAGTGCGATTGGGTCATTTAAATTAATTCTACAATTTGTGTGCGCTACAAAGTCGCGCATTCGCCGTGAATCGTGACACGCGAGACGCTTTGGGAGACTTTCTAATTACAAAATGTTTCACTTTTATTGCAGCGTTCGCAGTGCGATGCACAAATACCTGGAGCGGGAGAACGAAGTGACGTTCGACAAAATCTTCAATCAGAAAATTGGTAAACAATTCGTCGAGAAGTGTTTCATTGAATTAATTGACCTTTGGCCGCTCAGGTTTCCAACTCTTCAAAGACTATTGCGAGAACTATCGTGACGAGCCAGTGCCGCAGCTGAAGTTTTACGAGGAGATCCGCAACTACGAAAAGACGGAATGTCCTGACGAGCGGAAGAAGCTGGCGAAGTCGATCTACGATAACTTCATAATGAAGGAGATGTTGAGCCACACACACGTGAGTTCGAAGCTTCGATTGGTTCGATGCAATGGCTCAAAACCTTCTCAATCTATCTAGGAATACTCCAAAGAGTGCGTGGCTCACGTTAACAGCTTCTTACAAAAGAACGAAGTTCCAACGAATCTCTTCGAGCCGTACATCGAGGAGATTTTCAATCACTTGCGTGGCGACCCTTTCAAGTGTTTCATGGAAAGTTCACGCTACACAAGATTCCTTCAGTGGAAAAACCTCGAGCTTAATTTGAAGGTAAAGCAAGACACGTTCTCTTGTGCTGTACGACAGTTTAAAAACTCTTCCGTCTCCTCAGCTCACAATGAATGACTTCAGTGTTTTACGCATCATTGGACGCGGAGGCTTCGGAGAGGTTTACGGTTGTCGCAAGGTTGACACGGGGAAGATGTACGCAATGAAATGTCTCGATAAGAAGCGCATCAAGATGAAGCAAGGCGAGACGCTGGCGTTGAACGAAAGAACGATGTTGAGCCTCGTTTCCACTGGAGAAGACTGTCCGTTTATCGTTTGCATGACCTACGCATTTCACACTCCCAGCAAGCTCTGTTTTATCCTCGATCTGATGAACGGAGGCGACTTGCACTACCATCTTTCACAGCACGGAGTCTTCAACGAGACAAACATGAAGTTTTATGCAACTGAAATCATTCTAGGACTCGAACACATGCACAGAAGGTGAGCTTAATTAGTTCAGTTTAGTTTATTTTTTTCATTCAATGTGGGAAGCTAACGGGTCCTGGACTCTGTGAGTTCGTAGCTATCCGAGAAGTCAAAGCGGTGCACTCGCCGTCTGCGACTTTCTCCAGCGTTCTCGTAGGGTTTTGGCAGTTGTAGTTGTCGAGAAGACATCGGTTCTGAAACGTAAGCTGTTCGCTGTCCTGTCCACCTGCTCTTGCGCAGATCGGCATGGACAGTTTCGAGCAGATCTTGATACACGATTGAGAATCAGTCGCGGCAACTAAGCTTAGAACGAAAAACATTCCTGTAAAACAAATTGATTTCAAAGTTGGAAAAGCTCAGAGCAATTTTCTACCTTTAACAAAATTCATTTCAAACTATCAAATATCAACTGTTGAACTAACAAAATATCAAGTATCAACTGTTGAACTAAACTGAAACCCTTTGTGATTGCTGTTCGATCTGCAGGAAAAGTTAAGCTTAGAAAAGTCGCAAAAACTTTCCATGTAAAACAAGAACACGAAATAATGTCGGTGGGGAAAATCAGTTGTTGTTATCTTTCGTCACTTCGCTGTTGCTTCAGTTCCATTTAAACTTTCAGGTTCATCGTATACCGAGATTTAAAGCCAGCAAACATTCTCCTCGATGAGAACGGCCACGTTCGTATCAGCGATCTTGGACTGGCCTGCGACTTTAGGTGAGCGACTCAACGAGTTAAGCTTCGATCTAACTGAACTCATTCAATCTTATCTAATGAAACAGCAAAAAGAAACCGCATGCGAGCGTTGGAACGCACGGTTATATGGCACCAGAAGTTCTCTGTAAAGGTCAGAGCTACGACAGCTGTGCTGATTGGTTTAGCTTTGGCTGTATGATCTACAAATTGCTGAAAGGTCACAGCCCGTTCCGGCAGCACAAAACTAAGGACAAGCACGAGATCGATCGAATGACTCTTACGATGAAGGTCGAGTTGCCGGACTCTTATAGGTTTGTAAAACGCGCCCGCCGATCGAACTGTTGAGACTGAGGATGTTTAGTTTCAGTGCCGAAGTGAAAGGACTTCTCGATGGGCTGCTGCAACGTGACGTCGACAAGCGGTTGGGATGCTGCGGACAAGGAGCCGAAGAGGTGAGAAAACATAGACACGATTGACAATGAATTGATTCAACCTCGCTCAGGTCAAGCGTCATCCATTCTTCCACGGCGTCGACTGGAAACAAGTCTATCAGCAGAACTATGCGCCGCCTTTCATTCCACCAAAGGGCGAAGTCAACGCAGCTGACGCTTGCGACATCGGAAACTTTGACGAGGACGACACCAAAGCGGTGAAGATCACTGACCAGGATCAAGAGATTTATCGAGATTTCTCATTGACCATCTCCGAAAGGTGAAAGAAGTCAAATGGCGTCGTTGAAACTGTTCTGAACTTTCTGTTTGTTGATTGAAGGTGGCAACAAGAGATTACCGAAACAGTATTTGAATCAGTCAATCAAGAAGTCGATCGACTCGAAAAGAAGAACAAGGCGAAGAAGCTGGCGAGGTTCTACGACGATGAGAAAGAAAGCGACTGCATACTTCAGGGTTACATAAAGAAGCGCGGCAACTCTTTCGCGTCCGGATGGCAAACGAAATATGCCAAATTATATCCCAATAGGTGAGCTCGTTCAACGTTTACACATTGATTGATACTCACGACTGCCGATTCACAGACTGGAACTTTTGCCACTGTCGCGGAACAACAAGCCCGAGTTGATTTTCATGGATCAGATTGAAGAAGTGGCTGCCGATGTGCCATTCAAGAACGAGTCGAGTATTCAAATTAAGTTAAAAGACAATATTCAACGCATCATATTGTACAATCAGGTGAGATCTCTTGCATCATCGATGCATTGGCTTCTGTACTTATTCATTGTTCCACCTGAAGGATACAATCGCCGAGAAAGAATGGATCCAATCGATCCGTTGCGCTCACAAGACGAGCCAGGAGTTGCTTGGCTCCATCACCAACAAGAAGGTAGGCAAGATTTACGGCACGGACTCGACAGAAGCTGGCAATAAGACGGTAACGATTAGCCCGCCGACCGGCACGATTCCGGCGAAAAGCACCAACGGCTCCAACTAGCGTCTGCTTTTACGATCTCGGTCCTGTTTCATTGAGCCGAATCGTTTGAAGGACACATCGCTGAAAGTTAAAAGTAAGGATGCTTAAGTGGACGAGCATCGGATCGTGACAACATCTTCAACATAAACTCTGTCTGACTTTCATTATTGCCTGGTCCTTTACCAAACAACTATCGACTCAATGTGACAACTCAATAGAACGACAAAACAAAATCACTTTTATAGCTTAAACTTTCACGAACAAACACACACACGCGCCCACTTAACTGCTGTAATTAGTGACTACAATTAACGCAAGGTTTTAATCGAGAATGTTATACAAAGGACTGTTGTGTGTTTAGCAAACGATGTTGACCCCTGTCGTGACGAGATTCCATGGACGAGCTTTCGATTCAATCATAAACTGAGATCATTTGTCGTCGCTTAGCTCGAACTTATGTCAAAGTCAAACAAGTAATTCAACCTTGAAGTCGCTGACAAATATGATCGCTGTAACATATTAGAAGTAGAGGTAGCAGCCCTGTAAATTGAAGCTTTCAAGAAAGCTCGTCGCGTCGACTTGTCTTAATTATTAAATGAATTAGATGCTGGACGATGCGGAAAGAAGTGAATTGTTGATCTCTTGAAAGAGCGTCGTCATCTCTTTAAAGAAAAATCTTCCGGGTGTTGAAGTTAAACAAGCCAGTCTAGTCCGAAACAGAAATAAATTAGATGAAGCAACAAGACGTAGATCATTCGTCTTGGGGGAAATATTTGAATGTATGAATCAAAGTGATGTTTAGAGCATAAAACTGTTAGCAATTTACAAAAGTACGCCGAGCATACGCCAGTTTATTGGACGCAGAGTTTAGTGGAGAATTAATGGTCATGCACGTTAAGCTAAGTGAAAACGTTTGTAGGATTTTGCAATGATTTATCCCCGAGAAATCAAAGAGTAACAAATACGGTGGCTGCTTTAATTTTTGATGACAATGATGTCTAAGTTGGTCTCGCTTTACTCATGGATACTTGGTATTCATGTTTTACTCTTTCCATGACTTTGTCGATGAGTAGAATAACAGTTTAGTTGAACATCCGATAGTTACCAGTCGTTGTTTAGATTCCTTTCGAACCAAAAGCAAAGCGATGTGAGGCGTTTTTAAAATGATCAAAGCTTCTTATTGCTCCAACCAAAAAGCTTCTGGTCGACTGCACAAGATACTTCGTTGCTATAACAAGAGACAATTCAATGACGAGACGACAAAGGTTTTTGTCGGAATGCGAGAAGCGGCAATCACGTTTTGTATTCTCTAATTTTCTACTAAGCAACTGAACCCGTTTTATAGAGATCATCAACGTTAGAACTTCATGAGATAAATATTAGAAACTAGAAGCGTGAACAAGTAATTAATCATGTACATTTTAGAAGGAGCAGACATAATTAATGAAACAAACAAATATTAACTACACACAACCATCACAAGTAGCAACAAAGTACGCGTTTTATATTAGATGAAAGTTCATTCTAGCAAACATGCAAGTCTTTCTTACCAACGAGAAGCAAACATGTTCAAAGAAAGTTTGTCCTGCCGAGGGACATTTTACCTTTTGTAAAGCAGTTTATATAAGATGAAAGCACTACGTCGAAGTCCTTCGAAAACCTTTTTTAAAACCGCATAATCAATCAATTAACCGATAAACCAATAGAAATTGTTAATTTGAATCACCTCACATAAGCGCAACAGACGAAGTAGCAAAGTATGACGACGCTAGACAAGCCTAGGACTTCTGTTCTTTCCTGTGTTCCATTATTTGTGAAACGTTTTAGTTCGTCAATCGATGTGGAGCAGTAAGAAGTAGAAAAATGCGAAGAGGAAACAAATCAAAGTGTAATTAATGTCATACAAACAGAAAATGACAAAAAGTTAAAATGCTTTTAAGATGTGTAAGAAGTCGCTTAGTTGATCCGATCACAGGAGAATGAACGAGGAAAAGAAAATTGTCCTTTTTTGTCTATAATCAGTAATCGTAATGGAGAAGAAAACAAGTAACACAGTAATTATTTATCGACGAATATGTCAATTAGTTGTTTATGTTTACCAAATATTTATTCCCAGTTTCATTTCCTTGACCAGTGAAGCTTGCACATGCTCGCTAACCTTTCACAAAGCTTTATTTCACCAGTCAGCGACCACTTGAGACTTCAGTGTTCGTTGCAACCGTCTATCCTTTGCTTTTAATAATGCTAAGATACTTTGAATCGCTCGGATTCTTTTGCCATCGTTAGGACTTTTCAATTAATCAGTATTGGGCGATGAAATATTTTCCAGACAGCCGAAGCGTTTCCAAGGAGTTTTCTTGTTATTTTACCAAATTAACTGCCTGCGCTGACATGATAAATTAATCAAAACGAACAGAAAGCTTTCAGTTATGCGCTTGTTAGTTCCTTCATCATCGACGAAACAATCCTACTGAAATCACTGTAGAAACTTCATCATCAGACCCTTGACAATCCCAAGCCATCACAAATTATTATGAGCTTCATTTACGTGAAGAGTTTATGTTGGAAAATTATTTATGAATCGAAAGGAAAGAATTTATTTTCGAATTTTTAGTTCGACGTAACTTGAATTTATCTTGGAATTTCTTTTTGACGTTCGTCTTGTTTTCTGTGCCAAATTTTTGGAGCATTTGGACGTTAATTTATGCCTTCAATCCGCGATCATCAAGCGTACCCGGTTTCGAAACTTTAATGTGATAAAATAGAGTCAAACTATTATGAATATTCATCCTAATCCCTTTTCGACAAACTTTATTTCTATCGATTCCTTTGAAGGTGAAAAATATTTTGAAAGTTTATTTAAACTGAAATGTAGAACGAGCGATAAGAAAAAGTGTTAGACATACAGCAAAGTTGTGTAATTTTTCGACACACGATTTCGATGATTTGTATGAAAACAGAAATGTGAAGCAGTTGATGAGAATGCGAAGGAGAACAAAAGTAGAAATTATAAAAATTTACAAGAGAGAAAATCCAAATTTGTAATCCTTAAAGAGTTGTAAAGATAAGTAAGAAGCACTTGAGAGTCAAAGTTTCGTAGATTCCGAAGAAGGTTCCCGAGCTTTTGGTAGGAACTTGCTCCGGAAATCGATGGAAGGTTCACTTGAAATTGTTATCATGAGAAATAAAATAATAAAAGATGAAAAAAATATTTCGAT
Organism: Smittia sp. YW1114-2; assembly: GCA_033064975.1. NCBI lineage: Eukaryota > Metazoa > Arthropoda > Insecta > Diptera > Chironomidae > Smittia > Smittia sp. YW1114-2. The sequence continues at coordinate 16,525,604 of CP093833.1, forward strand.
GATTGTTTCATTTTGCTGGAATTTCCCCAAATCGACAAAATGTGCGCACGATTCTCAGAAATTGTTACCTGATTTGTTCCCGGGGACTACAAAAGATTTGCTAATCTGTTATTTGAGGATGAGAGAGGGCGTAGATCGTTTCGAGATGTCTGCCGCCGATCTGCTAGATCAAGATTTTCAGATGGGAATAATCATTCCGTGAGCTAGCGAGAGTTTAGTTGTCCGCCAACAGTTGAAAGGATCAGATCGACTTTACAACAGTCATAGGAACACGTTCATCAGTTTATCAGCTATGAGGTAAAACTAAATTAGAGAACACAAGCAGCAGAAGCAACAGAATTTCTTTTTTAGGTCATTTCTTTTGCTGTTGCCTGCAATCGCTATAGCGAGTAGCTTTGATATGAAATGCAGCATCAATAAAAAGCCTTGGAGCATCTTCGGATCAGTCGATACGTGTGTTGTCAACAGTTTGAATATTGAAACGTCCAACGAAACAGTGACATCGATCAATGGCAATACGGAGCCTCTCCCAAACGTTTTCGGCTTTTGGGTTGAAAATCAAAATGTGAATTTTGTTCCTCGAGACATTGAGAAGTTTTTACCGAATCTCAAAGGAATTTACATCTACAATTCTAAATTGCAAGCAATCCGGCAATCGAACCTGAAACCGTTCTCTAGTCTGATTTCGCTGATTATACCCAACAATCAAATTGAAATTCTGCCTGATAATCTGTTTGGCTTTAATCCCGAACTGAGAAGACTCAACATGGATTACAATTCGAAGCTTAGAGCTGTGGGTGAGAATGTGATCGGCGGAAAAATGGATGACGTAAGCTTTCGGTCGTCAGGATGTTTGAATCAGTTTGCCGTGAATGGAAAAGATTCGTTGCGTTCTCTTCAAACAGCAATCAAGACAAATTGCTTGACTCCAAACCAGCTAAAGCAAATTCTGTTCGAAGAAGAGTTTGATAAAATGGAAGCAAAAATTACTAACTGTGAATCAGAACGCGACTCGCTCCAGCAATCGCTTTACTCGAGCGATGGGAACTTGGACGCGGCCATCGAGATGTTGAGAACGAGCAACAGATCAAATGAGATTCGAAGAACGAATCTGACTTGCTCTGACCACTTAGACCCTGAAGAAGAAAATAATTGTTTCGCCGTTGGTTTTAGGATTTCTTCGGCTAACATGACGATTGAGAACGTGGACTTGAAATGGAATTTGAACACATTGCGATCATTCACCGCCTACAAACAACAAACTTTGTTTCTTCCAACGAACTTGGGAACGAAATTTCCAGCATTGCTCGTGCTGAATGTTACTTTCTCAGGACTTTTCGAGATTGATTCAAACGTGCTACAGAACTTGCAGAAGTTGCAAGTTTTAGTTTTGAGGAACAATAAACTTCGGGACGTTCCTGTAGACGCATTCGGTCATTTGACGTCATTGACTAAACTTGACTTGTCAGTTAACCGAATCGAACAACTAGAACTTGGCATCTTTAGACAAATTGTAAAGCTTGAAGAGTTGAATCTCGGCATGAACTTGCTAACGACTCTTCATGCTGAAATGTTTGCCAACCTTTCGAGCCTTAAAGTTTTGGATCTGAGCCATAATCAACTTCAGTTCCTAAGCTCCAATTTGCTGTCCCAGCTACCACAGATCAAACAGGTCGATTTAAGAGATAACGTTTGCATCAACAGCGAGTTTCCGAATGCCACCATGAAATCTATCGAGACTGCAATCATCGACAACTGCGTTCCGCCAATAGAATTGATTTGCAGTAGCAAGGCTGGGGGAACAAAAAGAGAAGAGAACAGCGAGTGCAAAGCTCGTGACTTGACGATTGAGTATCCAAACACTCGAATCTCGAACATTGGCTTGCCCAACGGCACGTCGAGCTTGGAGATAATTTCTCTCATCATTGTTGACCAGTCGATGGAATTTATGCCTTCAAAACTGTCAATCGCTTTCCCGAATCTTCTGATCATCGTAGTTCAACGATCGAAACTAAGGTCCATCAGCAGCAGCGACTTCGAAGGGTTCAAGAGTCTGAAGAAGATTGTCATTACCGACAACAACTTGTCGTCGATCGGTCAAGGAGCGTTCAACGATTTGAAGCAACTCGAACTCCTCGATTTGTCATCGAACAACATAATCAAGTTGCCACCGAAAATCTTCCAAGCGCTTGAAACCGTCCAAAGCATAATTCTGTCGTCTAATCTGATCGGGAAGTTCATCGCCGATTTCATGCCACGGAAGAACATAATTAAAGACTTCAAAATCGACAACAACAAACTCGAGGTGATTGAAACTAAAACTCTTCGATATCTCAGACTAGCAAATGTCATTGACTTTTCTGGAAATATTTGCATCGACATGAAGTTCGACAAGACTTTCAAAAGCCGTAGAGCTTTGCTCGAGCTTTCCGAGGAAATTAATTTGATGTGCTCGCCCAGCGAAGATTAAAGACTCAACTGGTTTGCGGAATCACTGGGGAAACTTAGATGTTAAATTGAAGTAAAATAAATTCATTTTGCGATTGTGAAATCACTCTTTAAATTTTATTCCTGTCAAGCTCCACATTTACAAAATCAACCACACGATCATCATCACAACGCAGACTCCGAAAACATTTCTCTTGAACGCTCGACGATTTTGCGTCTCCACCAACTTTATCAATGTTCGCTTTTCGCGATCATCTTCAATAGCTCGCTCGTTGATCCGCTTGTACTCGAATTCCAGGAGTTTCAGTAAGGACGCGATGTTTCTCTGACGCTTCGTCGCTTCTTGGTCCATCTTTTTCAACTCATTGCGAAGCTTCGTATTTTCTTCCCTCAATTTCTGGAGCAAAAGTTGGAATGTTTCTTGTACTGAATTCGATAGCTTTAATTTAGAGCCTTTAACCTGGAGCTCTGCTTTTAAAAAGCTCTTCGATTCGTTTTCGATTACACTGGATTTTGGTCGCGCTCGGACAGCGCTCGATCTCAACATTTTAGTGAACTTCAACGTGACGACGATTTAAAGTTCAAAATTTAAAGAGAATACTCAGCTTGCTGGGAAATTTACTCTTAGATAATTTTATGTTACTCGAGAGTTTGCACATATTTTATTTCTTCAATGACTATTTACATTTAATTCATCGACACCTTCATTTACTTCACAGAATCCACTGTGACAAAAGCTGGGTTATCAAGTCCACAATGTTTCACTTTATATAAATCAGGGATTTCCTTCTTAGCTTGATCCTTTGGCTCCTTTTTTATGTGGCTGTTACAGACGAAATTCACAATTGTAAAGATTGGCATTTCAAAAGCCAAGCAGAAGAACGTTGCGATGAAAGTGATTGCCACCGCGTCGCCCATGAAACCGCTGATCTGGAAAGTAACAGTCTTGAAACACATCTATGCTTAGATCCTGCCTTATCAATCTTACCACTGACCAGATCCTGAAGGTTGATGCCTCTTTAAGATATGACAAAGACGCAGCTTGATAGAACTCGGAAGTGATGTACATGCTCAACGATAGTCTTCCAATCGGTTGCCACTCAGGCAGAGACAAGAACCAGCGAATGAAACCACCAGTTTGGAGCTTGTGGCAGGCAAAAATGATCCAAGCGACCGCAATTGACCAAACCGAACGGTAGAATCCGATGAATAGTGAGTTGAACATTAAAGACGTTTGGTTGTCCTCAAGTTGATAAAGCGGATGATGCAAGAACAGAACAACTGATATCAAGCCAATAGTGAACAGCCAAACCAATGCTGACAGCATTTTGTTTATCTTAATTTGTTTGCCTGTTGTCCTTGCGTCAATAAGCCCAAGAATTATTCCAATTATCCACGGGGATATCCTCGAATGCGTTGGTTGAACGATTTTGATGAATTGGTCATCAGATTGAAAGTCTTTGAAGAAAAACTCATTGTCGTAAGCAATTTTCCAAACGTACAAGCAGCTACTGAGTGCCAAAGCAGCTAAAGCGCACACCCATTTCGATCCGAACTTCATCGCAAGGTAGACCAAAGGCGGTGTCATCAGGAACATGTGAAAGTCTAGAGAGAGATACCAGCACCTGTTAAAGAAGAAGCGAGAAATCAGTTCCACGGCATCAAGATGATGTTTAATCGAACTGACTGCGCGCCGCAAATCTCCGTTGGGTTGACGTAGTTCTGAACGTGAAGCAGCCATGACCACCAATGCCTCTCGCAGTTTTCTCTTTCGTTGCTGCTTGCAAGCGGACTGCTGATGTGACGGAACACTGAGATGTAGCAGATTGTAGCAGCAACAAGGGTTGGCGTGTATCTGAAGTACCGCTTGACGATCCAGTTAAACGTATTGAACGTTTTCTTTTTAAACGCGTTAAGAGCAACAAGCGTACCAAGGAACCCACCGATTAAAAGGAAAGTGTCGACACAAAGCGACTCCCAAAGAAACGGAATCGAGTAGTAATGTTTGATAAGGTCGAGCAAGTCCATGACATTCGTAAGCGGTAATTTGCTCAGCTCTAGATATCGATGAGCGAAGATCACGAACAGCATCGTTATTGATCTCAGTCCCTCCAAACAAGCGATCGACCTCGAGTTTTCCTCTCGTTTCACTTCAAAAAGTCTCTTTCCGTTTGTGTAAGCAGAGAATGAGGTCAGGATCTTATTTTGCTTAGTATCTTTGTTTTTCCTTGAAACTAAATCGAACGTTGTGCTGAGAATGATCAAGGCAACAGCTACTGATAGCATCGCGCTGGAAGATAAACCGCACTTGAGTAAACATCTAATAAATATACTCTACATACATTGCTGCTACATCGAAGTTGTCGAGTGGGATTGGATCCTTTGTAGTGCATTTCGCCCTCGAAGCTTTCAATGATCCAGGCAAATTTAAGTTGAGAAACTCGAGAACTTTCTCCGATGAACAAGTCGCGGGAATGCAAACGCCACTAGAAACCCTGAGAGCAGATGTTGGAACAGTTGAAGGAAAACCTTCCAGTACTGAAGCTCCTGATGCGGTGTAGGTGATGTAACAGTATTGGCCGACAATCTTTCCACTCAATTTTGTTGCTGTGGTGAAGTTTGTGCATTGATCAATGCTCCCAGGACTGTTCAAATTTCCGGACAGAATTCCCGAATTAATTTTTCCCCACGAATCAATCACTAGAAATCGTAAGAATATTAACATTTTGCTTTGTTGATGGATTCAATAGAAGCTCACGATTTAAAGCCCAAAACTTCTTCTCTTGTAAAGCTTCAATGAAATCAGCCAATTGCTCGTCACATTTTTCATCGTCTACAAGTGAAGCCAGAACAGACTTCAATGTCACGATAAATAAAACGAGAGAATACAATTTTGTGAACTTCCCCATTCGAAGCTGAAAGTAAAACTACGTGCAAGGCTCTGGCTGAGCAAGATGTTGTCTCAAGTGTCTTTATTAATCAAAAGACATGAATAATTTTTGAGTAAGACACACGTTGAGAAAGTTACTAAACACCTGGTTTTCCATATACATAATATAATATGATAATACGTAATATCGAACGCTTCGTCATAAAGGCGACAGATAGCGTAGAACGAAAGACGAGGCAAAAAGCTTGAACAATAAAAGGAAGTTGTTACGAGCAATTATCTGACGACTTTCCCTTGGATGAACGCTCAACATTTGTTAGAGATTCAGTTTGCTATCAATATCGCAATGTATTACATCGTTATAAGCTTTTTGGTTGCCTTTTTGTCACAAGAAGTAAGCGCTTATGTCGATAAATTTATTTTATTGCAATAATTCAAGCCTTCAAGGTTTTATCAGATCAAAACGTGACCGCACCACCAACAGCCTGCGAGCCATGGCCGAAAAGTTTGAAGCCATTGAACGCTTGTTGTATTGTTCCTTACCACGCGGATCTGCGGATCGAGAGATCTTGTCATTCGTGGGCTTGTTGGAAAATAAACGGGACTGCGAATATCACGGCGCTTGAGTTGTCCTTCGACTGTTATGTCAACAAGACTCAGCTTCTGGTTAAAGGTCAGTTTAGCAAGGCCATGGCGAAAGCAATTTACAAGAACTACACCAAATCTTACATCAAAATGCTGGGAGACGATCCATGGGCGGCGGTGATCGATGATGCAGTTGATAAATGCGAATTTGTAGCCGCCAAGAACTTCAGTGAACATTTGGAGAAATTTTATAAATGTGTCGACGCCCTGGTTCTCAGAAATTGCCCAGTAAGTGCGATCGACAGCAGCGATGAGTGCGATCCCGTGGAAGTTTATTATGAGAAATGCAAGAACTTCAAACATGACTGCAAGGCTTATCCATTGCGGTTGATGATGCCTGAGTTCTGCTGCGATTATCCCAAAATGATTTCGCCCAAAGTTCAGCAAACGTGTAAAGCTCAATGTAATGCAAAAGAGTTGATCGTTGACAGAGTAAAGTGCAATCAACTCTGCATCGAGAAATCGCTGAACATCAAGAACGGTGGAAATCTCGACTACGAAGCTTTGAAAAAGCTTTTGATGGCCAACGCGAACACAAGTGTGATTTGGGAAAAATCCATTGATAAATCTGTGGACATATGTAAGAAACAACTAGCAGGTGAATTGAAAATTGACAAGAAAACCTTAACATGAATTATGACTAAATGATTTCTATTAAAGGCTCAGAATCGAGCGATCATTTCGATATGAGTTTGACCAATTGCTTGCGGGAAGTTCTAAGCGACCACTGCATGTCCTTCAAGGGTGATGTCAGCTGTAACAAGATCAAACGATATTGGGCTGTCTGCCCTAATTCTAAGCCCAATCGTCCGAAACCCGCGGTCGTCATTGCGACAACGGAAGAACCGAGCACAGAAATTCCAGTAACGCATGGCGAACCTGCAGAGACGACAGAATTTCAGCCTGACGCTACCCAACCTGAAAAGATACCCGATGAACCTGTAACAAAGAATGAGGAAAGATGAATGAATAAAATTGAAAGAAAACTTCAGCAAATAACAGAAACGAAAACTTTGAACCTTCGCGCCCATAAAATTCATTTCGATTTTTCCTCTACAAAAATCAGAGAAATTATCGTTTCTCAGTTAATACAAGATGTTGTCGCGAACTAACTGGATCATCCCAAGCATTGTAAGTAGCTCTATCACTGCAGGTTGGAGTATTGGTCAGTGCAGCTCGTGATATCCGCGAAAACAATGAGAAACTCCGAGTTATTTAATCATAGCAGTGTTGCCACTTCTCATTTGACAAAAACAAAATAATTTCAGCTGCGAAATGCCAGGTCGATCAGCAAGACTTCGTCCAACATGAGCGATCACTTGTTCGTCCATCGTGACACGCCTGAGGACAACCCGAGCATCCCATTTGATTTCACTGCGGAGAACCAAAAGGTAAATTGAAATCATTCGGTGCCAAGGCAATTTTCCTAAAACTTCTAATTTGTAGCGCATCAAAGCCATCCTCAACATTTACCCAGAGGGGCATAAGCGCGGCGCCATGATTCCTTTGCTGGATCTTGCCCAGCGGCAACACGGCTGGCTGCCGATCTCTGCAATGCACAAAGTTGCCGAAATTCTGGAGTTGCCAAACATGCGAGTCTACGAAGTCGCCACCTTCTACACAATGTTCTTGCGCAAGCCGACTGGCACCTATCACATTCAAGTGTGCACTACGACTCCGTGCTGGCTGCGTGGATCTGATGAAATCCTTGAAGCCTGCAAGAGAAAGCTTGGCATTCAAGTTGGAGAAAACACAAAGGATATGAAGTTCTCCCTATCGGAAGCTGAATGTCTGGGAGCTTGTGTCAACGCTCCAATGTTTGCTGTTAACGATGACTACTACGTAAGTCAGAAGATTACGAGTTTGGGTGTTGGTAATTTATATTTCTGTTTGTAGGAAGATTTGACGGTCAAAGACACTGAAGAGATCCTCGATGACTTAGCGAAAGGAAAACAGCCACGAGCCGGCCCAAGAAGCGGTCGTTTTGCATCTGAACCAAGCGGTGGACTGACTTCGCTGTCAACAGAGCCAACAGGCGCTGGATTTGGTGTGCAAGCTGGTCTTTAAACCTGATGGTGTTCGATTCATGTGTAAATGAAGATTGAAGTCGACGTTTCGATAAAATAAAAATTAGTTCAAAACTTAGCAAGTCCTTGAAGCTTAGGCTATCGCTTTAGGGATGTCTAGGACTCTAGGATGTCAGATCAATTGATTGCAGATATTTAGGAAAATGCATAAATGCAACGAACAAAGTTGCGAACCTAAACCTTCACACCCCAAAATACAAAGTTTTCGTAAACAACTCTGATAAACAGAAAAGATTAATTGCAACGATGTCGGACGAAGAGGAAGCTTACGAGAGTGCTGAGGAAGGCAAGAAGAGTGTTAAATCCAAAGCTGACACTGATTCGGCGCCAGAGCAATCGGACGAAGGGTCGGATTTCGAGCCGACCAAGAAAAAGGGACGAGGTCGTCCCAAGTCCTTAAAGAAGAAGACGCCGGTCAAGAAAGCCGCTGCTGCTAAGAAACGTGGACGTCCATCCAAACCAACAGTCGTCGACTTCGATCCAGAAGAGGAGTACGAGGTAAACGTCGAATGTTTACGTTGCTTTTGTTGTAATTTCTCTAACATAAACTGGACGCATTTTCAGGTTGAAGCCATCGTCGGGCACCGCGATTACAATGGAAAGCTGAAATACAAGATCCGCTGGAAGAACTTCGACGCAGCTCAAGACACATGGGAAGATTACAGCGCGTTATCCTGCCCGGATCTGCTTGAGACTTACAACTTTAAGGTAATTTCTACTCTTGAATCGTTAATTTGGAAATGAATAACAAGATTTTGTGTTGCTTACAGCACAAAATCGCAGTTCCCAAGAAACCGACTAAAGCTAAGAAGCGCGGTCGCTCTAAAAAGACGTCACCGAAGACTAAGAAACAACGCCAATCGCCATCAGACGAGGACGAAGAAGAGAGCTTCGAAGCTGACGACAATTCCGTTGAGCTCAACAACGAAGATCCATTAGCAGAAGAGTATGAAGTCAGCAAAATCATCGATATGCGCAAGAAGAATGGCAAACGAGAGTTCCTGGTTCATTGGCTAAAGTGGAGCAGCGAATACGACAGCTGGGAACCTGAAGATAATCTCACCGGAAGTCAAGATATCATCGAGAAGTTTTTGGCGAAGCTCGAAAAGGACAAAGAAACCGAAGGGAAAGAGCTCCGTGAATTTCGCAAGACCACCGATAGGTTCACACTTCTCACAAAGGACGGAGGCCGTCGCCTAAGTCGCAGAAACGATAAAACGCAGCGCGTCAAATACTACGATGCAGAGCTTAGCGACGAGTAATCTAGAGACGTCAATCGAAGCACAAGAAGCACCGCGATGGTATCTACGGATTCATGATATCTTCTTATTCGAGTGCACGGCGATTTATTTCAATAAGTTTTCCTACTTTAAACTTTCTACAAAACTTTATCTTTTAAAACTTAAGCGCTAAACTTCATCTAACTTCTTATTTTTTTGGCCGCAATTTATGTAAGTTGAACGTGAAAATTCCAAACGAATTAATAAAATGATTTCCTAATAAAAGTTTAATAATCAATCTTGCGGATCTATCGACATCGCTTCGCGGTCATCTGCTTCGGACGAGTTCTGTGACAATGTTTAGCTCACCCAAATCTTCAGCAGCAATAAATGGAAAGAGCTGATGAACAAACCTTCATCAAGCAAGGGTCACTCCATCAAGATCTCCATAATTAGGCGAATTATTCAAATTCAATGACGAAACACTTAGCTCACCGCTTCACCACCTTAACCGTTCCAATTCACTCCGCACTCGTTACGAATAAATCAAACGTCGAATGGCTGCCTGGAGTCGCACAAAATATGCAAAATCAGCATGAATACGTGGCATGGAGATATCTTAGTTTTTCTGCTGTCAAAAGCGCGCCTGATTTTTCATGGAGAAACGGAGAAAGGTTCGTGGCAGGCAGTAAAAGACGGCGAAGATTGAAAGGAATAAAAAATTGTTTTGATGTGGGTTCAACCGGAATAATAACAAGTGGTTCGTCCGTCTAAACCCCTTCTAAATTATTATGCTACGCTCCGCTCCGATAAACGTGTACTCTCGAGCTGCCTCGTTCTGTTTTGCAATCGATAAATAATAATTTGAAGCACTGAGATACTTTTCCGCATACATTTTCGGCCAGAAAGGAGAGCTTCGTGTTGGGAAAGGGTCGAGATTGAAGGATTCTTCCGGCTCAACGAACCTACGATTTATCGTAATTGCGTCGATCTGAAACTTGTTTACAAATAAGTTGAAACGTTTGCATTTGGCATCGCTTGCAAGAACGACAGAACGTGCTGAGTGGTTGTGGAAATATCAACTGGAAAGCTTCATGTTGGAAGCTTCCAATCGAGCTTCTAGTACGAAGCTTTTAGCCTACTAACTCTCATTCATCATTCTTCAGTTCACGAGACTGTCACGGCACGCGAACCTCGCGAAATTGAAACCATAAACTTCGTTAACTGGAGCGAAATATCAGATTTCACGCGAGTCACTGAAAATTGGTTTCCCGAACGCAAACAATCTAAAAGTTCGACTAACGCACTTCATATTTCTTCGTAATCGCACCCGACGTCTCTGAGCAGAATCATATTCCATGTTATGAAACGCTTGATTAAATCCAACCCTAGACGAAATTACATTGTCTGCTGATACATTGAAAGCTCGAGCAGCAGAAGAGCGACATTGGCGCCAGGTTGACAATAAGTTTGATTAATCTTTTCGAATACTTCCACAATCTCATTGTGCAATCAACGACTATCGCACATAGTTCCAAAGAGGTTGTAGAAGAAATATTTTCGGTTTTGCCTTCTCGACGTCGGCGGGAATCAGCAAACATTACGATGTCATCGATGTTGTTATGCAAATTTCAAATTTGCTGCAAACAAACTTATTTGTCTTCTCAAGCACTAAATTGTTGAACAAACACGAGGCTGATTAATCATTGTGCACGCATTAAGATTGCTGCTGTTTAACTTTGTTTATTCAAGCAATGTTAAAGCATTTTCCTCAGATTAAATCGGTTGATTGGAGAACAGAGGCAAAGAGATTAAGGAATCTCGGCGATTGGAAATCTTTTTGAGTTCAACTGAAGCGAATCGCCCTTGCCCCTCTCGCCCTCGAGCGGATCGCTGTCAATAAAGAATCGCTGTAACAAATTGAGAAGAAAGATCAAAGCAATTTGCTTGCGACACCCTCGCGCGCTCCTCATTCAAAGTAGCACTTCATGGCAGTAAAAGAGAAAGAAAATTCATTTCGCTTCCACGCGACAAAAGTTTCTTTTCACTTGTTTTCCCTTTTTTTATTTTCCGAGTTCTCATAGAAAATCATGAATGCGAAAAGATGTTCCACTCGATAACTTTGCGGGAAAATCTTCCTTCCATCTCCGACTCTGCTGCTAACTGAATGAAGGAAGTGAAAAAAGTTTTGCAACGCGATTCGTAGCGACTGAATGGAAAACTTCCCTTGATGTAAACATGTTGGATGAAGCGAATGGAGCGGAATTTTTCTATTCTGAGTTGATGAACTGATGCGTTGAGCCTGAAACTTTCCGGGACTCAAGTCGAGCAAGAAACATAATTTTATAATTTAATTTTAAGTTCTTTCGGAAGCAGGAAATTATTTCCCGCAAAGTTTTCTTCGAGTTTACCTTGAGAACTTTTATTATTCTGGTCCGTCTCAAAGGAGTTTCATGTCTTAGAAAGACGTGAACGTTGTTTACTGCCGTCGTCTAAGACAGTGGGGACTCATTGAGGTTGTCTATTGATATTGTTCTCCCGTTCTGAACGGATCAAAGGTCGTTTGACTTCCTTGGCAATGGCCGAATACGAGCAGTGTAACTGCCATGTTGACTCGCCGTCCTCTAGGCAAGGTTTACTCAATCAACAAATGAATCCCTTGCAATTTATGAAAAGCTCGACTCGCGGCATTTTTACAAATCGCTTCAAAGCGAACGTCAATATCGACGTCCTTAACGAAAAGAGCTTCGCACACTCATAATTCAGCTGTGGATACTTTGCTAGCCATTATGGAGACTCATGCAAACGGGGTCAACGATATGCAAAATTTATGAGACTCGACTGGCTTTCCAGATGCAAATTATCATGTTGTTTGTCACATCAAGCATGAAGGGAGAAAAAGCTTGCAAGGGGTTTAATGGCTCGCCCTGTACGATGCACATTCTGCTGTCCAATCCCGACCGATTCTCGGTGCTCCCGTGTGTGATGTCTATGGCATGTATTGATTTTCAAAGCTCCGAAATTTCCATGACAGAAAGAAGTTTCCTCGATCTCAGAGGCGGATTAATTCCCAGAGAGAATTTCAAATTATTAAATAATGTTCCGTTTTTATTCAGCGATGCTTGGATCTCCCCTAAGGCGCAATATTGGTAGTCGTCGACGGAGGAAGCGAGTGAAAATTGATGAAGACGGCAACAGGAAATTGTCGTAGAGAAATTGCGAGGAAGCTAATGACGCCGAAAGAGAAATTTGCGAAAGCCGAGTTCAGTGTCAGGCTCGTCTCCTCACGGGATGAAAAGTTTGTCGTGTTGTTTCTTCCCCCCTGCGCTGCGAGTGAAATATATCGTTAAAAGCATTTAATAAATCATAAAGCTCGCTATCGACGGAGATTGCGAGCGAAGGGGATGAGCAAACAACAATTGAGAATGGAAATTGAAAGGAATATCGCAACTCATTGAAATAAAAGCGAGAATTCTCGTCATATTAACGTTCGGGTTGAGCAAGAGACTCGGCAAATATTTTCATCGCACTCTCGCCGCAAGCTTTAAAATCTCAGCAGAGCAGTCTTCATTGAAAGTTTCAATCGCAGACCGCAAATCGATGAAGCCAAATGCTTGGAGCTTGTTGTTTGTGCTCTTAATTCTGTTTGCATCAAATATTTAACCGATTAGAAAGTCCCACAGTGGAGATTTTCCTTAGAGTCGATTGTAAAACAAACAGTTCGTCGGAGGAATTGTTTTAATTTTTGTTTTTCTTCCGGGATAAACTCTGCAAAAGCAATAATTTTAATGCTTCCCGAAATTTATTCTAACAGCTTTTTCTACTGCCGATTGGACCTCGTTCGAAGGACGCGTCACGTCCCAAGCTCCTTCTTCTTCTAGCTGGCTGATTGATAAAGTTAGTAAAGGAATTGCGGAAAAGCCTTTTGGAAGCTTTTAAGATCGAGTCATTGTGACATTGCTCACGTACGCTTCAGCCGGCTCCGAAGACGGAGGAACATTAAGGACAAAAATAATTTCCATGGCAGATACGAAATCGATAGAAAAATCACACAGAATAATGTACTTAAAATCCGATTTATGACTATTCTTCTGCAAACTTCCAGCGCCTCAGATTCTCCTGACTGCTCGGATCCATCTCACTCGATTAAGTATGCCGAGCACAACTTTAATATTCCATATTTTGCTGCCTCGGCATGCTCGCAATCGAATTGAAATGAAATCGAGAAGAAGAAATTCATTGTCTTAAGACACCGAAGGTGAGAGGATGGAACATGAGAAGCTGAGACGGCAGAACGGATTATCGTCGCCACTTGTCACCTCCGATGCTCACTGGAGCAGAGTTTTGATTCGATTAACTTTGCCATTAGCGCGTGGCTGCTGATGCAAGGGGAAAAGTTTCCTTTCATCCTCAATCAGTGCCGAAAACTCTTGACGGGTTTGTGGAAAGGAGTTGATTGAAACTTTTTCTCGACTCGGACGTCGACTCAACCACAAGAAAGTATCAGCCACGCTCCATTCCATCGCCATGTTTGTCTCAACCTCGAGGGCTTTCATCTTTATTTCCCTCCTTAATCGTTCCGACCAAGCGTACTTTCGTCTTAAACTGTTGGGAAAATTAATTAACACGAAAAAAAGGTAATTTTGGAGTTTTCAAAAACGGAGATGAAAAAATCATGGATCGTTGAGGGCGAAGATGAAAATGTTCTCAAGTGGAATTTCATTAAACTAATGAAAAAGAACAGCTGAAAGTTCTTTCGTTGATGTTCAGTCGTTCAACTGCAAGATGAATCCAGTGTGCTTCTGTTAAAATGGTAGAGGCGAGATCTTGAGATCTTCAACATGTAAGGAGGGTAGAGAATTCACAAGTGACAGCTGAAATTAAATCGATTGCAGATTCTAGTTACGTCAAGTGAGCAATCCTACAATCTAGCTTAAAGGTTCAAGCTTCGCTGTAACTGTTCATTGCATCGCAACTGCCAACTTGCGTCTGCATCGAACCACTCTGCACTGAACACATCGATTTTTCATTCAGAAAGCTTCTTCCGTCCTGTAACGAAGTTTCTCTCGCCTTCCGTGATGCTGAAAAAGATCTCTTCCCACCGTTTGCGTGAACAGCAGCAGGAGCAGCAGCAGAAAAACGCTCGAACCGCATTTAATTACGTAATTAATGTGAAACTTTCTTAATTTTTCGTGGCATCATGAGAAGGAATCGGTGCTGTCGCACATAAAAATAAAACAAATTTAAATATCGCCTCGTCCTGGCTGTGTTGCGGGTGAGTTCGAGTTTGGGTTGGCGAGAAGACGACGGCAAAAGGAGGAAGCAAAGAAACCGAGGAAACTTTGCTTAATGGCTGCGAGGATTTTTAATTGGGTCACAATTGAATTAGCGAGTGATGTGGGTACCAAAAATGATAAACTTCTCTGTTATAATAAAAATTTTCTTTATTCCGCTAAATCTTCTTGTCTTAATTTGTTCGTTTAATTACAAATGTGTATTTGGTTTTGTTTCAAATTGCTTCAAGGGACAGAAAACATGCAATTTCCGTTCTCTCACTCGGTTCGATTTATAAATCTTGTTTTTCACTTAAACTTTGCCATTTAACAGTTAGACAGTTCTCTCCTTCGCAAGCCTTAATCGATGTTTGAAAATAAATTTATCTAAAGCTCTCGAGGGCTGGATTCGCCTCGACATACTTTTGTGCTTCGCTCGCTTACATTTGATTTAATGATAACGACCTGTTCCGCGTCCTAAGACGAAGCACGATAAAAACATATTTTTCTTTCTCTTCCTTTTGGAGTTCCATCGGCATTGGGATCGTAAAACGATACGGATCTAATATTATCTACAGCGTTTAGCGCAGAAGGAACTCGAACAGATAAAACTAAGAATCGAGGAAAATATACAATTTCGATAAATTAAGTTTCCCGAAAAAAAAGCCGAAAGAACAAGAGGGAAAATCAATTTGAAGACGGAGGGAAGGAAAATCGAAGCAAATTCAATAAATTGGAATGGAATTTCATGTTCCGCTCATCGACGAGGAGAGGAAGAAGAAAAAGCTTATGGCAAGATATTGTTTCCACGTCGTGTCGTCTTCCTTCTCTCTCTCTCGACTTGTTATCGTTCAGAAGTCGACTTGGAGGCCTTCCGAAGACCGTCGCATTTAAAAATAGCAGCAGAATCTAATATTTGCAGGAAGCGACGTCAGCAGAAAAAATCTTTTATCACATTCCGATTAAAATCATCGTTAACACAAAACTTTTCCAGTTGAAGCTTTTCCAGCCTCGGACAAATTTTCTTCATCAATAGACAAATGATGATCGATAAATCTCTCTTTCCACTGCCTCGCACTGAAATTGCCAATCATTTTCTTCAACAACATCAAGAGCGAGCGGAGCTGAGCCTTCTCGTCTAGATCCCAATTACGACAACATATAAATTTTTAAAGAGATTTCTTGTTCATAAGATATTTCTTTCTTCTCGCTCGATGATTGAAAGCTCCATAAATCATGAAATCGAACGGAAGGAAGAACAACATTCGTTCATTGTGTCTTTGGTTATCTTCAGACTTTTACGGTGGATGAGTGCTGCTGTGCAAGTTTAAATGGGAGAAGAGTGGACGATTATGACTCAATTTTCCTAGCTACAGTGATACACAGCGGACCTCGAATGATTCGCATTGTCTCGATTATTTCGTAAGTACTTCGGTCGTCGACGATCTCATCGTTTATCTGTTGGAAGAAAAGACGGGAGATTAATTGAATTAGTGCGGATTGTACTCAACGATTGATGGCACTCTTACCATTAGAACTCGATCACCTGACACTAATCGGCCATCCCGTTCGGCCAATGTATCTTTGCAAATCTCCTTAATTACTGTAATTGACTTCGAGGAATCATTCGGAGCCGGTTGGCTCTCGAGACGAATTCCCAAGCGACAACTCCAGCGACGATTCATTTCGATCGTAATTATCTGTTCAAGTGGGAGATGGAGAAGAGTCGACATTAATATTTCATTTGAGCCCTAAAGCGATATAACGAACATTGTAAGCATTACTATCGATGCCCATCTCGTCGAGGTTGAGGTCCTTCTGAGCATTCCTAATCGAGATTCTTTGGATTGACGGCATCGGTGACACTGTCCCAGCATAAGACGAAACGACAGAGCATTTATCATCGTCATCCTGAGACATTGTGACACCCTTCCATTTCAGCAAATTCATCTCGCAGCTCGCCCCATCCGCGACCTCGCTGCCCTGCTTATGATTGATTTGCACCTGAGCGGACTGGTACAGAGGCTGCTTCTTGTTAAACTTCGTCACGTAGATACATGAGTCGGTTTCATCGCTTGGCGAGTCCTTCAAGTCACGCTCCGTCTTGCAGGCGAGCAAGAGCGTTTCACATGGTAGACTTGTGAAATTATTGGCACTGTCGTCGCATTCATCATTCGGCTCATTCCTTCCGAATCCCATTTTATACGATGTCGGAGCATCGAGAACAGCATTGTCTAAATTGTTAAGCTCGTAAGCGTTGGCAGTCGCAATAGAGAACTGATAAAGTGGCTTACGCGATGCGACAGGCGTTGACCCACCCTGAGAAGCTAGGTTCAGCGATTCGGGTCTTTTAAGGCGATCAGACGAGTCACCATCGTACTCGAGCTGTTCGAGCTCGTCGCTGTCGTAGAATCCTTCGCCATCATCATCGTCATCGGGAATTATTCGAACAAGCTCGTGTGGATCGTAATACTGCATCCGCTGCGACTGCGAAATTACTGTTTGAGTGTCAGCCGACGAATCTGAATACGGAGTCATCGTTCCACTGCTCGTTCCCTCTGATATGAGATAAGTTTGATTGCCCATCGATCCACTCGACTTGAGGGTTGAATCGCTTTGGATGTTCGTGTCGGAATCTGGTGCGCTCGTGATTGAGCATTTGATATTTTTCCGTAGGCGACGAGGTGATGATGTCGTGTTGGATGATGACTGAAATGATGAATTTGCTGAATTGCCATCCGACGATGATTGAGTGTTCTTCTTGCTAGCTAAATCGCTGAGCAGATTGATTGCCTCCGGTCTTAGATTTAGCTTTGTACGTCTCAGCGTGCTGGTACCGGCGTAAGACTTGTAGTCGGAGTCGGAAGGCGATGTCGCCGAAAGTGAAATCTGCCCATCATCGCGGAATAGTCGAAGCTTCACTGTATCAGGCGCTTGACGTAGAAATATCACAGCTTGTTCATGCGTCATGTTGGTGATTTGAATGTCGTTGACGGCAATGATTTTGTCACCCGCCTTTATCCGGCCGTCACTCGTCGCAGGCTCGCGGACGAGAGCTCTCACATAATGTCCCAGCACTGCTTCGTCTTCCTTTTGCAGCGTGAAGCCCAATGAACCCTGCTGCTTCACAAGCGTTATTTCAAACTCCTAAACGATGAGACAAAAAAAAAAGTTTCGCATAAAAATTTGTCATCATCAACAAATGTGTACGGAAGAAAACGAGAAACCGAGCTTACCCCAGGTGGTAAAATCGATTCTAGCTGAGTCATATACTGTTGATGCTTGAAATTAAACGATGAACGCATGGGTGGAATCGGCGGTTCGGCAGTTGGCGGTGACAATTTACGAAAATTTTCGTCATGTGGTCGACACACCAGCAAGCTCACAACGTTCCCCATCGTTCGCAACACTTCCAGTGCCTCCTGCGGATAAAGCGATGAGAATATATTTACGATTATGAGTGTTGTCACATTCCCGCCGAAAAAGAAAAGCCCCAAAAATTTTATAGATTGAAAAAGTATCAAACGATGTATGAAAACTCGGGTAAAAAGCCGCAATCTCGACGATGGCAAAAAGCTTCCACGTCGGCAGGCGGTGCAGATTAATATTTATTCGCGTTTCGAAAGGCTGTCGAGTTTACGAGTTTGTTTAAAACTTCCCCAAACGAACTCGATGAAATATAATTACGCTATGTTTCCATATTTGCCTACAGGTTCGTTAATCAAATGAGAGTCATTGACTTACGTTGTTCGTGAGTCCTGTTAAAATGATCCCGTTGGCTTCCAGTAGAATATCTCCGGGTTGTAGTTTTCCAGTTGCCCACGCTGCTTGATGAGGAAACAAACGCTTGATGCGAACGAGTCCGGGATATGGTGCGCTCGAGTCAACTCCGCCAGATACGGAAAGACCCAAGCCTCTCGGTCCTTTGATAATCTCTACGTTAAATGTGCAGTCTGAAATGATTAAATACAGAAAAGGTAAAACACGCATCGAACTTCTCGGGGAGAAGAGAAGGGAAAATTGGAAAAGTTTTCGGCATTTGAGATAACATCGGAATGAGTACAAAGGCAGTGTGGATGAAACCAAACACCGGCAGCTCTTCATCGAGCTTTCAAAAGCTTCACTTCAGCATTCAAGCTTTTGCTCTCTACTCATCTAAACATAAATTCAGATTGCTCCCTTTCAAAGTTTCTTTCGTGTTCTCATTCTGCTTAACACGATGAGCTGTTTTCTGAAGCTGCAGCCTTCGATGCACAAAGCGAGTAGGAAAAGAGATTAAAAATTAAATATTCAGATTCCTTGTGAATGCGCCAAGGACTCGCCTCTAGTTCAACGGCAGATTAGTCCTTTTGACGAAACTTTTCTCTCTCTATGTGTTGACGCAATTCACAAACTTTTAATGGGAAAGCTCTCGATTCGCTTCCTTCTCATGATGAGAACCTTCCTCGAAGCTCAATACGGAACGATGCATTATGCCGCAAACAAAAAACGACATCATTTCATCATTTGCAATCCAAAGTGAGACATTTGCATCGCAACGAACAGAAGCTCCTTCCGTTTAATTTACCATCCTTAATCCGAAAGCACAACTTGTCTTTTTTCCCAACGTCGAGAGACAGGCGACGAGGAAATGCTACTCGTTATGCTCCGCTCTGGCAAGCGTCGTCGAGGACTTACGGGCAAAAAGCCGGTAATGAGATTGAAATTTATGCTACGTTGACATTGCGATAGTCATAATATTCATCGCCAGTTAACAGAGAACGAAACAAAAGATTTGTAGTGCTGATAGCATCAACAATGACGATGCCATTCCCCGTAATAAAGTCTTTTGTCGCTCGCTGTCTTGGTCGCTATCTATTGTTGATGTTGCTTGTTGTCATGAAATCAAAATTGTTATAGCGAGAATCGTCCCATCATCCGCAATCACGTTTAAAAGTTGTCGTCGGGCGGCTTTAACTTTAATGAAGATCTCCATTGTTTGTTGTAGAAATTATCGCTCTCTTGACTTCGCAAGGATGACACGACGGAAAAATTCTTGCAAAAGAGTCATAAAGAAAAGCTTTATGAGGCCGAATGACTTGAGGAGAAAAATTTGATCCCCTGAAATTCGTTGGAACATC
Source organism: Smittia sp. YW1114-2 (assembly GCA_033064975.1). Lineage (NCBI taxonomy): Eukaryota > Metazoa > Arthropoda > Insecta > Diptera > Chironomidae > Smittia > Smittia sp. YW1114-2. The sequence continues at coordinate 16,545,287 of CP093833.1, forward strand.
GAAGGAAACAACTTTCTTCAAACTTTCCAAGATAAACGGAGAATTTTTTATGCTTAAACGTGTCTCGATTCTCGACGTCGACTTTTTGTGTTCGAGCTTAAAACGAGTGCTTAAATCATAAGACAAGAATTATGGTGCACTATCACACAAAAATTAGGACACGGGGGGATGGGGAAAAGTTTTCCTTCTTCAGCTTTCCCCCTCAGCAAAGAGCCATTTCTTCCCTCGAAAGAGCTTTTCTTTGTCAGTCGTCTTTAATGAATAGAAGGAACTACGATAGCAAAGTTTTGTGTGTCGCCTTCTCCCTTCTGCTCTGTAATTTTCTTTTTCCTTAGCGCAAATGAAACAAAGACTTTCCTTTCGTCAGTGGCAGCGAGTTGAGAGGAGCGAGGAAGACAAGCGTTTATTTGTTGCTTTGCAATTTGTGTTTGCTGTTGGTGAGAAAGCAACAATGACTAAGCGAGAGCCAAGAGGAACGGTGAGACAGGCGTGCTTGGACACATTTAAAATTGTTTTAGTAGATAATAATCCTGTTTTCATTTCCGAATTTTCCTTCTTCGCGTTCGCTCTTTCCAAATACTTGCTGGGCCGCTTTTATTTGCATACTAACAATAGCGTTAATGTGCTTATAATTGCTTAGATTTTATCCGCTCCCGGGCGAAGGCGAGAACTGTAAGAACTCATTTGCATAATCTCAATCTACGTGATTCTCGTTCTGTCGCCCCATTCCGGAAAATAATCCTTGTCGTCTCGAAAGAAATCTCAATGCGATTCATCAGTGTCCAACAGCGGCGACTTCTGTTAACGTGCAAGCTCCCAGGAGAACGTGCGGCATTAGCCTTACATCGAATAGCTGAGTGGTCTTCATAAAAAAACATGTTCGGACATTTGGCAAATGAAATTCCAGAGCAAACTATGAGATATTACGATCGGGGAAATCTCGAAAAGGAGGAATGGAGCGAGGAACATCCATATCGCCTTGGTTTCCACATATTTTCAGATTATAAAAATGTCTGCATTTTCTTTTTATGATAAAAATGTCTTTCTTAGAGCAACTTTCTGTTTTCGCTCGGTCGTTCCGCGGAATTAATATTTAATAGCGAGCGCATGGAGAAAGAGCGTCGAGGTTTTCTTATCGCCAGGAGAAAGTTCAGGACTCTTTAGGCGAAGTTTACAATGTGTATGGAAGCCTTCGGAAACTTTCGGACATCAATAAGGCTGGAAAAAGCTTTTCGTCTTCACGCAATCGTTACGCAATTAAGAAACGTTAAATCATGGAGCCCTGGACAACGATGAAAAACACATGTAATCTCGCTAAGAACTGTCGGAGTGTGTAAGCTCACAGAGCTAACAAAGTTCCTGTGTCGCAACCTGGCGCCGACTTTACTGCTTTATGAAGCGAAATGTGTTGAGATGAAAGTTGGGAGCACATTTCTTTCTTTTGAAGTAGGATTAAACGACTTATGACGCGAGTGAAATGTTAACACGACAGCTTAACGAGAAGGAGCAAAGCTTTAATTTAATCAGCATCTTGAAGCTCGACAGTCTTTTGTCGCGAACCAAAAGGTCTTCGAGCATAAATGCACGGAGCTTTCATTGCGCAATAAAGTCGCGATAGCATCGGGATCGTAAAAAAGTTAAAATGTCTCATTTGAACAGCGAGTATATTTATTATTATATTTTTCCGCCAGAACAAACATCGAGCGATTTTTTACGCTCACACCGCAGGTCGGCGAACGAATTTCTCATGCAAGCGAAGCCTTCGCTTTGTGCTTGCTAAAGCCTCGAACGAGAATGAGAAACTCAACGAGCCCGCGCTTTCATTCATCATTATTTTCTCTTCTGCCATTACGCATGAGGGATTCTTTTTCGCATTGAAGCCGAGAGCTCTGCGGAAAGTTTCCCTCTAAAAAGTTGAATTTGCAAATTGGTTTCCTTAAAAAGGAAAACGCTGCGCTCGACGTTCATTCGACGTCGCGTTCTCTCTCCCTCGTGTCGCAGACGCGAATATAAATTTTATTATGTAACAAGATCTCTATGCAAAGTTAAATTGAAACGCCTCGCGCGAAGCTTCAATCGCATCTGCGGGAAGAGCTTTTCGCCTTCGATATTGAGAGTAATGGAGATTAGATAATTTTTGATCCAACCTTTTGAGACGTGAACTTCTCAAAGGATTTCTCAGAAAATCTTCTGCTCACCTTCTGTGATAAAATCGTAATTTTGTTGAATGGCTTGCTGATGGAGTCTCTGATGGGAATCCATCTCCAGCATCTGACTCATGCCGTCGTAATACCCTTGTGGCATCATCACGGAGTTGACAACCATTGGATTGTACTGATGTTCTACGCCCATCACCGGCAACGACGGTGGCATCTCATCTTCCGGCGAGCGCTCCGATCCGTAGCCTTGGTCGTAGCACTGATCGATGACTTGCACTGGCGGGTGGTTGGGCGTTATTATCTTGTTGACTGAAGAAAACTTGACTCGATTCCCATAGGCTATAAGGCGAGAAAGAAAAGGAAAATTAAAAATTCATCCAACATGAGAGCAAAGTTGGAAATTGAAAAAAATTAATTTATCTTCTTCATGCACGAAACAATTTTTCTACATGATAACATAATACAACAATTTGTGTGAGAGGCTTAAAAAAAGGCGAGCGAGCGAAATAACAGAGCGAGGGAAGTGTAGCAATAAATTTCCAGGAGATAGAAACAGAAGCTCATGCATGATGTGTCGACATCATGTAACAAAACATGGAAAAGTTTTTGTTTTTGCAGTGAAAAGCCTCGACAAAGTGGAGGCGCTTAGAGGCGGAACGATGGAGGCAAAGCGATTGAAATGCAGTTTATGCGATGGGCAAACAAATATTTTCTGTTATCGCTGTTTGCTCAAGTGGTGCTTTGTGGCGGGAGCTCGTTAAAAGCATTTAAGAATGAATCGCAGGACGAAACAATGTGGAATCCAACGAAGCCACAAGGACGTGTCGTGCTTTCGTGTAATCTTCTTTCCTCGACGAAAATCCCATCCAACATCAGGAAAATACATTTAGCGATTGCTTCCGCTCTCAAAACATTTTCACACTCATCGCATTCCAGCTCTCAAGTGTTGGTTGTTACACGAGTCCTCGAAGGCTAAGGCGAAGCGAAGACAAGACGTAAGTGATGAGAAAATGAAATGTGCTTTAAAAGCTCATCCCTTGCGACATGGAGCATTACTCGCACCGAAGCCGCAGAAGGAAAATCATAAAACCGGCGAGAAGTCGAACGGAGGGAAATGATAAATTGACTCATGACAAGCGGAGCGGCGAGGAGTAAAAAGTTTCAGCAGCATTACTTCAAGCAACATCAATAACAACATCGAGAATAAAAAGACAAATAAAGGAATGCGATAAGAAAACCGAGATGAGTGTGTGATGTGTCTATTTCATCGCCTACAACGGCTTTTCGTGCCAATCACCTTGCGGTACCCGAAACGAGTTCGTTTCCTGAGAACGGAGGAAGTTCTCTCTCGCATAAGTGTTCGTGATGCGAAATGAGTGATTTTGCTGTTTGTGATGAGCAAACGCCTGCTGCTGTTGCTGTTCGAGTTGGTAGCGGTGCTGTTGTTGATAGATCTCATCAAATTTTCGAATGACCGACAACTGAGGATTGTCTTGCGGGTTGGCTTTAGGCTGTAATGTTTGATTTGATGGATATTGGCAGACTAGAATGATTAATTAGAACAGAAACACCAATGTACCAACTTTTCATCAATAAATTATGACGCCAACATGTAAGCAGAGCGAAATACATCAACGATACGACCGTAAATCTCTTCGAGTCAATCTCGAGATTATCTTATGTTGATTTTATGCAATTGCCTATCGATCTATGCTGAGATGAATGAACACATTGATTTCATCAAGCAATTGAGCGATTTACCACTGGATTGCCATTTAGGGCTTTGCCATAATGCTTTCGTTGTCGATAAAAGCCTTAATTGACAATCGAGCATCGAGAGAGGAACGAAGTGGGAGGAGATAATTGTGTAAAATCAACTTACCACTGCTGGTTGTATCGTCGCTTCCCTCGTAATCAACATCTGTGTCCAAATGATTCGGAAGGCTGCCATGCAATTTTTTCCGGTCCTTGCTCTTGCCCTTGTCGGACTTTTTCAGCTTCAACGTGTCCGTGTTGTTTGCATTCGCAATAATCTGATCGATGCCGTCGAAGTGCTCGACGTTGTTGTTTATTGGCTTTTTGTCAAAGTCCTTTTGCGAGAGATTGCTGCTGTTTTTCCGTCCGGGTTTCGAGTATTTCGAGTTCGTAGAGCAGCAAATTCCATTGGTTATTGATGATTTGTTGCTGTCGATATTGCCTGCGATGGGATGACAAGGGCAGCGTGAAAAAATTGAATCTCATTAATATTTTAAAGCTCTACCGAATGACTTTTCAACATCCAATTCTTCAACAAATTGAAATTTAAGTTTGTAGTGGCACAGTCTTGTCGACGAGCGAGTGAGAAGATATTCCTTTTTTGACAAGCAACGTCTTAGAATATTCATTTGAAATCTCGAGATCAGGAATCGAGTCTTGTGCTTGCATATTTAATAAGCTAGAGAGACACACTTACTCGATGATTGTGTTCGACGCCCTGACAATCCTTTCCCTCCAGCTGTGGATACATTCGATCCCATATTTTTGTGAGTTCGTGACGAGCCGTCGTCGATTGTTTCATTTATCCGCTCTCTGTAATTGCAATCAGACGATGACTGAAAATCAACCACGTCGTAATCAGCATCGAGCGTCTTTGATCTTCGATTTGTATTACAATCACGCTCCGATTGGCAATTGTTAATTGTTGGGAAGCTGTCTTCCCTTGTTGTGGCTTCGACGACCGACTTGAATTTGTCGTCTTGCGGTAGATCTTGCGGATGATTGTAATGTAATGATGCCAAACGTTTCACCAATAAAAGGAAAACCTAAAAGAATATTGTAAAAATGAGGAGAGAGTCTTCACGTTATTATCAAAATTCACAAGCTCAAACCCACAGATCGGGAAATGTGAGAAAATGACTTTCCGTTCCTCTGACAAATTGAACAAGACGACGATGAGCTTTAGAATTCGAGAGAAATAAAAATGCTTTTACGTGTGACAAACAACGTTTGCGTTATCGAATTCACTTCCTCGACTCTTGTACGGAACCAAAGACGAAGCTTTCAAAGCTCCATTGCTGGAAAAGGGGAGCGAGCAGCATTGAAGAGGAAATCTGCGGAATCGAATTCCATTAAAAATTAATCTCTGGCAAATGCGAAGAGATCAAAAGGAAAAGGCAAGAAGATGATATGGTTTTTGAGTCGTAAGCAAAAGGCAGAGAGAGGGAAAGGTTTTCAATTTATAATGACGAAGATTATCATCCTTCTATAGTCGACGACGCTTTGCCCATTATCCTCATGACTGAGCCGAGAGTGTTGCTTACACAAACCAGCATTAAGTCGTCTTACTCTCAAGTCATTTAATAATTAATTATGAATAGAACATTACGGACCGGAGCGAGCAAGCAAACAGCTTCAATCGCCTCAAGGGTCTCAAATCGCTTCACAATCAATTGAAGCGATAGAAATGCTCAGCAGCAACCCGAGCACATTTACATAATTCTCGAATAATTTCCAAATATTTGTCGGAAATAATGACATTCTTGGGCTGCTCGTGATTTGATCGGAATCAAATATTTCATAAATTATGCTCGTTTCACACAAGCACTCAGCGAACCTTCTTCGGATAATGGCACAGTTTTTGTGCCATAATTCAATCGCAATCGCTCTCGGATTGAAATTCTTGCAGGCAATTTGATGGACGAGCCTTTCTCGGGTGGAATGTTTTACATCGTTTGGAGGAAATATCATAAATTTCGATAATATTTATCTACTCGGGGACATAAATCCGAAGTTTATTTATATGACATTAATATCAATTTCGGAGCTGAGCGAAGCGGAGTATAAATCAATTTGCGTGGCGGAGGCGGATGGAAAGCAATTTTCCTCAACAGCATATTTCAGTCATATATCGTACCTCATCAGGATTGACAGACTTCGAGTCCTCTAAAAATCGATGTGAATCACTCGTGACACTTTTAATATCTTGGCTGTCGATGATTCGTGCCGAGCTCGGATGGCGCAAGCTGGAGCTGCTCGTACTCCGTACGGCGAGAAGCTTATCTGGAATGAAAGGAAAACATTGATTAATTAATGATTTTGTTGTCGTTAATTGACATTGAAACATTAGAAATTCTTGTTAACGACTCTCAGCCTTGCGAGGAAGGTTATTAAGTCGTCTCGTTACTCGAAGAGAAAATCCAGCGCACCAAGTTTAATTATTTATTTCCTCGAGTTCATTCGTTTCAAACTTGATTCCATTCACATCGGAAGCACATGCGAAAATCATAAATGAATGAACTTCATGCTTAATTAATTTCCACTTCAAATACACGCGGAGCGAGTGAGAGCTAAAGAGTTTTGCGCTGGCACATTTCGATTCTCGCAGCTCGCATTTGAATAAGTAGCAAAGATTTGTTTCATTTACGCTTCACTGCAATTTTGAGAGCTTTTGAGCTTCGTTACATTCACCGAAATAATTTTAATTGCTTTATTTTTATCAGGTTAACGATGAAAGCAAAGCTAGGAAGCTCATTGTTTCCTTTGACTCGAATGCTTCGAAGCTGCAATCCGTGAGAAGCTTTAGAAGTGAAACTCTTGAATTTCGAGAGTCAATTCCACGTATGGAAACGTGAACGAGCTTAAAGGAGAATCGTGGAAAACAAAGCAATTATACGAAACGAGCGAGAAATAATGGTGTTTGCGCTCAATTAAGGATGAGCATCATCAGCCACAGCTCCAGTTTAATTTTAACTGAAGAGCTCCTTAATTAATTCGCTCTGTGGGCGGGACAGGAGGACGGGAGAGCTTACAAATTTCATTCGCAATCTGCAGATGACCGTGCATTGTTCACTTATTCAGAGGCGTAGCAACAGCGAATCTGCCTAATCGCCGAGCATTTTCGAAAACAAAATAAATTTTTGCATAGCAAACTCGTTTGCTCCAAAAAATCTGTTTTTGCTGGCGGAAATTTTTGTTATTTTTCCGGAATCTCCATTCTCGAGCAACAGCAAAAGTTTTCTCTTGCTGGGAAATTTGATTTAAAATATTTACGGAGGTAACAAGAGGAAGACTGCAGCACAAAGGCGAATCCACTCCAATGTTTTCAATTCTCACGGTCTTGAGGGACATAAAAGCGGACAATCTCTCTTTCCGGACAAACAGTAAAATGATTCTCTCCCTCTTGATGTCCTGGGAAGACTTCCTAGAGAAGTTCGTATGAACCTACGTGACAGAGAAAAGTTTACTTCGATTTTACGATTTCGAGCACGTTGCCTTGTTACAATCTCCCGTAGATCTCGATTGTCTGGCGGTTTAAATAACACGACATAACTTGCGATTGTCTTCCTTCTAAGGAATTCCAAATCGTCTTATCTTCGTCTCTTCCTTTGCGATTGTTTGTTATTGAGCAACCGAACATCAAATCCGTTTGAAGGTCTCTTCAGGTAGGTGGAGAAGTCATTAAGTCCTTGACGTAAACGAATTATGTTCGCAGACTAGGGATGGTTGATCCTCATAAATCAGAACTCGGTGCGTTGACAAACAATGAAGGATGATGAATGGACACTTGCGTGGCCGATCAAGAGCCGAGTGAATCGATGTTTCGGAAACGTTACAGTCGCCACTAATGAGAACGCTTTACGCCGCTTACCCATCATAAAATCCAATTAATAAATTTCCTCGCTCAACGCTTGATTAATTTTATGCCTCTTGCTTCTTCTCCGCTCCAAAAATAATTTTCAAAAGCTAAACTGAGTCGAATTATCAACTTTCTGGCGGAGGTGGCGCATTTGTTTTCCAATAAATATTTCCATGCTCCACTCCATGCCGTTCACTGTTTGTTTATTCTTTTATTGTTTTGTTTTAATTCTTTATTACGTAAACAACTTCCGTTTTCCGTTTCACCCTTTTTCGAGACGAAAAATGTTCAGTTAACTTCATGTATGAGTTGTGAATTACGCGCTACGAACGTCGGAACGGGTTTACTGTGATTTTAAACTTTTGACGCTCGTGGGATCGCTTTTGTTGCTGCTCTTCGATAAATATGTGAGTTTCGTCAGCGGGCCGAGGTTTCAAAATCATTTCAATCTTCGACGATAAAGCCACATCTGACGCAATAGCTTAACACGACACAGTTTTCTTCTTTCACTCTCGTCGCGCGCGCGAGCTCGAGCTATTTTGCCTCTCGATATATTGGAGCATGCATATTTCACTGCACGGTTGAAATAGCTTTAAAATGAGTCACACGACGCGATGTTGAAAACTTTACTGATTTATAGAGAACCGAGAGCAAGAGTTCGTTGAAGGTTCCCAAGGCGGTCCGACCCTTTCACATTGCTGGCATTAAACTTTTCTGATGATTCATTAAGTATCACCTTTCATTATGAAGCTATAAGTTATTCATTATCGTCGCACTCGGAACATTTCGTAATTGCAGCGCGGTCTCTATAATTTCGACTGTCGCTTCTTAATTCAATTGAATTCTGTTCCGCTGCGTCTTTCCACTAAAACTTTTATGAGCGACTTTCTAGCACATTTTCACTAAAGTTCCGTTTCATGACTTTAATATCCACACAAAGCCTCTTTCTGCGATTCTTCATGCACTCTTTTCTCTTGTCGGTAATAACAACAAACCCCACGATGCGATTATTGTTATAAGCCTAGTAATTAATTATGTTGCTCTCTTCCGATGCCGAAGTGAAACGTGAATCGCACGCGTGCTCTTCAGCGAGCGGTTGTTGCTAAAAGACTACACCGATTATTGAATGCACAAAGCATTTCATACGAAACATTTTCTTTCGTTTGCCTTTGCTGCGATTGTTCGGTGTTGGCCTATGAGCCGATGCTCGCATATCCACAGGTGAAATATCGTCGACGATCAGGCAACTCGATCCGCTTTAAGAGCAGGAATGTTGGTGTTTGTAAATGAGAATGAGCGAGAGTACAGAAAAGTTATTTTTAGACACCTTCCTCTATCCCAATGCTTGCTTGCTTAGCGTCAGTGCATTTTCACAATGAAAGAGAGAATGAAAAAGTGGAGATTTAAGAGATTGACTGCCCAACACGTTTTCAATGGACTTTGATCGAGTTAAATGCACATTGAAGCTCCTCTTATTGTGTTTGCTTTTCGTCTATCTCTGCCTACCTAGTCGCGACGCTCTGGGTGACTCAACACAAGAATTTCTCGTTATGTTCGCTTGAGAAGCTTAACAAATATTGCTTGAGTATCAAGACAATTCCAGTTGAACGGGCTTGCTTGGCTTTACGCAATGCTAGATGATTTAATCAACCAATTTCGGGGGAGCAAGAGCCGCTTAAATTTGCATATTTAAATTTGTGTCAAAAGTGTCAACCGCTCTTGAGCTTAGCGCTCGAGATGTGCCAAAAATTGTCGCACGCTGGCAAAGACTCTCACTCATCGGAAGAGCAAATATTTATCGTAAATTTAGCCGCATAATGACAGTTTGATTATTTTCCTTCCAATTTCATCGCCGCTCCAGTTATTTACATTTTCATCTCTAACAAAAACAAAAATCGATTTATCTTGGTCAACTTATGGCTCGCCGATGCTGCGGGTAACTTCGTTGATTGTGTTGATTTTGTGGAAGATGAGAAGTGGAGCGTTCATAGATAATGGAATGAGAGACAAGGCAGGAAGTCGAGTTTTCAATCAACTGAGAAGCCCCCGGAGCTTGACGTCGCTGCTGAAATTCGCCCTCGCTCGACCGAATCTTGGATCGATTGGAAAGCTTTTTTAGCCCTTCGGAGACGTCATTAAAGGATTGACGCAATACGACGATAGGAGGCAATGCTGTTCATTCCAAGGACAAAATAATAACAAAGAGATAGAAGAATAATGCGCCATGAATTATTTCTGATTGATACAATGTTCATGAATAAAAATATGAGAGAATGCAAGAGCAGATTTCGTATTCATCAGCTTCCGGCCTATTTTCCCTCAACGAGGTTCGAAGGGAAAATGTTATTCATTATGCTCGTTTAAAGCCCGCCCGGTGCTTAAATCATGGAAACTAAATTGAATCGCTCGAGAGTTATGATTTTTAAATGATTCGCTGATGCGCAACCATTTAAATATATCGAGGGCTCATCTCTGTTTTGTATTGGAAAAGTATCGTTGCATTATTTATCATCTCATTACCATTTCGATCCAGCGATATCAGTTTTAAATTGTTCGCTCCCTCGCTACTCGCAGTTGCGAATTTTTATCAGTTTTTCTTCTTCACCCCCGCGCGCTTGAATTTATGATTTTATCGTCGACTTATTCCCGATACGGCAAAGCCAATGTCGGCAAATAAGCTGAGTTGGTTTGGCGTTTTTTGGTCGGCGCGATAATTTATGTTGCTGCAGAATTTGCATAGACGCTCGGCTCGACACAACGAAGCATGCATTTTAATAAACAGCACCGCATTATCGGACACATGTTTCATTCAGTGTGTCACAAGTACATAAATTTCTACGAGCTCCAACATATTTCAAGCGCAATGTTTTTAAGCTGTTTTAATTAAATGTCAACACGACTTGCGAACGAGGTGCACACTCGGGATGAGTGGAGTATCCGAGTGAGTGTTAAGTGCAAACACCCGACGACATTCTTGTTCAAATCCTTTCTTCGAGTAAGGTGTTGCCTTGTTAGTCGAAGCCACTCGCTTCCGCCTACGTTATGTGCTGTCTTGACAACATATCGGTAATGTCAACTCTCGACAATCTTTCAATTCAGAAGTTTGGTTCATGTGTGATGGCGCAGAGTTCTCCAACAACTTGTCAGACACTTCGTCCATAATTTGCCGTGATGTTCTGCCTCGTAAAGAAACCGAAGCTATAAATAAAACGATTTTCTCTCGAAAGAAAATTCTGCACTCTCATCAACGGTAGTTGAGTCTGAGATTCGTTGAGTGCTTTCGGGGAAAACTCCATTATTCCTGTTATATATTCATACACAATCAATTATAAGCTTCACATCTTTCACGGGGAAGCTTCACGAGCGATAATTGTCGAGGGAGAATAATTGATGATGAGGCGATGACGCTGAAACTTTAATGTTTCTCCACGTTATAAAACTAATTTCGCAAATAAAGCAGATTTAATGGCTTCACTTCGGTTACATAGCGCGATGATGTATCAAGTTTCATCGAGCATGAAAGAGCTTCGGATCTTTATCGACAAACTGCTCCGCTTAAAGGGTGAAGAGAAAAAGCTTCAAGATGGCTCTCGATGACCCTTAGGAAGGAAACTATGTCACTACATTAACTCGAACATGCTCGCTTTACCGGAAAGTTTGGGAAACTTCATTAAACTTTGTACTGCATAGTTCTCGCCGGGAGCTTTTCCAACTCATCCGAACTGGATTGTAATGAATAAATCAAGTCGGAAAAGTGAATCCACTTACATTTGTTGTCTTTCAATTTGAATTATATCCTCAATTTATTTTCTTTCGTTGCCGCAATGCTAGCGATAATCCTTGAAATATTGGCTTCTTGTGTGAACTTTTTTTTTTGTTTCTCACACCCTCGCTCGCTAATACGCAACGGGCCGTCACGCAGTTTTATAAAATATTCCGACGCCTGCCACTTCCTTTGCGCCTTACACGATTCACTGACACAATTTAACGCGATAATTCCACATCCAACAAATTAAACTGTTGAAACCTCTCTGTCGACTGAGACACGACGCTCCTTAATTAGCAAATTTACTGATAACAAGTGAACTCGTTGCCGCCTTCGCTGCCTCAACCTTTTCTACCTGAGCCGTTCTATAATTTCCGTTCTCTCGCCTTGGAGCGCACACACGTTCTCGATCCGGCTCGACAGCGGTTGCTGTAATGCAGCCTCAAATAAAACTCATCCCGCCGCACTCCGACACTTTTAATATTTCATGAAACGAATAAAACCGCACGAATCGATCCGCAAGATAAACACGACAAAGTGGCTCACTTTTTATAAGAGATTAATTTTATTTGTTGTTTCACTTAGCCGTTGCTATGGAAATCACACCGCTCGTACTTTGCACGGGCTCGTATTCTTTATTTGTTTTGTTGGAAACGCGAAGGTGTTTGCAATAATTTTGTTTTTGTTTAAATAATTCACAACCATTCGACTAGTGAGTTCCTCTCTTTTGTCACCACCGACCGAGATCACTCTTCACTTCAACACATAAGCTTTGACACGAACGAATTATCCTAAATCTTAACGTGTTGAAGGTTCTCTTCGAACTGACAGCCAAGACTGTTTGGTGGAGAGTTCTCGCCGTTTTGGACTAGCTGCGAGCGATCAGCTGTTGCCTTAGCTTGGAAGCTCTCGTTTTCCATTGCGACGCTTGCGCACCGAAGGAAGCCGCAAGTTGTTTTGAAACGAAAATGTGATTCAGGGAACTTTAAGCTTGAATAATGAAATCGATGACGTTGCAAGCAGCGTGTCTGACACAGATAATTTTATCGACCGCGCTCGACAAAAAATAAAGTGGCTGATGAGTCAGCGAGTGAAGTGCAATTTCATTTGGCAAATTGATTTCGTTGCTTTTAATTAAACTGTTTATAAACAAACTCATCGACTCATTGATACTTTAAATAAATTTTAAGTAATCAATTAGCTAACTTTGCTCACCTGTATTCTCGTCGTTTGGCTTCGGTCGTCGCCTCCGAGCGTTGGAGAAGCTTTGCTTTTGCACTAAGATAGTTCCGAGCGAGCAACGTCTTATCGAGTATTTGTCTTTATTCACGCTCGCGTCATCTGGCTCGTCATCGCCACTTTCCTCCGACGATGAGCTTCGTTTTAATTCACTTATCCTTTCTAATATTGAGACCGATGATCGCGATCTCATTGAGTTCGAGCTGGATCGAGCGTAAGATTTCGTTCTTTTGAATTCTTTTGAGTTTGCATCGCGAACCAGAAGGCCGCGCTCGGAATAAATTTGCACTGGCGCCGGTGGTTCACTTTTCCTTCGACTGCAGTCATCGTCCGGCTCGGTTATGATCGGCAGAAAGTCTTCCTCGACCGAGTCCTTGGTGATTTTAATCTTGAACCCGTTGCTTGATCTAGAGCTCGATCTCAAGGATGAAGCTTTTGATACCGAAGCCGACTTCCTGAGTCTCGACGAGGCGACAAAGCCAGCTTCCTTAGCCTCTGCCAACAAAGTTTTCTTCTTTTCATCGTAGAGCTGAATCGTTGGGAATACAATGTTGGACGATGATTTCGATGTCGTCAACTCCCAGTTGTATCTCTGTGGCTTCTTCAAACACAACTTGATCAGCTGTTGCTCGTCATCGTCAATTTCGCTAGTCACTGTTGCTTCACTTTCAGTCATTCTGACTTTTTTTCGGATTTAATTATAGTTTGTGTTTACGAGAGTCGCGCTTAAGTATTTTCAAGCCACAAGGAATGTGGAATGTCTCCACTCAATGAACGCTCGCTCGTCACTCGACAGGAAAGTCTTTCAACCATTAACGCTGTTCACATGCGAATAATATTTTTGGGATTATTTAACTTTGAAATTTCTCCTCGACGACAATTTCAAAGCACACTGCACTGTCTGAGATTCGCGTTTGAAGATCACGATCAGTCAGAAATGTTTAACGAGCGCGGAAAAAATATTTACTCCACCTACAGATTCAAACGGCTATTTATTTCGTGTCTGCGCCTCTCGGCCGCGAAACACATTTGTGAAAAAAGTTCATACTGATAAAACATGATGATGAAAGTCATACACGAAAACAGAAAAAATCCGCTGGCCCGGATCCAAGAAATACATTGAATGTTGATTATTTTTTATTTCATGATTTTACCCCCGAGCCGTAATTGTTTCAGCTTTCGGAGGAAAATCAATCACATCGAGTAATGAATGTGAATTAATTCTCGCGAAAATTTCACGCCGCTCACAGCTGAATCCACTACGGAGCTTTATGTAACAAGTGAATGTGAAAATCATAATTGAATGAACGTAGAGAGTCTCACACGCCTTGCGACTCTTCACAACAGGGAAATGAGATCAAGGAGAGAACTTCCAACATGTTGCAAGCAACCGTGGAATTGCGCAAATCAAGAAGCTAATTTAACACTTCGTCGATAACATTCGCTTTGAAATCAGAGGAGAAATTCCGACGACTGTTTGAAGAATTCGTTCATTGTAAATCATGCGAAAAGTATTTTTACCCAACCTTGAGAGTGGGAAAAATAAGAGAACAAGTTCTTTTTCTCGTTTGCCATGACAAACGTGAGCTCTGCATTCACAACAATTCTTTATTTTTTTCGCAATTTTCAGGCGCGAGTGACTCAGATGTTTTCAAATGCATGAACTTCTTTTCGCACAGATCAACAACAAGAAAATATTGAGTGGAAATTTTTTCTTCTTGTTCTCCACGCTTAGAGGGGAAAAAGTTTACCGACTGGCTGCGTACAACGACTATCGGCTTCGGAATCGCGAGAAAAACTGAAAGATTTTTCATCTAAAAATACAGCGACTCAAAGGAATTAAGCAAAGCGCAGAAAGCTAACTTCGAATTAAATTTATTCGTTGCGACGCCGAATAGGCAAGAGCGATATCAATGCCGAATACGAGAGCAATCCATGCGGTTTTAATTTAATTCCGAGTGAATTTGTGAACTTCCTCGCAACACGCCGACTTTATGCGGCCTTAAAACCTGATTCATTCGCTCATTTGTATTCATCCGGAAGCTCTTTTGTTTTATGACGATTCATCCTGGAAGGGAAGAAAGCGACTGGCAGCATAAGATAAAGCTTTGCAGCTCAGGGCACATGATTCAAATTACTGAAGCTCAACGTATACGGATCAGGAGTTATGGTTGCCTTTTAAACACCATGAAAATTCATCGCACGCTTAAGACTTGAGCAGTTTAGCAGAACGATTTTACTTAAATTAAATTAGAATGCAAATGGAGAAGAGAGAAAGCAAGTTGCGGAGTCGGAAAATTTGTTGAGAACTCAATTAAAAAGTCTTGATGAAGCGTTAGCTGTGTCTGGAATTCATGAACCAATTTATGTTCGTGTCTGAAGACACATTGGATTGCACCAGCGTCATCGTTTATGTGCTCAGCTTTTATTTTGAAAACAACTGTTCTTTTCTCTGCCTTTCCAGAGTTTGCGAACTGTGAGTGAGTTGAGACACTTCAAAACTTCTAAAGAGCTAATTTGCCGCTGCTCAATGAAACTTTCAATGACTTTTACTATAAACTGTTGTGAGTATGTCAGCAAAGTGTGAGCAGTTTGAGCTGTCGTGCCGTCGATCGTGAGAAATCGCGGTCGAAACGTTCGTCAAAAGGTTGACGGAATATTTCAGTATCTTTTAATCGTTTGGAAGTCGTGGAAGTTTATCAAAGTTTGTCAGTCAAGCGATGAGTAGGAGAATCATTTTCATCGTTTTTCTTCTCGGGTTGTTCTGCAACGTTTTGAGTGCTAATGAAACTTGGATTAGGAACTTGGCCTTTGAGCGAGAGTTCATCGAAACTTTGGAGGATTACATTGAGAGCCAGGAAAGCGTGTTACAACTTCTCAGAAAGCAGTTGCTGAGCTTCAAGGTGGAGCATCAAGATGCGAGCGGAAACCCAGAAAAATATTTCGTCAATGCGCTCAACCAATTTCTAATGCTTAAGAGACTCGCTGTCGACACTTCGCAACTCAGTGATAAAACTTTCTACGTCGCAAAGAATTTCAAAGTGAAAGTGGATTCCATGAAGTCGGAAAATTCTTTTCCTTCTCAGAACGATTTGGTAGCATCTGCAAAAAGTTTAGCCGTTCTTCAGAAATCTCAAAAGCTCTCGACGGATAAGCTTGCAAAAGGAATTTTTGGGGACATTAAAATCAGGTTGACAGTCGTTGAGCGATGCGGACGAATGAATTTCTGATCGAATGTTCTTTTTAGGAATAGCCTCTCGACCATGGATTGCTATCTCCTAGGGAAACAGCTGAACTCTCCTCAGGCTCAAGAATATTCACTCGCTGTCGAATGGCAGACGGAAGCTCTGAAGCGATTCGACGACTACTATGACCAATATCAAGTGAAAGCTGTTGATATTTTGGAGGAACTCGCTTTAAGCTTCATGGGAAACAATCAAAATCAAGAGGCGGAAAAAGTTGTCAAGAAACTTTCTCGAATGAATGCCAAGAGTTTGGCTGTGAAGGCTTTTAAATCACCAGTTCAACCTTCAAAGGCTGAACGACCACAACTTTGCATTCCTGAACAGTTCCTTAGCGTTAACAGCTTCACATGCCCAAAGTAAACCGAAAATGTTGACATGTAAATTACATTTGAAATTAAACGACGAGTCAAAGCACAATTTGAGAAGGATCGTTTCTTAGTGCTCCCGTTGTCGCCTGATTAAGAGTGGAAGCGACATCCCTTTTAAATGAAAAACAACAAATTGCGCTGCTGCTCGGAACAATATTTACATTTTCCGGTTCTCCCTTCGCCTTGTTCATCTGCATAAACATCAGCATGTCTAATTTTTCGAAAACCATCTCAATTTACGTCGTTGGTAGGAAGCAAGGAAGTTGAACTTTCATCTCGAGCAGAACCCACAATCATTTAAAATTCTGGGTTGAGAGTTAGTTGAGACAACAGTTTACCGAAAATTTCGTGCAAACATTCGAAACTCCAACAACTTCCACTCAACGCAAACACTCCTCGCTAACTTCATAAATTTTAAAAGGGAGAAATTTGCTAAAGTCTAATGTGGTTTTGTCTGAAAGTTTCAATATATCAATAAAATTTATCGACTTGGCTGTTACCTTAACAATGTTCGCCATAACCTTGGCTTCGAAGAGAAGTTTCATGTTGTGCACTCACCCCCATCGCACTCACCCTTAACGACCAAGTTTCTTGACTCGCTATCTTGTTTGAGAAAAGCCAACAGCTTCGTCCGAGAATCACCGCAGTTCATTCTTGCATAGCGAATCAATGCGAGATTTCGCAACTCTTTCTTTTGAGTTTTCTTGGAGGCTAAAAGAATTTAAAAGAAGAAATATCAAAAGTTTTCTTATCGCCGCAAATTCGATTCGAGTAATAATCCGCATTGAAAATCACCGAGCAAAGCCAACGAAATCAGATTGAACGAGTCGGAGGCGAATGTAAACTTTTCCGTTCGTCGAGCGAGAAAATCAAATTTCGTTATTTCTGTGGGCAAAATAAATTGAGCGAACGAGGGATGGAGCGAGGCACGCAAATGACTTCGCTTCAGCGAGATCAACGCAATGATTTTTTATCGATGACATTCGCTCGCGGGGAAAAAAAAGTTATCCATCCTTATTGAATCGGAAAAATATGCAAATGCAGAGCACGCCATGCTATTGATTTAACTTTCCGCGAGAAATTGTTTTGCCTTCGGATCAAAGTCGAGCGTAAGTTGGACTAGATCAGTTGGAAGCTTTCCAAACCTCTCACATCTCGAAAGGTTTTTTCGTCCAACTCGGAGAGCTTTCTCAAAACATGTCGCTGTCGCTTATCCTCATGCTCTGCTCGATGATATTTATCATGTCAAGAGCATTTCGTTTTTTTGTTTCAGTGGAAGGAATCCACACGAACGATAAACAAAAATTCGAATTCATGCAAGGTTATGCTTGTTCAAATAATTCCAGCACGAGCTCGTTTAATGCTCGCAAATAAAAACGGGGGATGGTGCGTGTAGTATCATTTCATTACGTTTCATCATCATTTCTGTTTACGGGATTGTCTCGACGTTTCTAATATTACAATCTCGTTCGAAGATCAGATGGAAAAGGCAAATTGATTGCGATTCAAACGAGAGCGACTTTAATATAAATACTTTGTTGTTAAGCGGCGCATGATAATTCAATGAGATTGTGCAGCTGGGACAGATGAATTACGTCGTAGCTAAGCATTGATCTTGAACAGGCTGAAGTAGGTTTGGTTTTGAAGGACAAACTGTCGATTAGAGGGCAATGTCTCCCTCAAATGATTGCTTAAGTTATCATTGCTTCGCTTCTAACCACATGAACACTTTCAAAGTTGAATTCCAACTTTAACTCGACTCAAGTTTGTGAATTTATAGAATAAAATTGCGATTATTTTATGGCGGATATAAAAGTGAGGCCAGAGAAGGAGAAGCAAAGCCAAAAACTTTTACGTCCTAAACATCTCAAAACGACTTTTTTATGTTGAGCTCCGCAAACTTTTTCCCTGTTTGGGCTCTTTTCTCTTTCACTTCCCAATAATGGACTATGGAGTTGGCTTTTTCTCATGCCTTTTATTGCACTCATTGTGAGTGGAGGGGACGGAAAAGTTTTCACTCGCCGTACGCGTTAAAAGGCTCGAACTATAAAACCTTACTCGGGATGGAATACCGCGACATCGTTCACTTTAGAAGTATGCGACGACATTTTTCAGAAGCAGAAAGGACCTTTCTTTAGCGCATTGCCTAGTGAGAGTATGATGAATTAAATTAAATTATGGAATGATGGAAGATAGCCGACCAAAGAGCGATGGTGAACGTTGTTTGCTTCGTTTTTGGCTAATAATTTATTACTTCGTGCCAGGGCGAATTAAGAAGAATTCCTTTGGAAATTAATTGTGTGTGTGTCTCGGGAGTCGTTGGATGGAGGAAGACGAGCTGATCTTAATTATTCACATCAAATTCCCTTCTCCGTTCACAAGGAAAATCGCGTTAAATTTATCATTGGCTTCGGTTGAAGACGGCATGGCGTTCGAAGAAGGAGAACGCTGACATGGAACAAATTATTCTGCTGGCTTGTTAATGTGAAAAGATGAGCGGCAATTCACAAATGAGATTTCATTTTCCTTGAGGACTTCGAGAAGAGAACTAGCAAGAAATGGTCTCGACGTCAATTTCCATTTGCAGAAGCTTCGAGTATTATGTTGACTGGCATAGCAATGCTAGAAGCCAAAGCCACTTGAGAGCTGGAAGTGAATATTTAGATTCGCTCCGCCATTTCACCGCCAGACCTGATGGCATAAGCATGTTAATAATCCAATTCTCGGTGTCGAGGTAAATTGACCTTTTTCGGTACAAATATGCTATCAAGCGCTCAGCTTCTGCGGAACGAGACCGAAAGTAAGAGCGAGGCAAATGTAAATTTATGTAAACTCAGCGTTTCTCGTGAATATTTTACGAGCGACGAGCTCATCTTGAGCTTAAAGCTCGCTAAAGCTTCGGGAGAAAAGCTTGGAACAAACGTCGGGTCTATTCAAATAGCGTTCTCTAGGTGCGAGACTGCCAATAACGATTTGCATATCCAACGAACAAAGTCGTCGACTGATGCTTGAACCAAATGCTCACGCGCTTGTTAACAGACTTTCTAACAACCGGCTCAAGTTACTCGGCATGTCAATGTTTGGACAAGATTTCCGAGTTGTCTAAACAGATCCCTTTAGAGATATTTTTTCTGCGAACGGTCGGCGAGTGATTGAGATAAGAAGAGCGAGAAGTAAGCGATGATGAATAGAAACACAAACAGATTACTTTGAGATTTTTTCCTTTCCGCCTTCTTGGCTATCTGAGAGAGTTATCGAGGGGTTTAAGTGAAAAAGCCTCGATGAAAAATTAAGATTTCAGAGCGCTCGTCTCTCTCGTCGGCCCTTCACGCATTATAAAGAGATTCTCGGGCACATTCGGATTCATCAGATTACAGTTCTGACATCTTCTCGGGACCATAAATCAATCTGAACGCTCTTCAACAACAGGCAGGAGCAAGTATCGAGCTCGAACGAGAAGATAATTTATTTTCAAATATGTTTTCCTTGGGCCGAGTGGAGATCAAGTTTATCGTGAGCAAATACAGTGTAAATGGGTCGTTCGACCTTTTTTCTCTCTCACTAAATCTATAAACCAAATGACAGACTTTACAGCAAATGATGGTCGATATGCTCGGGAACTCGACGACTGCGACCCTTTTACTGTTATTCAGTTAATAAATTGAATCTAAGCACACTCACCTGAAAAGCTCCGCACAATATCAAGCTCGAGAGCAAACAAACGGCCGCAAATAAAAGCTTTGATAAGAGTTTTAGCTTCGACTGTCGTTGCTCGAAGCGAGAGAGTCCAATTACTCTGAATGCGAACGCTGCGTCACCCTTTATTTTACCCAGAAAAACTCTCCAGCCAAAAGCTTTTATCTCGAAATTTCCCAAAGGGTAAATGAACCTTTATCTAAGCTTAGAAGAGAAAATTGTAAATTTATCGTTCCGATTTACACAATGACGCGGTTGTTGCGTAGCGAGCTCCCTATAATCATCAGAGATCGGGGAACCTCTTTTGCTCTAGCAGCAGTTACAGCACTTGCTAAGCTATCAATCATCGTCAATAATGTGCGTGAGCAGAGGCGACAGCAATCTCGGTAATTACATCGAAAATCCGCGCAGTTCTGCGAAATAATCTCGAAAGATTAACAATGAAACCGGCACCTGATGAAATGGAACGGTGAATTCGTAGAGATTTATTTCATCCCCGGTCGAGTTTGTGATGAAAAAGTTTTTATTCGAGCCAAAGTTGTCGTTGTAGCGACACAAAACTCGTTTTTATGTCGATGACATTAAACTTTTTGTGTTTCGCTCAAACATTTCATTAAATCATAAAAGTTTTCGCTGGTCGTTTCTTTCTGCTTCCCAAAAATGATTTTGCCCGAAAGGTCGAGTGGCTGAGCTTAATACAAAAGTTACATTGGAAAATATGGAACGAATTACGTTTTGATTAGAGCAGCTCGCCTTTACGACGCTTTAATGAGGGCTACTGGGAGTTGCGTGAAACTTTTTGCTTGTTTTTCGGTTCAACCTTCAAGTGACTTGATCTGTGAACTCGTCCCGAGAGACGAGAGTTGTCACGACAAAAGCTCTTCCCTAAAGTTTGCGACACAAACAAAGAGCTCTCGATAATTCTTCTCCGCTTCCTTAATCTTCCGAATTAAAAAACAATTAAATGTATCTCTTTGTATGATTTAACTTTGCGTTCCGCTCGGCAGGCTGCATCTCCTCATTATTTCATTTATCAAAGAAAATGTAAATTAAAACTTGTTCTAATTTGTGTCGAGAGCAACTAAAAGCTAAATAGATCCTGATGAAAAGAGCTAAGCTAATATGGAACTCCTTATTGATATAGACTGAGTCCTTGGATAGATAGATAGATTGTCAGAACGCTGGTTTAGACTGCCTTTTAAAGCAGCCCTTCAGCTGAGTCCTTGGAATCATTACAGAATTTAATTGTGTGTTTGTGCGATCAAATAAAGTTTAGATTAGCTCAGTTGGAGTTACACTTGATGTCTCATATCCTTAGGAAGTTAGGTTCAGATTCTTGAAGGTATCTTGTGGTTATCGTAGTCCGCTTGGTTTACAACAATTTTTAACTCTTGAGAAGTTCACCGGCTACATTCTGTAGCCTTCAAAACCTTAACAATTCAATCACAAACAGCCTCAGTCAAAAGTTCTTTCTCGCCTTACTTCCTTTTCATCTTTTCCAACTTCCTAATCCACATGAATTCTCGGGAAGATAAATCAAGAGCAGGAAATTTAAGAAGGAATTTTCTTCCATTAATCAGGACAATGAAATGAAATATGTGTTGGTTTATGTCGCCGTTTTCTTCATCGCTTCCTTTCGCCCTAGCATTCATGCTTTCATTCATTCACTCATTTCATTCTTTCGCCCAGTATGGAAGCTTTCACTCCGGAATAAAATATTAATCGATTTACTACGGAAGCTTTGCTCTGCGACAATCTATAATTTATCATCATCGATTGGGTCCAAATGCCAGCTGATTGTCCGTTCAGAATCTTATTGGCTCGTCACAACTTCCAAAGACTCATCTGCTTGCTGCCAACGTTATCGTTGCCTTTTCTCTGAACGGATCAAACATGTTGTGTAATAAAGCCGTCGCAGTTTGGATGGGATTAGAGCTGTATGTGCGGTGAAGGACGGAAAGGAAAGATAAACGAGACAACGAGCGGATCTAAGCAAATGCGAAATGGATAAAAGCCATTTCGTATTAAATTTCATTAAAAACTTCTCTGCCGTTTTTTCGGGCTCCCTGTTTTTTGAGGGTGACACATGTTTGTTCATATCAGCTCGTTTCGTTTTTCCTCCGCTCGCTCGCTCGCTCGGTTGCTCGATGTGCGAGGAATAATAAGAGCTTTTTGCAGCAGGCAGAGCTTCTGTAATATTTACGAGATAAATAAGCCGAAATTTGGAAAGCATAAACTTAAGGCACATAAAAAAGATTAAAATTTGTTGGTTGTTTCATTCCGGCTTTGGCTGATTCGGTTCTCTCCTCGATTCCGCTTTCACACCGAGAATTTTTCGTATAACATTTTACGACTTGAAAATGAGAATTTATGCTGTTTCGAGGGACCTAATAAACCATCATGCAGAGTTTATGAAAAATATATAATTTTCCAGGCAAATACATTTTCAACACCGCACGCTCATAAAAAACTAAAACATGAGCATGGAAAGTTTAAAACCTCAGAGAAGCATCGTAAACATGTTTCGTACTTGCACTTACTCGCAAACCAGAGATTCGATGGTCAGATCTCGGGGACCTGATCCGGGCAAAGCTCAAATTGAAGTTCCAAATGACTTGGAACTGTGATTAAGCTGAAACTGAATGCTTCAAAATTAAACTCAACCAACTAACTGGCAGCAAAAACTGTTTGTTGGTGAACATGTTTAATCTTTCATCTAAACAGTTCAGTTTAACAGACATGCTGATGACTTCTTTATGGTCAGATCAGGTTTGAATCATAAGATGTCAGCTCGTCGCATTTTTTAGCTAGCCAGCTCAAAACCTTTCTATAAACTTCTTTTTTTTCCTATAAACTCCAACATGAAAGCTTTGCGCTCGTTGATTGGGATCAGTGTCAAGTTCACTCGACTCCGAAGAGTGTTCGCGTCAGAAAGGAAAATGATTGTACACAGCATGACTGCTTAGCCTCATCCACTGTCGCCCTCCACCTCGAAGACGATTTATCAAATTTATTTTCTCGAGTCCACAGATTTGTTCGCTACAAATGGCTAGAGAATTGATGACGCCATTATTGTTATCCTCATGTGATGGTCTAGTGTTATCAATGGAACCATAATTGCTATTCGTGCTGAGAGCGTAAAATGAGCTGCAATAAATAAAGCGAATTGCAAGTGAGAGCGACCGCACTAATGGTTTTTGCAGTTCCATTCAGCTTAATTGACAAGTTGGAACGAATAATTTAATCACAACCGCTGGAAGCTTTCAGGTCCAAATCCAGCCGAATTCCGATGGTTGACAATAATTTACGATGTGCAAGTTCGCAGAACTTCTAGCAAAGCTTCTTCTCGCTCGGTATCGAGATCGGATGAAATCCCAACGCTTCTGCCAATTGATAATGCTTCCAATTAAATTATAGCTTCGACGATAATCATGAAAGTTTTTGTGTCCTCAGCCAATCGATGTGGCTGTGCCGTAATACTGATAAAGCAGCTGTCGTGTTTGTGTGCTTTTCCATAGAAATTAATTTGAAATTTTCAATTATTTATTCAAATTCGCAAAATTATTATTTTGATGTGGCCTGTTGTCTGTGACACGCTTCGCGTTGCGACGACAAAACAATGGGGGTCGATTTAATTATCATTTTTAATTAGCCATCGAATTTATGAAGCTTTGACGAGCGAGCATCACCGCAAAGAATTATCGCAAACTCTGCACTTTATGTTTCTCAATGTTTAAATTTGCAATTTTAATTTAAATTAATTGAGGCAATCCAGTTGGAAAAAGTTTTCAATTAAAAAGCTTGTAAAATTAAATTAATTGAATGAGCCAGAGCGAAGGCGACGAGGTTTAATCCTTTTCCTTTCTCGCTGCGGCTGAGCGAAAGATGAAAGTTAACTAAGCCAAATGTGTTGCCAAACACCGAATGTTTGCTCAGTTTAACAAGCTCCGTCGTTTGCCGCCGGCAAACAGCTAACTATTCATTGAGGAAATCCATTACGGCGAGGCGCGCGTGTGAGCTTTGTTTACGTTTCAATAATTGATTCGATGATTTTTTCTCGAGCCAGGAAAAGCCCTGAAACTGTCGCTTCAGCACGTTTGCTGTAATCTAATCATGTCATTACGACCGGAGCAATAAGTTTCATCATAAGCAAAGTTCTAAGCAAACATATTCGATCTGAATTGTTAATGCGGGTTGTTTGACAAATTGCCTCGAACTGATTGATTGATGAGCTTAGGCAAAAAGAGGCGAAAAATCGTTCGACGAGAGCAGAAGGGGGCTGAGCGTTGTCATTCACATCGATTTGGGATTTGCATGAGCTCTCGAACAACAAAAAGCTTTCGACAAAAACGTCTCGTTTACAAAAAGCTTTTATTTCTTCATTTAACTTTTGAGTCTTTTTTTGTTGCAGACTTCACGGTTGAATAAAAATACAAAGAGTGGCACCAGGAAAAGCGGTGTCAATCGGAGGGGGATTAGATTGCAGCGAATGCTTGATCGAGGTCTTTGATCAAATCCTGAGCGTCTTCGAGCCCGACGGAAATTCTGATCAAGCCATCGTTGATGCCCAGCTCGCGACGTTGCTCTTCAGGAACTGAAGCGTGAGTCATGACGCTTGGGAGCTCCGCCAACGACTCATATCCGCCCAAACTCTCAGCCAAAGTGAAAACCTTCAAGGCTTGCAAGAACTTCGTTGACTTTTCCAAACTCGCGTCTTTGACGTAGAACGACATAATTCCCGAGTGACCGAAAGTTTGAGACAAAGCAAGCTTGTGCTGTGGATGTGAAGGCAATGCGGGATGCAAAACTTTTTCAACTTTGGGGTGAGCCTCGAGCCATCGTGCAACGGCAAGCGAATTCTTGAAGTGACGTTCCATACGCAGCGCAAGAGTTTTCAAACTGCGGTTGACCAAATAGCAATCAAAAGGTGACGGAACAATTCCAGTAGCGTTTTGGTAATATCTCAGTTTATCGTGGAGCTCTTGACTGTTGGTCGCGATGGATCCCATCACAACGTCCGAGTGGCCGTTCATGTATTTTGTCAAAGAGTACATGACAATATCAGCGCCGAGGTCAAGCGGGCGTTGGAAGTAAGCAGACAGGAACGTGTTGTCCACAACCAAGAATGCCTTTGACTTGGAATGAACAATGTCGGCGACGCCTTTGATGTCGATTACTTTCATGATCGGATTCGTTGGTGTCTCCAACCACACGAGCTTCGTGTTCGGCTGAATTGCTTTCTCAAGATTCTTGAGGTCGGTCATGTCGACGAATGTGACGTTGATTCCCATGTTTACTGCCAAATTTCTGAACAGTCTGTTGGTTCCGCCGTAAATGTCATCGCCAGTGATGATTCCATCGCCAGTTTTCAAAGTCGAGATGATCGCGGTTTGAGTTCCCAATCCCGATGCAAATGTCAAGCCGAACTTTCCGTTGTCGAGGGCGGCGAGACATTCCTCAAGGACGTTTCTCGTTGGGTTGCCTGAGCGACTGTACTCAAAGCCTGCATGTTGTCCCGGTCCGAACTGTTTGTAGGTAGTAGCCAAGCTAATTGGAGGCACAACAGCTCTAAAAGCAAACAAACGAGAGGATTAGAGGGAAGCTATGAGCCTTTAATTGCCTTTCGTTTACCTGCTGT
Source organism: Smittia sp. YW1114-2 (assembly GCA_033064975.1). Classification (NCBI taxonomy): domain Eukaryota; kingdom Metazoa; phylum Arthropoda; class Insecta; order Diptera; family Chironomidae; genus Smittia; species Smittia sp. YW1114-2. Next base: position 16,571,012 of record CP093833.1, read on the forward strand.
TCCATTGTTCAGGCTTCTGTCCGGTGTGAATTGCCTTTGTTGCGAAACCCTCTCCTTGCTTTCTGAATCCAATTTCCTCGCCAAGACTCAATCTGTCGAGTGAAGATGCAAGAAAGAGAAAATTTAAGAGCAAAGCTCGTGATCCATTTTTCATTTCCCTTTGTGGCGATTTTTCTTTGTTTGCTTTTGCCCGCCTTCTTCAACAAATAAAGATACATTTTCCCTTCACACTATATTGGAACGTGGCAGAGCGACCGAAAGAGGCGAAATGCGGATAAACGGACTGTTTAATTAAAATAAATTTCAGGCTGACAGCTTCAAAAATGGTCACACTCGAGCAGGTCGAGTGTAACCTACTATCAAGCGCCAAAATTAATGGGATAGTTTTTAATTGGATTGTCGGCAGGGCGGAGACCGTGGGTGGAAGCTTTAAACTTGTTTGCCTTTGTTAGACGAAACATTCAATTTGCGTTAATTCGTTTCAATTTCGGTAAATTGGATCCGTCGGGCCACCAATTGAACTTTAATCGTAGCTTTGTTGTCACTAATCTTATCAGCTAATGAATATTTTGATAAGTGTCATCCAGTTATCAGTTGAGCCGCGACAACAGCAGCAGCAATCACGAATCACCATCGCTTGTCGTTTAATTCGTCATGCGGGATTCAGCGATGGCTTTATAAATAAATTGCCGCGATAACGCGAGAGAGAGATGAAAACGATCCAACGGAGGGACGAATCATTCGAGAGGCGTGCTGATTAAAATACCCGACGTGACATCGTCAGATTTCTTATCAACACGGGCCAACGGAGTAGCAACGTACCCGAAATAAGTTTCATTATTTATTTTTACGTGAGCGCCTCGGCGTGATACGAAGCTTTATGACGAATGTCAAGGTTAATGTCGTCGCTAGTAAATTCTCAGAGACGGATCGATGTCGCTCGCTCCACAATCAGCGCGGCGTCGTCTCTCTGTCGACTTTTATCACGGCCAAAACCGGGATTAACCCACATCGAACCGAGCGAGCGTTCGTCGATAGACAGTTCGGCGAACTTCTCGGGCCAACGTAAACATAAGGAAATGTAATGTGCAGTTTTATGGCCTCGAGAAGACTTCTTTCTCCGCATTTGCCAGCACATGTGACTGTTCTTTCTCTCATTCCTTTGACCCATTTCGGAAACGGAAGCCGTAGAAGAAATCCCCATGTGATAAATTTCCTTACTGTGACATTTCTTGTGGCAACTTCTCTGATCCCATGGCTCGAGCAACTTCTCGTCTATTACGATACACAGCAGAACGCAAATTAAGTGGAAATTTTTTGAGATAAATCTTTTTCTGTGGTAGAGGAACGAGCGCGCGGTTAAACTGAACGGCTTCGGAAACCAGAAGAGACTGAGACAAGTAATGATTGCAGAGCAGAAATAAAGCAACAGCGATCGATGTGTGCGTCGTAGAATTTCGCCTTCTTTTTCTACGCCGTCGTGTTTGGCATGCGGTGCCAAGAGTTGGCTGTTATTAATACACAGAAAGCCGATGTGTCATGCAGCAATCATAAAGGCTGTGACGTCGCTTGTAAAATGAGTGTTTCGAGAAGCAATGAGCGAGAAATCTACTAACACGACTCCTCATTTATTATTCGCGATCACTCGCAGTGCTCCTCTTCTCTTTGTTTGCCTTTTCCTTTCGTCGGCGGCTGCCAGCGACATACACGCAACCAAAACTTTTCTTCTACTTTTCCGCTTGTCTCCGGCTCAGCAAATATTTCTTCTCTTTGTGCTCGCACTTCAGCTTCAGTGCGAGGTCTCAGGAGAGTGTGAGAAAATGAATAATAACCGCTGGGAGATAACGGATTGCATGCCGTTTACATGCGCCAGCATGCCGGTTGAACGAACAAGGAGCCAAACATGATTTCTTCAAAAACGCTTCCTTGCTTCCGCTTTATTCTCGGGCAAACATACATCAATTTACAAATATCACTTGTGTTCAGATACCGTTCAGGGCTTGATTTAAATCCTGAATCAGAAATTGAGAATCTTCCAGGCCGCAAGACAAGCGGATGAGGTTCTCGGTTAAGCCAAGCCCCTTCACCTCTTCATCCGTGAACGATGTGGGTACGACAAACCATAAGAGCGGAGCTTGAGCGAGACTCTCACAACCTCCCAAGCTGTCAGCCCACATGAAGACGTTCAAAGATTTCAGAAACTTTCTCGTCATCTCCAATGTGCCGTCCTTGATGTAGAAACATAAACTTCCCGAGTGTCCGTAAGATTGAGAAAGTGCGAGCTTGTGCTGTGGGTGGGAAGGCAAGCCAGGGTGAAGGACTTTTGTAACTCTTGGATGTGTTTCAAGGAAGCGAGCGATGCGCAGAGCATTTTCTGAGTGACGTTCCATCCGAAGCGCCAGCGTTTTCAAACTTCTGAAGACCATGTAACAATCAAAAGGCGATGGGACGATTCCAGTAATGTTTTGAGTAAATTTGATTTTCTCGTAGAGCTCTTGATTGTTTGTCGAGATTGATCCCATGACAACGTCGTTATGGCCATTCATGAACTTTGTAAGTGAGTAAGCAACAGCGTCAGCGCCAAGGTCGAGCGGGCGTTGAAAGTAGCTAGACAAAGGAGTGTTGTCGACTACCAGAATCGCTTCACTTTCTTTGTGAACGATTTCAGCAATCGCGCGAATATCTTGGACTGTCATCATTGGATTTGTTGGCGTCTCCATCCAAACCATCTTCGTGTTAGGCTTCAAGGCTTTTCGCAAAACGTCAAGCTCAGACATGTCAACGAACTCAACTTCAATGCCAAGATCAGCGGCAATTTCTCGGAAAAGCCCGATGGTTCCGGTGTAGATATTATAATGACAAATGATTCCATCGCCAGCTTTCATAGTTGCAATCAAAGCTGTTTGTCCTCCGGTCCCCGAGGGAAACGACAAACAGTATTTCCCGTTGTCAAGGGCAGCGAGTGTTTGTTCTAGAACTGTCCGAGTCGGGTTCTCGAAGTGTCGCTGTTCTTCACTGAGTCCTTCTCTGGCGTATGACGCTGACATGTAGATCGGTGGCACAACAGATCTAAAATATTTCTGATTTAATAAATCGTTGATTGAACGCTCGCATAGCAAACCTGCAGTTCCACAATTCCGGTTGTTGGCCAGCGTGAATTGCTTTGGTTGCAAATCCCGGCTCCTGTCTTCTAAATCCCACGATCTCATTCTGCGTTAGCCTGAAACATCGGAGAAGAGACCATGAATCACTCAAAGCACAAACGCGAGATTCACGAGATCAATAAAATGACGCCGAGTGACGTTAAAAATAACAGAGAAATATTTCGCGAAAAAACGGAAAATGAAAATGCGAAGGAGAATAAGAAAACTCTCGGAACACATGTGGAGACCTCCAGATCATTCATAGCAAGAAGAAAACCACTCGCGAGAGATAAACATGCGTCGAGTTATTTTCTCCCCAAGTGGAAAATTCCTTATGATTTGAAAGGTGAAGATGGTCATGCGAAAGTTAGAGGATTAAAAGAAAATCTATCAATTTGTGTGACACAAGTTGTGTTGCGTTAGAGCCAAACGAATTCGGATGAAAGCCTTTTGATACAAAATGCGTCAGCAACTGAAATTCGCAAGAAAAAATGTTTATTTCCTTTCGACGGAGGTGATCTCTCGTTAGCGATCGCCCTCTCACGCCCACGTCGCCAAGGAGAAAAAGAAAAATATGGAAAAATATTTTTAATTTATTGCAAATTCGAGAGAAGAAAAGTGAAAACCACTTTTATGAAGAGAAAAACTTATTTTCGGCCAACACCTTATGCAATAACAGAAATTATTGAAGGGATAATTGTAAGTTGCGAAGCTCAAATGAGGCGGATTTTAGTTTGTAATTAAAGCGTGATGAGGAATGAATGAAAATGGTCGACGACATGAATCATCGACTTGCTCAAACTTTCACTCAATCGGCACTCACTGAACAATCTCATTCGACAAGCTCTGATAACCCATTTGCCTTCTTCAACCAGTGAATTTTGTGGGGTGGAGAAAAATCGGCAGCAGCGAGCGAGGACGCCAGGTAAATACCTTTGCAATGGGATCACAACTAATTTGCTTGCTCTTTCAAAATTCAAAAAACTCGTCTGAGGCAAAAATAAAAAATCTTCGTGTTTTTCTTTAAAATTGTATAACTTTTCTCTTCGCCAGTGTCTGTGAGAAAACATAACTTTTTGTTTCTCGTGGGAAAATTGAGAAAAACCACCAGATGATCGCTTAATCTCCCGTCCGAAGCGACGAACTTTTCTTTCTTCTTGCTGGCGAAATCCTATCAACACGTGAATTCCTCAAGCGAGAAAGTGAAGAGTGCGAAAGTCTAAATTTACTTTCAATGGCAAGGAGTTAATAAAGTTGCTTAAAGCATTTGGCTTCGCGATATGAAATCGGAAAATTCGCGAGAGCGGCTTGGAGGAAAGTCTTCTTACGTACGAACGTTCATGACGTCTTTAAGAGATGAAGAAACAGAAACTATAAATATCCGAGTGATATAAACACGGACAGAATGGAAAGGAAATTATTTTCGTCTACGATTTGAATTTATTTCGGTGATTAAACTTTTATTGCGAGTGAGAGTGATGAGTTTTCCTAATGATAAGAAATTTAAGAAATCATTCATCGCGGTAAGTAATCTCTGGGAAGTTTTAAGGAACGATGAACTTCTCCGCTGTAGTTTGAACTTGGAAGTTTGTTTGTTTATTGCGTCGAGACATCGAGGTGAAAAATTGAAACATCTTCGAATGAAGGCTAAGATCACACGGATGAACGCACGCACATCTGTCTTTAACCAAAGCTCTTTTCAAAGCTTGGATGATTACTTCCGGTCTGAACAGTGTTTTGTTTGCATCGTTCAACGATCTCATCACATTGTTTGGGAGGTTTACCTTCATAGATCCAAATAAATAACAGAGAACCTACCACGACAACTGTTGAAATCATATAATTAACTCAGCTCTGTTAACTAAGCTGCAGTTCGATACGAAGCATTCACAATGTGAATTTCTCATAAATATCTTTGTCATAAATTTCAAGCTAATTAGATTAAGTTGTTCTAAACTGCAGCTCTGCATTCCCTTGTCGCATGTACAGCAACTTCGAACCATGAAACTACTACAGCACTAAATAATAAATGTTGTTTTGACTCGTTTGCAGAATTGATTTATGAAAAAGAGGAAAAGTTTTCGTAATTATTTTCAAAACTTACCCATGAAAGATAAATGACTTTGTTATTGCTTACAAACTGGCATCGCCGACAGTTTCTTCACTCGGAATGTTGTGCCTTATTTATATTTTCCTCTTAGAAATATCGAGCTTTCTCCTGCAATAAAAGTCGAGTTAAGTTGTGATAAAAAATAATAAATTTTGCATAAGTATCATCATCTCAGAAGGGTGGAAACCTTCCCTGGCTGTTATCGGCATCGTTTGAATTTTATTTACTTTTCAAGTGGAAGCCCTTTCCGGTGTGTTGAGTGCTTCGAGATACGGTCTGGGTCTTTTCTCTCGAATGAAACCTCAAAACACCGACGAAGTTTTGCTCTTGACATCGTTTCAAGACGAAAGTAAATATTTACGATGTCACAAAGAAACTTCCCGTCAACGGAGCTTAGTTCGACGTCAAGAATGTTCAAGATCCCTAAGCTGATGATTCGTGTTAATCATCACGCATGAAGGGAACTTGAAACTCAACAGATGTTTCGATCCTTGCGCAACGTCGAAAAACACGTCAAGACTCAAGACCGAAACTCTTAATCGAATTCGTATAAATTGCGGACGATAATCTTTAATTGCTCCAGTTCCAATTTGAAACATGAAAAAGCTTTTGGTTTTAATTTTGATCGTTGCTGTAATCGCTCAAGTCTTCTGTCAGGAAGAGACAACTAGGAAACGGCGCCGCAGAGTCAAACCGAGAACCCCGGAAGAGAAAAAAGAATTCCAAAAGTGGCGTCAACAGCATAGAAAGCGATACAGAAATCAGGAGGAAGAAACTGAGGCGATGGAAAAGCTTTTCGCCAACAAGGAAGCAATCGATGAGCACAACAAGAAGTTTGAGAACGGAGAGGTTTCTTTCAAGCGTGGCTTGTTCAAATATTCAGACATGTCGCCCGAGGAGAAGCGAGAAAATTTAGGTGGGCTCTTCGTGCCTCCTGAAGCCCGAGCGCTGCCAGCGAATCCGCTGCCTGTGTATCCAACTGGACCTCCTTCGGTTGACTGGGGAAAAGCTGGAATCGTTGGGCCTGTTCAAGACCAAGGATGGTGTGGCTCGTGTTGGGCCTTCTCGGCTGCTGCTGTCATCGAATCTTACTTCCTCAAACAGAATAAATCGTTTGTACTCTCGCCTCAGCAACTTGTCGATTGCAGGTGAGATGTGATTGATGTGATTGATTATTGAAGAATAAACCACCACGATTGCAGCACGAGATTCTGCTGGGGATGTCGATCAGGCTGGCCAAAGTATGCTCTCGATTACGTCAGGGACAATGGAATCGCCGACTGGGAAGACTATCCGTACAAAGGCTATAACCAAACTTGCGAATACAACAACAACACGATGTCGGTTGGACGGATAAAGCAGACGAACATCGTTAAAATGCTAGGTAGCTCGAGCTTATGTGTGGCTGCTGAAATTGATTAACTTAATCTAAATTCTCCAACAGGAAACGAGACTCTACTGAGGTGAGTCTTTAATTAAATTTCTCTCGAGTGTGCATGAAGCTTATTGAGTTTTCATCAGAGATATTGTGGCGGCCGTCGGGCCTGTTTCAGCGGTGATGTGTCTGAGCGAGGAGTTCTACAACTATGAATCAGGAATTTTCTCCATCGACAACTGCTGCAAGGACATACAACACGCAGTGACTATCACAGGCTACGGAACGGAGAACGGGACAGACTATTGGATCGTCAAAAATTCCTGGAGTTCGTGAGCCTCTTCTCTCAAACGATCAAAACTATTCTCGACTCTATTTCAGGTGAATCGTGGGGAGAGAAAGGTTACGCAAAGTTTGCAAGAAACCAGGACAACTTGTGCGGCATCGGATATTATGCAGTTGTAAGTTGAACAAAGTCGAGCAAACTGTTTTCACATTCTTCACAATGAACTTTCAGTGGGCGTCGTAGGAATCTGCAGTGCTTTGAGTTCCTCGAAGTCTGGCAAGAAAAACTTCAGCTGAAACTTTTTCAATTCATATTTTAATATCAAGTAGTTTGTATCTGCATGAATTGTGCAATAAAATGAAGACTTTGCACTGAGATCATTGTGGAAGAAAGCGCTTGCTTGCGGCTTATGGAAATTTATAATCCAGGTTTCCGGAACCAAAGACTTTTCATGATTGCGAGCGGAAAATTCCCAAAAAGACGCTCACAAGTTGTATGTTACAACATTGTTTTTCGGAGAACGACAGTGAAATTTTCAAAATATTTGATCACCGCGAAGGTTTTCCATCGAGATAACGGAGTCATGTTCAGGGCTCAGTCGCAATGAGAGTATTGTATAAAAGCTGGCGCGAGTTAATCCATTTTATAGTTGGTTTTCGAGACGTTAAGATGAAGTTACATATCATTTCAATTCTGCTGATTGCGATTGCTTCTGTCGCCTTTTGCGACGGTGTCAATGATGCAGTCGAGTCGTCAAAAGTTTGGACGAAGGAAGAGCGAGAACAGTTCGAAGCTTGGAAGTTGAAGTTTAATAAAAGTTATAAAGATGAAGCTTCAGAGAATGAAGCAAGGGATCGAGTGCTGGGTAGTTTACGAGAAATCGTGGAGCACAACAAGCAATATGAACTTGGACTTGTCAGCTTTAAACGCGCGATTGGAAAATTTTCCGACATGACCAAGGAGGCGAGGCGAAGCCTTTTCCCGACACTCGAAGCGCCGTCTCGTATGAAACGCGCAATTTGGACGGACAACTATCCCGAGTTCCCCCCCGGCCCGGACACTGTCGACTGGCGAAGCTCTGGACTAATTGGTCCAGTACTCGAGCAAGGCTTGTGTGGTTCCTGCTGGGCATTTTGTGCGGCACAAATAACTGAAGTTGTCATGCGGAGACAAAATGTCACTGACATTTACTCGGCTCAACAACTCGTCGACTGCAATACTGAGAATAATGGCGGTTGTTCCTCTGGTTGGCCCTACAAGGCTTTGCACTATATTAACGCCAACGGAATAGCTAAGAACAGCTCGTATCCATACGTAGGAACGCAGAACACATGCCGTTACAATGAAAGCATGGCCGCTGGTCACATCAGCGAGGTATTCAACGTTCCGACGAAGGGTGAGTCGGATATTTCGCGGCGAATAAGCTGAAACATTAATTAGTACATTTTCCAGGAAACGAAACATGGATGAAGTAATTTAAAAGATGGAAATGTCGTTTCCACAGTTTGTTAAAACGAATTTAATTGCAGAGATATTGTTGCATCGGTGGGCCCGGTTGCCATCGTTTGGGCGATCGATAAAGGTTTTTACGAGTACGATTCGGGAGTTTATTACTACGAGGGATGTGCGAAGGAAATAAATCATGCCATGATACTTGTCGGATACGGAACTGATCCAGTTGCTGGGGATTACTGGTTATTAAAGAACTCGTGGGGTGTGTCAACTTTATTTGAATTCAATTTGAAAGTTTAAAATGCAATTATGCGCATTCTCTTGATGCAGGAAAGTACTGGGGAGAGGATGGCTATGTCAGAGTGGCAAGGAACCGAGACAATTTGTGCAACGTCGCTTGGGGTGCAGCCGTGAGTTCAAATGAAATTTATCTCGCTTTAAATCGTCGTTTATTTCGTTCTAAACTCGTAGTACGCGACATAAACGGAGCTTCACATTCATTTCCGCTCCACCCACGCTCTTGCAATACGGAATCAGCTGTAAAATATATTTTTAATATGCTTTTGTTCATGCTCGTCGAAATAAAAAGTTTATTGCTCAACTTTATACGCTCGGATTTGAAATTGAATGTTTGATAATTCAATTCTCCTATGCTTTACACCTTGTCGCTCTTCTCCTCGATGGCAGAGTGATCTGATCTGATTTCTGATAAATCTATCAGGTATATGCGAGTGAGAGAGCGGAGAAATGTTACGGGGGACGGAAACGAGAAAGTCAATTCATCCTGTACGACTAATTCGTTACATCAACTGTGATTGCTGAACTCGTTTATAACTTCAATTTAATCAAAACTGCAATCATTAGTTACATCGAGTCTAGTAGACGCAGTCTACGAAATGATTTTGCATGTAACGACAGAACTCTTCGCAGTCCTTCTTCGATATTTCTCATCGTTATCCAACTGGTATGACAACAATAATTCACAACTGACGGATATTCGTGCAGAGTAATTCAGTTGCTTTGTTGATTTGTTGAGCAGTGTGTTCGGAATGTTCAACAAGTTCAGTCAAATCGTTTTGAACATGTTCAATAATTGAGCTTTAAATAATTTGCGTAAGAGCAAATTTCGTCTGCATTTATCAGAATGATGGAACCTACGGGTAAAGCTGTCGTTTGATGGAACTGAATGTGTGATCGCTGGCGAGCATTTGATGAACAAACACGATAATAATGTTCGGGATGTGATAATGAGAGCTACCTTGAAAACATTTCCGCCTGTCTGCAACAATTTCAAGTCATTGACTATGTTCATTGACAGCAGTCGTTCCATTTTTTATTGAATGTCTTATCAATTGAGATGCAAATCCTTCGGACGTTTAACGGACTGGAACTGACTAGTGACAGTAAAATCTTCTACGAGGCTAAGTTCCAGCATCAGGCAAAGCAAACTAATCAGGACGTCGAGAGGATTCGTGCAACAGATTCTATTATCAACCTTCTTCCCTCGTCGCTGCTCGGAAAGTTTCAAAATCTCAAACGTTTGAACTTTGCTAACGTCGAGCTGCTCCAAGTTTCAGATAATTCTTTAGGAAATTGCTCACAGCTTGAAGTAATGGATCTCAGGAAGAACAAAATTCCTGAGCTGGCGAGAGAAACTTTCGTGAATTGTCGGAAACTTCGGCATATTGTGCTGATGAGGAATCAAATTTCTGCCATCGAGAAAGAAACTTTCGCTCAGCTAACGAAGCTGATTCTCCTTCTACTTGAGTTACAACTTAACACAACTTCATCCCGGAACGTTCGACAGTCTTCAGTCGCTGGCGACGTTGCTATCATCCGGTAATCGAATTGAAACTTTGCACGAGAAAGTGTTTTACCCTCTTGTCTCACTTCAAGTTTTAAAATTAAACTCAAACAACATCTAAACCATAAACCTCAATAGTTTGAAAGCGTTAGAAAATCTGCAGCGACGTTTGCAAAATAATATCACCGAGGCGTTGGAAGATGCAACGATGGCAAATGCATTCAAATTAAAGTATTAAAATCTAGAAAACACCTCGATGAAGTTTTTGCACTCTAAAGCTTTTGAAACGGCAGAAAGCTTGAAGACATTCAGTATAACTCAATCAATTTTCTCGACTCTACTGTTTTCAGTCGAGCTAGCGAATTCAAATTTCTAGCTGCCAAAAGCAACAAATGCATCGATAAAGCTTTAGAGCTCGTCGATAAGAATATGAGTGAAGAAATTAAATTGCACTTTGAAAATTGTTCCGTCGAAAAAGCTGAAAAGCAAAATGATAGTTCGATGATTCAAAAGAAAGAAAAAGGAAATTTTACTTTAAAAATGAAAGTCAATGGAAAAAAAAGGACTTATGTTATATCTACTTACGCCCCTAGGTGGACTCGAACCACCAACCTTTCGGTTAACAGCCGAACGCGCTAACCAATTGCGCCATAGAGGCTCAGAATTTGATACTCGTCGTTTGGAAAACGCTCCATTGATATTGAGGTCAGCTCACTCTACTGATAAGATTAAGCCAAATCCTCTTAAAAATTTCTCCACTCGTATCAAAAGCAATTGATGATTTAAAACAATAAGCTAATTAGTTTCTTTCATCTCGCTTGTAATTCAGTCTTCACTTTCTGCAGACGAAAACTTTTATTCGCTCGGCAACTTCTGCTAATAAATCTACTGTTTCATGTCTGACGAAACTTGCAGTCAAAAGTTTCGACACGAAACAAAAATACAAAACATCGATCAGCGGAATGGCATCGTTTAACGAGGTGAACGTGTTCGATGGTATTTTCGTGCTTGGAAAGTTCGTTAGTTCTCAAAATCACGATGAAAGAGTTAAGAATTCGAACAATGTTCGATGCGGAGCAAATTACGAGACAGGAAACGAAATTCGACTCGCTCCATCATCGCTTATTGGGATTCCTGATCAGGTTGAATCACAACTCGTGTCCCAAATTGGAATATATTAGAGGAGCGATAAAGTCACTAGAGCTTTTATGGTAAAAGCTTTATGTTCACTATAAACAAAACTGCTGAGCACGATATCAAAGGGAATTCAGCTTTATTTCAGAAGCGAATAAAAATCTCGTTAGTATTCAATAAACAATCAACTCTGTTGGTCAGTGATGTTGGGCTTGAGCTTTTACGAAAAGCTTTGCAATTTGTATTTTCAAGCTTCAAGGATTAAAGCTCGTTGGCAAATCGGCTTGCCTGAAATTATTGAACCCTCTTCATGCCCTCAATCTACACCACTGACTACAATAAAATCTCCCCAACCCACCGGTAGTAATTAAGTTATTCTATCAGTTTCTGGCTTTCGCCAGTCAAACTCGTGACTGGTTCATTTCGAATGGAAATTCCGGGCAATAAAATGTCCTCTGCTCTTCTTGCCCCTCGTCAAGCATTAAAGTCAACACTCATGCATAAAAGCGCCATCAGCGTTACAAGTTGAATACGAAAACACCCTCGTTAGAGAAAATACGCAAACTGTTGCTGCTGGCCTCTCTCGCCTTCTGATTATTGCTGGCTTGTCGATAATCTTCGGAAGCGTCGTTTCCATTCAAATCAAATTGTCCTGTTGCTCTGATGACAGACTGCGGACTGCAGGCCATTGGCACTTTGCCCTCGATCGCCTGAAGCACAGGCGCGCTAAAATGATTATTAATTATCGTCGTCGATTGAGTTTGATTCATAATGAGCTGCTGGATTTCTTGTTTGTCGTCGTAATAGAGAATTTTCTTCTTGATGATTCCTTTCGGCTGCTCGTAAACAATCTTGGGCTTCGAGGACACATTTTGATTTTCTGTTGTAGGCGATACGGCTCGTGTTTGATTTTTCAAAGGGAAATCTTGATGACTTTCCATTGAATGGCTCGAGGCAGGTTGTTTGGACGCTCGTGGATTCATTTTCTCTCCACTTTCATCTGCGGAAGAAGTCGAGGAAAATTTCAAAGCATTCAATCTGCCAAACGCTGTCGCCGGTGTCGGCTCTGACAAGTCTTGATTCGAGTCTTTGCTTTTATCGAAAAGAGCGTCAAACTCTTCAAAGAGCTTTCGTTGATGCTTTAGCTGATTCGATCGGAAGATGTCAACGGAATCTTTCGAGTTAAAGGAGCCACGCGAGCTTTCGCTTGCTGCGTATCGCTTTGTCGTGTGAGTCTTCGTAATGTTCGATACGCTGGACTTCCGTTGGTGTTTGTTCCATTCGTGCGACTTCACCTTTGCCACCTGCTGCTGAACTGGCTTCGCCTTCACCGCAACAGCTTTCTGAACTTTTGGCTTCACTATCGTGACCACATGCTCGTTCTTCTTTTGCTCTTCAACGGAAACCTTCGCCACCTCGGCATTCGCAATTTTATAAAGACCGCTATCGTTCTTGTCGAGCGTCTCTGACTTCACCATGTTGACACTCGCTTGCTTTAAATTCGGTTTCATGTTTGGCTGCTTTGGATGACAAACAATGTTTTGTGTCACTGTCTGTCGTTTTTTCCTCCTCGGCGGAGCTACAATTTTCACTTTATTTTCTGCTCCGCTTCCCGAGCTTGTCGCACCGTCGTACATAATCCGGCTCGAGGGATCCACGATTCTCTCGCATGATTGGAAGATCTCGTGATTCCGCTCAATCGAATGGAAGCTGTTGATCTCGGCTTTTGTCTTAATCAGCACCGTCGGGGGATTCAGCAGAACTCCGCGTCGAGCATTTGCCATGCTGCTGCTTCGATCGCATTTCAAGGCATAGAGACCGAGGTTGTCTCGCTTGGGGTCGGGCTGTTGCTCGCGAATCGCCGAGGAAATTGTGGAAATGCCGTTCGTTGGAAAATTGCTCTCGTCACACGACGATCGAGTTTTATTTTTAGGATCGACAGCGTTTCCATTCCTACTCGTGAATTGGCCCAAGTTCGCTAGAGAATCGTGGCTCCACTGACGAAGCTTTTTTAGCTTCGGCAATTTGAATGGAATCAGGTCTGAAACGAGAAATGCATTCGGGACTCGATTAGAATCGCGAGTGAACTTATTTATACGTGGAAGGAAAATCGATAGCGAATCATCAGCGACACATTTTCCGTTCGCTTTCGAGATTTAATTGGAATTCTGCACTTAGATTTAGGATGTATCCATCTCTCGTTGTAGATCAGAGCTCGAGGCAAGGCATGTGGATGTGTTTGAAAAGTTTTAATCGACTTGTGATCCATCAACATGTGCGAGTGGCTCGCTAATTAAATTAGAGATCATTGAATAAGTTTTCCACTTTGGCCAAAACTTACTCTTAATGAAGTCCATGTCACGACCGAATACCATCGAGATCCAACAATTCGTTTCACCGGATCTCCTTAGAAAAGTCGATAATCGCTCGCTGATTTACTCGCCAAACTTTCCACGTCCTAACAGCGAAAACTTTCGAGCGAAACTGAAAACGCGAACGCGGAAAGAGAAATATCGCGAAGCAATTTTCTTTCCTTGCTGTCTGTTGTTGCTTCTGTCTGCTAATCCTACTGTTAATCGCTCGTTGTTATGAGCTGATTTGCATAGGCTGCACAGATATGATTTGAGGAACGAGTAAAAGACGGCTAGAAGGCAGAGGCAGTCGCAATGTCTTCAATTGCGTATCGTCGAAAGCATTTCCGATAGCTTCTCTGATCCAGAAGAGGAAGTTTTTCTTATGAGCAAACGCATTGCAAAGGCATTGACTAGATTTTTAGTTTCGTGCTTTTATTGTGACTTAAATTCGAAGCTCCTGAGTTCATTAGTCGCTGTTTTCTTACACGTCTGAATTAAACATCTTCTTCGCCTTCAGAACAGTAAGGCGACATTGGAATATTGCTTGATGAAATTTCTGGAACTTGTTTCATCAATGTGGAAGCTTTGGAAAAGCTGGCCTTCTTCACGGGATCAGGTGGAAAGTATGGGATTGGCACTGACGAGGATCTAAATTAAGAATATCAAATGGGGAATGTTGTAATGTTAATTTAGCAGTTCTTACCTCAACGGACCAGCGTTTCGCTGGTTTTTCTCGTACTGAAAGTAACCAATTATACTGTGAACATCTCGATTAGAGTCTATCTTACCTTATGCAAGTTTTGATTGAAATAGAAAGCAGCTCGAGTTTGTTTGTAGTTTGCGCCCAACGAGACGGGATGAATAGTGAGAGCTTCTCTGCAGAAGTATGGCTGCTGCTGCATGAGCTTGTTTCCCAGACGAATGCGTTGTTTAGGCGGAGCAAACATAGCTTTGAGGCCTGAGAGTACCGGATTGTCATCGGCAACTTCAACCTCTTGAACGATTCCTAGCTTTTCCTCGATTTTTCTTGGTTTTTCCTCGTTCAACTTGCTCCTCATATCCATCACTAGCTCATCAATGAAATCTCTCGACAGTTTCTCAGCTATTCCATCTCTTAACATACCTTTAAGCTCATCTACGCTATATTTTTCTAACTCGCCCGGCGACATTTCTTCTTCTTCGCTTCAAAATTTAGCTATCAAAAACGTAACGAATGAAATTCAAATTAAATTTAAAAAACAACTCAGCCGTTAAATTTTGAAGAAGTTTAAATTTTATTTCAGTTTTAAAGTCCGATTAGCGACATCGCTAATGCTTCGGCGTCGTTGAGATTAAGCTTTGACGCGATATTCTTCTTCGATTTCTTAGTGACGGGAACTTCGTCTTCACTTGAATTAGAATCAGCCACTCGTTTCTTCTCGTAAAGCTTCGATGGAGGCTTGTGGATCTGTTCTTCCTCGCTCTCATCACCTGAATCATCAGAGTTGCCTGAATCGTCGTTCTCTTCCTTTGATTTACCGTAGATTTTATCGTAGTCGGGAAGCCATGAGAGGTCTGGCTCTTCTCCACTGTCGCTACCGAACTCGTCTTCATCCTCTGCTTCCTTCGAAGGTTGCGCTGCTTTGCGTTTCTTCTTCTGTTCGCGATGCTTTTGCTTGATAAGTTCCTTGAACCTTTGCTTGTCAAACTTGTCCTCCTCACGCAGCAGCTCTTTAGCTCGCTCTACATCGATTCCTCCTTCGTCATTCTCCTCGTATTCTCGAGCTAGCTCCGACTGCAATTGCTTAGCAGTGTTGATCACCTCTTGGCCTTCTTCGTCATATTGAATCTTCTTGTTGGCTACGATTTTCTTCTTGAGAATTTTCTTCGCGATTGCTGCTTTAGTTAAAAGCTTTTCCTTGCGAGCCTCTTTGATATCTTGCAATGGCTCGTCGTCGCCTGATTCTTCGATGTCATGATCTCTTCTTTTAATTGTCATAAGCCCAGCGTCGTCGCTGTCATCAGCCATAAGTTCATTCAGATCGATTGCCTTTAGCTGCTTCTTCTGCTTCTCTTCGTCGTCTTCCGAATCGTCAGACGAAGTTCCATCGTCACCTCTCAACTGCTTTTCTCTTCGTTTCTTAATTCTTTGAAGGAATCTTACACGTGGTGTGACGATTAGTCCCAGCGACTTCGCGTACTCGTCAAAGTCTATTGACTCGACATTGAAAATCTTCTTGTTCTTCATCATGTGAACCGATTTGATGTAAGCAACGAAAGCTCGTTGGGCTGATTCCTTTAGCTCTGTGGACTGAGCGACATATGCTTCCATTTTGACTCTTGGAGAGAAGAGTCTTTTGGGATCGATGGATATTTGATTGATTGGAATTTTACTAGCTTTAAGCTCCTCGATCATCGGCCCTTCTTCGCTCGGTGTTAGCACCAGCAGACTTTCTCCGTGAGCTTTGTGCCTTGCCGTTCGACCAGCGCGATGAATGTAAGCGACGGCGTCTTCAGGACAGTCGAGCTGAATCACCCAGCTCACTACCGGAAAGTCTAAGCCACGAGATGCAATGTCGGTTGCAAACAGAACAACTTTGGAGCGTTTGCAAAACTCATCGTAAATCGCCATTCGCCTGTCTTGATGGAGAGTTCCGTAGAGCGCAAGAAGTGAAACTCCCGGCCGGAGTTTGCTGAAGATTTCGTAGATATATTTGACTTGCTTGCACGACGAGAGGAAGACGATGGATTTGTTCTTCAGATGACTCTTGATGAACGACCAGAGCATCGTGATTTTGTCCTCTTGATTGACGACAACGTAATTTTGCTGCAGGGACGTCGGTGTGTTTGCTTCTGATTTGTCGTGTGGCGCAACGTACTCTGGCGATTTCAGGCTCAGCCTTGCTAAATCTTTAACTGATTTCGTTTGTGTGGCTGAAAACAGAAGAGTTTGACGATCTGGCGGAAGGTTTTCGATTATAGCGTTCATTGTATCAGCGAATCCCATGTCCAAGCATCGATCGGCTTCATCGAGCACGAGAATTTGCATCGAAGTGGCGTTGAACAGAGGATTTTCGTCCATGTGCTGCAACAATCGACCAGGTGTGCAAATGACAATGTTACATTGATCCATACGCGTCTTCTCGAACTTCAGGTTCTTTCCTCCGATGATTAATCCACTCGACAGCTCATGGTGAGCGCCAACCTTTTTCAGAGTCTCGAAGATTTGATAAGCGAGCTCGCGAGTCGGCGATATTATGATCGCACCAACGCCGTCCATTCGTGTCCATTTCTTCAGGAACAAGTTCTCCAGAACAGGAATCAGGAAGGCTGAAACGATTTTCATTAGATTACTCTACATTAGCTGTCAGCTTTTAACTTACCCAGAGTCTTTCCGCTTCCAGTTTGAGCAGCACCGAGAATATCTTTGCCTTGCAACGCCAGACCAATCGATTGCTTCTGGATTTCCGTGGGCACTCGGAACTTGTTCGCCAACAATCCTTTTCTAGTTCTCTTTGACAGCGGAAAGTTATCAAACGATTTGATGTCACGAAAGTCCGGCAGACTCGCGTAACTTTCCTGCAGCTTCTGGATCTCCTCGTCTTCCAACACCGTTTTCTTCACCTTTGGCTTGGCTTCCTTCGCTTTGTGCTTGCTGAATTTCCCATGTTTCTTGCCTGGTTTCTTTTTGCCAGACGATTTATTTATTTTCGACTTCATCTCCATGCGTTCGGATCAAAACTGACAACAAACTCCGCAGTCAAAGACCCTCAACGAACCTTCGGACCGACCGAACGCAGCCGTTTGTTGTTATCCCAATCAAAATTATTAGTAAACTGTGGAAAGCGGCGGCTCCGAAGCTTTACAGCCGTGTTACTAGTTTAGAAAGCAGACGATTCCATTGGGCGTTCGAGATGGCGTCGAAGGAAGGTAACGACGATCGAATGGTAAGCAGAAAATCGATTTTACTGATAAATTTTTGATTTCAGAGAACAACAAAGACATCGCTGCTGGTTCGAGCGAGGAGAAATCTGAGCCAGCCGAGAATCTGATGGACAAAATCGCCAACTTTTTCGCTGACAAACTCCACCTTAAATCGGAATCCGATGATGACGAATCAGATGGTCGTCACGTCCTTCAGTCGGTCGATGTTCCAGGCGTGGTCGCTGCATTCAAGGCTGGGAAGTTCAAGTCAATCGTCACGATGGTTGGTGCTGGAATCAGCACCTCAGCAGGCATTCCAGATTTCCGGTCACCGTCTTCAGGTATTTTATCAATTTCCATCTAACGAAAATTGTTTATCAGCACCGAATTGAAATCTCTTCAGGGCTCTACCACAACCTTCAGAAGTTCAATCTGCCATATCCAGAGGCCATTTTCGAGCTTGACTACTTCCGAGAGAATCCACAGCCATTCTTCAAACTCGCTAAAGAATTGTATCCAGGTAACAGATTCATTGACACTTCAGGAACATTTGACTCACCTTCTTTATTCCAGGAACATTCAAACCAACTCCATCGCATTACTTCGTTAAGATGCTGCAGGATAAAGGTTTGCTTCTCCGCCATTACACTCAGAACATTGACACACTGGAAAGGATCGCAGGCGTTGAGCACGAGAAGCTCGTGGAAGCTCATGGAACCTTTCATACGAATCATTGCGTTGACTGCAATAAAGAATACTCGATGGAGTGGGCGAAGAGCGAGATCTTCGCGGACAACGTGCCAACTTGCACTGAGTGCAACGGAATTGTGAAGCCAGATATTGTTTTCTTCGGTGAAAACTTACCAGAACGATTCTACGTTCTTCCTCACCGCGATTTCAAACAATGTGACTTGCTGATAATTATGGGAACTTCGCTCACAGTTCAACCGTTTGCTTCGTTAGTGGATTATGTCAGCGATCACTGCGTTCGACTTCTGATCAACCGAGACAAAGTTGGGAAGAACAACAGCGGCGGATTCTTCAGATCGATGATGTTCGGTGAAGGCTTGTGCTTCGATTTGCCAGGGAACCGACGCGATGTTGTTTACGAGGGAAACTGTGATGAAGGTAAACGGTTCAAACTTGCGTTGTACTTTAACTCAAGTTTCCTTTCCAGGTTGTTATCATCTCGCTGAGCAATTTGGGTTCGGCGACGAGCTGAAGGAATTGATTAAGAAAGAGCACGCCAGGATTGACGACGAAGCTGGCGAAGCAAAAGCGTCCGAGTCTGATACCGAGAAGGAAGTCGTCGCTGATAAGCCTGAAGATGAAGCGTCGAAGGAGAAACTTCTTCAAGATGAGAAGAAGAAAGAGACGTCAAATTTGTAATCCTCAAATCACAATTTAACTTTCAACACGGACAGCATTTCAGGACTTTGTTTAATGTATTAAGCAAATTTTACCTAACGAACCGTTGCAATAAAATAGTTTAACTCGACAAGACATAACTTTAATATCAGAAAATGGGAATCGATTTATGCGTAATGCGTGAAGTTGGATTACAGTTAATGAATTGTTAAGCTGAACGAGAACACAAAAAATTGAGTTCGCAAAATGTTTCCTTTTTGGTTGCGGGTAGCAAGCGTCGTTGCATCAACGAACTTTTGGCACCAGAAAAGCTTTCTAAGTCTTCCTTTTGTGGTCGCGCTGCTGCTCGGGGATCTCCTGCTGAAGCTCGAGAACGTGCTCGACGGGCACCGGCTTGCCATCCTCGCCGATCTTGCAAGGTTTCACGATCCCTTGACGATGAAGTTGATCGATGAGATTCACCAGCTGTTCAGCCTCATATTCTTTCTATGAATGGTAAATAAATTTAGAGTGGGTCAATCAGGTAAATTCGTTTGTCTTTTCACCTGCTCGTCGGTCATATCTTCGAGAGGACTTTTTCGTGGAGGTTCATAGCAGCCAATCACCGGGTTGATACCATGTTGAAGCTCTTTGTACTCTTCGGTGTCGCTGTCTTCGCTATCACTTGAATATTGCTGTTGATTCTCGCTGGTTCGACCGCCTAGTAGTCCACGCTTCGCGAAGAGACCAGCTGCATTGCCATATCCGGTGTATTTGATCATTCGTCCAACGTTCTCTTTACATAAGACGAACAGAAGCTCAGCAACGAGATCGGAGATTTGTGTTGATGGATATGTCAGGAGCTTGCAAAGATGATTACGAACTGTGTTGCCTTCCTCGGGTCGCTTTTTTACATCGGAGAGCGGTGGCAAGACTTGACCTCTCACGTAACGTCTGATGACGCTTGCCGATCGAACGCTTTTGATCATGACTGTGAGAATCGGCGGAAGTTGTTCGTAGTCTTTTGACGCAAGCGGTCCAAAGATTTTGTTGAGTTTTAGCTCAAGAAACTTCAGGAAAATGTGGATCGATCGCATGTTGAAGTGCTCGTAGATCGGAGCCTGCGCTGACTCCGTTTCTTCCTCCATACTTTTTGGTACAAGCTCCATGAAGCAAGCGTTTGGAATGTTAGTGAGCAAGTTGATGATATTCGACTGATAATCTTCAGTTCCGTCAGCCGTGCGAGCCTCAAACATCAGAAGATCGTGAAGAACAATCGACAAGCGATGCAAATGCTGCTCGTCGTCCTCCTCTGATTCGATTGTGGTTGGGCTGGTGACGGTAATGTTGAAGAGAACTTTAAGGATCTCATTTATCAAGTTGATTTCTTGTTGCTCGAAAAACTTTGATCCCGATGTGTTCTTCATCATGAGATCGAGCGTTTCGACAAGATAAACGAGTCCATGATAGTCGTCGCGGACCTTCGTCCGAACATTTGGTGTGAGCGCTGTGATGAGAAAAAGAAGTTTCATGTCGAAGAACTTCACGTCGAACTCCACGTGCTGATCCTTGTACGTTCGCAGCCGTCTCAGAATTCCCTCGACCGCCGAGTTCTTCAAGCAGAGCTCCTGACATTTCGGGCTCTGAAACACGAGATTGCACAAAATCTTCAACGCCTCCGTTTGAATGTCAGTCGAATGCTGTTGGTTCTCCGAAAATCCGATGCAAGCAGTCTCGAGCAGGCAATCAAACTGATCCTCGTTGATTGTCTCGTTGAGATATGTTTTGTCGCGGCTCAGAACTCGAACTGCCTGGAGACATTTCGCCTGATTCTTCGTTGGTGTCTTGAGAATGTCAAAGAGATTATTCCACAGCAGTGTCCATTGGCCAGATGTCGTCAAGCTCGTGAGATTAAACGAGTTTCCAAACTGCAAAGAAGAAGCGAACTGATTGTTAGCACACGCGGAACTATGACAAAACAAAATCGACCCCTATAAAGCTTAAAGCTTCTCTGACGCTCATCAACATAAATCAATCTTATCAATGTCCAAAAATATCCACAATCGCGATAATGGATACTATAAAGTCAGTAGCGCAAAGAATTGTCCGTCCACTTGACAAAGAAGTGAAATGGTAGTCAGTTTATTAAAGTTTTCGGTGCTCGCAATCGCCTTTTCTTGCATTGCAGCGAACGACATTCAAGAAGATGCGAGACTAGACACGGTGAGTGATTGTAAACTTCAGTGACAAAATAGTTCTTGACGATTAAACTGCACAGATCGGGTTGCTGCGCAAATACGGTTACACTGCGGAGAACCATCGCGTGACGACATCGGATGGCTACATCTTAAACGTTCATCGATGCTCGGGCGGACCCAGGTCGCCTCCCCGAGCGGGAAAGCCCGTCGCCTTCTTAATGCACGGGATGTTAAGCTCGTCCGCTGATTACGTTCTGATGGGTCCACAAACGTCTCTCGCTTACATGCTCTCCGACTTGGGCTACGATGTGTGGATGGGAAACTCGAGAGGCAATCGGTACTCAAACACCCACAGTCGACTAAACAATCAAACGCAAGAGTATTGGGATTTTTCATGGCACGAAATTGGAACGTTAGATTTGCCAGCTATGATAGATTACACTCTCGCGACCACTGGACGGCCAAAGCTTCATTACATCGGTCACTCGATGGGGACAACGACTTACTTCGTGATGATCAGTGAGCTTCCTAGCTACAACGCGAAGATCATTAGTAGCCAACTGCTCGCTCCCGCAGCGTACATGCACAACACGAAGTCCCCTTACATCATCTGGCTTGCCGCTTACTTTTACAACATGCAAATGGCTCTTCAAATCATGGGAACTTATTACTTCGCCCCCACGAATGAAATGGACATTCAGGCTGCCTATAACGATTGTCGCGACGGCGCACCTTATCAGGAGATGTGCACGATAACGACGTTCTTGATGGCTGGATTTAACACGCAGGAGGTCAACCGAACAATGCTGCCCGTCATTCAAGCTCATTCGCCGGCTGGCGCAAGCACCAAGAACATGCTGCACTACGCTCAGATCACTCGCAGCTGGATCTTCAGGCAATACGACCACGAAGCTTTGAATGTGTATCGCTATGGGCAAATTTATCCACCCAACTACCGTTTCACAACCCACACAGCACCTGTTTCCTTCTATCACAGCACCAACGACTGGATGGCAACGCCGAACGACGTCGAAATCCTTTACCAGCAGTTGGGGGCGAGCAGAGTTCAATTGAAATATCTCGTTCCGCAAGTCGCCTTCAATCACATGGACTTTGTATGGGCGATTAATGTCCGCAGCCTCGTTTACAATCGCGTAGTTCAAGACATGGCAAAGTGGGACGGAATAAACAGTTAAAAACAACTAATTGAATAAAAACGCAAAAACCTTTGAATGGAAATTATCCAGCGCTTTCTCGACTTTGTCGTCGTCAACTCCAACAGCTACTAAACTTAGTTCATTCGAATCCATAACTAACGACTAGAGAAACACTTTAAAATTGCTTCAATTCACTTTTTCAGTTTAAGCAAATCAATGAAAATTTCGCTACATGTCAGCCCCGCAGTTACTGCGTGGTTGGCCCCGCCTTGAGTTTTCCGAGAGTTTCTAGGACTTTTCCGAGAACTGGAAAATCAAAGGAAGCAACTAGATTGTGTCAGGCTTGATTGATGACTTTATTCAAGCTTTTAAGCTCAGTGGATTAAGCGATTGTACAACAGACAACTTAGTAGAGACGTTGTGGTGGTCCCATCGATGATTTGATGTGGAGCGAGCGGACGTTCTGCCAGTGTTTCTTGAGCAAGGAGACCAAGAAGTTGACCGACAAATGGACGTTCTGGGCGAGCTCGTCTGGGGTCATGTCAACGTGACCGACGGCGACCGACAAGCACAAGACCTAGAAATGAACATCAGATTAGTTTCAGCTTCAATTCAATAGCATGATTCTATGCTCACCTTCTTCATCTGGAACTTGATGGTTGCTTTGACTTCATCAATCTTCTGGGTCATGGACTCGGAGTGAGCCAAGAGACCAGGGAATTTACCGGCCTTGTTCAAGCCTGGGCCGAGCAATCTTGGAATCTGCTTGATGAGCGACTCGGAGGCGAGGAAGGCGTCGTACTTCTTGG
This sequence comes from Smittia sp. YW1114-2, assembly GCA_033064975.1. NCBI lineage: Eukaryota > Metazoa > Arthropoda > Insecta > Diptera > Chironomidae > Smittia > Smittia sp. YW1114-2. The sequence continues at coordinate 16,594,084 of CP093833.1, forward strand.
CCAATTTCTTCACCAACTTCTTGTTCTTGTTGAGCTTCTTCAAAGCTTCAGCATCCATGAATGGGACGTCGTTGGCCTTGGCTTCGTCGCAATGTTGCTGATCTCCGAGAATGCAAACTTGCATCTTTGGGCGAGGGATGAACTTCAATCTATTAATAAGAAATTCAGAATAAGCTCGATGCACTAGCAATCCTTTGAGTACACAAAACAGGTTGAGGGATCCAATGTAACTAATTGGAGTATTCAGACTCACCGCCATCACAAGATTTAAAAGGAAAATTTAAAGGTTTCGGAGAAACTGCGACTAGCGCAAGTTTGTCCTTCTCAATTTGGTTTTAAGACCCTGAGTTGAGGTCCGCCGTGTTCTTTATTCAGACTCACGGCTTCCTTATCAACCAGATAAGGCTAAGAGAAGTTACCAATCGACGTACTTGACGGTTCCGCTGAAACGTTTGTCCTTCTGGGGATCGTAGTTCTTCAAACCGATCTGGAGCTCGACCGACTCGAGGAACTTGCGCTTCTTCTCAGTCGACGCCTTCAGGAGTTCGTTGACGCATTCGTAAAGAATATCCTTCGATACTTTCGACCTAAAACAAGAAAATGAGTTAGTCGAGTTCAACTATTTTTGATGAAATGTTTGGTATCTTTGGATTTCACTAAATCATCGAGAATGACGAACTGAAGATACAAGAAACCAATTGATGTCGCAACAGTATCCGTGGAGTGGAAATATCGAATCTTTTTGAACTCCTGGCTTAGGAAATTGCGAGGTTAAACAAAGTTTCATCGCCATCTCATCAGAAAGTTGAGAAATTGATTGAACTCGAAGTTCCTTCGATGGTTACGAACTTTGTCTTTGGTAATTCGTTGGAATTATTCATGGAAATTGCCTACTTACGACATTATTAATTAATTCAATCCACAGATCAATGTGTTACGTTGAGAGGGACCAGGAAAAGGAAGTCAGAAGGGCAACAGACTTCCTTTGTAGTGGCAAACCATCGAACAAGTTGCAAGTTCCTCTTAATCTTTGTTTACATTTCCACAAACTTTATGAACTTAAATAATTAAAGGTAAACCGGCGATGTGGTATGAGAAGAAGAAGCGATTCTTAGAAGGAGTTAAGCTGATCTCCTCAAGACTCGATGACAGTCAATTTGAAGGCGCACTGAAGACGTTTTATGGGACAGACGATCCGACAAGCTTGACTCCGATGAATGTTGATGGATTGTCGCTCGAAGAAAATGTGTTGGTCAGCAAAACAATTCTCTATATTGTTCAACGCCTTAATATGTTCCTGTTATCACCTGTGAAGCTGCAAAGCGATTTGACGGACCTCGGGCTGACTGCAGAGAAAGCTGAGATTGTCGTGAAGACTTATTCAGAGTCGAATCGAAGTATCATGCAATCATTAAGGGCAGACGAACAAGAATGCAATGCCGAGATCGCTTGGGAGATTAAGACGACGTTGATGGATGACGTGACTTCCAAATGTAAAAAGCCAGTTGCTCGTTTGCACTTGAAAACAAACGTTCAAGAGCTTACACTTGAAGATTTGAGTCATTCCGAACTCTCAGCACTTTTTGATGACTTTGAAATTATCCAAAAGGAGCTGGACGTAATCTCAGCTAAGAAATAAATTCGTTTCAAATGCTTGTTAAATCGACTTTATTTCATTTACAAGCTGATGACAGCAGCTTGTTGGGCATTTTCTGATGGATGGAGCTTCGAGGCATTGCTAATCTCCACTTCCTGATCTTCCTTCACACCGGCAGCAGCATTCATCACCATATCTAGGCATCCTTGAAGCTTTAGGAACTCCACAGTCATCTCTTCTTCAATTCTAATACGTCGACAAAGTTCAATTGCCAACTTTTGAACGTCGCCTGCGAGTGACAAGAAAGATTTCTCGTGAACGTCCAGGAAGATGTTGACGATATCGATGAGAACCCTCGTGAACCGACCGTCACTGATATATCTGTTGAAGAATGTGATTATCTTTGCCAGCGAGTCTTGTGTCCGGTTGCTGAAGGCAGTAGTGAGACCTTGTCGTCTCATCAGCTCTTGCATGACTGCCACGGTGACTTGAGGTGTGTGGGAAGTGCAGTAACGTGTCAGGACAGAGTCGAGTGCAGCAGAGTATTCGAACTGCCTTAACAACTTGTCGTGTTTGGCTTGTTCGTCGTTTTTGTTTCGCGGGATGAACTCGTCCGCCGCTCTGAAGTTTCTTTCCTTGCGTCGCTTCTCACGAATCTTTTCCAGTTTCTCTTCCTTATCTTTCTGCTCACGCGTATGAATCCCAAGCGTTCCGTCAACTTGGCCGATGACCAAAGTGTTGTTATCTCTTGAAAGTCCCACGCTAAGAATCGAGTTTGTGTAGCTCAACTTGTGGACCATTTGGTAGCTCATAGTGTTGAAGAATTTAACTTGGCGATCAAGGCTTCCTGATACTAAGTGTCGACCATCAGCTGATACTTTCAAGCAGGTAACAGTCTTCGTGTGTTGTGCGATGTTCATGAGTTGACGACCACCGGCAACTGCATCCCAGACTTTGATGTCGTTGCCTCCAGCGCTGACGAATATCCCCCCGGTCGGGAGGAACACGAGAGACTCGAGAGGGCTCCCGTGGGTCATCGACATTACTTCCTTGCTTGTTCTAACGTCGTACATCTTGATGGTGTTGTCGTAACTGCCGGACAGAATGATGTTCTCACTCGCTGGGTTGACAGCACCAGCTCGAACGTAATCAGTATGAAAGCGGAAGCTGTTGACTGACTTCTCACTCGCCATATCCCAAAGGATGACGGACTTGTCATCCGAAAAGCTCGCGATTCGGTGCAAGTCGTTTGTAAAGAAAGTTCGATGGACCGGCGCGCCATGTCCTTTGAAAATCCTCAGCACTGTCCTTGAGTTGGCATCGAACAATCTCACTTGCCCATCCTCATCGCCAGCGACAATCAATTGTCCATCTTTGCGGAACGTTGCACCATACGCTTGCTTCTGGAACGCCGAAATGTTTTTCAACACGAGCTTCGTCAGCGGGTTGTAGATTTGGACCCGAACGGAAGCTGTCACCGCAAAGTTGTAAGGCGGCAGCGGGCTGAAGTCGATGTAGTCAATCGATCCAAATTCCTTGACGAAGACTTCTTTCTAAAACATCACAACAAAGTCAGCTCACAGCTTGTTTCGAAGCATATCGAGACTTACCCCGAGTTGTCTCCAATACTGAACGTCCTCGCTCGTCACCACCGACCCTTTGGTGAACGTTTGGACCGGAGTCTTCTTGAAACTGCTCATGATTCCGATTATAAACAAACCAACACGTTTTCCTTCAAACTTTCCAATGCTTTCAAAGCTCCCAAGCTTGGCAATCTTTCAGCTTCGACTCAAAGTCGTTTGACCCTCTCGAACCCAAAATAATAAATTCCTTGTTTGTGTGAAAAGTCGTCAATCTAAATTATCTCGCGATAAGTCGACCCGATTATCAAGTATTGATATCCAGCGATAATGGCGAGCAGTGACGGAAGCAGTGATGAGTTTTTCGAGTGCGAGAGTCCGTCGAAATTGTCAATCCAGTGAGTTTATCATCTTATCGCGAAGTTCCCTTGAAGCGACGATGTTCTTATCGCTGTCCCCCATCATTCCGAGCTGTTATCAAGCCGCAAATGTTTAGTATCGTTCCACGCTTTGGATAACTCAAATGAACAATTCCAGGCGCAACGCGAAAGAACCTTTCGAGTGGAACGTCCCGACGTCGGGCATCACCAAGGAGATCAGCAAGGAGATCCTGGAGATCCAACGGCAGCAGGAGAGCAGCGAGCCCGTCAAGGACGAGTTCAAGTTTACTGAGCCACGGGTGAGTCATACGCCTTTGCGAATAGCTTTCGGTTGTCGCGCTGGATGATGTAAATTGCATGACGAGAGAAAATCGCTCGGAGATGAAGAAAAAATTATTTTGATTCAATCAATTAATTTGATTTTTTTTTGTTTGCTCCTCGACTCGGAAACAAATTTTTGGTGTAGACGCAAAGACAGCGCTTTAAAGACTTGAAATCTTGCATGAATGATGATGATGGCGACGAGGCTGTAAATGATTCGCAGGTAGAACTTGTCGCTAACCATTTTCCCGAGTGCTTTATTGCGCAACTTGTTACACACTCGACCTCCGTCTGGTTTCAGGATCCATCAAACAGTTCGTCGAAGAGCGTCGATGCGGCGTCGAGGAACACCGTTCAATCGTCACACCCATTTCGGGTTATCGATAACGACGGCCTATCAATCCACTCCATGCAATCGCTGGGGCGGGTCGGGCGAATACTTTCGGGAAGCCTTGACCCAGCGGCGATGAGTGCCAAAGATTCCCAGCCACTAGCGAAAGAAAACCAGTCAAGTCCGCCGTCAGGAACGCCAACAGCTTCAATTTCTCAATCGCCGTCTCACTCAGCCATTGCAACATCGGCAGCACAACGAAAGACAGAGGATGATCAATCACAGAACAGCAATTACTCGCTGACGATGAACCCCAACACGATATTACAAGAGCCCGATGTCATTGCAAGCACAAAGTTGGCGCACTCGAAAACCACAGATAGCGTAAGAATGTTGTATAATCGATAAACAAATTTACTTATCCAGTCATGTTTTAGATTACTTCGGCTGGTTCTGGAGTTCCTGTCGCTCCTCCACGTCGCAAGCGCAAAGGTCAAAGTCGAAAGGTGTCTGCGTCGTCTGAGCATCAAGCTGCGATCGGCGAAGCCCTTCTCAAATATCCGGTAATCGATAAGCTAGCTGAAGCTCTAAACAGTTCTACGACGAACACAACAAGCAGTTTAACTGTTTCAATGTCGACCACAACAACCGACAGCAACTCCAGAGCTTCACAACCAAGTCACTCCAACGACAATATTCTTCCCAGCCCAGCGACGCTTTATGCCATAACAAAGGAGATTGAGAACTCCTTCAAAGAATCGTCAACGCTTGAGTCGCCAGCGAGCGCCGGGGCAACGACTATCGGATCACCCTCGAACGTCTCACGATTCACATTCAGTGGATCGTTGAACAAAATTCCGCCTACGCAGCCTTACCAACACAAGTCAAGTCCATCGAACAGCGTCAAGAGCAACTCGGCGCCGGGTCGAGTCACTTCGATGGATCCACACTTTCCGATGAGCATTCACAAAGTCACGCAAGGCAACTTTTGCGTTCGACCCCAAGACGAGTTGAACAATAAGGCGGAAGGTCCCTCGACCCAGGATGACGTCCGAAAGCGTTCGACAACGACGATTGAAGACGTGGAAAGACTTCATCGCATACGGTCGGAAGTAATGGAGAACAAGTCAGGCGAACGATTGAAGTTCGGGTTCATCGGCTCGAACAGCTTGGGAAATGACACTCGTTACCGTCCCGAATCGATCCAAGAATCGTCGAAGGAAAGAAGAAAGTCAGCAGGCGACGAAGAGCAATTCAAACAGATGAATGTAAAAGTCAGAATGCTAACTGACTCGGGACAACATTTGAGCGACCGTGAAATTCTCGAGCAAGTGCCAGTGAAGAATCTTGACACGGGCGAAAACTTTCCGCTGTCTGTTGCGGATGAGAAAGCGGAGCAATGCATCAATCCGTTGTCACTTTACATCATGCAATACGCTTCGCACATTCGAGAGTCCGATGAAGAGTCAATTGGCGGCATGACGATTGGATCGGAAGCTCCGCCTGGCGAGGAAGAAGAGATCGAAGAGGAGGAAGGAAGATTGAAGCGTAAGACGGCAAGGATCAAGAAATTCTTTAAAACAACGGCTCAGAAGGCGGCGAGCAAAGCTAAGTCGATTGCGTCTGAGGTTTCTCATGCGAGGCATAAGGAAGACATTGCTGAGATTTATGACGTCGGAAATCCCGAGCAAAGCATTAAAATCAAAGCCAGCAAAACCAACACTGGGCCGTACGAGTTCGCGAAGCTTCAACACGTCCAAGATTTGTCAGGCGAACTCACCGGCGCTGTTTGGTGCATGAAGTTTTCTCCGTGTGGACGCTTGCTGGCCACAGCTGGTCAAGATCGATTGCTAAGGATTTGGGTGCTCAAGGACGCATATCATTACTTCGAGGAGCTCATAAAGAAGTTCAACGCAGACCAAAAATCATCGCCAACTCCATCACAAGAGTCGCTCGTCTCGCACCAATCGTTTGAGGAATCTGCACAAATCCTCCAAGCGGCAGCCAACACCTCCGGGCCATTTGTCCCGTTGCCCTATCGAACCTATTCTGGTCACACATCTGATCTGCTCGACGTCAGTTGGAGCAAGTCGCACTTTGTTCTGTCGAGCTCGATGGACAAGACAGTGAGACTCTGGCACATCTCAAGGAAAGAATGTTTATGCTGCTTCCAACATCTCGAATTCGTTACCGCCATCGCATTTCATCCACAAGACGACAGTTTCTTCTTAAGCGGATCACTCGATGGACGTCTGAGACTTTGGAATATTCCCAACAAGAAAGTTTTCTTGTGGAACGAGGTCGATGGTCGTCGACAGCTGATAACCGCCGTCAATTTCTGTCAAAACGGGAAGTTTGCAGTCGTGGGAACATACGATGGCCGCTGCTTGTTCTACAACACCGAGCAGCTGAAATATCACACTCAAATTCACGTGAGGTCGACACGAGGCAAGAACGCTACGGGCAGAAAAATTACTGGCATCGAGCCGATGCCGAACGAGGACAAGATTCTTGTGACGTCGAATGACAGCCGAATCCGGCTCTACGATCTGAGAGACTTGAACTTGAGCTGCAAATACAAGGGATACGTCAACGACTCGCAGCAGATTAAGGCTTCGTTCAGCCACGATGGAAAATATATCATCAGCGGATCAGAGAACCAAAGCATTTACATATGGAAGACGCACCACGATTACGCTAAGCTGAGCTCAGTGAGACGCGACCGAAGCGATTTTTGGGAAGGAATTAAAGCTCATAACGCGACCGTCACTTGCGCGATTTTTTCGCCACATCCCGAGACAATTATCAAGCCCGAAATCGACCACGAGATTGGGGAGAAGGAGAAAGTGGATCCGTTGGTCGAGCAGAGAACGAAAGGTTGCGGTGGCTACGTTCTGGTCAGCGTTGACTTCACCGGTTGCATCAAAGTCTTCATTAACAAGACGAAGCCGAAGCATTCAAGTCTGCCATACACTGCACTGGACTGATGGTCGCCTAGCTGTTCAAGCCACTTGGACAGCGTTCAAAATTGAATAATAAACTGTGACGTAACTTTTTCGAAACTTTCTTGCCTAGAAAATAATCAAAAGTAGATAAAAAACCAAACTTTGACAGTCACGTTAGGCTTCTAGGTCGGTGTGAGACGTTGTGCATGTGTTATTACATTTTTAAGGTTGCAATTCAAGGATGAGAAGCTAGAATTAAAAGGAAACTAATTTACCCAAAGTGGTTTCATTAAAACTTGTTAAACTTTATTTCAGTTCGCTCGTCACAGAAGAAATTGATTCAAAGTTCTGAACATAAAGTTGGCCGCGGTGATCGTGTGCTTGCAGTCTGGGTTGACGAACGTGACCTGAACGATTTGAATTGGCTCGAGTTGCATGAAGCCGTTCTTAGAGAATCGATATTTCTTGATCGTGTCGTGGATAAAGGCCACTGACATGTAGATCGCTGGCGTTTCAATTTTAACTTCGAGTGAAATCTTGTGTGCGCTTTTCTCGCATTTGTTGGTGCTTAGCCGCAAGACTGGCTTGGGATCGCCTACGTTCTTCACTGTCTTGAAGCTTCTGGGAAATAAGAAAGTTGACGACACGACTCGATTAGGCGAGTCCTCGATTAAGAGGAGCTCAGCCATATACTCGGCAATGTCATAGGTGTGCTGACCCATGTACTGCGAATAGTCAAACTCATTCACAAGAGTGACGGAGTTCGCTGTCATGTTACACTTCCAATCGAGACTTCTAACGATCTTGAAGTCGTTCCACTTGTAGAGGTTCATCTTTACAGTTACGGGCTTTGGCCCAGCGTTGATTTCGTCACTGACAACGTAAAGCTGAAGTTTATTGAGCAGCGTCAAGTGAGCGATGAGAGATTGAGGAGCAAACACTTCTTGTATCCAGTGATGAAGAATTTTGTAGTTCCCGTTGAACTCAATCGATGACCAAGATGGAGCGACCCAAATGTCATTGAGTTGCCAGTAGAGAGCGCCCATCGTATTCATAAAAGATCCGCGACCGCTGCGATAAACTTCGGTCTCTGTTTTGATGGCAATGGCTTGCGACAATTGGCTAAGGTAGATTTTATCGGCCCAGTTTAGTGAATCAAAGTTAACTTTCAGGTTTTCTTGGACAAGGAACGCAATTGGTTTGGACTTCAGTGGATGATGCTGGCGGTGATCGACCAGTTCAGTTAGATTGTCGCCGATACGCTGCACCGAACTCCAGTCACTTGGAAAACTCTGGAAACCGTACTCGGATGAGAAGCGTGGTTGATGGAACGTCTGAGGCAACCACGCGTTCTGATCGTAAACGTAAAAGTGGATGTCGCCGTAGTGCGGATTCTGTGGGTCAATTCCAATGCCGAACTCGCGGTCGCCGTTGTAGTTTCCATTCGAGGGCGATGATGTCAATACTTCTCTCATCGGATCGTGCTTCTTTATCTCGTTAGTCACAGTATCAACATAGAGCTTTCGATAATCTGTCGCAAATGACTGGAATCTCGAGTTGGTTCCATACCAATTTTGCCGCAAAGCAACTTCGTTCTCGTTGTTGGTCGCAAAGATCGCAATCGAAGCGTGATGTTGAAGCCTTCTCACTTGGTTCTTCACTTCCAGTCTCACCGAGCTGAGAAAATCGGATTCGGCTGGATACATTGCGCAGGCAAACATCATGTCCTGCCAAATTAAGATTCCATATTCGTCAGCGAGAGCGTAAAAATAGTCTGACTCGTAAACGCCGCCACCCCAAACTCTAAGCATATTCATGTTCGCATCACGCGTCGCTTGTAGAAGCTCCTTGATTCTGTCTCTCTGGTAGCTTTTCTCGGGCAGGATGTGAGATGGAATCCAGTTCGATCCTTTCATGAAGATTGGAATTCCGTTTACCTTGAAGTAAAACGAAAACCCGTTCGACATTTTATCCTGAACAAGTTCGATCGTCCTGAATCCAATGTCGATTGTCTTGGAAGAAATATAGTAATCGCGATCACGGATCAAAATCTCGTTGATTCTCGAGTCTTCCCATTTGATTTGCAGGTCATACAATGCTTGCTTGCCGTAACCATTCGGCCACCAAAGGTCGATAGAGCTTTTGTTGACGCTCATCATTATTTCGGATGTGAACTCTCCCGAGGTGCCAGTCTTGACATGTAGCTTGGTGTTTAGTGCGGAGCCTTTGATGTCTCTGGGGAAAACAATTCAAAAGGAAAATGTTAAGCCCACGTTCGTTAACTGCTGGCGCCATCTTTTGACTTACATTAATTCACTGACTAAAACTCCGTCAAATTCTGCTTCAGACAGTCCCGATTCCATATGAACAAAGATCTTCAACGTCCAGACGTCTTCATCCGACTTTCTGCTGCCAGCACCATCAATCAGTTTGTAAGTGATGTCTCGGATGATGAGCGAGTCGCAGATCTCCAGCCAGGCGCTCTTCCAAATGCCCATTGAAGGAGCAGCCAGTCCCCAATCCCAAGCGAATGAAGCCTGCATTTTGCGCAGAAGATTCATGTGGCACTCGCCATTGTATGTCTCAGGAGGACAAGCCGGTGGAATTTCTTTTTCCTGCTTAGAGTTGAGCCTTTTTGCGCCCTCGACTGGCGACTCAAATTCGATTCTTAACTCGTTTAGTCCCTGTAAAATGGGTTAATCGAATAAAGTCGACTGTGCCAATTTTTCTAATGTGCAACTCACAGCAACGAGTAAACTTTTCACGTCGAAACGATACCGAACAAACATGTTGCTCGTCGATCCCACGAACTTATCGTTCATCCAAATCTCTGTCAGCGTATCCAGGCCGTTGAATGTCAATATCACAAATTTGTGCTTAAGATCGTCGCTTGTTTTATTAAACTGCAAGGTATACGTCCAATTTTCAAGTCCAATCCATCGCAGTTTGACATCGTTGTACGAGAAGAGCACCGACTCGGTGACTTCGGCTTCCTCCAACGCACTGTAAACTCCGGTCGGTATGGAAATGTCGTGAAGTTCAATGCCTGATAAAGAAATTGCGTTAAACGCGGAACTCTTGTCGAGCAAATTACTTTACGCACTTCGGTTTTCATTCATTAGCGACCAACCGTTTCCGAGAGAGAACGGGACAGCTTCGGTCGCTTGTAGGCAGAAGCTTATCAAGCCCAAAATTAAAATTCTCATTTTGTCGTATGGTGTGAGACCTGCGAAGAGAGAAACGCTATCAGTGCACCGCAATCATCGTCTTTGCGAAGCGTAGAAATCGACGATAAACATCCAGCTGGTAATCACTTCAATTGGCGTTTTCAGAAGCCAACTGCTGATAACACAAGCCACTGTCAAATCAAACGCCTCTTTACAACCAATTAACGCTAATTGGATATTTAATCAGAACCACGGCAAGTGGCCAACAAGTGAATGTGACTCAGAACACTCACCTTCACTTGCACTTTCTAATTTAAAATTTCAAGCGTTTGATTCACGCTCTGTCGCACTTCTCTGCAATTATTTATGGTTGTGAAACTCTTTTATGCTCGACAAAAAAATTTGTTCCGATTTTCTGTTGATAACGATGTGAACAGTTCGAGAGCTGAGACGCAACTAAAATGCTCATGTGCGATAGCGAGACTCGTGCGAGACTCAATTGCAGCGATGTTCTCATTTGTGGACTTCGATATTGAGCCGGGGGCTTAGCTGAGATTGCGGAAGGCTCAAGGTGCCTTTCTTAACATTCTTAAGGAATGCCGCAATCTGTTAAATATAGAAAATTGTTTAATGTTCTATCGACTTTCAGACTAATTCCTGATAAGAAGCCAAGCTCGAAGTCTTCGTGTGCATGATCGAGGCTTTGTTATCAAACAAGATCTTGTGATTGCAACGGACGTCAGTCTCAAACGCTTGAGGTCGCACTTGAAAGCTTTCAATGGAAGAAGAGGGTCAAAAAAATTATCGTTATCAGTGCTTCCAAGATAATCCTATTGACATGAGCAGTGAAGCAGCAAGGAAAGAAAGAAAGTCTCGTTGTCCTGAGAACGACCTGGTTGAGTAATGCGATAAGTCTTTCACAGGATAAAGGCACTGACGAAGGTAAATAGGAACGGTAACTGCTGATTGTCTTCACCATAGTCAATATCTTAACTTCGAAGAGCACTCAAAAGTAAATCTTCCCTGCAATTAAAAACAGCGATTCAGTTTCATTTTCTTTAAATATCTTTTATTTCCTTTATTCCAAGTTCATTCGCGGAGCTTCAAGGATTAATATAGACAATGAATATTCTGGTTCATCTCGGGCTTAATTTCTATTTAATTTACTTTTTTTGTCTCAATAATTCTTGCATAAGTTTGCATGACTTAGAAACTAAATTTTACAATTTTTTGTTCTCGAAGGAGCGAATAGATCCAGTGAATAGAAAAATGACTACGAAAATGTTTTTTCAAGAAGGCGGCGAGCAGCTTCGTCGATCAGCACTGACCGAAAAGCGTTGAGCTCGTCACCAACGATTGGATTAGAAAAACTCGTTCATTGACAAATTAAAATTTGAAAATTATTTACACGACTTAGGATCGAGGGGGATTAAAATGTTAGCGACATGCAAAGGATATTGCAAGATAGTTTGAGTTTAACTAAGGAAACTTTACAGAAGGTCGCGCTTGACTTCGATATCAAGAGCTTGCGGACTTTATGGCACAAACGTCTTGAACAGAAATAGAATTTTATCAAGAAATGCAATTATAGTCGATACTGCGAAGTCTTCACGTTAATCGTGTCGTTTCAATTCGAGGAATTTGGATTCGTGATCGATAACGATCTCGGGAGAGTTTGGGTTCAAGTGCGGCGAGCTGATAGCGAAGCGCCCGAGCAAATCTTAAGATTTTCTTATCGAATTAACTCGAGAAACTCTCGACGCGCTTAGCCTTCGACTCGCTACACTCGAAAGGGAGTTGATGGGTGATAATGTATGATGATGATTGTCCAAGTTAATGAACGCTATCGTCGTTTGGGAGCTTAACAAAAAGTCAGTCGTTACATGAATTGCAGTAATTTTTCGATTTCACAAGAAAAACTTAAATTCAGGGAATGTTCGTTCGATTCTTAAATTAACTAAAGTCTCGTCTGAGTCTGCGGGGGCGCGAGTTAGTGTTTGGGGCAGCAAACAATTGGATTTGGTTAGTCAGACCTACATAAACTGATCAGCGTGAGCCGCAAAACGATTTTTTGATTAGTAAGGTTTCAACTTTCTCTCGATTAGTGTCAATGCGAGCTACGCGATATTTACACAAAATATTCAACAAAGCGCTTTTCATCTTTATATCAAAAATAGCAAAAGAACGAGAAAAATCCACGCAACATGCGCTCAGAAGAAAAAAGCTTTAAGCGTCTCTTAACGATTTAAATTTGTCTCTAAATATCAATGTCATCCAACTTTTCTCTAATATAAACTCTTTGCGTCTTCATCCCGCCGGCAATCCTTTAAACATCCGTCCGTTCGTAACGTTACGCTAGCTGTAGTGAATATTGATAAATGATTACGCAATCTTCGAGGTGCTGACCTCAGGTTGAGGAGCCCGAAATACTTTAAGAAGTATTGAATATAGAAAAAATATCGCTTTGTCTCTCAGCGGTGTCACATGTCTTCGATCCGTTCTTTTTCATCGTTGGAAGTTTGCTGGAGCCTCAATTATTTATCGTGTGCGTGTGGCTGATCTGAAAAGAAGGAGAAAATTATTCATCGGAATTGACGACAGTTGCCATGGGAATGCAAATTGTTGTTTGTTTCATGGGACAAACTTATAGAAATTGAAGGTGAAGTTGAGTCACGAGATATTTAAAGCAGATGGCTTCTAACTTCTCAGCCAATCAATATGAGAAGGAGTTTAAATCGAGAAGCTTGTGCAACTGGGAGGTTCCACACTGGTATCCGAAACACCCACGCCGGAGAACCGCAACAACAAACTTCATTGCGAACGACCGTGGACATTTGCTTCCGGACGTAGAGAGACCAAAGTCGAGTCCATGGGGACGCTATCAGAACACTTGGCAGCTGCCAGCAGTTATAACAAGACAACAAGCGAATGAGATTAATGCGCCGCCCGTCGGGAGTTCACGATGGGCTTTGCCGGACCCAAAGCGAGGGAAATCTAAATCTTCACAAGTTGAGTTCGCTATCAAGACGGAGAAAAAAGAAGAGCCAGAGGAAGTGGATGAGGCAATTCCCGAGAAACAGACGGCAGTAGAAGACACGCCGAAGAAACTGTTCAGTGAGAAGGAGAAGCTTAACAGCCCACTGGCAATTGCGCAACAAGGCCGCCGCTCGATTCGACATGAGACATTGGAGCGAGACAACGACGAACATTGACCTCACTCAATCAATTAGCTTGATTAACTCACCTAACTGGAAGAGTTTTCTTTGGTGTGGTGTGATGTTTATTTGGCGTTCGTGGAATTCCAGTTGTGGGTGACGTGATAGTTTGATTGGTTGGCGTCGTCGTGTACTTCTTCGGTGTCGACATTCGGCTCGGTGAACGGAGACCCTTGCCAAGCTCTGGAGTGGTTCTGAAGGAAAGAAACGATTTGAATAAAGAATTGAGATGCGAGTTACGACTTCTTACTTTGAGTTTGGATAGCTGACTGGTCGAGGGATTTTTGACTGAACTTTCGAGCAGCCAGTTGGCGTCGTTCCACCGCTTTTCGTCTCCAACATTGCACGTTCTTCTTGATCCTTACTCAACAACTCCCACTGGATCTGCAGCCTTTTGAATCGATTGCTCTGAATCTTCTCTTGCTTCTCCTTCTCAAGTTTCATCTGTTGCTTCTTGTCTAATTTTCCGTTGCCGTTGTTCACCAGTTGAGACATTTGCGGTGAGTTTGGCGGCGTCGAGAACTTCTTGTCGTGTTCCGGAGCTTGAAGCTGATTTTTCTTCATTGGTGACGTGTGATTGAATGAAACCTTTCTCGACGACAACGCTTTGCTGACCTCGTTTCTCAGTTTCGTCCTCTCAATCGGAGCTTCTTGTTGATGCCATTCGAGAAGACTCGCCACCTCAGCGTAATGCTTGATCTCCGACTTCGGGATGGAGTTCAGGAAGCTTTCGGCTCTTAGTCTCGCTTCAATCTCTTGAATGTCTACTTCAGCTCCGTTCTGCTGCTGGCCGTAGTTGAGCTTGTTCGACAGCGCCTTGTTAAGTTCCAATTCCGTCATCAACTGATTCAGATCTTTCTCAGCGTCGCTCTGGTTATCACGAGCTTTCATGTAGTTAGGCAATCGGTTGGCAAAGTTCTTAGTTCCGCCGATGTTGTTGAAGTATTCTTCAAGTCCGTTGTGATAGAAGTTCGGCTCTTGCAGCGATCTTCGCTTCTCTTGCGGGGTCTGCTGGCTCATTGGTGGACTCTTGAACTGCTGCTGAGGGCTTTTCGGCTGATCGAGCATGCTGTGCCGCTTGGGCTTTTGGGCGTTGGCGCTTGACACTCGCGTTGGAGTGTTTGAAGTCGTGTTCGTGCGTCTGAGAATGCCTCGTCGGCCAAGCGGAGGTCGCTCTTGTCCCATCTCGGGTACATTGTCGTATTGATAAACGAACATGTTCTTCATGGCTTCGCTGCCAGATCCGCCGTTTATTATCACTTCCATTTCGGAATCTGTCAGCATTGTCGATGATCCTCGATATCCGCTGCTGGGCGGCTGTGAACTTCCGCCAGAACTCGAACTGTTTGCGTTTTGATTTTGCAGCAGTGTCTGACAATCACAAGTCATTCCGTTAGCTCGTCGAATCGGTGGTGACATGCAGAACAACGGTTTGTTCGAAGACATCGAAGCCTCCATTGGAGGCATTCGACTAACTTCCGGAACGTTCTTTAACAATTTCCGGTAATCACGAGGCAAGAGGGTCAGCAGCGAGTTCCAGTCTTGAACGTGGCTATATTGAGTTTGCTGCAGCTTCTCAATGTCCAACGATTGCGGTCGACGCTTCAGCGATACCGGCTTGTTCTGCTTAAGGTTCAATGTTTGCGCCATCTTCACCTGCCCTTGATAGCTTAACGGTGACATGATAAGATCCTTTTGCATCTTCAACGGCTGATTGTTGATGAACGCGAGATCAGGAAGCGCGTAGTTCGGGTAAATGACGTAGACCGGCGCCTGTTGTTGGTCGCCGAGCTTACTCAACTGCGATAAGAACGACGGCGGGACCATCTTCACGTGACTTTGAGGTAATTTTTTCGTTTCAGCTTGCTGCATGAAAATGCGAGACGTCTGAATAGACTTCGTGATCATATCCATCATCTTGGTGCTCTCAACATCGGCTTCGTGCTTGAGAATTTGAGTGAGATTCTCTGATGTGCGACTGGCATCGGACTGGCTGTGATTAATGTTGAGGCTCCGGCTGCTGCTACTGCTGTTGTTGTTGAGTACGTTGTAGAGAAGTGGATTCTTCATTTGATTTCTAATGTTTAGAGCGCAATCTTTGTAGTTTCGACGGTGCGTGGGCGAATCGAAGATCTCCCGATTGGAATCATTCTTCTTCTCGCCAGCATTGCCGTTGACGTGAGCGTCGAGACTGTCTAGTTGATACTCGGCGTCTTCCTCGTGTCGACTCAACGTCGAACATTTGCCGGAATCGTTCATGCTCTTCTTTCGCAAGCGATTGAGGCTCGAGTTGGAGCCACCAGGATGTTCTGTGGAGCTGTTTGTCGAGTCGCTAGGCCAACAGCCGGATGAAACGTCCATGCAAGTATCTGACGAACTGCTCTTCTGCTTTATGAACAGCTTAACGAGGTTGAACGATGGTGGATTTGTCACTTTCTCGTTGTTGCTAGTCGAATTGTCATTCTGAGCTGGTCCGTCAGAGTCCGAAGTTGTGATCGGAATCGCGTACATTGGCAGCTTGTGTTTGTTCACCGAGTCGATCGATGACTGGCTGCTGTTCGTTGCTACCTCAGACACGTTCAGTTGATTTTGCAGCTGCTGCTGTTGAGCCTGTTGAGCTTGAAGAATAGCTTTCAGGTTCGGCATACTCGAGCTCTTCCGTACAGCAGAGCAGCTAGCATGATGAGTGCAAGCGGTGATCGTGTTGTTGTTCTCGTTAGTGTTATTATTGTTTCCAGACGGATATCTAAAAGCAAATCGTTTTATTGAAGAAAGGATTAGCTGCATATCAAAGCCTATTCTCACCTCTGCATTTGAATGAAATCGCTGCTCTTCTTCAGCTGACTCCACGTGGTGAAGCCGGCGTCGGACTGCGTCATTTCAGTTTCGGTTGCATTTTTGTTCTTCATCATATTGTCGAGATTCGCGAAGTTCTGCTTCAACCGGCCGTTCTCTGGGATATCTAGAATGTCACCAACTTATTCAGCAAACCATTTGATTGCAATAAGTCATGAGTCTCACCATAGTAGCTGTCATCCGAGTACATGCAGCTGCCTTCGAAGGCAATCGTGTAATTGTTCTTGTTCGCCTGACACGTCAAAATTATGTCGTCGGCGTATCCGTCCATGTCCAATGAATCAACACTGATGTGTGATTCCTTCACCGGCGAAAACAAAATCTCCGATTTGCAGATTGAGTTGTCGAATTCTGTTTGATCCTTCAGCCGCAGCTTCATCGTTGGGTTGCCGCCTTCTTCCCTCTGCAGCAGCGTGTGGATGTCTTCGCTTCTGAAGTTTTCCATGTCCACTTCGGCAAGGTTGGCGTCGAGATTCTTCGCCAAGTCGTCGTAATAAGAAAGTTCGCCAATTCCATTGTAGCTCGCCGAGAGAGACGATAAGATACTGTGATGCTGCACGCCATCTCGGTATCTGCAGGAAGATTGAAGCATTAGATCAATGTGACTGAGAAAAGAAATTTCTTTTTGCGAACTAACACTTCGCTCTTGTTGACTCAAGTGCGCAGCCTACAGCTTGCAAAGTGTTTTTTCATATTTTTTGTCAGTCTCAGTGTAACGACCTCAAGTGATGGTACATATTATTCTGCTAACTCAATCATCGGCACATCCCAACGCGAGGAGATGGCTTGAGTTCACCTCGATTCACGACTGCTGTAAGCATGTCTGCGAGATGTTCGAAGTGGTGCTGAAGAAACGGTTTCCGTTTATGACGGAGATTGTGTACGACATCACAGACTTGTACGCGTTCGTTGACGAAGTGAGTTCAGACATTTTGGAAGCTAATGAATTCGAACTGAGGATTTTCTTTGCAAGCTGGAAGACTTGAGTTGCTTGGTCTGCCGGATGGGCAACAACGTGTACGTGGGATATTCCAAGGAATGGATCAAGATGAAGTTGTTCTTTACGTTGCGCAAGGAAGTTGATATGGCAGAGCTCGAAAGCTGAATAAACTTACCCGTAGTCGACGAACCATTGATAGTCCGAGTTGTCGTGCGTGAAGTCAGATGCAAACGAGCAGCCTAGCATGGACGCTGGGCCCATGTTGTTGTTGTTTGTGTTGTCGCAGTCTGCCGGACTCGTCGACATCTTTCTCAAGTTTTGGAACTTACTAGGACTCTGGTCACCGAAAATATTCAAGTATTGAAAGCGATCCTGATACGAGGCGTCAAGCTGACTTTTCCTCTGGTTCAGAAGAGCATTCTGAAGGTTGTTCAGCACAATTTGAACGTTGTTTTTGAGGGACTCTTCGCTGAGTCCATCGCTTAGATGCAACTCATTGTCAACGCGACTGTTGCCGTGCTGAGATAAAGTCCTCGTTCGGTTAAACGGCGACTGATGCTCATAGTTATTGTTGTTAATATTCTGATTCAAGATGTAGTTTGTGTTGATCGATGATAACGGTTGCTTCAGCAATGAAGGTTTCGGCTTGAAACCGGCTTGCTGATGCTGCTGCGACGATCCAGTTTTAATCAATTTACTCTTGACTGCTGCTGGTTGATTGGGGGAATAGTCGTTCATGCCACGATATGAATTAATTCCTAAGAAGAAAGAGAATGGATCTGGGTTAGTTGCACAATCGTCTCTAAGTTATTTCGAATGCAGATCAAGTCAATTGGATTCATCAAAAGGTGACGCAGTTGTGCAACCGTTTTGTGTCAATGTTACGAGAAACTCTCGACGAAACTTTCTTCAAACAGCGGCCGGGCGAAAGCTTTCAGTTTTAATTATTCAACTCATCCCTGCAATCGAGCCATTCGAGTCCAAAGTCCGCCTTTCTTTTATCAACGAAAATAGTTTTCAATGCTATCTGTCGATGTTCAGTTTGATCGCTTAAATGGTGCAAAATCAAGTTGTTATTTTAAGACGCAGAGTTCAGGCGCCGCGAAATCTTGAGAGTTGAGATTGAAGATTCTTCAAGCAATTTCCACAAACAAGATCCACTTGAAGTATCATTTCAGGAACATGAAACTATCAACTTCACGTTTATTTTTACAGTCACAGCGAGAGCGATTTTATTTCCGTTCACGGAGCATCGAGTTGGTCCGATCGGCAGCATAAATCGTGGGTCGGTGCGCAGCATCGGAATGGAGTTTTAAAGGTTTGAGTCGTTGGCTGCGTTTATGTAACTTTTTATCGCATTCCGTTGAGCGCAAGCGTCGCTTCAATGCAACACTAATCCTATTTATACTCGCGAACGTCTTGCAGTGGTCTTGAACATCATGTAACGACAACAGCAGTTAAATCTAATCCAGCTTCGGATGCTTTATGCACTTTAATCTCGTTTACACATGTCGAAGTTAAGCCAGGAGCGCCTGATTACGTTTCACTAGAATGCGTGAAGTTGCGACATTTCTTATCAAGGCTGCGAAGACAACAACTAATTAATCATCACGCGTCTCGATGGATTGAGGTCGTTTCACACATCGAGCGAATCTTTCTATCGATTTTCGGTTTTCCTCCGCACAGAAATCGAATTAACAACGATGACGAGTCACAACGTTTCGTTCCAAAAAAGAAAATCCCGGCGGCCGGAGTGTTTTACCTTTTCAACCGCAACAAATGAAACTCAGAGACAGACTGAAAGCTAATTCAATAACTTTATTTCATTTCTCTATGTGTGCGGAGCTCATCGCTGTGTTATTGGCTTGACGTTGAGATTTAGCCAACATTTTATTGAAATATCTGTCGTTCTGTGTTTGTCATGATGACAGCAATTTTGGGGTTGCGGCAGGGTCGCGAGCTCAGGTAGAGCTCAGACAGTGGGGGAGGATTAGATTATCGTGGGCGGCTCCCGGTCGACCGGCAATTAACTTTCTAAATAGGAATCTCACACGACGCATCGTCACAATGACCGATCGCAAGGTACCGCTTGTCGCCATGAAAACAAGCGACGACTACGAACAGATTGAGAACGATTTGGCTGTATGAGCGGAAGCTTAATTTTTTAGCAAATCATCTGATCGCCAACTGCCTACGATGCGGCGGCCACTCGCTAATTAATATTCACTCAGAGCCGCCTGAAGATGGAACGCGCGTTTCTTTCATTATGCAAGCGAAGTTTTTGACTTTACACATTTGTGTACATCAAAGAAGGAGCGTTTCGCTTACGAGCGTGTGTTACACTCATCCACATTGAACGAGCTGACCATAAACGATGGACGAATCAATCATCTGCACGTCAAAAGTAAATTGTTTTGGTCAAAGAGGAATCGCAATCACTGAGACCGCAAATGCGAGTGAGAGCTCACTAATTTAATTTGTTGCCAATCTTCGTCGCTCGAACACGCTCAAAATGATATGCGAGTCAGTGTCAGCTGATGCTTGTCTTTAGTAATGCAAATCTTTAATCTTTGTGTTTATTTGGACAGATCAAGTTCTGCTTAACGAGAATTTGAAATTCCGCCCATGCACAAAGCAATTTATCCGATCTGAAGATGATGCCCAAATAGGATTACAGGTACAATCGTTGGCTCAATCAATTACCTTCCATCTCAATAATGTATTTGCTAAGACTTTTTGAAGGAGTAAATTTAAGTATTGAATAGATCAATATCGCTGTTTGACAAGCCGAGTTCGCCTCGACATTCCTGTCTTGGAAGAGTAACGGTTAGAATGCTTCACAGCCGTCGACTACAACCAATCGTGTCGCACTGTGAAGTTAATGAGACTCTTGGCCATTATCGACGACGTCTTAATAGGTTTTCTTCTTTTTGTGGCGATCGCTTAAAGCGCCAGGATGCAATAATCGTTGGCGTTGGACGTTTTCATCCTCGACTTGTCGAAGCTCACTCAAATAATTTTAGTTTCGTCTTCGACGACAGACGAAACGTCAATCATTTCGTTTTCGCGAGCTCTCGAGTCGAAGGCCGTGGTTTGAATTAGGAAGTCGTAACAACGAAGTCTTAGTCTTAGTTCGGCTATTACCTGACTTGTGATGCAGAAACTCCTTCAGCTGATCAACGCACGACTGATCAATATCGTAGAAATAATTCATCGAGTAGCGTTCGCCGTCATGCTGCTTGGCGACCGACTCCTCGGGCACTCCGCGCTTTTTGCTCAGCTCAAAATAGTTTTCCTTCGCACTGCGAGCACTTCGATTGCGTGCCATTTTATTGTTGTTGGCGTACATTTCAATTAATTCCATTAAGCACACTATGAGCAGTACCAACATTTACCCGACAGCGCAGGCAAATCTTTTCGACTCATAAAACTAATAACTTTCTATTGTCTCTTTGTAGTCAGTTTCTTTCTTCGAGCCTCCAAACTCGACTTCTCTCAAACACTTTTAATCACTTTGTATTAGCATTTTCAAACAGTTTCTTGTTGGCTTGCATAATAGCAACGAACTCGTCTTTAATCGCGTTTGTATAAGCAGGAAACCGAACGTTTCCATCAATTGTCCACCGTTTGAATGTTGCCTAACTGCAACTTAAGCTTCTCGATGCTCTGGAGGAAATAAGGAATGTGGTCGTGTTAGCGAAGAAATTCCATCGGAAATTTTTGAAGTGTGGCGACCGGACGATAGCAATTTATGAACTGCTCGGGTTGGAACGAGGGATCGCGATTCAGTCGCAATTTTTATTGCAACAAAAAAAGTTAGGCCGAATTCGATTTGAATGATTTCAGTTTCATGGGAATCAAACCCTTACTTTCTTGACTCTCGTGGACCAGTCACTGTCTATCTGGCTATTGATTTATCTAATTTGTTCATGTTCTTCTTGAATATCACCTGACTAACTATGTTTATTATCTCCAAATCTTCCAGCAATTAACTTGCAACCTCACCAAAGTAAAAGTCACACTTAATCTTCTCGCAATTCATCTTCGCAACGACTCAAATAATTTGTCAGATTTGCTTTTCATTGAGCATCTCAATCGTCGTCGAAGAGTTTGCTGCCAGCATTGAATTTGAGGTTTCGAAACGAAGGTAAGAAGCGAGTAAAAGCAAACACGTTTGCTTGCTGATCCACGTTACTTAATCGGCGATGAAACTCGCTCGAGGAAAAATTGTAAATGACAAAAAACTGAAACGATTTTCGCTTTCGATTGCAATTAAAGCGAATTTTTTTCGCAACGCGACTGCTGAAATGTTGCTCGCGAGGCTTGAGAATCACGACTGTGAGAATTTCGAGCGCTCGATCCAAAAGATCTCGACTAGGTCAGTGCCGAAGATCTCGTGGGATTCCAGACAATCGCGGCGAAGCCTTCACGCCACAAATTTGGCAACTGCGGACGCGTTCGAGCTTGTATGAATTCGACCTTCTCTGCGCCTTATCAGAGACGATTTCTTCGTGTGCGAGCCGAATCATTCACTTGAAACAGAAATTACGCTGACGAACGGATTGATGCAATAAAAGTTTCGCTGGAAGGCGCATAACTCGTCACCTAACGACGGTTTCCTTCTCGCAATTTGTCACTTCTTTGCCAGTGGATTAATTACAAGCCAACCCAGCAAGGTGCACGTTTGATTTACGAAATCTCGCTCATTCAATCTCCATATCGGGCGTTGGCAGCCTATTTCTGCCACTCGCAGCATAATTAACTTTCACAGCGATCGATTTCGTTCGCCAGCTCTTTTTCTATGCTTCGCTGTGATCGGCGCGACTTTCCATTTCTCGACTTTGACTTCGTAACAGATCTTGTTCAATCACCGGATGTCCAAAGCTGAACTGAAGCAGAAAATTCTCGGGATTTTTACAGCAAACTTTGCGTTGCGAATGTGGAGCAAACTTTTATTATCAAACTTCACGACATGCGGACGACGCACTTAGAACCGTTCGCGACGAGATTCTCTCACACATTGAGATGCCGAGGAGCATGGGAAACGAGATCACTCACAGCGGCCATGCTCAGTGTGCTTTATTCAAAATAGAATTCGAGTGTGAGCGAGTCGTTTCGTCGTGATGGTGCACGGCTCAGGCTTTCTTGAATTAATGCCAATTGAAATTAATTTAAATGCCTCATGTAAACACTTTTTCGCTCGATGGACTCGGCGAAACATAGCAGCGCGGGCGAACTAAAATTAGAATCGTGAGACACATTCGCGATTCCTTTCCACGAAAACCTGGGAGATCAAAAACAAAACGTTTCTATTTTCGATGACACAGAGAAGCAAACACATTCCAAGATCTGACAGAGCCTCATGCAAGCTTGAGACGCGCGCTATCTTATCTACGATGAGCAGCGCCAGCTTGTCGTTTGATTTTGTGCAACGTTGAAAGCGACAACTTTCATAAGAATTTCTCTGAGCTCGATTTTGAAATTAATCAACTCAGAAAAGGCATCGGAAAGTCGAAAACACTTTTACTCTATCGTCGAGGGAATAAATTAATTCATTAGCCAGCGCTGAGTCGAGAGAATTCTCCATCAGCACACGAGTTTGTAATTGAAAATGAAGATATTCCAGCCAAGTAACGGCTTTTCGCATGTGTTTATCAGTCGAATGATTAATTCTTCCTGCTGCTCTCTGTCTGTGTGCGATGCAACTGCGATAACTCCAGTGTCGAGCCGCATGAGCTTGAACAATGTAGGATCACGTTCGTTCTGCTTGCATCGCTTATGCAAGTTTCTCATCGCTCCATGAGACTCTCGTCGATTTCAATCCCATGCCAGCTCATTTTCATAATGGATCAATTTATGATCAGAAAGCATCTCATGCATAACACATCACGAGCTTCAGAGTTCGCAAAAAGAGACTCAGCGAAGAAGAAACTTTCGAGAAAAGGTTTGCGAAACTTTGAGTCGAGCGCCAAAGTCTGACTCTCCCACACAACAGCAAAGCCGTCGTCAATCATCACAGAGTAGCTAAGTGCATCAATCGCCTCCTCCTGCATTCATTCTACATCAATCAATTATCAGTTCGCCTTAATCTCAGGCTGAGGTTCTCAGCTTCGACGTTGAGATGTTGCGACTCACGGCCGTCGCTTAAATCGAAATCTACGTAGCGATTACTTAAACCAGCTTCACCAGCTGCGAAATGGAAACTCATTCAAATTCGACGAAGGTTTCCTACACTCAAGCGAGCCGAGAGGAAAGTACTCTGGAGCAATGAAGGTTAATCAACGTTAATTGCCCACGAAAATGAAACACTTCAAACTTTTAACACGTTCGCGCAATGAATAATGCAAAACGCTCTCATGCATTGGCAGTGTGGAACCGTGAATGTCGCTGCGGTGCGCTAAACAAGCTTCGCTTGAGTCATGTGGCAAACAATTATATTAAATTCCTCAACCACGCTACGGAATGTGCAGCTCAATTGAATCATCGCGGCTGATACAAAAAATATAATAATTCTCGAGCAATTGAATTCAGCTGGTTCATTGAGTTCCACACTTTGTACTTCCGAGTCGGGAGTCGTGCGTGGATTGAGTCCGCCCGAGTTCAAGCATTCGCTCCAAAGGTTTCTCCTCGTCTTACGATTGTTTGTAAATTATGAAATGTTATTTGAAACTGTTTGGCTTACAATTACGAGCGCGAGAACACTTTGCATGCGAGCCATAAACATAAAAGTATTAACTTGATATTTAACTGACTTGAACGCAGTGGAGGCAACGCAGGATTAACGAAATTTACTTTTACGGTCGAACGATTTTCGAGCATGAAATTCTAATAAATTTTGTAATTGGATTCTTTAGCCGCACTAGCATCAGCGTTCTCAGCCTGCGAAGAGTCATAATTAAAGCTCAATTAAAAATAGAAGCACTTGAATCGCTCCATTCACCCTTCAGCTTCAAATAAATCTTCATTTGATTCCAAGTTCTTGAATTTCTTCTTGAGAACCGAGGCGGAAGAGTCAACAAACAATGTTCCATGACGAGAATCGTTTCATAAATTTCTCATTTCACTGGCAATAATTCACGACGATCGAGTTTCATCGAGCGCTTCCCTCTCCGAATTGATGCGATCGTTTGTACACATGCACGATGTCATAAACCATTTGAGAAGCGTTCACGTACTCCCGGCAGGAAATGCTCAACGGGAACCGCAGCAAAAAAGATTCATCGATTCGACTCGAGAAAGAAAGAAGTCCTGACCCGATGCTGACTTCGTAAACACATTGCTCGCTTCCCTCAGCTGAACGGCTACGATCTCCGAAATTCTTGTCATGTGTCATATTTCCTCATGCTTCGCCTTCGATAAAAGTTGTGCATCTTGAGGGTTCACGTCATCTGTTTCTAATTTTTGAGCGACTAAAGAAACAAACAGCCGAAATCGCTTTTGAGGGAGAGCGGAGGGAGCCTGAACATGTTTAATTACTCGAGTTTTATTAATCTTCGGTAATTACCAAGCGGCTTTGCCATGGGAATCGATCGTAGTGAGAGCTGAAGATTGTCAAACACACACGAGATTTACATTTCACCGGTTTCTGTCAGCCCATCGTCGGGAAATTATTGATCGCGCTCATAAAAACGTCATAAGTCAAGACGAATTTAAGAAGAAGTTTGTTTAACGACCGCTGTAATTATTCCGTTTCTTTCAAGAAATCATCATCGTCATGGAGATTGAACTAAAGCGATTTGAGGAAAAGCTTTCTAGTGCGAGGGAAATCGATGGCGCGACGAAGCGAACAGAAAAGTTCCACGCGAAATCGCTTTCCGTTAAGGACGAATGCAAATTAGGCCAGTTATTGAGCGATTATTTTTAGCTCGTCTGCATGACAATAATTCATGCTTCATGAGTGTGAGCATGCAAAGCTATTGTTCTCGTGGCAAATATAGACTCAGGTTGGGTTGTAAGAGTCTTTGAGTTGACTGGTTGTTTAAACCTTCAAGGACGGCAACAAAGAATTCATCCATTCATCAGCCAATTCGCTCCCTCACCCCGAACTTCGCTTCCATTTATTTAATTGAAAACTGTTTGTCGCCTCAGTGAGAAATCTGTTTTCATCTCGGAAGTGCTTTAATTGATATCAATTACTTCGCTTTTCCGAACCAATTGAGTCGTTTGGGACGGAGCGAGATTGGAAGAAAATGTAATCAAGTTAGCGGAAAAAGATTGCAGATGAAAATTGTAGAATCGGTTGATTTGTTCGAAGGAAAAAGGAATTCTAAGATCGAGGGTTGAGTTTTTTAAACTTTGATAAAGCTTGATGTTGGGTTCAGGTTTGGTTTTTAATTATTTAAAATCGCGATTGCGTTAATCTGGGTCTCTCGATCTGTAAGTTTTCTTTTCACACCTCTCAATTTGATTGAGTGCGATGGACGTTAAAGCTTTCTTGTTTTTTCTACGCTCGCGCTATCTTCGTTTTCAACCGAGCTTCCGGTTTCTCATCGCCAACTTTACATAATTAATAACTACGTTAATATTCCGCAGCACGGAAGTTTAAGTTCGCATTGATTTCACTTTGCATTCGCTAGAGTTTCTTTTAATTCTCATCACAATTTCCATAGAATTCGTTTCTCCATCAAGTTCTCAATCTCACGATGGATTTTCTTCTCAGTTTATCCACGAAATTTTCTTTCAATTTCCGCTCCACTCGATTGGAGCTCGAGGAAATTTTTCACTAATTTCCACACCGACTCGAAATAGATTTTCAACTTTTCTTTTCACTCGAGATGAGGTCACTCGCTATGATTCTTCTTCCCAGATTAAAACCCAAACGAAATCTTTCCGACGTTCTCAGGCGCGATCCGAATCCGAACTGCGGGATCGAACGAACCGTTCAGACATCGAGACAAGTTGTCGGGTGCTTTGTGCTCTCACTTTTTCACGAACGCCTTTTCTGCTCTATTTTCGGCTTACGCCAACAACAAGAAAACTTTTCGTGAGGCCCGCTAGAATCGAATTATTGCTCGTGCTCCATTGGAACGTTCACTGTTGGCGGAGAACAAGAACAGCCACACATGTTTCTTCGATTAACTTTTTAACAGCCGAGATGATTTTATTCCAAAGACAAAGAAGACGATGGAATGACGACGAACGAGACAGAATCGAACTTTGCTCCTCTCTGATTCATCTCGTCCACGACTTGGGAAACAATCAAGCGAGGTTTACCCGAAGTCCATGAAATTTCCCGGAGAGTTTTCCACACAGCGCAGAGTCGCAGCGAGAAAAGTTTTCTCGGCCACCGCCAAGGTTCTCTCCATCAAATCGCTGATGACTCGACTCCCGCTCAGATCCCAAAACGAAGCAACGCAGTCAAAACTAAAATTAGTCATCGCTCGTAAACAAAGTGCGCATTTTTTGAAGCCGCACGTTCTAAATTCTCAATTTATGAGTGGCTTTGACAAGAACATTAAAAGTTTTCAATTTTAAAAATTGTCGTAAAATTCGTGGCGCGGCATAAACTCGTTCGACAAATTTATGATCAGACGCTGAGGAGAAGAATGCTGTCGAGCACATGCTCGTGTTGAATCACAAAATTATGTCGCTCAAGATATGAAACCAACGGCAATCGATTCGTACCGCCATCCGCTGTTTGATCAGCATAACTTCCAAAGCGTAAACAACAAACTCAGATTTTTCTCTCAACCGCCGCGTGAAAAATGAGTGGAAAATTCATTTTCCCCGAGAGCGAAAACGTTTTCCTATGAGAGAAAATCTCAATCAATTGTCGATGATTAATGGAAGCTGAGTCGTGAGTTTAAAGATGCTGAAGAGCCGAAGATTAATGTGCATGGTGCATCAAGCGCTTAGTTCACTAACCGTTCATACTTAAAGCCGATTCAATCGATAAGCTGTTGAAGAACCGTTAATTGCCGAAAGCCAGTGCTCCAATAAATTCATTAGCTCAACAACCATTAATGACCAACTCGAGATAACAAAACATTTGCTGCCGTTGATTTAACTTCGCCACTCCCAAACCTCACGAAGCCTGAAATTAGTTGTGAGTCATGCCGCAAAACATAAAATATGCAAAACGCAGCCGATTGAAAATTAGAAAAGTAATTTCCTCAAGAGAATTAGCATAAAATTTCCTCGAAAGCAGCGAGTCGTCGCGTCTGAGCTTCGCAATATTATGAAGAAGTGTTCGCTCTTACACTGCACGAGAGGCTTGAGAAATCTTCAATCGTTCAACCCTCGAGTGCCGCGCGGCAATCTCCGAAAAAGCGTTAAATCAAATCAACTTTTTGCTATGAGTCGAGGCCAATGCTGAACCCTCAAGCCTTGTGAACTTAAATTAAATTCATATCGAGTGTAAGGGATCCACCCAGGTTTTCCCCAAACATTTATTTCTATTCATTCGTGATTCATCCGTCGTATCAATATCGTCAACCCCAAGCCGAGAAGGCGATTCGAGCTAAATGGGGTTGTTTTTGTGCATTCGAACAGCTTTTCATTCCCTAGAGTTTTTTTTCTCGACTCGAAAAGCCGGCAGAGCGAACTGGAAGGAAATTGTTTAATGACAGAATTGCGAGGGGAGAAAGAATGTTTTTGATGACGGTGAACACACGAGAGCCACCATCATGTTCATCCCTCGTTCCCGTCACTCACATTCAATGTCAAGATTAGCCTCGCGCCGTGTTGGACGGGAATCGGAATTGAGATCAATAGGCGCGATGCTTTAAGTGATGACTGAACGCGGCAATCGAAGTTAATGCATTTGACCTTGTCGCCGACAAATTCATTAACTTTCTCTTCCTTACATTCGCAGCGCGATGCATCAAACGTCAAACAAGCGAGAGGAGGCTCAAACATGTTTGTAATTAAAAATAATGAAAACAAACCGACCGGGTTTGTAGTCGAGAGAGCCAGCAGCTAATTCATCATCATGTTTTCATGCGTTTTATGAAAATTAATTATTTTTCACAGTTCACGAGACCATGGAAAGTTCTGAGAGGGAAATTCTAGAGAGAAAGCTGGTCGCTTGTTTGTTTATGCGAGGTTGCATCGAAACGGAACATGAGAAGCGATTCGACGTCTTAGGTTCCGCGGATAAAGTGCTCGATTCGCATATCAATTCGCTATTGTGCTTCATCGCGTATCAGATTTCAATGCAATCTTGCAACCAAGTAACGGACGAACCCGAGCAATGTGCAGCACGAACGATGAAGCATGAATAATTGCATTCAACTTGGCGATGTCCGCGACGCTGCGCCATAATTTTTCGCATTAATTTTGTTCACCGCAATGTTTGTTGGTTCATCGTTGCTTCTTTTCCTCGTTGGCATGAAAGGGCCTCGAAAAAAGCCTGTGAATGTCATTGCGAACAAAGCAAAGGCGACGAGCTTGTGAAAGTAGCGAGAGGGTCAAAGCCAAATGGCAGGGCAATAAGCCAATTACGCCGAACAGAAGCCTGAAACGTGTTCATAAATCGCGAATTAATGGAAATTTATCGTGAGACTTGAACAGAAATTTGCTGATCGATAAGAAACAAGAACTAGCCGAAAGAAATTATGAAAACTTCCTTCGTTGCGTCACGACTAGCTACGATTCTCTAGCTTTATGAAAACCTGATATCGAAAGCTTTTCCTTGTTGGAGAAAAGGCTTCTCGCCCCTCTCCGATGCGTCACGTTCGTTCTCTATTTTCGGCGTTTACAAACATTTTCCACAACGCTCCTTTTGTTAGATAATAAAAACTTTCGTTGTGGCGTTCCACACACAAGTCGTAGCTGAAGGAACTTCGGCTCATGCGCCGTCTCGGCTCACGGTAAAGCGAAATTTTTCCTTTTTCTACGGCACTTCTTTGAGCAAATTCGTCTCGAATGTTTACGATTTCCTGAGGAGCGGATTTATGCATGACTCGAAGTGATTCCGGCACCATCTGCGTTCCATCAACCCCAAAGACTTGAATGACTCTGTTTCTTTTCAGCTGAACAATCGAAGGCAAAGAGGCCATCGCCATTTTCCGCACTTGTGCTCGTTGGAGTTTCCACTGATGATGTCATCGGTCTCAGAAGCCTCGCATCGATTTTACGCTAGCTATCAGATCGTAGAAAGCTTGTAAATCATTTCGTGACGACACCTGCAACAGCCCCAGCTCGAGTTTCTTCATCCAACCTAAATACCGTCTCCATCAAACCTTCAGCGCGGCTTATTTTTAGCATCTAAGTGGCTCTAGAGTTTCATTAGCTGTTCCGTTTCTTTGAGCGTTGCGCGCAGCTCTAATTAAGAAATTATGTTGCCGCTCGTCGCAGCAAATTTATGACAACGTTCTGTGATTTTATATTTCTTTGAAATCGGGGACAGGGAGTGGTAAGCAGCAAAGTTGAACAATAAGACATTGAATTAGACGCTTCCTGACATCGCAATTGCTTGCGTGGGCTCCGCTCGACAACACAAAGCGCATCTTTATGCATTTCGACGAGACTCTGAGATAAAGAATGAATGCTATGCAAGTACGTTGTGTTGTTTCTGTGCATGCAATCGAGATAAGCTCAGGAATTTTTGGTGAATGTTTAGTGACTTAAAGCAAAGCGCTCAGGCTGATAACAACGAACGATTGTGGCAGTAAATCACACATCGTTCCACAATCAAACAATCCCAATAAAAATCAGGGGACGCTGATAACAGCGAGTGGAAGCGTTCGAAGGCTTTAAAGTGTCAACTCGTGACGTCGTTCGATCCTTTTTCTCATCTCGTTTCTCTCTCTCGTTCGAGGATGGAAAAATCGATACGGCCAAAGCAAATAAATCTTTCTGCAAACACTTTTGGCAGCGACTGGGATGGATTGGCCGCCGCCAGCAACGGACAGAGTGAAATGGGTCGGGATGGGAATCCATCACGTCGTAGTGATTCACGAATTTTCGCTCGCGAAGGAAAAATCGATACGAAGATTTGAAAATTTCATGTTTTCCCACCCACACTTTTGACGGATCCAGATTGACAACGAAAGTCTCACTCACCTCATTATGTCCCGGCAGATGTCCGTCAATGCTCAGCGAAATCCAAATATAGTAATCCGAATGTTGGGAGTTTTAATTAATTTAAAAAACTCGAAACTCTTTATTCTCCGACCACTTTTCACTTTTTTCCTCGAGTTGCTCTCGTCCAATCGATTTTCATTCGTTCTTCGACACTTTTCTGATTAACACTCACTTGACTGTTAATTAAATATGTTTTCACGAGCGATTGACTGATTGTTCTCAGTTATTTTGATTTTTTTAACGAGAGACGATCAACATTAATTTCTACTTGCGAGTGAACTGACGAGGGGAACGCGGAATGTTTGAACTGATGTTGAGGGTTCGCATAAGTTTTCCGTTATCCAAAACGATTTCCTTTCAACTAACTTTTATTCTTCTATTTTCCGTCTTTTTGATTTGTGACGATTTTCCCTAAATCTTTTAAAGAAACGTTGGCGCTGCCTCGCTCGAGCGGCTGTGGCTGAGACTCATGCTTCTTCCACGCGATGAAGTAAATGACCTGGAACGTTGCCTGAACTCCAGTCTCGTTCGTCTCTGGGTTCTTCCTAGGGTACATTTCATCGTAAATTGACGAAGCAGCCAAGAGAACATCTCGGTTAATTGTCAGAGGACGATTGTAGGCTGCGTTGCTTTCGCCCATTCCCTTCAAGTCGTGAAGCAACTCAAACATGCTCGGGTATCCAATCACCATTTCGTCAGTGTCGATTGTCAGCATCGTGAAACCAGCACGATTCAATAAAGCTCCGATGTCTCGAATCTTGGTAAACGGTGAAATGTGCGGTGATAATCCTCCTCGTCTTTCTTGCTCTGCCAGATGCAGCGACGATCGAAGTTCGTAAAGCGTTTCACCGCCGAACAGAGAAGCGAGAAATGCTCCGTCGGGCTTAAGGCAGTTGTTGACAGATTTGATGATGCCCGGCAGGTTGTTGAACCAGTGGAGTGCCAAGTTAGAAACCACCAAGTCTTGACTGTTGTCAGGCAGCTAAAACAAAAACAAATTAAGCCTCAAGAGTAGAGAATCGGCTCAGCCTAAACTCACATCGAGCATTTCCTTCTCTAACAGCAACTTCTCGATCTTCAGACCTGGCGTTCCTTCAACTTGTTCAAGCATTGTCGGGCTTATGTCGTACACCTTCAAGTTCTTGACAGTCTCAGCTAGAATGTGTCGTGTCAAGAAGCCTCGTCCACCTCCCAAGTCCACTGCATTCTCGAACTCCTTCTTTATATCGAACAACCGGTCCGACAATCTGAAGCCAATTTCTTCTTTGATGTAGTCGTAGGTGTCAGCGTCGTCACTAAAATGATTGATTGGTGAGTGTCATAGATTCCTGTTGAAGTTCTTATTACCTTTTCGCAGCTCGTTCCTTCTGCAATTTCTTCGTATGGAAGACGTCAAAAATATTCACATCGCTCGGCGTTCCCACATCACCGATTGATCTCGCCGTCGCAATCCTTGGGCAGAGAACTCTTCGAAGGAGCTTCAGCGTTTTGAAGTTTCTGTTGATAAGCGACATTTCCTTCACAAATTGAAGAGTTTTCCCCAACTCGCAAATTCAAAACAACTTCGGATCGACGGCGCCGTCGTTGCTTCAGTCACGCCGTCAGTTTTTCATGTCGCCGCCGAGCTGGAAAAACTGCTCAGTCGATTTTCCGCGAATTACTCAGTAAAACTAAATCCAATTCAGTTAAAATGCATTGAACAGTGTTGCTAAAGACTCACGGAAGAGTAAGCGAGCGAATTTAACTTCTAGTTGAGTAGCTTTAGTGCGATGAATGAGAAAATATTCGAGTGAAAATTGGAAAAACTGATCGATTTTCCTTCTTTTTTTTTGAAAAAGGATTTTTCCTCCCCGCGATGTGCGACTATTTTTTTGTGTAGTGCTTTGTGCATGAGAGGAGGCCTTGACGTGTGTTTTGACAAATGCCAGCAGTGAACGCTCCGGCGACGATCCGAGATAACGGAAAATGGAAAATCGCCCTCGATGAAAAACTCTGCAAACATTGAATTACATTTGTGGATTATTCATGAGGCAGTCTCCCCATTTTGAATGGGGCTAAGATTTTTCCCTCACCCTCGCTCTGTTCTTTCTCTTCTTCTTGCTCGCTGTCGCTGTGGGGTGAGGGAGGAAAAATCAATGAGAAAAAAATTGTTGGCTGCGTTACATACGTGAAAACTCGTTGCCCAAGGAGTCCCCGCGAAAAGTCCTTATCAGCACTCGCTCTCGCTTCGCTTTCTGTTCACACACCCCTTTTTATTATCTCCTAGTTTGGGTCGGTTCTCACCCTCGTCCCTCTTTCTCCTCATCGCCCGCAGAAAGAAAGAAAAACTAGTTGAAAGGAAAACAAAAGAAAATCGTTCAGTCTCCCGTGTCAGCTCCTTGAAAGAGGCTTTCCTTTTCGCATTTTCCTTTTCACTCGCCGAAAATGGACACGAGTGGGCGGTCGGGCCTTTTCAGCCGTCCATCGAAGCGTAAATTGACAAATTATCGCAGTTTTCTTCAGCAGCTTTCCGCTACTTGACGAGATGATTGAGGCTTAGCGAGAAGTAGAAGAAGTTGAGAGTTGCGTCATGCAGACGTTTGGTGCAAGAGGCTGAATTCACAGACGTTCGAGTGCTAGGAGTTCAATAGTTTAATGTTAAAGGACGGAAAACTTTTTTGGTTTAACTCTCATCGTGTGAATCTTGAATCAGTCGCCACAAAAATCGCAAAAGTTTTCTTTTTTCGCTCACCTAAGTAGACAAGTTTGAAGGAAATCTTTCATAGACAACGGCCACTTCGTGTTCAATTTCGCCAAGATCTCGTTTCGTTTTTGCACAAAAGATCAATACCGGGCGGCTTCTGAACGTCAAGCGAGCGGGCTTTTCGTTTAATTGGAATAGAAACCTTCAGCGAGGAGAAATGCTTTGTGGGTTTCTCGATTCTTTGTCGCTGATTCATGATTTTTCCAAGGATTTTCCGTGACGGTGGAAATAAAACAAGTACGAGACGGATTCATGTCCTTCGTCGTTTCATGAGCGTTCGCTTCTAATCCCAACTTTAATCTGTCAGCGTGTAAATTAATATCGTCGCAAAGCCCCAGCAATCACTGCGAAACAAAGTTTGCGATAAGTTGTATAAAGTGCTTCGCATTTGTTATGTAATTTGATGCCAGCGCGGAGCGATTCGCTTTCAGGTCGTCTGTGGCTGTCTCTTCCACTCGTTTCCAATGGCAGATGGCTTTCTCTAAGTACGCAAATCCCCTATTGCACATCTCGCAGCGCTTCTGAGGTTGCTGCGAACATTTCATTTAATTCCACGATCTGTCCATTGACACTCATTTACTCGTTTTGCTCAGCGAAGATTACCGCTTCGTTTTTATTTGCGCTGAGCTTGGAAAAGTTTGCTCTCGTCTTCATGGCTTTGGCGAGAGCTTTTGGAACTTTCTGATGCGTGGGGGAGATAATTAGAGCTGAAGCTAGAGATTTCCGTGTCTGGTTGATAATTTCTCTCATGACAAAGGTCCAGCAACATTGCCCAATCATCTGGGGGTTTGTAGTTCATTCCTAAGCTACGTGCAAGCGCTTGTGAGCTATTTCAAAAGCCACTTTAATGATCTGCCGTCAACAAACATCACAAGCTCGTTGGTATGAGTGCAGACTTACTTTTAATGCTTCTCTATGTGCACATTTCTGTTTGTTGAACGTGAAATCCATTGGGGAGTCGTTCTCGTTGGGGAATGGATGTGTATTGCTAGAAGAAGAAGAGAGTAAAGTCAGTCGGTAGGCATGAATAAGAAATCAACAGCAAGCAGAGAGAAAAGCTTTTAATGAAACTCCATTTGCTGTCTTTCTTTCTTCTTCGTCGTGCCTTTCAAAAAGGACGAGCGAGTGAAAATCAGTGATGAGTCACGACGGTTGAGCAGCGAAGGAAAAGTGATAAAGTGCGAATGTTTGTCGGGAAATCAGTTGGAGGCAGGAAAAGTGAAATTCTGAGTGGATTTGATGTTGGCAATCTCATTGATTTCCTCTGGGGAAAGTGCGCAAAGCGCGTAAAGGAGAGATTGGAAATCTTTCGAAAGGGTTCAACTGACTCGTCATTGGCTTGCTGGAGCTCCCCCAAGTTGTTCCCTTCGAGTTCGACAATCAGTGTTGAATGTTCATTCGACAAATTAATTGGTTTTGCATTTGAAACAAGATTGTGCGGATTAGCTTCATCAGTCATCGATTTTCATTATCTCCTAGTGAGATTATCGTGTGATGTTGCGAATCGACATGAAATTAAATTAAATCGCAAATTGTTTGTCATTTGGAGAATTGATTTCCCCCTTCTCTCTCCTTAAATCTGCTCCTTCTCGACCTTAAAGGACATTTGGATATTAATGAGCATCGTTAAGTGAATCACCAACTCTGTCGGCAACTTTTTAGTTTGTTGGAGCGAAGTGAAGCCAACGAATAAACATTTAAAGGAACATTTGGATTTTGGCCGTAGAGTGTGGACACGATCGCAATCCCACAAACAAGCAAAACTTTTCGGTGCTGTGGGCACTCAAAGTCGTATTATTATGGACGTGTATCAACCCGGCTTAGACAATGACGAAATATGTTTAGGTAACGAAATCATGCCACGGCTTTTTGTGTTGTTCACCAGCCCCATCCATCACAGTTTATGCTTTGCGACTGCTTTTTTATTGCGACCACAGCGATCGATGGCGCAAACTTTCGCCCTCTCTCCATCAACCGCATCAGCACAATTCTTTGTTTTTGATTTTGATGTTTGGTTGACGTCGCTCGATTGGAATTCGATCACCAGATGCACACACGCACAAGCCAAGCTAAGCGCTTTTCGTTGAGAAATCACGCTTCACAATTTCGTTTGTTGATCCACCAATCCATTTTCATCCATAAAATTATGATTTGAGCACGTGAAAACAATTTAGCTCGCTTCGCCCCCGCGCTCACACAAATCGATTGATTGAATTACGGGCTTCTCGCTGGCAGCAATCAAATTGACGTTTGATTATCGCCAAAGCCTTTCATTTTTTTTCTCCATAAATTCCCGTTCTTGTGCTCGCTCGTCAATTGAATGTCATCGCTTCAGCTTTCGTGCGGCTCCGGTTGTGTTGAATAATGTGTCGCGACCCTCTTTCGTTTTGCATCGAAATTAATTATTCGTCATTTGCTGAGCGTCGTCATTTGCTTCGTGAATAAACCAGCGAGTACAACAAAAGGGGTTGTAAGCGGGCAATAGCTAGCAATATGCTTGGCGCCGCGCTCCAATCTAAAATTCACAATTTGGCGCCTTTGAGTTGTTGGAAGGAACTATCGATTTAATAACAAAACGCAAATGAAACGGAAGTTGGTTCGCGTTCGGAGGGACTAAACGTTTTCTGTGTTGTGGTATTTCATGCTAATTTTCGTTTTCGCTCGCTTCCCTTAAGTTTATTGACTGTGTCGTGAAGTTTATTGACATTAAATCCAGGGATTGGTCTCGTGCTTGACCACTGTTTAATCTTTATCCAAGTGGCGTCCAATCCCTTATGGAATCTCGTGAACATTAACAAGTAATTTCTCTTTACTTCGCCAACAGAAAACGGTTTGCTGAGCTATGAGAACCCAAATTATCATCTTGATCCGAAATCAATAAAACACAATCAGAATCTATTTGAGGAAATCATGTCGGAGTCGAAACAGCGCGGAGCTGGCGACGCCAAAGTAATTATGAGCAACAGAAAGAGCTACGCGTGTTTGGATATCGGCTCGATGGGCGTTGATCTAAAGGAGAATTTCGAGTGAGTGGTCGAGAGTCGTCAGAGCGTGGGAAATTTCTAAATTCGATTCTGTCGTGACATTCATTAGGAAAAGTAAAATTCTCAGCGACACAAATCAATATCCAGATAACAAACTATTAACGGAGCAGCAGCAGCAGACGAGCGAGAATGGCGAGAAGAGTGACGAGTCGAGTGAAAAGTATGTGATAGACAAGCCGGAAGGCGATGAGAAGAGCGAATATGATGAAGATGGAAAGCGAGACGACAGCGAGAAAGTTATCCGGGCCGATAAGAAAGTCGTCGGCGAGAAACTGCCACCGGGCTGGGAGAAGCACGAAGGTTTGTTGCTGCTCGAACGCTAAACGGACACGAGTCGTTAAGTTTTAATGGCTGCGCTTCTCTCTTCCCTAATGTAGATAATGGCGGATGCTATTTCTGGCACATTAAGTCCGGCACGATACAGCGCGAAATGCCTTTATGGCCAAAGGAACTGAAAACTCCTCTCATACCACCAACAAGGTTAGTCATCACCTGAATATCTTGCGCAACTATCAATCAACTCTTTCTCTTCTTAGTCCGATTCCCGGTGGCGATGGAACCAACATGTTCTCGGTTGCATTCAATTCACTCTACAACTACAATGGCGAGTCTAACGGCCATCTCTCAAACGGCAGCGGCATTAACTCGGCTGTTGCTCGAAGCACGTCCAGTCACAATCTCGATCTCGACCAGGAAAACAAGAAACGAAAAGATTTGGAATACAAGTAAGCAACAGAACGAACTTGACAGCCGCGGACTAACCAGCGGAATTCCTTTCCAGACGACGCAGCTATCCGTTGAAGTCTGAAACCGACAAGCCCATCAGATTCGCGGTGAGATCGCTCGGCTGGGTGGAGATCGCAGAGGAAGACCTCACACCAGAGCGCTCGTCAAAAGCTGTAAATAAGTGCATCCTCGACTTGTCGTTTGGCAAAAACGATTTGCTCGATGTCGTCGGTCGTTGGGGTGATGTGAGTGTGAAGAGTCATGGGAAAGGCCCGAGAAGACGACCAACACGTTTGCTCTCTTTCTAGGGCAAAGACTTGTTCTTGGATTTGGATGAGGGAGCTTTGAAGCTTATCGATCCGGAAAATTTGACTGTTTTGAACACACAACCGATCCACACGATTCGCGTTTGGGGCGTCGGACGTGACAATGGAAGGTAAGCAAGAGTCGAACGAATGAACGCTAAAAAGGTTCATTTGTCATTCGAACGAATTGGGAAAAGTTTTTGCTGGAAATTTCTCATTGTGTTTTTCAATTTTTCTCCTCGAATGCTCGCAGAGAGCGGTGAGTAGACGGCCGGAGCTTTCACGACATTTTTGGCTGCAGTTTCAGCAGAATGTTTTCAAACGACTAATCAACATCTTTTTCTCGTTAACAGTGATTTCGCTTACGTCGCCCGCGATCGCTTGACCCGAGTCCATATGTGTCACGTTTTCCGGTGCGAGACGGCGGCGCGAACCATTGCCAACACTTTGAGGTAAAGAAATGGGACTACAAGAAAGGCGGAGAGGGTCTAACAGTTTTTCTCTTCCACTCGACAGGGACATTTGCAAGAAAATCATGATCGAACGGAGCGTTCAGCTCGATGGCAACAGTTGCAACTCATCAACGAAGCGAGCTGTTCGTCCGACGGACTTGCCAACAGAAAACCGGCAGCGTCGAATGAGACATGGTGAGTGTCGTAGACATTCAAAGCTTCAGCATTTAAAAACCTTCTCGCTTGCAGCACAATCTTTCCCAACACCAATGGAAGAACCAAAGAAAATCCTACGAGCTCAGTATCTCGGGTGTCTTGAGGTTCAACAGGCCGTCGGGATGAACACAATCAACGATGCCATCGAGAAGATTAGCGGAGAAGCGGCTCCCGACAACTGGATGTCAGTGAACGTTTCTATCTCGCCGTCAATGATTGCCGTTAAGCCGAGTGGAGTAAGTTGAATGAAACAAATACTTTTGGCGACGGTAATTAAATTATCGATTTCTCCTTCTTTTTTGTCTCGCCACAAACCAGGACGATGACCAAATAATTGTTGAAGCTCGCGTACGCTACTTGAGCTTCTTGGGCATTGGTAAGAATGTTAAAAACTGCGCCTTCATCGTTCACACGGCACAAGACAAGTTTGTCGCTCACGCTTTCCGTTGCGAGCCAAGCAGCGGAGCTCTCTGTAAAACCATTGAAGCTGCCTGCAAGGTAAGACGATCGGCTGAATTTCCCGGTGTTCAATTTTGTTCAAATTTGATCTCATTTTAGCTTCGATACCAGAAGTGTCTGGACGCGCATCCGGCCAACAGTCGCACCTCAGCTGACTCACAATCACCGAACTCAAAAGGCATCGGCGAAACGTTGAAAAACATCATGAACACCCTCACATTCAAAAAAGACGGCTCGAGCTCCTGAAAGTTTCACCGAAGCTTTTAAACAGCGAAAGCTTTCGCGTAAACCATCGACACAGAAATAACTTCTTGCCATGAGAACCCAAACCGCTCATCAAATTTAGTTTTTGATGGAACTTGTGCAATTTATTTCCTCATCATTTCGATTGATACTGAAAGTCAAAGAAACATTACCAAAGATTTAAGCGAAGGAAAAGTATTTAATTTGTATTAGGAAGCTTAAGTTAAGTGTCAGAGAAGGCTAGTCCTCCATCGATGTTCAATTTAATCTCAGTTAATCTTTCGTTTTAAGAAGAAAAGTATTTAAACAGCAACAAAACAGAACAACAGTCATTACTAGATGTCATAAAAACGCTATTAAATGTTCAATTAACAGCGCCGTGCTCTCTTCTCTTCTGTTGTTCTTCGTCGCCTTATTGCATCGCATAAGAAAGATGAACATTTAGATTGAATCTCATTATCATCAAACACTCAGAAATTAGGAAATTTTACTTCTGTTTTCGCTTTAGTTTAATTTCGTTTTAATTGCCGGAGCTTTCATCTGGCGGATCTGGAATGTTTTCTCGGAAATACTCAAAACTTTTTTAATCGCTTTTCGGTGTCGAATTTATCTCACTCAATCTCTCTCCTTTCCATTAGGCTATTCCTTTTGTTAATGTTCGTCCGGGTGAACGCTCCAGCTCCGATGAGAGTTGAGGGAAACTTTGATTTTCCAATTCCGAGGAAAGCAGTGAAGCTTTTTTCTTCTTCGAGACATGCCATAACTGCATTAAGATTTACAAGAAACCTGCTTTAAATGCTATGAAATTGAGGACATAAATAAATTATATTAAAATGTATCTAATCGTAAGTCGGGGAGATGATGAACATTGATTGTATTTTTTTAAAAAACCGG
Source organism: Smittia sp. YW1114-2 (assembly GCA_033064975.1). Lineage (NCBI taxonomy): Eukaryota > Metazoa > Arthropoda > Insecta > Diptera > Chironomidae > Smittia > Smittia sp. YW1114-2. The sequence goes on from CP093833.1 coordinate 16,633,524, forward strand.
GGAAATTTGTCAGCAGAACGAAGGCCAGTAAAGCATTTCTTAACTTTTCGTTCTCATTGCGAAATAAGAACTCAATGGAACTAAAGGAAATCCACGATAACTAAATGTATTTACGAGCTTTCAATATAATGGAAAATGATATGCGATGCAAGAGCTTTCGAGAGTGTTGAGAGCTCTTCAGAGCTTTGAAAGCTCTCGCTAAAAGTTCTTGCATCGCTCTGCGTAAAGGGAACGACTGCGCATTGCGCCACCGACTTTTGACATCACCACATGTTTTCATCCACGAGAGAAATCTCAAGCTTGACGTTCGTCCATCAACGACTTTGTTTCTGTTTAGATCACAGCTCGAGTGACCCAATTTGCTGTCGTTCCCGCAATAACAAGAAATGCATTTGAATGTGCTTAAAGTTAATTAAAACCTGCCGCATTATCTCATCAAAGGAACAGACATTCCCACTCATTCTGCTCACTTTCAACGGGTGTAGAGAATCTCACTGGACATCTTTCTCGCTAAGCATTTTACGGCAGCCAGTAAAGTAAAATCCAAAAATAAGTAAAAGCTTGTAATTTAAGAAAGTCAATAAAAATGAAAATTAAATTGAAAATCGCTTAGAAAATTATCCGCAATGAAAATGTAATGGAAAACTTTATCGGCTTCTCGGCGGCGACCTGCGCTCTTAATTGCGAGTTTTCTCCTCCCTGAGGCGCAAGTGACCGTCGATTGGATTTACTTAAGGGGATTAATAACAATTGAGAGGACACAAAACACAGACACACACATTTTGCAAGAAAACCACAAAGTAAGATTGGAAGTTTCATGAGAGTCGACAAGGAAAAATATCAAAATCATAGCAATAAAGCAACTAAAGTTAATGCCCAACATCATTCGCTGGTAAACAATTTTATGCGCTAAGCTGCGTCGCGAGAATTTGCGTTGTGAACCTTCAGATCGAGGCATCAGCTTCTGCTCATAGTAAAACTGTAGTGAGTGGAGGCCGCTTGCGATCTTCATTTTAAGCGATGGAAATTCTTTAAGGCAAAATTCAACATGAAAGGAATGGACAATGCTCGTTTTTCGGATGAAAATTGTATAAAACGATTGAATAAAAATTATAATTTTGCAAGGAAAATCAGAATTAGTTTTTTTTTGAATGCAGTTATCGATTTTCCAAGATCAAGCTGGATTTCTTTCAATTTACTGCTGCTCGTTTGTGATCGTGTTCTCGTCAGCGTCGTCGTCACTTGCTGTCTCATTCAGCTCGGCCAGCACAAGATCAATTTTCAGTCGGATCTCCTCCATCTCTTTTTCCAAAATGATCTGTTCACGCAAAGCTTCGGGATCGTTTTTGAATTTCCCGGAAATGACCGATGATCGAGGCTTTAGATCGATGCTTTGAGGACTGAATGGAGCGGTAGCTTGCTGTAAACAAACTCATTAAGCTCATGAAAGCAGATGACAATATTTTCAAACCTCGGCTGCTTCTATGTCTTCTATCGTTGCTCTTGATTTGCGACGATTGAGGCTCGTCCTGATATCGAGCGCTTCATTTTTCAAACTTTCAACGCTCACGCTCGTAATGTCAGGCAGCACGTCAGGTATTCTGTTCCAGAATTGATCTTTCAAGAGCTCCGGATGATCGTTGTGCATCTCGTCGACGATCAGGTAGGACATTTGCAGGTTTCGGTCAATTATTTGGTTCACATCGAAATCGTCGTCATCTTCGCCGAAAGGATTCATCAGCGTCTCTGCTACTTTTAGCCATCCCATGTAGAAGATGAACTGCAAGGTGATAAGAAACGGGAAAAAGCCCAAGAAATCCGAAGGGATTGATGGATTGAACTGCTTGTCTACAACTTGATGCGCGAGTAAAGCGATAAGCAGAAACGTGTAGACAGCGATGGTCACTACTTGGGTGTAAACCAGTGGTATTGAGATCGAATTGTAGCTCATGAGGTTGCCGCATTGTCCTCGGAATCCGTTCAAGGAGTCGATGATTGTTGTCAAAGAAAGATCGTCACGAATTCTTCCCTCCTTTCTTGCACGAGTGGCGAGACTCGAAGCCCAAACGATAGGAAGAAAATTTGTGCTGTACCCTGGGAACTTCAGCTCGAGATACTCCACGATAGCGAGCTCGTTTTCGTGAAGGAGCCCAGCGGCGACCATGTCTGAAGTTTTCGGAAACCGTTTGTGGACAGTTGGCGAAAGAACTCGAAGAACCATCGTCAGACTGAGGCCTAGTAAAAAGAAGTTTGAGAACGATTGACGGTCTGAAATCCAAGCAAAACCCACAAACATATCTCATCATTGTTCGTCTCATAGCTCGACCGACTTCATCGTAACCGTGAACAGTGCTGGAGACGTAAACGGCGATGCCTGTCGGCCATGGAATGCTTGCATATTGAGACCACCAGCGGCTCATCACGAGCGAGACGAAAAAGCCGAGAACAAACGATAACGGAACAGTCGTCAAATGTCTTTCAGCATTCGCGACGAGTTCCTCGAAAAACGGTTTGCCTTCGTCTGGTAGAAGCAAGTAGATGATGTGGAGAAGATAGAAAATCGCCAGGAACGCCAGCAAGTCCTTCCAGAGAAGCTTGTAAACAGAACCGTGCCATCGCCAAAGAAGTTTGACGAACGCCAATCCGCGTGATGTTGCGACTGGAACGAGAGATTGTCTTCAGCTTAGTTGAAGCAAGTCTATCGATTACCTTCATTGCTGTATGAAATTGTCATCTCAACTTGAAATTTTGAATCGAACGAACGAAAATTTATTGTGATGAGCCAAAGTCGATGATCACTGCAATGAACTTCGTCGATTGAAACAAATTCACATTAATTAATCAACTTTATTATCTGGTTTAAGATCTCAGTACAAATTCTCCTACGAAGTACAAAATCTTCATTGGAACGTTAGCGCTTTGCAGTAGCGAGGAATCGGAAAGCCTTTTGAAATATCATGAAGTTGTGGTGTTTAAGGTGCGCGACTGTTTCGTGTCTCGTTTAGTTTATTGTTTACATTATCACACTTTCGATTCTTAGAACTTTTAAGGCGAACAGATTAAGGCAAATAACAAAGTGCAAGCAGCAGATGATTTAGAGTGGAAAGCTTTCCTTCCAACGAAAATGCTTTTTCTTAAACTGTAATCTTAATCAAATTAGCGTTTGCAATGAAGTTTGTTAATGAGATGGTCGTTATGCGTCGAGAGTCGGTGAGCTGTTGCCGCTCGCCGATTGAGGCTTCGTCAGAGCGTCTGTAAGGAGCTCTTGCAGCTCAATTTGGTTAACGATTCCTTGTTGCGCTGAGATGCTGCGGGCCATTTTCTCTTTCTGTCGAGCGATTCTCGCAGCTTCGCGCTCTTGCCGAAGTTTCTCGAACTCATCTGGAGGTAGCGAGCTGTCGAACTCTTCAGCGTTAATGTTTTTCTCAGACTCTTGGCTGCCGAACTGTTTCGGGTCGAAGGCAGACATTGTGTCGGGCAGGTGAGAGCTGCTGGTTGGTAGCCGTCCGGCTGGAGCGGATGAGCTCAGCAGATCATCGACACCGCCTGGAGGGAACAGCGAACTGTGCTCGTCGCCATGAACTTGCGCAGAGTGGAAACGCTCGTATGGTGGAACGCGTCCCGGAACATCGACCGGCAGACTGGGCGTTGGGATATTTGCAAAAATACTTTGTGCTGTCGGACGCGGTTCTTCCTTGTTTCGCATCGAAGTTATTGTCATTTGCTCATCGACTTCTTCGATAACTTGATCCGTAATCTTCATACTTCCGACAGTTGCTGGGATTTTCCCAGCGATGCTAGCAGAACTTGCCGACGTTCCTAATCGCATTCCTGTCTCGGGATTGTGGCTTGAGCTACTTGGTCTGCTATCGTTCTTGCTGTCGTCTTTGCTGAGGAATCTCTTAAGCAGTGAAGTGACAGTGTTAACACGCGATATAGTCCCCGCGACGGAGTGCATTGAGTTCGCTGACGACCCGCTAGCATTTCGCTTTCTTCCCGCGGAGAAATGAATTCCACTCGCGTTATCGTCCTGGTCCTACAACGAAAGGGAGACAGTTTGACGTGAGAACAAATCAATAGTGAGCCTTTTTCTGTTCGTGTTTAAAACTAATGAAGGAAGAGCTGCATGTCGCCCGCTTGGGATTAGCCTAACTCCGATTAAAGAAACTCAGTTTCAGTTTCGTTCTTCAACCGCGATAAATTCACGTCATTAATTCTCATTTCAGATAGCATTAGCTTCTGGCTTTCGTTCCATTAGCTGAGTAATGGTTTGTTAGTCATCACTTTAATTAAAATTTCTTGTTAAGATAATTCAAGGTTGTCGTTAATTGAAACGAGAAGAAAGGGAAACTTAGACAAGAACTCAAAGCGAGAACTCAAGATAGATCAAAGCTGTGCTTAATTTGTAGTAAAGTTCAATCATGTTTGCAAGAAGCCAATACCAAATCCACCACCGGCAAAGCAAAGTCCAATCTACGACACTTTTAAGTCGTGAAGGTGCAACGCTCTGTGGATTCTTCTAACCTTGTCGCTGTCTATCTCAGGGTTTTCAGGGAATTCATAGTTCAGAGAACTTTTACCGACCATGTCATCCATTTTGGCCATCGAAGGCACCATCGGAATGATGTCCGCCTTGTTTCCTTTCACTGCAATGTTCGCCGTTGACGGCTCCGGTGGGTTCTCTCGGTTGTTCATCGATGCGACAGTGTACGGCATCTCCGTAGTCAGAACTGTGTCCCAGTATTGATCCTTCAGAAGTTCAGGATGGTCGTGATGCTACAAAATATATTTCATTAGTTTGATCAATCGTTTGTCCGCTCGATTTGCGCACCATTTCATCCACAATGAGATAAGAAACCTGAAGATTTCTATCGATCATCCAATTAACTTCGAAATCGTCATCATCATCGCCAAAAGGATTGATCAGTTGCTCGGCCACCTTCAGCCATCCCATGTAGAAGAAGAACTGAAGCATGCTGAATATCGGGAAATAAAGATCTACACGGTTTGTGTATCCGTTCTCTTTGCCCTTGTCTTCAATCCACTGCTGTCCCATCTGTCAATGAAATCAATTTAATGCATTTTGAAGTTGACACGCCATGAATCTACTCACTAATCCCGTGATAAAATATGAGTATACGGCGATGGTAACCACTTGAGTGTAAACTAATGGAATCGAGATTGTGTCATAGCTGATAAGTAAGCCGCATTGCCCTCTAAACTTGTTGAGCTCGTCAATTATCGTTTTTACTGCGAAATCGTCACGGATTCTCCCTTCCTTCCTCGCTCTCGTGATGATACTTGCCGCCCACACAATCGGAAGCCTTGAGAGACAAACAGAAGCTTCAATATAAAGGAGGTGAAGTCAAAACAGTTTCTTCTTACCAGTGCTTGGAATGTTTTGGGAATTTAACGTTCAAATCTTCGATAATTTCTTTCTCGTTTTCATTCATCAAACCAGCTTCGACATAATGATTGAGCGACGGAAAACGCTTCTTGACCTTCGGCGATAGATTGCCAAGCACCATTGTGATGCAGAGACAGACATATCTCATTATTGTCCGTCGCATTACTCTGCCCTAGTTTGCGTTAGAATGAACATCAATTAAGTTACGATCAGAGCGTTTTTATGTCAGCAATAAAAATTGTCAGCATGAAACTCGTCGTCTTACCCTTTCGTCCTGCCCATGTACTGTTGCCGACACGAACACCGCTATGGGATCAGGCCACGGAATGCTCTAAAACAAAATACTCTTCATTATCATTCGTTGACATGGTCAGCTGTTTGAGTTCACTCACCGTGTACTGGCTCCACCATCGAGTCATGACAATGCTGCGGAATGAAATGCAATACATTTTAACAAGTTTAAAGTAGCACAAGATATAGAAACCAACCTGACATAGAACCCGAGAACGAACGATAAAGGAATCAGATTGGAATGCTCGTCGCAATATTTGACAATCGCCTCGAATGTTTTCTTCTGGTCAGTATTTAGCACGACGCGATAAGTGATGTTCAAAGTGTAGTAGATGAACAGGAATGATGTCAGGTCGAGCCAGACGAGCTTATAGATTGATCCTCGCCACCTGAAAATAGGAATAAGAAGAGTGCATGAGCCAGTTGTGGTTGTCACGTGCCTTCGATTAATGCCGATTCACAATCAATTAGCGAATTTACAATTCAATTAGCTCCAAATATATTCCTGGATATAAAATATTACGATTTAAAATTCCCGTCAAATCAATTTCTACGCTTGAACTTGACAGACGCTCAAAGAAAATCGCGATGAGCTCCGGACACTTGAAGGATTTTTATCACGAGAAAACTGTTTTGCTTACTGGATCGACGGGATTCATTGGACGTCTGATCCTCGCGAAGCTTCTGAGACTCGGAAATATTAAAGAAGTGATACTTTTGTCCCGGCCAAAGAAGGGAAAAACGAACGATGAGCGGTTCGAAAACATTCTGAGTGGATTTCTGTTCCAAGAGATGGAACACTTCGACGTAAATTATCGAAGCAAGTTGAGAATCGTTAACGGTGACATGGTAGTTGATGGATTGGGAATTTCTCCCAGTGACCGCGAGTACATTTCGAACAATGTTAACATCGTAATTCACGGAGCTGCAACAGTTCGCTTCGACGAGAAGTTGCAAGACGCCGTCAAGATCAACATCTTTGGGACAAAAAACATGCTTGACCTGGCCACGTCTATTAAGAAGCTTCAAAGCTTCGTTCACATTTCAACGGCTTATTCGCAATGTCCTTACTCAGAGATCAAGGAAACTTTTTATCCGCCAGCTATGGACTACAGAAAGGTTCTCGATATTTGCGATAAGTTGGATGAAAATTACGTCAATTCGACAACGAGCAAGTTAATTGCGCCCTGGCCCAACACTTACACGTTTACAAAGGCAGTGTCAGAAGACATGATTCGACAGTACGAGGACCGGCTTGCTTTAGGGGTCATAAGACCTACAATCGGTAAATTAAATTTCTTATTGAAAGAAACTAAGTCAATATCATCGTTTTACAGTTCAGTCGACTGTTCGAGATCCAGTAGCGGGCTTCATAGATAAACTCATCGGTCCTGTGGGCCTTGCGGTTGCGGTGGCTGCAGGATTACTGAGAATCGTCAAAACAGATCCGAAAATATCCACCGATATCGTCCCAGCGGATGTCGTAGTGAACTCGACACTTGCAATTGCGAGAGAAGCTGCGAAAAACTCGTCGAGACATAAAGCGGAAGTTTATAATTGTTCAATCAGTCATATACGAAAGGTTTCGATATGTAAGTTATTCATTTTGTAAACTTTTGTGACCTCAATCACGTTCGATTTCAGCTTTTGCTTTGCAAGAGCTAATAAGATGTGTAAGGAACCGGCCAACTAAGCGAATGATCTGGGCGCCGCTTTACAACGCAACTTCTTCTGAATTTATGTACAAGATTTGTTTTTTCCTCTATCATTATGTTCCCGGTTTCTTCATCGACATCTTTCTGAGAATCAAGGGATCCAAGCTTAGACTAACGACAATTTACTCCAAGATCTACTTCCAATTGAAGTTGCTGGATTTCTTCATGAGTCGAAGCTGGGAATTCAGACACGAAAACATGCAACGAATTTACGACGATATGAGCGAGAAAGATCACGAAGATTTTCCTGTCTTGATCAGGTCTCAGGATTACGAGGATCACGCTGTTAAAGGAACCGAAGGACTCATGAAGTATTTCTTCAAAGAAAACGACGAAGATGCCAAACTCGCTCGGAAGAGACTCAAGATGTTCAACGCTCTGCACAGCTGCTTCCTTGTCGTGTTTTATGGAGCTTCATTTTATTTTCTTGTCATCAAGTTTCTTTCATAGTTGACATCAGAGCGATAGAAAATAAAGAAAGCGTGGGAGTGAAATTGGATTAAAAGGAAATTCCTAATTTTTAATCGCCGGGTGACATTGAGGCCGCTGACTAAGCAATGTCAGCTGAGCTTTGCGTAGCTTTAAAATGTAGAAATTTCGTTTGGAAATCGAGTTTTTCTGACGAAAAAATAAATCGATTGACATTTCGAATCATTACAAAAGAAATTATTTTATTTCTAATTTTCCATATTTATATGGAATCAAAAAATAAAAAAGAGTTTGCATCGTCCGGGAATCGAACCCGGGGCTCCCGCGTGGCAGGCGAGAATTATACCACTAAACCAACGATGCTTGGGAACTTCGCTGGCTAAAATACAATTTAAACATTTTGCAGTTTCGACCAACATCAACGATTGAAATTTCTGAGCTCTGTTACGCTGGAGTTCGAGATCTCGGAGGTTCCGACTCTTGATTGTGGATAGGAAAACTGTCGAGCTTCACAACAGCCGATGACGGACTGACTTCGTTTGTGAACAAAACCAGTCTTGATTCTTTCAATCCATCTTAAGATTTCTACTGCAGAATGCTCATAAAGAAGGCACTGAGCGGTTTTAACAAAACTGCAAATTGAACATACTCGATTGACTCAATAACATCTATTTGAAGGAATCGGGACCAATTTGCGAATGTAGAGGAAATCTCACGGTAAAGCATATCTTGATTGATTGTCCATTTTACGCAACAGCTAAGAGATCATGGCATCACCAACATAAATTTTTTATAAGATCAGAATATGTCTAAGAAAATTATAGAATTTTAAAAAAAGGTTTCATACAACAAAATTTAAGCTTCTTGGATATCAAACTTTCTCTCTAACGCAACTCATTTTCATTGCAGAGGAATAAGCTAGTGAAGCACTCGACTCCGCAGACTACTTGGCACATCCATAATGGGCAAGACTGAGTTATGTACGTGCGGGCCCACAGCTTGCTAAGGGGTAGACGAAATCAGGGATGGGACCAAGGTAGTGAGACTCAGTTCCTCGGCGGAGTGCGGGCTTGCCATCACTCCATTACAGTGTTAAAAATAATACGTCAACCATCGTTGACGGTGGTCTGTGGCCCACAGAGCAGAGATGACAGTCGAGACTTAAGTCAAATGAATTCAATGCAAAAATATAATTAAAAATTAAAAAAGAATCTGCATCGTCCGGGAATCGAACCCGGGGCTCCCGCGTGGCAGGCGAGAATTATACCACTAAACCAACGATGCTTGGGAACTTCGCTGGCTAAAATACAACTTGAACAAATTTGCTTGGCCTATGCTTCAGTAGCATTGCTTGTCGACCTAAATCGACGATCGAACTTTCATTGCAGTGGCTGAATTAAACTTTATAATTTCAAAGCACAGATTCCTTAAAAGCCACGAGCATATCGCGGTCGTTCAGCTGCCTTTGAAGCCGCTGCAAGCTATGAACCGCTTTAATTTATCACCGACAAGTGCTGTTTACTGTCATTTGATAAGATCGTCAATCTTAAATGTCACTTAGAGACCACATCGAGTGTTCAGATAACTTTCAATTGCTGACTCAAGCATCACTTTCAAGTATTTACTTTAACTATGCTTCAAGGATTGAATTCCAATGCGGTTTAATTAAAACAACAGCTCAAACATTTAGCATGAGATCGCTAACGTAATCAGCTTCAGCGATTGAGTTTTTCCATCCTATGAATCATCTGCTTTGCCGTCTCGATAATTTATTTAAAGATTTGTTTCTGAGTCGCCTCCGATTCTCGTTGGGCGAGACCAAATTACTCTCAATGACCTTGACAATCAATTCGCTGCCAGATGCTTTTTAGTCGGTCTAACAAGAGGGGGATCTAAGTGATGATGAAGCGACGGAAGGAAAGCCTTGTCATATTGATTTGATTAGTGTTCGAGTGGCTATTTTTGGACAATTCTTTGCGCAATATTTACGCGCTGCAAAGGAAGCGAAGGAACGCAGGTTTTTCTCATCGAGTTCAACAAACGACGAAATATTTCGATCGATAGTCAAGCCAAAGACTCGCAAGTGAATATAGGTCATGAATTCAGTTAGCAGACGTCAAGGTTATCGATGCGACAGACTCGTCTGTTTGTTTTGATCGTGGTTTGTCATCGAAACCAGTTTTAAGAAAGTGTCGCGTGAGGTCAAACGCGCTTTTACTCTCTGCATGAATCAACGGCCGATGAGCAAATTGCTCCGAGCAATCAAACTGAACATAGCAGACTTATCAGCCTGTCTTTGAATGACGTTATGCGACCTCAGAGATAACACACAAGCCGAGCGAGCGGGAATGGAAGAAATTCGAGTCCCATGGAACTTTTTCATAACAAGCCGGGCGACAGTGTTTGTGATCTGCAAACAACAAAACGTTGATTAGAGACGCCTCACTGCTTTACGTCTTGTTGGCACAAAACAAGGATCAGAAGCAACAAGACGAAGCGCCGGCTTTGTAATTACAATCAGCTCAAGTTTCGATCCACCTTCCAATTTGCCGCTTCACTGGTTTAACGGCGTTAACATCGAAAGCGATGACTTCCTTAAAATCAGAGAATGTCGGTATGAATTAGCATCGACTGCTTTACCAGAGATATCAGTAACATGCTCTTGAAATCTCTGGCTTTACGATAAACTCTGCTGTGATTTGAGTGAACTCCAAGCACTGTTATGACTCAATCAGAGAAGACTCGGAAACGCTGGACACGCAACGAGCAAATCAAACGTGAAGCCGATTGGATAAGATATTCGTGCGAGGTAATTTTTACCGCGCGACCGAGGCTAATGGAAAATAATTACGCGGGTCTATGCGGAGCTTCAATTGGAAACACATGTTCTAACCGCGCAGAGGTCGTAGCGAAGCCGAAACCGGTTCTCAGCTCGCGAAAACGAAATCGAAAGAAATTTGGGCTTCGTTTTGCCTTCAATTTCTTTGCAGACAAGTTCAGCTTCGATTCTACTTCCAAGTTAGAAGAGCTGACGTAATATTCTTGAGAAGTCCGAGATATTCATCGCCGGTTATGCAAATATTGTATGCAAAACTCGTCGATGAATGAAGCACCAACTTCTCCTAGTTTAATGAACTTTACGGATTGATTTGATAGAGGAAATTCTTCGTTGACACAACAATCGATTTAGGAAATTGACGGCGCGTTGAATGTGAGCCTACATGGCGTATAGCGCCAATTAGCTGTTGTTTAATCAATAGGAGGAGCGTTTAGGCGAAAATTAAGCGCAACTGGTTCAGTAACTCACCTCACTAGCAGCTTGAGGAAGCATCCAAAGCCTCGACATGTGGCGACTTGCGCTGTGTAAGACACCGTCATGTTGCTATTGACTGATGTCTACGTCAACTGTCGCGGGTCTCGATGTTATTTTTAAAACTACTCTCTCTAGATTGATTCACTCTGTTGACACAATAATTCACACGATTTCTTTTAACGACAGCAGTCTTCTGACTTTGTGGAACCTAGACCATCATCACATCTTGCACGATTTTTCTGTTTCACTACAAGTTGACTCTCATACTCCTCACTGCACTTGTTTGTTCATTGGCTCTGTTGTCAAACTTCTACGGGAACAAAGATCATGTAGTTTGATTCTGAGAGATTCTGTCAGCTTGCGGTTCGTATATTCAACACAAGAAATTAGCGACACAGAACAAATCACCTCGAGTGGAACCGAGCTCAAGCCCGCGACTCTGTGGGAGTTTCGCGAAATACTTTTCGACTTTGCTGTCGTCGACGATACAATTATTAGGATCTTGAATGAGGCAAATAGAAGATCGTAAAGCCTAAGTAAAGAGCCGGGCAATCTTAACAAATAATTAAAAGAACTAACAGACATTCGACCAATTTAATTCGTCGGTAGTGAGGCAGTGAACTACTTTAGAACGTGCGCGATTCGTAGGAAAACGAAAGTTGCCGAGTGTTTTCTCTCGTCGACGGATAATGAGGGAATCGAAGCGTAATAATTCAACTCAATCGCCAAGGGCGGAAGGCCCCAAAGCGCTGCCCAACAATAATTACTTTGTGCAACTCGTCGGACATAATTCGCACTGACACCGCGCCGATTGACTTTTCCCAGAATCAATCTCAACAACAATCAACTCCATTTCACAAGCTTTTCTGTATTACTCGCTTAGATATCTCGAGTGATTCACTCAAGGTGATTTATTCAAAGTTTTGATTCACAATCTCTTGCTAACACAACTCACAAATTGAACCTACAAACTTTGATATTCCTCGATGTTCCTTCACTTTACTCTTTTAGACACAAAAGAACCGACGGACGATCACCTTAATTATTGAATTATCTACACAGAAATATTTAGCGGAACGATTTAAGAAAGACTGACTCGATTGAACGAGGGCGACAAAGCGAATGCGGCGAAATATTTTTGAGACAATTTTGAGAGAGAACGAGAGAGTAAGATGAGGCTGAGAGCGTGAGAGAATAAGCTGAGAGCGTGAGAGAATGAGCAGATGACGGTTGGCGCTCCGCAACCTTCCAATTCCCCTCGACATTTTCCCGCGTACTGTTGAGCTGAAGCTGTGAAAAAATAAAGTTTTGTTAATTAAGTCGCTTGGCTTTTGGTGCATCTGAACTGATAATGAATGACTTAAGCCATCTGACGTCGTTTCAGAAGATCGAGAAGGTAAGAGACATCGGATATCGAGCTAAGCTTCAAGATTTAGCAGCGCAACTCTTCTTGTTTACAATTGCGAAATATATTTTGCTACGATTTTGATTGTAGATCGGAGAGGGAACTTATGGAATCGTCTACAGAGCCAAGCATAAGCACAATGGGATTGATGTGGCGCTTAAGAAGATCCGACTAGAATGGTAAATCAGTTCAAGCTATTTTTAGGTTGAAGCGTTCATCAACTGTTCAACAACTTCAAGATGAACGAGACTGGATCTTGGGGGTGATTTGCGTGACATTTAAAACTCGTAGCACCACAGGATTCAGCTTCGTTTGTTGCTGGAAACTCGTCTGGACTTTCACAATCTCACAGACTTCTAGATTTGTTTTTCTAACCATTCGCAATTTCAGTGAGACTGAAGGAATTCCATCGACTGCCATGCGTGAGATTTCGCTCTTGAAGAACATGAAGCACCACTCGATTGTTCAGCTCTTTGACGTGATCGTTGCTGGTGGCTGCATCTACATGGTCTTCGAATACCTCGACATGGATCTTAAGAAACTCCTCGACCGGAAGAAGAATTTGCTGACTCCGAAGCTCGCCAAGAGTTACATGCATCAGCTCCTTCAAGCCATGGACTTCTGTCACTACAACCGAATCCTGCACCGAGATCTCAAGCCACAAAACCTTCTTCTCGACTGCAAGGGACACATCAAGCTCGCTGACTTCGGACTTGCTCGCACCTTCAGCATTCCCCTCCGAGCTTACACACACGAAGTCATCACGCTTTGGTATCGAGGTCCAGAAATTCTTCTCGGTGGAAAGATCTACTCGACCGGCGTTGACATTTGGAGCGTTGGCTGCATTTTCGCTGAAATGGTTGGAAACACTCGAGCTTCGTTTTCAAACTATGAACTAACTTCTCGTCTCATTTCAGCTGGTACATCGACCAATATTCCAAGGCGACAGCGAGATCGATCAGCTCTATAAGATCTTTCGCCAGTTCGGAACGCCTGATGAGACAGTCTGGAAAACAATCAAGCAACTGCCGGACTACAAAGACACATTCCCTAGCTGGGAGCGTCTGCCACCGAACCCTCGAATTGCAAGCAACCGCGACGCGCTGGATCTCTTCGAGAGGATGACTCAATACGATCCCGATCTCAGAATCTCCGCACGAGACGCTTTGAGCCACAAATATTTCGACGACGTTGTGCTGGTGCCGGTGAAACTTCCGCTGCCGCCGGGAACGCTTCCAAGCAACACTCACGACTTTATAGATACCTGAAATAAGGGGAAATTGCGAAATAAAATGTTTGTTTTTGTTCACGATTTTGTTTTAATTTAGGTCTCAGGAATGAAGTAGCATTCGATGTAATAATAAAGCTGAGGATTGCGATTCAGCCCTCACAGACAGCTTCGTGCTTGCGGTTTTTGTCGTTCTGGAAAAGACCGCACTTCCTGCAGCCGAATGACGAGACTCCCATGCAGGCGATGAGGTGTCGCATAGATAAATAAATGACTTAAAATATCTGAAACTTAAATAGAGCAAACATCGAAACGTTTTTTCGAGACAAATGTTTTTTATTGTTTTTAAGAAAAAGTTCACATGATTTAGTTTAATTAAGGTTTCCACATCTTCAGCAAGCCGTCTTCGCTGTAAGTGGCAAGCAAGTTCTGATGTGGATGATGCGCAAGTCCGATCACGTCTTTCTCGTGAACGTTCAGAGTTCGCTCGAGCTTTCCCGATGTGCATGAGAAGCAGTAAAGAACCATATCCTCGCCCACGCAATAGATGAATTCTCCCAACGGTGAGATGATCGCAGTTGTGAAGTTTCCTCCTTCGCGCTTACCAGACGAGAACGATCGGACAATTTGACCCTGCATGTTCATGATGACGACAGTATTTGATCGATTGCAGACGACAAAGTTGTCAGGGTTTTTGGGAAGAATCATCACTGAGTTGACAGCTAAGTCATTGCCGAGTGATTTGAATGTTGAGATGCATTCGGTGGTCTTCAGCGACCAGACCTTGACGCTCCCATCTGATGAAGCGCTCAGCACGTGATGTCCGTCCGGTGAAAACGCTGCTTCGTTGACAAATGAAGTGTGGCCTCGGAACTCCTTCAACATCTTTCCTGACTTCAATCCGTGCAAGTGAATCAGATGATCGAACGATGCCGACAAGATCTGGCTGTTGTCGCGAGAAAATTGAAGACATGTGACGCCTTTGGTGTGAGCTTTCTCGAACCGGCGGAGACATTGGCCGGTTAGAATCTTCCAAACTTTGATCTGTCCGTCTTGAGCGCCTGTCGACAACATTTCGGAGTCACGAGAGAAAGCCATTGCAAGCACCGCCGTCTCCATCATCATGAAGTTGTCTTGGGCTTGATACTTCAAATCTTTACGAATCTTTCCGGTCGTGAAATTCCAGACTTCGATGAATCCGTCGACACTGCCAGTGACAAGATATTGGCCGTCAGGCGAGAACTGAGAGACTTCCACGTGAGATTTTGCTCCGAACTTGATTTGCCGTGCGAGCTGAGTTGGATATTGTTCTTCCTCTTGGTCGCGAACCGCAGCTTTGCCTCTGAATAAATCGATGGTAGTTCCTGGCGGTAATAAACCTTGATGCTGCTGCCATTTCAACGCTTGGCCCAACAAAGCGAGCAATCTGGATGATGGAACGACAGACACTTCTCCTGAGAGCGACTGAGCAATAGCTTGTCGACGTTTTTCCTTGTTGGTTCCCTCTGGATAAGCTTCGCGAGTATCGAAGAATCCGCGTTGAAGCAAGTTTTCGAGTTGGATGTACCGCTCTGGCTCACGCTGTTTCAGCATAATCATGGGATCCGTTTGGCGAAGAAGCGACCGGGCCGCTCCTAGCTCTCGCAACTCAATCAACTCGATTACAATCTAAAAATGAATAAGTCGTCAAGATCGGGAAAAACATCAACAGGATTTCTCTCACCTGCTCGTACAAATCAATCAGCTTCTTATCCGGCAGCTTCAGCGACTGTATCGCTTTCAAAACGTTGTCCCAATGACCATTAACGATATCAGTGACGAATCCTTCAACGGAATCGACAGTGTTCAACGAAATCCCGGTTTCCTGCTGCAGAGTTTGAAGCGTTTTCGATAAATTGCTTTCCTTCAAGAACTGCTGGATCAATCGGATCACATCCGCTGACTCGATTTCGATGGACATCGCTGGACTTGTTTCGAGCTTGTCACGTTAATCTTTTAAGTGAAAACTGTCAGAAAACTTCAGAAAACTTTGGATGGAAATGCAAATGATGCGAAATTCTTTGCGTCTGTTTACGTTTTTCGCTTCAATCGATGCGAAGTTTGGTCGAGAGACGCGAAATTTATTATCGCGATCTGGTAAGTTTAGTTTAACTTTATTTGCCAGCGAGTCAAGAAGCAAACTTTATAAACTTACAGTGGATTCCGATTTTCTCTTCCTCCAGTTGCACCATCAAGCTGAAGTCATGGGCGCCACGGCTGTAAGTATCGCGCAATTCGTTGTCATCGATTATGTTTACATTCACAAAGTGCCAAGTTGGATCGCGGCTTTCTCCAGATCGCGTTGTCAGACACTTCCGTCTTATCAGTGTTTTATGTTTACAAGCAGATTGTTTTCGGTTTAGTGGAAATTCGTGACTAGATAGTTGAACTGCCAACAAATCAAGTTTTGCTGTCTGCGACCTTGCAACATTTTCTCTCCTTTCACTTTTCGTGCTCCAGTTCTTTACTTCCTCATTGCGATCTAAGTTAGAGATTTGGCTTTTACCATTAGCTAGCTTTTAGTTTTTAAAGTTCTGAAGTTCTGTGAACTTTTAGTAATATTTTTAGACTAATTCTCGTGAAGGTCAACAACTTGATGATAACCGGCTGAATGTTTTCACTTCTTGACATTTCTGTTTTTCAGGAACAAGAACTCTATTTGTACGATCCGTCGCTTCTTCTGAAACTCGATTTCTTCAAGTCGCCCGCCAAATTCAACCCTGCGATCACCGCGGTCGCTCCAGGCGAGCCATGGCTTAAAGTTCGGCCACTCAAAAGCGGAGATTATCGACGAGGATTCATGCAAAGTCTGTCGCAACTCACAGACGTGGGACAAGTCACCGAAACACAATTTTTGAGTGAGTTATTGCTTTGTATTTTGTAGAGAAATGGTGAGTTAACAATTGAATAAATCTCGCCCCCGCAGATCGCTTTGCCGAAATGAGAGCAAAAGGTGATTACTACGTGACTGTGATTGAGGATCTGAGACAGAACAAGATCATCGGCAGTGCAACCCTCGTCGTCGAACGCAAGTTTATTCATTCTTGTGGCACCAGAGCGCATCTCGAAGACGTCGTTGTTGATGATAGTTATCGTGGAAAACAGCTGGGCAAACTCATCGTCGTGACTGTAACTCTTCTCGCTGAAGTCGTCGGCTGCTACAAAATGAGTCTCGAGTGCAAAGACAAGCTCATCCCTTTCTACAGATCGATGGGCTATGTCGACGAGAAAGGAAACGCCAACTCGATGACACTTCGCTACGCGAATCAAACGCACTTATGACATGAGGCCGCTGGAGTTCCATCAAAACTGTAGATGCGCAGCAACAAAGTAGAAAGAAATTATTTATCGAATGAGAAGTGATGAGATTTTTCATGCTTAATTTTATCCACTGCACCACTTTGAGTTATCAATTTTCCGAGTGTGAAAAACTGGTCATTTTTTATGATTTTCTTTTTATTTTATTATTGCAATCTGCAGTTTTTCGATTTCTCTTTTCTTCAATCACTTAAGCTTCACAAAGCTAGACATGCTCAAGTTAAGCTTGAGCCGTTTGTGGATGGGGGAAACGAGAGAGAGAAAGGAACTCTGGCACATAAGTTAGAATGAGATCTGAAGAATCTCGATTATTATTTTATGCAATTTCATTCGGGGGTGATGGTTTAATATTCTGTGTAACTTGTTCTCAGTCTGTTCAAGAATAAATTCAATTCGAAACGAAGCAATTTAGCAAACGAAGCAACGTCTCCTCATCGTTCGAACTTCGTGTTGCCTCAGTTGTAATCCTGATTTTGTTGTTCTCTGACGAAAAGTTGACAGAAATTTAGTAAAAAGGTTTCTAGAAGTGTTTATCTAATCGGACAATGTGGTCGTTCTTCTCCAGAGACTCCACGAAGGACTTTCCCTACGAGATCATCGAGAATGTCGCTGGTATTCGCTCGATTTCCAATCGCAATTATTTTTCCTGACACTTTTCCAATATTTTCATGATTTCCCTTTGTGTCGACCATGGAACTGCTGTTTAATTGCCATCATCCGTTTTAGGGTTCGAGGAGAAAAGCATTTGGAGCCTTAAGAAGGGCAAACGGAAAGGGTCCGAGGAGCAAGTGTCGATTTTAACATACGAAATCAAAACGGGATCCGAGACTCAATTCGAGCTGGCAAAAGCGAGTCTCAAGAGAATTAAAACGCTGCGACATCCCTCAGTCCTCCAATATCTCGACAGCTTCGAGAACGACAAAGTGATCTACGTGGCCACCGAATACGTTGAGCCACTCGGTTTCTATTTGGACAAGATCCCTTCGGATGGACGGCGAGACTTGTACCTGGCCTGGGCGGTCTTTCAGATAACTGTAAGTCATTCGCTTGGCTCTTCCACGTTAAATAGTCGCAATATTTAATCAACAAATAACTTTTCTTCTAAATTATCAATTATTGCGCATGATTTTCAATTAAGTTTGTCAAATCCAGTTCAAACGCTTAATTATCTTCTGGTTACATTCCAGCGCGCACTTTCATTCCTTAACAACGATGGCAGCCTGCGTCATAACAACGTGTCGATCTGGTCCGTCTTTGTGAATGCCAGCGGCGAGTGGAAGCTGGGAGGCCTCGAATACGTGCAATCTGTAGACATCAACAATCAACATAATCAAACAATCATTCCTGTGAAGATACCGCCAGCGCTGGAGATCTACGATCCGCCTGAGAAGAACGACCCCTCAAAGCTCAAGAACTCCACGAAATGGTTAGTTGGAATTTGCTACGGAGCTGTTTAAATCTCCATTATGAAGGAACTCTTCTACTTCCAGCTCTACTGACATGTGGGGCTTAGGCTGTTTAGTGTGGGAATCCTTCAATGGACCGCTTAGAGCGAGAGGCAATCTGAAGGATCTGGAACATGTAAGAGCGAGTCCGTGAAGCTTTACTTGTTGTAAAACAAATGTTCTTTTAGATTCCAAAGTCGCTGGCTCCGATATATTGCGAGCTCGTTGGTGCGAATCCCTCTAATCGACCCAATCCAGCTGATATCATAACGAGATGTCGCAAGCCCGGTGGGTTCTTCAAGAACGAGCTTGTCGATACGCTTCTGTTCCTCGAAGAAATTCAAATCAAAGATAAGGCTGAGAAGAATCGCTTTTTCAATGCGCTAACTCCGATGCTCGACAATTTCCCCGATAATGTTTGTCGTCACAAGATTCTGCCTCAGCTGATTACGGCCTACGAGTATGGAGACGCTGGTTCCGTCGTGCTTGGTCCGATGTTCAAGCTAGGCCGTTTACTCGACGAGGGCGACTATCAAAAACGAATTGTGCCATGTGTAGTGAAGTTGTTTGCATCAACTGATCGCGTGACTCGAAGCCGTTTGCTGCAACAGCTAGACTTGTTCGTTCATCACCTGACGCCAGCTGTTATTAATGAGCAGATATTCCCACAAGTCGCGCACGGCTTTCTCGACACGAACGCAACAATCCGTGAACAGACCGTGAAGTCAATCATTCATCTCGCGCCGAAGCTCAACTATAACAATTTAAACGTTGAGGTGCTGAGGCATTTTGCACGGCTGCAGTCGAGGGATGAACAAGGCGGAATTCGAACGAACACGACCGTATGCTTAGGAAAAATTGCTCAACATTTGCACCCGCAAGTCCGTCAAAGGGTTTTGGTATCAGCTTTTATTCGCGCGATGCGTGATCCTTTCCCGCCAAGTCGTAAGTTGATATTTCGTTGAGTTAAACAAGAACTAACGAGCTCACTTTGTTTCAGGTGTTGCTGGAATTTTGGCTCTTGCTGCAACTCAACAGTATTTCCTACTCAGCGAGGTTGCGAATCGCGTTTTACCTGCTCTTTGTCCATTAACCGCTGACCCCGAGAAGAGCGTTAGAGAGCCGGCGTTCAAAACGATTCGAGGATTTCTCGGGAAGCTTGAACGAGTGTCTGAAGATCCTACGTTGAGGGAAAGCATGGGTAAGACCGCCTTAACAAGGCTCCAACCTTCGTTACATCATTCCTCTTGCAGAGGCTGACGTACACACGGCAACTCCCACGATAGGAAACGCAGCAGCGACTTGGGCTGGCTGGGCCGTGTCTGCAGTCTCGGCCAAGTTCTATCGGTCGCAAAGCGATACTGCTCGTCCACTTCGACCGCCTTTAACTGGTAAAAATTTGAGCAAACCTGCTTCTTTGGGTATGTTTTGATGTTTGTCACTTTTACCGATCACAACTTTCGATGACAAAATTTGATTTTGTAACATTTACATCGAAGGCTGAGATTTTATTTTTGAGTTTCGATAACTTTTGTTTCAACCGTCGATGAACTGGTAATATCTGGAGTGGCTTCAGTACTTTTGCTTGGTGTGACACTTTCTGTTTGCACTCAACGCTGTCCTTCCGCTGTTATCACAATCTCGTGGAATGCTTGGGCATATTTCGAGCTTAACATTGATGATATTGCAGAACAACCATCGAGCAGCAGCATTTCAACTACGACTAGCAGCGTCACTTCGATGACATCGCTCGAACATGAAAGCAACGACACGTCAGTCTCTGCTTCGGATTATGGTGCTGATAACTGGGATCACGAGAATTGGGGTGAAATGGATGTGAGTTTAGCTGAATTCTCCTTTTCGTGTCAGATTTGAATTTCGTTCATCTTCATAGACATCACAAGATCCATCGTCACCACTTGCTGATCCAACTAGAACGCTTGGCGCCAGTCTTAACATGACTGCTCCGAGTTTGCTGACATCTACGACTCCAAACGATGTCCGCGATGGCTGGGACAACGATGAGTGGGGAAGTCTTGAAGAAGAGCCGGCCAACGAAGAGCTTGAAGAGAAGGAGAACAATGATACAAACCATTTGATCGCCTCGCGCAACAACTCCAACTCGCACTCGAATTCGTCATCAGGCGTTTACAACAATAACGTTGTTGATAGCATAAGCCCCACGAAAAACGGTGACGGAGAAACTTTGCTCAATTCCAGCTCGAACTCTAATTCAAATTGGGACAATTATGGAACAACGAATTGGAATGATGATGAGTTCGAGCCGATTGAAGATGGCACAGCTGGTAAGATCATCGTTTTTGCTCCCATTCGATACTCATTGTTCGCTCATCCACAGCTAACTCAAAGTTTGACGAAGCACGTCGTAAACGAGAAGAGAAAAAGCTCCAACGGCAAAGGGAAATGGAAGCGAGACGAGCAGCTCGAGCTGGCCCGATGAAGCTTGGAATCGGCGCAAAGAAACTTTAAACTTATTTTAATCATTTTCGTTCTCAAATTTCACTCTCGACGAGCAGACGTGTCACGAGAAGTCTTCTCGATTTTCCCTCCCAAATCGCTCCGCTGTTAGCTAAATGAATTTACTATAACTTAAGAGTCGTGTTACCGATTTCCTCTCCGCCCTTCTTGCGCACACCCAACCAAAAGTTTTCTATTTTTTCAAAGCCGTGAAGCTGAAGACTTAACAGTGGCAATTTGCGCTCCCGCAACGGTTTGTGGGAGAGATCGTAGCTAGAAGAAAATGTATTCCGTGAGAATTTTAGCCTAGCGACTGAAACAATTTCTTTGAGTTCGATTCAGTGTTTCCGAACCATTTCCCCTTCGCAAGGAAAGTTGAACGTTGTGAAAGGTGAAAAGTCTTGCGGCTCGTGTCAAAGGTGTGAACGTTTGTTGTGCAGGCAAGAGAGCCTGGAAGTCTCGCCTGCGTGTACTGAGCCTCCCAATATATTTTTTCAAAAATGTTTCATTTCAAATCAACTTGTTATCAGATGCAATCGACATCAAGTAAACTAATTGAGCGACAAGGCGAATTGACGGACGAAAATGAAGTTTCAAAGAAAATAAAAATCTCTGAGTGTTTGGATGGATCGTAATTATCTCTGCTCTAAATGGCAATTAAGCAGCACTTTCTCGCTCGAAGAAAGCTTTTTTGGATGTGACTTCGTTTCCCGTTTTCGAGTAACGCGGGAGCTTTGATGAACCCGAGAAAGCGAAGGAGAAGAAAACCTTTGTGAAATTCCTTTTTGGCCTTTTTGTAAATTAACATGAAAATAAAGAGAGTCATTATGCAATTCTAACTGAAATGAAAAGCTTTATTGGACCTTCAAGCATAAAATCAATCAAGCGAGAGCTTTGTTCATGAAGAATTGTTTCAGTGGCGACGCGTTGTTCGTTATTTTCAAGCCGAGTGTTCTTGCAAGGACGATCGGAGGAAAGTCGGTGCAGTAAAGCCGTTGCAGCGCGTGAACGCCGACTAAGATGGGGACATTTGCTTTCAAGCTCTGCTGCTCGTATTTAAGGAGATATTGTATGTTGTCGAGACTGCTGCCGTTGTAAATCGCTTCAGCGAGAACTTCTGTCAATGCCACGACGTCGCCGAATCCGAGGTTTACGCCTTGACCAGCGAGTGGATGAACGCGGTGAGCGGCATCGCCAATTAAAGCAACTCCGCCACTGACGTAAGAAGAGGCGTGACCGAAACCAAGAGGAAACGCGGCCCGTGATCCCTCTTGCAGTCTGACGACCTTTGGCGGTAATTGTTGAATTTTGTTCTTGTTAAAAGGCAGAACTGCTTCAACAGTCTTCATCAGGTTGTCTACGAGTGTGTTTGACTTGTAAGTTTTCAAATAAGACTCGTTAAGAGCGTGAATGAAGTCGTCTGGTTCCATTCTAAGAAGTTCTTTTGCGTGCTCAACACTCGTAGACCAAACGAGAGAACTCAATGTGTCAGTTAATGGAAGAAGGGCAACTGGGCCACTCGGAAGAAATCGTTGCCATGCTACAGTGTTTCCCGATGCTTCCTCTGCATTCAGTTCAAGCGTCGCCACAACTCCCATTTGCTTGTAGGACAGTGAAAAGTTGTTGACGTCCATTGAGTTGCGTACAATCGAATTTGCTCCATCAGCTCCAACCTGTGGATTAAACAATTATTAAAGTTTATAATTAATTATAACTATGCTTTGCGAAATTGTGTGTTATGAAGAAAAGTGGTCGCTGCTTCAAAATATTTCTAACAACCACCTGTAAGATTCCAGCGAATTTCCGAGATTTCTCTCTTCGATTTTCACATGATCGCGATTGCGTTTGTATTGAGAAGTGAAAATCCCGGAGCGCAATTGAAAGAAAAGCAATACTTTTCCAGTATGTGATCATCAACTGTCGAGTTCAGCTCGAGGAGAACAGATTATCAGAGAGCTACGGTGAAGTTGTGCAATGGTAGAAAAGTTATCACTCGGTAACTAATTTATAGCGAAAGGTAAATTTTCTGACGGTTGAGCAAGAATTGAAGTAACTCGCGATCACTTCTCGGTCTCCTTGACCCGTTCATCGCTTTTCCAGACGAGTGCCGACTCGAAATTCATTTGCTTCATGTCAGATTGCATGTCAGATCCATTAGCGAGCGTGCGATACATAAGATAGGTTGCCACTCAGAAGCATTACAAGTTACGGGTCGCCATATGTTCGATGAAGAAGGTGGCGATGAAGAGGGAACATGATGAGAAAATAAATTTCCTCGCGGCGCGAAGAAAGTGAAATGAAGCGATCTGCACAATCCCGAGAGTGTTTGTGTTCAATTAGGAGGATAAACAAATAATAAATTACAGTAACACGTTTCTCCGCCGCGTCGAAAAGTTTCCTTCATGCCGCGAACGGTTCATTGATGGAGATGATCAATAAAAATGCTTTTTGGCACGTTTTCTCTTCCCAAACTGCGCTTCCAGGTAACATTATAGATCGACGGGAAGCTTCAGAGCGTTAAGATGATCAACTCAGTTCGCTTTTCGATCATTGTGAGTGAAGATCTCAAGATGTTCCGAGAAAGCGTAAAATTCTTTCTGTTTCTACTCGATCAGGAAAGTGATTTGAACCGAGAAGAGCAAGAACGGAACAACGAGTGTGAAGATGACGACGACCGCAAGAGTATTTCGAGTGAAAGCAGCGGCGAAGGAATCCCGATTTCCTTTGGAACGAAGTTGTCGTCGTGTGATGACAGTCGACTGAACACGAGACTGGACATGTCAGAGTTGGAAGCATCGCTTCGCTCTCTCCCGAGCGCTGAGACTGTTGAACTTGTCGTTCTGTCGAACAGCTTCCAGCATGAGTTTCCGAGCATCGTTCAACTAAACGTCGCGCTGATGTTCGCTGTCTGGCATCGGAACGTCGAGTTCGCCGCATGTTTACTTCGACAAAACGCAGATCCAAACATGATGGACATGAAAGGACGATCAGCGCTACATTACGCTTGCATCAGCGCTTGCGTGCCCATGACAAGGCTACTGTTGCACTTCAAAGCCAAAGCAAACCTATGGGATCATGAGAACACAGTCACGCCGCTTCATTACGCAGCACTTGCCGGCAGCGAAGGTTGCATTGCTCATCTCATTAAAGGCGGCGCACAAGTCAATGCTGGATGTGAAAAACGATCAGCCCTTCACTTCGCAGTTCAGAAAAATGCCATCAAATGCGTTCAGCTGCTCATTCTGAATGGAGCAAACCCAAACACTCCACAATTCTACGTTGAGACGCCGCTGCATATTGCATCTGAGATGGGATTTGTGGAATGCTTGAAGGAGCTTTTAAAAGCTAACGCTGATGTTACATCGCAAATGGGCAACAAGAGGAACACAGCGCTTCACCTGGCCGCTGAAGATGATTTTTCTGATTGCGTTAAGGCTTTGATTGAAGCCGGTGCCAACGTGAATGCGAGGAACGCAGATGATCAAACGCCTTTGCATGTTGCTTGTCTTTCGCAAAGCATCGAAACCGTTGAGCTTTTAATCAAGCATGGCGCTGATGTAAAAGCAACTTACAGAGATGGTCGAACGGCTCTGCATGCTTCAATCGTAAAGGAAACATCTTCTTGGGATTGCACAAGAGTTTTGCTTGAGAATAAGGTCGACGTGAACCGAGCCGATCATTTCGGATACACGCCGCTTCATATTGCAGCTCTCAACGAGTTCAGTACTTGCGCTTTCATGCTAATCGAGTTCGGCGCTGATGTCACCGCAAGGACGAACGGAGGCGTTTCTGCTTTATCATTCATAGTCCGACGGACTCCTGAGGTCATCCCTAAGTATCTTGCGAAGCTAGACACCTCGATTCGAGTCAACGAGAATGAAATTGGCGACGTCGATTGCGAGATCAAACTTGACTTCCGCTGTCTCGTCCCAAACAACGAGCGAGGCGAAACAGAACTTTTGCTCGCGTTTATCGAAGTCGGTCAGAAGCGAATCCTAAAACATCCTTTGGCCGAAACCTTCCTCTTTCTCAAGTGGAGACGCATCAGAAAATATTTTCTCTTCAGCCTCTTCTACCACGCACTCTTCGTTCTGTTGTTCACAGTTTATGCGATGGCAGTTTTCGTTAATCATTGCCGTGAGACGAGACCCTGCCATGCTGAAGGCTACGCGAACGCGATCGCTATCATCGGCTACGTTGTCATTTTCATGAACTTCCTGCTGATGGGTAAGGAAATCTTTCAAGGAGCTCATGGCTGTTACGTGTACATTCGCTCGTGGGAGAACTGGCTACAGTGGACGATCATTTGTGGGGTGTTTTTATGCTCGGTGAGAACGCTGTGATCTTGATGATTCAAAATTGATTTGACCGATTTGATTTCAGTACCCGCAAGGCGACAAGTTGAAAGACTTAAACTTGATCGACAGCTGGCAGTTTCACGTAGCTGGGATCGTCGTGTTCTTCGTGTGGCTCGAACTTATGATGTTAGTCGGAAGGTTTCCCATCTTCGGACTTTATGTTCAAATGTTCACGAAAGGTTTGTTTGACGTTTACAAATACAGCAAATATTGAAGAATTTTTCCCTTTTACAGTCGCAGTGAATTTTTCAAAGTTTCTTCTCGCCTATTGCTGTCTCATAATGGCATTTGCTTTGAGCTTTTGCATATTGTTCTCGAGTTATTCTTCCTTCGAGAGTGTTCCAGCGTAAGTCGCGATAGCTAATTAGTAGTAACAACCCAACGAATTTCACTTTTAGCGCAATCTTGAAGACAGTTGTGATGATGATCGGAGAGCTCGAGTTCGAAGATATGTTTTACCCGGTAGAAGGTGCAGGTCAGATTGATTACCCGATAACAACGCATTTGATGTTCTTTGGGTTTGTCATTCTCATGACGATAATCTTGATGAATCTTCTGGTCGGTCTCGCCGTGAGTGACATTCAAGGATTGCAAGCTTCCGCGGGACTAAACCGATTGAGTAGACAGGCAGAGCTTGTCGCAAGGCTTGAGGGTCTTTTGTTCAGCAAGCTTTTAAAAAAAGCTCCGCCGAAGCTTCTGGCGTTTTTCCGACGCGAAGCGTTGTTGAGAACGTCACGCTACAATCTACAACTGGGCATCAAGCCAAATGATCCACGCGAGAAGACGGTAAAAATGTGAAAAATAAAATGCCGCGTGCAAACTTAATCGATTGAAGTTTCAGCTACCAAAAGACATCATTGCGTCGATCTACAAGCTCGTGGCCGAGCGCAGGGATCGCAATCAAAGCATTCGAAGGAAGAGGAACAATCGCAACGTAAACTTATTCAAAGATTCAATCGATGAAGTTCAGTATCGTCGCCCATACTTTGATCGAAATCAGATTCTCCGTCAACGCACTGTCTCTGACCAGCCTTACGGCAAAGAGCTTCAACTTCCTCCAGCTTACAACTACTCAACGAGGAGATCGACTAACGATATGATGACGACGAACCTCAAGAATCAAATTAAGAATGTCGATACGAAGTTGGACGCGATGGCGAAGAAGGTTAGCGATTACTTTAAATCAAAGGATTTGAAAATGAGAGCCGAACAAACGACTTGCGAAGAAATAGAAAAGAAGATTGAATCGATCGCTAAGAAAATTGACGAGTTGACAAATTGTGTAATTGCATTGAAGAGCGAGCTTAATAAAAAGTAAAGAACTCACCAGTAGATCGCATGTGAACTGTTCGCCAGTCTTTAAAGTCACTTCGCTCTTGGCTGAGCCGTCCTTAGGAAGCTTACAGCTTTCAAGCCGTGACTCGTTCTTAACTTGGACGTTCAAGAGGTTTCCCAACTGTTTGTATAACGACTCAAGGATCAAATCATTCTCAACGATGCATGCGACTTGGTCAGAAAAGTTTGGATGGTTGAAGTGAATCGTTTCTCCAGAGATTGCGTCCCAAACCTACAAGATAGAAGACGTAAACAATGTGAGACAAAGAAGAGCTGACCTAGTTCACCTGCATTTGCATAACTGGTTTATGTCGCACTGACTCGATGTGATTCCAAGCATCGAGTTGCTTCAATAATCCGATCGACTGTTTGTTGATTGCTGACACTCTATTGCTGTATTTATCCTTTGATGGCTCCTTGAATCGGGGTGCACTTTCGAGTAGAAGTACTTTCTTGTCTGCTAGTGTCTCGTTTTTCGCTGTCAACAGGAAAATTAGAAATCAAAATAAACGTAAACAAAGTAAAACTTACCAAGGGAAACCGCAAGCGAAACGCCAACCAAGCCGCCACCAGCGATGATTACATCGTAGTGCTCCTTATGTGTTTCTGAACTAGCTGCAACACTCAACTGTCTGCCTAAACAAACGCGAGAAACGCAAGAAATCCGTTGCAACACTTTCACGCTCAACATTTTTGTTTCGTGGTGAATTTTCACTTTTTCACCTCAGAATTTTCCTTGCCTTTCCACCACAAAGCATGAACAAATAATCTTTGGGAAATTCTGCTTAGTCGAAGTTTTTCCAAATCCATAGATAACATAAACACATTATTGAGTTCTATGCCAAATCAGACGTTGAACCGACCAGAAATATTTCGAGAAAAAAGGTCTTCGAACCTTCAGCCGACTTCGATGGGAGACAAACTTTCTAGGAAAGCGATGCTGGTCCGTCAACTTCTTCGCCGACCGATGACAAGCTTCACATTCTCCCTTCCGAAATTCTCAGAAAGCGACGTCGCCGGGCTAATATCTAACGATTTGATGGATGTAATAATTTTCGATGATGAAAGCGACTTGGTCAGTAAAGTTTGCATGGTTGACTTGAACTTTTGTGTGGTGAATGTTCACTCTTCACCTCAGAATTTTCCTTCTCACCATATTTTCCAATTTTCCTCGAAGATTTTCGCGAGATTTCATTTGTTTACTTTTCCCGATTCTTGCGGTCCCATTGGACCCTCGATAGATAACGAATCGCTGCCTAATATCAACTGAAATTCCTGGTACGATGGTTTATCAACAGATAGCAGACAATTCATTCAGTAAGCTTTAACTTTCAAGGAACATACACAAGACTTATTTCCTTTGTCGATTAAATAGAGCGCGACATATTCCGTGGCGAGAACATCATGTTGTCCACCAGCACCTCTAACAGCAGCTTCCTCAATGCTACAGCGGGCGACTTCACAGACGACCGGATACAAATCCTTGACTGCGAAAACACAAGAACGTATGAAGAGCCAATGTCGCAGACCAGAAAGATTTGCTTCATCGCATCGATCTGTGCAACAGTTCTTGTCGTCCTTGTCTTTCTGTTTCTTCCTTGCGAGTCCAACTGCGTCGCTCCCACCGGGTTAATGAAGACTAGAAACTGGATGAAAAGCTATGAGAAGATGGAGTTTAAAGGAGACGTCAACACGGTGGTGCAAGTTGATGGTCCACACCCTCGCAACCTTGTCTTTCTCTATCGATCCGACAAAATCTTCCCAGACCTCAATTCGCTCAAGAAGAACAAGCAGAGAAGTAACGGCGGAGTTGTAACGTTGTTAGGAAACTCAGGCGAGATTTCATGGGCGCGCGAGATGAGTAACGAGCCTCGTTCGATAGACTGCGACTTGATAGATTGTGATAAGAGCGGAACGAAGGATTGCCTGATTCTCGACTCTGTGGGCCAGCTCTCTTGCCTTGACGCAAACGGGCATTTCATTTACTATATCAACAATCAAAAGGCGACAAAGCCAACAAGGAAAGACCTGCTCGACTTTCCACTCATTCTTCCTGATCTCGATGGCGACAAAGTGCACGAGGTGATGATGGGATCATCCAACGGCAAATCGAATTCTACCGATTTGATTATTCTCAGCGGTGCCAACGGGCAACTTCTCTTGAAGGAATCTCAGAACTGCTCGAACGTTCACAAGCTGCAGATCGACACGGACTACGTTGTGAAGTTCATTTGTATGGTGAAGGAAGACACAGAACAGCAAATCCTTAGGAATCTGACTGACTTGTACCTGCAAGTGTCAAAGAAGCCTTTGAATCTCAAGAAGCTTGAGCCGATCGCAAAGATAAATCAGCATAAATTCTATGGAAGACGTCCGACGACTTTGGCACAAACTACAATCACGAACGTTCAAGACAAGGAGCTGGTGATTGAGAACAAGGGAGCGTGGCCGAAGGAAAGCAGAGTGTCAATAAAGCTCACGAGTGTCGTAAGTGCGGTGAAGAAGACACACTACGAGTACAGCTCGAGTAAAGTCTACGCAATGGTTCCAGTTCCATTTGCGCTAAACAACTCGAAGAGCGGAAACATTCACGGATTTGTCATAAAGCTCTGGATCTGGAATGGCACTGAAGTCAACTACAATCTCGACAAAAGCCGACTAAAGCGGTCGGCTGAGAAGAGAGATTTGAAAGCACAGCGAAGCAACTACACGAACCAAACGTCTGCGAGTGGCAGCTTGTTCAAGACAAAGCTTTTCTTCCTGAAAGAGTCAATCATGTTGATCATTTTCAATAGCACAAACATGAAGGTTGAGAATGCGAGTCAGTCAGACATCGTGCAGTTTTGTCAGCGATCGTCGTCCCAGAAAGGCGTCAACGAAACGGTTTGTCAGCCAGATCTAAACTACCAAGAGAACTCAGTGCTAATAACTGACATCGATGGCGATGGATCGAAGGAACTCGTTTCATATTACTCAACGTTTATGAACGAAAACTTCTCTGACGACATCGCCGCGGATCGATGGAAGCTCAAAACGTTTATACAACTGTTCAAGCTCGAGACGGAGCTTCCGAAACTTTACGCCGTCGATATTTATTAACTCAACTCATACTGAAACTTGATGTGGTTCCTCGTCGGTTAAAGTGACGATCTCATACTCAATGTCGTGTTACCTTTAAAGTATTATCGATTATTACGCTTCGTCATGTCTAGTTAGTCTAGTCAAATTCATGTCGGGATTGAGTCCCAAAAGTTTTTAAAGCTCTTAACCAATCATCGGTGTCGTCAGCCATTGAGTAATTTGTGACTGTAGAGGAAGAATAAATCAAAAATAAATAAAAGCTCAAAAGGTTGCGCAATGCTTGTTGTTCCCCGCGGTGCAGTTAAAGCTCACCGGCGAATGAGTAAGCTTCACCCACTCGCTGCTCCCCTGATCCATCTTACGTAAAAAAAAGTAATTCGATTAGAAAGAAGAAATTCTTATTAGGGTCGGCGAAGATTATTTTCTTTTCAGTTCAGTCGTGTCTCGCGCTTCAACCGAAACAGATCGTCAAAGGAAAATTTAAAGTTCACGCGATAAATATAGTGAAAATGCAAGGAAAAGACGTTGAAGCTCCACTCAAGCTCAAAGAGAATGATAAACCGGTGATTATCAAAACCCAGGGAGTTTAAAATTTCGAAGGTTGAAGTTTGATATTTTCAGTCGAAGGTTCTTCGAGTCATTACCGTGGGAGCTTATGTGTTCTCTGTCAGCTTTGCCGCAATGATGCTATCGCTCTACTACATATTCTTTTGGAGTAAGTGCTGCTAGTAATCTCTTGAACACCCTGAGACTGATATTAACTTTAGCCATTAACACTTGACGTAGATCCTGAACGATCAGAGCACAGCCACAAATATTCGGCTGAGGAAGAGTTGGGAGTAACGGAAGCAATGACATCGTATAATCTTTAAATGGAATAGTACGCGAGCCAGGTAATTGCATTGGACTCATTTATATGAACCTAACTCGTTAACCCCGCGTTACATTGATCGAATGGAAACCTGACGAGTGCAGAATCACAGTTGGAAGTTCCACGAGACTTCAAACGACTCTTCAATTGAATTTGAAAATCGTCTGGTGTGAAGCAAGGAAGCCTAGAAAATTTATTGCTACGTTTACGATGAGTTTCGACGTCTCATAAAAATATTGCCAGGTACGGATGGTTTTCATCAATCGAGTCATGAGGGAACTCACACGATTGACTCATGACGACGTTCGTCGACTTATGACGAAGAGATTCAGGAAGGGAATCGTGAGTGTTTCATAGGAATTTCGTGAGTCAAACGTCTCACACATAGTTTCGAGATGAAAATTCTTCGTGAGCAATAAAACGAATCGCTCGCACATTCTTCGGAAAACTCATCGTTCCAAGTTCATTGATGAATTTAAGAAGAAAATTCGTCACACTTTTCATCTCAAGCGGTTTCGCAGCTGTGACTTTTCATTTGCTTTAACAAGCACTTGTGGGTTTTCTTGGTAACACTCGAAGGTCCAAAGCCGATTATCACGCCGGCCTCTTACAAAATGAGTTCAAGCTAAAAATAGCGGTCATGTCATACTTAGCATGGGCAATTAGCGTTATTAGGATTAGCTTAACTCGCTGGCTTAAGATTACGGCGATAGCAATTGGTCACAAGTGTCGATAAAGTGAGACGATTAGAGGAAGCCAAGCAAAGACTTTTCCCACCACTAATCTGAATCAACAACACGAGGAATTCACTTCCAGTCCCGACTTGTTTACAAGATTTTCCTCTCGTGAAGCTTTTCCAATGAATTTTCTCTCTCACTCGAGAGTTTTCCAGTCGCAGTTCTCGAAAGAAAATACGAAATAATTCAGCCAAGCGTGCATAGAAATTTGTTCAACTTAGTTTTAAAGTCAGCAACTTGGATTATTAACCGCACAGACAGCACAAAGCTCTTTTCGCTCGTTTGAAGTGTCTTGATATTCTAAATTTAATTCGGAAAACCTACAGGACTCGTGGCAATCTTAATTTCTCAGTAACTCTTCGTGAAAATTTCTTTCATCGAATCGTGCACAAAGCTGAAAGCTATCACTCAGTAAAATCGATAAAGTTTTCCGCTCAGCGCTAACGAGGTCAAGACAAACTTCGATGGACATAGCTCGACTCTAGAAAGCAAAGGGAAAGAATATCGAGAACATACAGCAATGAGTTTCAAGATAAATTACTCGGCGGAGGAGAAGATTAAGCTCGCTAAGGATGATTCCGTCGACAAGCTTTATGAATCCAAAAAGAACCAGCGAACCATTCGAGTAATGACCGTCGTAGCTTACATTCTCGTGGTGTCTATGGCTGCGATTATTCTGTCAGCGTATTATGTTTTCTTGTGGAAACCTTCCGACGATTCAGCGAAGAATCCACAGAACCCGAACGCCAAATGCGGTTAAAGATTCTAGCAATTGAAGCAAGAGCTTTGCAGTAACTTTGAACTTTTCTACTTTTAGAGAAAATTCCCAAGATCATTCTACCCGAAAACATTGCAATACAATTGGCCAACAGCAGCGAGATCTCGCTAGAAACTTTCTACGAAGATATCATCAGAGAACTGCAGAAGATCCAAGCCGAAGCTAGAGGCTCTCAACCCAAATTGAACCTCGCCGACTTCAACAACTTCCTGCAAGCCAAATCGATGAAGATTCAGAACTATCCGGTCAACAAGAGGCCACGCAAGAAGATCAGCAAGAAAAAGAAGATTTCCCAAGACGACGAAGATTTCAATATCGACATGGAGTCCAGTGGCGACAAAATTGCGACGACATTCCCCACTCCAACTTCCGATCCTTCGGACTTGAATGACACGACCATCATTTTCGACCAGGAACAGGAAGATTGAAAGCGTCACAACTTACTCATCTGATCATGAATACTCGAATTTGTGTTAATTTGGCACCAAACGTCCAACTAACGTTGTTTAACAAACAAAGCTTTAATTTCCAGTATTTTGCAAAACCAAATTTACTCACCAAATATTTAAGTTTAATCTGTGAAACGAAATGAAACTAATGACGCTACTCGCTGACACTTTTGAGCTTTCAAAAAGCTTCAAAGTTGTTATGACGTCGGTAGCGAAAATCTTGATTTCTGTTGTGAAGAGAATTCTTCAAGATTTAATAAAGCAAATTATGAAATATTATCGATAAACACAACTCGAGTTATTCTACTCATTGTTCATGAACATGTGAGTTTGCTTCTTCGAGCTTAACATCTTCGCGACGTTATCATGGCTAACGATTGCTGAGAGCTGCAGGATGTCGTATTTTGTGTACAGGACCGTGACGGACATCGAGTTCTTCATGACATCATCGCGAGGATTTTGATTGATTTCCTGCATCAAGTTGATGACTTCGGGGTAGAAGTTGTTCCACATGGGAGGCTGGTACATGATGATGTGTCGCACGCCTTTGATCCTCATGCGACGGAAGAAGTGGGCGCGTTCAGAGTAGAGCAGGAAGTGAGCGCTGCCGTGATAGAAAAGCGTTCGGGCTCGCGATATCTTGTTGTCTTTCGTGTATTCGCAGATCTGCGTGAAGTTAATTTCTTCTTTCTTGAAAAAGTTTCGGATCCGAACGTAGTCAAAGTAACTTGGAACGTAAAGCATCGTGTGAGCCATCGTTGCGGACTTGAATTGAGGCAAAATCGTGTTGGTGAAATACTCAAATCTCGTGTCGAACGAAGACTCCAAGGACTTCACTTCGATGCGGTGAAAAATTTGAGGAATCTCCATCACCACATGTCGGATGCTTCCGTGTTGAACAATGTTTGCCGTTCTAACTTTTCCGGCGTAATTGCGACAACGATTGTTGAACAACGAGCGGAACTCTGGCAAGTCGTAGGACGAGAAGAGAAGCGTTTGACGATAGAACTTCGACCAGCCGTTCAAGCACCACGATCTGACTCTTGAGAAGTCGGTGTTTTGGCGCGACTGTGGTTGGAGATGCAAATGATCCAACGTGTACAGCATGTGATCCCAATTTTGAGCCAAGAAAAGCTCCATCTGATCCAAGATCAGCAGCTCAATTGACGCTAAGAAATCGTACTCTCGGTCTTTCTCGCCAGGCGCTCCGATAATCAAACGCAAACCAAGTGGCGAAGCAATGAGAATGTCCGAAGAATAGAACGGAGCGTAGAGCTTCATCGATTTCTTCGTCAACGACAATCCAATTCTGAAGGTGTCCTCGGTGTTTCCGCTGAAAGTTTGTTCGTAATCTTCCGGCTTTGGATTCTTCTTCGGAAAATGCAAACTGTCGCCTGTAAATTCATCAATGAAGCGCTTGTAGTTCACAGTCGAAGCCTTGCCTTCGGGATTCAAGAGATCAATGAGCATATTGATGACTTTGTATGCCGAGTCTCTGAAGGGAAGCACGATCAACACGCGAGGCCTCACAAAACCTTGATCCCTAAAATCATCGGTGACGACAACACTTTTCCTCGAAGCTTTCAACTTGGCGATCTTTGAATTGTGATGGAGAACTTTTTGTCGTGTCTTCAAAATGTGATCCAATGCGTGGATGCAATAAGTGAGCCGAATCTGTTCTCCGTTTTGGTGAGTTCGATGGGGATAATAAAGGTCCTGATAATTATTCACTACGGAAATTAACTCGGTTTGTAATGGAGTCAGAACCTGAGACGGTTCGTCAAGATTATCTCGGTTGGCTTCAGGAATGTTTTGTACAATCTGCTGCTTGATCGAAAGTTCTTTCGTCAGCTGTTTTGGGTCGCACATCTTCGGCACTTTACCTTGTTTCGCATAGACCTCTTCATCACCCAACAAAGTTTGTTTCCTTTTAGCTGACGGCTCGGACGACTCTTGTGGGATATCAACGAGAAGGTTTTGCATCACTGGCCATAGAAGCTTTGTTGTTTCTGTTTTTGGAGGCGCAGATGAAATAGCTTCGAGCAATTTCGGGCTTAGATCGAAGCTTATGTGATTGATGAAGGGATTTGTATGTGGATGCGCTGACTTCTTGTTCGACTCTTTGTCTTCTCTTTCTACATCCGAGTCCGATTCCTCTGATTCGCTTTGGTCGTCTCGCAGCAAGTCGTGAGCGATTGAATCATCGAGAAACTCGGTGCTGGGACTGTGGCCAGTTAGCGATTCCTTCTCCTCTTCATCGTCAGTGCCGATTTCTGATCCAATCGTCTCATTTTCTTCATCTGATGATTCTTGTAATACGCCGACTTCATCGTCAGCAACTTCTTCCTCGTTATCTTCGCTGTCAGTTGGAAGCTCGTTAACTTCACCTACTTCCTCGTCGTCGTCAGACGATTCTGAGCTCTCAACCTCATTCGCTTGCCTTTTAGATTTCCGTAGCGTTGTCAGCAGCTGCTGGAAGTCGTTAGCTTCTGGTTCTTCCTTGCTGTCTTCTTCATCTGAAGACTCGGCGGTGTAATTGTTTTTTTGTTTGTACTTCAGCTCAGCTAAAATGATTGAAAGGTCAACAACTTACTCGAGAATATCAATAATCTACTCACCAAGCTGCTGGCGCTTCAGAATGTCTTCCGACTCTTTATTCCGCTCGATTTGCTGCTTCACCATGAGATAGCGATTCGGTTTCTTGTACGCGCTCTTCTTGTGATAGTTCTTGTTATTCTTGAAGGTTTTCTGAGACTTCTTGGCTCCTTTGAACTTCCCACCTTTCCCCATCGTGATTCTAATTGAGTTTCGAGTAGAATTATCCAAATTGAAAGTCGCACGCGTGTGTTTGTTATGAATTGGACTTGTTACACTTTCGCACTTTGTTTTGATCGACTTGACTCATTTTCACTCCCAAAATCGTTGGACTTGTCGAGTTTTCGCTCCCGAAATTCACAACAAAGTTATCGAAGTCATAAAATTTTTTCTTCTCGAACGATCAAGACGGAAATCTTCAATTTGACGGTGAAAACACTGCCAAACAGCGTAAAAATACCCAAAACCGAACGATAACATCATAGAGTTCGAGAAAAGCATCCAGAATGACACGAAAAAGTGAGTAAAGTCGAGAATTTGAAAACATGAAATTTGACCTGAAATGTTGAAATTGTAATGGCTGAATTTTCCGAGAATTGCACCATATTGACAAAATTGCACTGGAAATTGGCTGAATCTTCTAACAAACGGAACATTGTACGTTTCCAGATAAGAACAAGCAAGGTGGTGGAGAAGGGTCGGAGCCCAAACAACAACAACAACAGCCCACCCAGCAACAACAAGCTACGAATCAGCCACGACAAGCTCAAGCCCCGCCAGGATTTGCTGCTCCAAGCGCTCCGCAGCAATCAGCTTGGGGTCCGCAGCCAAGTGGTGTGCAGTCTCAGCAGCCAATGCAGTCTCAGCAGCAGCCAATGCAGTCTCAGCAGCAGCCAATGCAATCTCAGCAGCAGCCAATGCAGTCTCAGCAGCCGATGCAATCTCAATGGCGTGGATCGCAGCAGTCGGTCCATTCTCAGCAGTCTGGATCGCAGGAAGGAGCTAAGCAGAAGTCAGGTGGGTCGAAGAATAAATATCCCAAGAAGGTGGAACGACCAGCAACGGCGCCAGCTCCCGCAGCTCCGCCAGCTGGTGATCCTCGTGCAACGAGCTCTGCCAGCGCACTTCCCGACGTATCGAAACTCAACATTTCCCAGACTAAGCCGACTATGGATCTTGCTTTGATCGAGTCGAGCCCGGACGGAACGGTTTACCAAGGAACCCGCGGCGTTAAAACCCCGCTCGAAGTGAATTATCTTCAGCTGAAGATCGATAAGCTGATTCAGACCGCTTATCAATACGACGTCGCGCTTGACCCAGACGCGTCGAAGAAGATGTGGCCACGAGCTCTGGATGTCTTCATGGCGACATACTTCAGAGGAATCTACTTCGCATATGACGGCCGCAAAATCTTCTATACAAACCAAAAGTTGAAAGTAAACAACGTCGTCTTGGATGGATCCTCATTCGAACAGGAAGTCGAGGCTGTTCTTGGCGATCGCAGTCGCAAGTTCAAAGTTAAGATCCAGTTCGCTGGTGATGTCGATTTGAGTGTTCTGAAGAACTACCAGCAAAAGTCGCTTCAACACAACGACAAGCCGTCGCGAGCCATTCAATGTCTCGACATCATCTTGCGAACGGCTTTCAAAGCATTGACAGCAAATGCTCGAGCCACTGCTGTTGGTCGCGCCGTCTATTTCCCAGAACAGGGAAGACCATTGGATCTTGGCGAAGGCATGGAATTGTGGCTCGGACTGTTCCAATCTGCCGTCCTCGGCCGCAAATCTTTGTATCTGAACGTCGATGTCGCTCACAAAGCTTTTCCATCTGCGATTCCTGTCTTGAGAGTCTTGGCCAGCTTCGATCGCAACGGCCAAATTCCAGTCAGTATCGATGAAAATACCAGCAGAAAATTAAAGGAGTATTTGAAGATGTTAAGCATTGAATACGGAGGCAAAACATTCGGATTCAACGACCTCGCTCAAAGTGCTGCTAACGCTTTGTTCGTTGGGGACGATGGAAAACGAATGAGTGTGCAGGAATATTTCCGGCTCAAGAAGGGAATCAATCTGCGTTATCCCAATTTACCTTGCTTGCATGTCGGATCACGAACACGCTACATTTACTTGCCAATCGAGCTGTGCAACATACCGGCTGGACAAGCAACGAATAAGAAGTGCACGCCTAACTGTGTCGCCCAGATGATAAAATATTCGGCCACCAGCACGGTTGTGCGCAAAGAGAAGATCAAGAAGTTGCTTGACAAGATCACTTACTCTGCTCCGGGCAACGACATTGCTGGGTTCGGCATCGATGTCGACCGAAAGTTTCAGAACGTTGAAGGCCGCATCATCGATCCGCCAGGAATCGTATATCAACAACAGAAAGTGGTGCGTCCAAGTCGCGGTGTTTGGGACGACCGCGGTATGCGATTCCTTGAAACGCAAGCTGCTCCAATCAAATGGGGTATCATCAATTGTGACAACCGCACAAGCATCCAACAAGTCGACGAACTGCAGAAGAACATCTTAAGAAAAGCTCGGGAACAAGGAATGAACTTGGCACCGTTTAACATGGCCAACGATCAAGTTCCATTCAATATGATGCGAGCCAAAGAAGCAGATTTCGTGAAGCTATTGAACGAATTCAACCAAATGGGCTACAAGTTGGTTTTTGTCATAATCATCGAACAAAACGACTGCTACGCAAAGTTCAAGCAGGCAGCTGAATGCAGAGTCGGCATTTTGACGCAATGCATTAAAGCAAACACGATTTTCCGCATGGGCAGAGGAAATCCAATGATGACAATTGGAAACATCATGTTGAAGGTCAACGCTAAGCTCGGTGGAAAGAACCACGAAGTTAGAGAGACTTCGTACCAGAAGCTCAACGAGCCAAATAACGGAATCATGTTTGTTGGCGCCGACGTCACTCATCCCGGACCGGACTGCCGCGATCTGCCTTCGGTTGTTGGAGTCGCAGCTTCGTATGATGCGGTTGGCTTCCGCTACAACTGCGCTTGGCGTTTGCAAAAACCAACACAAGAGATGATTGTCGACCTTGAAGAAATTCTGGTCGTTCAACTGCAATGTTACAAAACAAAGAACGGAAAACTGCCAGGCAAAATCATGTACTACCGTGACGGCGTCTCGGAAGGTCAGTTCAGTGAAGTTCTCAGAGTCGAATTCACAGCGATTCGAGGTGCCATGAAACGAATCTACGGTACAGGAAAGCCAGCTCAAGTGACATTCGTTGTGGTTCAGAAACGTCACCACACTCGTTTTTTCCCGACTTCAAGACAATTCGCGGACGGTAAAAACGAGAACGTTCCCGCTGGAACCGTCGTCGATAAAGACATTGTCCATCCCTTCCAATATCAATTTTTCATGGCTTCTCATGCTGCTATCCAGGGCGTCACAAAGCCCGCCAAGTATTGCGTCCTGGTCAACGAATCGAAGATTTCACCCGACGATCTTCAGGCCATTACCTACGGTAAGACTTTTGCATGATGTAATTATGTTTCTTTGATTAATTTCAACTCATTCCAATAGACCTTTGCCATCTATTCACTCGCTGCAACCGTTCGGTGTCTTATCCAGCACCGACTTACTACGCGCATCTCGTCGCTGCTCGCGGAAAAAACTACACGATCGGACTTGGACGTCGTCTGAACATGGACAGGTTAGGAGACGAATACAGAAACTTGGAGATCAAACAAGCGATCACGGTGAACAACCCGATGTTCTTCGTTTAAAGTACCAAGCGATCTCAGCGGAGAAGAGTTTCCGCTCAATATTTACATTTTCCATATTTACATTTTCCACAATTGGCCTTATAGATTTATTACTTTCGCCTCAATGGCTCATTTATGTTTTTCAAATTATATTCACTACATTTAACTTTGATAAGAAATAAAACTTCGAAGGAATTTCCATGGATTTTCCTTTGAGCCTTCGGGCGACAAAAACAATTTGCTTGTTTGAAATTGAAGAATTTTCTTGGGATTTTCTTTATTGGCTGAAGGTAATGGAGACATTTAATTTCGTCGCTTTCTGACCCTCGAAATTCTCCACGAGTTGGCTTCCTCGTACTTGTTGAACAGCGGCTCCAAGCGCTGGTTCTTCTTGAACTTGCTGAGCTTCGTGGGATCGGAGAATCTGAAGAAGGAAGGAGCGAACTCCACCAGCCACTTGGGATCGATTGTCGTCACTTCTCGCATGTATTCCTTCGTTGTTTGAACGAGCTCGTGATATACGACCCTGCAAATATCAAATTTCGTTAGACATGAAGGTCAAATATGCATTTATGCAACTCTTACCACTCCGGTTGTCTGTTGAAAAGTGCACTCGATGGATGAATGTAAACGACTTGAGAGTCGACAAGTGTCCGATAACCTTCTTGCGGATCCTTTTTCGCAGCGTTTCTGAAGAAACCTGAGCAGACGGTCTTCTGAACTCGAACAGAATTCTTTCCAGCTGACACGACGTCGAGTTTGTGACGGTCCATGATTCCAAGCAACTGCTTGCGAACATCTTGCGCGCGTTTAAGTGTTCTGACTTGGACGAAGTTCTCGTAGCACCACGCATTCGAGAACTTGTTATTCTTCCAACTGTTGTAGACCGCGAGAATTGTTAAATGATCTCCTTCGATCTGGTTGAACTTTGCTTTCTTCTGATCGGCCAACGCTTGCTTGTCTTTCGGGCGATAGAATACGTTTTGAACACTCAGCATCGAAACGATCGTGAGAATCTCGTCCGAGCATTGAAGTGCCACTGACATGATGAGCATTTTTGATAGGTTTGGTTCAAGTGGAAACTCAGCCATTCGTCGTCCAAGCCTGGTCAGCAATCCTTCGTTGTCTAGAGCCGATAGAGAGTGAAGCTGTTCGAGAGCCATCACCAACGATTCAACAGGCGGAGCGTCCATGAAATCGAAGTGAAGCAGATCATTGATTCCCATCGTTTTTAGCTGGAGAACTGTCGTTGCTAAATTTGTCCGTTGAATTTCTGGCACTGGCGTAGGCATCATTTCGTCACGATAAGCTCGCTCGGTGTACAGTCGATAGCATTTGCCGGGTCCCGTGCGACCAGCTCTGCCTGCTCTTTGCTTTGCCGCTGCTTGTGAAATTGGCGTTACCACCAAAGAATCCATTCCAGTTTTCGAGTTATAAACTTTCTGTTTCACAAAACCTGGATCAACGACATAAAAGATTCCATCGATGGTCAGCGACGTCTCGGCAATGTTCGTAGCAATGACAACCTTTCTACTTCCAGCTGGCGCGGGATCGAAAATTCTCGTCTGCATCTCTGAAGGAAGAGCTGAGTACACCGGAAGGATAATAAGCTCTGGGACGTCTGGTCCGA
The DNA here is from genome assembly GCA_033064975.1 of Smittia sp. YW1114-2. Classification (NCBI taxonomy): domain Eukaryota; kingdom Metazoa; phylum Arthropoda; class Insecta; order Diptera; family Chironomidae; genus Smittia; species Smittia sp. YW1114-2. Next base: position 16,674,159 of record CP093833.1, read on the forward strand.
GTGACTTCATTCGTTCATACAGAATCTCGCAGGCTGTGTCGATCTCTTCTTGACCCGTTAAGAACAACAAAACATCGCCGGGTGGCTCGCGTAGATGGATTTGCATGACAGTGATAAGCGAGGCATCGAGATAATCAGTCTCTGGTTCTTTTGTGTAGAGAATCTCGACAGGGAAAGTTCGACCGGGAATTGTGAAGATCGGAGCCTCGAAGAAATATTGTGAGAATTTCACGGCGTCAAGCGTTGCTGACGTGACGATTAGTTTCAGTTCCGGTCGACGTTTCACGGCTTGTTTAAGCAGTCCAAACAACACGTCTGTATGAATCGTTCTCTCGTGAGCCTCGTCCAACATGATGACCGAGTATCCTTTAAGATCCAAGTCCATCAAACACTCTCTCAGCATCATACCGTCTGTCATGTACTTGATTTGAGTTTCAGGGCTCGTGCAGTCTTCGAAACGAATTGTGTAGCCGACTTCTTGTCCTAGACGGCAGCCAAACTCTTCAGCAACTCTCTTTGCCACGCTCATAGCGGCGACACGACGCGGTTGAGTGCAGCCAACTCTTCCCCGACTGACGAATCCGGCTTCAGCGAGATACTGCGTGATTTGCGTGGTCTTGCCAGATCCAGTTTCGCCAATTACAATAAGTATTTGGTTGTCTGAAACGGCTCTGATGAGATCGTCGCGAAGCTTGAAGATTGGCAGCGACTGCCGTTGCTCAACGATCGTCATGTCAGTTTTCTTGCCATAGGAAGTTTTCTTTCCACCGATGACGTGTTTCTTCCATTCGGGAATGTCTTGCGGTGGTGGCATTCCCATTCCTCGGGAGCTCTCACCATAAGTGTCCTTCTCTTCGTCGGGCAGCGGATCACTCCAGTTCTTTCCCTGATTTGCGGGTTTCGAATCCATTTCTTGTTCGCGCTGGAGCATTTTCTGTTCCCTTCTCTCCTTCGCTAGAGCAGATTGCATCATAGCTGCTTGTGCAAGTGATCCATCGGGATTCTTGATGATTCTGACAGGAGATAAATCGTGCAGAGCTCGACCGTGACCTTGTAAGAACGGAGGTTCTTCCTCAACTATTTCAATCTCGATGTCTGCTTCACCATCTTCATCCTTCGGCAGCAAACCAGTTTCTTCGTCAAAGTCTGGCATTTCGCTTCGATCAATTACGCCAGACGAGATCATTTGCTTGATTTCCCATCTCTCTGGGCTGGATATTCTCGTCACACGTTTCCTCGCCGTGTCGTCATCGGCATCAACATTTCCGGGTAGCGAAAGCATTGACATTGCTCCAACTGGTCGGTCAGGATTTCGAGCTCCCATCTCTTCATCATCTGGTCTGTGCGACAGTGGATTCAAGTCCCTTCCTGTCAGTTGGTCGACCTCCTTCATCGATAACGAAACTTTCTGGCCCGTTATTGAGATCACTTTAACCTTTATGCTGTTACCGCGGCTCACAACATCATTGACGTCAGTGACTCTTCCTTCAGAGCGCAACTGAGATATGTGAACGAGTCCTTCCCATTTCTTTCGCAGTCCAAACAGCTGAACGAAACATCCGAAATTCACAACGTTTGCCACTTTACCATCGTAGATCTTTCCTGGTTCTGGATCGTCTTTCAGCTCAACTTTCTTTCGTTCTTCACGAGAGCGGCTTCGACGATTCTGACGTTTTCTATCAACCGGTGAATGTGATCTTGATCTTCGTCTCCTGTCTCTCGACTTGCTCCTGGATCGCCTTCGTCTTTCCCTTGACCTCGATCGCTTCTTTCGGTCCCTTGAACGGGATTTCTTTCTGCGATCTCTGCTTCGCGACCTTGATCGCTTCCTATCTTCCTTCTTTCTGTCTCTCGAACGGCTCCTCGATCTTTTCTTTATCTCACGTGATCTGCTTCGCTTTCTCTCTTTCACTTTTTCATCAGTTTTTGACGATCCAGCTGGCGGTGCCATCGACTCAAGCTCTGCCATCATGTCATCAATTATGTTATCTGCATCGCTTTTCTTGACTTTCGCCTCCTCTTCTATTTCACCCAGCTTGTTAGGAATCGCGAGGCCAGGGAACTTCCTCGCCAGTGTGTCTGTTTCCGGGTTGTAGTCAGGAATCGCTCCAACTTTCTTGCTCACCGAAGGTTTCATCAGAACAATAATACGAAGCAGATTCGAAATAAATGAATCGCTGAACTCGGCGCCATTCTTGATAAGCTCTGCCTTGAAATCCTCCAACTTGGGATTCTCCTCAGCGAGATGAATGATGAATTCGGCTAAAATAGAGAAAAACCAAATGTCAACAAGCAATGGAAATCAAAAACGTTTCAAAAACTTACCCAAGTCTTTATCGTTCAGTGCTAAATGGTTCTCCAGTTCCGTGCAAATCTTCGACACAAGTGAGAGATGCTCGAGTTTCTCTAGCTCGTCCATGTCGGCTGTTTAATTAAATTTTATTGACTTTTCTTTAATAATCTGCGACGACTTAAAGTTCGTGGGGCTTAAACTACGAAGATGTTTGAATTTCGGCCGTTAAACTTTATTCGCAGGGTCTGCGACTACAAACTTAGCAAACCCCTCGGTCGTGTAAAGTTTGAAAGTCAAAAAAGAAAAACATAAGCAAGACGAACACCAACCGAAACTCCGTAATTCAACTAAGTTTTAAGTGTTCTTGACGTGCTTAACAATCTCGAAACGCTGAGCTTGTGACTTTAACATCAACATTGAGTAGAGAAATTGATGGTAAAAATATTGAAAGCTTTCGCAGCCACATTTCTCAATTAATGGCTTGCTCGTGATCGCGAGCGCTAAGTGTTGAATGTAAAAGCCATTGCAGGATATCCATACGCTGGAATAAGCCTCGATCGCAAGTTCCCATTTGTTGAGTGACGGAATTGGGAATTTAGCTTTAGCATTCGTTTTGTGTTCATCTTAACAGTCTACTTATTTGTTTGTTTTCATATTTGCGGCCGAAACTATAGTTTAATTAGCGCAAAAGCACCGTAAAGCAATCACATTACATTAAGCGTTTCATATGAGTTGCGCTCAACATGCTGAAGGATAAAAATAGTTAAGTTTCGTTTGATAATTTTACCATTAAAATATTTGTGTTGACCGAACTGCGTAGGTTTCCATGTTGTTGTTGCTTTGGATGGTGAAGCTTCTGTTTTTCCACCTTCGCCCTTCTCACTCCCATCCTGCTGTTGAATTCTATTTGCATCGGCTTCGCTTCTCGCCATCCAAATCCGCATAAATGTGATTCGATTACAATTTACAATGAGCCTAGCGATTTCTCCGATTGCCGGCTGAAATATCTTTGAACCTTGCGCTGATGTTAATCGTCATTGTATTGACGCTTGTCTCGTAAACGAATGTTTTCTAAAGTTGGGCATCGCTTCGCTTTTGCAGATAGTGCTTTTAACAAAATGTCTCGAAAGGACAAATATGAGACGAACAATAGAAGGCAGCAGACGTTTATGTCTGCTGAGGACGTCGCGGCTGGTCGGAAGTCATCATGGCTAGGTGTAGAGATAACAGGTGAGTGTACTGTTGAATGTGTAATGAGCTTTATTGATGGCTTTGTTTTGAAGGCAACGTGCGAAACATCAGCCCGCAGCTTTGGCAATTCGAACATCTCACCGCGCTCTATCTGAATGACAACTGTTTGACACGCCTGCCATCTGACATCGGCCTCCTCGTTAACCTGAGGACCTTAGACCTGTCTAACAACAAGCTGCGAAGCTTGCCCGCTGAACTGGGCGAATTGATTCAATTGCGGTAAGTGGAAAGTTTCCTCAGACTCCAATCAGTCGATCATCGTTTTCTTTCATTCCAGTGAACTCCACTTGAGTCACAACATGCTCCGCAACTTGCCTTACGAGCTCGGAAAATTGTTTCATCTCGTTGTTCTCGGCCTGCACGGTAACCCGTTGACAAAGGACATTCTATCGATCTACAATGACATCAATGGCACAAACAAGCTTCTGACGCACATGCTCGACAACTACAGCCGTGAGTACACGAGCCTCTTATCCATATATTATTTGTTCAATTGGGGCTCAATTTAATGATTGACACGACGACACACGGAGCTTAAGTTTCGCGTTCTAAGTTTCTTTAATTGCCTCGAATCACAGTTGATCCGAGGTGAGATTTCATCGCGTTCATGCATGGACGGAAATTATAAAATCATTACCGACCTTTTTCGCGGATTCAATCGAAACGTGATCGCACTTCAACTTGTTACAGATCCGACAAAAAATAATTACTCGTCCTTCGACAGCAATTAGCTCGCATTTGGCTTTTTCCTTCTGCAATTAGGAGCATAAAAAATTAAACCCGAAATGGTCTCCACGTCGAAGCAATTAAAGTTCGGGAGTCTTGTTCATTTACATCTCACTTAATCGATTTCGTTTGAGGCTTCGAAAAGTTCTCGATTAATTTTCGGTTGGCTTTGAAATGGCACCGCAGCCTTGAAACGTCGCCGTACTTTTCCAAGACTTAAATCTCATGCTCAATGAACTCGCGGTGCCTTCCAAGCTAAGCATCGCGCTGATGAGCGAACTCTGCCTCGCATGTGAAATGAGAAGCGAGATTTATGTGTCTTGTGAATTGTTGCCGAAAATGGATTTGCTTTTGAATCGCTTCCCAGTAACAAAAGCAAGGTTCTTGGCAAAACGCCGCACGAATTGTGATGATGGCAAATTGTTGCGCGAGAAAAATGTTTTGGCTAATTTTTTCTGCTTAAACTTTTTCCTTCCTCATTTGTGTAATCGCCAGCAAATCTCTGCCCGCTCAAGTTAAATCGTTTCGCTTTTCTACGTCTTGCTTTCGCTTCGGGGGCTTCTACAGTTGATTTGTCATGGCTGTTGAAACTTTCGAGTTTCCCATGAGAGGTCAAACGCTCCGAAATGAATCGCAACTGTCGAGCAATGCCCAACGCCTCTTCGATCCATCTCACATTATTAGATTTCAGATTGTAATCGTTTTCATTTATTTTCCATCATTATTTCTCGCTTTATATCTTCTTACGCCATCCATCCGGAGAACGGCGACGACACCAAAACAAAAAAGCTCAGAGAGCACAAAAAAACTTTCACTTTAAACGAAAATTTCTTTCTTCGAAGCGTTAAAAGTCGAAGAGTTTTTCTCGTCTGCTGGATCGAATTGGTGTTTATGTCTCAACCGCAACTTACACGGCTCAGTTTCGGTGCTCAATTCAATTTAAGCTTTTTGCTTGAGAACACTGCAGCACAATTGAGTTGCATGCCGCAAAGATTTTCGCTGCTTTTACTTGTACTCTCTTTTAACTTTCTACGTCGCTTCTTCTTCGCCTCTCGGTTTTTGCGCAATTCAATTCAGATTAAACTCTGCTGATGATGATGGCTTAGCGCTCCACATCGATAGGCCAAGGAATTCGCTGGTTTAATAACATTTATTTAGGCGAACTGGCATTGCGTGAAGATTAGTGAACCGATTTTGTTCTCCAATTAGAATTTAAGATCGCGCAAACCAGCAGAAGTTAATAACAAAACGAAATCGTGAATTGAGCGTAATTGGATCTGCTCAGCAACAATTGTTCAATTTCGATTGCGGAGAGCACCAGCTGGGGCTTGAACAGCGAGGTACCTCTGATTTTCCAGTTTCTAAATAAAGTGAAAGTTTGTTTCTTTGGCAAAGTTTGCGGCGGCAAAGCATAGCAAACATGTAATTGGCCGTAGGTGACACTGAACTCATTCGATTAGGTGACTCAACGTTTATCGCCAATTTCTCTTTCACCAACGCGAGCACTTTGCGCTTTTTGGTTCAGTTCCAAATGCAGCAATGCGCTGGGGGAACGGAAAGAAAAAGTTTTCCCTTTTGTCTACGGCCAACGATTTCTGCCACTTCCGGTTGATGATTTATCGAGCATGCCCAAGAAACAATTAAAACTCATGCGTGGGACACGATTCTCAGTCTCACCATCATCTTAAAGTTCTGTGGACACGCGGCGATTGTTCACGAGAGATCGCAGAACGCTCTTCCGCTCCAACGTGTCCGCTGCAGATTAATTTATGTTGCACGCTTCTCTCGTATGTTGTGATTCCATCTCGTCCATCAGCCGAGAAAGATTTGTTGGGCCTTTTCCTTTATTGTATTCTTTGTCATGGCAATTAACATTAGTAACCGACTGCCATACTTTTTCCTATTTTTCATTCGCTTTAACTAATGTGCGAAGCACAAGAAAATGCTTTCGGTTGCATTCGTCGTGGAGCGAACGCTGAGAGTCGCTGTAAGCATGAGAGAAGTATAGTCGAGTTAGTCGGCAGAAAGCGAAGCACGAGAAGAGGGAAACGTGGTCGGTGTTGTGATTCAGAGTTTGTTTTCAGTTGCTCACAAGCTCGCGAAGCGGAAACAACTCGAAAAGCTGAGCTCGCGTTTTGTAGTAAAATAAAAACTTCGCGGAAATATTTATTCATAACTCGATTTGCGTAATTAAGGACCAGCGTTGGTTTAATTGAATAAATGCTGAAAGCTCAGCGAGATCCATCAGCGTTCGAATAATTAATTAGTGAAGAAAATGAATTATGAATCGCTGTGAACCGTGAACGAAGAGAAAAGAAAGCAAAGAAATTGCAAATTAATTGGAAAAAGATAATTTCACGAATCCGGGCGAGAAAGAGAAACGTTTCGAGTCGAAACATAAAACAAAAGCAGAGCAAATGGTGAAAAGTTTGTGGTTCGATTGATAACTGATGCGATGCTCGATTTATCAAAACAGAAAGCAAGTGAAGTAAACAATCTCGTGGTTTAAGCCGGACAGAAAGATCGAAGAGAAATTTCCTCGAAAATGTTATGATGAGCTCGACTTCATCATGCATGGATGGATATGGAAATTTTATGATGCACCAGCCACAGGTGTCGTCGAACTTCTACAATCCGAGCGGCAATCAACAGCGTGGACAACAGCAAGCCAACGGATCGTTTGCATATCCGGGTGATTGGGCTGGTGCTCCACTTATCAAGCCGTCGACTGAATCTCGCCACAAGAAACTCTATCCGACTCGAAGCAACGGATACGAATATGACGAGAGCTCCATGTCGCGCTTGGCTAAACACACGCACGGTGCGCCCATCATAATGTCGAGCCGTTACCGTAGCAAGACTTCAAAGCCGTTGCAACCGTTCGGACCCGAGAGCGGCAATCTTCGTAATCAAAACGCGTTCGCGAAAGCTCCGTCGTCCGACGAGATGCAAAATTGCGACGACTCCGGATACCACGCGAACGGAACGTGCTTGCCGCGAATCATAAAGCCGAGAAAGCGAAGAAAGAAAGACAGAAAACCGATCGCTGGTGCAGCAATTGAGAATAATCCGCCGAGTCCTTTCACTTTCGCGTCGAACCAGTCCAATGGATTTATGCAAACGAACAGCAGCAACAACAATAACTGTGCATACCCGAACCAGATGAACGAAAACTTTAAACGCCCCGCTCTGCCTAATGACAGCAATTTGTTCTTCAATTGTGACTTTGATCCAAACATCGTTTTGCCACTTCCATCATCTTCCGCCTCATCATCGCCAATCTCGTTATCAAGCTCGTCGCTCTCGTCGTCAACCACGACAAGCTCGTGCAGCTGTCGACTCTGTGATCCAAATTGTCGAATTTGGGCTTTTCCGCTAAGAAGGTCGTTCAGCGATAATTCAGCCGTTGAATTGGATCATCATAATAACAACAGTTCGGATTGCGTTCACATCGAGACAAGCAGGAAAGATGTCGGCGTCATCGGTGGTAATCGTGTGAAAAGCGAGTGGAACTCTTGTGGAGAATCGACGCTTTCTATCCTCGACATGATCGAATTTAATGATTACAAAAGTAATCAACAGCAATCGCTCATCGCGGATGTGAACGTCAATCGTTTGCGAAGTGAAAGTTCCAGCGATTCAGGCGACTCGGGTTGCGACTTGCTGTTGGGTCGCCTAAACATCTCTGATGACATTCTCTCGTCCACGATAAAGACTGTCGGCGAAGGACTCAACGAAATAACGAAGCATCTCTCCGAGTTCAGCCTAATGTCATCGGGACCCGAAGACTCCGAAAACATCTTTAACAGCGACGATCGCCTCGACACGTTTCAATTCAACAGCATCAGTAAATCATTGTCATCGTGCGAATTCGGTGACCGTCAACGGCGCAGTAATTTGGATAATTTACTCAACGCTGCAGCGAGCGGTGGTAACAATAATTATGGCACTCTAATGTCGCCGATGTTAGTAAATAAGCAAAACTTTAGTAATAATTTAGACTTAAATAACAACCATCACGGCGCGGCTCCGACCGTTGATGGCTGCGGCTTGAAAGAAAGAACCTTTTTCAATTGTTTCGATGCGACGTGGAAAGGATCGTAAGACGAATTGACGGACGGGAATGAAACGAAACGAATGAAACCCAAAATGATTGTCATGTGTGCGAGGTCAGCGCTCGCTTGATTTTCAAAAAAGAGTAATCAGAAACTTCCACTTGAAGTGGCCCATCACATCGCATCAACATTTATGATCCGTTTTTATGTTGGCTTCAAACAATGGAGTTCTTAAGCTTCCTCGACCCGGGTTAACGATTCTATGCCTCATTCCATTTCGAGCCCACTGAAAATATTCGTACGTGATGACGGCTTTTAATCGGCACCAATCACCGATTGTAGTGACGAGACCCGAAAAAAGCAGTAAACAAACAGACAAGTTTCGAATGTCGTTGGCGCGATTCACGTGACGGTGCAACATAATGGTTGCTTAAACATTCTGTAATGTTGTCGACTCGCTTCGCCTTAAAAGAAACAAATGAAAAGAGAAACTTCGCTGATGCGGCTTCGGTGTCGATGAAGAAGTCAAAAGTGAAATTTCCACGATTTTCTCATCTTCTTCCGCGTCGCCCTCAAGCCGCCGTTGTCAGTTTCGAGAGCTGAGCAGCCTCGAGCGATTGCTTTGACATGATGCAGCGAGATTTCATTCGGCGCGGCTTTTTCGGAGAGAAAATGGATCCACTGGCTGGAAAAACTTTCTCTTTACGGTTTCTCTCGATTCGGTTTCTCGTTTTCACCAAAAATGTTCAGCCAACGCTCGATCGCGACCATAAATGCGACTTTCGGGCTAATGAGATATCGAGCGAGTGACCTCGGATGCGATCAACTTTATCTACATTGCCAAATCGCCTTACATCCGACGGATCAGTTCGAGAGAAACTTGATTGATGGAAAGCGAGCGAAAAGAAATTGCTTTTTAATTCCAAAGCTCTCGAGCAGTTCTTTTTATTTGCGAAGTCTTCGCTTCTCTTGCGCTCGCTTTCTTGATAGTTTCATCAAATCTCGATTGTTTCTCGTGGGCCGGGAGAATGGGAGAAGACAAACGTAACTCTTGGGCAAATAATTTGATCGACGATCTAACTTGATCTACACTTGACCTTCGCCTAAGCTTCTTGATCGGTTTCACTCAACGCTCGTTCTATTTAGAAGCACGAAGAGCAATCTCCATTCACCACTCTCAATCGAATTCGTTTCATTTCGGGAATGAGCCAATTTAGGCCTTCGCCTGATATTTCAATTCCCCGAGAACGGCTGCGGGACATGACGAATTGCTGTTTGGTTAAACGATTAAGGCAACGACACGGCTCTAGAACGCATGACTAAGAGTCTGGATGTGTATAGCGAATCGGCGAGAACATTGTAAGGCGGTCGGGGTAGAATGTCGATCGAAGATCAAGGCGTGAATCGCTTGAATTGCCCGAATGATTCGCTGGCTTCGCTATTCGCATGTTATGGAGCGTGATTCCAAGCGTTCAATTTAAAGTGTAATTTACAGCCAGCTTGGAGTCTCTCTCGTTAGAATAATGGAAGTCTTATTTTGGCAAGCACCTTGTCCTTTAAGCAAACTCTCAATGGCGAAGTTCGCGTGCGTCTGGTCGGAGATTATTTCTCTTTTTGTCTGCTCGTTAACTCTCATCTTTAAGCCCATCCAACCTTAATTGATTTCTTTATTTGACGGGCGCGAGAGGCGATCGCGTTTTAAGACGAATGGCTCGGGGAGACGCTTGTCTGTGTTTACAAATGAAACTTTCCATTTCTACTCTTCGCTGTTAGGCGAGCGGCAATCGAGTGGAATTGGCATCGATTGATTGACTTTGCAGAACGCTTGGCGCTTCAATGCGCGCGATTCATTAGCGGAACTCGCCTTCAGAGTTTGCATTCACAAATCGATAGTTAGACGATCAATTTGCATTCCATTTCGATTGAAGATTGCACGAGGAACGCGGGGAGGCGATCATTGGCATTCGCTCGTCCAAAGTACATCAGAACAAAGCTCTTCGCATGTGCCCCTCGTTATTTACTGAACTGCTCGTTGGAGATAACTCTATTCAATACAAACAGCTTGCAAGTCCATTTGAGGGCGCGGATGGAAAAGCGCATTACAAAACATCGCCGTTTGACATTCACAGTAATAAGTTTAACGAGAGAAGCCGTGATTTCTCATGACTCGCGATCTATGCAAATTGTTTAATTTAACTCCGCTCGCCTCTCATTTCTACTCAATCTTTTATTTACATGGCTGTAAGAAGCAAAAGATTTTGTTTGCGTTTGCTGTTCGCGAACCAGTGCGAATTTATAGTTTCGACTCGCGATGATAAATTTCGCGCGACGCACTCTCGATTTCTTTTCGGGATTATCCGCAATTAGCTCCGGCGATTGTTGCCGCGTTTCCTTGCGACTCTTTGTTGAAGCCCTTTAAGCAGTTCAGGGACAACCAGCCTCAGTTGAATTTCTCATGTTGCCGTTCGTTCAACAGCCATTGGCATGTCTTACATAACATCGACAGAGCTCCAACCGAGCTTATTGTTTTCCTCCATGAAAAATCATTCGAAGCTCTTTTGCATTGAAAATCTTAAAAGTGAAACAATTTCACGTTTTCGTCATAAAGCGGTTTAATAGTTTCTATTTTTCTTCTCTTCTCTCGGCTTCATTCTATAGAGCCAAGTGTGGAGCAACTTCTTTAATAGAATAGGTCCATAGCTTGCGAGACTCGATGACTCGTGTGAGCTGCAAGCTGCACTGGCACTGATCCTCAGACTCAGACAATCCGAGCCAACATAGCGACCAGCCTAGAGTAGCTTTGTTCACATTGAATTCACATTTGAAAGGCGCACACTATTAATGAAATTCATGTGGAGTTGCTGGCGCGCTGCGCCGTTTGATTAAGTGGAAATGTAGGTGAAAAATTGTTAATATCAGGGCTGTTCGTGGATTCAATGAACTCTCGCGAGAGTCAGCAGCGCATTTACAACTTGTGCGGCGTTCACGTTTCCTCAGGTGCCTCGTCGCTATGCTGTCGTTTGCGTAACTTTTTCCCCGTCTTGTGTTGTTTTTTCTGCTCAAATCGCAAAGAGATAAATTGAAATTCTCATGCAAAAAGTTGTCGGCTCGATCGAAGCACTTAAAAGTCAATTATTGCAGGGGGGAGCGAGGTGTCTTGTGGGGACTCGGTGGAGCGAGGCGTTCCCTTCGCTAGTTTCACACTGTTCTCTCGTGATTCTTGCTCTGGGGAATGTTGAAATTGAAAATTGCTCGACATTTAGCGAAACAATTTATCAAGCCCGCGGCTTCCAAAGGGCACAAATTGATGGAAATTCTGCATGGAGTTGGAAATTAGCAGCTCATAGAATTCTTTTGTCTTCTGTGAGCTCTCGCACCGCCGCCGTCGACGATTTATATAAAGTGAATGTGTGTTATGGAGGCAACACCATTATTTGCAATTGTGTTTTGCAATTCTAAGTGGAAAATTGTCGCTTATTTCAGTTCTTTATTGTTTGGTTGGTTCGCGGAAAGAAATCGTCGAAGAGAGTGAAACAGAAATTAAACATGAAAACGTTGCGCGAACAATTTAATGGCGCGCGGTTGGGCAATTTGTGTCTTGAGACCTTTTTGTTTCATGCCTTGATTGATGTCGCCTGTTGTGCTTTATGTTTTTTTTGGGTGGTTAGCAATAATCAAATGGGCACACCGGTAATGTTGCTAATGAATCGAAGATTTCTTCCGTCATCGGCGGCGTCGTAAGGCGAAGCGTGATCAACCGTTTCCATTAGTCAAGCTGCGAAGCATTCCTCTGATAACTGAAACTCCCATCTAGCTCTTGACTATTGGCCCAGCGTTATAATTCATTCAATTAACATCGTCACTAAAGTGGAGCGCATGGTCTAGTTCCCAATACTTTCGAGTGTCGTGAAATGCAGGAATCTGACGCCGACTAATTAAAGCTTCTCGACCAATCTTCACTCTTAACTGGAGCAGGCGGATGATGACAATCTCGTAGATATTTTGTCGCATGCTTGCGATTACTTCGGATTAAACAGCCACGACACTTGATCGGAGCATTCTTCATGCACAGCCTGGCTGTCGCTGTCCGCAGCTCCGAGGCCGACAAGAATTGACAAAGCGTTGAGAAAAAATCCTCGCCCAGCTTGTCTTGTTCCAATCGTTCCACTTTTCTCGTTCATTAACACAGCTCATTGCTGAACGCGAGAATCGATCGCTAATCAAGAGTCAGCTCTGAGAATTCCCATCAGCTTCATTCTGCCTCCGAACCCACGGCCGACCGCCTTGAAGCTACGAAGAGCTGTTTCCAAAGCCTTCAACCCCTCGAGCTCGGCTGGGACAATTAGAGCTTTTGGTTACACCTGAATCAGAGCCATTGTCATTAATAACGCGACATGGCACCGCTGAAAGAGCGACAAACAAAATTAAGATTTTAATCATCGCCACAGAAACTTAAATGAGCTGGAGGTCTCTCCAGAACGATCGCGTGTTTCGGTCGCAACAATTTGCGCGAGATTCGGCGAGATTATATCGGCCGCTCTACGGAAAAATCTCATCTGCGAGACGCGCTGCGACAGCTTCATTAATCTGACAATTTTCCTGAAAAGAGTTGAGCACGAAGATTTACAAGCGTTACGCGATCGTTTTTATGGTTGGGCAATTTGTGTCTTGGGATCTTTTTGTTCGCTGTTTGTTTCATTCTCGAATTGATGTCGCGCGCTTCGTCGTTTCGTTTCTGGGACGAAAAATCATAAGAAATTTGTGTCACGCCAAGCCGAAACGTTCTTTCTTTCAACCGATAACCTCCGGTGACATTCGAGGTTTCACTAGTGATTAAGTAATTTATGCGTATGTAATTAGTTATTCGACTTAATTGGAGCCATAAATTTCAGATTTCGAATGAAAGATTTACGAAACAGTTCAATGTGGAGCGGGCTGAGTCCCAAGCGAGAGCTCGCCACCCACATAGCGAGCTCTCGCGATGTAGCTGAATCAACAGAACAATAGACTTTCAGTTGCAACATGTATCCATGTAATTTCCACTTAATGAGATGAAGTTTTTGCTTTGCTTTCGGCTGGATTCGATTCTCATTCATTCGCGTCTCGATGAGAAAATCGCGCCGCGATAAAATCTCGAAGCTTTTCCAGCCCATTCATCAAAAGAGCTTTCCTTTATGAATTTGTTATTTTACATTTATGTTATTTCTTATTGAAACGTCTCAAGGCGGAGAAGAGTTTCTCTTATGCATTCATTTAGGCTTTAACCCTACATTACACATCCACACATTGATTTAATCTCTCGCTCGATCGAAAATTTGCATAAATTTCAAGCCGTAATGATGAAAGAAATCGAAAGCGTTCGGGACCGTCTTGCGCCACAAAGGACAGGATGGCGTCGAGCTTAGATCGAGCGAGAGAGATTTGAAGCAAATCGATCAGACAGTGACGAAACCGACGTTCGCTTATGTTGATTGCAAGATAATTGATGGGCCTCTCTCGTCAATCTGGTGTAATGTAGGGTTAATAATTTGATTGAGCGAGGAATCGTGGAGTTTATTGTATGTTTGTTAGTCTCTAAGTCTTCGATTATGACAAAATGTTTCGAATAAAAGTCTCAGCTCGAGCTTCGTGAGTGAAGCAATCGTAAAATATGTGAAAATGTTTTTTGTTTGTTGTGCTGATTTATGTAATTTGCGTCATCGAGGAGGGAATCAATTCACCTTTTTCTTTGCCGTTTTTGGAGAATCTTTAGCTGCGCCTACGTGAAATCAAACGATTTCTCTTCGCTGACTTCGTGAGCGCTTGAAACTGGAAGAGAAATTTATCTTCGAGCATCATAATGCGATGCAGTTAACACCTCTTCTTGAGCCAATGCGTTCCTCGTCGCCCCTAATTAAACTTTCTCGTTTGCTGATTAGTAATGAGTCGATAAAACGAGAAAGATTGTCGTCATGTTGCACAGGCTTCGTCGATCTATTTGCTCGACGAGCTTTTCAATTAAATCGCGCTCGCTCTGAAAATCGTTTCAGGAAACGTCGGTGATCTGCTTTCTCTCGCCAGCGATGCAATTTACATTTAGCTTTATTCGATAATTGATTTGGAACATAAACAAATGCGGCGAGAGGAAAGTGTGGTCATGTTTTCCATTGTTTCGCCATCGGAAGTTTCCAATTTTCTCGATTTCCATTCGTTTATGGTCGCGGCTGCAAAGACCGAAATCTCATTCTTCAGCTTAAATTCAATTGCAATTGCAATCGAAACAAAGGCAAATCAGTTTTCGTTACAAATCTCCGAAGATTTGGACAAAGAGGAGAATGAAAGAGCGCTTAAGCTAAGCGAGCGTCGCCGATAAAAGTACACGAGAAGTGAAAGTAAAATTGGAAATAACCGAAGGTAAACTTTTTGGAGCGCGAAATATGTAAGCAAGACGAAGACGAAGAAAGCAAAACGGCAGCGTGCAGATCGTTGCGCTCTCATCCAATTTAGGTCACGACGCTATCAATCGGAAAACCACTTCATGATCCATTCTCACCAATTTCGCAATTTTTCATCTCACAAACCTGTCCATTGTTCCCTTCCATGTGTTCATTCGATTTCCTTTGTTGCGAAGTCTTAATTGAGGTGAAAATATTTCCCATTTTTTTCGCTGTTTTGTTTTAAATCTTAATGTGCGATTACTTTTTTTTTGACGGAAAGGAAAGAGAGTTTTCTAAGCCGCTCGTTAAATCTTTATTAGACTCTTTAGCGTCCAACTAAATTGGGTAATTTCACGTTTAATTTTGATGGGCAGGCGGAGATAGACGGGTCATTGTGTGATAATGATTAACGAAGTTAGAGAGCTGGAAACGAGGTGGAGAGATCGCTGATGAGTCAACGTCACTTGAGTGGTCGAGACGATTTTCGAACCTTCACGTTTAACTTTGCTTGTGTCCATTAGAACGTGTCACGCCTCGAGTCGGCTCCCGACCACAAGTTCATAAGTTTTCAACTTCCTTTTACGCTTAATGAAAGACTTGGAACGTGCAGACCACTAGGAAGGGCCACCTCAATCGTAAACTGCCTTCCTTCGAAGGCCAACCTTCAAGTCCTGTCATCCTCTTGGAACCCAAAACCGCAAGCAGTCGTTAAGTTATGAAAATTTTATTTATGACTCAATTCGTCACCGCGATTTCGTGTGTTGTTGTCCATTGTTTCGCGCTGTTACCAGCCACGATCGCCATCAACAAGAATTAGAAAAAAAAATGTGAATCGAAATCGAGAACGAATCAAGTTGATGACTAATTGGCTCTCGACTAGGCTGACTTCAGTCTGTTTCTCCCTTGTCGCTCGTTTCTTTAATAAAAGTTTTATTTTTCCATCTCGCTTCCATCACACAACTGACCTCATTTGTCTTGCGACATATCAGACAACAGTCCGCGTCCAATTATCTTGATCAGCGCGACTCGCACAGTTTTGTTTCAGTTTCTTTTTATCATTTTATTGCAATTCTCTTCCTGCTTTTGGGGCAAAGATTAATCACAATTAATCTGCGCGGCCGACGACGCTGCTGCCACTGCCCTGCTCGTCTGGGCTGATGGATTGATGATGACGGGATGACACACTCTGCCTTCGAACGTGATCTATTCGAGCGAAGGGAACGAGTTGGTTTACTGCTTGTCGTGAAAAGGAAGCGAACAGCGCATAATTTATTGTCTTGACTTACTTTCACCGAGCGACGCAGCACCGAAAAGTAATGCCAAGCAGCGTAATGAAGACTCTTCAGCGACGACTTTAAAAAGTGAATATAATGGCAATTGCGTCTCATTGTGTCTCGTTATCTCGTCGTCGCTTTCTGGGCTTCGCCACTGAAATGGAAAGAAACTCTCGCCGACTGCGTAAAACGCACCCGAAGCGTAACGATCAGAACACTGTTTCTCCATTGTGCATTCGTAGAAAAATCAACAAATTACCATTCTCAGCTTTCTCCCGTTCTGACCGCAATTGGGTGAGACACCAAAGATCCAAGTAATCTGATAAGGTCTAGCGAGAGAAGAAGAAATGCCAGCTTTCAGTTGCGCGATTGAAAAATGAAAGTTGGATCGCATGCAACTTGCTGAAAGTCAACGAGACTGGAGCTGGGGCGTGTGAGAGAGTCAAACGAGAAAATCCACTTTAAAGCAAGAGCTATCGCTTCCACGATGCTAATCGTCGTGTGTCAGAAGTCGTTTCCCGAGATAACTTCATCAGCGCTATTAATTACGAGATGGGGCAGAGGAGATCGCGATCAAGAGTTGGGTGCGTGCACCGTTTAGTGTCTGCTTAGCTGAAATCTGTAATTATTCGAGCTCCGCAGCAAATCGAATTGAGAGAATAATTACGCAACATTCAGATTAGAACGGAGAAGCGCGGGACCGTGCAGAATGGACTACATCGACACAAAGTGTATTTATGCTTGTTTGCTTTCCATCTCCGCTCCCCGCGCGCCAACAATCGATTTGCTTCTCCGTTTTCAGCTTTTGTTGGCTCGAACAATATTCCATTGAAGTTTTAATTGCTTTGCTCTCTGCGCGATTCTTTTGTGAGCTTCTCGAGATCCGATTCTGCTCGAGGCTTCCTCAGATTTTTGGAACCGCATCGACTACGCTTCGCTGCTCAATTTCTGATCCCTTTCACTGTCTGATTAATCACCGAGCTGGCTCATCAATCATCGGCTCAGCGATTTCGTCGAAATGTCGCGAGCGATTGTACGAAACTAACTTTGATTACAGTGGAAATCTTGAGATTATCATTCGTCATCATTGGCGGCGTCTCCCTCTAATCACTTCTCTATGTCATATAAGCAATGTAAATTGAATCAGATGTCTTTCAGTCCGCGGAGAGCTTCAATTTGTTAGTCGCTGTCGCTCGCGATTCTTTTCTTTATCGCATTCTCCGAATCGAGATCAATTGATTGTTGAGATGTATAAACATGTAACGATTTGAGAGAAAGAACGCGGAGGAAATTTCGATTGAATGCAACGAGATTTCTCCGATGATCACGTTCGAGAGCGGCTAGGGAAAAGTTGGAAGCATTCCGCCGCGTGTTAAGCTTTGGGCGTGGGGATCAATTCGATGATTGAGTCTCAAGATTAGGTTGAACATTTTTAAGTAGATTCGAAAGTTGTTGTTGATTAGAATTTAGCTAGAATTTTGATTTGTCTTTGCTTCAAACGGATTTCCCGGACGATCTCGCATCCATTTACACAACGCGAAACGCCTCCGGGCTCATTTCCTTTCATTCGAATGAAGTTTGCCAATTGCCCCAGAGCTATCGAGCCGAAACCATCGAGCGATTCGGATCAGCTTCATCTCCGCTCGCTTCTGTTGATTTGCTTTTTGTTTCGCGGGCCTTTCAAGAAGAAAATAAAAATTGGCAAACAATTGAGCGATTCTGCTTTTCCAATTCAATTGTTCTTGCGACCCAGAAATTTTCACTTGTTTCTTATTAAGGAATCAGTTCGAGATCAGCGAGCAACAACAAAGGCTCGCTCCCCAACTCTGTGCGTCCATCCGTGTCAATCATTGCGCGTCTGAAGCACAGAAAATTTTATCTTTGATTTTTTGTTTCGTTGGCTTCAAACTCACTTGACGCTCTAAATGATCAAATGTTTTTTTAAAACTCTTCTTAACCAATTAAAGTTACAGTCCCTGGCTCGTCACCACCTCAAAGACCGTGGATTCCACTCGCCAGACCCAACCGGACGAGGCCGGCGTGTAAGTCAATCAACTTTCCAAATCTGTTTCTCGACTCACATCGAACACTCTCCGTTGTCTCGTAGGCATATTTACAGTGATGTGCTACAACGTCCTGTGCGATAAGTACGCAACGAGGCAAATGTATGGCTACTGCCCGAGCTGGGCGTTGACGTGGGAGTACCGCAAGAAGGTAAAATCAGCACATCGCGATTGAACTATTTCAATAGATTTGATTTCTCTTCTCTCCTAAACAGGCGATTTTGGACGAGATTCGCCACTACTCAGCTGACATCATCAGCCTGCAAGAGGTCGAGACCGACCAATTCTACAACTTCTTCAAACCCGAACTGAAGAACGATGGCTATGAGGGCATTTTCTCGCCGAAATCAAGAGCGAAAACGATGTCGGAGAATGACAGAAAATACGTCGACGGCTGTGCGATTTTCTTCCGCGCTAACAAGTAAGTTTGCTCGTGTTTGAAGATCACGGTCAAGCGACTAACGTTTCATCTCGACAGATTCACATTGATCAAAGAAACATTGGTGGAGTTCAATCAACTGGCGATGGCGAACGCTGAAGGATCTGACAACATGTTGAACCGCGTCATGCCGAAGGACAACATTGGCCTTGCCGCCTTGCTGAAGGTGAAGGAGAACGCGTGGGAAGGATTAAACACAGAACAAGCCACTCTCGCTCAACCGATTCTCGTCTGCACTGCGCACATCCACTGGGATCCCGAGTTCTGCGACGTCAAGTTGATTCAAACGATGATGTTGAGCAACGAGCTGAAGACAATCCTCGACGAGTCGTCGCACATCCTCCGACCAGGACAAAAGCTCGACCCTAACAACGTTCAATTGCTGCTGTGTGGTGACTTCAACTCACTGCCTGACTCGGGTGTCATCGAGTTCTTGAGCCATGGACGCGTTTCGATGGACCATCCCGACTTCAAGGAGCTCGGCTACAAGTCGTGCCTCCAGAAAATATCGAATTGTGATACGCCCAACGAGTTTACGCATTCCTTCAAGCTCGCGTCCGCTTACAGCGAAGACATCATGCCCTACACCAACTTTACATTCGACTTCAAAGGTATTATCGATTACATCTTCTACTCGAAGCAAGGCATGGTACCATTGGGCTTGCTCGGACCGCTGTCGTCGGACTGGCTTCGCGAGAATAAGGTCGTCGGGTGTCCACATCCGAGAATACCGAGCGATCACTTCCCGTTGCTGGTCGAGGTGGAGCTCGTGTACATGACGAGTAGCTCGCAAACTCCCAACGGACTTCTCCGAAGATAGTCGACGGATCGCATGTAAGAGTTTCAAAGGTCGCATCACTAACTCATCCAGACATTTTCTCAAAAGATTCGAAAACAATTGCAAAGTCCACCAAACATTTGATCATAAACGAAGAAACTTAAGTTCGCGCTCCACGTTGGAGGCTCCGACTGGGAGCTTTCCTTGAATATTTTGCTATCGCGTCGATTGAAATTCTCATTCGTCATTTAACAACGTGTCAGGCAAACTCTTCTTTCTAGCTTAATTGAAGAAAGTTTTTTTTGGGATGACATGAAAAGCACACAAAGCTTAACTTACGTAGATTTCACGATTTTTTTCTGTTTTTCTGTTTATTTTATTAGAGTAAAAATAAAATATTTGATTTGAGATTTCGAATGAATAATCAAGGCGAAAGTTTGCGGCTTGAGACGGCGACAGGAGCTTGATGTCAACTTCTGGCTCAATCTCAGTCGATCAAAGCGGCGCGCCGAGGGTAAAACAAAATTGGATCAAATGGTCTTTCGATTAACTTAGACTTTATAGACTTTGCTGTGAGCTAACAAGATTTGGACTTTAGTTAAAGTGTATCATGTTTCCCAGACATTTTCGTTTTTCGCCCTTCAGCTGTCATCGCAAATCATCAAAGTCAACTTTGACCAGTTGAACCGAAAGCTTTATTCTTAGCTGGGACTTCTCTAGACCCCTCAACACTTTTCATTTGCATGATCCGCTGATAATCCTTGACGAAAAAGTCTTGACAAACTTTTAGAAATTAGACGATAAGACGTAACTCGCTGTAATAATAAATAACCTGACCGTCGATGCAAGCCGATGGCTCAAAGATTCTCGAAGTAACGAGAACATTTTAGCGTTTGTGCAATTAAGTTTCGGCTCGCAAGATTGAGATTTCTATGTTGGACTTATAAAGACGATCATTGGTTAAATTAAGAGTCGCCGGACGGGCGCAACTTTGGGAGGCGGCTGGGTTCGAGAGAACTGTAAGAAAATTGTAAATCTAATTTAAACGATTGACGAAGTAAGAGAACTAACTTTAAGCCGTTGATTTCCTCTCGATCGATTCCGTTTGTCGAAGCCGCACGCACGATTTTAACGATCATCACCCAAATAACTTTTTCCTTTGAGATGAACAAAAAAAAGTACAAAAACATGAGAGCGGAGAACTTTGTAAATACAAAAAGGAATCCTAACAATGACAACGTAACACCATCCCTCACTCCTAACCCGAACCACCTGAAGCAGAAAATCTATTTTGAATAGAAGAGAAAACTTTCGACCTTCACCCATGCACCAGCCGATTGTAATCTTTCGCAAGCGCGTCACGCATCCATTCGTTTTGTCATAAGTTTTGTGTATGCGAGACGGCGGAGTGGAAGCAGATTTTTCATTGTTTTCCATCGCAATCATGTTTTTTAAAAAGAAGAATGTCTGGAGGAAATCGCATTGAGATGAAAGAAGAAAATAAAACTATGAAATCACTTGAAACATTTTAAACATTTCGCTTCGTTCTTGAATGGAGCTCTTTGAAGCTGCCAGGTGAGCTGCTGCTTGATCA
The DNA here is from genome assembly GCA_033064975.1 of Smittia sp. YW1114-2. Lineage (NCBI taxonomy): Eukaryota > Metazoa > Arthropoda > Insecta > Diptera > Chironomidae > Smittia > Smittia sp. YW1114-2. The sequence goes on from CP093833.1 coordinate 16,695,048, forward strand.
ACGCAAAGTTATGCAAAGTTTTCAGTGCCAAAAAGCCGGGGACGAGTTGGCCTGCTGTTCTTAATCGACGAAGATCTTACAAACGATCGCCTTGTGCAGGTGAGAATGACTCAAGAACATGAAGGGAGGCGCGGATGTTTGTGTAACGGACATGAAGGCAGATGTGTTACTGTTTGACCTCCATAAAGATTCGACGACACTTTTCCAGTCAATTGCGATCGTTGAAGTTTTCAAGTTGACGATTTCCTTGATCGCAGTGCTTTGATGTTTGAACCTGCTGTCGAATCATCGTCATGGGAAAGTCCTGGAGCTATCAGACGGTCGCGACTTGTGATCTTCGCTGGCAACTTTGAATGGTTTTGGCTTCTATTCATGTCGGGTAAGATGGATGCTTACGAATTAGAAATAATCTCTTGAATGTCACCTTGACTTCCCATCGGCATTGCAACCGGTATTTACGCAACAATTCAGTGTTCGGGCAAACACCATCGTCGTTATTGACGCAAATGATTGAGACGGTCTAGAATCTGCAAGAATGACAGGTTCATCATCAAAGCGATGCAGCGTCAGTCGGTTTGCTTGCTCCATCGCAACGCAGTCCGAAAGAAGCTCTGCTATCACCAGGGTCTGACTTTTTAAGTGAATATCTTTAGAGTAAGTCAGCCGACATGTTGAACTTCATCGCTTTGAGCTTCAGCATGGTCGCCGCTTTGATACAAAATTATGTGGAGTCTTTGCGTCTGGCCATGAGAAGCGAAATCGCTTGCTCGCGTTAACAGAAATTTGCAAACTTGCTGGACGAGTTGAAACGATGAGTTCAAGCGGCAAGTGAAAATTATGAGAAGATAAAAACGTTTTTAAAATGTTATTCAATTTTTATTGAATCTTTGAACTGTTGGCGAAGCTTACAATTGCGGTTGGCATTTCATCAAAATTGTGTCAATGATTAGTTTCTTCCATTCGTCTTGGAATTTCGAGCGATTGGCATCGAGGAAGAGTTTGAGCTTCGCACTCGCGTCAATGTCACCGCAAAGGAAGTAGCAGATAGCCGAGATGAGAAGCTCGTGGTTGATGTGTTGCAGCGACCACTCGAAAATCCTGAAAACGCTTCGCTCGTCGATCATAATCTTAATCACGTTGAGCAGCGGCTTCTGAATGTTCACGATGATGTAGAGGATCGAAAGCTCGTAGGCTTGCAGCACAATGTTCATGTCATCGACTTTAGGCGCGATCGGCTTCAGTTTTCCCTCCTGATCGAGCTGAATCATTTTGAAGAAATATCGCATTCCTTCGACGGTGTAATCGGGAAATTTGACCTCATTCAAATTACTTTCACGGAAATGACCGCTCAGCATTAAACTGAAAATCTCACTGGTTTGCTTCAGCGTCTCCTTATCAAAACTTGTTTCGCCGTTCCGCAGAACAAACTTAATTTGATCGCTATCGGATTGCGTTGGGTTTCTGTCTTCTTCGTATTCTTCCGGAACGATATTGCGCAGGCTTTCGTCGTCTACCGGGATGTGAATGTTCAGGTTTCTCGCCAGAACTGTGAGACCGTCGCAAGCTTCTTTCGCAAGGTCTCCTTCGTGGAATATCTCGTTCAAGACAATGTCTAACGCTTGATACCTAAATAAAAGGTCGTTCAGAATCTCGGGGCACGAAATGATGTAAGTGAGGTTGATCGCGATTTTCCTCCGCGTTTCTTCGTCGCCGGTCAGCAGAAAGTGAGCGATTTCTCCGCGGCCATAGCCGGACTCGGCTACCGTTCCGTAAGCGATTAGCAAATCTCGGCTCGCTAGTTTTATTTTGCTGCACGAATAGCAATCTTGATGATCGAACGGCGGTCTCGACAGCTCGCGTATCTTGAAAACGAAATCTTGCTTCAGGATGGAAACAAAGTTTCTCGTCTTCACCAGAATGTTCTCGAGAGTTTGAAATACTTTTCCATTTGGTCGCTGAACTAATTTGAGGACTTTGTGCAGCGTAAGTAGACAAGTCGTTCGGACAAAGGCTGCGTCGTCGCTGCTCTTGATTGAAACGCTCCACAGCAGCTGCAGCACATATTGAATTGGATTCTCCTTGATAAGTTTCAGAGTTTCGGGAATGTTTTCAACGTGCTTCGAGCTTTCAGTCTTGTCGGATCCATCGGCTTCACCAGCTTCATTGTCGCCCACCATGTTTGATGCCTCGTCATCCTCGAGATCCATTTTATCCACAGCGCCGATCTCATCGTTCTCGTAAATGAACTTGAGAATATCAAAGTCTTCTTTCTTCGGCAGTTCTTCTTCGTTGTCACTGCACACTGGCGAATATATTTCAGGATCCGAGTCGTAACAATCTAAATAGCTCCGGCAAGGTGAGTTGAACGGCGAATATCCGCTCGATCGACTCGGACTCGTCTGATGAATGCTGACGTAGCCACTGCTTGAGCTGCTCGGAGATCCTGGATCGTATCGCATGTGCTTGGAGAAGTTGCTGTAGCTTGCTGGAGCGTCGGCCAACGAACGCTTCTTTTGCTTCGTCTTTTGCTCCTCTTTTCTTTCATCGTCGAGACTTGGATCGTCAAATTTTATGTGATCCGCTTCTTTAGAGTCCACAAGATCGCTAAGGACTTTGATCATCACATTTATGAATCCAAATTCAATGAGATTGTCCATCCCAAGTTGATCAAACCTGAATTGGAAAAAGGTGAAGATGAGCAGAGCAATTTCTTCGTCAGAGCTTGACGTGTTGGCGATTGACAGAAGGCTTTTGAAGACTCCGCTTCTCCTGAGTTTGCCTCTGTTGCAAACGTTCTCCGACGACAAGCACAAGATGTTGATGCAATATTTCTTTTCACTTGCATCGAGCGGCTTCTCTAATTCGTCGGCATTCAACATGAGAGTCGCCACGTTGGAAATCAGATCGTTGTTGATTGTCAAATATTCCTGAGCGAGATTGTTCGATGAAAGATTGCTGATGATCTTAAGCGAGATCGGACGGAACTTGCTTGACTCACCAGCAAGGAAGTTTAGACACTTAATTCCGAAGCCATCAGCGTAAATACTTCGTGAGACCTGAGACAGCGATGCGGCACTTGAGAGCAACAGGCACAACTTGAGAATTCCAGAAATCAGTTCAAGATTTTCCTTCTCTGTCGGCATTAGAAATTCGTCTTCACCTTTGCTTGTTGGCCTCAAGATTTCGTAGTTGATTTCAACTTCATTCTTCTCCATTTTCTCAAGGATTTGGCTCAACTTTTCCTTCGAAACCGCTCGATCTGGCTCGTGCTGTCGTTTTAAGATGACGAAGGTGCTTTCAACTTCCGGCTCTTCGCTTTTCTCCTTAGCGTTCTTTATTAGTTTGTAGAGGATCACCATAATCTTGTAGATTGATCCGAAGGAGAGAATTTCGTATCTAAACTTCTTGGAACTCCACATTAGTCTTATAGCTCTAATTGCCATGGTCAACACTGCTGGATTTGCATCTTCCGATAAGCAGTTTGAAGTCGCTAAAGCAATTCCTTTCTTTTGCAGCGCGAGCGCAATCTTAGGGAATTGCGCAAGATTACCAATCAAGCGACAAGTTTTCGATAAAACCGAAGAGTTTCCGCTGTTGTTGATAAGATTCACTGCATGCTCTATGATGTTTGTGTCGAATGCCTTTAAACCAACAACGATTAGAAACTAAAGTTCTTTCCAAAGTCCAATTTAGTCTCACCTGATCAGCACAATCCAAACTTAAATTAGTGCAGTTGCCTAAAATCGACAAGGTGACCTCGATGATTTTGTCATTGTTCTCTGATGATTCTGAGTCGATGCGGGGAGCCATAACTTGAATTAATCTCCTAATTCCATCATTCTTGCACAATAAATCCTTAAGGAAAAAATGTAAACAAAGAAAACTTGGAAATTAAATTTGATTTTACTCACAATTGCCTTGTCGTCCTTGATGTACTCCGATCGTATCTTGTAAAGTTGGCTATAGAGATGCTTTTCGTTGCTGTGATCGAGTCGACTGATCAACGATTCCATGGTAGAATTAAAGTTTTAATATTTTTCAGCCAGCGAGGGTTTGAAACTACGCGCGAACTCAACTTCAAATTTGAGATTTCCGTTAAAACTTCATGAGTATCAGAATTACACCATTTGACGAATTTGTCAAAACATCGCGAAAAGATCCGTAAAGTTATTGAGAATAACTCACTGGGTAAAGCAGAAACATGTCGGAAAATGTAAGTAACTAAAACCTTGCTGTTGTGTGCTATGAAAAAGACTCAGTTTTCTTTGATTTATCATGAAGATTGTCGTAAAACGTAAATTGATTTGGGAGATCAAAAGAAAGAACGAAATCAATAAGTACAAAGTCGGAGAATCAATCAAATCTGAACTCTTTGATGTTATCGTCGATGGAAAATTAACTCAATGGTATCTGCAGCTGTTTCCAAATGGCCAAGCAAACGACTCTCAGAACTACTTTAGCTTGTTCTTGTATCCCAAAAATCCATCAAAAGTTGTTTTCGACTCGACGTATAAGTTCGGAATCTTGAGCAATAATATGGATTTCAATAGCGGAGAATTCACGCTATCAAGTAAAGAATTTGAAGATAATCTTGGCTGGGGTCTTCCCAAGCTGATCCAACGTGGAGTTGCTAGACAACCTGATAAGGAATATTTCGTTGATGACAAGATCACAATCTTCTGCGAGGTAGGAAAAGTGTTACAAAACCTTGCGGATCTTTTACAATCTACTCATACGATTACAGCTAACCATCTCAGCATCACGCGGGCAAACGAAAGCGAAGATCGCCGATGATTCAACGAATTTTCTCAACAAAATGTTTCAAAACGAAAGCTTGATGGACTGCAAGATTATTTCAAGCGACGGAACTGTTCTGAAATGTCACAAAGCAGTCCTAGCTGCACGATCGCATGTCTTCTATTCAATGTTTGCGATCGAGATGAAAGAAGCTCAATCAAACGTTGTTGAGATCAATGACTTCGGTACTGAAACTTTGACGCAGATGCTGCGATTTGCCTACGGTCAGACAGTCGAGAACTTGGAAGAAATCGCTCACGATCTCGTCTTCATCGCTGAGAAATATGCAATGAAGGAATTGAAGGAGCAGTGCATGCAGAGCCTCATTGAGAACGCAAATCAAGAAAATGTCTTAGATTCGTTGTTGATCACTGAGAAACTCACCGATGCTGAAAGTCTCTTCAACAGATGCGTCGCCGTTGTTGTCAGGTGAGTTAAGAATGAAAGTTCAACGATTGACGTTCATTAATTCTTCTCATTCCACCAGCAACTACAAAGTTTTGAGCGAATCAGCCGGATGGCAGGCGCTGACTTTTCTGACTAAAGAGAAAATCTTGGGTCATCTGATTCCATATTACAGCGAAGAACAGATCTACAAATCAACCCTAATATTCGTGAGCCACAACTGAGATAAGCGACCAGAATGGAACAACAAAATTTTATTATTGACGTCATCGATTGAGCCTTTTTGTTATCATTAAATATGCTATAAGTCTAAACAGAATCAGGAAAATAAAAAGCTTAACGATCGTGCTGATCAAAATAGAATCGTCAACTCCGAGTGTTTCAATGAACTTGCTCGGCTGCTGGAAGTGACAGTAGAGACTTTCCTCGCATCGCATCCTCTCTCGACCTTCGCCAAGTATCGCAGCTATCGACGAGTCGCCAGCATATTTCACGAAAGAAAGATCGAAGACCCAATGGAACCAAACGTTCGAATCTTTCCTCGTGATCATCACGCCGCCGAAGAGAACGAAAACCGGCAAGATGATCGCGGCGAACAGCAGTGAACCCTGGTGGAGACGAATCAATTATCAAATTGCCAAAACGTATTCTCAATTAATTTACCATTAGCGTGAAGATCGAACCAAGCATCATCGCGAAACCTTGAGCGACAAGCGACATCAACAGCTGAACGCCAAGGAAGCTCGCGAATCGAAACTCTTCAGCTGGCTGATCTGACATGACGTAGAGGATCGCCACGAAGATGCTCGTTGTCGCAGTCATCAACGGAACATCTGCAAGGCTCAGAGCGATATAATAAGCCGCTGTCGAATACCAACGATTGAAATATTCTCGTTGAACGATGGTCGTGTCGAGCGCCACGCGAACGATTAGCGAGTAAAATCCGGTGTACATCAAGAAGATCGTCATGCCGTAGATTAGCTTGAACGTGCTAAGAATCTTCGACGCTTCACCTCCACTGCCGCTGAAGACCAGACCAACGATCACCGCCACAGCAACATGAATTAGCAACCGAAGCCACATGATTGACTTGTCGCGGTAGAGAATGATCAAGTTACGCAGCATCAAGTAAGCGAGTTGGTTGAGAAAAGACGACGATTTGTACGATTTGTGAGAGTTTCTCTTCGCCTGCACAAACGGCCTGACTTCGTTGTTGTTTTCATTGCGATAGCTTTCGTCGATTCCGTTGCGAATCCTTTCGGTTAGTCGCTGGTTATGCGAGCCATATTCTCCATTTGCAAGTTCAACGATGAAGTCTGAAGGGTTGTAGGACTCGGGACAGGGCAGATCAACGTCTGCCAAGAACCCAACGAGATTACTGCTCGAGCCCTGATAAATGCAGCGACCATCAGCCATCGCATAAAGATGGTCGAACGTTTCGAATATTCGCGCTGACGGCGTGTGGATTGTGCAAACGATCGTTTTGCCTTCTTGCGCGAGCTTCTTCAGCAACTGAATGCACTGCGACGACGAGGACGAGTCTAATCCCGTTGTCGGTTCATCTAGAAACATGACCGCCGGATCGTCAATCAGCTCGAGGGCGATCGACAGTCGTTTCTGTTGCCCGCCACTCAAATCCTTCACGAACGCCTTCATCCTATCGTCGAGTCCCAAATTGCAAAGTATCGATTTCACTTTTGCTTTTTTATCGTTCAGCTTGACTCTCGATCCCATCTTGAGATGAATCGCGAACATCATCGATTCATTCACCGTCAGCAGCTCGTGCAATGTCTCTTCTTGCATCGTGTACGTTCGCTTCTGCGACTCGCTTCGGTTCTCAAGGAGTCCAGTGAAGCCCGTCGTCACGAACCCCGAGAGAATGTTAAGCAACGAACTCTTGCCACAACCCGACGGTCCCATCACGGCCGTCAACTCACAAGCTCGAAATTCTCCTGAGATTCCTTTCAGCACATGTTTTTGCACTGCGAACGAAAAGCTTTGAATATCGAGCAACAATCCAAGAGCAAGTGAAGGCAAACCTTTCTTGAAAATGCCGCGCTCGGCTATGTAATTCAAAGCATGGAACTTTATGTTGATTTCTTCACTCATTTTCGCGATCGTCTCGAGACCAAAACACGTTTTAGTCTCTCCGCTTACAACAAAAGATCAAATCATGGCAGTAAAAAAGACTCGCGATCGCTCCACGACGATGTTAACTGAACAAGGGTTGAACGCAAACTGCTCGCGCGACGTTTCTTCTTCTCAGCCGTTAATTGCTTTATAACGTGTGTGCACAAGCACCGAGCAGCCGAAATCAAGTTTAATGCCATGTCGATTGTGTCGAGCCTACACACACAAAACTCGCGTGGACCATTGGTCAAGGTCAGTCTCGCAACAACTAGTTTTGCGTAAACTGGTTGAGCGATGACGAACGATCAATGACGTCTGGGAGTTTCTTCAGAAAAGGAAGTTCCGTTGGTGTTTGCATATTTAACACAAGATTGTTGTTTATCCACTAGATCGTTAGCCAGATCATTGAACTTTTGGCGTTGCGTAACTTAAGAGACTGAAGCTGATTTCAAGTGCAAGAAGAGACAACGTAACTAAGGTCACGTTCAATTATAAAACAATTTAGAGTCACCGTAGGTCTCTCACACTTTACACTTCCTATTGGCCGAATTCGTTTCTAAAAGAGACTGAAGCGTGGCTCACTTAAAAGCTCATCGGGCTCGCACTTTGCTCGCAATTAAATCGATTACCCAATCTAAACTGCAATGAACTTCAACGTCAGAGCACAACAAATCCTCGATCACCAGTCCATTAAAAAGCAATTGGAGTCCTTTTAAAAATCATTCTGTTTTATTAGTCATTCGATATGTGAAATAAAAACCTCTTTACATCCGTTCATTCATCGCCGATCACCAACATCAATCTCCCGACTCATCTTATTTAAACATATTGGTTCGTTCAGTAAGTTTCACTTCAATCATTAGATTTATTCTTCTCACGAGTACAAAAAATAGTTTTGTCTTCATCGACGGATTGCAGGAGCAAAGTTTTGTTATTCAACTTCACGCTGACGCGCCCGGGTTGATGAATTCATTTTAACAAGCAACAAGGAAGCGCGCGGAGCTTCAAAAGACAAACGACTTCGCGAAGAGAGCAGCGAGGGCTTGAGTCTTGTCCCCTTTGAACTTTCTCAGCTCCTCGATCACACGCTCGCGAGTGAAGCCGTTCTTCATCATGTCGGCTACGTCGCTTTCTGAGAATTTGTCGGATGGGAGAACGCGAAGCTTGTCATCGGTCGGCGACGAAGTTGACGGACCAGCACCGCTTGAAGCTTCTTTTGCGCTCTTCTCGAGCGCCGCTTTTATTTCCAGTTCTTCTTGAATTTTTGTTGATTCCTCAAGAGCTCGTTTCTCTTCTTCGGGGCTTCCTGTAAGTCTAGCGCAGTCTGGGAGCTCTGATTCTGTCAAGAACTTCGTGGTCGTTCCAGTCGTGCCAATCAGTAATGTGTTGTTCTTTAGGTCGATTGAGCATTGATGGCGTTTCAACATGTCGAGACCGAGCAGCATGTCCATGGGCTGTTGCTCTAGTACTGAGAAGCTCGACGTAAGGAAGTCGTTTTCGATCTGAATTTGAACCATGTGGATGCGGCCGATGATTCGTTGGACTCCAACGCCCTTAGCGATACCAGCCCAACGCACATCCACGAGTCGCATGATGTTGCAACGTTCAGCTGCTGCGGAGCTCATGATTGTTGCTTGTGCGCCTGAATCGATGAAGGCCTTCACTGGATGTCCGTTGACTCTACAATTGATGTACAACATGATGACTGTGCCGAAGGTTTCTGGATTGTATTCAATGGCAGCTTCCATGTTGGCCTCAATGTTCTTCCTGCGAATCTCTTCTGCAATCAAACGTTGTGCTTCAGAGTCAAACGGACTGGCTGACATCAATTTGATCTTCTGTTGCTCTGCCTGCTGCTTATCGGCGAACTGCCGACGAAGAACTGTTGCAAACTCATCTGAAAGACGCAATCACAATTTTAAATTGATCAATGAGAACTTCAGCAGTCTCAGGCTTTGACATTACTTACCTAAAGAACCTGACAGAACAGCTTCGGCCAGCGTAGGATTGTTTTGCTGGAGAAGTGCGAGTTGGTCTGGATTAGCAAGAAGCATATCACGGATCATAGCAGGATCGTCACGCATCCCAACTGAAAGCGGCGGAGCACGGCCAGGTGTCGACGAGCCTCCAGCTTGAGGCACTTGGATGGCACTGAAGTCCAAGCCACCTAAACCTCTCTGTTGTGCTGGCGCAGCTGGAAGTTTATATTCAGTCACATTTCGGATGAATGGCATCATTTCTAACTTACCACGATTGACAATCGATGACATATGCTGAAGACTCACTAAATCTCCGTCTTTCAATCCATAACTGTTCAGTCCTTTCTTGTCGTCAGTCAGAGGCCGATTGTTGTAGAGAATTATGATCTCACTCGCTACAAGTGCAGATGCAAAGGAAAGAAGATTCAATGACCTCAGTTCGTGGGTTGCAATTTATTTTTAAAAGCAACAAAGTTTATTTACCTGGTAGACCAGACTCGACTTCACAAAACGCTTTAAAATTCTCCAATTCCAGGTCCTCTGGCACCTCCAGTGAGAAGGTGAGGTCGGCGATGGTCGTAACTGTAATCCGCATTGTTTCCTGCCTATATAGGTTTACCACAAATAATGAAATATCGCCGACTTTGTTTCGTGAGTTTGCAATTTGAGAAGTTACGGCAAATGACAAATGACTTCGGCACGACACAAAAAATTAACGGAGACACAAAATTTGAATTCAAACCCAACGAGACCGTTAAATTTTATTCTCAGATTTCAAATGCATCAGTTCGTTTACAATGAAGGCGAAAGTTGTTTGTAGAGGATCGGAACGTAGTCATCGAACTCGGCTTGATAGAAATTACCGGCGATTGGCGTTCCGAGCTTATATTTCTCGACAAATTTCTGGATGCGGAAGCAGCCGCGATTGTCGCCGGAGCGATTCGTCAAGCGAGGCTCGTCGAAGTTAAGCTTTCCAGGCTGTTTGTAGACTAGAAAGACGTAGCGATGCAATCCGGTGTCTGGAGGTGGGCCAGAGCCAATGTACTCGCTCAAAACTTCTCCTTTAGAAATGTCATTTCCTGGAATGTTTCCGACCAACCAGTGATGCCACTCACGATACTCGTGGGTCTTGCGTGATGGCGCATCTACAAGGGACGTTTCATAAGCAATCACAACTCGATCCCTGGCAGCTATTACCTGGATCAGTCATGCACAAAGTGTAGAACGAGTTGGCATCAGCGTCCCACTCAACAGTCGGCTGATCTTTAACCTGCGTCGGTGTCAAGACATTTCCAAGCGACGAGCTCACTGGGAATTGAAGCGATAAGATAATTGATTAGTCGAATGAAAGACAAATAGTGGAAAGTTACGCAAAACGCAATTACCTCCGGAATTATAGTTGATCTTCAAGATGTTTCCCGGCGCCTCCGGAATCACGTCTGGGACGATTTCGTGCTTAGCGAACGGCATTCTCCTTACTGGCGTGAAGCTTAGATTTCTCACAAACTGCAATTGCTTGCTTCTCTGGAAGAATTGTCTCGAAAAGCGAGCCGGCAACATTTTCGTTCTAGATTCAACGACGTCGGAATGTCAAACACGCGCGCAAATGATTTCAAATTGTCCACGTGGTCGTCGAATAAACTAATTTACCCAGAAGCAAACTTGGTCTACCTGTGTAAGACCGAAAGCTTCTCGTTCTATGATTAATCTGCAGCGTCTATCAACACTCAGCTCGCTCGCGCTCGTTTAACTGACAAGCTGTGTCATCAAAAAGCATTTTTCTTCCATCTCACCGCCACAAAGTTTCAGTATTCTCGTTCGGCTCGCCTCGAGATGCAATCACGGCAGCTTTCATTCCTCTCATTTATCATTTCGCTTGGCGCGACGAGAGGTAGAACTTCCAATTTAGTTAATTGATACCTTTCACTCTAATTGTAGCTTTCATTTTCACCGAGGACAAGAGCGAGAGCGTCACCTTGATGAATCATGAATACGATGACAAATGCGTGCGAAACGAGACCGTCGCGTCTAAAGTGAACGAGCTGAAGACAAAGTATCAAAGCATTAAAAGGTTGTCGAGGAGGGAAATTGAGATCGCGAGATTCCATGGGATCGCAGTCGTCTGTGAAGCTAAGCGAGACACAGCGAGATCAGTGACGGATTGGATCCAGCCGATTGGCGATTACTGTGTTCAGGACGAGAAGAAGAGAAAGAAGTTCGTGCTCAACACGCTGCTGTTGCTCGAAACGATCTTAGACTATTTTTGCGAGATGAAATTGAGTCACGTCGACAACAGCCTCGAGCATTGCTTCGCCAACAGCGCTCAACTCTTAATGAATTGCGTTAGCAAATCTTACAATTTGTACTTCTGGGAATCAGTTCCAGATCAGCCACCCACGCTCGTTCAACTCCTCAACGCTTCAGTTTGCAAGTAAATTTCATTCCGATTTACCGGCCCCCGGTAAACTTTTCCTCTGTTCTCGTTTAGCTTTGACTTTGATAAAATGCTGAGCTGTTCAAGCGAGATTGCCGCGGGGTCAAAGGTTCGCTCGTGCTCTTCAGGAGCCGCTATTGATCATCTCGCTTATCAGTTCGAAGTTATCAAGCGCCACTCGCTCTGCTTTAACATTAAAGACGTTTCCGAAGTCATCGACAACTCGTCAGAGGACACGAGTAACATCGTATCGTCGAGTCAATGAAAGTTTTCCAATAAAATTCCACGAATACTTCGAAACAACGCGAAGCTCAAGCTGTTTACTTTACAACAATGAGCTTAGCCTCCCACGCCCAGACTAAGTTATCGGTTGATGAAGCGCGAAAATGAACAGATTTCCTCTCTCGCCTTCCCTACGAACGGAAGGATCAACGATTCCGAAAGCGTCACGAAAGCTTTTGATAAATTATTCAACTTTCAACGGCTCACACTTTTTATTACAATTCGCGGTACGTTCCTTCCTACTTTTAAGCATTTAATGAGCTCCGAAAAAACTTTTCCCCGTGCGAATTTCCCCCGTGAATTATTTATTCGACATTTGTTTTCATTGCCGTGAGCGCAGATTCTTTGAGGCGAAGCGTGTCGGTCGAAGAGTCGTGACGCGGTCGTAGCAAATTTATGTTTTTGCTGACGTTGGCTTGTTACAGTTTACGATGAATGACGTCTTGGCTGAACACAGTTGTAAGGTGTAAAAGCGAAGGGAGCTTTGTCAGTCTAGCATTCAACGTCTTGAATGGTTTTGATGCTGCTGCTTTTCGCCCGAAGCTGCCAAGCGGACGTCAGCGCTCTCTTCCTCAAGCCAATGAGTTTTTTTTCGAAATGAAAACAGATTAATGAAAAATATTTACGCTCGACTGTAAAAAATTTCACACCATGCGTGCAACCGCTGTTGTGATTTCACTTCCCACCAGTTGAGCTTTATCGCTAATGAATTGCTGGTGAACGACGGCATAACAACGCGAGGTAATCAAGCGAATAAATATTTCTGTGGATTTTCAGCTGAAGCTTTAAGTTGGGAAATTGGAGCGGAGCTTTTATTTTTATCATCCTGACACTTTAACTCGAGTAAGAGCGTCGAGGCGAACTCAAGCGGAAAACAAAAGACGTTGCACACGACGTAAATCCTCGCTGCAGTGGAAAATCGTCCTCGTTGGGTCGCTTCAGGCTGTCATTCAACCCACACCGAAGAGTTTCATATCGTTTACCGTTCCGGTCTTTGATGTTCTCGTTTATTTTCATCCCGAACGTCTCGTTTGAACTTCCAAGAATTTCTCATTTCGACCGTAGAGTATCAAGCGACACAAATTTCCGGCAAGAGCTAGCGGAGTAATCCAATCTCACTGCTCGCTCTCTAGTTGTCCATCGCAACGCTGTCAAACGTCTGCTCGAGGTTTTGTGTTCAAGCTCAGTGGGCAAACGAACGGAAGAGATTAAGCCTTTGGCGTGAATCCGCAACAGTCCATTTGCATGGCGCCATAACAAAATCAGCGAAAGGTTCGAGTGTTCAATGCTTAACCGGCCATAAACAAAATCGTTCGTGTTGTCGGCTGTCGCCGTCGATTACTTGAAACTTTCTCGTCGGGTTTCATTGCGCTCGAAATTAAATTCTTCCCACTCTCGTCCTTCGAAGGACTTTTCCAAGATCGGCAATTAAGATCCGTTGAACGGAACTTCTTTGGAAATGTTTGCTTTTTGCATAGCGAGCGAGGCTGTGGAGTGGACCGGGGAATCGTAAATTGTGTCATGAATATTGTAATTCAACGTTGCCTTGAACCACTTTGGAGATTTCCTTAAGCTGAAGGCCGCCATTAACATCAAGCGACATCTGGAAAGCCTTCAGCTCACCTAATGTCCCAGAAAGAAAATCTTGACCTTTCACCTTCGTAATCGGTCTCAGAGAAATTGCGACGTCACCTTGTTGGCGAAAGCGACTTGGGCCTAATTGAAGATTATCACGCGACACTTCCATCTCGAAAATTAATTCGTCGTGAGTGGTAGGACGTGATAAGCGAAAGAACTAAGGTATCCTGAAGATTATTTTCGATTCGTTATCCCAAGTACTTCTCGCTTGTGGCAATTTAATTCCCCGGGTCGAGTAGAAGTCAATGCTCTCTCTAAAGTGTTTGCTCGACTCTCGAGAGCTTTTCTGTATTTCAACGAATTGTTAGATTCTTACAAAAACGTGCTGCATAATCTTACAGTGACTGAATGTCTTAATGCTGTTGTAATTTAAGTAATTAACAGAGGAAATCAAAAAATCGTGCAAAATTATTGTTTTGAATAAGAATGTCTGGCTGATCCATTGAGAATCTAAATTGAGAGTGGACGAAGAATAAATTCTAGTAGAAGCGACTGAACTTAAGACTGAAGTTTCAGCCTTTCATGCATCACAATAAAGTACGAGATGAGCTCACTAGCTCAACAAGAAAAGAGAAATTATTACATGCTATGACTCAAGGGGGTTGGCTGTGATTCGACTAAGGGCTTCGTGGAGCTTCAGGAACCGACTGGTAAAGGCTCGTATTGTTCTTGACACGCCCGCGACCGAACGACTTAACTCGTTGCTTGCGAGGAGAAGGAATGATCGTGGCTCCGGGATGGCGGGCTTTGATATGCTTGTCGCGATCGCCACGCTGGCGGAAGGTTTTGCCGCATGTGCCGCAAGCGTGAGGCTTTTCACCCGTGTGAATTCGCTGGAGGAATTGGATTGGTTTAGGAATAAAGTAGGAGAGGGTGGGTTTAGCTTACCATGTGATTCTTCAAGGCATCGGCACGATAGAAACGCTTGTTGCACTCTTCACAGCCGTAACGACGCTCGCCGCGATGGATCAAACGGTGCTGGTAGAAGACAGATCCAGTCAGGAATCGCTTGCCACAGATTGTGCACCTGGCAACAAAGAAGTGTAAACTCATAGACCAAACCGGGGTCAGAAAACTTACAAGAACGGTCGCTCGCCGGTGTGACACTTGCGGATGTGGTCGTTTAAATCTGGGCGGATCGTGAACTTGCGGTTGCAACCTTCAACTTTGCATGCGAACGGCTTAACGCCTTGGTGGAAGCGCAGATGCTGCCAGAGATGAGACGACTGAGTGTAGGACTTTCCGCAGATCTCGCACAAGTAAGCGCGATCGCGAGTTGATGTCTGGTGGCTCCCACCGCGGCGGTTCGTTGGTTCTTTGGGAATTCGTTCGGACGTCTTAAGAGAAGCCTCGGGCTTTGGTTTAGTACTGTGCTTGTCATCGCAGTGTGCGAGCAGATCTTTTGTAATGAAAAACATCTCCAAGCAGAACGGACACGACAGAACTAGTCTAACGTTGATCGGCTCGATTCTCGGAAAGAAGTGGAAGCGTTCTTGGCTGTTCGAAGAGAAGTTTCTGATACAAGAATGATCGACAAGAGTAATCATAGTCTCACCGATGGATCACTAACTGCTCGAGACTTTGGAAAATGTCAGAGCAGACGTTGCAGACCCAGAGACGCGGGAATTCTCGCAATGGATCGCGGATATCCTGTAAGGCGATGCACTTGTCACGACGGTGAAGCAAAAGATCCTTGAGCGTGAGAGTATCAAGCTCACACTTTCGACAGCAAAATCCTTCGCGAGGGAAATGCTTCGAGACGTGGAGCAACATGCGCTTGTGATCGTAGAACACCGATTCGCAGAACTCGCATTGAAATACGACCGAAGCATGAGTCGTACTCAAGAACTTACGAAGAATGTTTCCGTTCGTCTTGTTTAACAAGGTTCGTTCTGTCTGGTCGACGGCCTTGACAACTTCTGGTGTAACTTCCTTGCTAACGCTTGGTGCTCCTTCGCTATCGGAGACTGAATCCATAACCTTGAAGTGATAAGTCATCGCGTGTCTGATTGCCTCGCAGTCTCGTCCAAAGACTTCGCCGCAATGATCGCAAACTGTTATCAGCAATTTGACTGCAGGATCTTCCAATGGCGACAGCTTCAGCAGCTCTCCGATGTGCTTATCATAGTGACGGTAAAGCCCAGCTTCATGCACGAACTTACGGCAGCACTTGAAGCAATCGAGATTTTTGCTGGCTTTCGTCAAAGAGTTTGCTGCAATGCGATTCTTGGCCAGCTGAGTTATCGTGCCGCGATGAATTTCCTGGAGCTCGTTCTCCTTGTCGTCGTACACTTCTGCATATGGAATGGGCTGTTGGTGTTCATCGTAGAAGCACACGTGTGACTCGAAGTCAGGCCTGGTGAAAACCTCGTTGCAGTGCTTGCATTGAATTTTGCGATCTGATGATTTGGCAGTTTTAAAATGAGTCAGCGTTTTCCAAGTCGAAGTTGCTCATTCGTTTCTTACCGTCTGATACTTCCTCCAGTGCTCTGTAGACCTTCGTTGATGTTGTCTTGTCCAAAAAGCAGAAAGCTCGCTCGTGGTCTGGGAAAATTATGCTTTCGAGGATTCGAAGGTCCTCGCACTCAGCCGAGGCGATTTTCAGCTGCGACTCGATCAAACTGTTGAGCACGGCTGTGTTATCATGATCTGGCTCCATTGAATCTTTGCGACCGCTCGGTACAGCAAGATGGAAATAAATGACAAATGGGAATCGAACCAACGAAAAACTGCTCGTTTTGACCCTGCGAAGTTCAAATTGAAACGAAGTTCAATTTTCAAATAAAAACCGGTAAACTTTTGTAATCTTCAGTTATCAACTCTAATCTTGCTCGTCTGCTGGAAGTGACAACTTTTAAACTTGGCTGAAGTGCTTTGCGTTGCTGTGATCGAGTCGTCTGATCAACGATTCCATGGTAGAATTAAAGTTTTAATATTTTTCAGCCAGCGAGGGTTTGAAATACGCGCGAATTCAACTTTAAATTTGAGATTTCCGTTAAAACTTCACGAGTATCAGAATTAGACCATTTGTCGAATTTGTCAAAACATCGCAAAAAGATCCGTAAAATTATTGAGAAAAACTCACCGGATAAAGCAGAAACATGTCGGAATATGTAAGTAACTAAAGCCTTGCTGTTGTGTGCTATGAAAAAGACTGAGTTTTCTTTGATTCATCCTGAATCAATCGAATCTGGACTCTTTGATGTTATCGTCGATGGAAAATTAACTCAATGGTTTTTGCAGCTGTTCCCAAATGGCCGAACAAACGACTCTCTGAACTACTTCGACTTGTTCTTGTATCCTAAAAATCCATCAAAAGTGTTTTTCGACTCGACGTACAAGTTTGGAATCTTGAGCAACAAGATGGATTTCAATAGCGGAGAAGTTACGCGATCAAGTAAAGAATTCGAAGAAAGTAGTGGCTTTGGTCTTCCCATGCTGATCCAACGTGAAGTTGCTCAACAACCTGACAAGGAATATTTCGTTGATGACAAGATCACAATCTTCTGCGAGGTAGGAAACGATGTTGCTGACTTTGCGGATCTTTTACAATCTACTCATACGATTACAGCTAACCATCTCAGCATCACGCGGGCAAACGAAAGCGAAGATCGCCGATGATCCAACGAATTTTCTCAACAAAATATTTCAAAACGAAAGCTTGATGGACTGCAAGATTATTTCAAGCGACGGAACTGTTCTGAAATGTCACAAAGCAGTCCTAGCTGCACGATCGCATGTCTTCTATTCAATGTTTACGACCGAGATGAAAGAAGCTCAATCAAACGTTATTGAGATCAATGACTTCGGTACTGAAACTTTGACGCAGATGCTGCGATTTGCCTACGGTCAGACTGTCGAGAACTTAGAAACGATCGCTCACGATCTCGTCTTCATCGCTGAGAAATTTGCAATGAAGGAATTGAAGGAGCAGTGCTTGCAGAGCCTCATTGAGAACGCAAATCAAGAAAATGTCTTAGATTCGTTGTTGATCGCTGAGAAACTCACCGATGCTGAAAGTCTCTTCAACAGATGCGTCGCCGTTGTTGTCAGGTGAGTTAAGAATGGAAGTTCAACGATTGATGTTCATTAATTCCTCTCATTCCACCAGCAAATACAAAGTTCTGAGCGAATCAGCCAAATGGCCGGCGCTGACGCTTCCAATGATGCATAAAATTATGAGTCACATGGTTTCTAATCACATCGTAGAACAGATCTGCAAGTCGACTAACTTTTAAGCGAGAGTCTGTTGAGACAACCGAGCAGAATGGAACAACAAAATTTTATTATTGACGTCATCGATTGAGCCTTTTTGTTATCATTAAATATGCTATAAGTCTAAACAGAATCAGGAAAATAAAAAGCTTAACGATCGTGCTGATCAAAATAGAATCGTCAACTCCAACCGCTTCATGCTTTCTGACCTGTTCACCTCCGTTGATTAAAATTCCTGCTGTAAACCGTAACAAACTTCCATTCATTCATTTGTTGAAGAGGCTGGCACATAACGTTGCTAATTTTATGACGAGGGATGAAGAAACTTTTCGTTCACGAGAGGAAATTCTATGGAATTGTTATTCAAATTCTGGATATTTATGTAGCCATTTCAATGAGAGACTTTCCTGCTCGTTTCATAACAACATGACTGTGGAATTTCATTATCTCGTCTTCTCGTGGACAAGCACTACGTGAAGTCGTTATGCCCAGGCAGAAGCTGAAGGCTCTCTTTTGGATTGGAAACCCATCAGCATCGTCAGCAGTCTATGGACAATCTCAAGGTGAATCTTTAATTTGCGGTCGAGGAAATGCTGAAGTGTTGAATGGAGGAGTTCTTGGGTTTCTCGTCACCTTTGAGTCACTTGAAATTATTAGAAAAATCAAATTTTAAACCGATGATTGGTCGCTATCTGCAAGAGCTTTCCCTTAAGCCCACAAAAGGTGAGAAACTTTATCGAATGGCTCCATTTCTCGGTCGCTGTGGATGGGGAAATGCTTTTGCAGCTCACTCTCATTAACATTTTTATCGCCACGCTTGGAAAGACGAAGACGTTTTCATGGCAACGTGAGCAGGAGCAAATTAGATAGGAATTATTTTCCGAATGTTACACCGAGGTTTTGTGGTGCGAGAGAAAGCGAGGAATAGGTGAGATGGCTAGGAACGTGGGAGCTTTTAACGAAGCAAAACTTTCTCAATGTGCCATGTGAAAGTTTCTATTTCCGAAGGGATAATTTTTGAGAAGGGAAATCTAACATCTGAAATAGAGAGCTTGAAATTGCCGCTGCCGCAGTCAGGTTGAAACATAGAACGTCAAACTTTACCGCTAGCAAATGAGCAGCGAAGTTTCAACACGGAAAA
This sequence comes from Smittia sp. YW1114-2, assembly GCA_033064975.1. Taxonomy (NCBI): domain Eukaryota; kingdom Metazoa; phylum Arthropoda; class Insecta; order Diptera; family Chironomidae; genus Smittia; species Smittia sp. YW1114-2. The sequence continues at coordinate 16,714,069 of CP093833.1, forward strand.
GTTCTGGAAGCCATTCTTAGAACAGAAAGTTCCGCAATGTTTAAAGTTGCGCTGTAATAAAAATTAATGAAAATGCAAAACTTTTTTCAGTGCTCTCGCGGGTCTCGTAAACAAGCAAGAGCTTCGCGTCTAATCCTCTTCTACGTGCGATTCATCGAACTTCTGGAATCTCTAGAGCTTTGTCGCTTGCTCAGGGAACTTTCACCTGTCACCGACATTCTCACGCAACCCAAAACTGATTCCGATCAGCACGCTTCAAGTACTTTAAAGAGAAAATTGAGTTAGCCACGACCGTTTTCAGCGTCGGTGCCACGAGCGATCCATTATGATAATCTCTTCCGCATCATCACACCCATGGCATTTCACATCAAATTAGGAGCCCTGCACGTGTAGAGCGTTCGAGTAAACAGAGCAATAAAACATTCACTTTACATTTTGCTGTTCACGTCGAAAGCTCTTGTTTGTTCTCGCTCTGAATTCGAAAGCTCGACAAAGTTCGCCCTATTGATTTCCTTTTTCTTCCAAGCGCTCAACGTAGCGGACGCTTGGTGCGGGATAAAGCAAACAGCCGTAAATTGATAAACATTCATAATTGTAATGACGAGAGCTCAACGTTTGATTGATGAAGTGGATCATTGGGCATTGTGCTTTGATGAAGAAAACGGCAGCGAGCTGAAACGAAATTTGAAGGGATTTTAGTAGCTCAAGGCGAAAAGGAACCGATGAATTTGATTGATTTGTGAATAGAAAACCGTCTTGAGCTACTAAACAGCTCGTGAAAAGCATCACCAAGCAAATCAATCCGCCTAAAGCATCGAGTCAATAAACTCTGACAGCCGCAAAAAATCTTCATCGTGTCGATTCGGCATCTGAAAGGCAACGGCTGGATTGACCGTACGCTTAATTCAATAATTTTCCACTCAGTGAGTCGATAGGCCATCACGCAGACGCAGTGAAAAGTTAATTATGTCTCTCGCGTCGATGGGTTGCTGAACATGAAAGAGATCAGAGCCGAGAAATTAATTTAAAAATCTAATTGGTTAAACGAATTTACGCGTTCGTGATTTCTTCTCTGCTGCCGCCAATTTGTCCTCGCAATCCTGTTAAAGGCTTCAATTAAAAAAGCAAAATCAATTATCCAAATTACACTTGGCTTTATTTTACTTTTATTTCTGGGAGTTCTCGTTATGTTCCACGTCATTCTGCTAGAGTTTAACATTTATTCTTTAAACAATTATCATTTTCTTTTATTCTTTGGGTCCAGTCCGAATTTTGAATTGTTGAAAGCTTCTCATGACTTTTCTCTTCTCGACAGCTCGAGCATCAGTTTCCCCAATTCTGAACGAACTAAAAAAGCCTTTGAAACGTTTCCTCTTGTCGTCTGCTGACAATTTCTGTTTGTTTCATCTTATTTTTCTTCTTTGTTTTGTATCTTGATGCTCTCCAAGCATTTGGTGAAAATGCTTTTTGTTCAAAGTGAAATCTTTCACTTTTCATTGATAAAGTTTTGAATGTTGAATGTATGTGCGAATGAAACATGAGTTGGTTGAGTTGACGGGGTGGTAGAGTTTGTAAATGACGTCACATTGTGGAAGCTTTTCAGCCTCCACATCAAAGTTTTAGGTTTCGATCAACAACGACGCTTTGAATCGGAAGGGATGAGGGAGGAGTCGTCGCTTTGAAAACGACTAACTAACCAATTAAGCTGTGTAGGGAAAGTTCAAAATTCTAATAATTTGAACGACGTCATTGTCGAACAAAACCTTTTCAAATTTCTTTGGAAGCTCTTTAATTTTTAAAAGCTTTCAACTTTGTAAGGGAAGTTTGTAAATTAGGTCACATTAACCAATAAAGTTTTCTTGACTATTCGTCCTCGATTGAATTTGTCTCGAGTAATGTGACCTAATTTAAAAATTCCCCTCGAAATAATTAGAAGAACTTAAAAGCTTCGTGATTAAGTTTGTTGTTCCTCGAATTTCTGTGACACGATTTACGACTCCCCATCCCAATCAGGGGTAAAATCCATATTCTTTCTATGAGAAGCTCTATTTATCTGTCGTCTTTTATCGTCATGATGTACAAAATGTGCGTGGATCGATTGTTCAATAGATACTTTAATCTTCTTAGCCTTTGGCTACACTGAAAGTTTGCGCGAGACTCTTCATGACAATTGAAAGACTTAATTGACTGAATCTTGTGTTACAAATTGTGTTCCTTGATGGCAGCTCCATCAGTCTCGAGCTATAGTCTCAGGCGAAAGCTTCAAATGACATTTTCAATAGGAGCTTACAAGAATTAACGGCGGAAAGCTTTTACAGATGAGGGTGGGTGAGACTTTACTTATTTCAGCAATGAATTCGTACAAATGGTTTTCGAAAAGTAAATTTTGTTTCATCCGAGAAAATCTCTGGATTCAAGCGATTTAAACGCCTTTGATCCTTCCGTAAGATGTCGACTGAAGAAATAAATTAGTTCTCACGTCGTGTTCACGTTTATGTAGCGGGAGAAACAGAAGATTTTGTGCCCCTCGTTGACAAATCTCCGAATTGCCGGGAGAATCTTCAATGCTTTGAAAGCTTTCCATGCTAACGAGAAGCTTTCTGGAAAATTGTCATCAAAATAAGCGAACTTCCCGAAAGTTTCTCTTATTGATTCAAGCGAGGAAGCTCTCAAGGCTCATTGAAAAGTTTTTGTCAATCATTTCTTCTGTTTTGCCGGCTTCGTAAAGTGCTTTTTCTTCGTCTTGCTTCCTTCCCCTCATTATCCCATGCCTCGGAAATTATTTACAATTCGCTCCCGGCTACCTTCATCATCAGCGACGCGGCGCGAGATTTCCTTCTTCGTCCCTTACACAAACAACTTTATTGATACATTTTAAGAGTTTTTTGCTTGCTGGCAACAACACCACACAGAGAATACGCTCGTCTAATGCTTAAGGACTACATGGGGTAATTTTTCACCACGCTTAATATCAACGGCTTTCATTCTTTATCTTCTTTTTTGCTAAGGTAAATTTACAGTTTTTCTGTGTAATTGGTTTCTGCTTTTCCCCCAAAAACATTTTCATCTTCACGCAACATGGACTAGAGAGAAAATGTTTAATTTTAAGCTACGTCTTCATCATCGCACCGGCGATCAAAATTGTGTAAAAAATATTTCTAGTCGTCGTCCAAGTGGTCACAGAGACGCGACGTTACTTTGCTAAAGTCAATGAACTTTTTATTACTCCCATCTTGATCATGACTTGTGAGCCAAAATGGAGATGGTGAGTATTCCAAACAAAACTAAACGAAACGAACTCAACAGCAAGAGATTTTAGAGCTCATCATTTTTACGCTCATGAATCAGTTGCCGGCTTTGTTGTCGAGTTACAGCTACTATCACCGTTTATCGTCGTGGAGTTGGCACCATTTGTATTGTTACTACTAGAATTTACATTTTTACTATTTCCTAAATGATTCTGCTTCTTCAGACCAGCCTCGTAGCCCTCGACGAGCGTCTCAATGATAAACTTGATGGTGATTTTGTAAATTCCTTCCACGTTGTCAGTGTAGCGATCACCCAGAGTGGTTGCAACAGCTGCGAGGAAAGGTCTCTCGATTCTCTGTAACGACACAACATGGAATCGGTTAGCATCAAAACGAAATTTCTGAATCGGCTGTAAAGCGACATAAATTTATTGGCTCTTAAGATTTCCCTCATTTGCCGAGTTCGTCCTCGCAAAAGCAACAGCGAAGCTTTATGTCGATTGAAGCGGCTGAATAGGCCATAAACGATTCTATTTTTGGCAGCGAGAGTTTGCTCCGCGACAAACGGCAACAACAAGTTACATAACGCAAAGCAAATTACGAGGAAATGTTCTTGTTTACATCGTCTTCGGCTCAAGGAGAATCGTCTCGATTCGCGCAGTTGACGAGAGGAGGAAGTTGTCATTCGAAATTTCTTTTTAATTAAACGATGTTAATGTGGTTGAAGCCTTAGGCAACCAAGCAGGTTTACGGTTCCGAAGATGAAAAGTCTCAACTGGAATCCGTCTATTAAGCTCGGCAAAAGCCCGCAAACCTCAGCAGAAATATTCTCGTTTCAGGATCTATTTTTAAGTGCTTTGAAACTAAAATAACGTCGGTCTGCTAACTGTTGAGTTGGTCGACTAACGAGGGTGGAAACTGTGAGTGCAAACTCAAGGTCGTCTATTCCAAGAGCTTCCTCCGTGTCCCTTCAAGCTCGCTCGTGTGTAATCTCCCAATCACGATTAACTTCACTGTGTCGGTTTGGAAAGCTCTCCGCTGAATTATTAAGAGCTTTACGACTGAGCACGCAAGAATATTCTCGGAAATTTCCTTTCTCTCATGTTTCAAGCGGCGACGTGCACTGAAACTAAAAATATTTCTCCCATCATCGCGTTAATAAAACATTCAAGTCAATCAACCACGGGCCTGGTTAATTGTTGTTTTCGTCATTGCGTCGTTGGCGAGTGTGATTTGATTGCTGATGACGAAGGAATAAAAGAACTTCCATAAATTGAGTCACACTTAAGGTACCGTCGACCCTCACCTGCAAATTCCTTTTTCATTATCATCGTTTGAACAAACCGGCGTTTACCCTCCTTATTAGAGAGTAATGGTATTTATGAAACCTCTGACAACCTTTCATGTTTCTCGGAAGGGCTCGAGCCTTGGAGGCTTGATTGCAACTTGAACTCTCACTTCAAGCGTGATTTTTCATCGCAAAAGGATATTCGCTGTCCTCAAAACACGCCGAGCGTTCATTCTAATCACCCGGAATGTGTCTCGGCTTCTAGTAGGCAATGAGCAACGATAATTAGAATTAATGGCAGCTAATTTCGTTCAATTTCGCTTCGGAGACCTTTTCTCGGTGACACTAATTTACAGCGTTTGTAATGTATCGCTGAAGTGAAGAAACAAAAGTCTAGGAAGAATCATAACGAGGGCCGTCAGGGGCAAGCAGACGGAACAATGAAAATAATCGAAAATCATTAAGAGCCTTCACGGAAGATTGCAATGCGGTCGTTGTCGTCGCCGCAAATGGAAATTTTTATGATCTCATTTTTTCCATCATTGTCAACGGCTTCATTGTTCTGTCATGGATATCGCTCCACATTTTGTAATCTCATCTTTTTCCGCTCGAAACGACCATTAGCTAAATCCACTTGCCGCCGTCGAGCGACAGAATCATCGCACTCGCTCGAGGACGAAGCACAAAAAATCCTTTGTCGAGACTCTCAACCGTGTAATTTCGCACATATCGTTGCGCGTCTGCCTCCAACACGAGGCTCCGCGCTCCTCCATATCGCCAGAAACTTTTTGCCTTTAGGTAGCGATAATAATAATCCATTGTTACAGAAAATTGGTTGTTTATGTGATTCCCAAATGCGACGAGGCGGGCGATAAAAAATTGTGTCATTTTTATAGCAAGTCGCATGATGTGTTGTTCAACCATAAATTTATCAGTCAAATTTATGTTTTACCACTCGTTGTCAACAAGTCATCGATAAAGGTGAAAAAATACCATTAAAATATTTTTTCTTCTGTCTGATAGTTCCAGGAATGTGGATTGAAATGCTCAAATCAAGTTACATGTGATGCCTTTTGCTGATTCATCTGTTCACTGTAAGCAGCTTACTAGTCAAAGAACTTTTGAATGCTGAAAAGGGGAAGTTGAGCTTATGGATACCAAGGTTTGAAAGCTTGTGTTTGTGGTTTGGCAGCTTTTGCTCAATTAAATCCGAAGGGTTGGGCTTGCAATAATCTGATGGTAATTTTGCTAAGTGAGTTGCGAACTTAATTCAACCTTATACGAAAGTCAACTGTAACAAATTCTAATCAGTTAACATCTCTGGCGAGCTGCAAAAACTAATTATGGCAGTTGGTCGTGCTTGTGTCATGTTATTGCGGTAAATTTAGCGTCGTCGTTGGGGAAATTGGAAATTAATTTATCGCTTGAAGTGCTTTTGCGATAATTAGCGGACGCAACAGAGGCGCTCGTCGTACCCTTGTCATCTGGAATATGATTGCGGTTTCGGCTGTTGATGAAGAAAAATAAGTGAAAAAGCATGAACTTGTTGAGTCTCTTTCGCTTGATCCGATTATTTGTTCATCTCGTTGCTTCTTCTTAAAGAGTCTCGCGAGTCTGTGCGAGAGAGATACGAGCCGAGGGAAATGAAAGTGAATTGACTGCAGCATCACAGCGCTAATGACATTTAATAACGATTTGTCCCTAAAGCTGGCATATCCATTCAGCTAGAGTTAACGAGCTTTTTTGTCAAGTCGCTTCGTCAATAAAAGTTCCCAGAGATTAATTAGGTTTGATGGAAATGAAAAAGTTTTATCGCTCATCGTTGCCATTGAGAAATCTCATTTGCTATCGATGATTTGATTAAATTATTAGGAGAAACTTTTCTCCCGCTGCTTGATCGAACTAACCAATCGGATTCAACTAATTGGAACAGATTTCCGGAACTCCATGCCGAATGCTTCTCGACTTAGCTTGCAGTCTTCATTCACTCTGACAGTCGTCGGCAATAAAACTGGAATTCCGGCACCATAGCCCGCAATAAAAGTCAGAGCGAAATGTAATGGCCATAAATAGTAGCATTCATCGCAAAGGAATGTCTTTCGAGTTTGCAGATGGAAGTTTGAGCATTGAAGGCCGGAACGTTGCCACTTTATTCCGCCACAAAGCTCGGCAAGGCCTTGGAAATTTCACTAATCGCAACCATAAAAGTTTAATCTTTCAAATTTTGGATTCCAGCACAATCATGAGCTAGATTACAGTTCTAGCAGCCATAAATAAAGCTTTAATTAAAAACTCCTCTGCGAACTACTTTTTTCCTCGACCAACGGGTAATGCGACACAGCTTTGCAGTAAACTTGCCTGTCACATAAAAACTTTGAAAACATGGCGCAGGGCGAATGGTAACAGCATTAAATATGATGTGCTCCGACTCAAACGACATATCCACCGAATAAAAAGCAGAAATATAGCCAGTTAAACGAGACAAATTGGCGCAAAACATGTTGACGTTACGCAGCGCGTTATGAACTGAACATGAAGCCTAACCAGGGAACGTTTCAATCGATTGAGTTTAAATCGAGAAAAATTTAAAGTCAGAAAATTTAAATTTTCATCGAGAGGAAAAGTTCAATTCTCAAAGCAATCAACTTGCTATTTAATTAAAGCTCCAGAACTCGCTTGATCTTTAAGTTAATTATTCATAATTTTTAATTAAATTTCTTTCCTCAGCGAGACATTCCACAAGACGAACACGCAAAGTAGAATGAAGCTTGCCATCGACTTAGATTTAAGCGCCACAGTGAATGGAATTTTACGACGTAGAGCTTTATCGATTTCCAGACATGCATGTGTCTGCTTTTATGTGCCAGAGTTATTGCCTTTTTCATGCCTTCCATTTTTCGTGGAGGATAAATCTCTTTCCCTTTCCCTGCCCGGGGCTTCTGCGCCAATCTTCCCAACCCTAACAATGTTATCACTTTCAGTCTTCGCCCACATAAACTTTCAGCTGATTGTCTCGTGATAAATTTGCAGTTAAACGACGCCTAACTTAACAAACATCGTATTCGCGTGGAGCAGCAACATATTTAATCGTCTAACCCGAAGCGGAAGCGAGCAAATGCAATAATTTATTCATGTGTAAATTGAGTAATGATCGCTTGTACAAGCTTAGCATATTCGCTGCAGTATGTCGTTAAATGTGTGATAAAACATTAGCAATTGCTTCAAGCTCTTGATGTCGTGTGCAAGTTCTGCGAATGCAAATTTATCTCGAAAAGTTGGCTAAACCTGTTGCAAAGTGTTACAGTAAGGAGAACTGAAGCAACAAGCGTACACGAGCGAGCAAAGGAGCCGATTTGGATTTGTTGAGCTCATGATTTACGTTCTTATGTTCATCTATCCATCATCGTGAGGTGGTCAATGTCCGAAAAGCTACGCCTGTCTACAGACAAACTACTGTTGAGGGTTAACGCAACAAGCTACCGTCTTGAAAGTTCGCAATTTATCGACTTTAAACATTCCACCTTGCTCAAGGTCGGCAAAGGATTGTTTGCAAACGAAAATTGACTTGCAAATATTCTTATGGTAAACATCAATAAAGGGAGAAAAGGTTATTTACAATAGTTCCGATTTAGATTTTATGTTTGGAGCCAGCAGGCTTCCACAGAAAAAATCTTTTCTTCTCCCCGAAAAAGATTTGCTACGCAATATCGAATCAGATTACCGAAGCTGGGACTATGTGAGCTTTAAGGCAGGTGAGAGCAGGAAGCAATCGGTTATTCCACTCCTCCGGAACGTATAGATGCCGAGTAAGCTTTAAAAGCGACGCCGAAGGAAATTGGAGAGAAAAGCGAAAGCTCAACGTGCTAGAAAATTGGTGCTTCTCGTGATCAACCATGTGTTATCTCGCAATATTCGCAGGAAAAGTTTTTCTTCTTATTATTATGTTTTCATTTCTTGACATTTGATGATATTTTGGAGGCTGTTTGGATGATTCGTCACCATTTAGCAACGTGGGAAAGCTTTGAAACAATCTTGGAAGCTTTCTGCTATAAGTTTTGTATATGCTAAGTGGTTATCTTCTGATATGTAGCAGTTACGTAACCAACAGACCCTCGTAGTTATTTGCTACGCGTGGCTTGGAACCTACAAACGACAAATGATACTACGAAACTGATAAAAGTAAGAGATGAGAAATCGCCGCGCGAACGTGTTTTCTTTGCGAGAAGTGGATCGAGAAAAACAAACATGAGCGAATGTGTTTTTTACGAAACTTCGGGGCGGAAACTGTTTTGGTTGCCTTACATAAATTATGAGTCGTAAAAATAGATTTTTCTTCGACGACTTGTCGGAAATAAATCATGTTTCCTGATGCTCCTGACGTACGCAATCGTAACAGAAAAACGGAGAGCAAGAATTCTATTTTTTACAAACAGCATTAACGAGCGTGTATCGGTGATCTAAATAATTCACTGAGCAACGAGAATGCCGAAAATATTCTCGAGGTGAGAGACGCTCTGTTTGTTTTCCGATTTTCTCCGTGACGTCACCGAATGCGAAGAAGAAATTACGAATGGCGACAAGAATTCTATTTTCATCCCACGCTTAATTATCGCTTTCTTCTCAAAATCACCTCCATTCTTCTTCGAAGGCATTCCCAATTCATTGCCACAGCCGCCCGCTGAACTTTTGCTTACGTTTCGATTACCGAATTCAATGCGAGAGCTCTTTAGCGAATTTCCCATGCAGGTTTAATCAAACAAAAGCTCTGATTTGCTTCTTTCCCGAGTGAAACTCGAGTGAGTGAAAGGAAGACGTCGTGACGAAAGGGAGCGATGAAGAGGGAAATCGGACTTTTATTGTAGCTCTATGCGTGCCTAAAGATTTATTGCCTTTTGCAAAAGTCTCGGCGATGGAAACATTCAGTTTAAGGCCCATTTCATTACGAATCGAAGAAGGTTGAGACTCCGAAATCATGAAATAATTAATGGGCCAACACGCCATGCTGACTTCTGATGAAGTGTAAACTTTCATTACAACCAGGAAGACTGTTATCAATCTTTAAAATAGAAAGTTCCAGGAAAAGCGTTGATTCACGTCTCGATGATAATTTGTTTTCTCTCGAGAGAATTTCATTCAACAGAAATTTCCATTCAGAAGCAGCGACGGGAAGCATTCCATCGATAAAAGCGATTGAAATATTGACGTAATCATGGAACAACCATCAGTGAGCGATTGTTTAGGACAGTTTGAAATATGGCGCTTGTCGAGGAGGGAAATGAAACGAAGATGAGAATTCGTACATTTGCGGTTCCGTGCGTGGGCGAAGGGTTCGCTTGCAGTAATAATTCATTGTGTGAACTCGCATAAACGCCACAGACAGAACAAAGCTCTTGAATCATTGTTCACAAGTTCGCTAAAACGAACGTTGGCTATGCTCGAATGTCTTATCAATCGTCTACTGCTGGCGAATTTACTGCTCTCTTGTGAGTTCTGTGCCAACATTCGCCTTCGCTGGATGGAGCTAACTTCCAGTTAATTCGATTGCTAAAGTCGATAAGCGCGAGCAACTTTTCCATTTCATTTTGTGTTGTAAATTTCATTGTTTTTCTTTCTGTTGTTCTCCGCCCGCCGAAATAATTAGATGGAAAAAATGGTTTTCGCGATTGTTCGCATGGTTGTCTGTGCGCGCCGAGCGAATTCTATTTTTAACTTAATAATGATTATTCTCCCTCCGCTGGAGAAAGAGTTGGAAGAACTCACAAAAAAGTTTTCGTAAACATTTTCTCGTGAAGCAAAATAATCAAATAAAAATTAGAAAATAATTTTCTTTAATCTCGTTTCGCTTATTTCGATAGGATCTGAAGATATTTGTATGTAGATCCATTCATAAGTTTACTTGTTGAGATAGACTTGCATTCATGAGCTCCAGCAGAAAACCTTTTGAAATTCGCTGACTCGATTGAATTCAAAGCTCCTCCGGAATAAAAAGTTTTCCCTAATAACTTTATTTAAAGCAGTAAACTCAATTTGCTGACGATTCTCTTTCTGAAACTGAACCCACTCGCTCTCAAGCGCCTTAAAGTACTTAGGAACTTTCTCTGCTCAGAGGAACGAATTGCTGTTTTAATAAATAATTTTCCCCTCCGCTAGCCTTCCACTTGTATAAATTGATGCTTCCCTCTCGTGCAAGCATCGTTGGATTATGATTGAAACGAGAACACCTTTCCAGGTACGGTAACTTGACGTGAATGATATTTATTTGAAATATTGAAAAGTGCATTCGAGCATTCTCAATCGCTGTCGAAGAATGCGAGCTTTCGATTGAATTGAATAAGTTTTCTAGAGGAATTTTATCCACTCGAGAAATTTGAATCTCCAGAAACTTCAAAGTTTCTCAAGAGAATTCATGAAGAGCAAAAAACACGAGCTTCAATCCATTAAAAGTTTTTCAATTGAAAACTTTCTGTTATAATTATCTTAATGAAAGCTTGTTGACTTAAAGGTTTACCAGCAAACATCCCAGACGTCTGCCGAAGATGAGCTTTCTTTCCCATCAATTACGAGATTCGTTGAGAACTAGAAGACCCTCGAGATCTGGAAGTTGGACGGTCAAGCAATCAGCGAGCTTTTCCGAATGCAAATTAAATAATCTGAGAACTGATTCGGAAGTTTCTATCGCTTAATAGCAAAATAAATAAATATGATTTCTGTCCGCTTCTTGCTTTTCCATTTCGTCTCTCGAGGAATCAAGAGGGAAAGTCATAAAAGTTTCATGCGATTGCTTTCGTTTGTGCTTTTTATTTTGCCAACAAACTCGTTTTCAGTTTGCTCAGTAATTTGAAAAGTTTTTCTCGTCGATTGTTTACGTTCGATGATAGATTCGACTAGAAAAGAAAATATTGTGGCGTAGATACGAGCGCTTTGTGCTAACCAAGCAAACGAAAGTCGCTTTGCTTTGATAATCATCTTAGCAAAAGTTTACGATCGAAGGTAGAGTCTCGTGATTTATTTCTCCGCCAAGTTGAATTGTACGTTGAATCGATAGGAGAAGGAAAATTTCTCGGTCCCTTGGCTAAGCTTATCAACTTGCCATTTTCACGACACGCTCATTGTCGACTTTGAGTGACACAATTGAGAGATTATTTCGATTAGATCTCTTCGAGCCAATAAAATGTTTTGCAAAGGTCGACACTCACCCAGAAGTACTCCGGCTTGAAGCCAGCAATCCGCGTGTGCGTCGCTCCCACGTCGTGTAGATATTGAAAGAAGACATCGAGCTCATCTAAGCTACGTATCCCTTCGTCCAGCGTCTCCATGACCTTGTTGGCATGCTCTGCCAACTCTTCCGAGGTCGATTGCTGCTCCTTCGTTTTCAGTTCTTTAAATTTTTCAAACAAACCTATAAGTTCAGCATGCTCCTCGAATAGCCTGCGGATGATAGGAAACGAGAAAAAGAGGATGAGCCACGTTCCATCAATCAACTTCCTTAAATCTCTGAGAGATAAATTGCGTTTGGAGTCGCAATTCATGGTGAACGAGAGAAGCAAATAAATTTGTATCCATTCGATGGGGACGACCTTCGTTTACGAAATATTTTCCGTTCATCTTAACGTCGGTCAGCATGAGACGCAAAGATGCGGAAAATCTGGACGGTTAGTTGTGCGTGAATTTGCTTCTTACACCAGAAGGGGTTTCATTTCGAGCATGTGACATTCGAGCACATAAATTTAACAATGTTTAGACTTGGTCGCTTTGTAGACGAAGGCAAAGCTGACAGATAAATATTTCAGTTGAACTAAGGCCCTGAATGAATAACGCTATTACAGCAATTAACTACGTGACTAGCTTGCGTCGCTTTAGTTTCTGTCTCAGCAAGTAGCTTGAGACAGCGTGTCGACCAAATTTAATTACCAGGAGTTTGCAACTGTTCCATCTAATCCAATTAACACATACATCCAGGCAAACTAAATAATTTAAGCCATCAAAGTTTCCCGAAAGGGAAAGCCAGAGCTTGAGTAATTACTTCATTCCGATCGCTGATTTCTAGGAAACTTGCACGGCAAAGTCGCTCGACATAGAAAGCTCCGCTCTGGAAAGTTTCTCTAATTCGAAGCGACGTGAGTCACCCGCTCGACATTCTGTTAGGTCGAGTGCATTAAAACTTTTGCTCCACGAACATTGTTTGAATCAGACAACGGAAACCACAAAGCTCTGTAAGCGTAAACCAAGATTGCAGACGACATTGAGTTGTGTGCGATCACCTCGGGTGGTGCTCAGATTATCTACGGAAGGGTGAAATCCGGAAATTGAAGCACGACAGAAACAGGAACTTTAAGATTATTGAATAAAGGAAAATATTGAAATGACGCCGCTGGAAATAAATTATTATTTGCCACAACGAATGTTGAGTTTCCCAAATAATTTCATAATTGCGTTAATTAGGCGATAATGAAGTTGTGCTGATGCATGCGAGTGAGTTGAATTGGGCCTTAATTATTGTGGTCGCAAGCGTTCGCTAGTTTTTCGTTGACACACAGTTATCGTGAAACGTGAGTTGGGACTTTATCCGACATCGAATCATTGTCAACCATCCTCATTAAATGCTTGTGAAACGAAAGCTGTAATTACTCAAGCTGTAGCTTGTTCAAGGAATGAAAAGCTTGTAAATTATAGTTCCATTCAATTGTTGGTTAAACTCTTAAATGACTGCTATATAAAACTCAGTCGTTAGCTGTTCCATCAACAACACGAGCCTCGAAATTTTTCGTAATTTCTTGCGGCTTCTGTCATCCATTAAGTTTCCGTAACGTTCGCCTGATGGTTGCACACTTCATCCATTAATAATTTGAAAGTTTCCAATACTCAAAGGATTAAAAAGTTTCTCGATCCGTTAACCTTCTCAAACTGATGGTTCTTGGCAGAGCAGTTTTATGTGACATGAAGCTCAAATAAAACTTTTCAATTCGAAACTTGAAACGTCAGTTTATCGAGAGCTGTTCGTTCCGAATGAAACAAGCAGTAAAGTTGACAGCAGAGCTTTTTCTGTTTAATTATTGATGAGTGGAAACAATGAAACGATGCTAAGAAGTTGAGCGGAGGCAGCAAAGAAGGAAAAGCCGGACTTTTTCGCAACGGAAAATGTTTTCTTGCGAAGCTTATGCAAAGTACACGCCAAGCATTGCTTCAGAGATTTTCAGGGGAGCGTCGATAAGTTATGAAAGCTTCTCTGTCAAGATGGAAAATGTTTCTTTCCAATGATGTTCGAACTTCTGAATGACCTCTTCATTACTTTTTCCTATCAAAGCTCCCGAGTCGCATGTTAATGCTAGATTTGAGGAAACTCTCTCGTTTCCCTTGATCATATTTTAGCCAAAGAGTTGGCGTCGTTTCCTTTTTGCTTTGAGACTATGATTTATGAAAGCAGAACGTGCTCGACTAAACTTTTCCTTCGAAGAGATTTCGAAAGTTCAAACTAGCAATTAATCATCAAAGGGTGAAATTTTGAGGGCCAACTTAATGATGAGAGACAGGAGAGTTTATGGCAACAATCCGCGCACACAAAATTGTTTATGAGTCAACTCGAATACATCAAAAGCAACGTAATCACCACTAATTCGCTCAGCATAATTTCATAGTTGATAGCGTGGGCTGCGGGTGGATGATTGGTAATCCACGCGCCGGTGATTGATTGATGATATGAACGCGAAAAACGCAGTAATGACGCATTGTTCGGTGATTATCAAAAAGCAATTCGTGATGAAGCAAAAAGAAGATAAGGGAAAGTTTCATCGATGAGCAAGCAAACAGCGATTAGAAGTCATAAGCGGAATACTTCAAGCGCTCTCTCAAGGCGCGCTCGTTACTGGAAGGATCCAATTTTAATCCATCATTTTCGCAGCGTGTTCATGACATATCTCAACATGGGATGTCGTCAGAGCAGGGACGAAACTCAAAGTGATTTTGTCTTCACGAGAAAACACGAATGGATATTCAAGCAAACAAGATGGATGATAGCCATGGGAATCTAGAAAACAATTTTCCTGTCTGCCTCTAAGATCATTGAGATGCTGGGGCAGGAGTGAATAGGAAATGCCAGCGGGCTTAAGTCAACTGTCCCACTTTTGAATATTTATATCTTCCACAAGGCTTTCACTCTACCGCTGGTTTTGCATATCCCCTCGTTTCGAACCCGAAGTCACTCAACTCTCCGTGGAAAACATTATCAGAGCGAAGGAGATGGAAGAAGAAGAAAATCGATACAAGTGGAAAAGGCGGGAAATTGCTCTGGGAGTGAGGAGAAATTTCAGCTGATGACGAGGCCACGCGATCTCTTCTCCTGAGTTTGGTTATTCATGAAGAATCAATTACTGGAGGACGAGTCGAGAAGCGATACGAAGTGAAGCGCAAGGCTCTTTGATGCTACAGAACAAGCAAGACTTGAACGTCACTGTGACTTTAGCAGTTTGCTTGACATGATATTCATCATCTTTAAAAGCTCTCGTCTTTCCTCCATCCTGCAATGGCCTCCACAAGAAGTTTCCAGTGACGAATGACGTTCAATTTAATTTCACTGAATTGCTGACATCACTCAACGACAAGCAAACTCGAATACATCATCACGATGCATGATTGGACTTCGTATGTTGTGTTTTATGAGAGGCGACCGATTCCGGGAGCCTCGACATGAAATTTAATAACGTAATCGATTATTCTCCTTCTCGACTGCTGTCTGTTATCTCCGCATTCCAATCTCTTCTAAATGCTGTCACGTCGCTGATGATGCACATTTACGGTGCATGGCAAGTTTATGACTTTGTTCCCATCTCGCGTTCATCTTCGCATAAATTCTCACTAAAACACGGTTGATTTTTACAAGGCAAGCTCGAGCACAGAAAAGTAGGTCAAAAGCTTGTTTTTTATTCGAATGGAGACATTTATCATTGTGTGTAGCAGCAACCGGGAGGGTTCAAGTTACATAGAAATGTTTATACATCGCTAGAGAAAAGCTTTTCCACTCTAGCGAGCTTATGAAACTTTCCGAAGATCCTAAAACTTCGCTAAAACTTTCGAATCTTCTACGAAGATCCTCGGAGATGAAAGTTCTGTTATTTTATCAACAATCGGATAATCTTATTCAGGCTTTCACGTTTCGCATTCACCAGGTTCACTGCGGTTGGTTCGTCGAGCATTACGAAACCATATGAGAAATCGAATCAATGTGAGTAAGGAAAACTTTTCAGCTTCATCATTCATTTGGGTTCTTTGATGCTTCCCGTCCTCGGCTTTTTATCAACGGTTGATTGAGCTTAGCTTTTAAAAATTCCACGTCGGAGTTTTCAATTCGACGAGATAGTCAACTTTTATCCAAGAGTTTCGTTCTTTGGTTACGATAGGTTTTGAACAGCTACTAAAAATGTCAAGACCCGCAAAGTTAACTTCTACTTATCGTGATATCTATGGAGCTTTCCTTATTCAAAACATGTAAAGAGATTTCACCCGATTTGCCAACGAAGCTTGACAAAATTTACTTTTCTCATGACATCAAATTTGGGACGAATTTCCTTGATACAAATTGAATTATGTCGGGTGAATATATAGAAGACAGAGCTTCGTTTCTGTGTTGATGCGAAATGAATTCTGTTACTTGGCTCGAGACAAAGCATGGAGCATTTATTTTCACCCGTCGCTCAAGATTGCCATGGAGAAAGCAGAGACGACAGCGATTGAGCTGAGTAAATAATGACAATAGCAGGAAGACGCCATAACATTGTTTACAATCTGTTCTGAGGACGACAAACATTTATCTGCAGCTCATCTTGCAGACGTTTCCCGACTGCGAAAGGTTTGCAGAAAATTGTCGCTGTACAGCGTTACGAATGAAGAAAATCAAATTCCAATTGAGTTCTTGTTTACCTTGTTGAACAACCTTCAGCGCAAACAGAAGAGTTTCTGTGAAATTGATTGACTTTAAGGATAGCGCTATCAGGTTTATTGACCGATTCATTCGGCTTCGATTAGTTTCCTGGTTTTGTTTGACTTGTTCATCTGCGTATCGAAGTCGAACATGAGAATTAATTAAGAAAGTTGTGGAGAACCAGGTTAAAGTGCGACAGCAGATGTCGAAAGATTATTAGAAAACATGAAGAAGCTGCGATAACAATCATGTAAGGAGGGAAAGAGAAGCATGGTGAGCGCCCCGAGGGCATTGACAGGAAGTCGAGATTGTCTAACGAAGTATCATGAAGCGACTGAACTTCTTACTTCGCTTTTCAAGATACTCACTTAATAAACATGTTGATGCCTGTCGTTTCCATGGCACGACTGATGCCCTTCCAAGAAGCGACCATCGAGTATTTCTGGCGGGCGGTGAGGGGAAGGCGGGAGTCGGGAGCTGACGGCGCAGGTGGCTCATTGACGTTATTGTCAACATCTTTTTTACTGTCGCCACTACTTGCCAATTTTCCCAATTCACATCCCATGTTGAAACTTTTTCTCTTTCTACCACTCACTCAACTGTTACGAAACTTCTCCTCTCGCTTCTTCACTAATTTGTTTTCCGAGCGATCTTCTCGTAGATTTTTTGCTCGCGGAGGAGGAAATTAATTTACGTTGACACTTTACGAGACTCCCACACTTATCTCGAGCTCCTCGAGAGTCGCGATAGATTGTTTAGCTCACTTTTTATCACGAATCACCTTGGCGTTGATGATGGTTTTAATCCGAGCGAAGATATTTTTATCCCGCGACGACTGCAAAGACAAAAATATTTTATGTCACCTTTATATTTTCCTCTCAAATTTCCACATGTCATGCTCGCGGAAAAGCCGAATCGTTAAATTGTTCGACGTGTGTCGCATTTTCAAATCTAATTTATCGCCAGCGCAACATATTTTTCGATATCATTAGGCACGCTGTTGTTATTTTTATCCCCAGAGATATTTTAAAACCTTTTACAGCTCGTGCTCGCTTCCATTTCATTTCCCATCAGACAAAAGTTTAATCAGGAATAATTTTCAACCAACTCTATCAGCTTGGTTCCGCAAACGATAAATTATGCATTCGAATTTCATGAGGAATTCAAACGAACGGTGCGAGCGGAGCGCTATTAATCACATTGAAACGGATAACTTTGTCTACTTCGAATCATGCTCAAAATTCTAAATGAAATTCCGTTCATGAGGCTTCAAAACGGAGCTTTCAATTCGTTGAAGCTTTAAGTCTGCAACTGTGAACGCCTACCAACCGCTGCTTTATGACAAAAAGGTTGAAGGCTGTGAAAGCTAGAGCTTAAAGAATTTCTTTTCCCTATGCAGAGTTAATTAAAAAGTCGACTTTTCGTGAATGAATGTCGTTTGGCCTTTCACTGTTAGGATTCGCCAGTGAGGTCTCTGAACTCCCGAAATGATAAGGTCGAAAGATTCACATTTTTCAGGTACAGATCATCTCAAACATCAAATTATTGTCACAGTCTCTTCCTCTAATTCGCAACCTTTCTATCAAGCATCGAAGCTACTTGTCACAATCTGACACAATCCCCGATCGACCCTTGCGACACAGCACGAGCAAAGTGTCGAAGCTGGCTGTTCCGAAAGCTTTCAAACGGAAATTCCCGTCGAGTTTCGCTAGAAATCGTCACACACCTTTAGTTGATCCTAGCGCGTTGAAGCATCCATTAAACCCTTCCTCTCGTCTCTTTCACTAATTACTTCGCTCCATAAAATGTAATTTCGAATAAAAAACGAATAAACGAACATTAAAGCACTCTCGTCTAACTGTTTGATATCCTAGAAATCCAGGGCGAATGGTAACCGAACGAGTCGAAATGAAACGAATGAAGAGGAAAACTCGGAATTTGCTTTCCGCTGTTCTACGAGAGAAACTTCTCTAGCCTGATAAATTATTAACGTTCCTGCTTGATTTCCACTTGATTCACTGTTAATAACACAAGTGAAAAGCTGTTAAACGGGGCGAAGATATCGCGACGCGCTGTTGCTAGCGGAAAGATTCCTCCAAAACTGAACTCGCATCGCAATTTTCCACTTCGACATTAGGAAAATGAAATTCCCGTGCCGCTCTCTGAGAGAATTTTCCTCGCTCTAATTTTCTCGCGCTTGCATAATTCGGCTGAAAATTTATGAAGAGGCTCGCTGTTGTGGGATAATTGGAGAAGCTTCAAAGTTCGAGGCAAAAGGAAGTGAAGCGTGAACTTTAATGAGTTTCCTTTGTTATCGTCAGAGATGTTCATCGGCTCCATTCGAATCTCCTGATGATGAGACGGCCTGTTTTAATCCCGCTGGGAAAATCCTAATGTTCTCGAGTGCTTTTGCGTTGCTAGCAAGCTCGTGGTTGTCGCGATAGCCCTGCTATCAACTGCGCATGTCGAAAGAAAGTTTCTCATTTTCTCTGCTCTCGACGTCGAGCATTTCTTCCACCGAAAAATGATTAAAGAAAACTTTTCCTTTTCTCAACCGGGGGAAATTTTCTGACTCCGTGCTTCCGATAATAACAAAGTTTAAACATAAACACGGGCTTGTGATCGATAATTGAAGTGTTTGTTGGCAGCGCAAACATTCAAGCTTAGATCTCGTTTGAATATTCATCAGATACATGTTAATGTTATGATGTTCCAGTGCACAACGTGCTAGCGCTTTAGGTTTCACCGAGATTAATCCTCGTTTGTTTCATAGCAAAGTAATTTTATGCGAAAGCATTCGTCTCTCATTTACATTGGATAAAGTGCGGTCGTAATTCAGCAGCGAGACTTAAAAGAATTCAAATTACTTTTTCTTCCGCAAATATGATTAAGACATGAAGCGTAAGATTTTTCTTCCTCGAATAATTTGAATTTCCGATTTAAGGAACAGAAGCTCGAGTTATCCTTTCCTCAATGCGATTCCGATGAAGTGAATAAAGGAGAAGGATGGCGAAGCATTTTACGCAGTCGAGGAACATAAACATAAACTCGCTTCTCGAAAGTAAGCGAGCAAAGGGCCCGAGAAATCACGATTGCTGTCGGCGGTGGGGGAAATTAGGCCTTTTTGTTTTCCAAATAAAGTGATTCTCTACCTAAATATTTACAGCTCGCGTTGATCCCAGCATTCTACGGCGAAGGAGAATGCCGCTTTCATTTAAATGTAAAGATGTTTCCCTGTTTCGCGTAGTAAGCGAAAGCCTCGTTGAGATTTCCTTGGATTAAGCCGAATGAAGAGAGCTTATTAAAGCTCTGATCGATGGAACTCAGCGAGCAACATTTATATGGCTTCTATGCTCGAAGCTCTCGGGGGAGATCACTTTTATAGAGCTCTGTTAATGTTTGTTATGCAGCAGCGCGCCCGTCAAGCGGGATCATAGCTACCTTCCGAAGCCAATTTACGACCGACATCCTTACACAGGACGTTTGAGACATAAACAGAAAACGTGATCAGCCATCCGAATAGAGCTAATAAATTATGACGACTTTGGATATCTTCCAGATAATTTTGAGTAACAAATTCGAGCCGCGGGAGATTTTCATCGGAAAGAGAAATCTGAGCCCGACCCAAGAGACTCCAATTGAAGTCTTGGCATACCATCGACGCACTTCGCACTCTCTCATTAAAACATTTTCGAATCGTTCGCTTTTCACCATAAGAAGCGGTTTGAAATATTTCGGAAACACATTCATGACGACCGAAAGCGTGTGTTCGACTTGTAAGCCGAGAAACCAGTTTCATCGCTTCGCCATTCAGCACAGAGTGGTGTTGGTTGACTCCAAGCCATGAAGAGATAACTTTACTTACGCTCTTGGATTAGTGATGTCAAGCTCCATGCTTGGAGGTTCAAACTGCAAGTGGTGGTGACAACAAGAGTTTGCCAAAATGATTTTCTCCCCTCACCAAAGCTACAGCGATTATTGCGAGCCAAATTCAGATGACAATGGAAGCTAAACCTCTAATTAAATAGACCGAAGAGTAATCGCACGTAGGACGCCCCCGAATAATTGCTTTTGTCTCGAATGACTCGCTCTCTCCCCACCTAGTCAACGATGCATGCAGCCGAAAGTAATAAAAACCGAAAAATTGGTAAAATGAGCTCAGCCTGTACAGGTGCAAGCGAACGAAAAGTGCATAGCGACACAATGGTCGGATGAGACAGGTAGTTGTGTATGTTCTCAACAGGTAAAACCAGAGCGATGTGTTAATGCTTTGCTCTTCCACACATGAATGGCCAAGCGAATCTTTCGAAAACGATCATTAAAGCCCCGCAATCATCCTGGGCCTTGTTTTGTTTTAAACTCTCATGTTGCCTCAATAAATTTTGATTATTGTTGTGGGACGACTGACTCTGCTTCGAGCCCATTTAATCCTCGATTGCGTAAATATGGAATCGGCAACAGTTGGAATTTTAATTAGGCCCGAAGGAGAGCGCAGCATATGTTTTGGGATGTATGTTTGAGTTGTTCTCGTCTGACTGAAAGAATGTTTGACTGGAAACTTTTGAGTTTGACTTCGCCGCCTTCAGTGTTTGTGTTGTAATCTCGCATCGGTGTTTGTGTTGCGGGGCTTAATATTAAAGAAACATATAAAATAACTCTTACAGCCGAACGAGGAAAACGAAATAAGTTTTATACTGTAAAGCTGATGTAGCGAGTTAGTCGAAGAGTCGATGTTGACGGTGGATTGCGCGCTTTATTTGCGTCGAGGCGATTAAACAGTGGACCGTACTTTACTGTACATATAACTTTCGAAGGATAAAATTAATCTCGTTGGATTGTTATTCGAGGTCGAGTCCGGAGCGGGCAGGCGAGCATAAAGTGATCCGCCACTAATGAGTTAAAAGGATTGTGCCTAATTATTTGTGGGATAATGATGTATTAATCGCGATGTGAATTAGTTTCTGCATGAAGAGATCCTTGGATTACAGAGTTCAATTTAAACACCTCTCAAAGTTGGCGAAGGAAGAAATTGATTTTTAAGTGAAGTTCGACGAAAAGTTAGAAAAGAAACATAAAAAATTTAATATAAAAGTTGATTTACGTTACTCAAGCACCAGGCACGAGAGCAAGAAAGACGGCGAAGAGAAAGAAGAAGAACGCGGAGGAGAAAAAATTCGGGCGAAAAAGGTAAGAACTGAAAATGTCTCGAGAAAAAGCCAACGAAGGAGAGGTGAAACAAAATCATCTTACTCTCCCAGCGTATAATTTCCCGTTCGTGAATATAATTTACCAATCTTTAAGTTATGTGCATTCATTGCTGGCCCACGATTTAAACGTTCTTTAACGAACCTCCGATCCTTCCCCCTCGACGAGGGAAAGTTCGAACAAGTTGCACGCGGAAGCGGCAAGTCTCGAGAAAGTTTCTTGTCTTCTCCCGGGACATCTGCGGGAATTAAATCGCACGAGATGACCGCCAAAAAAATGAAGAAAGAAAGAAAATCGATGTTCTCGTTGTCGTGCGGCCTTTGCGAAGGAATGGCGGAGAGAGACTCGATTTGCTTGCCTTTATAATAAAGCTATTGAATAAAAGATTTCCGAGATAATCCATCTGAAAGGCGAGGTTTATTGAATTTACTCTTTCTTCATTGATCGCATTTTATGCTGAATCCAGTCGGAGGACTTATCACGTCATGAAAAGAACGTCTGGCTGTAAAACTTGAAAGCTTTTCGCCTCTTGCAGATCAGCATAACAGACTTATTGCGCCATTAGCGGCGAGAAAGGTCGAAAGTTTTCCTTTCTCCTGGCAGTTTGAAGTGCGCGCATTTTCCTGACATTGCTCCGCGACTTGCAAACACGACAGCTGTGTGGGATTGTGACCAAAAGATCAGGAAAAATTGACATCCGAAGACGAAAGTGAAGTAAGAAAAGTTGTTTCTCCCTAAGGAAAGTGTGTCAAGCGCAGCCAACTTCTTCACTCAAGGGTCTCTGAGTTAGGTTTCATGAAATGAACGCTTCAGTATGAAATGGAAAATCGGAAATTGTAGACGACTGTGAGAAGTTAAATCACTTAAACGAATTTCATTGCTGTCGTCTCGCTTTCGACCCGTTCCGTGTGCATTGCAATGTCTCCGTGAAGCCTTAGAGTCATAGATCTGTGTCATGTCGGGGCCATAAACATTGGAATTAATATTCGAGCGACACATAAATGCAACGTTCTGCATTCAGACTTCAATTGAGGTTCTCCTTTGGCGGAGGCTTTTGGAGCAGGAGAGAACGGAGATTCGAGACGGCTGATAACTGATGCTGAAGCAGAAAGCAAAAAATGATCTTGAACGTTCTTTTTTGCTCTCGTCGTTTGAGATATTCTCAAGTATTCAGTAATATGCTTTGGCAAGCTTCGCGTTCTGCCGATTCCCGAAAAGAATTTTTTGTGGGACAAGAACACAACAGATGGTTTTACGGAAAGCGCGCCAGGTTGTTGGCATTTGCCACCATCACACAACTTCAATTGATGAAGAAGAACAAATAAATGAAAGAAAAAGAGTCAACAGTGAGTCGATGAGTTGACGGTTCGTTCGGGGGGAAAATTGTTACCATGGCTTGAATAAATTACCAGCGAAACTATTTGAGTTTGGCGAGGCTATTTCAGCGCCATGTGTTTGCCTATTGAATCGAGGGCAGACGGGAGCAGAGTTCAATTCGTTTCTGCTTATGCTCTCGATGGCTCTAGCTTATGCAAATCATTCGAGTCAATAATAGCGAGCGAACGATTGGGGGAAGAATGAGCATTGAAGCTATGCAGGAAGTAATCGGACCCGACCCATATCGACATCGAACGTTGATTGATGCAGAAAGCATTTTTTACACTCTTGTCGTGCGAGCGATCCGAGCGAAGGCATTCCACCATCAATAATGATTAATCCCTTCCCACATGCAGCAAGTTGTCTGCTTTCGTCTTCAACCATTCGCTTCGAGGAGTTTGTTTTGATGGAGTTCTGATCCAGGTTGAAAGCGCTTTATTCCGTTCTCGACGAGTGAATCACGAGGAATCTGTTGGCGATGAAAATAAATTACGATGAATTATGAAGCGAGACAAGATGAATGGAATTGAGAATCTCGGCAATCGAGAGGAATTCAACAGTCGTGGGTACAGTTAAGAGGAATGGCAGAACGAAATAGCCCAGATTCGATTTCCTCACCCTGTTATCTTCGTCTATCTCGCCTAATTAATTTGTTATTATCCGTTTGCACCGCAGAAAACTAAAATTTATTGTCTAACAGCTCGATGAACAACAAAAGCCGCAGACCAGACACAATCATAAGAGCTGAGCGTTTAAAAAGCGGTTCATAAAATCTCTTTCCACTCAATATATTTAACGGTGATTTGCGGTTGTTTCTCGCTCTCGAGATGCGCTAGGTGAAGCCAACGAGCGGAAAACAACCGAAAAAGCTTAAAACTCCTGATTGCAAATCAATTCTTTGCTCAACGCTCAACGCTAGCCTGGTTATTAGATAATCGGATTGTTGATTGCCGGAATGACGTTGTCGTAAATTGAAAGGATTTTCCTCGAAAAGCTCGATTGCTCGCGGGGGAAACGACAACAAACCTAAATTGCGTCATGGAATATCCAGTGATTGATATAAGGTTGAACTAGATTTGAAAGTTATTTGAAACATAAACGTCGAATAAATGTCAAGACTGTTAAGCAATCTTAAATCTTTCCACACGCACATCAAATCGAAAATGTCTTCAAGTTGCCTGAAGCGTGACCTAACTCACGCAGCAGCTCCATCTCTCTTGTCGCAACTCATTCTCGAGGCTTTTCCTTTCAGTCTACCAGCATTTGACGGTTTGTCTCTTCTTCTTGTCGTTTATAACAAACGTTGCGCTCCTTGCAAGACTCGTTAGCAATCTAATTTACCTCAAATCACTCATCAAAATTAACTGTTTGATAAGTCTTTCGCATTCAATGCAAATTGCCGAAGCCATTAGAGACTTCATTTGCTTGAGAAGCTTTCCGTTGAACCATGCGAACTCTTTCGGTAATTGCATCAACGCTGCTTCACAGCCGATTCGTGCCGAACACAATGTCGAAAAGCTTATTGAAATATCTTCGTCGGTGATAAATGCTTGGAGACGGTTTCATTGTTCCTCAGTGGAATTGGAAAACGGTGTCAGAAGAAAAACAAAAGTTTGATAATTCAGCAAACAAAAACCTTTCAATTCAAATTCAATTCTGAACATCGAAAAGTTTTCGCTCTCGGTGGATTTCTCTCGACGCAATTGAATTTATTTACCTTCGCCGCGCTGAAGCTCTACGTGAGCCACGAGCCGAGACATTTAGCGAGAAGTAGCGAATTGTGCAGTTACGGCACCGCCGAAGTTTTCGTTTTCATTTCCTCATGAAACTGAAAATATTTCCCTAAACTCTTCGAGTGCAAATAAGTTTGACGACGTGCGAATGAAATGAAAACAGTTCGCTGTTCATGACGGAAACTTTTCGAATCGAGTGACTGTTTGAGCCAGCACGATTGTTCGAATCAGCAGAAAACTATTTTCTGCTGTTATATACGTCTCATAATTAACTGCAAAGCGCAGACTGAGACAATAAAGTTCGCAACAAATCACATTTTGCTGACGCCTCGGATTCCCTTGAATCAAATTATAACGCAGCGCTTAATTATAAGTTGGCAAGCCACAACGAAAAAAATCCCTCGTGGCAAATCCACGGGAACTTTCCACTGATTTCAGTCGACAACGTCGCATCGTTAAACGCGAGATAAAAATGCGAGGGTGAGACACCGACTGCTTGCAACTTTCTCGATTGACGATTCATTCAAAAAGTTTCGCTCGCAGCTTTATTACTACTTTATCTGTTTTTCGCCCTTTTCATACCGAGCAACGACTTTCTTTGTTGTAAACTCATTAATTTCCATCCTGCTCTCTCGCCTAACACGCTGCCGAAGCCAAAGTGAATTCCAACAAATTGCCTGCCATCAATACAATAACAATTTTTTGAAGTCGGGGATCAGTTTGATGGCGATATAATAAGTCATTAGGCGTGATGGGCCATTTGGTCTTCCCACCCGTCTGCAGGGCTTTTCAATTCGACACCATCCAGACACAATAAGCAACTGAGCAGAAGTCACAAAGTCGTTCAATTGCAAGCTTATAGCAAGCTTACTTTAGCCGTTTGCAAATGAAATCGGAGCCCTCGATTAAATTTCATTTAGCAGCATTGAATTCGAATCGAGAACGCCAAGGGAAATCTTTACGTCTGGTAGGGAGGCGAGAAAGCATCAATCTTTATAAATTCCTCTGCAAGCATGAATATAATCGACAATTATTATCACATTGAGGCACAATGTAAACAGAGGGGAACAGCAATAAACGCATCGCCTTCTTATTCTTGTTCCACTCGCTGCCGAGCGGAATTATTTGTTTATTTTATTGCCTTCGTGAAAAATTTCTTAATTTTATCGCTCGCTGTTTCTCGCCTTTTCCCTTCGCCGTCTCTTAATGATATTTTAATTGCTGGCGAGGGCTCTTCTTTAGTTTTGCAGCGTCCGCAATATCTGAGCGCTATGCTGCGTTTTCGCACGAAGCTTTTTCGAGAGGAGAACGGGAAAGCTTCTTAACCCAGTTTGGGGAAACCAGCGAATTTCTCTTGAGAGCAAAAAATCATTCGATGAAACTCCGCAATTGTTTGCTTCGTTAGATCTTCGATTAAACCTCTCCGTTAATCAACGACAATTCCCAGCTGAACAATTTTCTCTCACCTCGAAAAAAGCAAACAACTGTGTTGCGTTTGCATCGTTAGATCAAAGAGTCATGGCAGCATCTGATGAACGCTATCAAGATTTATTCCATCGAGGCCACTGAGTTAAGATTTCGATACTGGCAAGTTGGAAATCTCTTGCGTTAAACGACGTTTGAGGCAGGCTCGAGGAAATGTTTGTGGATTCTGTTGCCGAGAACCTGTACAATTCAAGCCACCATCATCAATTCTACACGCCCAGTAATAATGATGTTTTTATGTCGCTCGACTCTGCAGGGAATTGTGAGTTGAGATAGCAAACATTTTTATGAAAACGGCGATCGATGATAATGATTATTACCCTTTTCTGCTGCATACATAAAAGATTTAAATATTTTTCTCGTTCCATTGTGAGTTGGTTTCAGGCGTCCGAGATAATTCCGAACACGCTTTCGCTTGACCTCGAGTAACCCGTCGCCCGCGAATCTCTTCGCACTTCGGCGATTCATTAAATGTAACTTTAAATCCTCGCGCGACTTTAATGCGCCTCGAGGGAACAAACATGTGGATTCGAGTGAAATTAAATTATCTGTTTCATGGAAGAGTGCGCCGCTCGGGATTCACATGCACACAAGTCGCTCTCCATCGTCATGATTGTCTATCGTTCCGTTGTGAGAACGTTAAAGATTACTTTGTGCTCGCCTCGTCGCACCCAGCAACTTAGGAGAGAAACTTAAATAGCGAGCAAGCGACTACAAAGTGTTTTTCTTTCTTAAAAAGAGCTTTGGAGATAAGCGCGAAGTTGAGTCTTATAAAAAACGGTTAGTCCAGATGATTAATGGCTCGGGAATTCTCTCGCGTGAAATAAAGAACTGGAATCCGATGCTAAAGCTAAACATTAGTTTCATCAACGGAGGAATTCTGTGTAAAAGCAATTTTCTCGGGTGCTTCGGTACAATGGAAGAATGTGGTTCTGTGCCTCAGGCGCTGCTCCAACGAGATAGAAATCAAAAGAGTCCTTTGCACTCTCTTTCAAGACTAGATAGCTCGAGATGGTGTAGGAGAGAAGGAACGACACACGATGGTGAATGAAACCTATAATTTCCTATAAATGCATAAAGAACCACTTATGTTTTATGGAGCAAGCTTTGAACGAAGCTCTCGAGACAGAGGAATTCTCATCGAGATAAGTGAAGCTGCTAACTTTGCAGAAAGTCTGAAGTGAAAGGTGAACGGAGGCAATCGACGAATTTATCTCAATTTTGAAGGGTTAGCGATTTCTAGCAAGGTATAGTTTGTGAAACGTGTCACATCTTAGTCCAGCAACATAAAATGTTTCTATCTACGTACCACTATAAAATAAAGATCGCTGTATCGGTTCACCTTCTGTAATTCCTTTTATCGATTCCTTTAAAATCTTGCAAACTATCTCAAGTCTCTGACCCAACATAAATTTATTCAAAGCCCAAGAAATGAAACTTTTGCTGCTCTCGAGTCTTTGGAAACTCACTGATTCGAGCGAAAGCTCTTAACGACTCCAATCGATTATTCAACTATCTTTTGCACCAGACGACTCTCCTTGAAAATCTTCACAAAGACTTGTCCGGACGGTAATGACTGATAAATTCCCTCGTTCACAAGCCGCTCGACTCGAAGAAGAAGGAGAGAAGCGGAGCAATAAAAATATACATCAAAATATTGTACGTTAATAAAAATATAAAATAAATTATACGGAGAAATGAATATCCATAAAGCCATAATAAACCAACATACAAGAGGGAAAGAGAAATGAATGAGAAACATGTTAAATGCTTTTTTATTAATTCGGCAAATTGTATTTAATATTTTCTTCCCGCGGAGTCTGCAGTTCTTTGAATGAACTCATTGGTTTAATGGCATACAGAAACTTGACATTACTTTTTATTTTGGGATGTATTCCTGGGAGACTTCAATCGTTAATTTCAGTTAACGACTTTCACTTTTATTCGTTCGCTAGTTTTGTACTTATAGCTTTGTTATTGATGAGCGTTGCGAATACCGAGAGTTGCGCAATCAATGCCGCGCTCAAGCGATTGGAAAATATTGCGAGTCGCAGTGAATGGATTTTGGCGGATTATGATGGAGCGCGTAATAATGCCCATGCGACAATCAATCAGCGAGAGACAGAAAGGAAATTGACAAGTTTAATGAAGGCTTAGAGTTGTGGTGTGGGCCTCAAAGCTGGCTCAAGGAGAGATCAGGCTCATAAATTATTTCAAATGACGCTCGCCGATCGATCGCCGTGACATAAAAGTTGTCATTATTCATAACGACAAAGTGAGCTTCAGGCATTTGCGCAGGGAAATGCGCCTTCGTCAATTGTTTTCACTCGCTTGATCTCAAAGCTACAAAATGAAATCTTAAATTAATTAACTTGGACGCGTTGGAAAATAAGCGAGCAATCGAACGCAAAAGCTGTCCAACTGGATGAGTTTTTATCGGATTATTTTCTTTATAACATTGCGACGTGTTTATGTTTTTTTTCGTTCGGTTCGCCAACTGGTTTGCGAAGGCAACGAGAAAACAATCTGCGATCCAATATGTTGGCATTCCTGATGTAATTACAATATAGAACGCTCCGCTCCGTTATTACCAGATTCTCAGTCTCCAGCACAATCTGGCGACATTTATTAGCTCGATGTTCGCAAAGCTCTTTAGCAAGCTTCGCCGCAAGAGCTTTTGACCTCTTCCTGTTTGTAGTTTTCCCTCGTTTCCGCTGTCTCACTTTGCATAAACCAGTTTGTATTTATGTAAAGTGTTTCCAGCCACTTTCTTCACAACATTGCAACGCAATCGTCAAGTGCTTTAGCGCTCCAACGTTTTTTAATTGCCACAGTTCGCATTTCACTTATTTTTATTCTCTAATTAACTTCATTTCTTTTCGCTTGCAAATGAGAAAAGCGACAAAAGATCAACAGAAAGCGTAATTATAAGACGAGAGATTAACATCGTTGTCGTCATCGTATCTGAATCAGAAATTATTTTTACATCAGCGTTCCAGACCAGGAAGTTTTGAAGAAAGGAAAATCTCCGAGGACGAATAAGTCAAAATGAGATCAGTAAACTTTTGTCTATGAATTACCATAAATAATAAAGCATTCCGAAGCTTGACGGCACCCTCACACAATCTTCAAAAGCTCAATTTGAAAAGAATTCCGCAACGAGAACTTGTAGATGTCATGAAATTACTGGGTTAAGAGGATTTCCACTTGAGCGTGGGAGTCGTAGAAATGTTCGCGTGGGTAGTTTGCCATCATCATTTAACTCGTGACTTTACGAGTCGTCGTTGAGCGAATTCGTCTAGAGAATTCCATATGCCAGCAACAGCGAGCGAGCGACAAGAATACTTACACGAGCGAGGATGATTTGCAGAGATTCCAATGACGTCAGACGAAGCTCTCATGAAAATTCAACATGCTGCTTTCGACGAATACAAATGGACATAATCAACTGGCGAACTACAGTTTAGTATACACGGAACCTGAATAATGAAAATAATTTTATAGCTGACGACGGAAAATCCCAGCGAGCGCAATTGACGACGATTTATTCGAACACAGCGCGTAATTTCGTGACTTAGCTTCGCACTGGGCTAGTTCCAATGTCGGATTATAAATTCATGAGAGCAGACCCGCTTCGGCTTGATGGGCTTTGGTGCCAGAGCTTTATATTAAGTCATTTAAAACATTAAAATTGCGAGCTGTGTCTGTGGAGTCCGTCCGAAAATGATCGGCTCTCTCGCACTAACACGACATTGCTTTTATGCAAACTAATGAATTAGTTAATTGAATTACGCTAATGGACGAAAGTGTTCACGTCATGATTCTCTAAGAGAAACATAATGACGATAATGATGGATTCTCCACTGTTTGTGAAAGCATTTAATAGTCATAATGAGGAGATGAGAATGTCTTTATCCTCGGAACCATCGCGGCGCGGAAAGCAAATTTTTTATGTGGCGCCGAAAGGTTTAAACATTAAACATTCCTTCACCCGTTGTTGAAAGATTAATGCGCACAAAAACGCATAATTATGTTAATAAAAAGTTAAGGAATTTCAGACGCTCAGCGGTTCCTTTCGCTATACTTTATTTTATTTTGTGTGCTTTGTGGCGCTGAAAAGCCTTCAAGTGCTTTCGGGCCCGTCAGAGAGCTGTGTGGTCTTAAAGCTTTGGATTTCCTCTAATCTTCAAAGGTGAACCTGAAACCGACGAGCCCCATCGCTAGTTGAATACAACCGATTTCCCTTAGATCGTTGCTCTCTCGACATTTTAATTTAAGCTTACTCAATGCACAATGCGTTGATGTGGGAAAAAACACAGAAAATCCTTGCGGAGATTCAGAGCTAAAATTAAACTTGCAACCTTTTCCATCAGCGTGTATTTAATAAATTATTCACAGCCTTGGCTGTGGCTGCCTGTGAAATTCTCGGGACGCTTCTAAAAAAAGCTCTCGTTATGTAACAGACGTCATTTAGCGAAGTAATTAAAATTTTCATACAAACATAGCATAGGAAGTTACGGCGAAAGCCCCGTTGGGCTTAGTTTGTGTGCATAGCATAAACCTCCAGTTTTCCATGAAACAATGAAACCACGACATAACGAATAATTTTCCCAAAATTTATTTCTTTCTTTGTTTTCATTTCGTTCTCGACACCAGAAATGTTTTTGGCATTGCAGTTCATTACACGTTGACTCGCGAAGCTCTTAACCCGTTTGTGAAATATCGGTCGCCTTCAAGGGAAACAGTTTTCTTATTTAATTCGCTGGCTCGGCGTGGGCAGCTGCGATAAAACTCGCTGTTCGCTTGTTTGTTTACGAACATGTTTCGTCGCCCGCAGAAGTAAATCGTAATTGCGGGTCGCGAAATATCAATTAGAAGCTCGCAGATCTGCTGAATTAGAAATGCAAAGTGGTGGCAGTCGTGAGAAGATTGAATAAGTTGAAAGTTGAAATTGCGTTGGGACTTTTTCGGCGTGCGAAAAGTAAAACTTCTCGCAAAAATTACTTAAGCATCATGCGATTGAAGACGGTTAGACAAGTGAAGCAACAGCACCAGCAGCACAAGCGAAGATACAATAGGAAAATGGAAATTTTATCATGTAAATGAAGCTCACTCTTCGCGCTTTTCGTTCCACTCCAAGAACTTCGCTTGAAGATTCTTCGCTAACAGAATTAATTAGAATTCTTGCGCCATCATCTCGAATTTTTCTAATCTTCCTCTCCTCTCTTCCAGCGCTTCAAAGTGATTTGCTGTTGCTCAACGATGTGCCAGCGACCAAGTCCATTGTACGACTATCAGCACCCGAAGCAGAATCTATAGTGGAATATTTCTTGGCGACAATGTACGGCGGCCAAGAAGCGTCTTATAGCAACATGATGGAGTCGGCAATGATTCCCGGGTCGACGGGCATTTCACCGTCGCCTACCACGATACAGCAACACCATAGCGAGCTCTACAGCAACGGAGGAGCTTCATTAAGGACACATTCATCTAAATTTCCTGTGAGTACGCTTTCAATGAGCTCAGAGCTTCCCTCGCCAGGTGAAAAGAGTTTTGAATTTTGAAAAGGCTTTTCATCAGAATGCGGTGAAACATGAAGCGTCAAGCAGCTCGCCAACTTGACATGCAAATGATTTTATCGTGACGAAGCACCGTCTCACTTTTCCATGTCGGAAGACATAACGAGAAACATGATATCGAACACTTTCACAAAGACAAACTTTCATCTCGAGAGTTGCTGGGAAAACTTTTCGCGCTTAGCAACCCTCAGCAGTCTGTCGACGTAGAATTTTCCAACGCTCAAAGTCTTCTGATTATGCATGGGAAGCTCTGCAACACATGAAACCGGCATCAATGATGAATAAATTATTCTCAGCAACATCTTGAGTGCGGGGAAACTTTTGTCTTCGCACTTAAGCCAATTTGCGAGAGTTTTCCTCGCAATTCGATGCCAGGATAATCAGTCGATCGAAATGGGAAACTTATCATGGAATTGTGCCATGCATGAACAGATTTCTGTGGCTTCTGCATTCCGATTTAATCGATAGAATGGAAAGCTATTCATGGTATTGTTCGTCGTTGCACTTAGCTTCGAATGCCGAGACACAACAATGAGTGTGATAGAAGAGCCAGAGAGCAAAAGCCACATGTATCGGGAATGAAATTAAATGCAACGGCTAAGAGTTATGCGCCTGTTAAGGGAGTTTAGCGATAAGTTGCAATAGATTCGATGTAAATACGTCAGTGAACATGTCGGGAAGCGAACAAGTCGGAAGAGAGATACGCGAACTTTCAACTTCCCTTGGAAGGGAAAATCGTTTTTCTGCTCTTCGCTTCCCATTGAACAACAGACAAAAAAAATTTCGTCGTGTCGGCATGAATATGTTCGAGACACTCTCGCCTCCTGTTTGTGATCTGACACTCGACGTTTCGGTTGTGTGCGAAGCATAATGTATGGGAAAGATTCACACAAGAGGCATTGTTTCGCGTTTGAGGGTTTTGTTCTGCTGCGATGACTCACGGATGAAGCTGGTTTCATGGCAAATTGCTGAACGCCAAGTATTCCGCAACAAAAGAAGAATTCCCAGAGAGAAATCAAAGACGAAAGTGCTGGCTCGACACACACGGCAGGCAATACATTAGGCTGATGGAATTATCTTTCAATTATCAGCTTCCTCCTCTTTGATGTTGTCGAAGCGACAACTGATTGCTTGTCTTCGGAGGCTCTCCATGCAACGTGGAGCTCGATTCGAAATGTCAATAGTGATTTCTATCACGAGAAGCAGATCCCATTGATTTCTAACGACAGTCGTCGCTGAAAGCTATGAATAAATTAAATAATCTTCACAATTACTTTTCTCTTCGACCCGCAGATTGAGCGCGAACTGATTTTATCGACGGATAAGAGCGGATCTAAGGTGCCAATCAAACAGTATCCACGGCAAATTCCAGCAACGCCGGTAGCATTTAATCGCTCATCAATTCCGAATGGTAATGGCGCAGCCTCCGGAGTTATTCAGCAGTTTCTGCCCAAGTCATCGACAGCTGTTGCGCCCGATCATCCAGCGCTGAAGCATGCATGGGTAAGTCGAATGAATCAGTGCAAAGCCTCTGGAATTGAATTGGATCATGTTTAAAAGGAAGAGCGTTTGCGGCTATCAAATTCAAATTATCGACAATTTGAATTATGTTGAAGCACGTCGACTGCACAAAACTGAATCAGAAGCTCTCGGGCTTCACTTCAAACATCGCTTTCGGTTCTGTTGTGTCGATGCTACAGAAACAAAGCGATTTTTCAATTAATTTTTTTCGAATATCTCAGAAGCTCTGAAGCCTAATCGTCGAATCATTGATAATTATGAGCGATTTACTCATCCCAAGAAGAACAATTTGTCTAGAAGAAACTTTTGAGGCAGAGGCGGAGAGCAAAATAATTACAGGTGGAAGTCGGGCAAAGTGGATTCGAGCGGCCTTGGTGATCTGCTTTACATTGCGTGCTCGCAGACTTGGCCAAATTAATATTTCGCTTCTCTTCCCACTCGCGAAGTCGAAAGCCGAGATTAGATGAGATTGGTTTAATTACTGACTTCGCGTGAATGAATCCCAAAGCCTCGTTTCCCCATCGAAATTGAATGTGCCATTCACTCTCAGTTGAGCTTGAATTTCACAAGACAATGAGCTCAAGACGGTTTTGTTTCGCTCGCCCTCCTTACGCTCGAATTCTACATACCAGAGACACAAAGGAAAAATTTATTAATTCGGAGTTCACGAGAATTAGCTCGCACAAATGGAAATTACCTCCACATAAATCGTTCGAAGGCAGCAACAACAGCACACCAAAGAACAAGAGAGAATTAATAAAATAATTGTTCGTTCTCGGATTGCTGGGATCGCTGATGCTGCTGTTGACTCCTTTTCTCGGGGCGGCTTTAATGCTGAAAAATATCCCAAGACCAAGAAGAACACGAAACAAATATTTTTTCTTTGTTTCTTCTCGTTCTTTTTTTCGAGACAGAGTAATCATCAAATGTTTGGGAATGAAAACGTTCGGGTGAGTTTTCAAGTTACGTCTCAAGGTTGAAGCTATCGATAATGAGCTTTTGGGTTTTTAAAAAAGCTCTATAAAGCTTTCGAGTTTGATAGAACGTGACAGAATCTCCCAACGATCTCCACCTCTCAAAGTTCACCATTGCGTACCTCAACACGTGAACCATCGTTGCTCACGAACCACTTTTTGCCTTGCGAGTGATTCATGATGAGCAGTTCGCTTAACACTCCCAAAAACTGTTCCGAAAGCAAAGATTAGGAAAGCAGAATGAAGAAAAACTGATTCAAATTAAAGTAGAAGAGCATTAGCGGCGAGGTTCTAGTGTCTGAATATGAATTCTTTCTCTGGCTCCTCACGAATCAATTTATGAGGTTGTGTATAAAGACAAGAAAACGCTGCACAAGAACAAGACGATATTTTGATTGTGTGTAAAGTCGTTCGGTGTTTGTTACAGTCGAACGCAGCACACGAAGAAACTTTTTGCTTTAATTAAAAATTCAGGCACGATGTAATGTGTTTGTTGAATATGATGTGAAAGAGTGGCAGCCAAGGAAGTAGGAGCGAAAGTTGGGAGATTCGACTGAGTGCCTCGGCTTCAAAGTCATGACAATATATCACGGTTGGTGGCTCTTTGCAGACTTCTTCCACTCGCTTCCTTCCCGTCTTTCGGTCTCATCTTTCGCTCACTCGCACACACACGCCACTGGCTCTCGTACGACCTGAAATGATGAGAACATTTTCCAATCTTTTTTATTATAACATTATTAAGCAAAACACCTTCGAGTGATGTTTGATTTCAGTGTTGCTTTTTCCTTTCTTCGGTGCAATTCGTTTTGGCACATCGGCCGCAGAAAACAGAAGAAAAAGTTGTTGAAGACGAGGGCTTGTAGCCACCGGGAAAATCTGTGAAGCAGAAGTTTGATGGTTTCAACGTTTAATTAAGAATCGCTTTGAAGAACTGGAAAAGTTTCTAACCACAGAACGGAAGTTTCGCTAAGCCGATTAAGATTTGTCTGCGGGTGACGATGAGAGCGAAACCTTGTAGAGGCTTCAAGTGATAATTGAATGAAAAGTGCAAGTGCGACTTGGCTGAAAAAGCTGGAGAAAGTGCTAAACGCTGATGACTTAATAACAGAAGTCATTGAAATGTAACCACGCTGATAATTAGTGAAGCTTTTCCTCGCAAAGTCATTAGCTCGTGTATCGAATTGCCTGTGCGTTGAATGATTTTTTAATTGCGAAATGAAATGAGACGTCAAAGCGTTCTGCGGCGGGCTTCGAAATGCGATGATTGAGTGAAATCAAAACGAGTTTAACAAACCCATTCAGAGACATCGAAACGTGCTGAAACTTTAATTCAGATCGAATAACCCCGGACACGAAAATGGTGGAGTTCGCTCTCGAGAACGTAAGTTCGCTCGCACTTCTAGACCGTAAACAATGATGAGAAGCTAAAATTTATGAACACAGTTCCCATTCTCAATTATGTATGCAGAAATATGCTTCATGCTTTAGTTGCTGTTGCTCTTCGCACATAAATTACAAACATCACTTGCGTCGGCATAGCATAAGTGACTTAAGACGAGTCGAAGGGAAATGTTTCGCTAGAAGGATGCATAATTTGTTGGCCTTTGTTCGAGCCTCGCACTCGCTTCGTCGTCTTTCCGGATGGCAAACGAGTGAAGCGCTCTCGAGCGAGAGGTAAGGCGAAATTCCCGACATTTTCTGCACAACTCATCGAGGAATTCTCGGCCGAGCGAGGGAAACAATAGTTTTGAGTTTCAATTTCGTCTCTTTCTGTTTGCTTCTTCATGCTTGCGGGATCGAGTTTCGACGAGAAGTATTTTTTAATCGCCAAAGACTTTTGTGCGGATGTTAAAAGCTAAATAAACAAGGAAAGTTTTGGGTTTCATTTGGACGAGGGCAACATGTGTAGTTGAGTGATTTCTCGTTGGTCCGATTTTTAAAAGTCGCTTAAGAAGATTACAGCAATGATAAAACCGAATACAGCTTTGGAAGAGCTCGAGCTCTTAGCATTGATGATTGATGGCCGCATTGTTGTGACTCAATTTAACAGTTTCTTTTCCGTTCACTTTGCAGAACACTCAAAATGGAAATCAAGAGAAAGGTCAATCGTCGCAAATGATGACTGGAGCGGTACCTAGAGCACCGACCCGCCTGCCGGAAGATGTAACGGCGTTAGCCGAGAGGGAAATGGGCGGCAAAGATCGCGACTCAAAGAATGCAGTGACGAAGACTTATCACACACTCAAAGATCTAATATCGTCCAAGTTCAAGAAGGATTCATCGGAAATGACACCGGAAGAGCTGAACAATGTCACGATTCAACAACATCAACTGTCATACGACGACGTTAACAACTCTCCGTATTACAATCTAATGCAGCAACACATGCAGCTTCAACACCAAGCTCCCCAATGGAATCAATCAAACGGCAATCACCCCGCGCAAGTGTGGAATGGCAATCGTCAGATGATGAGAGATTCTTCCGTGCAAATTACGCAACAAGTTGATATGAACGGGCAACAAGTTTATCCGCATATGGTAGCGACGAGAGCTTCCATTCATCAACACCGCGCCACTTCACAACCACAGTTGAATTTACCGTTTAAAGAACATCAGCCAGATGATCGACGAGGCTCGTTAGCTAACATTGATGTAACAGACTCCGACGAAGGAGGGTTCGCCTCTAAGCAGATGTGGAGGCCACCGAACCAGCAGAGACCGGTAGCTGGCGAGACACCAGCTCAGCAGATTCTCCTACAGCAACAGCAAAACTACTTGAAGAGAAGTTCAATGGCGCAACAGTCACAATCGCAACAGATTCTTTCCAACGGTCACTACCAGCCAGCGAACGCCTTTCACCTTCACCAGTCTCAAGCGGCGGGCATCCCAGACGGCGTCTATGCGAGTCAAAAGGTTGATTTGAATCGACATGATGGACAGCAAGAGTGGAATGGCCTACAGCGGATCAACCAAGAGAACCATCGATCATCTTTCAATCAAGATCAACCTCAATTAAGTCAGAAAGGGGAGAAACAAGTTCCGCCAGTTCCACCGGCTAAGCCACCACAGCATCAAGTCAAAAAGGCTCCAAATTACGAGCATCCACCAAAGCTAGAAGCCAAGAAGCCAATGGAAACTTCAACTCCGACAACTTCTCACCAGAACGGTGGCGAGCAGAAACAAGTTCCAGGCTCTGCGGCGAGTTCGGACTACGACAAGAGCGGCAACCACAGCTCGAATGTTGACTCAGGCCGAGGATCCGCCGCTTACTCGAGTGGACGTAAAGCTACCCATGACACGAGTCCCGACCACTCCGACACGCCGGTGCCTCAGTCACGTCCCAAGTCGAATGATTCGGAATGGATAGACATTGTCGATGCTGAATTGCGACACATTCTTGAGCCCGGCATGCAAAATCTCAATCTAAGGCCAGAAAGCACCATTTCCGGCAGTTTATCGTCGATTTCTCCACCGCTTCCCCCGCTGTCGCCGGACGGTAGCGTTCAGAATACAAATGACTCGAACAAGCATACGGTGAGCAGCAACACCGTAACGAACAAAGGAGGCTCCAGCAAGCAATCTGCACCTCAGGTAGCGAATTAAAATTCATGATGTTTGGATGTTGAACAAGATTTTTATCTCGGTATTTCTTTTATTGCTTTTTAGACTTCCAAGAAACCAGAGTATGGAACTGACAGTTACAACCGACCGGGAAAGAATAAATTCATTGGACCGTCGCGCGGTCTGCCCGGATCCATACTGCAGAAACGCGGCGAGCAGATGCGATCGTCGATCACGAAGAAGCAAGAGCAATCGCTGATGAAACGTCATCGTGAGTATCTGCAACTTTGTTCTTCAATGTGAACGACGAATATTTTCTTGCAGTATTTGGTCTTGACGATTTAACGTCGACGACTACGAGATCGCTAGATTTGGATTCACTGCTTGGTGGGCAGTGGGGAGCGGGCCAATCTGTCAGCGACTCCGAGACAGATACCCAAGGATTACGTCACATCAAATCACAGCTCGAGGGACTCGAAACGATGTACAGCGAAGTGCTGAAGATGCTTGGAGCTCGTCCGGGACGAATGGACGGGCATTTGAGGAATGCGAGACGACGACAGGGAAGTTTATCTTCGTTGCCATCAAGCTCTGTGAGCGGTCGGCCGATCAGAGACCGACGGCGGAATGATGAGAGAAGAAAAGTTCGTGATATTAAGGTGAGAGAAAATCGAGAGCTTTCAATCAACTCAGCATGTCTAAAATGTTCCACGATTTTAGGGGATCAACAAGAGATTCCAGCGGTTGGAATCGCACGTTGTGACCTTAGCAAGGTCTGTCGCTCATCTCTCGAGTGAGATGAGGTCGCAGCATTTGGTCACGCAGGAACTTGAGCAGTTGCGGCAAGATTTGAACTTCCGGATGCAGCAAACTCAAGGAAACTTTCCGAATAAGTCGACAGACAACCTAAACGATACCGCCGACGGGCCAAATCTGACAAACCCAAAGAGAGTGAAAAAGCTGACAAAGTTTTTCGGTGAAGATCCGCCACTGATGCGATTGTTCCTCAAGAAACTTGGCTACGAGGTTCGTAACATGAAACCTTTCCCGCGAAGTTTCTTAAACTTTTGATTGCTTTTAGAAATACGCGACGCTCTTCGAAGCCGAACGGGTTGGAATGATTGAGCTGCCTTACATGGGTGAAGAGAGGTTGCAGAAGCTGGGCGTGCCGCTCGGTCCGAGACTGAGAATTCTTCAAGAGGCTCAGATCTCTCTCATTAAAGATAAGACGTTGTGCATAATTTAGATTACATTTAGGTCATCGGACGTCAATAGTTCAATTGTTAATACACCCATGACTCCAATAATTACTGCTTATGCTTTAGAGATTAACGGCCGGAAGTGTGCAATGTGACAGCTTTTCTATGACTTGCACGTGAGATTCATCATCTTGTAATCAACTCCTTGTAGAAAGTTTTAATTGTGAGCAATTAATTAAGTGAGCTCGAGCGAGGGAAAATAATTCTTAATCTTAATGATAAGTCATCAACCAAAGCAGCTTTACGAAGAGAAGAACTTTGAATAAATGTGAAAACAAACGAGTTCGTTTCACTGATAATGAACTGAGAGAGTTTCGGGGTGATAAAGAGCTCAGTATGTGCTTGAGTTTTAGCTGGTGAAGATGAAGTTTGAACTGATTGCTGCCTTTTTGTTGCTTTGCTCTTCCCAGATCCTAGGAGATCCTGTCGTTATTGAGATTGCAAACTGTGGACCGGCTTTCGAGAGTAAAGCTTTTGAGTGAGCTTTCAAAGCTTTCGCTATAGCCTTTTTCTTTTAGATCTTGTGTGCACGGTGGATGAGGTCAAAGTTGACTTATGTGCGATCGACAGACACACGAACGCTTGTCGACTCAAGCGAGGATTAAACTACACAATGAACGTGGACTTCACTCCAGATTTTGAAGGCGATGATGTGACAATGCTCGCTTATGCTTTGCTGCCAGGTGCTGACGCTGAGTTCCAGGGAATGGATGACAACGCTTGCCATTGGATGAAGTGCCCGGTCGTCAAGAACACGCGTCAAACTTACACGTTCAACCTCTCGATGAAGAAGACTTATCCGAAGGGCATGTTTAACGTCCGATGGCTCATGAAGCAATCGGGAGAACCCAAATGTTGCTTCACAAACAAATTCAAGATCGAATAGAGTCAACGAAGTTGTAAACATGTTTTGTTTAGGCAAAACAATTGTCGATAAGAAAAACAGAGAATAAATTTTGAAACGTCGTAGATCGCAATCGCAACTGAAATTCTAGGATTTCACTTTTACAGCAATTTTCCTTATCAAGCAAGAGAGCTCACTGACTCGACTATTTCTCACTTTTCTTTTCTGATTTGCCATTTCGAGAGATTGCTCTCATTCCAGAAATTGTCTCGCTGATAACAGATTTGTTTCGAGAGCTTCAGTTTCCTACTGGAGCTTGTGAAGAGACCTCAGCCGTTCGCATCATGAAGTGGATTATTGTCGCAGTGTCTTTGTTTGGTCTGGTGGCGTTGAGCTTTGCAGGCAATCACGTTCCAGCTGAGTATGGTTCATGCCAAGAGGATGAATATCAAGGTAAGTCGGAAATTATTGCTCGCAAACAAATGACATCAGTTTGACCTTTGACATCTTGCATGTTCTATGATTGAACAACAGGCCTCGGTTGTACAATTGACTCTGTGACTGTCGAGGGATGCAGGAAAGATCGCAACTCGAAGGCTTGCAAGGTGAAGAGAAATGTGAACGCAGCAATCAGCATAGAGTTCACGCCCGACTTCGACGGCGACGACATTACAATGATGGCCTATGCATTGATGCCTGGAATCGAGAAGTCTTTCCCCGACATGGATGAGACCGCTTGCAATTATATGACGTGCCCTGTCGCCAGTGGAACTAAGCAAACCTACACATTTGGATTGAAAATGGCGCCAACTTATCCGCTCGTGAGTTCAATGAATGCTTGATGAATGAAATTCCGCTGACTCTCTCGTGACTTTCAGGGTCTTTTCAACGTGAGATTCGTGATGAAGAAAGCTGGTCAACCTAAATGCTGCTTCGTCACAAAATTCAGAATCGAGAAATGAATCTCGGCGTGTGAGGCCGCAAAGATCAACGAAGATTGTAAAAGAAAAGTTTAAGTGAGGGAATAAAACGGTTTGCTACAACCTACGACAAACTTGTCGATGACGAGGTGGAGTCGTTAATTGATAGTTACAACTGAATAATGATCGTCATATATAATTTAAATACCCGGATTGTTGGGTGAAGATTATCGAATTGCTTTGAACTGGCCGAACGAAATTCATAAGATTCTTCATTCAAAACAGAGGAACCAAGGCAGAAGCGAAAGAAAGTTGGAGAAAGGTGGACCCTTGAATGAAGCTGTGGGACATCTTCGTTAACGACGTCACACATGAAGTGTCTACAAAATTCTGTCGCCTCCTACAAGAGGAAATGGAAAAATGTTTTTGTGCTGCTTAGTCATCACTTGTCGATTTATCTCTGTGACCTAATTTCTGAACTCTCCCCACAACTCATGCCATTACTCTTTTCATAAAATATTCAAATTTTATCTTTTCTACTGAACGACTTCTTTATTGATTTTTTTATTGCTTCGATTAGTTCCATGACGCGTTTAAAAGCGACACATTTGGAGCGATGTTGATAGAGCGACGCGTCACGTGACACTAATAGCAGCTTCTCGCAAAATTATGTTACTGGATCAACGTACTCTTGATCGGCTATTATGAAGCTTAGCGATTTCAAGTTTTGCAGTCTTGACTAAGAAACGAAACTGGTTCCGTTGATAAATAATTCCACTCTCGTGATCTTTCCCGCATATGATCGCATCTCGTGTTAGTAGTTTCGCCTTACGAGAAACTATGGAGCGTTCGGCTTTACATCACAGAACTTAGATGGAAGCAAGCAAGCCAAGGTGAACGGGTGGAAGATATTTCTGATATGTCAACAGAAATAAGTGAGGAGACTTGAAGTCGCATGACAATAATTTTAAAAAGATTCTTCGCGAGCGTAACTTTAACTTTGGAGATGACCGGGCACGTCTTCGAGTCAACAACTCAGCCGGTTTCCCTTGTCTCGCGCTTAATTTTTTCGCGGCTAAATCAATAACAATGCTGTAGACCTATTTATGACCGAGAGATTGTGTTGAGTGAACTTGACTTAAGTTTTGATTTGTTTTAGCTTTCGTATCTTGTTCGCGTTCATCTGACGAAATGCTAAGGCACAACTTGATCCGTTCCTTTGTAATTTATAGCCAACAGTATTATACGAACTGATCTAACGGGCACGTAGACCCGCTAGTAAACAAACTAATGTGTGGAGAATGTTCGCCGAAAACGGAAGAAATCAAAGTGATTGGCATGAAACTTAAAGATAATTTGCTATGAGATTTTTGCGCATGCTTGACTTTCTATTAATCTGAGTGTGAACGCGAACGAGAGAAAAAATTGTAACGATCGCTGTTTGGTCTTGGAATTAGTCTCGGCATTGTTGGCCACGAAATACTTTTCCTTTCTTCCACGGGCTGAGCGGAACCGCCGGCAAAAAATAAGAAACTGTTACTCGCGCCCATCATAACTCATTTCTCTTTCACATTTCTTACACGACCTCACTAGATTAATAACAGAAAGAGTTAGTGCCTTAATATCTATTTGTGATCGAGACGGAGTGCTCGCCGATTAGTTTGAGTGTGAGAACAGCTTTGAACCGCAAATCTTCGTAGTTCAGATCTGTGGAGAAGATGTAGCTGCGCAAGAGCTTAACTAAAATGATTTTCATTGAGATCATTGCATATCGATGTCCGATGCAGTTTCTTCGGCCTGTCGAGAAGGGAATGTAGCTGCAGGGATGACGTTTTGCGACGTTTTCTGGCAAGAAGTGGTCTGGGTTGAACATGTCAGCTTTCTCGCCCCAAATGTCTTTTCTTCGATGCAATGCATAGATGTTCAGAACGATGGTCACTCCTTTCGGAATAATCTTGCCCGGCTCGATTTCGTAGTCTTCCATCGTCTCGCGGAAGATCACTGGCCCGACTGGCGCAACTCTCAACGTTTCCTTAATCACACGCTCCATGTATTGAAGCTTTCCAAGTGACTCGAACGTAATCTCATCGTCCG
Organism: Smittia sp. YW1114-2; assembly: GCA_033064975.1. Taxonomy (NCBI): domain Eukaryota; kingdom Metazoa; phylum Arthropoda; class Insecta; order Diptera; family Chironomidae; genus Smittia; species Smittia sp. YW1114-2. The sequence continues at coordinate 16,757,071 of CP093833.1, forward strand.
CCGCGTAAACTTCATTAATTTCCTCTACCATTCGATTCTGAATGTTTGGATGCTGCGCCAGGAACAGAAGACAATGAGCGGTTGATGTGGCTAATGACGCGAGAGAAGGAAAACGATTGAAGGGTTAATGCGAGTTTTAAGGAGTTGAAAGCAAAAGATTCGAGAAAGAAAAACAATTCAAAGTTGTTCAAGAGTCAATGGAGCGCAAACCAATGAATCGTTTGACAGGAAGTTCAATGACAGTTTGTTGCTTCGAGAGATTTCAGCAATTTTATAAGTGGTCGTCGGTTTTATTGCGTTCTCACCTGAAGTTTCGTAACCTGAAATTAAACAAAAGGAAAGAAGTTGATTAATTGGCTCCCAACTCATCAACGTAGCTATCAAAGCATTTCCACAGTTCCGTAGTCGCGTTGCATAACATTGATCGCAGTTGTGCAAGCGAAAGCTGGCTCAGCCGCTAATCGGATTGACATTGACCGTGAAGAGTCTGACTATTACCTGCAGATAAAACTGTCAAGACGTGATGCGTGATATCCTCGTCTGAGAACATTCCCTCGTTGTTCAGGATGTGGTCGATGAAAATGTTGTAGTTGCTCGTCTCGGTGAACTCGGTTTTGTTGTTATTATTCTTCAGGATCTCGCGGCGCTCGTCGATGATTCTCTGATGGAAGCTTTTCAAGAAAGTCGACTGACGCTCGTTCTCTTGGTACCTCGACGTAAGCTTGAAGATTGTATCGGGATAGATGATTGGCTTGTTTTGTAACAGCGCGACGGTTTCTGATGTGCTGAAGATGAGAAGAAGAAAACGTGTTAAGGTTAACGACACCGTGTGACGATTTTGGAAATGCAGCGCGCGCGATCTCTAAAACCGAAACTGGTTTGCGTGTTGTGATGCAATTTGAATCGAATTGACCCAAAGATGAGCTATAGCTCATTGATATTCAGCGTTGTATAGAGAACTGAATTTCGGGGCTTTTTTTTATCTCGTAAGTAGATCAAAGATCGTTGGCGACGGTTGGGGGGTTTCATTTTGCCAAATTGCGAAAATGTGTTAGAGGAAACCAGATCATTGCAAAGTTTACCAGAGATGTTGGTCAAGGAGACAAATGCAACAAGTTGCAGCAGTAAAAGTCAATTAAAGCGTGAGCGAGTGAAGCTGTTTTGCGAGTTATCGGCGACACATCAACCGGTGAAAGGTCTTGACGAAGTTTATGCCATCGAGTGTTCCGACAATAAATTCAGCAACAAAGAAGTCGTCACGTACATGTCAATTAGGAGATTGTGAAACTTACTAGTCGACGGCGTGGAAGACTTTATCGAAAGTTTCGTCGTTCTCAGCGTCGTTGACTTTCATGCCGAGTGATGTCGAGCAAATCATCTTCAAAGTGCATCGGATGGTGTGATCGAGGATGTTGAAGCTATCGCCATCGACGTGCTGTGCGATTTCTCCGGTCAGTTTATCGGCTGTCTCGATGAAGATCGGGATGAATGACTGGAGAGTCGAAAGCTGAGAAGACGGAAATTAACTGTCGAACTCAGTCGGTTTTGATGGTCCAAATACCTTGAACGAATTATTAAAGAATTTCCTGTCGTGCTTCCATCTCGGGTACCGGCTTGCTAGTAATCCGTTGTCGAGCTTGAACAGCTTGTAAGCGATGTAAGGCTTCTCCATGCAAACGTCTGTGTTGAAGACTTTCTGAATGAGCTCCGGATTATTCACGATGACTCCCATGAGATGAGCAAACCAGATCTTGACCATATGTGGATACTGGAAGCACAGCTCTGTTATCATCTTCAATTGTTCTGCAAGAAATGAGCAACGGGAGAAGAAGAAAATTCGCAATTAACTTTCACTTTCCAGCCATTAAATTCGTTGGTATAAAAACGTTTGAGAAATGCTTGTCGGCTTTATTGGCCCTTCGTTTTATGTCTCTCCGGCTCGAATTGCAATTCTGATTGCTTTTCTTCTCGGTGTGTTTGATGTACACAATTTCAGATGGACTCAGAAATAAGTTTCACGTTTCAAAGACGCACTTAAACTAGCACTCACAAGTTCTCCGCTTATTTCGTTTGATCAAAACGCAACTCTCAATGGTAATTAAAATTTTTGATGGAGTTTGGGAGGTTTGAAATTTCACGACAGAGTGAAACTGTTTCCTAACAAGCCGAAGCGTTATACAAACTAAGTTCACGGGCGGCATTTCTCACCTCGATGACTCAATCGTTATCATCGAGGCAGATTCACTTTCAATCTTTCATCTATGTTAATCTCAAATGTCAACAAGGAGCCTTGACAGTGGCTCAACGTTTGATAATCGAGCGTCAATATTGATGATCGTCAGAACCTTAACGTGGCTAAGCCACATTGATTCCATGGAATTCAAGCAATCAAATTTCTTTCGAGCTTCATTCACCTTCGTTATCTAGGCCGAGCATCAGATGCGCGTGCCCAATCAGAGGCAAAGCTTGAGGCGCTGGAATGTCAAGCTTTATCTTCTTCCAATTCTTCATCAGGCACAGAATTGCTGTGAACAGCGTCACGAACGTGAACAGGACAAACACCACTCCCATCTTGCTGCAGTCTCTCACTCAAATGCACTGACGACTACGAATCGAATTTAAAATTCAACAATTATTTTCTTTTCCCACTTCACAGACAAACTTAACGATCACCAGCTCGATCAACGTCTGAATATGAACTGTCTGCGAGTTTTGAAAACTATTTGCGAGGCGAGCGTGGAGCGAGCTGTTTGGATAGTGGAAAGGCAGCGACGGTCTTTCAAATTCGAAAAGATTCAAGGTGAGCAGCAGCAGCAACGGCAATTGGTGGAGATGTCGGTCCGTACGAATATTTATTGTCGTGCTTCGAAGATATCACATGAATGGAATGATTAAGGTTTCGTTTCTTCCGTTTGCTTATGTGATTCATTAATTTATTTGTCTACGAGACGCTCAGTTGATTACGGTAATCGGTTCGTTTCGGAAAAGTTTTTGTTTTCGTCGAGGGTTGCTCGAATTTGCGTATGAGCAAAGTTAGCGGATTGAAACGCCGGTGATTAAGCTTGTATTGTCTTTGTTATGTCACGTAATTTGTGACTGTGGGTGAAGGCGAAGGAGGCGGCCAATGAATTTGTCATTTCTAGGAAAACCTTTCATCCTTTCTTGAAAGCTTTGTTGAAAGCTTTCACGACACTAATTTCCATTGTCGCATTCATCCGTAAAGCTCTGAGTAGTCAATCAACAGCCGGTCGCTATGAAAATGGAAACTTCAATTAGAAATCTTCGAAAATATCTACACTTTGTCCAAGAAATCAATTCACGAACCGAAAACCAATAAACCGCACACAGTTAGTCCACGTTTTCCAAAATCATTCAAAGTGCTTTTCTGTTTACTTCTCTGTTCGTTCAGTCCACAATCAAAAGCTCTGAAGCATTTTGAAAATAGAATTTGGTAGCAACAACTTCATAATTGCTTCGCAAACATTCAATCTCAACAAGTTTTAGTTTTTTTTTTCAGCGAAAGTAAGTTAGATATTTGGAAATAAGTCAGGTGCGCTCCTCGTTCGAGAAAAGAAAATATTAGATTGTTCAACGGACCAGACTTTGAACACGAAGTGTTTGGAAGTAGATGGCGTGGATCTCTTTTTCCATTTACCGCAGAACTTATCTCGGCCCTCTTGCTAGATGTCTTGATATTTTCGAAAATAAGAGAGACATTAAATCTATCTGAAGCAGATAATCTAATGTTTCTAACAGCAATAAAAAAATGCAGAAAATGTAGTCAAATATATTCTGTTAATGGGATTCGAACCCATGGATAGTGACTATCATTCACAGGCCGCTACCATCTGCGCTATTACAGAACATTCATTTTAATGGCTAAATTGTTCCTTCGGTGCATCGCAAATCAAATCAGCGCATCAAATTTGATGAATTATTCATCAGATTTTCCTCTTTATTTTCGGTGAGCCGAGCTAGATATCTGTGGGAACGTGATGCGAGCGCCACCCCGATTATTGCTTAGCTATATGTGGATGTATTTTATGTTTCAGTTGTGTTCGTGATCCACGGTGCTATGTCTCATTACGACTGATGTTTTCGAGCGGAGAAGTCCGGTCTTTCAATTCGCTTCAAGTTTAATTTGTTTTTGTTTAAGTTATCAATCATCAACGCGTGAAAATCGGTCTCTAAACCGTCCTAGTTGAACGTGAAGTGCTCTTGAATCGATCCGTCTGCTGATTGTGCCTTAACTGCATCGGGAAGACCTAAAAGTCCAAGTGAATAAAACTGCAGCGACTCAAATTTACATTCGTTGGCAAGAGAAAAATTCCTTTGTCGAGTGAACAGAGCAGCGGAAAGCAAGAAGAAGTTGAATTTGCACGAATGAGATTCGTCGTTGCCGTCTGATAACGGTTGTGTCGCTTAAATAACAACAGAGAACTGTTCGACATTGGACATATTTTTTCTATCGAGAGCTTCGGGTAATCACCGTCAATATAATTCATCACAAAAACAATTATTAAAGCCCACGATTTGCCGCAGTCGTCGACGCAGAGTGATAATTTTGAAACATCGACAAAAGTGTGAAGAGCTCCATCGACCAGGCGAGGAAAGAGAATGAGGTAATAAGCCGCGAGACACAACAACAAACGTTCGGAGCCTAAAATTTCATAAATCATCAATTTAATCATCGAGTCATGAAGCCGAACTAACTTGCGACAGTCAAATAAACGTCTCTAACCCTGACTGTTGTCGCATCGTCCGAGCCACTAAAGCTACATTAACAAAATAATCGCTTTAATCGAAGATGAAAGCAGCGCAGGAATTAACAAAGTGATTTTATTTGGACTTTCGCTTTTGCCTCTCAGTTCAAAATTGCGCTCGAGTTTAACTTGAGATCTTTGGGGATTACCTCCTAAATATTTTACATCTTTTTGGGAGGTGGGGACGTTACAAATGAACCCAAAAAATGCGGTGACAGTGAATTAATTCTTCGGCTTGAACTCTTATCCCTTTTGAAATATAAACAAGCTATCTAATACCTCCGTCTTTAGCTAACTCCCTTGCCTAACGAAAGTCCTTTGACTGCAGAATCCAAGGGGCGGTTCACGAGTTACGTGAGCTTAATGGGTTCGATTGAATAATTTCGGGTTTTGAACGATTGCAATTAGTGAAAGGTCGAACTCGAACGAGCTGAGCTTTTACGTAATTCACGAATTCGAGTTAAATCTCAAAGCGATGATTCACCTTTTAACCTTTTCGGTCGCAGCTGTAAACCAAGGGTCGTTAACGAAGCTGATTAACGTGGAAAGGTTTAATTACAAGCATGAGACACAAGGGAACATTGACACTGAACTGGATGCAGCATATCGCAGGCGAAAGATCGCGAGAGTGTGAGAGGCCAACAAACCTGAACACGGAAGATTTGAAGAACTTCCAAGCTTTTCGCTTGAATGAATTGAATAGTTTTGTGAATTTGCCAGTGGGAAGCGTCCGTAGATTATGACATGAGAACGGAATTGCGCATAATTTTATGCAAAAGCCGTCACCATTTACGGTTGGATTGCTTCTGTCACCGAAACATGGGAAGAACTCTCGCTAGCGCGACGACCAAGTTTATTCGTTTGGTCACAACGTTACGCAATTTCACCAAAAACATTCCGTTGCAGTTCTGTTCAATTGCCTTAACCGCCAGCTGTCGATTCGGTTACTCTGACCGCCTTGAACCGCATTCGTTCGCTACACGGCTGTTGCTTTCTCAGGATCCATATGACCCGGCGAAACACACACACGCAGGCAAGGAAAATATCCACGCGGTCTACCGAGCGATAATCATCTCACACATCCGGTTTTCGGCTTTTCCCATAAAGCTCAAATATTTGCTCGCAACGCAAGCTGTTGTTCCTTCTCACACATTAATCGGATTGCTTTACCGCAGCCCCAAACTTTGTTTTTTTCACTAGCGATAAAAGAAAATTTCTCGCATAGCTAAAATTCCCGTGAGATGACTCGTTCGATCGAGAACTTCTCGCTCGATTCATCAATGAATTCATTTCCTCTCGCCGCCTCGCCACCTTATCTAATCTTGACAACCTTTACCTCTCATAGTTTTATTGCTTCATCAGCGATAAGATAATTGTAGACACGGAGCAGTTTGTAGTTGGCCACAGCCAAACAAGAAAATCTTTAATCAAACAAAGTTACATCGAGGCTGCTCACGAATTTCATCGCCTTGCGTTCCGTTTGTAATTCTCCATCACGACAGTCTCTGCTTCTTTCTCGATTCCGACCACATTCGGCGACGTGATCTTGGACGATAATCTTCTGAAAAGTGATTCTAGCTCGATACGGCCGAGGAATTAAAGAATTGTCTCTCTTGATTGTCATGCGACGTGGCTTTGGGTGGGTCAACTATTGAAGTCTTGGCCAGTTCCATCGATCGTCACTAATCGTTTTGTTTCTTTGGCGAAAATATATTAGCGTCAATTGTTTAATTACACAACAACCTCCGGATTTCTTCCACGCTTCGTCAACTTAGAGCTCGTTGACGGGATTTGCTGGCTCGCTCATCTTCTTCTCTGACTCATTCCGTGTCAATTCCGCTCGCGTTTAACTAGTTGATGAATTTGAAAAAGGTCGCTCGGAGGCATTGTCTCGAGTTTCAACGTAAATTTTCATATTAAAATGCTTCTGCTGAAAGCGGCAACTGAATGGGCTGTACTCGATCCATGAAAGGAAGTGGAAGTGAAAGAAGAAACCGCGTCGCTCGGCAGCTCTGCTCTAGCAATGTCTATTAAATTAACACGGCTCCGAGCAAAATGACTCGCGAGAATTCTTCCAATTCTCCGACGTTGTAAACAGTTGTTCGTCTGTCGATGCCGATTGTCCGGGCGAATGAAGATGCGATCTGTTTTTGGCAGTAGACTCGTCGGACCGGTTTCCTCTTCAGCAGTTAATACGGCGGGTGGTCAGAGAACAAAGTTATCTCATGGATTATCGATGCTTAGAAATTCATAACAAGTCATTAGCGATACTCTCACACTTTGAGGCCTTTAAAGGAAACGCAATCGATAGCTTTGTCTAATAAAATTCGTAGCTAATTCGAGATAATGGAGCAATTTATTAATTAAATCAACCGTTGGCGCTAATCGCACTTTAATGGACTTATCGTCTCTCTGCATCGTCTTGACTTTTATGGGTTCTCTTCGATTTCTCATTCGCTTCCGTCTTCGACGATACCTTGAGAAGATTTTCATTTCGTCTGAGAACCTCTGTGCATTCCAACGTGAGCCATCGTAACGGTTTCTTGCCGCGCGCTTCGACTCGCCTTCCATCGGGTTTGAAATCGAAAGGCTTGTGAACGGTTCCGTTGGTCGGTGGGAAAATGTTTACATTTCCCGAGGCATTTCCATTGCGCAATCGCCAAGCTGAGAACTGTTCTGGTCCGCGCGTTTAGAACTCTTAATGATATTCATGAGCCCGCAGACGAGAATTGATTTTAATTACAGTCTCGAGCGGACTGGGCCAAGAAACTCGTCTGTAATCAGCAAACCTGAACCGAGAATGTCAAAGTCTGCGACGCCACTCTCGTTGGACTCGTTCGCTTTCGGCAGTCCCGCTTTGACACTTCGTCTTTCCAGTCGTTCTGTATTGTTTTGGTTTCCTGCGACACATTTTGTTTGGTTCCGTCAGTAAAAGCTTTCGTTTCTCGCTTATTTCAAGTGTTTCGCGCTCAATAATCGAGCATTAAGTTATCTCGAGTTCTCGGAAAATGTCGAGAACAAGCGACAAAAGTTAAAAGTTACCCGTGACGTTTAGAATTTCGCAAGAAAAATTGTGGCGAACGAAGGAGAAAAAATCGAAGATTGTTTCGCTTCGAAAGGAACTGCGGAATCGCTCGTGGCCATGGATAAAAGCGTGAACAACTTCGATGAAGTCGAAGACACAATGTCAAGTGTCTATAATGCCTGGCGTAAGCAATCAAAGCTCAGAGCCATAAAGAAATAAAATCCATACCCTAATCGCCCCATCTCACTCTCGCCCTCGACTTGGTCGTCTTGTGGTTTCTTTCAACAAACTTTCGGAACTTACTTAATCTTGATAACTCTCAAACAATTTTCTTACGACTCTTTGAACTCTCCTCGATCAAAACCACAAATTCGTTTCCCTAACAAACACAAAATCCCAAAAACACTTTAATAACTTTTCACAGACGAAATGTTGGAGTCGGAGAATTCTAGTATGGCCGAGCGGCTTTACGACTTGGAACGTCAGGTGCTCGAGCAGCAAGAGGAGATCTTATCATTGAAGTCGACGCTGTCGGAAGTTCTGAGAAGACTCAACAATCTCGATTGCAATTCATCACGCATATCATCGTCAACGTCCTCCTCGAGCTCTTATGAAACCACAATCAAGAATAATAGAAGTGAGTAGCTCTGTTCCCAACCAGAGACTTTACAGTCTCATCAGAAGACGATGGCAGATATGACAAATGCCCAAGTTGAGCGACAATCGCCGGTCGACGACAAGCGCTCTCACGTGCCGATGAGCTTTTAATTACTCGATTTGCATAGAAGTTTGTCGTAGCGATTCGCAAACACCTTCGCCCGTCTTAAGTTATGCGGGAAGCTTCAGCAAATCTGCCATCACTTCGCTGTGAATTTCGATGAATAGCAAATTAATTCTAATAAATTGATAAACTTCTAATTCAGTACGATCCACGCAAATTACCAACACACTCGATGGCGATTGGCGATTGAGGAGAAGTGGCAGCAACACGAACAGTACAACCAACTCGCCTTCTAGATTTCAAAATAACTCCAAGACAAACTTAAACCGCCGCTCATTGCATCATCAGTCGAATGGCTCGCTGCACTCAGCTGACTCGCAAAGCAGCACATCGCCTGCGCCGTCTCCGCTTCCGCGACCGGCAACTGTTCATTCCACTGCACCCTCGCAGCTCAACAACAACAATCACGCCTTGCAGTCGCAATCGTCAGCGTCGAATCTTCTCAATCAGAGTGGAAACAACAGTCCTACGGGCTTGAACAAGCGATGGAACTCGACAGGCGACTTTGTTACGTCTCCAACGAACGCGCAGTCACCGACGGGCCTCCAATCTAGCCGATATGCGACCAAGTCACTGCTCAACCTACAGCCAAAGAATGGCATCAACAGTCTGCTGAAACATGGGTGAGTCCGAGCTTCGAGTCTTCTCGATTTTTGTGTCGTCCACCATACATGGAAATTTTTATTGCCTCCTTGAACCCAGCAGCCACACAAACATACAAACACACTCCCGACATACATTCCGAGTCCATTCTTTCTGTTACTTTGTTTTATTGTTCTGCCCGCTCATCTCTTTTACGTTTTATTTCTACTTCATTGCGGATCATAGCGCTCTCTCTCCCACCGCACCGACTGCTGGCTCAATTCCCCCCTCGCAATCGATATCACGATGAAACAAAAGTGTCTCGAGTCCTCTTTAAAGCGGTCGAGCTCAAATGCTTCCGGGAGTGATGATGGGAACTCATTGCGTTGCCAGTGCGGCTCTGCGTCGGTATCCGATAGCCGATAAATTCATTTCCAGTTGATTAATCAAATGCTGGAGTGTGGAAGAAACCCGAAACGTGAATAATTTCCCCCCAAACCCTCAAGTCATCAGCTTTGAAGTAAAATCGATTGCGGCCGAGATTTCGTGAATTATTTATGAGTCGCGGATTAGCGAGAGATCTTTAACTTCACGGCTGCTCGGCAGGCTTATGAATGGAATTCTAGTTTGCGATAAGATAAAGAAAGAAGAAGCTTCGGTGTCTGTGGGTCGACCTTTAAAGCGTGACGTCACCGCGCTGGGAAAACGGTTTTGGTTCCATCTCAATTTCAATGGCTCGCTCTATAAAAGGTCGAGCTAATTGGCGAGCGAGCAAATTAATTCCGCGGAAATCGTCTTGCGGCTAATTTTCATCGTTGGTTTATTGAGATCAGCGTGAAACAATCAAGAAATCATGGATGGGTGGATGAATAGAGCATTCATCTCAGCTAATGATCGACGGCTCAGTTTCGTTCTAGACTTTCAAGCTATCGCATCTCCCTCGCCGATTTATTCCCTAGCCGATAATGTCGGAGACGCGACAATTCACGTAATTATCAGTTTCCTCGTCATACGCTTCGTCACGAGGGCGGAAAACACTTTCGCGTGAAAGTCGCCGAATGAAATCGCTCGATTAATTATTTACGATTCTAACTCAATCGTGACGTTAGCTAATTGCAACTCATACATAAGTGACGTCAGCTAATTGCATGATAATCATTAATTGCACGGAAGAAAATCAAGTGTGAGAGTGACGCAGCAGCGCCAAAAATGTCCGACAGCGCGCGCACATTTGTCATTTCTACAGTTCACCTGCTAATTGAAAAGTCAAAGCATTTTCATTTGGATAACTCATGAATGTTTCATTGTTGTGTAGAAATGTTTGTTTGCTTGGTTGGATGAGCAAAGAGTTTGCTTTCAAGCCGCGGGGGTTGTGCTCCAACTTTGTATCGTCATTTGAATCTCGTCATGGAGCTTCAGGTTCCGATTGACGTAGTCGCACAAACCCTCGACGATAACATCCGTGAAATTTCTGTCTAATGTTCTTCTCTCTCATTTTATAACGTTCAGTTCGAATACAGCACAATTTGATGAAGACAATAACAGTGTTCGCATGTACATGCGAGGCCGTCCGGTGACGTTTCATGTTCCTGAAAAGCGAGCTGACGCTTTGAACTACGACATCAGCAAAGTTCAACCGGCGCCGAGTAAGAAGCTGAAGTTGGATTGGGTAGGAATCTCGATGCAATGCCAATCAAGTGACTTAAGTTACTTTGTTACCATTTTAGGTCTATGGCTATCGAGGCAAGGACTGTCGCTCCAATCTCTATCAGCTTCCAACCGGCGAGATCGTTTATTTCGTGGCGGCCACTGTCGTTCTTTATAACATCGATGAACAATCGCAACGACATTACTTGGGCCATACCGATGACATCAAGAGCTTGGCAATCCATCCCAACAAGCTTTTGATAGCGACTGGTCAGTGTGCGGGTCAAGATCGACGAATTGCCTCGCCGCATATTCGAGTATGGAATTCCGTCTCGCTAGCAACGATGGCGATTATTGGAGCTGGCGACTTCCAAACGGCGGTGACCTGCGTGAGCTTTAGTCAGGCTGACAACGGAACGCTTCTGCTCGCGATCGACGACTCAACGGAGAAAGCGATCAGCGTCTGGGAGTGGCAGAAAGGCGACACGGGCAAGAAGATCACGGAAACGAAATGCTCTGTCGATACGGTCGTTGCTGCTGAGTTCCACCCACTCGATCGAAACCAAATCATCACGTAAGTGCTGCCAGCTGAACGTGTTTTGCATCCTAATCAATTTATATTTTAGGATTGGCAAGAACCACATCGCCTTTTGGACGCTCGATCAGAACGGCGCTTTGTATAAGAAGATGGGAATCTTCGATAGCCGAGAGAAGCCGAAGTATGTTACGTGCCTGACATTCACGCCGTTCGGCGATGTTGTGACTGGTGATTCGAATGGCAACATCATCTTGTGGGGACGTGGAACGAACGCCATCGGAAAGTTCGTGAAGAAGGTGCACGAGGGCTCTGTTTTCTCGCTGTGCTCGTTGCGCAACGGAAAATTGATTTCCGGAGGAGGCAAAGACGGTAGATTGGTGCTTTTGGGAGAAGATCTTATGCCCGTTGGTCTTGAGAATTACATCGAGCCGCACTTTGGAGCTGTTCGTGTAGTGACGCAAGGCAAGGGAATGCAAATGTTGGTGGGAACAACGAAGAACTGTATTCTCGCCGGCGACCTTGACATGGGCTTCACGCCTGTTGTCATGGGCCACACCGACGAACTCTGGGGACTTGCCATTCATCCCAACATGCCGCAGTTCATCACTGGAGGGCGAGACCGTTTACTTCAGCTTTGGGACACGCTGTCGCATTCCGTTGTTTGGAGCAAGGACATCGGCGAGCAAGTTCAATCCGTTGAGTTCACTCCCGATGGTGAGCTCGTTCTCGTTGGATCAACGGGTGGCAAGTGGATGGTCTTCGATGCAATGTCGCGCGAGCTGTTATCTCAATACAACGATGGACAAGAAGTGATTCAAACTATCAAGTGTGCCCCGAATGGTCAGCTCGTAGCGATTGGATCGCGAGACAACGTCGTTTACATTTATCAACGCACAAACATTCCTCACAAGTTTAATCGAATCGGAAAGTGCTCGGGACATTCCAGCTTCATTCTACATATCGACTGGTCGGTGAACAGCGACGTCTTCCGTTCCAATTCAGGAGATTACGAGATTTTGTTCTGTAAGTTGCTGAAAGTTTTTGATGAAAGATTTAAAATTCTAATCGTTCTAAATTCCAGGGAATCCAAACCTTTGTCGACAGATTCCGAACGGCTCTTCACTGCGCGATGTGAACTGGGCTACTCAGACATGCACAGTGTCTTTCGAAACGATCGGCATTTGGCCGGAAGGTGCTGACGGAACAGACGTCAACGTTGCTAACCGAAGCAACGACAAGACATTGCTTGCGACCGGCGATGACTTTGGAAAAGTTAAACTTTATTCATTCCCGGCCAGTAAACCAAAGGTGAGCAATAAGGCGATTTGACCCTGACCTGTTTCTTCATCAAATTGTTTTCTGTTTTAGTCTCTCTCCTATTCTTATGGCGGCCATTCGAGTCACGTTACATCAGTTGGCTTCCTTCACGATGACACTCGCTTGATTTCCACGGGCGGTGCTGATACTTCTGTGCTCCAATGGGCAATCGCTTAACATGTCCATCGAGATGAAATTGTTATATAATCTTTAACGAAACTTGTTCTTCTCTCCAACAAAATTCTTTCAAGCAAATCTTAAAGAAAATAATGAACGCGCAACACCAGCTTCTTAGAATTATTGGACGCTTCGAAGAGTCATCTTAGTGCACCAAATGGAATTTAATCGCAAACGTTTTCACCTCCCCCCGCCTCAAATATAAAACTTAAAGGTTGAACACTTATCAGCAAGAATGTAAACGGAATTGTTGAGCGGCGCGTGTCCTCAGACGAGACGCTTCAGTTAAGAGTTTCATTTCGACGGAGCTCTGTTTTGTAGTCTCGCTAAGCTTGTATAATAATAGTCGATCGATGAAGCTTCTTGTCTGAGAATCGCGTCCGCTCAATCTGTATAATCAATCGAGTTTAACTCAACTAAGCATTAGAATTAGAAAACTTAACAGCAACCTAAAGAAAATCTAGTTTTTCACAGATTAGAGATTCGTTCTCAATTTCCTTGAAACTTGATCCAGCAGTTGCCTCGTCACAGATTTTTTATTCCTCACTTAATATCAATCTTGTGCTGCGTCAAATTTGACGTCAAATCCACTAATTTACAGGAAACTCCTTTAAAACCTTTCATTTGTATCTAACATCAAGCGACAAGCTTCGACGAAAAATCAAATTTCCAAAGTTTTCTTCTTTTTGAATAACTCGGAATTGTTATCTTGAAAATTGTAAAATGAAAATTAATAAAATAATTTGTAGAAATCTTATTCAACTTTATAAAGAATTCACGCAAAATTCTGTTAAGCAAGCTTCAATTACAGTTCGTAGCGATTCAGAGGATGAACTTCAGCAGCTGTTGAATGTCGTTCGCCTATTGCAGGGTCATCAAAATTACAATTAAAGCAACTGCTAGTTTCGAGGCTCTCTAATCACAATCTTCATTGGTCTGAACAGAGTTTCACTTCTTCGTTCGTCGTGCTAACTAGACAACAAACCTCCTGAATCTTCTAAATGTATTCTTTCTTCTTCGCTTTAGCTGACTGAGTTTTCCAATTTCCCATTTTCGACTCGTTAAATTTTATTATCTCATCATCTTTTCGGCGTGACTCGCTTCATCTTGAGGAGGAGAATCGATGAGCGGAAAATAATCGGATGTTCCATGTGAATATCAATATAGGTCATCAAGAAGTGCTCAGCAGTTCGCTCGAGAGACGGAAGTGGGTTACAAGGACGAGAGGGTTTTAATTTTTATGCAGGCTGCGTAGAGCTCCAGGCTGTGTCGAGTTAATAGAAAACATTCTGCCGCTTCTCCGTGCGTCAACCTCGGCTTCCCTCACGAGCACTTCGACGAGATGTGTGAAAATTGATTTAATGATGGGTTGGATGTGCGACTGGAGGGAAAATTCCAACATATGGCGCTCGAATGATGATGTGGAATATTTTCATTTTCGAAGTAATTTTTCATTTTCCTTGATTCGGTTTTGTGGGTTTTGTTTTAATGGGCAAATTATGCATGATGATCAAATGATTTGTTTGTGATATGAAGAGGAGGAGAAGAGAAAGCTCTCGTGACCTTTGAAGACAATGCGGAGATAATAATTGGCCGGGAATCATGTAGACCGCTCGACGGCGTCAAGCCACATCCCACAGAAAGAAAGTTTTCCGGCCACGCCCAAGACAAAACATTTTTTGTTTCATCACACTGCTCTCGCTCCAAAGCTCAATGTTCTTATGTACAAGCGATTTTCCCATCACTCTTCAAATCCAATTTCCAGCTCGAGTCGGTTGTTAAGCGTTTTTCTGCCAACTAAATAAATTGACTTTTCAGCAGCGGACATTTCTCAGCCTGAACCTTGATCGGATTGACACAGAAATATGCTAATCAAGCAATCGAAACACGGACCAGTCGAAATCGTTTCGCATAAATCCATCGCTTCGCTTTTCCCGGAAAATGTTTACAGCATGATCATCATAAAAATGTTGTCAACCCTCGAGTAATCTCCGTGTCACAAAGCCGTCCGGTGTGTTTGCAAATCCCAACTCGCCCGCCCTCCTCGACTCCTCGAAATTTATGCGAACTGAACTGAACTCTCGTCGCAAACCACATTAAGAGAATCAGGTGCACGTTATCGAGATATCGCATTAAAGAGATTTGTCAGAGATTTATCCTTCGCCTGCCATCTATTCAATTAACATATTTTCTTATTGGCTTTGTTTGCGCTGAGATAAAAATGCAAAGCAGAGAGGAAAGCCATACCATTCATTATTTATTTAAATGATATTCAATCTCGCTGTTCACACCAGAAAGGAAGATCAGAGCTTGTTTAATTTTTATTAATAATTCAGCAAATAGATTTAAATCGCCAACAGGCGACGAAAGCAACTTCTCCCCACCAAGTGATTTAATTACGGCGAACGGTTGAACGTGTCGTGAATTTAAAATCGTGAATCGTTCCTGGGTCGACTTGTTTGTTAGTTTAACTCACAGACGAGTCTGATGACTGACGAAAAAAGCTAGAATCGTTGTTATTAAGCGACTCATAGCCCGGAATTTTCAATGAGCGGTTGTAATTGACAATAATATTTTTGCGAGCACAAAATGTTAAACTGTTATTCGCCGAGCCTTTCTGTGCTTCGCTTCGTTTCGATTCAAAGCGTTTAAGTGCTCGACAACATGAGCATAATTACCATAAATGGCACCGCGCGCTCGTTTACGTTACGAGAATAACAATTCAATTTTCGCCAAAGAGCGAGAGAAGCGAGAAACTCAACACGAGCAAAAAGAATCGATTTTATACCTCTGCACTTTATTTTGGACTTCCAGCGCTTTCAGCGACGTAATTGGGAGGTATCCGCTGCCCTGGCTTCCCTCGATGGAATTCAGCTGCAGCTTTAATGCCGTCGATTCAACATTTCTCAGCCGTCATCGAGGGCAATATTTCATTGCTCGGGCGTTGCCGAGAACACGGCTGAGATTAACAACGCGCCTGTAGAGACCGCGCCGTCCACACAAAGTGACAAATGAAGTTTTTGCTTCGACATATCAATCGGAACTATTTTATAGACTGAAATTGCTACTCAGTCTCCTCGTTAACAATCCTAGCTGAGACAAAAATGCATTTGCCGAGATAAATAAACGTCTTGATTATGCTGCCGGCTCGAGAGATCGTGTAAATCTATTACAATTGCGCAATTCAATGTTGGTGAACGAGAAGGAACAGATAAAAATTAACAACACGAGAAATGTCACAATGAAAATTCTTCGCGAGCGTAAAGCGAGCGACTTGGGCACACAAAGGCGACAAAGAAAATGTTAATTTAATTTCCGAGGCATTTCTTAAGGAGGAGAGATTCACGAAACGGCTTACAATTACATTTCATTAAATGATTTGAGGGGGCGAGTGCATAAATTGTGTCTTAGCCTGAGACTCTCAGGGTTTGATATATGTTTGATTAGAGTAGGATTAACATATTTGCTGCAGAGTGATTGGAAAGTAGCAGCCATCAATTACACATTTAGTAATCAGGCGACATGTGATAAACAGAACTAGACATTAAACCATGACATAATTAACGGACGCCCGAAATATCCTTTACTTTCAAGGCCTCAGCTAAGTAAGCATCGTCTTATTACATTCTTTCGTTTACTTGAATTTGAATTAAACGGGGAATAATTTTTGTTCTAGAATCGCAAAGATAATTTCCTTTTAATTGATAACTCTTGTTGAAGAAATGAAAATGATTCCTCGTCTTGCCGAGGGGTAAAATATTTATTTATGACTAATTAATTTTTAATTCGTAACAACGACAAGGAAAAGCAACAACTTGCTGACGATTTCGAGCCAACTCTTCAAATTAATTTGAGTATTTTCTTTGTCTTTGGCTTCGTGGGGTGGAACTTCACTCAGCACTTATCCATCCAGGTTATCGTGCAATGTTTTACGAGCTTAAGCTTTTAACAGCCGGTGAGCCAATGATCCAGCTCGAAACAATGCCCAGCTATTCGCACGGAACAATCGAGCAATAACAAAAGTGAAAAACATATTTTCCGCTCGGTTTCACCGAGGAATTATTAATAAAAAGTTCTCATTCTCTCTCACTCGCCAGCAATGCGATCATTAATAAAACGCTCTTTAGTTTCCCATTATTTGATTTTATTGGAACGATAATAAAACATGTTGTTCAACAGTGAAAACGTACTTTATGATTTCCATTCCTCTGCCTTTTCAGTTATATTGGCTTGTAAAGCAGTAATAATGGAAATGTTTTCCCCCTTCAATTGGAAGAGGCGATAGCCGAGGGGACAAGTAGTCAAGAAGTCAATCGAAAGTCTACGATGTCTGATAATATAAATACGAATCCGTTGGTTAATCTTGAGCTGAGCTTTGTCTCTTGAAACAGCAACATCAAACACTGAATCAACTAGACTTCGTCGGTTGCCTCTCACTGTTTTTCCCCTCGGCCTCGACGGTAGAAGTTCGAGAGAAAAGTTGAATCCATAAAAGCAATTGTAACAAATACCTCGAAAAGTTTAACTTTCTATGGCGAATTTTATTTGTTTGCATTTGAAATTTTCAATTTTCCTCGCGACGGGGGAAATTGTTTTAAACGCCTCGTCGATGTCTCTCACCCTCTCATCGCACGATCTTTAAACGTTGTCTGCTTGAAGCATATTGAAAATTAGCTTTTAATTTGACTTTGACTCGATTGCGCGAGATTCAGATCGCGAGAAGAATCAATAGACGAACAGCATCGTAAATCACGCCATAAAATTTAATTGTGTTTCCCAAGCGATTGTTCGGCGATTTCTTCCATTCAATTCAAGTTTTTGCGGGGAATCGAATTGCCGCGGAGTGAGATCGATTAACAAATCGATATGGAAAATGGAGCAATAAATTCTCGATTTCAGAAGGCCGTAAAATGGGATTATGCTAATTAATTTGATTGTGTTTAATTATTGATTCTTATGTAATTGCTTAAGTGCTATCGATTTGTTTGAATTGCGGATTGATTGATTGCGTGATGGTTGTGCGAATTTATTAGGAGTTCAGACGTTGGGCAGCGAGATCAAGGTTGCAGCATATTGGCAACCGGTAAAAGACTGACGCGGTTTCTAATATCTAAGACAAGCCATAGAATTAAACCTTCAGAAATTGATCCTTCTGTTTCAAGAAGTAAAGAAACCTTCTGACTTCTCGTGCATCAACCAAAACTTGAAACACAAACTGTTGCACTCAAAACCATCTCAATGCAAGTAATCCCAAAGCCACAAAAACTTTCCGAACGTCGCACATCAATCACAATAAGTCAGGAATCCTTCTAATGGGTGAAAGGCATTAGAAGTCGAGTGAGGAGAGATTGTAAATTGTCTAAAGCATTGATCGGCTCACCCGTTTAACCCTCGTTTAAAATTTACAACTCTTCCGACTCTCGTCGTCAAATAATTTAGAGCGTGAGGAAAAGAAATAAATTCTAAAGTTTAAATCTCGAGGATAAATTATATCGTCTAATGAGCAAACAGCGTTCGGGACTAGTCGAGAGACAAGGAAGGGTTAATAAAATTTATTGCTTCGCAAATATAATTACTCATTATTATCGATGATAGAAGAGATTTCAGCGACAAAATGTAACACTTCTAATCCTGTCGAAGTCAGCTGCAACATGACTAAACAGTTAACCTTATTAACACAGTTTCAAAGGGACTTCGTGGAGTCTATTTACTTACAAAGAATTTAAAACATTTAAGTCTCGCAGCAAAAAAACGCAGATGAAGAAATTCTAATTAAGAAAGCGAATCAAAGGACAAAAGGTGTCGCATGGAATTCTTTATTTTTAATTAAGCAACAATCTGAGCATTAAGAGAGCATCGGAAAATCTTGAATATTCAAATTATTTCTGCTCTGGTCATGCCCGATAGCAATGGCTGGAAAACGTAGAAAATTCCAATTGACTCGCTCTGGCAACCTTCATTTTCCGTCGCAGATTTTTTCTCGAAATTAAATTAAATTTAAAAACACTGATAACTGCTTTGAGGATTTCTTGCCAACCCTCGCCAACTTTTTTCTTCCATCTCCGGAGTTTTTTGTGTTTCTCAATGAGTGAACACCAGAAGGAGATGAGTCTTCCGTTTCGGAACGATGTAATAAAAAAGAAACTTTTCAAGTGAACCTTTTAGCGTTTCTCCTTTGACTGGCAAAGTGTGTGCAACTTCTGATGTTCCATCTAGATTTTTTGCATGACTTCGCGTCCTCATCCGAGGGAAATAAGAGTCCCGGGCGAGAGGCGATTAACGTTCGGTTTCCTCCGTTTTATTAGCTTTTTGATAAAGATCGGCGTTGATGAGAGGGAGGCAGAGGAGGCGAGAAGTCCATTCGAGTAATTTAAACGAATTATCACACTTCAGTTGGAGATTCTTCTCATCACACTGCGAGAATAGCAAAGTGGCCAGAACAACAAACCGATGAAATTTACATTGAAACGCCAATAAATATCGAAAGTAAGGTTTTAGCACGTAATTCTTCAACGTGTCAGGAGGCATCGAAGCAATTTTCCGAAAGCTGCCAAGACTGTTACAAGCACACAATGGACGCGCAGAGATGTGTAATCAAATGAAATTTATTTGATTTCACCATAAAAATACCAATTGAAAAATTGAATCGAAAATTTGCATAAAGAACGCATTGGAGAGAGAAGCGAAGAATTTAAATATTTCCACGGTAGCAAGGCGAAGGAAAGCATAAATTTCAGTGCCGTTTTATTGCGATGACATATTGTTTCATTGTTTGATGTGTTTTTATCGCTTGCAGTTGCAAAAGTCGACGAGAGGCGACTGGAATGGAATCAATCGTCGCGCTATCGAATGGCTTCAATCTCAAGTTTAATAACTGCGTAGACGTGGACGTGTGTCGGCTCAGCGAATTTATTAAAATCTAGATTTAATGAAAAGTTATGCGCCTGCTGATTTCGCACATGTCGCGACGACGACGAAGAATCGCTTGCGAACGCGCTAAGAAGAATCTTTGTTGAACTGAAATTATTGTGAGACTTTCACTTTGCATTTAAATTGCTGTCATTGGGAAAGAATTTGTGAGTTAAAGTTGCGTCGGAGTGAAAATCGTTTAACACTTTATGTTGGGGAAAGTTCGTCAATTCCGACATGAAGATGTTACAAAGTTGGACATCTCAAAAATCTAACTAATAAATGTAATAGTTCAGTTGCCGCTTATTCAGTTTTTCCGTCGATTGAAGGTTCTCATAGAAATTTCCTTCCCGTAACTGACACCTCGCCCACTTGACTCCCATAAAGTTCATGCTCGATTATGCTCCTCGGGTGAAATGAGATTTTTATTACTCTTATTAGAAAGACAAACACACACTCAACATACGAGAAGTGTTGAACGAGGAGGGAGGACATAAATTTATATTCAGTTGATAGTCTTTAAGTGCGTACAGTAAGAAAGCACATCATCGTAAAATTATCATTTCCTTGGAGTTTCTTCGGTGGAAAAGCGTTTACGCCGCTGTGCTCGCTCGTGCTGTGTTTAATTTATTGATTGTAGCGATTGCTTTCAGCTCTACGACACCGCATAATCTTGTATCTTGTGTGTTTTTGCATTGTGTCGCTTCAAGCAGCATGAAAGTATGTTTAAGAACAATCAGGGGTATTAAGACAGCAAAGACCATTTATTATGCCATTCTCTCCGTGCGTTAAAGTTAATTATTTGCGCAAAAAGAGCGTCGAGGAGTAAATAAACTTACAAGGATTTAATGTCTTTTTAATTGGCGAAGATCTGAGTGGAGATTGATTTATATTTCGTCGAGATATCGAAGGGTTTGCCCACTGTTGGAGATTAACGAACACGTCAGATCGTAGGATGGAACAAGCGGGATTGCGTTAGACCATGAATCAGGTCACTTAATGATTATTTAATAAGTGTTCGCCATCCCCAGGATGTTGACTTTGAAAAGGGTGAATATTTGATTTCCTCTTGAGCTCACTTAGTCACCACTGAGATAGTTTCGTCCTTTTAAATCCAACTGATTCCCGAAACTCATTTCTCATCGTTTGGCCGAAGCTTCATTTTTCATGGCAGACGGATTTGTTTTACATTCGAAAAGGATTTGCGGGACAAACCGAGCCTTGAGGTTCAAATATGTTTAGAGGTTTGAAGAGAAATTAGAATAACAAATTAATCGTCTTTCGATTGCGGCGGGCAAGGAAAAGCAAAAGTGGTCGCTTAGAAATAAAATTCGCCTTTCGAATCTTCGATAAAACATCTCGGAGTTCCAACGAAGGAATCCTCTACGTGACAATGACTTTGTTCCTCATTCCACCTTCAAGCTCAGCAGAAAATCAATGCGAATGATCTAAATTCCTGTCATCACACAAGAGAAAACTTTTCGCCTTGTCTTAAAGACGCTGACATGTGTTGTCTTATTGCCGTTCATAAAACAAATAAACACGAGAGCAACGTTCGTAGACAAAGTTGAGAGATAAAATTAGAAGACTTTGCCTAAATAAAACAAGAGATTAACATTTCGTCTGTCTTATAAAGCCGCGTGTGCGGCTGTGAAATATCGTTGGGGATTCCACAAAGGGATGAGAAATGAATTTGGTAATAAGCCGCAATGAGTTTAATTGCTGCTCACCGCAAAGCGAAGACGAAAGTGAGAAAGTAATCCAGAAAAATTATCTTTTGATCTGTGGGTTTCATTAAATTTGCGAAAGATTCTCAAGAATTCTTTTCTCAACGATGGTGATTACCGTCGAGAGTGTTAATGAGGGCAGTTTGCGTGAACCCGCATCGCACTCCTTGGCTTCTTAAGCCCGAGCGAATAAATTATACGCAAAGAGATAAATTGTGCTTAAAACGCAATCATCAGCGGGCGAGTGGAACAGTCGAGAATAAATTTGGTTTTATGAAGGAAGGCAAACCACCCTTGTGACGATTAGCATGAGGGCGAGATGAATTTGTAAAAAATCGTATTCTAGTCGATGACTTGCCAAGTGCAATTGTGCAAGCTAGAGGCGTGTAAACATAAAACTTTCTTGTTTATTTATTCGGGGAAGATTACCAAATGGTCGCAGATGTCGGCAGAGGTTCACGACGAGTGAAACAATAAAGAAGGTTTAGA